>CM059792.1:31095166-32345166 GCA_030435695.1 Brachymystax lenok tsinlingensis
GGCTCGTGGTAATGGCTGGAGTGGAATCAGTGGAATGGTATCAAATACATCAAACACATGGTTTCCATGTGTTTGATGCCATTCCATTTGCTCCGTTCCAGCCACTATTATGAGCCAACTTCCCCTCAGGAGCCTCCACTGATTACCTGAGAAACCCTCTGCCAAACCAAAGGAATTGAAAGAACAAAACAACATTGAAAGACATATTCAGTTTGTTTTATTTAGTGGAATTTCTTTCTACTAACTAGTGCCTTTGTTTTCCCGGAATTCACCCCATTGGACAGCACTGCTGCGTGTCCAATCCCGGGCTCCCCCACAGTGAGCTGGATGTTGCGAGCGGGCTCCGTTGTTGTGTCGTCATGGGGAACAACCTCCTGGGGCATGGTGGGCCGCTGTTGAATCTCACACGCTTGTGTCCAGGACCAGCACCACTGCGCTAGAGAAAGGCCATGTTCCCTGTTGGACACAGAGCTATTGTTGTCAAGCCCTGATGCTGTTTTTCACTCAAAGAAATTAATCAGTTTCCAGTTTCTCACAACCTCCAATTCTGTCCGTTCTTTTTTCTCCCAAAACCACATTTGTGTTGTTGATATACACTATATATACAAACATATGTGGACACCCCTTCTAATTAGTGGATTCGGCTATTTCAGCCACACTTGTTGCTAACAGGTGTATAAAATCGAGCATACAGCCATGCAATCTCCATAGACAAACACTGGCATTAGAATGGCCTAACTGAACAGCTCTGTGACTTTCAACATGGAACCGTCATAGGATATCACCTTTCCACCAAGTCAGTTCATCAGATTTCTGCCCTGCTAAAGCTGCCCCGGTCAACTGTAAGTGATGTTATTGTGAAGTGGAAATGTTTAGGAGCAACAACGGCTCAGCCGCAAAGTGGTAGGCCACACAAGCTCACAGATCGGACCGGCGAGTGTTGAAACGCATAGCGCGTAAAAATAATCTGCCCTCGGTTGCAACACTCACTATCAAGTTCCAAACAACTGTTCGTCGGGAGCTTCATGAAATGGGTTTCCATGGCAGAGCAGCCGCACACAAGCCTAACATCACCGTGCACAATGCCAAGCGTCGGCTGGAGTGGTGTAAAGCTCGCCGCCATTGGATTCTGGAGCAGTGGAAATGCGTACTCTGGAGTGATTTATCACCATCTGGCAGTCCGACGAACAAATCTGGGTTCGGAAGAACGCTACCTGCCAGAAGAACGCTACCTGCCGAATGCATAGTGCCAAAGTTTGGTGGATGAAGAATAATGGTCTGGGGCTGTTTTTCATGGTTCAGGCTAGGCACCTTAGTTCTTGTGAAGGGAAATCTTAACACTACAGTATACAATGACATTCTAGACGATTCTGTGCAGTTTGGGGAAGGACCTTTCCTGTTTCAGCATGACAATGCCCCGTGCAAAAAGCGTGGTCCATACAGAAATGGTTTGTCGAGATCGGTGTGGAAGAAATTGACTGGCCTGCACAGAGCCCTGACCTCAACCCCATTGAATGCCTTTGGGATGAATTGTTAACGCCGACTGCGAGCCAGGCCTAATCCCCCAACATCAGTGCCCAACCTCACTAATGCTCTTCTGGCTGAATGGAAGCAACTCCCCGCAGCAATGTTCCAACATCTGGTGGAAAGCCTTCCCAGAAGAGTGGAGGCTGTTATAGCAGCAAAAGGGGGACAAACTCCATATTAATGCCCATGTTTTTGGAATGAGATGTTTGACGAGCTGGTGAACAACAAGATATAGCATGGTGGAGGAGGCAATGTATGCAAGGTATGCATTGAGCATACTGTATACCACAATGGACTGGAGGCCATTTTCCTAATACCCACAGTACATCAGTGCCATTATGAACATTATCGGTGTTGACATAATGCTTTAATCATTCCCATTGGTGTCCACCTAGCGCCAAGTCGCACAACAGATTACCAGCAGTTTAGCCTGTGATGTCTCTCATTGGAGTGTTTTAATCCCAGCACATTCTTCAAATCAATACATTTAATTTAAGCATTAGTGTCAGGCTGCCCCTCGCACTGACAGGCCTAACCCTGCTTTCAAGCCAGCCACTTTAATTAGTCACACATTATCTGTGTGTAACGTTGTGTTCAGCTACTGCTAACAGAGGAGCCAAGCACAATGACTACTGGCACTAAAGTTAGCGGTAAGCGTTGAAAAGTAGCATAGGTAAGTAACTTAATAATGAAAGTAATTGAGTTAAGAAGTTGGGACACCAGAATAGCTTTGTAAAATGGAGTTGAATGTTGAGGAGTTATGTTTTTTTATTTGACTTAAATCTTGGGCCCACATGCTAAAAATAGAGCTCTCCTTTTAACATTTGTCACTTACTCTGAATTCACACACTTGTTAGCTATTCTGTTTGTCTCTGTTTGTCGTTCTCTTCTGATATTCCAAGACCACCCACCTGGCAGCAGGACCAAAGACATTAGCGATGAGTTGGCACGGCAACAGGTTTACCCCCCCGCTCCTTTTGCGCCACGTGGCTTGTCCTTGTGGGAGTAAAGGGAGGCGAGTGGAATTGAGATGGGGTCTTCTGATGAGGGGGCACGTGGCTACTCCGAGGTGCTGGGAGGGGGTTGGGAAGGTCGAGAGGATTAACTCAAGGAAAAAGGGTGGATGGCAGCGGAGATGGAGCCACGCTCTGTATTTCTTTGCTTCTCTGCTCCCTCCACAGCAGCAGAACCAGAGAGAAGGCTTCATCACCTCCTTTGATGAATTACGTCCCTGCATTTGACTGACAGCCTCTCTTTCTTCTTTCTCTCCTTCTCTTTTCCGCCCTCGCTCGCTCTCTCGCGTTCTCTCTCTTTTTGCATAAAAGTGGAAGAGCACGGCTAACCAGCTGGAACCCAGAACAATCAGCTTCACCCCCCCATCACTATCACAATCCTGGCTTTCATGTGTCCGCCGCAACCTGAAATGATCCCAGATGATTTCTTCATTTAGTTATTTGTTTCAGTCTATGTAGTTATGTATTAATGCTACTTAGTTTTTTCTTGTTGCTTTTGCTACTTTGAACTGGGCTGCTGCGGGTGAGAATAAATGTGGTGTGGGGAGGAAAAGAAGACACAGAGAGCAGTAAATGGCCACTGTCGATCTGTCAGAGGTGGTGGGGGGAGGCATTCATTTGAACCAGACAATGGGATTCTCCATCGCGTTTGCCAGGAAAAAACAATTCCCTAATGGATTGCTCGTTATTCTGCGTGTGTGTCACCACATACTCCTGTTTTAATTAGAAACAAAAAAACTAAGTTTTAAGTGAGAAAATAAAGGAAATTCACATGAGCCCCACAATGCCTACTTCACCCATGCTCTACCAAGGTTTTCCAGCACACAGCTTTGACCTACTACAGTAGCTACATTGGGCTATTGTACTTCAAGCAATATGTAGGGAGGTTGCTTAGGATTCAAATCTTCTCAAAAATCAAATGAATTTCAACAAAGAAAGGAAATTAAGATAATGGGCGAGAGACTGTTTCAGGGTCCATTAAACAAAGCTCAACTGGCATCATGATAAGTTCTTCACAGCTGTATTCAAGGCAGTTTAAAGTCACAAACTATGATGGTGTTTCAACCATTAGGGAACAGTTACAATCTTTTCTTTCTGCCAACAGTATTCTTAGCACCAATCAATCTGGTTTTAGATCTAAACACAGTACCACATCGGCCACTATGCTTGTTGTAAATGATATTGCAAATGCCTTAGATGATAGAAAGCATTGTGCTGCGCTGTTTATAGATTTGTCTAAAGCTTTCGACACTGTAGACCATGCCATCCTTTTGAGTAAGCTGTCATCTATAGGACTGGGCACTGATGCCTGCCGATGGTTTTATGACTATCTTAAAGATAGAACTCAGGCCGTCATGGTCGACGGGTCAAGTCTGACCCCTTACAGTTACTTAAAGGGGTCCCTCAGGGTTCAATAATTGGCCCACTATTGTTCTCAATATATATAAACAACATTGGTGATGATGTCAGATATTGTAATTTCCATTTATATGCAGATGACACAGTGATGTACTCTATTGCTCCAACAGCGGACCAAGCTTTAATGCCGTTGGAGTCTGATTTTAGGATATTACAGGAGTCTCTTTTACAGCTTAAACTTGTTTTAAACGCTAAGAAAACAAATGTCATGCTTTTTTCTAGGTCTAACCTCTCAGTTAGAAACACTTTTGTAATCACTAGCTTGGATGGTACTCAAATCAAATGGTACTCAGGTCTCTGCATATAAATATTTAGGGGTATGGTTAGATGATAGGCTCTCTTTTAAAAAACATGTTACTGAATTGGGAAAAAAGCTCAAATTCAAGATAGGGTTCCTTTACAGAAACAGGGCTTGTCTGTCCTCCGTAAATAGGAAACAAATTGTGCAGGCTACTTTTATGTCCGTTTTAGATTATGGTGATATTATTTATATGCATGCATCGGCAAATATATTAAAACCACTGGATGCTATTTACCATTGTGCACTCAGGTTTATCACCGGTGATAGTTACAAAACTCATCACTGTATCCTATATCAACATGTGGGTTGGGCCGCTCTATCTGTGAGGCGAGAGCAACATGCTCTTTTGTTTATTTATAAAGCACTTCTTTTAAAACTACCTCCATATATATCATCATTAATTTTAATTAGATATACACATTTTATGACCAGATCACAGATGTGGATTACATTACAAACTCCTGCGGTCTCCACAGAGTTGGGAAGGACTGCCTTCAGTTCCTTTGCACCTTATTTATGGAACAAACTGCAGATCAAACTTAAGCTAGCCACTCTGGTGTCCCCATTTTAAAAATATGATTGAGGATCAATATGATGTTGTCTGTGATTGTTTCTGATGAATGTGTCTTTGTTTTGTATGTTTTGAAATGTTCTTGTGTGTATGCCTAGAACTGTACATGTCAACATGTTTACACAGGGCACAGCCGTAAAAGAGATCCAGTTCTCAGTCTGTTTTCCCTGTTAAAATAAAGATTTAAAAAAAATAATAATAATAAAAATAAACATGACCTCAGAATGTCGACCATACCAGTATTCTTTAGTTCTGCGCATGTTACCAAGAATACTTAAGATTCACCTGAGGAGATTCGTCGTGTTCTTTACGTCTGCTAAACTCAGGAGAACATTTTAAGGTGTGTGCAATACTCCCAGATAGAGCACCCAGCTCACTTCCAAAGCAAATGAAAAATATACTCTGAACTCTGGGGTCAACAGACAGTAAGCAAACTGTTCTTTACTCTGACATCAAGCCTTCCACCTTTCCTGTCGGAAAAAAGTCAGGAAAACAACATACCACAAGTGTTTTTTTTCCCAATATGTGACTGATGGGCTCGATTCGGTCCTATGTAATAACATTAAAAATTGTTTTTTACATTGGATAAATGTAGCGACTCAGAGTTAGAAAATGGTACAGTTCGGAAAGTATTCAGATCCCTTGAATTTTTCCACATTTTGTTACGTTACAGCCTTATTCTAAAATGGATTTAATAGCTTTTTCCCCTCATCAATCTACACACAATACCCCATAATGACAAAGCAAAATCAGTTTTTTAGAAATTTGTGCAAATTTGGAAAATATACAAAAATGTTATCACACTTACATAAGTATTCTTCCTCAGTACTTTGTTGAAGCACCTTTGACAGCGATTACAGCCTGTAGTCGTCTTGGGTATGACGCTACAAGCTTGGTACACCTGTACTGGTCCTGTGTAGCTCAGTTGGTAGAGCATGGCGCTTGCAACACCAGGGTTGTGGGTTCGATTTCAACGGGGGACCAGTATGAAAAAAAGTATGAAAATGTATGCACTCACTAATGTAAGTCGCTCTGTAAAAAATTGTCTGCTAAATCACTCAAATTTATGTATTTATATTTATGTTTATGTATTTAGGGAGTTTCTCCCATTCTCCCAAGTCAGGTTGGTTGGGGAGTGTTGCTACACAGCAATTTTCAGATCTCTCTTCAGATCGGGTTCAAGTCTGTGCACTGGCTGGGCCACTCAAGGACATCAGACTTGACCCGAAGCCACTCCTGCGTTGTCTTCTCTGTGTGCTTAGGGTCGTTGTCCTGTTGGAAGGTGAACCTTCGCCCCAGTCTGAGGTCCTGAGTGCTCCGGATCAGTTTTTCATCAAGGATCTGTCTGCACTTTGGTCCGTTCATCTTTCCCTCGATCCTGACTAGTCTCCCATTCCCCTCCACCTAAAAACATCCCCACAGCATGATGCTGCCACCACCATGCTTCACCGTAGGGATGGTGCCAGGTTTCCGTCAGACGTGACTCTTTGCATTCAGGCCAAAGAGTTCAATATTGGTTTAATCAGACCAGAGAATATTGTTTCTCATGGTCTGAGAGTCCTTTAGGTACCTTTTTGCAAACTCCAAGTGGGCTGTCATGTGCCTTTTACTGAAGAGTGGCTTCTATCTGGCATATGGTTGTCCTTCTGGAAGATTCTCCCATCTCTGTAGAGGAACTCTGGAGCTCTGTCAGAATGACCATCGGGTTCTTGGCCACCTCCCAAAAGTAGGACTCTGATGTGCAAGTCTGGATCCACTTTCCTCCAACTAGGTCACAGAAGTTTTCACGGGTCAGCAAATTATGCCTGATGCTACTCGTTTTGGAGTCAAACTCAGATACGTTTTGCACACGCTTCATTAACTTGCCACAGTCTTTTTTTATTGCCATTATGCTTTGGACAGACCGCTTCACTTTCAGCGTGTGATTGATCTTGTGTGAAGTGCATCTAATCTTGCGGTTCTGACCGCGAAAAACTACAATTATAATCTGTGCAACCAATGCATTCGATGCCACTTTCTTTTAGTATCCCCTATGCCTCTCTTTTACTTTTAATCTAGATTATCCCTTTTCTTGCTTGTTCGTTTGGAAGACCTATTTGCAACCAAGCTTTAACTTCCTGACTGATGTCTTGAGATGTTGCTTCAATATATCCACATCATTTTCCTTCCTCATGACAACATATTTTTTGTGAAGTGCACCAGTTCCTCCTGCAGCAAAGCACCCCCACAACATGATGCTGCCAACCCCGTGCTTCACGGTTGGGATGGTGTTCTTTGGGTTGCAAGCCTCACCCTTTTTCCTCCAAACATAACGATGGTCATTATGGCCAAGCAGTTCTATTTTCTGTTTCATCAGACCAGAGGGCATTTCTCCAAAAAGTATGATCTTTGTCCCCATGTGCAGTTGCAAACCATAGTCATTATTTTTTATGGCGGTTTTGGACCAGTGGCTTTTTGCTTTTTGCTGAGCGGCCTTTCAAGTTATGTCAATATAGGACTTGTTTTATTGTGGATATAGATACTTTTGTACCTGTTTCCTACAGCATCTTCACAAGGTCCTTTGCTGTTGTTCTGGGATTGATTTGCACTTCTCGCACCAAAGTAACGTTAATCTCTAGGAGACAGAACACGTCTCCTTCCGGAGCCGTATGACGGCTACGTGGTCCCATAGTGTTAACTAGTGCCATATGTAGAGAGAGTTAGGGCAGTGTTTTAGAACGGCCGCCTTATTCTTAAAATGTTGGTGATGTAACAATACTAGAGTGCCTCCGACAGTTTCCTATGAAGTGACCCGCTGTAAACAAGCCAAACAGAGCAGTGAATTTAACAGATGTTTTTATTGATCAGCATTCTGGATAATGTGTATCCAAGTCTTTACTGTGTTGTAGTGTCAACACATTAAAGCATATCTGCTTTCACTGGACATCTTCATATGTTTTAGAAACTATCAGAAATAAACAGCATAACGCGGAAGCGGTAATTATCACTTAGCAACGGCATCGGAGGAAAAGGGGGTGCAACTCAGTATTAGGAAGGTGTTCTTATGTTTTGTACAGTCAGTGCATCAGAAAGAATCCCTTGACTTTTTCTACATTTTGTTACGTTACAGCCTTATTCTAAAATGTATTTTTTTCCCCGTTTTTTTTCTCATCAGTCTACACACAATACCCCATAATGGCAAATCAAAAAACTTGTTTCTTTTATTTTATCAAAATTCAGACCTTTTACTCAGTACTTTGTTGAAGCACCTTTGGCAGCGATTACAGCTTCAAGTCTTCTTGGGTATAACGCTACAAGCTTGGCACACCTGTTTTTTAGTGATGGTTGTCCTCCTGGAAGGTTCTCGCATCTCCACAGAGGAACTCTGGAGCTCTTTCACAGTGACCATCGGGTTCTTGGTCACCTCCCTGCCAAAGGCCCTTATCCCCCAATTGCTCAGTTTGGCTGGGGGTCCAGCTCTAGGAAGAGTCTTGGTGGTTTCAAACTTCTTCCATTTAAGAATGTTGGAGGCCACTGTGTTCTTGGGGACCATCAATGCTGCAGAATTGTTTTGGTAACCTTCCCCAGATCTGTGCCTCGACACAATCCTTTCTCCGAGCTCAAAAGACAATTCCTTCGACCTCATGGCTTTGTTTTTGCGCTGACATGCACTGTCAACTGTGGGACCTTATATAGACAGATGTGTGCTTGTCCAAATCAATTGAATTTACCACAGGTGGACTCCAATCAAGTTGTAGAAACATCTCAAGGATGATCAATGGAAACAGGATGCACCTGAGCTCAATTTCGAGTCTCATAGAAAAGGGTTTTAATAGTTCTATAAGTAAGGTTTCAGTTTTTTATTTTTAATACATTTGCAAACATTTCTAAAATCTTGTTTTTGATTTGTCATGATGGTGTGTACAGTAGTGTGTAGATTGGAGAATAAAACATGTATTTAATCAATTTTAAAATAGGGCTGTAACAAAATTCAAGTGGTCTGAATACTTTTCCGAATGCACAGTATATGGCTCTGGTGTCAATTAGGACCTCCTTACTCTATTAGAATGATCTTTTGTGTCATCGTTATGTACTATTATCAGTTGACAGCTTTTGTTGAGTTCAGTTGAGTGAATATGAACACACTAGGGAATATAATTTGTCCAAGTGGGGTCCCCTGCATTTTCTAGTGTCAATTTGGGGTTGTGTTGCATCAAAAGTTTGGGAGCCCCTGCACTAAAGACTCCAATGAATGGAGACATGTTCCAGTCTAGTAGTAATAAACATGTGCCTGATTTTTCTAAATCAGAGAGGTGCGGGAGCTGCCTCTGAAGAATTCTCTCTCGCCAAGGCGAGGTGTGACTGTGAATGTAATAATAGCAAGTCAACTAGGTGGCGGCCGAATTGTCCATTTAATATAAAACGGATCACACATAATTTCTGACTGGATGACAGCTAATGTTGCCATGCTGTGTTAATAGCACAGGCTAATGTTTTTGTCACTCTCAATGCTCATTATCAGTCTCTCACCACTGGTCTGTTTAAGTATTAGTTGGCTGTCTAGGGCTAACTGGTGAGACTGACACATACTAGCCTACTACTGACATATCTACTATCTGTGTTTAACTTACTTGTAAGTCTTTGCTAGGTCGTTGAATGTTCTTCTTCAATAAGATGATTCTGGCCAGTAAAAAATGGCCAGAATTTTTTTTTAAATGTCCACATGTAGGCATAGCCAGCTGCTAGCTAGTAGCCTACGCCAAAACAATTCAGACCTGCTAACTATTTAAACTAAACTAAATCTGACAAATCTGAAATAAATCTGATAAATATAGCCAGAATCTTCTTGTATGGTAATGATTAATCGTTTAATGAGTTGTTGTTGGAGATTAGCTTATCTCATAGTTAAGAAAGGTGAGTGTGAAAGTCTGACAGGAGATCCTCTAAGAGTTGAGAACCCCTTACACTCAAGCACATAGAAATACAACAGGTATTGTACTTCGTGCTTCAATGGGAATGTTGGCTAGAAAAATGAAAATAGTTTATTGTCCTTGCAAATGTTTAAATTGTACATCTTAAGCTGATTTGTGCATATTTGTTTGTGCTCGGATTACACGCAAGTGTCTCTGTTAGAAGTTTACACATGATGACTTGTATGAAAAACATTACTTGGCCAAATATAGCTAGATTTTCTCGCTTGTTTGTTAGCTACCTAGCCAATGTTAGCTCTCATCTGACTGGTATAGCGTTACATTAGCTAGCCAGAATGCTACCTAGCTCATCAAAACAAAACCACATTCATTGGCTAGCTAAGTGACCTTTCTTTGGCTTTTCGTTAGCTAGCTAGCTTTCAGCTGACTGGTGTTAGATAGCTACAGAGGCTAGCTGCTGGACTAGCTAATCAGAATGTCTGTTTGCATTTATTGATTAACCTCAGCTTGAATACCACCATGTAGCTGAGCAACCGACCCGGTGTTATAACTCTGAGCTTCAGCTAAAAAAATATGTTAACATTGTTAGAAATGCTACAGAAAAGTATCACATTGTTGGTTCTTAATGGACGGAAATGAGCATGTGAGAGAGAGAAATTATAAATGTAATCAAAACTGTTGCACCTACAAACTTGTTCAGTCCGAAAAAGTCTCGTACTTATCCGTCGCTTAGATATTGAGCTAGGTCTGGGCAATAATTCTAACAACGGAATACGGTATGTCGTTCTCATAATGGCCAGACGGCTCATGACAGGAGGTGGGGAGTGTGTTGTGTACCTCCAATCAAGTTGATTTGCAAAGTTTCATTGACATATTGGTGTCATATTGGCTTATATTTGACCGGCCGACTCGATTCGGTCTTATGTAGCAAAATTTGAAACTGTGTTTTTTACATTGCATAAAAGTAGAGACAGACCTAGGAAATGGTATATTACAATGGGAAAGTGATTCTGCTTTGAAAGTTGATAAACTTGTAACCTCACTTTTGAGAAAATGGCCTTTGAATGTTTTGGTACACTTAATGGAGAGCTCTTCTTTGTCTACACCCATTCAGCATCGTTCACACACTCTTAAGCTTTAACACCACCCATCACTTAAGGGTCGATCCAAGCGTTCTGTCCTAACAACAGCAGTCAAGCACCCAAGCTAACTGGCTAACATTGGCTAGCTTGCTAGCTACTTCCAGACACAAATTAGAGAACAGCTCACTCTGACCATTTTACTCACCCTAGCAGAGCTGGTTAGGCTGTTTTTATGTTATCCAGAGTATTGGTGACTGCAACTGTGCTGCTGGCAACAATTTAATTACGTTTGTTTTGCAAACGTTTACTGACACCGGCCATATTCAACGGGTGTTGAGCGTTCATTAATTCGGCATTAATTCGGCACTCTCAGACGAGAGTGCTCTGAAATTGGAGTAGATAGCCAGAGCAAATTTACAAGCTACGTCTATCAACAGTTGTCGCGGTGACATTCTGTTGAAATGGTTACTTGCATAGTGTAGTCTTTTGTTAAGACATGTAGCTAGCTAGCTAAACAATGAACCATAACGCATGACGTGACAACCCTGCATGAATCTGTAGGTAGCTAACCCACCAGGTTCAATGTTAGCAAGCTAACATTAGGTTATAACTAGCAAAGCAAATGGCTCTGAGATACGAATAATATTACTCCTCAGATCATACACGTAACGTTGGCTAGCGAGCCAGCCAGCTAACGTTAGCTAGCTAGCTAACAGTACACTTTAACCTGAAATGAAAACAACTTTCTGACAAAATTAGAAATGTGTAATATCTGAAAATGTAGCTAGCTAGACTCTCTTATCTGTATACATGGATGGATGCTTCTCCCTCTGTCACGGATGCCATGGTTGCCCTTAGTTTGAAGATGTAATCCGGTGACAGGTGTTTTCTCCATCTCCTTAGCTATCATACTCTAATTCAATTCCACTTATTTCGGTCCTACAGAAAGTAGAGAACAACACTTATGCAGTTCTACTGGACGATATATATACAAAAAAGACAGGTTAGACAGGATTACCTACCTACCATACTGACCAGCTCAAAAAGACAGAAGCATGCTACATGCAGACCAATCCGAACTCATCTCTCGGCATGTCCAGCCCACTTATTATCTCAGCCAATCATGGCTAGCGGGAAGGTTGCTAGCTTTTTCTGTGGCTAAACCAACTAGGCTCGTAATTTAACAATTTTATTCACATTTACAAATGGCATAAAATTTTGATAGGCGTCCTGTCAACGGGACAGTTGTAAATCATGCAACGGCTTGTGTCACAATCGCAGATTTTAGAGAAACATCAAATGTCGGTACATATAAATGTCTGAAAGCTTAAATTCGTGTTAATATAACTGCACTGTCCAATTTACAGTAGCTATTACTGCGAAAAAAATTCATGATATTGTTTGGGGAGTGCTCCTAACAACAAAAAACCTTTTTCACCGCGATAGGTTTGATAAATTCACCTCTGAAAGTGTAATGTGTACTTACATTCTGAAATCTTGCTCTGATTTATCATTCAAAGGGTCCCAGAGATAACATGAAGTGTTGTTTTGTTAGATAAAATCCTTTTTCATATCCTGAAAAGGTCCATATAGCATTCACGATCGATTTTGTATTTTCCACTCGTTCAATTTGCAAAGAAAGGAATCTGTGAAAATCTAACCCTAAATGTTGTTTCAACCAGTTAAATCACGTATGTATTCCTCAGAGATCCTAGAACGTAACCAGACTTCACTATGTCATTACGGGTGTAGTATATCCTATAGGACACCATATTTGGTCAGAGAGCAACACCTTCATGGCACGCCGATGACGCGGGCGGTCTTCACTTGAACGACTCTAACTTTGTCAAATAAGCACCAATCGGGGTCAAACAAAGCTAGCTAGATAGCCAATGAGCTGGGCTTTACGGGAGTACCCTGTATCTGTCATAAAATGTAGCTACTAACCTTGTACGACAACATGCCTTTTCCTTTTGGACAAAAATTATAAGAATTATTCGGAGTTATGAAGTTATGAAAACTGGTTGTTTTGCAAATGTTGAACTTATAATATGGCTACTAATATTGGAAAAGCTTATTCAAAGTCCAAGTATACAGATTTGACGATTTTCTTGCAGAAAATGTAATATGAATGCAAATCTCTCCTTCACGATTTGCCCAAATGTACCTGGGTGAGTTCACACTAAATATCATGTAGTTTGCTCATACTTCAAGTTATCCGTCTGAAACTTTGCACACTCACTGCTGCCATCTTGTGGACACCATTAGAACAACCAGAGTGATGGCTGAAACTGAGACCTTTCTGTTGCATTTCAAAGAAGGTGTATTTTCTTCTACCAGATCTATTGAGTTATATTCTCCTACATTCAATTCACATTTCCACAAACCTCAAATGCTACCAAGAATATGCATATCCTTGCTTCAGGGCCTGAGCTACTGGCAGTTAGATTTGGGTAGGTCATTTAGGTGAAAATTGAAAAATAAGAAGCTCCTGGAACATGAAAGTTCACATGTTCCAGAAGGAATTTCTGCCAAAAACGCATTTTGATTAAAAACAAAAATTTATGTTGAAATAGCTCTCCTGTGAAGTAGTGACGTGCGACATACGCCTAGTTTCCTGAAGCGAGTCACATAAACTTTTTTAGGACCCTGTCTTTCAAAGATAATTCGTAAAAATCCAAATATCTTCACAGATCTTAATTTTAAAGGGTTTAAACACTGTTTCCCATGCTTGTTAAATGAACCATAAACAATTAATGAACATGCACCTGTGGAACAGTTGTTAAGACACAAACAGCTTACAGACGGTAGACAATTAAGGTCACAGTTATGAAAACTTAGGACACTAAGAGGCCTTTCTACTAACTCTGAAAAACACCAAAAGAAAGATGCCCAGGGTCCCTGCTCATGGACTGAGGGCTTGTAGGCCTGTTGTAAGGCAGGTCCTCACCAGACATCACCGGCAACAACGTCGCCTATGGGCATAAACCCACCGTCGCTGGATCAGACAGGACTGGCAAAAAGTGCTCTTCACTGACGAGTCGCGGTTTTGTCTCACCAGGGGTGATGGTCGGATTCGCGTTTATCGTTGAAGGAATGAGCGTTACACCGAGGCCTGTACTCTGGAGCGGGATCGATTTGGAGGTGGAGGGTTCGTCATGGTCTTGGACGGTGTGTCACAGCATCATCGGACTGAGCTTGTTATCATTGCAGGCAATCTCAACGCTGTGAGTTACAGAGAAGACATCCTCCTCCCTCATGTGGTACCCTTCCTGCAGGCTCATCCTGACATGACCCTCCAGCATGACAATGCCACCAGCCATACTGCTTGTTCTGTGCGTGATTTTCTGCAAGACAGGAATGTCAGTGTTCTGCCTTGGCCAGCGAGGAGCCCGGATCTCAATCCCATTGAGCACGTCTGGGACCTGTTGGACTTGAGGGTGAGGGCTAGGGCCATTCCCCCCAGAAATGTCTGGGAACTTGCAGGTGCCTTGGTGGAAGAGTGGGGTAACATCTCACAGCAAGAACTGGCAAATCTGGTGCAGTCCATGAGGAGGAGATGCACTGCAGTACTTAATGCAGCTGGTGGCCACACCAGATACTGACTGTTAATTTTGATTTTGACATTATTCCATTTCTTTTTCACACGTCTGTGGAACTTGTTCAGTTTATGTCTCAGTTGTTGAATCTTGTTATGCTTATACAAATATTTACACATGTTAAGTTTGCTGAAAATAAACACAAAAGTGTGTATTGTTGGGGGTACTCAATGACTGGAGTTGGGAAACACTGCCATAGTCAATGCATGGACAATACCAATAACAATGGTACCCTCTTTTAACCCTCCCCCCTTATCTCCCTTACTCTTTCTCTCCCTATCTCTCTTTCTTTGATCCCCAGCCCTGAAAGATGCCCGCTTCCAGCTGGTCAACTTCTCGGACAATGAGCTGCGGGTGTCTCTGTCCAATGTGAGCCTGTCGGATGAGGGGAGATACGTGTGCCAGCTCTACACGGACCCCCCACAGGAGGCCTATGCAGACATCACTGTGCTGAGTATGACTACACACACCACACAATGTTTGTTGAGGGGGAAAATGTCTTAGACCGTCTATACACACACACACACACACACACACACACACACACACACACACACACACACACACACACACACACACACACACACACACACACACACACACACACTAGTGATATACAGGTTGACCCATAACCCGCAATCTCTGAGGTTATATCCACGGGACAGGTGGGTTTAGGGTCTAGAAATATTGTTTGGATGAAGGTCAGGTGGGTGGCAGTCGTATTGAATAAAGAGAAAACTATGTATTAAAATTCCATAAATGTATCAGTCTTGTGCAATTCATATCTATAGTCTACATTTAGGTTTGCGGGCGGGTGCGGGGGAACAAACAGCTGACCCACACATCACTAACACACACACAGCTATCACTGGCACATCATTGACTGATGGAGTGGTTGATACCATTGCTGTATCTAACTCACTTTTGCACTCAGAGACAAACTTCACCAAGGTGTAGAGTCAAAGTGCAAAGCATGAATTGAATTATAATAATATCCTTGATAAAAATGTAACGGGAGTAAAAGTGACATGAAGACTGAAAGTCTGTCACTTTTAGGGATTATGCCATTTCACTGAAAGCTAAATATGTTTTAAATCTGGTCCTCAACGTCACTTTAAATGTCATAACCTCGCACAGGGCTCTAAAGTGCGACCATTTTGGTTGTATACAGTGAGGGAAAAAAGTATTTGATCCCCTGCTGATTTTGTACGTTTGCCCACTGACAAAGAAATGATCAGTCTATAATTTTAATGGTTGGTTTATTTGAACAGTGAGAGACAGAATAACAACAAAACAATCCAGAAAAACGCATGTGAAAAATTGTATAAATGGAATTGCATTTTAATGAGGGAAATAAGTATTTGACCCCTCTGCCAAACATGACTTAGTACTTGGTGGTAAAACCCTTGTTGGCAATCACAGAGGTCAGACATTTCTTGCAGTTGGCCACCAGGTTAGCACACATCTCAGGAGGGATTTTGTCCCACTCCTCTTTGCAGATCTTCTCCAAGTCATTAAGGTTTCAAGGCTGACGTTTGGCAACTCGAACCTTCAGCTCCCTCCACAGATTTTCTATGGGATTAAGGTCTGGAGACTGGCTAGGCCACTCCAGGACCTTATTGTGCTTCTTCTTGAGCCACTCCTTTGTTGCCTTGGCCGTGTGTTTTGGGTTATTGTCATGCTGGAATACCCATCCACGACCCATTTTCAAAGACCTGGCTGAGGGAAGGAGGTTCTCACCCAAGATTTGACGGTACATGGCCCCGTCCATCGTCCCTTTGATGCGGTGAAGTTGTCCTGTCCCCTTAGCAGAAAACACCCCCAAAGTATAATGTTTCCACCTCCATGTTTGACGGTGGGGATGGTGTTCTTGGGGTCATATGCAGCATTCCTCCTCCTCCAAACACGGCGAGTTGAGTTGATGCCAAAGAGCTCCATTTTGGTCTCATCTGACCACAACACTTTCACCCAGATGTCCTCTGAATCATTCAGATGTTCATTGGCAAACTTCAGACGGGCATGTATATGTGCTTTCTTGAGCAGGGGGACCTTGCGGGCGCTGCAGGATTTCAGTCCTTCACGGCGTAGTGTGTTACCAATTGTTTTCTTGATGACTATGGTCCCAGCTGCCTTGAAATCATTGACAAGATCCTCCCGTGTAGTTCTGGGCTGATTCCTCACCTTTATCATGATCATTGCAACTCCACGAGGTGAGATCTTGCATGGAGCTCCAGGCCGAGGGAGATTGACAGTTCTTTTGTGTTTCTTCCATTTGCGAATAATCGCACCAACTGTTGTCACCTTCTCACCAAGCTGCTTGGCAATGGTCTTGTAGCCCATTCCAGCCTTGTGTAGGTCTACAATCTTGTCCCTGACATCCTTGGAGTGGTCTTTGGTCTTGGCCATGGTGGAGAGTTTGTAATCTGATTGATTGATTGCTTCTGTGGACAGGTGTCTTTTATACAGGTAACAAACTGAGATTAGGAGCACTCCCTTTAAGAGTGTGCTCCTAATCTCAGCTCGTTACCTGTATAAAAGACACCTGGGAGCCAGAAATCTTTCTGATTGAGAGGGGGTCAAATACTTATTTCCCTCCATTAAAATGCAAATCAATTTCTAACATTTTTCACATGAGTTTTTCTGGATTTTTTTGTTGTTATTCTGTCTCTCACTGTTCAAATAAACCTACCATTAAAATAGACTGATAATTTCTTTGTTAGTGGGCAAATGTACAAAATCAACAGGGGATCAAATACTTTTTTCCCCCACTGTATATGTTCCTAAATATTTAGCTGTGCGACCTGTGCGCCTACAATTGTTTTCCGTTGTAATTAGTGTACCATTACTACAGTGAAGACGGCTTGTTTGTAGACCAAACGGTTGAAATGATATGACCCATATAACCAGTGCAACTTTTTCTTCTTCCTATGGTGAATTGGCAAGCCGCATTTTACATTCATAGACCATGTCGCGTGCCATTCTAAAAATACTCACGGGCCTTTTGTTTAAACCTTGTTCAGTAATGTACCTCATTAGCTAGCTAGCTAACAACCTAGTAACTTTACTTCTATTCTATATCCTAACATTTGGGGGCACAGAAAGAAATGAAAAGTGATCACTTCTTCAGGAGATCAATAATCACAGCAATACATGAATGAGAAGCTCTCAATTGCATACTCCTCGCATCCTATCTCCTTATCTCAAATTAGTTTCTAGGGCACAAAATGTGCTTTAAACGTAGCTAAAATACATATAGTCTACTTACTGTGCTTTCAGAAAGTATTCACAACACTTGACTTTTTCCACATTTTGTTGTTACAGCCTGAATTTAAAATTGATTAAATTTGGTGTGACTGGCCTTCACGCAATACCCCATAATGTCAAAGTGGAATTATGTTTTTAGAAATGTTTAGAAATTAATTACAAATTAAAAGCTGAAATGTGTTGAGTCAATAAATATTCAACCCCTTTGTTATGGCAAGCCTAACTAAGTTCAGGAGTAAAAGTTGCATGGACTTCAACACTGCAATAATAGTGTTTAACATGACTACCTCACCTCTGTACCCTACACATACAATTATCTGTAAGGTCCCTAAGTCGAGCAGTGAATTTCAAACACAGATTCAACCACAAAGAACAGGGAGGTTTTCCAATGCCACTCAAAGAAGGGCACCTATTGGTAGATGCGTAAAAATAAAAGCAGACATTGAATATCCCTTTGAGCATGGTGAAGTTATTAATTACACTTTGGATAGTGTATCAATACACCCAGTCACTACAAAGATACAGGCGTCCTTCCTAACTCATTTGATGGAGAGGAAGGAAACCGCTCAGGTATTTCACCATGAGGCCAATAGTGACTTTAAAACAGAGTTTAATGGCTGTGATAGGAAAAAACTGAGGATGGATCAACAACATTATAGTTACTCCACAATACTAACCTAAATGACAGAGTGAAAAGAAGGACATGTGTATATAATGAAAATATTCCAAAACATGCATCCTGTTTGCAATAATGTACTAAAGTAAGATTGCACACAAAAAAATGATGTCCTGAATACAAAGCATTATGTTTGGGCCAAACACAACATATTACTGAGTACCACTCTCCATATTTTCAAAAATAGTGGTGGCTGCATCATGTTATGGGTATGCTTGTAATTGTTAAGGGCTGGGGAGTTTTTCAGGATAAAAATGAAACATAATGGCTTTGAGCACAGACACAATCCTAGAGGAAAACCTTTCCAGCAGACACTGGAAGACCAGTTCACCTTTCAGCATGACAATAACCTAAAACAGAAGGCCAGATATACACTGGAGTTGCTTACCAAAACGAGTGGCCTAGTTACAGTTTTGACTTAAATCTGTTAGAAAATCTATGGCAACACTTGAAAATGGATGTCTAGTAATGATCTACAACCAACTTGTCAGAGCTTAAAGAATTTTGAAAAGAATAATGTGCAAATATTGTACAATCCACGTTTGCAAAGCTCTTAGAGACTTGTCCAGAAAGACTCACAGCTGTAATCGCTGATTCTAACATGTATTGAATACTAATGTAATCAAGATATATTTGTTTTATTTTTCAGAAATTCTTTACAAATGTTAGAATTTTTCTTCCACTTTGACATCAGAGTATTTTGTGTAAATTGTTGACAAAACAATGACAAATAAATGGTGGGATTAAAAATGTGTCATGAATCTTGCCCTGGAGGGAGCTCTGCAGAGTGGTCACTAGCTGGCACAGTCAAAAAGTCATAAAATCTGATTTTAAACCTAACCCTAACGTTAACGCTAACCTTAATCACACTGCTAACCCTAATGCCTAACCTTTAATTAAGACCAAAAAGCAAATGCTTGTTTTCAGCTATTTCTATGATATAGTACATTTTTACTTTGCAGCTGGCCCATCAAGCAGAAATTGCTCAGTTCTGCCTCCAGGGCAAGATTCATCACCACAAACGTCACCCTGCATATCTCAATTGATAAAAAAATATTTTCTGGTGCTCCTAAATTTTGTAAGTCGGGAGCACCAGTGCTACCATTTAAACATTTCAATTTAGAGCCCTGACATCGCACTTAGTTTTTTAAGCATACATACAGGACCTGACATCAAAACAATCCAAAGCCAACAGAATTGCTTCAATGTAAACCTTGCCAAGCTAGTCGAAGAGCATTGTCCTTAGCGCATAGCCATATTTGACGTCAACGCCGAAACACCAAGATCCACGTCAATTGAACCCCAGTGCCCAGACAGTTTTCTACTGTGCATCCTAGCAGGATTTAGGGGAAATTAACATTGTGTGCGTATTAGACGTTGCGACATACAGAGCATGCTTGAAGCAGGAGTAAGTACTTAGACACAATGATGGCGTTTTGGCAATGAAGTTTGACAGCGGGATGTGGGGAGTGTTTGTGATTTGAACATTTTCACAAGGAGGAGATGGGGAGACTGGCACAGGCATGGATCTGCGTGTCTGGGCCAAGGCAGGAGTAGATCAGCGCATATGGCATCAAGCTGTTTTGAGTGGCAGTAGGTAGCAAGCGAGAGCTTGAATTATGTAATCCAAAATCGGTGAGTGGTCTCAGCTTGCACGTTTATGGGAAGAGTCTAGTTGAGAGAAGGTTGGAAAAGCATCCTAAAACATCTGAAATGTACTGCATATAGTCAGTGTATTATAAAGTGGATGATACATTTTTTTTAAGTGTAAGGCCTTTCGCCAAAGCTGATAGCGGCCGATTCTGACTTGAGATACACATACTTAAATAGAACTTAGTTTTTTTTCACGCACTTTCTTCTCTGCGCACATTCTGACGTTGATTTTGTTTACAAGAAAATGACTGTACTGTAGTCAATTTTATTTATTTCAAAGTATTTCCATAAACCTCTCACAGATACAGTACTATTGCAACTAAATTCTGTTATTTTATTTGGTATGTGGAGGGACCAATATTAGAAATTACACCCATGACAATAGATGCATCACACCATGCTACCTCAACACCACATTGCTGATGAAACGCCCTTCCATACCACACATGGACAGTTAAGACATTTAAGAGGGAGGACTGACCCGACACCACCTGGTTGTTAGGGAATGTGGAGCATAAATCACCCTAAACACGATGTATATTTGTCCCCCCTGCCAGTCCCTCCAGGCAACCCAATCATCGAGTCCCGGGAGGGGCAGGTGATTGAGGGCAACGAGACAGAGATGACCTGCACTGCTATGGGCAGCAAGCCCGCCGCCACAATCAGATGGATGAAGGGAGACAAAGAGCTCCAAGGTAGGTTAACACCCGTCAACACAGTCACGCCCATAACACTTTAGCTCTCTACTATAACTCAGTTGGACTCTCCGACTGAAAGACTGAATATTCTTTAAAACAAGATTTTTCAGATGAAGAGGGATAAAAAGGATGAGGGTTAAGGTAATTGTAGTGAATTACTCTGTATGAATTGTAGAGTTGTCTATTAATGTTCATGCATAATTTTACCCAAGGATTTAGTCATACATTCATGACCATAGCTTTATTCAAAAGCTTTATTTTTCAATAAAGCCCCTCACATCATCTTCATAGATGTTTTGTTTAACCCATCTCTTGGTGCCTCTACACTCTCTTTCTAACTTTCTTCTTCCTTCCTTTACTCGTCTCTTTATAATTAGACCCACGTCAACAAAACCTCAGCCTAATTAGGTCACTCCCATGACTCTGAATGACTTCCATTAGAGTGATGGGCTGGCTCAGTGGTCACCTAGCCCTTTGGCAAAGTGACAGCTTTCAAGCCTCTCTTCAAAGGGAGCTGGGCGATTAGGGGGCCCATGGATTGGGCCAATGGAATGACCCCGGGCTGTTCCAGCTCTTACTCAGCAGAGCCCAACGCCCGTCACTCACGTCATTACCACAACCTCATACCAGTCACGAATGGTGCAAAGCCCTAATGCGAAGTCAAGGCCTTGGTTTCATCTACTCAATAAACACTTTTACCCAGAAGAGGGTAGGCTGACTCTGGTCCTGGAGGACTGTGCTCATTGTGTGCAGGCTTAAGTTCCAGACCAGCGCTAACACACCTGTTTCACATAATCAATTAATCGTGGTCTTTAATTAATATAGACCAGGTTTAGGTGAATTTGGTGTTTTAGTGCTGGGCAGGAACAAAAGCCTTCACACACTACGGCACTTCACTGCCCATTCCCTGAATTAGCGTATCTACTACAATGTTGTTGAATAGCACTGGCTAGGCCTAGATGTGTGGATGATACCCTTCCTTTTTGTTGACAAGAAAAGTTACTTGACAACAAACAGAGGGTGAAGGAGAGTTCACAGATCTGAGCTTAACTGCTAGCCGTGTAAAACGTTTTGTCCATTGCCTATTTTTATTGTAATGTGGTCTTTTCATTTGGTAATTAAGAGAGATTTCTATTGCCAACCACCTCTGAAAGTGGCATTGTGTCATCTTGAACGATGTGGAGTGGAGTCCATGTTTTCCCCGTTCATTTCCACATCAACGAGATGAATATGGCACGCTGCATTGTTCAGTGGGAGTTTGACTGACTGAATGGACAGAATGTGGAGGTTGAGAAGCAGGAAACGCGAGGACAAAAGAGACAGGGGCTCTTTGTCAAGCCATATTTCCTGGTTTCTTTGCATCTTCTCTCCCTGCCTCCTCTGAGGGGAGGGACCTTGGACCTCTAATACGGTTGAGAAGGAGTCAAGGAGATACGATGTGAGGAATCATGGAATGACGAATTGAGAGAGGTCACGAAAGGGGAAAGAGCGCATCACCGCAGTCAACGCCACTCGCCGGCTGTTCCAAATTGCTTTCGGCGTCGGCCGGCTTCTATTTCTAATTAAACCTAATTACCTTAAGGGATAATCGGGCATGTTTTAAATATCATTTAAAGGTTACACACCCGTCCTGTTCACTCGCGAATGTAAACCAAGATTTCGGCCCTCGAAAGCAAAGCCCCAGTTATCCTACTATAATTATATCCCTTCTCTTGCCGTCTCTGTGTCTCCCTCTCTCCCCCCTCCTCTCTCTTTCTCCCCTCACCCTTGCACTCTCTCTCCCTTCTCCTTTTCCCCACTCTGCCTTTTTTTTGTCCTCTCTCTTATCCTGCTAGTTTTGTGTTGTGGTTAATATTTCCCCCTCTTTTATATCCTGTTTTTCACATATATCTCCAGCACTTTAGTGTACGAGTGAAATGAAAGTCAAGGAACAATGGGAGTTCCAGCAGCACAGGTTATTCTGTCTGTACGAGATGAGAGGGAGAGAGACTTGGGGGGGGTGATGGACGGGGCCGAGCACGGCCATTAGCCTTAAGTCTTCTAAAGAAAATTACCGGGGTGATTTCAATTACCCTGCCACACTCTGCCAGAATGACAGGCAAATGTATAAAATAATATTTGAACTTGCTGAGGGCAAGTAGTCAAGGAATGTCTAAGGCACTTTGATGCATCTGAGTCCACTCTCCCCAAACGCAGGCCCCCACGTACCCCCGTGCTCTTAAATAGTGCTGAAATTACAATTAACGATTATTTTCAAATGTAAAATAGAGGGGACTGTTAATGGCTCTGCATCTGAAGGAATAGCTAAGTGCAGCCATTAACAGTGCATCGACTCTCTCTGCTTTGATTTTGAACCCCGAGCTTCACTATTCGACTACAAAAGCAATTAGCTTTTCATTAACATGGATATGTTTGCTAGCACTCCAAAAATAATGTCGGAGTAATGTCGAGCGCCACATCTGAAACTGCGGCTATCAAACGGAGATGCTATCACCGTGGGAAGATTATATCTTCATAAGTAAATAAGATTCAGTACGCATCATCCAATTCAAACGTATTTGCATATCTCCCTTCCATTGAGCAAGTGCCCGACACATTTGTTATTGCATAATGTTGACAGTGCAGTAATATTCAACATGTCGGTAATTAGCTACTGTGCTGTAATAATAAAATAACATGTATGGGTAATCAAATTAAATCCTTAGGTCAAAATACACCAGTGTCTGCTGCCTGTATTCCCCCCCTGGTAGTAAATTGTTCACTTTATCATTGGTCAGACATTCACCTTAGCTGATTTCTCAGGTCTAACTCAGCTGGTTATTTAAAACACTGTCAGTTATTTCCAAAAAATATGACACCTCGCTGATCCATCTCCACGTTACTATTTGTTTTTTTTACGGTTTCATTTTATTAGCAACAAATTAGTTTCTACAGCGCTTGGCTTGTCAAATGGGGTAACACACCTGTTTGTCACAAAGACTTGTTTTCCCATCAGCCTCGGAGACAGCTGTCTCTGTGGTGACGGAGCGAGATGTGAAGCGGCAACTCAATATCCGTCAGATACCTGTAGCTGAGGAACAACAGCACACGAAGGCAGTTCACTAGGAGCAAGAAGGCAGTTTGCCATTTCATCCTCATAATAAAAAAGCTACAGTGCCTTCAGAAAGTATTCACACCCCTTGCCTTTTTCCACATTTTGATGTGTTACAAAGTGGGTTTAACATTTATTTGTCATTTTCTGTCAACGATCTACACAAAATAATCTGTAATGTTAAAGTGGAAGAAAAATTTGAACATTTGTAAAAAAAAAAAAAAAAAAAAAAAACACTATTATACAGTATCTTGATTAGATAAGTATTCATCCCCCACTCGTTCAATATGCAGACATAGAAAACCTAAAAAAAGTCACATATAAACTTTGTCCAAACAAGTCAAACAACGTTTCTAATCAATCCTCAGGTACCCTAATATGTAAATAAACTATAATATTTCAGGCGGACAACAGCCTGTTCAATAGAAAAGAAAAATAACGAAGAGCGCGCACAGTCACGCGCGCCGCAAAAGAGTAGTGTCAGTTCTAACAGCCACTTGCCAGAACTTCTATTTCTTGTTTGTTTTTCAAAAAACAAGCCTGAAATCATGTCTAAAGACTGTTGACATCTAGTGGAAGCTATAGGAACTGCAATCTGGGAGCTAAATCCCTCTATAGTGAATAGCAAGTCAATGGAAAACTGTAACATAAAATAAAAAAAAAATCCAGATCGATTTTCCTCTGGTTTTCGCCTGCCATATCAGTTCTGTTATACTCACATAGATTATTTTAACAGTTTTAGAAACTGAGTGTTTTCTATCCAATGCTACCAATTATATGCATATCCTAGCTTCTGGGCCTGAGTAACAGGCAGTTTACTTTGGGCACGTCAGGCTCTCTGTACTTCCGAACACCGCCCCCTTGCCCGAAGAGGCAAGCATACCTGTAACATGATGCAGCCACTACTATGTTTGAAAATATGGAGAGTGGTACTCGGTCATATGTTGTAGTGTTTGTGGCAAATCTAAAACACTTTGTATTCATTCAGGACAAAGTGAATTGCTTTGCCACGTTTTTTGCAGTATTACTTTGTTGCAAACAGGATGCATGTTTTGGAATATTTGTATTTTTTATTTATTTTATTTTATAAAGCCCTTCTTACATCAGCTGATGTCACAGAGTGCTGTACAGAAACCCAGCCTAAAACCCCAAACAGCAAGCAATGCAGGTGTAAAAGCACGGTGGCTAGGAAAAACTCCCTAGAAAGGCCAAAACCTAGGAAGAAACCTAGAGAGGAACCAGGCTGTGAGGGGTGGCCAGTCCTCTTCTGGCTGTGCCGGGTGCAGATTATAACAGAACATGGACAAGATAAGAAGGTGCCCTTCTTTGCATGGCATTGGAAAACCTCCCTGTTCTTTGATTGAATCTGTGTTTGAAATTCACTGCTCGACTGAGGGACCTTACAGATAATTGTATGTGTAGGGTACAGAGATGAGGTAGTCATTCAAAAATCATGTTAAACACTATTATTGCACACAGAGTGAGTCCATACAACTTTATTATGTGCATTGTTAGTCAAAGTTTTACTCCTGAACTCATGTAGGCTTGTCATAACAAAGGGGTTGAATACTTATTGACTCAAGACATTTAATTGTTTTTTTGTTTTTTTTATCAAAAAACATAATTCCACTACATTATGGAATATTGTGTGTAGGCCAGTGACAAAAAATCTGAAAGGAATCCATTTTAATTTCAGGCTGTAACAAAATGTGGAAAAATGTGGGTGTGAATACTTTTTTAAGGCACTGTATAGGAAAATAAATCCTCTGTCAAGTGCATTATCCCTCACCCCCTGTCACTCCCTCTGCCTGACTTTACCTCTCTTTCTCCTTCCCTCTACCTCTCTCCTCCCCTCCCCTTGTTCTTTCTCTCTCCCTCTCCCTCTCTTTCTCCCTGATCAACCTCCCCGTCTCAATCCAATGAAATTCAATTTGCTTTATTGACACTCTTGATACAAAATATTGTTACGAAATGGGACAATAGGGAAAGAAAGTTGGCCTATTCAGCGTGTGGAGAGTGTGTTGTCTGTATTGTGTAGTAACAACCCAGTTACTCATCAGAACGAGGTATGTGTATAGGCTTACTTCACAGCTTGCTGTGTACTGTTGGCAGGGGTTACTTTGGATCAAAATCCCTTCATAAAACACAAATAAACTGTCCCATCAACAACCACCCCAGCAGCCATTGAGTGACTCACGAGTACAACAGCCCTTGACAGCGAGCAATTTCCAGCTGATTCACCTTCCATTGACCATTTTCTAGGACGTTCCCTTCTCTCTCCCCTACTTGTACTGTACAAGGTCACTCACAGAGCCACTCCATTCAGAGACGCACAATGGCCGCCTCTCTCCCTTATGCTGAGTTATTACTACTCTTCCCCTGTAGCCTTGAGCGCAACAGTAGCCCTTTATGACCATTTCGTTACAAAATAAACGTATTCCACTCCCAATTCAATGTGGGAACACATAGAGCTTATTTGTTTTCAGTTATTTATATTTCAGGTGTACTCAATTCCACGAAAAGTACCAAAGACCATTTTATGTACAGGCCAGTTACATTACATGCCATACAATAGGTCCCTGAAGTCTTTAGTAAAGACCCACTTCCCAAAACGATAATAAAAAAAGGCTGTAAATATCAGTGAGCTTTTAACGCCCTAGAACGATATCCCGGCCTCGCAAAAGTCTAATTAGCATAATAAAACAATCCCCATCAAAATCCGTCTGTTTAAATTTCGCATGGGCTGTGTCTCAGTTCACTGCATCCACCAATGTCGCCCTTCCGCATCTGCGGTGAAAGGTGGCAGAGCTAGAGCGGTGTTTGTCAGACCATGAGACATCCCAAAAACGTATGTAGCGTCCAAACTGTTTGGCCCACAAACTATTATGACCCCCCTATGGAAAGAAGAGAATCTCATGAACACGACCCCCACAAGTGTCACGTGTCTCGTCTCAAGTCGGAACAGCCGATCTGCCAACTTCTGTCTGTATTGTCTGAACAGTTTGGACTACACACTAATATGACCCCTCTATGGAAGTTAGTCTCTCACAAACACGTACATTTAGGATGCCCACAAGGCTCACAAGACTAGTCTGAAGGTAGCCGGGTAGTACAGTGCATTCGGAAAGTATTCAGACCCCTTGACTTTTTCCACATTTTGTTGCGTTACAGCCTTCTTGTAAAATGGATTAAAATGTTTTTTTCCCCCTCGTCAATCTAGACACAATACCCCATAATGATAAAAGCAAACATCGTTTTTTTAAAAATGTTGCACATTTTTTACAAATAAAAAACTGAAATATATCAAATTTACATAAGTATTCAGACTCTTTACTCAGTGTTGAAGCACCTTTGGCAGCGATTACAGCCTTGAGTACTCTTAGGTATGACGCTACAAGCTTGGCATACCTGTATTTGCGGAGTTTCTCCCATTCTTCTCTGCAGATCCTCTCAAGCTCTGTCAGGTTGGATGGTTCACGGGATGCGTTGCTGCATAGCTATTTTCAGGTCTCTCCAGAGATGTTCGATCGGGTTCAAGTCAGGGCTCAGGCTGGGCCACTCAAGGACATTCACTTGACTTCTACCGAAGCCACTCCTGCGTTGTCTTGACTGTGTGCTTAGGGTCGTTGTTCTTTTGGAAGATGAACCTTCGCCCCAGTCTGAGGTCCTGAGCGCTCTGGAGCAGGTTTTCATCAAGGATCTCACTGTGCTTTGCTCCGTTCATCTTTGCCTCGATCCTGACTAGTTTCCCAGTACCAGTCAAAAGTTTGGACACACCTACTCATTTCAGGGTTTTTCTACATTGTAGAATAATAGTAAAGAGATCAAAACTATGAAATAACACATGGAATCATGTAGTTACCAAAAAGGTGTTAAGCAAATTAAGCAGATTCTTCAAAGTAGCCACCCTTTGCATTGATGACAGCTTTGCACACTCTTGGCATCCCTCAACCAGCAGGTGTGCCTTGTTATAAGTAAATTTGCGAAATGTCTTTCCTTAATGCGTTTTAGCCAATCATTTGTGTTGTGACAAGGTAGGGTTGGTATACAGAAGATAGCCCTATTTGGTAAAATACCAAGTCCATATTATGGCAAGAACAGCTAAAATAAGCAAAGAGAAATGACAGTCCATCATTACTTTAAGACATGAAGATCAGTCAATCCGGGAAAGTTTCTTCAAGTGCAGTCGCAAAAAAACACCAAAGCGTGCAGTCGCAAAAAAGCGATATGATGAAACTGCCTCTCATGAGGACTCTCCACAGGAAAGGAAGACCCAGATTTACCTCTGCTGCAGAGGATAAGTTCATTCGAGTTACCAGCCTTAGAAATTGCAGCCCAAATAAATGCTTCACAGTGTTCAAGTAACAGACACATCTCAACATCAACTGTTCAGAGGAGACTGTGTGAATCAGGCCTTCATGGTCGAGTTGCTGCAAAGAAACCACTACGAAAGGACACCAATAAGAAGAAGAGACTTACTTGGGCCAAGAAACACAAGCAATGGACATTAGACCGGTGGAAATCTGTCCTTTTGGCTGATGAGTCCAAATTTGAGTTTTTTGGTTCCAACTGCCGTGTCTTTGTGAGATGCAGAGTAGGTGAACGTTAGCAAGCTAACATACATTTCGGAAAAAGAAACAAGTTCTAATAACCCCCGGAGTTTATGTATGCGGCCCCGAGGAAATCAAATAGCATAATACAAAAATCGCCATCAAAATCCACCAGTTTAAGCTAGAGATATCAACCTGGCATCGAACCCGGGTCTGTAGTGATACTTCTAGCACTGCAATGCCTTAGACCGCTGCGCCTATCGGGAGGCGAAATTATGTTTTATTATTTCCCCCCCCGACCATACCCTCAACAAAAAATCAGCCCGCGGCTGAATCTAGCTGATGATTCCTGGCTTAGTAGAACCCCCCCACAGACTTTAGAGGGTTTTAAACGTGGCTGTTTTTGTCATCTCTCCCAGGCATATCCAAGGTGGAGGAGACATATGACCACATGTTTACGGTGACCAGCCAGCTGAGGTTCATCGTCACTAAGGAGGACGACGGCGTGCCCGTGGTGTGCATTGTGGACCACCCAGCCGTCAAAGACTTCCAAGCCCTGACGTACCTGGTGGTACATTGTGAGTATGGGCAAACACTCGAGAGAAATAATACTTCCAAGTGTCTTTGTCCACTAACAATGTCTTTCCTGAGGGACTCAAACCTAGAAAATAAGATGAAATGCAATCTTGTCTATTTTCACAGTAGTGTGCCTCGCAAACTATATACAAAATACTTATGGAGAGCAAGTGGCTGTACATGTGAGAGACATGTATTCTACTGAGTGAGGGATATTGTTTAGATTTTGTTCTTCAAATGTTGACTTAACTTTAAGTCTATCCATAATTTTTTGCACACACGTTTCCCCCTTTTCCTTGAAGAAAGATCCCAGAGGCCTTTGTCTGTACTCAGACAACAGACACAGGCCTTCAGCCTGCATTTGAGCTGTCTCTGCGTCAGGAGCTAAATCAACCATTTTCATATTTTCCCTATGTTTAATATGCAGTAGTGGTATTATGATACAATGGGTAAGGCCCTGAAGTGCTTGACTTGTCCTTTTGGCTGAAGACCTAGGCTTCAGATCCCATTATCTATGCAAAAGGGTAAGGATATTTTCTCCAAAACGTTGCCTTTCCTTTCAAACCTTGACATATGGCTCATTGGTAGTGTGTTGCTGTAGCATGGTTAACCTAAGCTGTGCTTGTTGTCACTCCTGGAGCTTTGTCCGTTCTGTAAAAAGCTTCCGTCCAGGATTTAAAAAATAAACAAGGATACTCCATCTGACCTTTCCTCTGAAAAGACGCGCTCATCTGCCTAGACGTGACATTTGGTCACTCTCCCATGACAGTAGCAGACATGGCTCGAGCCTGGTTGGGCTTCCCCTCCAATTGGTTGAGCAGAGCCTGGTTAGGCTGCCCCTCCAGTTGGTTGAGCAGAGCCTGGTTAGGCTGCCCCTCCAGTTGGTTGAGCAGAGCCTGGTTGGGCTGCCTCTCCAATTGGTTGAGCAGAGCCTGTTTAGGCTGCCCCTCCAATTGGTTGAACAGAGCCTGGTTAGGCTGCCCCTCCAGTTGGTTGAGGAGAGCCTGGTTAGCCTGCCCCTCCAGTTGGTTGATCAGAGCCTGGTTGGGCTGCCTCTCCAATTGCTTTTTTCACATTGTGCTGAATACATATGGAAGAGGCAGAGCGGATACGATTAGACGTGTCCACATTTCACATGGACCCCCAATATGGCGGCAATTGACCCTTCGCTAAGCCCCGCCTCCTTGGTGGCAACCAATTACGTATTTAAACCCTGGATTGCAGATGCTATGTATTGGACATTGAGAGGCTTTAAAGCCACCGGTCGGCCATATTTGCACTCCCCAGTTGGAGCAGTCCTCCATAGGAATTAATGGAATTTTACAGTATTTAAATTAAATGTTTCAAGGACAACATTACATGTATTTAAGTAATTTTTGTTTTTGTAGTGGGCACAGTATCCTTAGTACTTTTAATGTTTTAGTATATTTTTGTCATTTTTATGTTTAGCTCACGTCATATAATTTTAAAGTATGCATTGAGGCATCTGTAATAGAATAAACGTGTCAAACGTGACATTAATAAATGCATTTCTATAGCTTCCAAAATCTTTTTTATAAAGAAGAAGTACCACCAAGATGGCTGCGAGGTGGATTCAATACAGCACCCCCTGTTAGTCATCCCGTGTTTATATACATCATTGGTTGCAACCTCAGACAACATTTTCCCAGGAAGCTCAATTCCCCCTTCTAACAACTGGCGAAATACACTCACAATGATTTCAAAAAACACGACCCCCACAAGTGTCATGTGACTCATCTGAATTCGGAACAGCCGATCTGCCAGTTTCTGTCTGTAGTGTCCGAACAGTTTGGGCTACATGCTAATATGACCCCTCTATGGAAAGGTGAGTCTCTCACGAACACGTACATGTCGGTTGTTTCCCACAAGTTTCACAAGACTAGTCTGAAGGTAAAGGCCTCCAGAGTGGCACCGCGGTCTAAGGCACTGCATTGCAGTGCTAGAAGCGTCAATACAGACCCGGTTTCGATCCCAGGCTGTGTCATCAATAAGTGATCATAGCTTTCACCTGGATTAATCTGGTCAGTCTGTCAAGGTTTCTAATGTTTTGCACACTCCGTTTCTATGTAAATAGTTTAGTGCCTAAAATACGGGGTTAAATACATGTTATACAATGCATTCAGAAAGTATTCAGACCCCTTGATTTTTTTCCACCTTTAGTTACGTTACCGCCTTATTCTAAAATGGATAAAAAAATAAAATCCTCATCAATCTACACATAATACCCCATAATGAAAAAGTGAAAACGGGTTTTTAGACATTTTTGCAAATAAAAAACTAAACCAAAAACAGAAACACCTTATTTACATAACTATTCAAACCATTTGCTATGAGACTCGAAATTGAGCTTAGGTGCATCCTATTTCGTTTGAACATCCTTGATGTTTCTACAACTTGTTAGGAGTCCATCTGTGGTAAATTCAATTGATTGGACATGATTTGGAAAGGCACTCACCTGTCAATATAAGGTCCCACAGTTGTCAGTGCATGTCAGAGCAAAAACCAAGCCATCAGGTTGAAGGAATTGTCCGTAGAGCTCCGAGACAGGATTGTGTCGAGGCAAAGATCTGAGGAGGGGTACCAAAACATTTCTGCAGCATTGAAGGTCCCCAAGAACACAGTGGTGTCCGTCATTCTTAAATGGAAGAAGTTTGCACAGCTATTTTCAAGTCTCTCCAGAGATGTTCAATCAAGTTCAAGTCTGCAGCTGAGCCACTCAAGGACATTCAGAGACTTGTCCCGATAAACTCTGGAGTGACCATCAGGTTCTTAGTCAACTCCCTGACCAAGGTCCCCAAGAACACAGTGTCCTCCATCATTCTTAAATGGAAGAAGTTTGGAACCACCAAGACTCTTCCAAGAGCTGGCCGCTCGGCCGAAATGAGCAATCGGGGGAGAAGGGCCTTTGTCAGGGAGGTGACCAAGAACCCGATGGTCACTCTGACAGAGCTCCAGAGTTCCTCTGTGGAGATGGGAGATCCTTCCAGAAGGACAGTCATCTCTGCGGCACTCTACCAGATGGAAGCCACTCCTCAGTAAAAGTCAAATGACAGCCTGCTTGGAGTCTCTGAATGTCCTTGAGTGGCCCAGCCAGAGCCCAGACTTGAACCCGATCGAACATCTCTGGAGAGACCTGAAAATAGCTGTCCAGCGACACTCCCCGTCCAACCTGAGAGAGTTTGAGAGGATCTGCAGAGAACAATGGGAGAAACTCCCCAAATACAGGTATGCCAAGCTTGTAGCGTCATACCCAAGAAGACTTGAGGCTGTAATCGCTGCCAAAGGTGCTTCAACAAAATACTGAGTAAAGGGTCTGCATACTTATGTAAATGTGATATTTCAGTTTTTTTGCTTTGTCAATATGGGGTATTGTGTGTAGATTGATGAGAAAAAAAATATTGAATACATTTTAGAATAAGGCTGTAACGTAGCAAAATGTGGAAAAAGTCAAGGGGTCTGAATACTTTCCGAATGCACTGTATCTCTCAGATATAGGACAGAAACTTCCTTAGCAGTAAGGCCAAATTCAAGGTTTCATCAAATCCTTTTGGGATCTTTTTTTATACCTTACGGGGTCCTAAAATTCAAAATCAAATAGCTAAATTATCCTTTGTATGACCTTCTTAAAACAATTCCATACGTTAGCTTATGGGGCTTAGCGAAGGGTCAATTGGATTTGACATTTTAGCGAATACAATTTTTTTTTTATAATGAACTATCAATCTTTAAGTTCTTCTCCAAGGTGAGCCAGCCAACAGACCAAATCATAACTGTTCTCATTCCACGGTCTGCCTCACATGCTCTCATCAGACACATCGCTTCTCCATGCCTCGCCATGCTCCCGCGGCAGGCAAAAGCAATCGATGTTAAAATCATTGAGTGCACAGGCTGTCCTAATAGACTTCATTCTGCCATAGGAAAAAAAGAAAAAACATGTCCAGGGATATTAAATAAGCTCAGTAATAATATAGATGGCTGGCTGTGCAAGGCAAAGACATTTGCCCTACTGCGCTATTGCTTCTTCCCCCCGTGGGCAGATGGAGGGCCGAGGCTTAAGGGCTGCTGGGGGACACCGATAATAAAGCTAAGCAAATAATTATGTTAGCATAATGATAATGGCCGTCTCCCTCGTACGATACAGCTGCTCTTAATTTCCCCAAGTGGCAATATCAGGAAGTCACCGGAATGTTTAGTGTTTGTGTCTAAGGAGTCTAAGACAGTACGACTCTGAGACAGACAATGGTACTGTAGCTATCAAAACACTAAACCTCTAGTTTCATGATAACATTTTCAAGATGACAATGACAGGAGATACTACACTGCAGTGGGAGGAAATAAGGGATGTACTGTAGTGTCTTTTGTCAGTACTGACCCTCTGCACTCCATGTAACGGTTTAATTTTAATCCACCAACCACAAGTTCTGGGCAAAGTTACAATAACCTTTGGGATAGTGCAGTTTAGAAACTAACACAGCCCAACCCTGAAACAAAGTTCTCACTCGTAAAAACGGTACATGCCCGTCCAACCAACATGGCGCCACGCCCAACCCTGTCCATCACTCAGACAGAGCAACACAGCTTCTGCCAGGTCTGTAATTTGGACGGATGGACGGCCTACAGATTGCTGTGTGTTGACCGGAAAGGTCATACAGCGGAGCGGCTGGAGTGAGCTACGCTGTTGACATATTTAGTGATCTTCAAAGTTTAGGTTGAGAATGAAAGGAGACAGGGCATTTACGATTAGGGGCTCCTGCAGTGGTCTGCCAGAGGAGATCATGTCCCTGTTTTTGAAAGAAAAGCAAATGTTTTGTCCATTAAAATAGCATCATATTGATCAGACATACAGTGTAGACATTGTTAATGTTGTAAATAACTATGGTAGCTGGAAACGGCAGATTTTTTATGGAATATCTACAGATGAAGTCGTAAGTTTACATACACTTAGGTTGGAGTCATTAAAACTCTTTTTTCAACCACTCCACAAATTTCTTGTTAACAAACTATAGTTTTGGCAAGTCAGTTAGGACATCTACTTTGTGCATGACACAAGTATTTTTTCCAACAATTGTTTACAGACATATTATTTCACTTATAACTCACTGTATCACAATTCCAGTGGGTCAAAAGTTTGCATACACTAAGTTGACTGTGCCTTTAAACAGCTTGGAAAATTCCTGAAAATTATGTCATGTCTTTAGAAGCTTCTGATAGGCTAATTGATATAAATAGAGTCAATTGGAGGTGTACCTGTGGATGTACAGTGGGGAAAAAAAGTATTTAGTCAGCCACCAATTGTGCAAGTTCTCTCATTTAAAAAGATGAGAGAGGCCTGTAAGTTTCATCATAGGTACACTTCAACTATGACAGACAAAATGAGGGAAAAAAATCCAGAAAATCACATTGTAATCACATTTTCTATGGGGTTGAGATCTGGAGACTGGCTAGGCCACTCCAGGACTTTGAAATGCTTCTTACAAAGCCACTCCTTCGTTGCCCGGGCGGTGTGTTTGGGATCATTGTCATGCTGAAAGACCCAGCCACGTTTCATCTTCAATGCCCTTGCTGATGGAAGGAGGTTTTCACTCAAAATCTCACGATACATGGCCCCATTCATTCTTTCCTTTACACGGATCAGTCGTCCTGGTCCCTTTGCAGAAAAACAGCCCCAAAGCATGATGTTTCCACCCCCATGCTTCACAGTAGGTATGGTGTTCTTTGGATGCAACTCAGCATTCTTTGTCCTCCAAACACGACGAGTTGAGTTTTTACCAAAAAGTTATATTTTGGTTTCATCCGACATTCTCCCAATCCTCATCTGGATCATCCAAATGCTCTCTAGCAAACTTTAGACAGGCCTGAACATGTACTGGCTTAAGCAGGGGGACACGTCTGGCACTGCAGGATTTGAGTCCCTGGCGGCGTAGTGTGTTACTGATGGTAGGCTTTGTTACTTTGGTCCCAGCTCTCTGCAGGTCATTCACTAGGTCCCCCCCCGTGTGGTTCTGGGATTTTTGCTCACCGTTCTTGTGATCATTTTGACCCCACGGGGGTGAGATCTTGCGTGGAGTCTTGTATGTCTTCCATTTCCTAATAATTGCTCCCACAGTTGATTTCTTCAAACCAAGCTGCTTACCTATTGCAGATTCAGTCTTCCCAACCTGGTGCAGGTCTACAATTTTGTTTCTGGTGTCCTTTGACAGCTCTTTGGTCTTGGCCATAGTGGAGTTTGGAGTGTGACTGTTTGAGGTTGTGGACAGGTGTCTTTTATACTGATAACAAGTTCAAACAGGTGCCATTAATACAGGTAACGAGTGGAGGACAGAGGAGCCTCTTAAAGAAGAAGTTACAGGTCTGTGAGAGCCAGAAATCTTGCTTGTTTGTATGTGACCAAATACTTATTTTCCACCATAATTTGCAAATAAATTCATAAAAAATCCTACAATGTGATTTTCTGGATTTGTTTTCCTCATTTTGTCTGTCATAGTTGAAGTGTACCTATGATGAAAATTACAGGCCTCTCTCATCTTTTTAAGTGAGAGAACTTGCACAATTGGTGGCTGACTAAATACTTTTTTCCCCCACTGTATTTCAAGGCCTACCTTCAAACTCAGTGCATCTTTGCTTGACATCATGGGGAAATCAAAAGAAATCAGCCAAGACCTCAGAAAACAAATTGTAGACCTCCACAAGTCTGGTTCATCCTTGGGGGCATTTTCCAAACGCCTGGAGGTACCACGTTCATCTGTACAAACAATAGTACGCAAGTATAAACACCATGGGACCACGCAGCCGTCATACCGCTCAGGAAGGAGACACGTTCTGTCTCTTAGAGATGAACGTACTTTGGTGCGAAAAGTGCAAATCAATCCCAGAACAACAGCAAACGACCTTGTAAAGATGCTGGAGGAAACAGGTACAAAAGTATCTACATCCACAGTAAAACGAGTCCTATATCGACATAACCTGAAAAGCCAGCAAGGAAGAAGCCACTGCTCAAAAAAACTGCCATAAAAAAGCCAGACTACTGTTTGCAACTGCACATGAGGATAAAGATTGTACTTTTTGGAGAAATTACCTCTGGTCTGATGAAACAAAAATAGAACTGTTTGGCCATTGTTATGTTTGGAGGAAAAAGGGGGATGCTTGCAAGCCGAAGAACACCATCCCAACCATGAAGCACGGGGGTGGCAGCATCATGTTGTGGAGGTGCTTTGCTGCAGGAGGAACTGGTGCACTTCACAAAATAGATGGCATCATGAGGTAGGACAATTATGTGGATATATTGAAGCGACATCTCAAGACATCAGTCAGGAAGTTAAAGCTTGGTTGCAAATGGGTCTTCCAAATGGACAATGACCCCAAGCATACTTCCAAAGTTGTGGGAAAATGGCTTAAGGACAACAAAGTCAAGGTATTGGAGTGGCCATCACAAAGCCCTGACCTCAATCCTGTAGAAATAAAGTGGTGATCCTAACTGACCTAAGACAGGGAATTTTTACTAGGATTAAATGTCAGGAATTGTGAAACATTTAAACTCAGTTATTTGGCCAAGGTGTATGTAAACTTCCAACTTCAACTGTACATAGGTGTACAGAGGCCCATTATCAGCAACCATCACTCCTGTGTTCCAATGGCACGTTGTTATTATTTTAGAAGGCTAATAAAACCCTTTTGCAATTATGTTAGCGCAGATGAAAACTGCTGTGCTGATTAAAGAAGCAATTCAACTGGCCGTCTTTAGACTAGTTGAGTATCTGGAGAGTCAGCATTTGTGGGTTCGATCACAGGCTCAAAATGGCCAGAAACAAAGACGTTCTTCTGAAACTCGTCAGTCTATTCTTGTTCTGAGAAATGGAGGCTATTCCATGCGAGAAACGCTGTGTAGTACTCCCTTCACAGAACAGCGCAAACTGTCTCTAACCAGAATAGAAAAGAGTGGGAGGCCCCGGTGCACAACTGAGAAAGAGGACAAGTACTTTAGAGTGTCTAGTTTGAGAAACAGACGCCTCACAAGTCCTCAACTGGCAGCTTCATTAAATAGTACCCGCAAAACACCAGTCTCAATGTCAACAGTGATGAGGCGACTCCGGGATGCTGGCCTTACCAACACCTCTCTGTATTTTGATACTTTGTGGATGGGGCCTCCCCAGTGGCGCAGCTGTCTGAGTCACCGAGTCGCAATGCAAAATGCGTTGCTACAGATACCCGTGCCGGCCGCCACTGGGAGACCAATGAGGCGACTTTTGGTTTAATTTAGAATACTCCAATCCTCTATATGTAATTATTTGCGGAGAGTCACGTCATATCTTTCAATATATTGTAGGCCTACTATAGGCGAAATGAGTCTCACTAGTGTTGAGGAATGTCCTGTTAAAGGTAGTGTAGGTCTTCTTTATTTATAGAGCATATTTCCGTTCCATCCTAACGGAAACCCAGAGGGTTGTTCGTTTTTCTTGGAATGTAAACACCGTAATATTAACTATGCAGATAGTAATTTAAACTACATTTTAGTTGCACTTCCACCTTGCTCCACGACCACGGGTAAAACCTTGCTGAGATGATCAATGTATTTGTTGCATTGTAGTATCGTCAATTTCTCTAGTCAAAACGTCTTGATGGCCTCAAGTTGGGACACACCTACTCATCCCAGGGTTTTTCTGTATTTTTACTATTTTCTACATTGTAGAATAATAGTGAAGACATCACAACTATGAAATAACACATATCGAATCAGTTAAGAACAAATTCTTATTTACAACGACAGCCTACTCCTCCTTCCCCGTCAGGGGAATTGAACCACGGTCTTCCGCGTGTCTGCACAACACAGGGATTATTTTGCTAAATAGTCCAGCACTGTAGCCTACGCCGACCATCACATTGTACAGCGCCATATTTTCCGTTCCACCCTAATGGAAACCCAGAGGGTTTTTCGTTTTTCTTGGAATAGAAACACCATAATATTAATCAAATGAATTAAGCAACATTTCTTAAAATCAGTCCCATATACTACGTTATCACCCAAAAAGGTTTAAAATTCTGGAATAGAGCCACTATTTAAGGCTATCAAATACTTCTCAAAGATGCCCTCTGGTGGTCAAACTAGCACTAACTAGCATTAATGGTACCAGTGGTTGGCACGTGCCATAGAATTCTGCGGCACCACGCAAGCTGTGCTGCAGTACTCTGCAACTTTTAAAGGACGAACCACTGTATGTGGCAGGACTGCAAGCTCCATCACAGGGAGAACATTCGATTTGGTGTCCTTTTAGGTACTCTGTGCCAATGTTTGGAAAAGCTATTAGGCCTAAATACGAAGGCAAGATGCATATTTCTCCAAGGGATCCTAGAGGACATGTTTTACAATGTGGTGCCCCTTTGTGCATTTAGCAAGGTCGTAGTTTATCATGTTATATTCTGCCCTGTACTGCTTCCTTTACCATGCTTCAACTAGCTAACTCTGCTACTTCAACTTATACTGCTGCTGCTGTTGATAAAAGCAATAACATTATAGGGGTGATGATGATGATGACAGTGATGATGATGATCCTGATGGTTATATTAACACAACACCCAGCAATAGTGCAGTCGCCATACTGTGTGTTTATTTTCATGATCCACGCCAGCTGTTGTTGCCAGGGAACTGTTCATAAAAGGGAGGTAATGGTGTGCTTTCTTTGACTTTCTCTCTCTCTCGCTTCCTTTTCTCTCACTCTTGTACCTTCACTCTCTCTCAAATTAAATTGCTCTCTTTTTCTCTCTCTCTCTCTCGTCCCCTCTCTCTTTCTCTTGCCCTTTCTCTTCCCTTTCTCTGTCTCTATTTCTTACCTTTCTCTCTTTCTTTCCTCTCTCTGCATCTCTTTCTCTCTCCCCCGTCTGTCTGTCTCTTTCTTCTCTCCCTTTCTTTACTCTCCTTCTGTCTCTCTGTTCTTTCTCCCCTTGCTCTCATTAGCACTGTACATAATACAGAGGCTGATCTTTCTTCTGAACACCAAAGGGAGCTAAGGGGGGCCTTATTAGTGTTTACTTACTGTAAGGCAACATTCAAAGGCGGCCCGGGCTGATGTACCCACTTTTATAATCCTGTTTCTGTCATAATTGTTGAGAAGGACCTTTATGGCTTTCTTAGATAAAGCGTCTTTGACGTTAGCGGGGCAGATTTTTTTTCTTATTTGATTTTGTTTCCCTTCCCGGATACTACAAGGAGAGCAGACGGTGTTGGAAGTTCATAAACATTACAAGGACTGTTGTTAATCTTGAAGGGACATATTTTATTTAGACTAATTGCCCCCTGCAAAGGAGCACCTCTAGATAACCAATCGATATCGATGTAACAACTATTCCTCTATAAATGACAATTAAAAAGAAACATAAGTTTGATCTGGGGCACTCCTTCACACACTCCAACAACCTTAAAGCCAGAATCTCTGAAATTATTTTATTATTGGTTAGGCTGTCTTGTACACTTTTGCAGCTAAAAGCTGAATTGCAGTATATAGACAAAAAGAAACAAGAAAAAAAGGAGATAACAGTTAGCTAGCTGAAGAAAAAATAAATGGAATGCAGCTAGCTTCAGAGAGTCTAGCTTCAGAGAGTGCCTGCTCCTGGTAATGGGATCTATTCTGCTGGCAGCTGAGTTGGATGGTAGGGACAGGATTGATGATGGTAATGGAGCTGGAGTTGTCCTCTCTTCAGACGTTGTTCTTGTCAATCCTTAGCTCCCTCTGTAGCCACTGGGTGACTCCTCCACTATGCTTTCTCTGCTGCCGGCACACCACACACCAGTCCAGTGTATAATGTCTTCCTCACTACGAGGGAGTCTCCTGCCGGGGGGGGGACACCACACTGCAGTTCACTCACAGCAACTGGTGGGTGAAGTAGGCAGAATGCATCTTTTGAAAGCTAATAGTTAGCTAAGATAGCTAGCCAAGCAATCATCAAGGTTCTGTGCAATAATGACACCCATACCATACTGCAACCCTCCACCCCCATGTCACACCCTGTTTAATTTCACACAAATGTTGTAAAGCGCGTAAGCAGCTACTGTATGGACGACATGTGGATCAAGCCATCCCTTTAGAGCCTGGCAACTAACAGCCATTCTTCACTACCTGCTATCTATCACCGGGTGGTGGTGGTGGAAGAGAGTAGAACCTGACCAGTCTGCGTGTGGCGGCTAGTCAGGCCAGTCATGTTAATGGATAAGCCAAAGATTGTTACTGATGGACCAGAAAGGTCAATGGTGTCGATGTTGCCTGCCACCGGCCCCATGGACTGTTGACAAACTGCACCTCAAAGAAGAGAGAGGAAAGGCTTGGAGCACAGTGGACAGTGTGCTGCTGTGAAGATAGGAGGTTACAGTAGGAGAATGTGGACCAGTAGAGGCTGCTGGAAGGAGAAATCGGAGGATGGGCTCATTGTAAAGGTTGGAAGGAGCCCGTCCTGTGAAATTATATCTCATGAAGATTTACCAAACTACAGTACAAACGTCCCAGAGTTTGAAAAGTTGAGAGAGTTTGGCCAACTTCAGAGCTGGATGTCATGTGGCTACCTCTTAGCATTCCAGGCATGGATTCCACTTATAATGCGAGGTCCACAGTTTAAGCTTGTTTAAAAAAAATCTGCCAATATTGCCCACCAGGCACAAACATGACTGAGGTGGAATTATGAGTTTTGGTTGGCAGTAGAAAAGAGAAAACCTCTGTGGATCTAAAGCAGCATCTACATTAGGGACTACAGCAGTAGTGTCTAGTTTTTGCAAATCCAATTTACACAAACATGCATCATTTGAGCGCTACTATTTAACTAAGTTCCCATTATTAAATGTTAAATTCCGCTCCAAGGCAGTGTTTCGAGGAACATTAATGATTTTATTAAGTGCTGTGTTGGCATCATTATTTTCTAATCTTTTTGGAACTCTTTTGAGAGTGTCTCTGGTCATACAGGTAGATATTGTTTTGTGTTTTCTATCATGCTGCTTGGCCCTGGAAAACAAGTATTTAGTCTTTCACTTCAAACTTTAAAAATGAAGTTTGATGTGAAAGACCACAGTGACAGTTGGTAGGGAGAGACCTTCCAGTTTAATCCAGTGTTCCTTTAAGAAAGTACCTAAAGAACATGTCTGACTATATTTCCTCTCCCAAATCTGATCCATACCAGCAGCAGCAGCAGCAGCCTGGTTTTCCCAAGTGGTCCCCCATCCACGTATCAACCAGGTCTAGTCCTTGGGAAACATCAGGATGGTATCTCACCCATTATTGCTATAAAATAAAATCAAAGCATTCCCTGCGCTAGCATCCAGGTAAACAGTCTAGAATATGATAATCTCATAATAGGAAGGAATAGAGCTGGCTCTTCCAATGGTCTCTAGTTAAGTGTTGTGAAAGGATACAAACAACTCTCAATTATACACAACCACCCTCAATTTTGTACAGGGATTTGAAGTCTGATTTTGTCCTCAGACAAGTCCTCCGGATTTTTTAAACACTTGTTTTGTGAACTTCCCAACCACACGTCTGTAAATTTCACATCACGTAGCCTGCATGAAATGAAGAAACATTAAGTAGACTGAAGCCTAGCTACTTGATAAACTTGTAACATAACTAATGACTTGCATGTCACATTGACACACTCTCTCCCCACATTTCTCCCGTTCCTCCCTCCCTCCCTCTCTCTCCACAGATAAACCGGAGGTGAAGATCATAGTGGAGTTTCCTGATGGGCTGCCAAGGGAGGGACAGAACATGGAGCTGTCGTGCCAGGCCAAAGGCAAACCCCAGTAAGACACACCACACACACACACAGACAAACACCACACAACCCACACATATCTCTCTCTCAACACACACACCTCCGTTAGGATACCCTGTAACTTTAAATGATGATTCTGCCAAATGGTGGGAATGCAGTGAACAGAGCTCACACACAAGTGTACATCAGTATCAGTGTGTGAATAAAATCACTTGGGACCCCCCTCCCCCCCCAAAAATGACATATTACAACCTATTTGTTGTGATAATTGTGTTGCTCTATAACCTGTTTGTTCATATGCCCTGCGACCGTGATATATAGGCCTAAAGGCAGAGACAATAAGAAGACACAGTGGCAGAATAAATTCAAGCACACCTTTGATTCATCACAAAACAGGAGAACAACCTCTGTCCGGTGAAGTCCCAAAGTATATTGCATGTAACAAACAGTTACATGACCTACAGAATGGTCAAGCAAGTTCATTTTACTGACATTTTCTGACCACTAAACAACTATTGATTTAGAACCACGTAGAGTTACCGTGGCAAAGAAAACAGGAGCTGCCTCCACTATTCCAGCACCATTTCAGCTTCAAAATTTCAACAACATCAAATCATCCATGCTTAATCTAATACAGTGACAACTAAAAGACACCAAAAACTATTTAGTCCAGTCAACGTACGCTAAATATGATGTGGCTGTCCATGGTTCTGACTTCTGTGTGTGTGTTTGTGTGTGTGTGTTCGTTCGTGCGTGCGTGCGCGCGCGTTCGTGCAATGACCGTTTGGGACACAAACGGTCATTACATGACGCCGTCAGCCGTGCGATCCCCGCGGAAGACCTTACATCATTATCCAGCCTCCTGTCCCGAGGCGCCATAATTGTGAACAATACGTGTCAGATGTGTACACACACACCACACAGGCCCCTCCCTCCCTCTCCCCTTCAAGTTTTGCACTCAGCAGGGAAAGACAAGGCGGATCTCACCCGTATTAATTTAATAAAGATGAAAATACAATCAATACAGTGGGCCAGAGAATTGGAAGTCATTTTCATTAGAGCTTGTGAGAGTTCTCTGAACTCATTACTAAGCCGAGATAGTGACAGGCTCTGGCCGTGTCCATTTGTATTCTATCTACCTCCCTCTCTTCCCCCCACTGCCTCCCTCTCTCTCTCCATCCCCCTCTCTCTCTCTATCTCTCATGTGTCACCCCCCACCCCCCAGTAAATCTCTTTTTCTAGGTCATTACTCCATTTTTAGGGTGGCACTGTGTGTGTGTGTATATTTAACCTCTGATTCCGGTTCCCTAAGATTCTTGCCCCGGCGAGGGATTCCAATTTGCTCTCTCAAGCTGCCTGCCACCGCAGCCATAAAATGTTTTTTTCACCCCACCACAAAGGCGAGAGTTCAACTGTTACTGAGCTCAAACTGCTCTTTTGTTTCAAGGCTTAGCCCTTTCTCTCTTTCTTCCTCCCTTTTCTCTCTCCCTCCCTCCCTTGCTCTCCCCAAACCAAGTACTTTCAAATCAAGGGAAACAAGTTTAAACAGCAACACAAAAACAGAACAACAAGAGAGAGTCCTTGGCACCCACTCAAGGGACATAACGGCGTGTTAGCTAGCTAGCAGCCAGCCATTGAAAGTTGCTAGAGCAAAATAGAGTTAAGAGGAGCTTTGTTTTTGTTGTCTTTACCCCCCCACCGGTGGCTTCTGGTTCTTACATAGCTCATCATCAAAGAAATTGGTTCCAGATCCAGCACTTCCTGTAAGCTTCCTGCCAAGGTAGCGAGGGAACAAAGATGGCTCGGTAATGTAGTTAACCACATCACGAGGCCAGGAACATAAAAGCCTCCCCACCTAAATAGCACACACAGGCACACACACAAATAGTTTGGCAGTCAAAGGTGAAAGAATCGCATTGGGTGTTGATATTTTCCCTATCGAATGCGCCCTATGGGATGCGCCCTATCGGATCCTAAAAAGGGGAAAAAAACAAGAACTTAAAAAATATACAAATATATACTTGGGGTGGTGATTGATTTAGCTCGCCAGGTACAAAGGAACCAATTGAATATAGTCCAAAAAAGGTAACCTTTATTTGAAAGTATTTGACATAATATGTATTCAAGATCTAGGTCTAGAGGAAGCGATGTGTGTGACCAGTGAAATTACTGTCCCCTCGCTCTCCTATGGAGGCAATAGAATAGTCCCAAAAGTGCAAACACGGCTTATTTGATCACTGAGTGACATTGCTGTCCCCTCTCTCTCTCTCTGTAGTCCCCAGCAGATCAGCTGGGTGAAGGTGGACGACGACCTTCCCTCACACGCCCTCATCACCGGCACAGACTTGTACATCGAGAACCTCAACAAGACCTACAACGGCACCTACCGCTGCTTCGCTGCCAACTCAGTGGGCGAGTCATATGACGACTACATCCTCTACGTCTACGGTACGTACCTCTCGATTCAACACTGTCTCTCTCTCTTTATCTTTCTATCCTTCCCCCCCTCTCTCTCTGATGACTACAGTACCAGTCAAACGTTTGTACACACCTACTCATTTAAGGGTTTTTCTTTATTTTTACAGTAGAATAATAGTGAAGACATCAAAACTATGAAATAACACATATGGAATCAAATCAAAATATTCGCACATATGCTGAGTTCGAAGCGCCCATATGCTGAGCACTTGTTGGCTGCTTTTTCTTCACTCTGCGGTCCAACTCATCCCAAACCATCACAATTGGGTTGAGGTCGGGTGATTGTGGAGGCCCGGTCATCTGATGCAGCACACCATCACTCTCTTTCTTGGTCAAATAGCAAACCAGATGGGATGGCGTATCGCTGCAGAATGCTGTGGTAGCCATGCTGGTTAAGTGTGCCTTGAATTCTAAATATATAACAGACAGTGTCACCAGCAAAGCACCATCACACCTCCTCCTCCATGCTTCACGGTGCGAAAGACAAAGACACAGCGGTTAGAACCAAAAATCTCAAATTTGCATTCATCAGATTAAAGGACAGATTTCCACTGGTCTAATGTCCATTGCTCGTGTTTCTTGGCCCAAGCAAGTCTCTTCTTATTATTGGTGTCCTTCAGTAGTGGTTTCTTTGCAGCAATTTGACCATGAAGGCCTGATTCACGCTGTCTCCTCTGAACTGTTGATGTTGAGATGTCTGTTACTTGAACTCTATTTGGGCTGCAATTTCTGAGGCTGGTAACTCTAATGAACTTATCCTCTTCAGCAGAAGTAACTCTGGGTCTTCCTTTCCTGTGGCGGTCCTCATGAGAGCCAGTTTCTTCATAGCGCTTGATGGTTTTTGCGACTGCACTTGATGAAACGTTCAATGTTCTTGAAATGTTCCGCTTTGACTGACCTTAATGTCTTAAAGTAATGATGGACTGTCGTTTCTCTTTGCTTATTTAAGCTGTTCTTGCCATAACTTATTTGGGATCGGTGTCCCTTCCACAGGACGGTTGAGCTAATGTAGGCTAATGCGATTAGCATAAGGTTGTAAGTAACATGAGCATTTTCCAGGACATAGACATATCTGATATTGTCAGAAAGCTTAAATTCTTGTTAATCTAACTGTGCTGCCCAATTTACAGTAACTATTACAGTAAATGAATACCATGCTATTGTTTGAGTAGAGTGCATAATTTTGAACATGAAAAGTTATTAATAAACAAATTAGGCATATTTGGGCAGTCTTGATACAAAAGTTTTGAACAGAAATGGAATGGTTCATTGGATCGGTCTAAGACTTTGCACATACACTGCTGCCATATAGTGGAAAAAATCTAATTTGCACCTGGGCTGGAATAATACATTATGTCCTTTCTTTTGCATTTCAAAGATGATGGTACAAAACAAATACAAAATAACCTTTTTATTTTTTTATTTGTATTATCTTTTACCAGATCCATTGTGTTATATTGTCCTACATTCCTTTCACATTTCCACAAACTTCAAAGTGTTTCCTTTCAAATGGTACCAGGAATATGCATATCCTATAATATGCATATCCTATCCATAGGACTATCTTCTGTATACCCCGCCTACCTTGTCACAACACAACTGATTGGCTCAAAAGCATTAAGAAGGAAAGAAATTCCACAAATTCAGGCACACCTGTTAGTTGAGATGCATTGCAGGTTACTACCTCATGAAGGTGGTTGAGAGAATGCCAAGAGTGTGCAAAGCTGTCATCAAGGCAAAGGGTGGTTACTTTGATGAATATAAAATAAGTGTAACACTTTTTTGGTTACTGCATCATTCCATATGTGTTATTTCATAGTTTTGATGTCTTCACTATTATTCTACAATGTAGAAAATAGTAAAAATAAAGAAAAGTAGGTGTGTCCAAACTTTGGACTGGTAATGTGCAGTTGAAGTGGGAAGTTTACATACACATAGGTTGGAGTCATTAAAACTCGTTTTTCAACCACTCCACAAATTTCTTGTTAACAAACTATAGTTTTGGCAAGTCGGTTAGGACATCTACTTTGTGCATGGCACAAATAATCTTTCCAACAATTGTTTACAGACAGATTATTTCACTTATAATTCACTGTATCACAATTCCAGTGGGTCAGAAGTTTACATGCACTAAGTTGACTGTGCCTTTAAACAGCTTGGAAAACTCCAGAAAATTATGTCATGTCTTTAGAAGCTTCTGATAGGCTAATTGACATCATATGAGTCAATTGGAGGTGTACCTGTGGATGTATTTCCTCCACAGGTCTGGTTCATCCTTGGGAGCAATTTCCAAACGCCTGAAGGTACCATGTCCATCTGTACAAACAATAGTAACCAAGTATAAACACCATGGGACCACGCAGCCATCGTACCGCTCAGGAAGGAGATGCGTTCTGTCTCCTAGAGATGAACATACTTTGGGTCTTGTGATGATGCTGGAGGAAACAGGTACAAAAGTATCTATATCCACAGTAAAACACGTCCTATATCGACATAACCTGAAAGGCCACTCAGCACGGCAGAATCCTCTGCTCCAAAATCTCCTTATAAAAGCCAGACTACAGTTTGCAACTGCACATGGGGACAAAGATTGTACTTTTTGGAGAAATTACCTCTGGTCTGATGAAACAAAAATAGAACTGTTTGGCCATTGTTATGTTTGGAGGAAAAAGGGGGATGCTTGCAAGCTGAAGAACACCATCCCAACCATGAAGCACGGGGGTGGCAGCATCATGTTGTGGAGGTGCTTTGCTGCAGGAGGAACTGGTGCACTTCACAAAATAGATGGCATCATGAGGTAGGACAATTATGTGGATATATTGAAGCGACATCTCAAGACATCAGTCAGGAAGTTAAAGCTTGGTTGCAAATGGGTCTTCCAAATGGACAATGACCCCAAGCATACTTCCAAAGTTGTGGCAAAATGGCTTAAGGACAACAAAGTCGAGGTATTGGAGTGGCCATCACAAAAAAATCCTATAGAAAATTTGTGGGCAGAACTGAAAAAGCGTGTGCGAGCAAGGAGGCCTACAAACCTGACTCAGTTACACCAACTCTGTCAGGAGGAATGGGCCAACATTCACCCAACTTATTGTGGTAATCTTGTGGAAGGCTACCCGAAACGTTTGACCCAAGTTAAACAATTTAAAGGCAATGCAACCAAATACTAATTGAGTATATGTAAACGTCTGACCCACTGGGAATAAATCATTATCTCTACTATTGTTCTGACCTTTCACATTCTTAAAATAAAGTGGTGATCCTAACTGGCCTAAGACAGGGAATTTTTACTAGGATTAAATGTCAGGGATTGTGAAAAACTGAGTTTAAAGGTATTTGGCTAAGGTGTATGTAAATTTTCGACTTCAACTGTACATACTCTGCGTGTATGGTACGTACCGTCCACCACCCTCTCTCTGTCCATCTCTCTCTCTTTATCCCCCCATCCCCTATCTCTCTCTTCCCTCTGATATTCTACATTCATGATATGCATCTCCCACACACCTCTCTCTATCCATCTCTCTCTCTCTTTATCCCCCATTCCCTCTCTTTCCCTCTCTCTCTCCCCACAGCGTTATCTGAACACAGTTCAATACCATTGATTCCAATGACATTTCCTTCCCTGCAGGACATTACCATCTAATCTTGCCATTTTCCCTTCCCAAAATGTACTCGGCTGATATAGCTTACTGAGCCTTACAAGCCTGCGGGAGAAATTATTTGGCTGCTATTTTCAGAGGGCATTAATGGACTGAGAATAACCTTTTTTAAAAAGAGCTTGTTGCCTGACAGATGAACGAGTCGCTGAATAATGGAAGAGCAGGAGGTAGTGTTAATGACGAATGTGGTAAAACAACGAGGCTCGTGAAAGACTGAAGCGTTTTTTTCCACCTTTTTTAAAAATGTGTTTATGGACGGAGCCGTTTGGATTGATAGATGAAGCTAGGGAATGTATGTCTGTATGTTAAGTGTTAGACAAAGATAGAGAGATGGGCAGTGAGTGAGTTGCATTCATAAACATTTAGTGTATGTGAACACAGTCGCTCTGCCATCACAGACAATATATGACTATCAGCGAGTCCCGGTTCTCTCTCCCACTTCTCACTGCTTGTGTTCCAAAAGCCAGCCTCAGCTCAAGGTGTAAATGCTGTTTGGTAATTGCACCAGGGTTTTTTCCACATCTCCACCAGCTTTGAACCTCCGCTCTGGGCATGTGAGAGCGCCCACTCCCTCTCCTTTTCCCTCCTCTCCTACTGTGAGAAACAAACAACACAGGCAACACGTGGACTGCAGAAAAGAGAAAAAGATAGCTCTCCTCCCATTAACATCAGGCCTCTATGATAATAGAGCCTCTGTCTGCTCTTTGATGACTTTGGTTTCTGCACCCCCGCTCTAACATTTAGGGAGTGTCCGTAATGGCACCGTATTCCCTACATAGTGCACCACATTTGATCTGAGCCCGATGGGCCCAGGTCAAATGTTCTGCACTATATAGGGAATATGGTGCCATCAACCACGCACTGGCGGTTCTGGGGGGGCAGTGCCCCTGTGACAACGATTTTGGACCCCCTTGTGGCCCCCCTAAATGTGGAGTATGAAATAATTTTTGCATAACAAATTTTTGCTATCGTTCTTTTTTTACATCCGTTATTAGACAGTGGCAACGCGGAACACTAATTAAACCCACACATTTACTAGAGGGACATGGTATTTTGCCTGCTAATGCCTGCAATGCAGTGAAGAAAACGATATGACAACAATAACGTCTAATGTAACTAGCCCCTCTAACAGTACAACTGGCCCCAGCTTGGCCTCCCCAGTTGAAATGGTCTAGAACTGCCACTGCAACCACGCAGCCCTACTGTAATTCAGTCATGCATCATGTCCCACATTAAACTTGGTAATGCAGAGATGTACAGGACAATGCAGGGCCCGGGCTGTCTGTGCCTAATCTTGCGCCATGTTCCTCTAACACGCACATGCAAGTGCGCACAAAATTTAGCGGAGTGGCAAGACGTTAGCGAAGGGAACGCACTGACACTGAAATATCCTCCCCTCTCTCCAGCTCTCAACTCAAAGACAGGCAGTGATGGCATCTGCGTGTAGCTGCACGCATTCCCCTTCAAATTAACGGGCTGACATCTTCTAATTACAAAGACAGCAGCCCTGATATATCGGAGATGGCAAGCGAGCCACACACTCTGACGTACATACACACACAAACAGAGATGCACACACATGTTAATACAAATGTTGTCGGAGCCATTATGAAAATGTACCTCAGGGTTCTGCTAAAATACATAATTAAAAAAATCTAACAAATCTGCAAAAGTGAGTAATGCGTGTGTGACATTCAGAGATTGTAGTTAAGTGTTAATTTCAGGTATTAGCTAGCTACACTGGTACTACATGTTTTAAAGTCGTGGAAAATTACAATAGGAAAACCATTTGCGTTATTACTGTCTCAGTATGCTAAGTGGGGGCCTCAATATCCTCTAGGTTGGAGTGGTCTGGAAATGTGTTAAAGGCTTTTCCCCCCCTTCCATCATTTACCATTCCCTCCTGAACCTATCAAAGCCCACGTACAGTGAGTCAAGAAGCCTCCGTATCCCTCCCCACCCTGCCTCCCCTCAGTCGACAGGCTGAACAGATGTAGCCCCAGCCCCCATCCCTCCTAATACGTTTGTTTCCTCGACTATTGTGAAACTAAGTGATGGAGAGCACCGGGAGGGCAGCCGACACTAACCTGGTTACCGGGAGAAAGAATGCATTCCCCGGTACCCATTTCTTCAAGTGGCCCGTGGATAAAGGGAAATTGCTGGGGCCCTGCAGTCGAATGAGATCTAGCACCCAGGACTTTAACCAGTTTACAGAGCCAGCGTTAATAAACAGGACCTCCCTCCTTCACGAGCTCTGCCTTTTAGTCCTCCGTGCTCTGCGGATTGTCGCTCTCCTCTCGGCTCCCTAACACTTCCACCTCCTCCTCCTTCCAGGGGTTTCCTCCTCCCAGCCCCTGGCGTCGGCGCCGAAGAACCATTGCTGCTGTTGGCGATACACTCTACAAAACTGGTCTGGAGTGTGTGCTTTGTTTATCCCAACCACCAACACCCGACCTCAGTCAAGTGTAGCCAACAGTTTGTGGAAATTAAATTGTATTATTGTGTGGCCGGTACAGTATTAATGCCCCCTGTAAGGAGACACACAGCAAAGCTGAAAAAATGTATCGGACCCTTTACAGTAACCTTGTTAGCCTTTAACCTACAGCTGTATCTACACGCTGGCTTGGAAAATGAAAAACATAATGAAAAAAATTGTCGCAAATAAAGAGCCACCGGTTCCTATTACACACCCTAACCTAGTATAGGGGAACATATTTTGTCATCAGATGTGACTCACAATCAAGAAGCCTAACTGGAATAAATCTACAGGACACCAGCTGCAGGGAAACAACATGTGCAGTCCTGCCACATCCAGACCCACTCCCATCAGCCAGCCATTATAATGAAGCTGTAAATTCAATCCTCTTGACACCCTCCTCCAACCCCCATTCTTAACCAGGGTCTTGTGCGCGTTCATTGCTCCTGGTTAGTCCCAGCTGGCACTTCAATTTACAAGGCAGCCTGAGATCAATGGTAGACTATGAGATCATGGCTAATGACTACTGTGGCACGCATAACATGCAAATGTATAGAAACAGATCAAATCACATTTTATTGGCCGCATACACATATTTAGCAGATGTTATTGCGGGTGTTGCGTAATGCTTATGTGCCTAGCTCCAGAAGTGCAGTAGTATCAAACAATACACACAAATCTAAGAAGTAAAATAATGTAATTAAGAAATATATACAGTGCCTTCAAAAAGTATTCAGACCCCTTGACTTTTTCCACATTTTGTTACATTATAACATTATTCTAAAATTGGTTGAATAAACAAAAATCATCAGCAATCTACACACAATACCCCATGATGACAAAGCAAAACAGATTTACAGAATTCTTTGGACATTTAATCAAAATAAAAAACAGATACCTTATTTAGTCCAACTCATCCCAAACCATCACAATTGGGTTGAGGTCGGGTGATTGTGGAGGCTAGGTCTTCTGATGCAGCACTCCATCACTCTCCTTCTTGGTCAATTAGCCCTTACACAGCCTGGAGGTGTGTTGGGTCATTGTCCTGTTGAGAAACAAATTATAGTCCCACTAAGCGCAAACCAGATGGGATGGTGTATCGCTGCAGAATGCTGTGGTAGCCATGCTGGTTAAGTGTGCCTTGAACTCTAAATAAATCACAGACAGTGTCACCAGCAAAGCACCATCACACCTCCTCCTCCATGCTTCATGGTGGGAACCACACATGCAGAGATAATCTGTTCACCTAGTCTGCTTGAAAGGCACTGCGGGTGGAACCAAAAAATCTCCAATTTGGACTCCAGACCAACGGACAAATTTCCACCGGTCAAATGTCAATTTCTCGTGTTTCTTGGCCCATGCAATATTCTTCTTCTTGTTGGTCCTTTAGTAGTGGTTTATTTGCAGCAATTCGACCATGAAGGCCTGATTCACGCTGTCTCCTCTGAACAGTTGATGTTGAGATGTCTGTTACTTGAACTCTGTTAAGCATTTATTTGGGCAGCAATTTCTGAGGCTGGGTACTCTAATGAACTTATCCTCTGCAGCAGAGGTAACTCTGGGTCTTCCTTTCCTGTGACGGTCCTCATGAGAGCCAATTTTCTTTTTTTTAAACTTTTATTTAATTTTTATTTAACCAGGTAGGCAAGTTGAGAACAAGTTCTCATTTACAACTGCGACCTGGCCAAGATAAAGCAAAGCAGTTCAACACATAGTTACACATTGGAGTAAACAAACACAGTCAATAAATTTTTTTTTAAAAACACAGAAAAAAAAAAAAATCGATATACAATGTGTGCAAATGAGGTAATATAAGGAACGTAAGGCAATAAATAAGCCATGGTGGCGAAGTAATTACAGTATAGCAATTTAACACTGGAATGGTAAATGTGCAGTAGATGAATGTGCAAAGTAAAAATACTGGGGTGCAAAGGAGCAAGATAAATAAATGAATACGGTATGGGATGAGGTAGTTGGTTGGGCTATGTACATCTGTGAGCTGCTCAGTGATCTGTGAGCTGCTCTGACAGCTGGTACTTAAAGCTAGTGAGGAAGATAAGTGTCTCCAGTTTCAGTGATTTTTGTAGTTCGTTCCAGTCATTGGCAGCAGAGAACTGGAAGGAAAGGCGGCCAAAATAGGAATTGGCTTTGGGGGTGACCAGTGAAATATACCTGCTGGAGCGCGTGCTACGGGTGGGTGCTGCTATGGTTACCAGCGAGCTGAGATAAGGCGAGGCTTTACCAAGCAGGGACTTGTAGATAACCTGGAGCCAGTGGGTCTGGCGACGAGTACGTAGCGAGGGCCAGCCGACTAGAGCATACAGGTCGCAGTGGTGGGTGGTATAAGGGGCTTTGGTGACAAAGCGGATCGCGCTGTGGTAGACTGCATCCAGTTTGCTGAGTAGAGTATTGGAAGCTGTTTTGTAGATGGCATCGCCGAAGTCGAGGATCGGTAGGACAGTCCATTTTACTAGTGCAAGTTTGGCAACATGAGTGAAGGAGGCTTTGTTGCGAAATAGGAAGCCGATTCTAGATTTAATTTTGGATTGGAGATGTTTAATGTGAGTCTGGAAGGAGAGTTTACAGTCTAGCCAGACACCTAGGTATTTGTAGTTGTCCACATATTCTAGGTCAGAGCCGTCCAGGGTAGTGATGCTAGTCGGGCGGGCGGGTGCAGGCAGCGAACGGTTGAAAACCATGCATTTGGTTTTACTAGCGTTTAAGAGCAGTTGGAGGCCACGGAAGGAGTGTTGTATGGCATTGAAGCTCGTTTGGAGGTTAGTTAACACAGTGTCCAAAGAAGGGCCAGAAGTATACAGAATGGTGTCGTCTGCATAGAGGTGGATCAGAGAATCACCGGCAGCAAGAGTGACATCATTGATGTATACAGAGAAGAGAGTCGGCCCAAGAATTGAACCCTGTGGCACCCCCATATACACTGCCAGAGGCCCGGACAACAGGCCCTCCACGGCAGCTTGCCAATCTTTTGGGATCTCGTACGACACTAAAGAGAGGTTGAGTAGACTGGTAATAGGAGTTGCAACAATGGCGGCAGATAGTTTTAAAAAGAGAGGGTCCAGATTATCTAGTCCAGCTGATTTGTACGGGTCCAGATTTTGTAGCTCTTAATTTCATCATAGCGCTTGATGGTTTTTGCGACTCCACTTGAGGAAACGTTCAAAGTTCTTGAAATTTTGAGCTGTTCTTGCCAAAACATGGACTTGGCCTTTTACCAAATAGGGCTATCTTCTGTATACCACCCTTACCTTGTCACAACACAACTGATTGGCTCAAATGCATTAAGAGGAAAGAAATTCCGCAAATTCACCTTTACTGGATCAGTGTCCCGAAATCGGGACAGTTACGGCTCATGCGATATTTGACTAGAAAGGCGTTGTAAACAAAAGCCAACTTTCCGGGACATAGACATGTCTTATATGGTCAGAAAGCTTAAATTATTGTTAATCTAACTGCAGTCCAATTTTCCATAGCTGTTATAGCAAAGAAATAACATGCCATTTGGTAGTTTTGTTTGATAAAATCTATTTTTATATCCTAACACGTTCCAAGTCTTTCAACTTGCAAAAAAACTATCTATGAAATCTAACCGGCTAAACCTTGTTTCACCCAGTCAAGTACGGTTTCTGTGCAATCCTCAGACACTCTAGAAAGCAACCAAACTTTGTTTCATCATTTGTTAAAGAAATTTTGTTCTCAATGTTCACAAACTGAACATCAATTAAACAAACTCTGTCTGTTACCCAGTAGTTGTAAGGTACTGGTTGAAATAAGACAAACAGAAGCCCAGAATACAATGGTCAATTGTAAATGGTTTAATTCAGGAGAGCTCTCAGCTCTAAAAGGTGTACACAGTCTTTTATATGGTACAATGTTGAAACACAAAGATGCAAAATTCCCACCTCTCCCCCCACCCTCTCCAAGAACATAGTCTCTTCCCACAGCCTTATCACAATCTTTGCAAATAAGTCAAACTTGGGAGGTGTTGGGAGGTTCTTCTCAAGGACGGGCCTCTCGCATGTGTCTGGTAGAATCAAAGAATTCTTTGTTCTCACAAATGAAGTCATACTTCTGCACACCAAGTTAATATCTAGGCACACACACACATTAATTGGACTACCATTTGTCTTGTAACCCTATACAAAACTGCATACATTTTCAGAATGGAATATTCTTAGTATTAAGTACAAACATTTAGTCATCAAAACATAAAATCTATAACATCATTCTACATTGTCTATTGGCTACACAACACGTCAATTAGCCCACGAAGGACAGCCATCATTACGCACCAAAGAGGCGGGCGGTGTTCACTTGATTTGACAGTCTCTTGGTCCAACCTATCGTTTTGAAATATAGAAACATATCAGATCTTCAACCAAAGCCTAATAATAGAATAAAGGAACCTGAGTTTACAAATAACAAAAAATAAATACTTATTTTATTTATTTAATTAACAAAGTTATGCAATAACCAATTCCCCTGTGTAAAAAAGTAATTGAATCCTTACACTCAATAACTGATTGGGCTAGTGCTGGCCACTGCCCTCATTCAATGCCATTTTGACTACGCTAGTTCTTCCTGGTTTGGGTGCTTATCTAAGCTTCTGATGTGAAGCTCCAGATAGCCCAGAATAAGCTGCTCTCAGGAACTAAACTGGCTGCCTGTTGAGGTGCCCAGATTAGACTGGGTTTGGTTTACAGGAATATTTGTGGTTCTGTGCCCAGATATCTAACTGATTACTTTCCCCATGTTAAAGATGCACACAATCACATCACCAGATCAGGTGTTGCTAATGTGTTGCTTATACATGTAATGCTGGGAAAGGTACTTTCTTGTATACTGGAGCCTCAAAGTGGAATGTGTTGCCTCTGCCCATAAAAACAATGTCCTTTCTGGGAAGCTTATGATATAGAAATTAACATTAGATTATCTGGCAACAGCTCTGGTGGACATTCCTGCAGTCAGCAATCCCAAATGCACGCTCCCTCAAAACTTGAGACATCTGTGATAATGTGTTGTGTGACAAAACTGCACATTTTAGAGTGGCCTTTTATTGTCCCCAGCACAAGGTGCACCTGTGTAATGATCATGCTGTTTAATCAGATTCTTCATATGCAACACCTGTCAGGGGGATGGATTATCTTGGCAAAAGAGAAATGCTCACTAACAGGGATGTAACCACATTTGTGCACCAAATTTGAGAGAAATAAGCTTTTTTGTGCGTATGGAACATTTCTGGGATCTTTATTTCAGCTCATGAAACATGGGACCAACACTTTACATGTTGCGTTTATATTTTTGTTCAGTGTAGGATAGGTTTTGACTTAGATACAGTATATACAGCCTCCCGAGTGGCACAGCGGTCTAAGGCACTGCATCGAATCCGGGTTCGATCCCAGGCTGTGTCATAACCGGCCATGCCCGGGAGTCCCATAGGGCGGCGCACAATTGGCCCAATTGGTTTGGCCGGGGGGACTTTACTTGTGGGCTCGAGCGACTCCTTGTGGCGGGGCCGGCGCCTGCAGGCTGACCTCGGTCATCAGTTGAACGGTGTTTCCTCTGACACATTGGTGCAGGTTAGCTGGCGGGTGTTAAGAAGCACGGTTAGGCGGGTCATGTTTCGGAGGACGCATAACTCGAGCCCATTGGGGAGTTGCAGCGATGAGACTGGATCGCAATTGGATATCATGAAATTGGGGAGAAAAAGGGGGTAAACTTTTTTTTTTACAGTATATACATATGCAGTTGGTAAAACATGGAAACATTATTAAAGTGACCAATGTTCCATGCCTATGTACATAGGGCAGTAGCCTCTAAGGTGCATGGCAGAGTAACCAAGTGGTAGCCGGCTAGTGCCAGTAACCAAAGCTCAGGACGGTACTGGGCTGAGGCTAGTGGCTATTGGTGACTAACAGTCTGATGGCCTTGAGATAGAAGCTGTTTTTCAGTCGCTTTCTTGGGCAGAGGGACTATGGTGGTCTGTTTGAAACATGTAGGTATTACAGACTCGGTCAGGTAGAGTTTGAAAATGTCAGTGAAGACACTTGCCAGTTGGTCTGCGCATGCTTTGAGTACATGTCCGGGTAATACATTTGGCCTCATGGCTTTGTGAATGTTGACCTGTTTAAAGGTCTTGCTCACATCGTGATCACACGGTCGTCCAGAACAGCTGGTGCTCTCATGCATGCTTCAGTGTTGCTTGCATCAAAGCAAGCATAAAAGGCATTTAGCTCGTCTGGTAGGGTCGCATCACTGGGCAGCTCATGGCTGGGTTTCCCTTTGTAGTCCGTAATATTTTTCATCTGACGAGCGTCAGAGCCGGTGTAGTAGGATTCAATCTTAGTCCTGTATTGATGCTTTGCCTGTTGGATGGTTCGTCTGAGGGCTAAGCAGGATTTCTTATGAGCGGCCGGATTAGTGTCCCGCTCCTTGAAAGCTGCACCTCTACCCTTTAGCTCGGTGCGGATGTTGCCTGTAATCCATGGCTTCTAGTTGGGAAATGTACGTACCGTCACTGTGGGGATGACGTTGTCGATGCACTTGATGAAGCCGGTGACTGAGGTGGATGAATCCCGGAACATATTCCAGTCTGTGCTAGCAAAACAGTCCTGTAGCTTAGGATCCACGTCATCTGACCACTTCCGTATTGAGCGAGTCACTGGTACTTCCTGCTTTAGTTTTTGCTTGTAAGCAGGAATCAGGAGGGTATAATTATGGTCAGATTTTACCAAATTGAGGGCGAGGCAGAGCTTTGTATGTGTCTGTGTGTGGTGTAAAGGCGGTATAGAGTTTGTTTTCTGCTGGTTGCACATTTGACATGCTGGTAGAAATAGGTAAAACAGTTTTAAGTTTGCCTGCATTGAAGTCCCCGGCCACTAGGAGCGCCACTTCTAGATGAGCAGTTTCTTGTTTGCTTATGGCCTTATACAGCTTGTTGAGTGCGGTCTTAGTGCCAGCATCGGTGGTGGTAAATAGACGGCTACGAAAAATATAGATGAGAACTCTCGGTTGATAGTGTGGTCTACAGCTTATCATGAGGTATTCTACCTCAGGCGAGCAATACCTCAAGACTTCTTTAATATTAGACATCGCGCACCAGCAGTTATTGGCGAATAGACACACCCCCCGCCTCTTGTCTTACCAGACGTAGCTGCTCTGTCCTGCCGATGTACGAAGAAGACGGCCAGGTCCATATTATCCTAGTTGTCGTTCAGCCACGTCTCAGTGAAACATAAGATATTCGTTTTTAATGTCCCGTTGGTAGGAAAGTCTTAATCGCAGATCGTTCAGTTTGTTTTCCAATGATTGCACTTTGGCCAATAATACGGAGGGAAGTGGTGGTTTACGTACTCGTCGGCGAATTCTTACATGGCACCCCGCCCTCCTCCCCCTTTTCCTCATTTTTTTCTTCACGCTGATGACAGGGATTTGGGCCTTGTCTTGACAAAGCAGTATATCCTTTTTGTCTGACTTATTTTTTTAACCCTTATTTTACCAGGTAAGTTGACTGAGAAATATTGTCATTTACAGCAACGACCTGGGGGAATAGTTACAGCGGAGAGGAGGAGGGATGAATGAGCCAATTGTAAGCTGGGGATGATTAGGTGGCCATGATGGTATGAAGGCCAGATTGGGAATTTAGCCAGGACACCGTAACATCCCTACTCTTACAATAAGTGCCATGGGATCTTTAGTGACCAAAGAGAGTCAGGACACCCGTTTAACGTCCCATCCGAAAGACGGCACCCTACACAGGGCAATGTCCCCACTCACTGCCCTGGGGCATTGGGATATATTTTTAGACCAGAGGAAAGAGTGCCTCCTACTGGACCTCCAACACCACTTCCAGCAGCATCTGGTCTCCCATTCAGGGACTGACCAGGACCAACTCATTAAAGAAAAAAATCTTTGTCCAGTTTGAGGTGAGCTTACACTGTTCTGATGTCCAGAAGCTCTTTTTGGTCCTAAGAGACAGTAGCAGCAACAATATGTACAAAATGAGTTTCAAACCATGCGAAAAAACAAACAAAATAGCACAGTTGGTTAGGAGCCCGTAAAACGGCAGCCATCCCCTCCGGGACCATTATCCCTGCTGTCTCCTGAAGTCCACAATCAGCTCGTTCGTTTTGTTGACGTTGAGGGAGAGGTTATTTTTCTGGCACCACTGCTCCAGGGCCCTCACCTCCTCCCTCTAGGCTGTCTTGTCATCGTTGGTAATCAGGCCTAACACTGTTGTCGATATCAGCCTTCAGTATGGAAGAGATAGCTTCTCTCCATCTTTATGGTTGAATAACACACAATTGCTTAATTAGGAAATCGTATTGCTTCCCACGATGCAAGATGGCATTGATTTACCCCAGTGAAGACGGGCTACAATAATTTGCAGAGGGGTCTCCGTGCTATTCACTCCCTCTAATGAAAATGAACACAATTAGGTAAACATACGAACGGATGCCATTCAAAACAATTGAGTGGGCCCGACAAGGGACATTCCCCCTCGCAACCCCACACAGCGTTTATTAATGCGTAATTGTCCGCCCCTTGATTGCGTGAGACAAGCATTCGCTGCAGGTGTGCCGTTGGCTTCCAGTGGCCATTGTTAGCTTGGTGCCGTTGCCAGAGACTGTAATTGTTTTTCTCCCTCTTCTTTTCCTTCTCTCCTCCTAAGAGGGGCCCCCATCAATATAATTTCTCATATCATGCAGCTGGCAGATTTGGGAGAGGGGGTTTCTAATTCTTTGCGCAGCATGTGCCGGGCACCATCCCATTGCTGTGTGGGCGACAGAGGGATGCCCAGCGCCTTGCTAAGAGTCGCCAGGGCGATTAATGGGGGGGGGTGTCACTCCTCTGTGCTGTTCATTAGCTTTTAATTGGAGTCAACCACCCCCAGTGCTCTTTTGGCAGTTGGAGATGTATTTTGCTTTCGTTATTGTTATTGTGCTGTAGTTTAACATCATTCACCCATCTCCACACTTATTTCATAACTCTTTGGAATGATTGAGTAAGAGGGATTTTAATCAGATCGAAAGCTCTACCTGTGTTTTGTCCTCTAGTTTGTATTGACATACCGCCTTGCGCTACGGGCCTGGTCAATAGAGGTGTGGATCTTTCGTTTATCGACTTCAATCTTGTTTTGCCTTTGGACATGCAAAACTTAAGGGGATGCACTATTACTGAGTTTCGAAGGGCTCAGAAAGAGAAAGTTTGGCTTGGTCTTCCCACACCTTTCCTATCCTATCCTATTTGACCGGATTACTTTCCGCTCATCTTTCTGCTCCTCTCCAATATGTAAAGCTGTGGCTGGTAGGGAAATCAACAGCCCAAAGTACAGTATACTTTAAGAGCTCTATTAGCCAGCTTGTTCTGTTTTCCTCATTGACTTGAGTGAGGTTCTTATACTACCCCCATGTGCCAGTTTGCCACTCCCACACCTCTCTTTTGGTTAAAGGATTAATTGGCCTGTTGCATGCCTGTCTCTCCCCTCCATATGTCTGTGTATGTCTGCTGTGTCATATCCCCCTGAGCAAATTTTCAGTGTGTTTATACTCCGCTATCCAAGGGGATAAAATGAGACACCGAAGTGAAAAACTCTCCATCTCTGGAGATTTTTAGCACAGCTTGACTGGGGAGGGATATTTTCTGTCTGTCAGGCAGTCCCAGTATTTTAATGCAGCCTCCGCTCCAAGAACTCTGGGACGATTCTTAATCTGCCCCGGTAAACAAGCCACAGTGACTCAACAGGGGAACTCACTTAGCTTCCCATATTTGAAGTCAATAAGCTTCCACTGCGTTTGATACAACATCTCTGGAATAGCAGGTAGTGTGGAGTGCTGCTTTTTGTAAGGAAACCTTGCTTAATATTTGCTCCAGTCGAGCCTGTTTGGAGGGTGGGAAGCAGGGAAAGTATAGATCTTATTATCGCTGCCAAGTTTTTAATGAGCTATTGACACCGATGAACCCAAACATCTGCTGGGCCCTCGCAGTTCATTATGGGATAAATCCAATTAAGTAGCACCACCACCGAGCTCGAGTTTGTCAGCTCCCGACGTGTGTGAAACTCATCAGTGGCACAAGCCCAGTTAGCAAGGCTCCCGCCTCAAGATAGTCTCCTCTATTTGGAGTGTGTACAAATGCAGACCACCTCAAGGCCGGGTTGGTTTGATTCTAAAATTGTTCCAGGCTGGATTCTCAAAGCTATGCGTGTCGTTCCACGAAATGAGTCCCTTTTGGGTTGTGTAACTTTTGATTTCACTTTTACATTCTGTCATGAAGAGCACACGTTCAACTTAAGAAAAAACATGTTTTCCCATTTCAAGAGGTTAAATAAAAAATATATACTATAGTGAATTCCTATTAAGTTCCCAAAAAAGTAACAGGGTTGACCGAAACAGGGTTGACAATTTCATCTTAAATCAGCCATAAATCCCCTTGTGACAGGGACTGAAGCTTGTTGTGTGTAACAGGGGTGGGCAACGGAATGCAAGCTTAAAAAAAAAATACATGAAATTGTTAAAATAATTAAAAGTCTGTCTATGGGTAACAGGTTTGACATGTTTGAATTTGAAAATATATAATCTTCAAAAAGGACTTTGTCAAAGAAACAAAATAACTAGGGCTTTACAGTGATGGTTAAAGTCTTCCTAAACGTCACAGAGACTACTCAGAGGGACATGTCAAAATGCTGAAATTGGCACTTTAAGTCTTTATTCATATAAAAAATCTGACATTTTATTGTCCCCAGCACAAGGTGCACCTGTGTAATGATCATGCTGTTTAATCAGCTTCTTGATATTCCAGATCTTGGCAAAGGAGAAATCCTCACTAACGTGGATATAAACAAATTTGTGCACAACATTTGAGAGAAATAAGCTTTTGTGCATATGGAACATTTCTGGGATCTTTTATTTCAGCCCATGAAACATGCGACCAACACTTTATATGTTGCTTTAATATTTTTGTTCAGTGTACACTACCAGTCAAGTTTTTGAACACGTACTCATTCAAGGGTTTTCAAATCAAATCAAATTTATTTATAAAGCCCCCCTTACATCAGCTGATGTCACAGAGTGCTGTACAGAAACCTAGCCTAAAACCCCAAACAGCAAGCAATGCAGGTGTAAAAGCACGGGGGCTAGGAAAAACTCCATAGAAAGGCCAAAACCTAGGAAGAAACCTAGAGAGGAACCAGGCTGTGAGGGGTGGCCAGTCCTCTTCTGGCTGTGCCGGGTGCAGATTATAACAGAACATGGACAAGATTTTAAAATGTTCATAAAACAGGCAGAACAGTTGAAACTGGAGAAGCAGCACGGCCAGGTGGACTCGGGACATCCAGGTAGGCCTTGAGGAATGGTCCTAATGCTCAGAGAGAGAGAGAGAGAGAGAGAGAGAGAGAGAGAGAGAGAGAGAGAGAGAGAGAGAGAGAGAGAATTAGAGAGAGCAAACTTAAATTCACACAGGACACCAGATAAGAGAAGAAATACTCCAGATATAACAGACGGACCCTAGCCCCCGACACATAAACTACTGCAGCATAAATACTGGGGGCTGAGACAGGAGGGGTCGGGAGACACTGTGGCCCCATCCGACGATGCCCCGGATAGGGCCAAACAGGCAGGATATAACCCCACCCACTCTGCCGAAGCACAGCCCCCACACCACTAGAGGGATATCTTCAACCACCAACTTACCATCCTGAGACAAGGCCGAGTATAGCCCACAAGATCTCCGCCACGGCACCAGTAAGCCAGTGACTCAGCCCCTGTAATAGGGTTAGAGGCAGAGAATCCCAGTGGAGGGGAACCGGAATTTTTACTATTTTCTACATTCTACATTGTAGAATAATAGTGAAGACATCAAAACTATGAAATAACACATAAGGAATCATGCAGTAACCAAAAAAGTGTTCAACAAATCAAAACATATTTTATATTTGAGATTCCAACCTTTGTCATCAAGGCAAAGTAGCCAACCTTTGCCTTGATGACAGCTTTGCACACTCTTGGCATTCTCTCAACCAGCTTCATGAGGTAGTCACCTGGAATGCATTTCAATTAACATGTGTGCCATCTTAAATGTTAATTTGTGGAATTTCTTTCCTTAATGTGTTTGAGCCAATCAGTTTTGTTGTGACAAGGTAGGGGGGTATAGAAAATATATCCCTATTTGGTAAAATATCAAGTCCATATTATGGCAAGAACAGCTCAAATAAGCAAAGAGAAACGACAGTCCATCATTACTTAAAGACATGAAGGTCAGTTAATCCGGATTTGTTTTTAAACTGAAATGTTCTTCAAGTGCAGTCGCAAAAACCATCAAGGGCTATGATGAAACTGTCTCTCACGGGGACCGCCAAAGGAATGGAATACCCAGAGTTACCTTTGCTGCAGAGGATAAGTTCATTAGAGTTACCAGCCTCTGAAATTGCAGCCCAAATAAATGCTTCACGGAGTTCAAGTAACAGACACATCTCAACATCAACTGTTCAGAGGAGACTGCGTGAATCAGGCCTGGTCTAATTGCTGCAAAGAAACCACTACAAAAGGACACCAAAAAGAGGAATAGACTTGCTTGGGCCAAGAAACACAAGCAATGGACATTCGACCAGTGGAAATTTGTCCGTTGGTCTGGAGTCCAAATTTTTGATTTTTGGTTCAAACCTCTGTGTCTTTGTGAGATTCGGTGTGGGTGAATGGATGATCTCCGCATGTGTATTTCCCAACGTAAAGCAGGGAGGAGGTGGTGTGGGGGTGCTTTGATGGTGACACTGTCTGTGATTTATTTATAAAAGTTCAAGGCACACTTAACCAGCATCTGGTTTGGGTTTAGTGGAACTATCATTTGTTTTTCAACAGGAAAATGACCAACACACTTGAAGGCTGTGTAAGGACTATTTGACCAAGAAGGAGAGTGATGGAGGGCTGCATCAGATGACCTGGCCTCCACAATCTCCCGACCTCAAGCCAATTGAGATGGTTTGGGATGAGTGAATGAAAAGCAGCTCAAAAGTGCTCAGCATATGTGGGAACTCCTTCAAGACTGTTGGAAAAGCATTCCAGATTAAGCTGGTTGAGAGAATGCCAAAAGTGTGCAAAGCTGTCATCAAGGCAAACGGTGGCTATTTGAAGAATCTCAAAAATCAAATATATTTTTATTTGTTTAACACTTTGTTGGTTACTACATGATTCCATATGTGTTACTTCATAGTTTTGATGTCTTCACTATTATTCTACAATGTAGAAAATAGTAAAAATAAAGAAAAACCCTTGAATGAGTAGGTGTTCTAAAAAGTTTGACCGGTATTGTATATTACAACTGTTCCTCTTTGTCTAATGTACTGAAATATAGTACAGTTTAAATATACCCCTTTACACGGACAAGATTATCAACTATAGGCACTTCATCAATCTACTTTCTACTTCTTAACGCCAAGCTGACTTCTTCAGTCAGTGTAGAAACTCATATTGCCACTACTCCCCAAGCTCCCTCCTGTCTCACCTTTGGCAAGGATAATCAACATTGGTGCACTGTTGCGAAAAACGACGTGAAAGCAACTGCCCTGTCAAGGCACGCCTTATGAATCACGGGGAGTTTGGGACAGGTAACAACTAAGCTCTGACATCCCATGATCCATAAATGTACTTTATTGACAAGCCAAACATACAAATCTCTTTAAGTACCTCTCCCTTGGAGAAATATGCCGGCGAACTCGTCCACTTGTCCCCCCCCTGGGGAGAGGGAAAGTGCTACAGATATACCGACTGTATTCTGGGTGGGCTCTAGTAGAGGAAAGGTGACCCTTGTATACACCACAAGATGGCCGTCGACTTGGAGTGTTGTTGACGTGAAGAAACATTTGGAAAGATGGATTGCTGCCCATTGTGACTTGATCCTCGTAGTAAAATTAAAGAACGTGTGTTTCAGTCCGGAAAAACTAAAGGGATATGGCACCAGTGAACCCAAGTGGTCAGGGTTAGAGTTATGGGTTGGCATGCCAGTCACATCTGTAAGTCACACCTGTTTTATTTACCCCAGCTTTCACCTCTGGAAGGGCAATTGAAATTGTTCAATAGCCTTGGTTACATCCCAAATGAAACCCTCTTTTTTTATTTAGTGCACTACTTATGACCCGAGCCCTATGGGCCATGGTCAAAATAGTGCACTATAATGGGAATAGGATGCGATTTGACACACCAAGTATGCTTAAGTATGCTTAAAACTTTGAGGTGAAGTCATTGCAGAGGTCCTTAGATTTCCCTCACATCTCTTTTGACATCATTCATAAGCTATGAAAACAGTCCACCAGCATATGCTCATTTCAGACACACAAGTGGCAGCTAGTATTACAAACTGTCAGTCAGAACCGAAAGCAATAAAAGTGATGGAGAAATTGACCCCTCCATTTCAGCAGATACAAACACCATTTCTTAATTTCTTTACCTTCAAGCTTGAATCAAATGTATTTGTCACATACTTCGTAAACAACAAGTGTAGACTAACAGTGAAATGCTTACTTACGGGCCCTTCCCAACAATGCAGAGAGAAAGAAAATAGAGAAATAATAGAAAAGTAAAACAAATAATTATAAAAGTACAATGAGTAACGATAATTTGGCTATATACACAGGGTACCAGTACAGAGTCGTTGTGCATGGGTACGAGGTAATTGAGGTAGATACTGTATGTACATATAACTAGGAATAAATTGACAGATAATGATTAGTAGCAGCATTGTATGTGATTAGTCAAACAAGTTAGTGCAAAAAGGGTTAATACAGATAGTCCGGGTAGCTATTTGGTTAACTAATGAACTATTTATCAGTCTTATGGCTTGGAGTAGAAGCTGTTCAGGTTCCTGTTGGTTTCAGACTTGCGGAGGGCTGCCTTAATCGACATCCACGTCTTCGGCACCTGGGGAACTGGGGGTTAACTGCCTTGTTCAGGGGGCAGAACAACAGATTTTTACCTTGTCAGCTCGGGGATTCGAACTTGCAACCCTCCGGTTACAAGTCCAACGCTCTAACCACTAGGCTACCTGCCGCCCCCCCTATGTCAACAGTCTCTAGACAGGTAATAGTAAGAAGAATTAGGAAGTGGTCACAAGAAGTAAACAGAAGAGGATGCGCGTTCACAGGCTTGCGCGCACTGTTTATATTCCGGTTGAAATATTATACTAAATATACATAAAAGTGTTCCTAAGGATACATTATCAATGACGTTTGATTGTACTTGGACAAATTTATGGATATAATAAATGACTTTTTCGAACAAAAGAACCATGGATTGTCTTCGTTGGACACTTGGGAAGCCCTCAGCAGAAGTTCTTCAAAAGGTAATTGACTTGTTTTCACTGTGAAATGTGTTTTGTGTGAACCGCGATGGTTTATGAATTTATGCTAATGGAAAATATTGGAGGTGCTACCCTCAAACAATCAAATGTAGTGCTTTCGTCGTAAAGCCTTTTTGAAATCTGACAACGCTGTGATATTGCCAAGAAGCAGAGCTTTTGATGACTATGCAACACTTGTATATTGCTGAATGTTTAATAATTCAACTTTTGGATTTTTGAATTTGGCGCCTCACATTTCACCATTTCACTGCTCCGTAAGAGGTTAAAATTTTTAGGGCCTTCCTCTGACATCGCCTGATATAGTTGTGGTTGAACAGGTAATACAGAAGGGTACTAAGCACGCACCCCTGAGGGGCCCCCGTGTTGAAGTTCAGCGTGCTGGATGTGTTGTTGCCTACTCTCACCACCTGGGGCGGCCCATCAGGATGTCCAGGATCCAGTTGCAGAAGGAGGTATTCATTTCCAGGGTCCTTAGCTTAGTAATGAGCTTGGCGGGCACTATGGTGTTGAACGCTGAGCTTTAGTCAATGAACAGCCTTCTCACATTGATGTTCCTCTTTACCAGGTGGGAAAGTGCAGTGTGGAGTGCAATAGAGATTATATCTTCTGTGGTTCTTTTGGGGGCGCTATGCAAATTGGAGTGGGTCCAGGGTGTCTGCGATGATGGTGTTTATGTGAGCCATGACCAGTCTTCCAAAGCATTTCATGGCTACAGATGTGAGTGCTACGGGGCAAAAGTAATTTAGACAGGTTACCTTGGCGGTCTTGGGCACAAGGACAATGGTGGTCTGCTTGAAGCATGTAGTTATTACAGACTGGGTCAGGGAGAGGTTGAAAATGTCAGTGAAGATACTTGCAAGCTGGTCAGCACGTGCTCTGAGTAAGCGTCCTGGAAGTCCATCTGGCCCTGCGGCCTTGTGAATGTTAACCTGTTTAAAGATTTTACTTACATCGGCGACGGTGAGCGTGATCACACAGTTGTCCAGAACAGCTGATGCTGAAAACAGAAAAACAGCTGAAAACAGAACGGAAACTTCCGGCGCCGACAGAGATGGCCACCTCGCTTCACGTTCTCAGGAAGCTATGCAGTATTTAGATTTTTATGGATTACTTCTTACATTGTTACCCCGGGAAATATTACGTTTTATTACATACAACCGGGAGGAACTATTGGATATAAGAGCAATGTCAACTTACCAACATTACGACCAGGAATACGACTTTCCCAAAGTGGATCCTCTGTTTGGTCCACCAACCAGGACAATAGACTGGATCCCAGCCGGCGACTCAAAACAACTGCGGTGCAGGAGAAGGGGGAAACGCGGCGGTATTCTGGTCAGGCTACGTAGACGGGCACACCTCTCCCGAGTATTTTACTTGCCAATGTCCAGTCTCTGGACAACAAGGTAGATGAAATACGAGCAAGAGTTGCCTTCCATAGAGACATCGGCGACTGCAACGTTCTTTGCTTCACAGAAACGTGGCTCACACAGGACACGATATCAGAGTCGGTACAGCCACATGGTTTCTCCACGCATCGCGCCGACAGAAACAAACATCTATCTGGTAAGAAGAAGGGCAGGGGTGTGTGTCTTATGATTAATGAGTCGTGGTTATGATTAATGAGTCGTGGTGTGATCATAACAACATACAGGAACTCAAGTCCGTTTGTTCACCTGACATAGAATTCCTTACAATCAAATTATCTACCAAGAGAATTCTCCTCGATTATAATCACAGTCGTGTATATCCCCCCTCAAGTTGACACATCGACGGCACTGAAAGAAATCCATTGGACTCTATGTAAACTGGAAACTACATATCCTGAGGCTGCATTTATTGTGGCTGGGGACTTTAATAAGGCTAATCTGAAAACAAGGCTCCCTAAATTTTATCAGCATATCGAATGTGCCACCCGGGCTGGTAAAATCCTGGATCATTGTTATTCTAATTTCCGTGATGCATACATTGCTATTCTCCGCCCTCCTTTCGGCAAGTCTGACCATGACTCCATTTTGTTGGTCCCAGCCTACAGACAGAAACTAAAACAGGAAACGCCCGTTCTCAGGTCTGTTCAACGCTGGACTGACCATTCTGATTCCACGCTGCAAGATTGCTTCGAGCACGTGGACTGGAATATGTTCCGGATAGCATCAGACAACAACATTGATGTATACGCTGATTCGGTGACCGAGTTTATTAGCAAGTGCATTGGTGATGTTGTACCCATAGCAACTATTAAAACCTTCCCCAACCAGAAACCGTGGATTGATGGCAGCATTCGCGCAAAACTGAAAGCGCGAACCACTGCTTTTAACCAGGGTAAGGCGACCGGAAACATGACTGAATACAAACAGTGTAGCTATTCCCTCCGCAAGGCAATCAAACAAGCTAAGCGTCAATATAGAGACAAAGTAGAGTCACAATTCAACGGCTCAGACACGAGAGGAATGTGGCAGGGTCTACAGTCAATCACGGACAACAAAAAGAAAACCAGCCCCGTCGCGGACCATGATGTCCTGCTCCCAGACAAACTAAACAACTTCTTTGCTCGCTTTGTGGACAATACAGTGCCACCGACACGGCCCGCTACCAAAACCTGCGGGCTCACCGCAGCCAACGTGAGTAAAACATTTAAATGTGTTAACCCTCGCAAGGCTGCCGGTCCAGATGGCATCCCTGGCCGTGTCCTCAGAGCATGCGCTGACCAGCTGGCTGGTGTGTTTACAGACATATTCAATCAGTCCCTATCCCAGTCTGCTGTTCCCACATGCTTCAAGAGGGCCACCATTGTTCCTGTTCCCAAGAAAGCTAAGGTAACTGAGCTAAATGACTATCGCCCCGTAGCACTCACTTCCGTCATCATGAAGTGCTTTGAGAGACTAGTCAAGGATCATATCACCTCCATCCTGCCAGACACCCTGGACCCACTCCAATTTGCTTACCGTCCCAGTAGGTCCACAGACGTCGCAATCACACTGCAAACTGCCCTAACCCATCTGGACAAGAGGAATACCTATGTAAGAATGCTGTTCATCGACTACAGCTCAGCATTTAACACCATAGTACGCTCCAAGCTCGTCATTAAGCTAGAGACCCTAGGTCTCGACCCAGCCCTGTGCAACTGGGTCCTGGACTTCCTGACGGGCCGGCCCCAGGTGGTGAGGGTAGGAAACAACATCTCCACCCCGCTGATCCTCAACACTGGGGGCAAGGGTGCGTTCTCAGCCCTCTCCTGTACTCCCTGTTTACCCATGACTGCGTGGCCAAGCACGCCTCCAACTAAATCATCAAGTTTGCTGACGACACTACAGTGGTAGGCTTGATTACCAACAACGACAAAATGGCCTACAGGGAGGAGGTGAGGGCCCTCGGAGTGTGGTGTCAGAAAAATAACCTCTCACTCAATGTCAACAAAACTAAGGAGATGATTGTGGACTTCAGGAAACAGGAGAGGGTGCACCCCCCTATCCACATCGACGGGACAGTAGTGGAGAAGGTGGAAAGTTTTAAGTTCCTCGGCGTACACATCACGGACAAACTGAAATGGTCCACACACACAGACAGCGTGGTGAAGAAGGCGCAACAGCGCCTCTTCAACCTCAGGAGGCTGAAGAAATTCGTTCTTGTCACCAAAAACACTCACAAACTTCTACAGATGCACAATCGAGAGCATCCTGTCGGGCTGTATCACCGCCTGGTACGGCAATTCCTCCGCCCACAACCGTTAGGCTTTCCAGAGAGTAGTGAGGACTGCACAACGCATCACCGGGGGTAAACTACCTGCCCTCCAGTACACCTACACCACCCGATGTCACAGGAAGGCCAAAAAGGTCATCAAGGACAACAACCACCCGAGCCACTGCCTGTTCACCCCGCTATCATCCAGAAGGCGAGGTCAGTACTGGTGCATCAAAGCTGGGACCGAGAGACTGAAAAACAGCTTCTATCTCAAGGCCATCAGACTGTTAAACAGCCACCACTAACATTGAGTGGCTGCTGCCAACATACTGACTTAAATCTCTAGCCACTTTAAATAATAGGATTGGATGTAACAAATGTATCACTAGCCACTTTAACTTCTTCGGGATCAGTGGGGCGCTAGCGCCCCAATCCCGACACTACCAGGTGAAATGCAAGGCACCAAATTAAAAATCCAAAAGTTGAATTATTAAACATCCACCAATATACAAGTGTTCCATACTCATCAAAAGCTATGTTTCTTGGCAATATCACAGCGTTGTCAGATTTCAAAAAAGGCTTTACGGCGAAAGCAGCCCATTTGATTGTTTGAGGGTAGCACCTCACATATTTTTCCAATAGCCATGAATCCATTAGCCATCACGGCACACACATAACACATTTCACAGCGAAAACAAATCAATTACCTGTTGAAGAACTTCTGCTGAGGTCATCCTAAGTGTCCAACGAAGACAATCCATGGGTCTTTTGTTAGAAAAAGTAATGTATTTTATCCATAAATCTCCATTTGGTTCGCGCGTTATAATCAGAAACGACAGCTTCCACTCCTCCATTGAAACGTGACGCAAACTCGTTCATCTTATACCTATAAACTTGTCCAAGAACAATCAAACATAGTTTTAAATGTATCCTTAGGAACACTTTTACGTATATTTACTATTATAAATCAACCGGAATATAAACTGATCGATAAAGTCGGTAAAAAACACACAGCGCGCCTTGTCGGGAGGAGCGCGCGCTGGGTACTGTTGACATAAAAAGGACACTTTCTGGTTTCCTCTTCTTCTCTGATCTAAAGCATCCAAAATGAAAATCCATACTGTCTCGAGACTGTTGACATCTAAAGGAAGCGATGGGTACTGCATTCATATGCCCTTATAAGGGCATTTTCATGAGGGAGGGGTTCCAAATGAGGCACTCTGTGAAAACCACTTTTTCCAGGACAGAAATTCCTCGGGGTTTCGCCTGCCATATCCGTTCTGTTTTACTCACAGACAAATGGTTAACAGATTTGGAAAATTCAGTGTTTCCTATCCAATGGTACCAAATATGTGCATATCCTATTTTCTGGGCCTGAATGGGAGGCATTTTACTTTTGGCCCGCCAGGCTCTCCAAAACCGTCACCTCATGCACCCATCCCCAAGAAGTTAAATAATTTTTGTATATAATGTTTACATATCCGACATTACTCATATCAAATGTATACACTGTACTCTAAACCATCTACTGAATCTTACCTATGCCGTTCGGCCATCAACTCAAATCTCTAGCCACTTTAATAATTAAAAATTGGATGAAATAAATGTATAACTAGCCACTTTAAACGATGCCATTTACATAATGTTTACATGTCCTACATTACTCATCTCATATGTATATACTGTACTCTATACCATCTACTGCATCTTGCCTACACCGGTCAGCCATCGCTCATCCATATATTTATATGTACATACTCGTATTCATTCCTTTACTCTTGTGTGTATAAGGTAGTTGTTTGGTAGTAATTTGTTAGATTACTTGTTAGATACTACTGCATGGTCGGAACTAGAAGCACAAGCATTTCGCTACACTCGCATTAACATCTGCTAACCATGTGTATGTCACAAATAAAATTTGATTTGATTTGATGCTCTCATGCATGGTTCAGTGTTGCTTGCCTCGAAGCAAGCATAGAAGGCATTTAGCTCGCCTGGTGGGCTTGCGTCTCTGGGATGCTTACGGCTGGGTTTCCCTTTGTAATCTGTGATAGTTTGCAACCCCTGCCACATCCAGCGAGCGTCAGAGCTGGTGTATTAGGATTCGATCATAGTCCTGTATTGATGCTTTGTCTTTCTGACGGTTCGTCAGAGTGTGTAGCAGGATTTCTTATAAGCATTATTTTCCTGCAAGGATGGGAAGCATTCATTTCATTTTATTGACATGCATTATTGGCATTATTGGCGGCAGATAGCCTAGTGGTTAGAGCGTTGGGGCAGTAACCGAAAGGTTGCTAGATCGGTAAAAATCTGTTGTTCTGCCCCTGAACAAGGTAGCTAACCCACGGTTCCTAGGCCATAATTGTAAATAAGAATTTGCCTAGTTAAATAAAGGTAAAAAAATGCGGCATTTCAAATATTATTTGCTTATCCTGTCAGTGATATTTAAAATCTTGGTAAACACAGCATGTTTGAAGACAACGTTTAAGCTGTCACTGCCCACGCACGTCCGTCTCTCTGATGTGTCCCTCCCTGCCTGCCTGTCTTCCACATCTCATCATTAGTCTGTTGGAAAGTGTCTCTGGGCCCTCCTGCCGTGATGTTCTGATGGAACGCAGACAACAAACAAAGCAGGAAGGGAGACTGTCTGCAAATTTCCCCCCACCTACACAGATGTTAACACAGTGGTATCTGTCTGGCTAGATGGGGACAGACCGGCAAACAGTTGTGGCGGCGGGCGCAAGTCACTGCTCACGCCTTTCAGCACAACAGAAAATTGTCTCCTCTTTCTCTCCCTCCCTTCATTTCATTAACCTGTTTGGTTGTCGTCTCTCATCGCTGGAAAAAGCTGCCCCAATCACTCTCTTTGCACTCCTTTAACAATTCCCACTGTTTTTTGGTACATTCTCAGGCAATCTGAGCAGCATGCCGAGTGTCGAGCATCTCTCCTGACTGCAAGCCTCAGCCCCAGGTTCTTATTAATGCAGCACCACCACTCTGACTGAGAGAATGTCACTTTTGATGTCCCCCTACAATTATTGGTGGGGGGTGAGCTGACTAATGAAGTAAAAATAAAATGCAACGGGAGGGGGGGTGCCTTGAGCTAAAAGTCTGTGTGTCGAACGTCCCTCCCTCCCTTGAACACCACGTTGTGCCACTGTGTTTGTTTGTTTGTTGATGTCATGGGCGTTGGACATTGCATTTTCATCACTAATCATGTCCATCATATTTTTTTAAAGGATAGAGTTTGTGATTTATTTTCTGTTTGAACTTGTGATGGGGCTTTTTATTGATATCATGCCAACAGTATATCCGTAGGAGAGATTCATTGACACATTTGGATGCCGCAGCCCAAGCTCCAGTGGATTATGCACTAGCCAAGCGTTTTTCGAGAATGGTGAATTTACGTTATGGTGTACGTATTTACAGTACCAGTCAAAGGTTTGGACTCACCTTCTCATTCAAGGGTTTTTCTTTATTTTTACTATTTTCTACATTGTAGAAAAGTAGTGAAGACATCAAAACTATGAAATAACACATATGTAGTAACCAAAAAAGTGTTAAACAAATCAAAATATATTTTATATTTGAGATTCTTCAAAGTAGCCTCCCTTTGCCTTGATGACAGCTTTGCACACTCTTGGCATTCTCTCAACAAGCTTCACCTGAAATGCTTTTCCAACAGTCTTGGATTTCCCACATATGCTGAGCACTTGTTGGCTGCTTTTCCTTCACTCTGTGGTCCAACTCATCCCAAACCGTCTCAATTGGGTTGAGGTCGGGTGATTGTGGAGGCCAGGTCATCTGATGCAGCACTCCATCACTCTCCTTCTTGGTGAAATAGCCCTTACACAGCCTGGAGGTGTGTTGGGTCATTGTCCTGTTGAAAAACAAATGATAGTGTCTATTACTTGAACTCTGTGAAGCATTTATTTGGGCTGCAATTTCTGAGGCTAGTATTTCTAATGAACTTATCCTCTGCAGCAGAGTTAACGCTGGGTCTTCCTTTCCGGTGGTGGTCCTCATGAGAGCCAGTTTCATCATAGTGCGACTGATTTTTTTCTGGTTTTTGCGACTGACCTTCATGTCTTTAAGTAATGATGGACTGTCGTTTCTCTTTGCTTATTTGAGCTGTTCTTGCCATAATATGGACTTTTTTACCAAATAGGGCAATCTTCTGTATACCACCCATACCTTGTCACAACACAACTGATTGTCTCAAACTCAAACTCACAAATTCACTTTTAACAAGGCACACCTGTTAATTTAAATGCATTCCAGGTGACTATCTCATAAAGCTGGTTGAGAGAATGCCAAGAGTGTGCAAAGCTGTCATCAAGGCAAAGGGTGGCTACTTTGAAGAATCTCAAATATAAAATATATTTTGATTTGTTCAGCACTTTTCTACATATGTGTTATTTCATAGTTTTGATGTCTTCACTATTATTCTACAATGTAGAAAATTGTAAAAATAAAGAAAAACCCTTGAATGAGTAGGTAAGGGCAATGCAATTGTCTGTTAACATACTGTAGCCTCGCAACGAGGAAGGGCTAAACCGTGAGTTACGGCTTCTTAACTACTCGGAATGAATACCTAAACTGAATTAATGTTTTACATAACTTGGTTTATGACAGGCTTAGAGGCAAACAAATACACTATCACTGGTATGTATCAGTAATGTCCTCATCACAATTGCCTTATTTCACTGCAGACCTAGGTTCAAATACTATTTAAAATAATTTATAATACTTTATCTGTGCTTGATTAAGCTGGCCTGACTTCATTCCAATACAACAGTCCCAAAGCTCCAACCCTGCCAATCTGGCACTCTAGGCGGCCAAGCACAGACGCTCAAAGTATTTGAAACATTTCAGGTAGTATTTTAACCCAGATCTGTTTCGTTGTGTATTTTGTTTTCATGGTTTACTCATTAGTTTCTGTGTCTGTCATGTATTTGTTTTCTTCATCCAGATGCCCCCACCACTACCCCTATACCCACTACAGCTACCACCACAATTCCCACCACCACCATCTCTCTCCCTGAAGCCACTGCAGGTACAGTATAACCTCCCACCACATCCCTGTGTTTGTGTGTGCGCGTGCTGGTTGTGCGTGCATTGTTTGTGTGCATATGCGATACCCTCATACCCACCACACCACAAACACCACCACTTATAACATCCACACTGCGAGTGTGTGCGTATGTAAGTATGTTCATTCTACAGGTACCGTTACCACCACCCTCTACCCATGGTAATGTATGACCTGACAACCCCCTAGTGTGTGAGGAAAATATAAATATTTGCTGTCTGCCAGTCCTGATAAGATTGAGACGTATTGTTATGTTTTTATTGTTGATCTCTGGAAGTTTGCAACCAAATCCTGGGCTGGTAGATACCATGCTATCTCTACCAAGCCCCTCTGATTGAAAAAATAGATACATAATAATGTCAGAAGTCTAACCCCGAAAATGGACATGATTTAGAGAATATGAGCAAATATGACAAATGCAGACATAATGGTGTTATCAGAATCGCAGGCCTTGGGCACAGACAGACGCTCCTGGCTCAGCACAACCCAACATTCCAAACAGGTGTCAGTCATGAACAGACCAAGGCAAAAACAGGCCTAATCAGCCAGGATTCTTTTTCCAAACAATTTCCATCAAATTGAGTCTGAGATCTAAAAAATAATAGTGGACATACAGTTGAAGTCGGAGGTTTACATACACCTTAGCCAAGTACATTTAAACTAAGTATTTCACAATTCCTGACATTTAATCCTAGTAAATATTCCCTGTCTTAGGTCAGTTAGGATCACCACTTTATTTGAAGAATGTGAAATGTCAGAATAATAGTAGAGAGAATTATTTACTTCAGCTTTTTTTTCTTTCATCACATTCCCAGTAGGTCAGAAGTTTACATACACTCAATTAGTATTTGGCAGCATTGACTTTAAATTGTTTAACCTGTAGCCTTCCACAAGCTTCCCACAATAAGTTGGGTGAATTTTGGCCCATTCCTCCTGACAGAGCTGGTGTAACTGAGTCAGGTTTGTAGGCCTCCTTGCTCGCACATGCTTTTTCAGTTCTGCCCACAAATTCTCTATAGGATTGAGGTCAGGGCTTTGTGATGTCCACTCCAATACCTTGACTTTGTTGTCCTTAAGCCATTTTGCCACAACTTTGTAAGTATGCTTGGGGTCATTGTCCATTTGGAAGACCCATTTGCGACCAAGCATTAACATCCTGACTGATTTCTTGAGATGTTGCTTCAATATATCCACATAATTTTCCTCCCTTATGATGCCATCTATTTTGTGAAGTGCTCCAGACCCTCCTACAGCAAAGCACCCCCACAACATGATGCTGCCACCCCCGTGCTTCACGGTTGGGATGGTGTTCTTCGGCTTGCAAGCCTCCCCCTTTTTCCCTCGAACATAACGATGGTCATTATGGCCAAACAGTTCTATTTTTGTCTCATCAGACCAGAGGACATTTCTCCAAAAAGTATGATCTTTGTCCCCATGTGCAGTTGCAAACCGTAGTCTGGCTTTTTTATGGCGGTTTTGGAGCAGTGGCTTCTTCCTTGCTGAGCGGCCTTTCAGGTTATGTCAATATAGGACTCGTATTACTGTGGATATAGATACTTTTGTACCTGTTTCCTCCAGCATCTTCACAGGGTCCTTTGCTGTTGTTCTGGGATTGATTTGCACTTTTCCCACCAAAGTACGTTAATCTCTAGGAGACAGAACGCGTCTCCTTCCTAAGCGGTATGACGACTGTGTGGTCCCATGGTGTTTATACTTGCGTACTATTGTTTGTACAGATGAACGTGGTACCTTCAGGCGTTTGGAAATTGCTCCCAAGGATGTGTGGAGACTTGTGGAGGTCTACAATATTTTTTCTGTGGTCTTGGCTGATTTATTGATGTCAAGCAAAGAGGCACTGAGTTTGAAGGTAGGCCTTGAAATACATCCACAGGTACACCTCCAATTGACTCATATGATGTCAATTAGCCTATCAGAAGCTTCTAAAGACATGACATAATTTTCAGGAATTTTCCAAGCTGTTTAAAGGCACAGTCAACTTGGTGTATGTAAACTTCTGACCCACTGGAATTGTGATACAGTGAATTATAAGTGAAATAATCTGTCTGTAAACAATTGTTGGAAAAATTACTTGTCATGCACAAGTAGATGTCCTAACCGACTTGCCAAAACTATAGTTTGTTAACAAGAAATTTGGGGAGTGGTTGAAGAACGAGTTTTAATGACTCCAACCTAAGTGTATGTAAACTTCCAACTTCAACTGTATATAGCATCCACATTTACATCAAAGTGACAGGATCAGGGTAATTAACACTAGAAAAGCCTGGCTTCTTGGGACCCCCCTTCAAGCCAAAACAAGTAATTCTGACTCCAATATTCTAACAGTCTAATAAACACATTTCATATACAGTATGCTATCGTAAAATAAATATTTTGGTTGTGTTTATGAAGGTCTTGAGTAACATTTGAATACAAAAAAATAATTTCATAGAACACAATAGCATTTTAATTCGTTAATGTAGGCTATCTGTTTCCATGTGCTCAAGTGTTGAACAGTGGTTATTCTTGGAAAAGATTATATTTTGAAATAGAGCTCATTTCTTCAATTTTGATAGTATTTTTATTGTTTTGGAAACCTCAGACTCTGCTCTTTCTGATACTATACTGTATATAAATAAAAACGTCTTACCTGCATGAGACTTAAAAAAGTAACTTGTTGGAAATTACATGTCCTCTTAACTTCTTATAACACATTCTGTTCGTGATATCAAAATTCAAACAGCATGCGTGTTGAATATTCTTATTTTGGAAAATTCAAGGACGGAAGGAAGCATGACTTTAAAAATGGCAGATATATTTCCATTTGAAATTCATATTAAGCAAAATAGTGTTAAAACATAAAAAGACTTCAAACTCAGGTCTCAAAGATCAGACATACAAACGAACAGACTGTCTGGCTGCCATCTTGGATTATATTTTTGTGTTCCTACTGGAGGAGCCAGGCTCAGTCTCCCTCCTCCCACTGCAACTCGAGGCTGTCAATGGCACTCCTCAGAGCTGCCCGCTTGCGCCCATCACAATTCTCTCTAAAATGTTCACCCGCTTTCTCTCTCCCTCTCTCTTTCTCCCTGTCTCACCATCTCCCTCTCTCTCGTTTCTCCCACAATCTTATCACGATCTGGGGTTGTATCCCATCCTGTCTGACTCCTTTGTGTTTCCTGAGGGGTGACAATGACGCCATATTTTCAAACGCTCAGACAAAAGATCTGGGACTGGGACAGGCGGACGACTCCCTTCTCTTCCATTCACATTCATATATTGTAGACCCATAGACTCTTCTTTCCTCTAGTGAGGTGCGTCTCTCTTCGACCAGAAAAGTTCAGGTCCCCTGCCACTCCTCAAAATATATTTGCCATATGCAAAGCGATATGCGAAAAGTTAACTGTCCCATTGCGCTGTTGCGAGAATGCATTCACAATGACCTCGGCAGTTAGCGTAAAGTTATATGTTAAAGTTCAGATCGGTGCTCAACTAAACTTTTGTTAGCCTTTGGAGCCGGCATTGTAAATGCTGAGCACTGATGTTACTGTTGCATGGAGTCACTCGTTTGATCCTGTTTCCTGTTATGGCTATTATACAGAAAGGAGGTGCATTGATACATTTAGCTCTGATCTCTCCCCTGCCTTTCTTGTATCATCTTGTACCTGATGCAATGAACAGGAAATAGATTGCAACTCCTGCTACCTTAGCTCACCAGTTACTGCAGATTCAATGTTTTTCCTTACTACTGCTTAGGCTTACTTTTAAGCCCCCCAAACAAAACAGACTTGAATAGTTTTTTGTCTTGGAGAAACACTGACAAGATACCAATGAGTCCTCTAGATCTGGGACCACATGTACTGACCGTCTCAGAGTAAGAGTGCTGATCTAGGATTAGTTTTGCCTTTGAGATGAAAATGAATAAGACTACATGGACAGGGGGACTTGATCCTAGATCAGTGCTTCTACTCTGAGATGCTTTTTGACAACGAGCCCTAGTATTTGCAGGCTGCCAGTTGATCTATAATTGATGTTGAAACAATCTGTTAAATGAGTAATGGACATGGATGTGGCCTGTCACTACCGCCAACTGTAATTCCTTTCTCAGTCCAATCGCTAATATGTGCATGACAACAGGATGATGTCACAAATCATTAGTCAACTCTATTATCAGGTCAATACGACATGTCGGTTGCCATACTACTGTGGACTAACTATAACCATTTGATTGTATTAGATTTTCAACTTAGTGCCACCTAAAGCCATTTGCAATGGTTAGTAAATTTACAATTCTCTCTCTTTGTTCATAATGACACTCATTGTCAGAAACAGTTGCTGAAGGACATTTTTGGCATTGCAATTTCAAATCTCCTGAGCAAAGCAGCCTTTCTCCGCACAGTTGGAAAACATCTAGACCGGGAAAACACAGGAATTGTGCTCGATTATGCCATCTGATTGGATTAAGTGAAAGACCAAAGACCTAATGACTATGCTGATTAGTTACACCTTCTACTCACACTAAACAAGTGGGTGTGTCTAAGTAGGCTGTTACCGGCTTTGTCAGACTCATGTAATCTAGTATAATAATATTAGGTATTTTATTGTTTAAACAGTGGCTACTTTGAAGAATCTAAAATCTGAAATATATTTTGTTTTGTTTAACACTTTTTTGTTTACTAGATGATTCCATGTGTTATTTAATAATGTTGATGTCTTCACTATTATTCTACAATGTAGAAAATAGTAAAAATAATAAATGAGTAAAAAATAAAATAAAATAATGAATGAGTAGGTGTCCAAACTTTTGACTGGTACTGTATGTCACTAGTAGTAAACATATATAATGGGGAATTGATAAAAAAGAGTAGTTCAAGACATATTGAAAGGGAGGATGAATGCAATTGAAAGAACCTGAATTTATCATATTTTCTACTGTCTTTATTTGTCTGCTTCATGTATACTGAACAAAAATATAAACGCAACATGTAAAGTGTTGGTCCCATGTTTCATGAGCTGAAATAAAATATCTCAAATGTTCCATACGCACAAAAAGCTAATTTCTCAAAAATGTTGTGGGCAATTTTGTTTACATCCCTGTTAGTGAGCATTTCTCCTTTGCCAAGATAATCCATCCACCTGACAGGCATGGCATAACAAGATGCTGATTAAACAGCATGATCATTACACAGGTGCACCTTGTGCTGGTGACAATATAAGGCCACTTTAAAATGTGCAGTTTTGTCACGCAATACATTGCAACAGATGTCTTAAGTTTTGAGGAAGCTTGCAATTGGCATGCTGACTGCAATGTCCACCAGAGATGTTGCCAGAGAATTTAATGTTCATTTCTCTACCATATGCCGCCTCCAACGTTGTTTTAGAGAATTTGGCAGTACGTACCACGCCAGCCCAGGATCTTCACATCCAGCTTGAGACCACATCCAGTCTGAGACCAGCCACCTGGACAGTGGATAAAACTGAGGGGTATTTCTGTCTGCAATAAAGCCCTTTTGAGGGAAAAACTCATTCTGATTGGCTGGGCCTGGCTTCCCAGTAGGTGGGCCTGGCTCCCAAGTGGGTGGGCCTATGCCCTCCCATGCCCAACAATGGCTGTGTTCTCCTGCCCATTCATGTGAAATCCATAGATTAGGGCCTAATTCATTTATTTCAATTGACTGATTTCCTTATATGAATTGTAACTGTAAATTGTTGAAATTGTTGCATGCTGCATAAATATTTTTGTTCAGTGTAAGTTTCTAACAGAGATTTTAATTTCTGTCACATATGGAACCGCTGTCATCAGGTGCGCTGTTTAGAATATAGTTTTCCCGCAAATGACATTTTGGCAAGTGCTTGAAAATGAGGAGTTGCATGTTCTGTCAAGATGAATTACCATAATCTAAATGTGATTTCTGTCATTCTGAGCACAGTGGATGGACGCCCTAATGAATTATGCTCCCAAAAAAGATTTATTAAATGGCCAGTGAATTCAAATCTTCCTGCTCCCGTTGTCGAGCGCCACATTTTCCTAACGGAAACCCTGACACACACATACCCCAATGAGCTGGAAGCAATGGGTCAGCCGCAGTGCATCATTCCTGCACGATGTTAATGCACTAAACACTTACTGAGAATAAAGTTTACTTATGCAGGAACACAGTGACAAACTTAACTTGCACATGCTGTAGACATACTGCACTGTAAATAATGATGACACATTGTTCCTATGTTGTTGCACTTAATAAAGTGGACCTCAACATGGCAGACTTGTCATTAGAAAGATAAACCCCATTTATGGGTATCTGTCGCAGACCCTCTTTTTGCTTTTAACTTCCATTATTCCTGTGTATTTAGATGTGAGGGAACAGTCTCTTATGGACGTAATGCGCTCTGCCGGCTGATTATATTTCTCCACCAGCGCAGATGCGTATAGATCAGAGGCAGTAGCGGCAAGCAAATCTATCAAAGCCCCCGCGGGGTAGATGCCACTTAGAAATGTAATACATTTTTGATAAACTGGCTATAAGGAGACTGGAATGGGGGTATACTGCACTTTTATAAAAATCTATTAAAGCCCAACTCAAGACTAAGGTGCTCAGCGGCTTCAGGGGGTGACATTTAGATATTACTAAATTGCCATTTACACAGCAAATAAATGGCTATATGGAAGGACCTTGCTCACTACCATCCGCACGAGGGACAGATGTCATTAATAAAAAAAAGTACTCTAAACACAGCTCCGAAATGTATGTTTATCAATATTTTACCATTGTTTTTTTTGTTTGTTTATTTTTTGCTTTTAAAAAGCTTTTACAAATTTGATTAAAGGCCAACGCTCGCTCTCGTTCAATCTGTACGTCTCCATTTTTACCCTCTCCCATCTACTTTATCCATCCCTTTATCTCACATTCTTTTTGGTCCTTTTTCCAAAGCATTCTTCCTACCAAATCTTTCTTTCAGCTTCCCTTATTCTTTCCCTCCCTCTTTGTATTGTTTCCCTCCACTTCTTCTGTTCCCTTATACGTTCCCTCCATCTCCTTCTCTATCTTTATGTCAGTCAGAAAGGCAAAGCAAGAGCTTTGCCTCTTGACATGCAGCGTTTTGTGCTGGCCCTGTCCTAAGGGCAGGCCGTTGTCATTTTGGTAGTCAGGGGCAACAGTAGTTATTGTCATCTCTAATGTCATCTCTAATGCGAACCCACTCCTGTTTGGTCAAGTCCACAGATTCCAAGACACTCAGTCATCTAGAACACTCCCTACCTATATCTTTCCTGCTCTCTCTTCATACACCTCACTAGCTTTCTCTCTGGCTCCCTCTCTCTCATACTCTCCCCTCGCTTTCTCCATCCCTTGCTCTCCTTCCCTCCCTCCCCTTTCTTCTTTGCTCCCTTTCTCTCTCAGCTTAAATACAGTATATGACTAATGATGTACCAAAATAAGACGTCAGAGAATTACAGTCAGCTCAACCCAGCAACGTAAATAGACACTTGTAAAGCAGCGTTTGGGAGACAGAAAAAGCCATTAATAAAATGTACCCCCGCAAATAAAACGGAAGTGAATTAGGAGACCGAGGTGCCACCGCCTGTTAATTGATGAAAAGCTATAAACCGAGACGGCAACCAATTCATTTCACCCCACTCCAAACACAAAAACATAAAAACGACAACAACAAAAATGCTTTTGTCAATGCTTAAATTGCATAAACACCATCTGGTAAACTGATTTTGGGATTGAACAAATGAATTGCCTTTGCCTGCACAAGCACTTGCAAGATAGAGTTGTTCATTTCTCTTGATTCTTTCCAGCAGCATAAAGCAGGGACAGAGAGGGATGGCTCGCCGGCAAAGGATGGGGTAATTCACTAAAGGTCAATTGCATTACAATGGGGGAAAACAACAACTGCAGTTGTGTGATACACCGCTCAGAGAGAGCATCCCGCTGAATTTATTAGGCTTAGCAACATGCAAACACAGAAATGCACTCAATACGTCTTCTTTATGTAGAGGTATATTGTATATGTTTGCGCACCATGATGGCTCCAAGGAGATGGAACTCATAAAGCAGGCTGAGGAAGGTAATCAGCTAGCTAGGCCTGAATCACCTACGTCCTACAACAATGAAGCTTGGTGTGCGTGTGTGCATCCACAGAAGCATTGGTTCTTACATTTCTGTTGTATTTACACCTTGATTTGAATGGACATTCTCTGTGATAATAGAGCACAGCAAGATAATTGTCAAGTTAATTTAAAAATAGAATGTTGGGACGTTGATGATGATATAATCTGTGGCCAAAGCAATGTCATTCTGTAGTGATTGCTGTAACCACCCGCTAAAGGACCCCTTGACTTTTTCTACATTGTGTTACGTTACAGCCTTATTCTAAAATGTATTAAATATAATTTTTCTTCTCAGCAGTCTACACACAATACCCCATAATGACAAAGCGAAAACCGTTTTTTAGAATGTGTTTGCACAGTATTAAAAATCAAAAACAGAAATGTATTATGAGACTTGAAATTTGAGCTCAGGTGCATCCTGTTTCCATTAATCATCCTTGAGATGTTTCTGCAACTTGATTGGAGTCCACCTATGGTCAATTCAATTGATTGGACATTATTTGGAAAGGCACACACCTGTCTATATAAGGTCCCACAGTTGACAGTGCATGCCAAAGCAAAAACCAAGCAATGAGGTCGAAGGAGGTCTGGGTAAAGGATCTGGGTAAAGGTACCAAAAAATGTCTGCAGCATTGAAGAAGAAGAACACAGTGGCCTCCATCATTCTTAAATGGAAGAAGTTTGGAACCGGCAAGACTTCCTAGAGTTGGCCGCCCGGCCAAACTGAGCAATCGGGAGAGAAGGTCCATGATTAGGGAGGTGACCAAGAACCCGATGGTCACTCTGACAGAGCGCTAGAGTTCCTCTGTGGAGATGGGGAAACCTTCCAGAAGGACAACCGTCTCTGTAGCACTCCACCAATCAGGCCTTTATGGTAAACTGGCCAGACGGAAGCCACTCCTCAGTAAAAGTCACATGACATCCCGCTTGGAGTTTGCAAAAAGGCACCTTAAGACTCTAACCATGAGAAACAAGATTCTCTGGTCTGATGAAACTAAGATTGAACTCTTTGGCCTCAATGCCAAGCATCACGTCTGGAGGAAACCTGGCACCATACCTACCGTGAAGTATGGTGAGCATCATGCTGCCACCACCAGCGGCAGCGACTGGGAGACCAGTCACGATCGAGGCAAAGATGAACGGAGCAAAGTACAGGGAGATCCTTGATGAAAACCTGCTCCAGAGCGCTCAGGACCTCAAAATGGGGCAAAGGTTCACCTTCCAACAGGACAACGACACTAAGCACACAACTCAGGAGTGGCTTCGGGACAAGTCTCTGAATGTCCTTGAGTGGCCCATGCAGAGCCCGGACATAAACCCGATCGAACATCTCTGGAGAGACCTGAAAATAGCTGTGCAGCAATGCTCCCCATCCAACCTGACAGAGCTTGAGAGGATCTGTAGAGAAGAATGGGAGAAACTCCCCAAATACAGGTGTACCAAGCTTGTAGCATCATACCCAAGAAGACTTGATGCACTAATCGCTGCCAAATGTATTTTTTTTTTTTTTTTTTTTTTTCAACCAGGTAGGCTAGTTGAGAACAAGTTCTCATTTACAGCTTCAACAAAGTACTGAGTAAAAGGTCTTAATACTTACGTAAATGTGTTTTTTCATTATTATAATTTTTTTTTTAATTAGCAAACATTTCTAAAAACCTGTTTTTGCTTTGTCATTATGGGGTAATGTGTGTGTAATTTATCAATTTTTTTTTAATAAGGCTGTAGCGTAACAAAATGTGGAAAAGGTAATGGGTCGGAATACTTTCCGAAGGCACTGTATATAGAAAAGTATGTGGACACCCCTTCAAACTTGGGGATTCGGCTATATCAGCCACACCCGTTTCTGACAGGTACAGTGGGGCAAAAAAGTATTTAGTCAGCCACCAATTGTGCAAGTTCTCTCACTTAAAAAGATGAGAGAGGCCTGTAATTTTCATCATAGGTACACTTCAACTATGACAGACAAAATGAGGAAAAGAAATCCAGAAAATCACATTGTAGGATTTTTAATGAATTTATTTGCAAATTAGGGTGGAAAATAAGTATTTGGTCAATAACAAAAGTTTATCTCAATACTTTGTTATATACCCTTTGATGGCAATGACAGAGGTCAAACGTTTTCTGTAAGTCTTCACAAGGTTTTCACACACTGTTGCTGGTATTTTGGCCCATTCCTCCATGCAGATCTCCTCTAGAGCAGTGATGTTTTGGGGCTGTCGCTGGGCAACACAGACTTTCAACTCCCTCCAAAGATTTTCTATGGGGTTGAGATCTGGAGACTGGCTAGGCCACTCCAGGATCTTGAAATGCTTCTTCTGAAAGCCACTCCTTCGTTGCCCGGGCGGTGTGTTTGGGATCATTGTCATGCTGAAAGACCCAGCCACGTTTCATCTTCAATGCCCTTGCTGATGGAAGGAGGTTTTCACTAAAAATCTCACGATACATGGCCCCATTCATTCTTTCCTTTACACGGATCAGTCGTCCTGGTCCCTTTGCAGAAAAACAGCCCCAAAGCATGATGTTTCCACCCCATGCTTCACAGTAGGTATGGTGTTCTTTGGATGCAACTCAGCATTCTTTGTCCTCCAAACACGACGAGTTGAGTTTTTACCAAAAAGTTCTATTTTGGTTTCATCTGACCATATGACATTCTCCCAATCCTCATCTGGATCATCCAAATGCTCTCTAGCAAACTTCAGACGGGCCTGAACATGTACTGGCTTAAGCAGGGGGACACGTCTGGCACTGCAGGATTTGAGTCCCTGGCGGCGTAGTGTGTTACTGATGGTAGGCTTTGTTACTTTGGTCCCAGCTCTCTGCAGGTCATTCACTAGGTCCCCGTGTGGTTCTGGGATTTTTGCTCACCGTTCTTGTGATCATTTTGACCCCACGGGTGAGATCTTGCGTGGAGCCCCAGATCGAGGAAGATTATCAGTGGTCTTGTATGTCTTCCATTTCCTAATAATTGCTCCCACAGTTGATTTCTTCAAACCAAGCTGCTTACCTATTGCAGATTCAGTCTTCCCAACCTGGTGCAGGTCTACAATTTTGTTTCTGGTGTCCTTTGACAGCTCTTTGGTCTTGGCCATAGTGGAGTTTGGAGTGTGACTGTTTTGAGGTTGTGGACAGGTGTCTTTTATACAGATAACAAGTTCAAACAGGTGCCATTAATACAGGTAACGAGTGGAGGACAGAGGAGCCTCTTAAAGAAGAAGTTACAGGTCTGTGAGAGCCAGAAATCTTGCTTGTTTGTATGTGACCAAATACTTATTTTCCACCCTAATTTGCAAATAAATTCATTAAAAATCCTACAATGTGATTTTCTGGATTTCTTTTCCTCATTTTGTCTGTCATAGTTGAAGTGTACCTATGATGAAAATTACAGGCCTCTCTCATCTTTTTAAGTGAGAGAACTTGCACAATTGGTGGCTGACTAAATACTTTTTTGCCCCACTGTATATAAAATCGAGCACACAGCCCTGCAATCTCCATAGACAAACATTGGCGGTAGAATGGCCTTACTGAAGAGCTCAGTGACTTTCAACGTAGCACCATCATAGGATGTCACCTTTCCAAAAAGTCATTCATCAAATGTCTCTCCTGCTAGAGCTGCCCCGGTCAACTGTAAGTGCAGTTATTGTGAAATGGAAACTTCTAGGAGCAACAACGGCTCAGCAATCTCACAGAACGAGACCGCCAAGTTCTGAAGCGTGTCGCGGGTAAAAATCGTCTGTTCTCGGTTGCGACACTGCCTCTGGAAGCAACGTCAGCACAAGAACTGTTCATTGGGAGCTTTATGAAATGGGTTTCCATGGCTGAACAGCCACACACAAGCCTAAGATCATCATGTGCAATCCGACGGAGAAATCTGTGTTTGGCAGATGCCAGAATAACGCTACCTGCCCCAATGCATAGTGCCAACTGTAAAGTTTGGTGGAGGAGGAATAATGGTTTGGGGCTGTTTTTCATGGTTTGGGCTAGGCCCCTTAGTGCCAGTGAATGGATATCTTAACGCTACAGCATATAAGGACGTTCTAGACGATTCTGTGCTTCCAACTTTGTGGTAAGAGTATTGGGAATGCCCTTTTCTGTTTCAGTATGACAATGCCCCCGTGCACAAAGCGAGGTCCATACAGAAATGGTTTGTCGAGATCGGTGTGGAAGAACATGACTGGCCTGCAACAGTGCCCTGACCTCAACCCCATCGAACACCTTTGGGATGAATTGGAACGCCGACTGGGAGCCAGGCCTAATTGCTCAACATCAGTGCCCGACCTCACTAATGCTGTTGTGGCTGAATGGAAGCAAGTCCACGAAGCAATGTTCCAACATCTAGTGGAAACCCTTCCCAGAAGATTGGAGGCTGTTATAGCAGCAAAGGGGGGACCAACTCCATATTAATGCCCATGATTTTGGAAAGAGATGTTCGACAAGCAGGTGTTCACATACTTTTGGTCATGTAGTGTATATTGAGGGTCATATCATAGTATCTTTCCTCAGATAATGTAATTCACTAAGAGATTAGTATTTTGACTACTTATGTAGTTAAACAATGGTTTGGTAAACGCTGATCACCATTCACGGTGAGTAAAGTAATGCTTTCAATAATTGTTTTCGCAAAAGGTGGGTAAACACTTTGCAACAAAATGTTTTGCCTAATGTACTCTCTTAAATTTCACACTTGATTTGCCCTAACGAATCCCTACAAAAATGTCAGATAATTATAATCCACAAAATAATTCACGTTTCCTGTTGCTGCAGGATTATTTTCCTGCTGTGAGAAACTGGTCAAATTAAGATCTGTATGTGTGTTTACCCTCCACTACACCACTGATTTTGACTCTTATTAAACCCATATCAAGCCTCCTGGACTAAAAAGCATGATATAACTGTGGGCATTTTACTTCTACAGTACAGACACAGGTTCCAGTGGGGATTCTCACCTATATACTGTCAACCAGAACAGGCTTTGCAGTGGTTGTGGTGCAGTGGTATTATCAGTTGCTCATTGTCACGTCTGCTGATGTTAGCTGCTGATGTCAGCAAGGACGCTAGTGCCTCAGGTGACCTGCAACACAAGGCAAGAGAGAGAAAGCGAGAACGGGGAGGATGTCCAAAACGTGTGCTGGCGATAGCTCATCAGTAGACATATTGACCGGCTGGTGCAGCAGTCACAGCCAAGTAATGGGGTTAGCAGACATCCAGGGGCCACCAATGATTGAGGGTTGCAGACAGATGCTTTATTGTATTGCTTGATTTGAATGAGCAGCGATATATTACTACCGCATTGCAGGCTAATGTAGCACACATAACCAGGACACATCCCTCGAGGAGCCTTTTGAGCAGCCCATCCAGCTGTTTTAGGAAGACTGCTTAGAGCCTGTCTTTCCCGAAAAGATTTTACTAGACCTCAAACCGAGGCTGTAAAATGTAGAACGATTTGACTGTGCCAGACGTTTGATTCTCTTTTCTTCATGCCTACTTGTTTCAGGACACTGTCATTGAACCGCTCCATCTTTCTCCTCCCTCCTTCCTGAGGACACGCAGTCTGCTCCTCTTTGAAAACTCATTCTACTTTCAAGCGTACCAGAGGTGATCTGGCCTACAATCAGCCCGATAAAGGAAGTGCTAGGAGCGGCGGTCCGTGTAGGAGTAGCAGTTGCAAAGAAGCGTAGTAAAAAGCGAGCAGTGAAATGGCCCCTTATTAAAAGGTCAGAATACATTTTAAAGCGCGAGCCGAGGAGGTGAAACAGTGGCCGTGTCCGAAATCTGGCTTGCCTACTACTTACTTAATAAACTGCATACTGTCTACTACCTACTATTTAGAACATACTATTAAACAACAAATATCAGCATACTAGGCTCATCCTACTAAGAATGCGTAATCTAACACTCGTTACGTTGATTCCCGTCATTTGTTAATTTTGGTGCAGCTTGTCCCCTCTCAAAAGACGATTCTTAACCTCAATAGTGTGCAGCGAATTCTACTAGATGAAAAGCGAAATTAGTTTGACATCCTGGCATTTAAAGCATACTCAAAATTTCACATAATATAATTTAATATAAAAAATGCCTACTATTTAGAACGCAAGTACGGGTATTCGGACACAGCCATTGGCTTCGCTGAGAAGCTCCTCAAATGATTATGCTAAAGAGCTGTCATCCTAACTGGAGGCCTGTGGCATTACTTAACACAGTCTACAATGTGTTTCTTCAAGAGGACCATAGCAATAGTGTCTGATGGGGACTTGATCTGGGCTTGCCTTCTGAGATCTCTCCCCGTTCCCTGGTCCTTTGGCAATAAAGGAGGCAAAGCGTTAACTCTCGTGTCCCTGGCGGTTTGATGTGTAGAATTGTAGAGAAGCCTGCACTCCTTGGCACAGCGCAATGATGCAACATGAGAGGTAGTGAGAGGAGTGGTATGGAAAGTGAGAACACCTCCCTCCACTCACTCTCTTATGTCTACAGTAGATAAGAAAGGGAAACAGAGTCAACATGGAAAGTCTGTTTACATATACCTCTGGAAATGAATCCAGACCCAACTTAACCGTGACTGAGATGGTGTCAAACCTGTCAGAATTAGATATGTTTGATACATATATTGTTGTTATGTTACCAATATTGACACATTGACCTTGTGTTATGCAAGTTGTTCACGTGATTTACGATGCGATAGTATCTGTGTTCGTTGACAGGTTTCTCAACAACAAATCTAACATTGGTTGGGTAAAGGCCTGCTTTGATAAACAGTGAGAAACCATGTTACCTGACAGGCTGCTTTGATTGGCATGCATTTCTAAAAGCAGCCGAGTCCTCCGTGTTTCATCCCAGGATGTCCCAAATGGCCCCATTTTCACTATATAATGCACTACTACAGTGCCTTCAGAAATGTAAAATGGATTAAATTGAGATTTTGTGCCACTGATCTACACACAATAGCCCACGATGTCAAAGTGGAATTTTTTTTGAGAATTTTTTACAAATATTTTTTTTTAAGCTGAAATGTCTTTACTCAATAAGTGTTCAACCCCTTCGTTATGGCAAGCCTAAATAAGTTCAAGAGTAAACAATTGCTTAACAAGTCACATAATACATTGCATGGACTCACTCTGTGCACAATAGTGGTTAACATTATTCTTTTTTATCATTACCCCATCTCTGTACCCCACACATACAATTATCTGTAAGGTACCTCGAGTAGTGCATTTCAAGCACAAGACCAGTGAGGTTTCCAATGCCTCGCAAAGAAGGGCACCTATTGGTTGATGGGTAGAAACACAAAGATACAGGCGTCCTTCCTAACTCAGTTGCAGGAGAGGAAGTAAGCCGCTCAGGGATTTCACCATGAGGCCAATGTGGATTTTAAAACAGTTACAGAGATTAATGGCTGTGATAGGAGAAAACTGAGGCTGGATCAACAGTAGTTACTCCACTATACTAACCTAAATGACAGAGTGAAAAGAAGGACGTTTTCTAGAATAAAAATATTCCAAAACATGCATCCTGTTTGCAATAGGCTTGTGTGCGGCTGCTCGGCCATGGAAACTCATTTCATGAAGCTCCCGACGAACAGTAATTGTGCTGACGTTGTTTCCAGAGGCAGTTTTGAACTCGGTAGTGAGTGTTGCAACCGAGGACAGATCATTTTTACACGCTATGCGCTTCAGCACTCGGCATTCCCGTTCTGTGAGCTTGTGTGGCCTACCACTTCGCGGCTGAGCAGTTGTTGCTCATAGACATTTCCACTTCACGATAAGAGCACTTACAGTTGATCAGGGCAGCTCTAGCAGTGCAGAATTTGAACGAACTAACTTGTTGGAAAGGTGGCATCCTATATTGGGTTCCACGTTAAAAGTCACTGAGCTCCTCAGTATGGGCCATTCTACTACCAATGTTTGTCTATGGAGATTGCATGGCTGTGTGCTTGATTTTATACACCTGTCAGCAACGGGTGTGGCTGAAATTGCCGAATCCACAAATTTGAATGTATGTCCACATACTTTTGGCCAGTGCATATTCCTTCAGAAATAAAAATCTTCCACTTTGACTAAATATTGTGTAGATAAAGAAATACTATTAAATCCAGTTTAATTTAAATTTGTAACACAACAGAGCATTGGGAAATAGTTGAGGGGTGTGAATTCTTTCTGAAGGCAATATGTATAGTGCCATTTGGGACTCACTCGCAGTCAGTCCCCCTGTTCCCATCTCCCCCTACACCGACACGGTGGAGCGCAGTCAAATTGTATCTCCTTTGTTTCCTAGGATTTTGGATAAACGCAGAGGAAACTGGTAAAACTGTACCCAAAATCATCTAAAGACCACAATCGGATTACAACTAGATGTTGGTTTAATCTCCCTGGAGAGGGAGCAGAATATGGAGTTACACCACACTCTTGCAGCGATTGACATTGCATAACAAGCTTTACAGTTTCCTGCACCTTGAGGTCTGATGAAGTAAAAGTCTGGTAAAGGGAAAACAACCTTTGCTTGTGTCCCCACAATGGTGCTGCATGGGGAAAATCTTCCATGCATTAGACTCATTTGCGATAGTACATTGTAAATTTACATGTGTACAGGCAACAGCAAAACTAATGGCTTGTTTATATTGATCCATCATGGATATTTATAGTTGAAAGGATAAATTAAATAAACAGCAAATTCAGATTTATTGGCTGCGGAGATAGAACAGTGCTTGTTTTATCATCTAATGTCCTCTGCAAAACTCATGAAATATAATATTTGTCACTGAAATAAAAAAAAACGGATATAGGTTTTCATATGTAGTTCTTTAGACCGCGAAAAGGGATATTTTCTCTCCTCTAAGGAACCAAAAAAATTGTATTTCCTAACTCAATGGTCCTACGGGTAATATGCATGCCCTGTAACATTGCAGTTTGTCACATCAAGGTTAGTATGATTGCATTTGACAAAGGTTGTTTCAGCTGTTGTCATTTATTCAGATTCACAAAGTCATGTCATATCGATCGAAATATACCGAAATATGTGAAATGTTTTCCCCAACACCCCAGAATCACATATGTCCACAATGGCCTCCAACATAATGCAGGAGTGTGTGTGTACAGTTGTATTCTATTGATGAGCTGTCTATGTACCACGCACTCGCTTTGGCGCTCCCCTCACAGTTTGTTGTACGATGTGTTTGTGTTGTGCTTTATCTTTGTGCTACCTTGATTCTCTTTGATTTCCCTCAAGCCTCATGTCTTAGTCCTTGTCATGTACTGCTCTCTAAATGCTTGCTTATGGGTTCCATTTGTTTTCTCCCTCCCACCCCCATTTCTCCTTTTTTTGCATGCCACGTGCCACCTGTTCCCTTCCTCCCTCCACCACCACTGCTCCTCTGCTTCGCTCCTCTCCTTCGCCCTCGTGTGCTCAGACACTACGCCCAGCGCTGAACCCGCAGCTCACGGTTGGTATCTCTTCCCTCCTTCGCTTTTTCGTCTGCCAACCACAGCATGCTACACCGCAGCATGGCACCTGATTACCAGCGCTGTTTTAATGTCTCGCTCTCCTTTGATTACTCTACTGTACTGTCTGCCACTACATGAAAAGATGACTTACTATGGTTTCATTCGTCTATCTCTGTTTGTTTGTCTATATGTGCGTTCTTCGGTCTGTTTTTACATCTATTGCTCAATCCCGAAACATCACCTAGCCCCTACTCACTTGTGTAGATCAGAAAGGTATTAGCTCCATCTTGCCCTTTGATAGACTAGGTGAAATTTTGACAGCATTGCTGATACATATTATGTAGGCCCAATTCCCCTATAAGAGAGGAGTTAGGGGTCAATATGGGGTTGGGCATTTGTATGGTCCTGGTGGTCCGTTTAGCCAGTTTGTGATTTTAGCTAACTCCTCTATGTGTTCGTAGCTTGTTATGCCAAACATGTATGCCATGACAACGAGAGATGAGTTAGCTACAGCACATACAGAATGGGACCAGGCTATTGTATGACTATTCATCGTTTTTTCTGTCTGTCTTCCTGTCATTCCGTCTGTCTGTCTTCCTGTCCTCCCGTCTGTCTTTCTGGCCATCAGTGTTAGAAAACCTTGCTGGTTCACCTTAAATCCAAAATCACCCCATCTGGGTTTCTTTAATCAAAATGCCCACTCGTAATCTCCATGAGGGTGCATACTTCCTTGTTGACATTTGCCTTCAGTGTTCTCATTTTGCACCCAAAAGTAATAACCAAAAACCCAATAACCAATAATCCCAAAATAATAAAAGTAACCCGCCCCCATAAAATTAATGAATTTAAATTATGTCTAAATGGCTGGTTTCTTAAGGTGATACATCACAAACCTTTAGCTAATTAAACCCTTGGCCTTCATCACATTCTATCAGCTAATCCCCATTGGCTCAGAACCCTCAACTCAGATCACAAGCTGTTGCTGCAGAGTTCTGACAAACTAACGAATATTAACGGACACCAGCTACATTTCTGTGGTTTAAAGGGATAGGTCCATTCTATGAATTGTATGTATATGATTGAAATGACACCCACCCTGTATCAAAGAGTATGCTCAGGTTATGTAAATTAGGGTTTAAGCATTTGTGAAAACAAAAGTTTTTAGATCATTTATATCAAACTCAACCGTGAAAAAGTTTTAAAGTATTTACTAAAATAAACTAAAAAATAAAGTAAAAAATATATAAAAAAATTAAATAACAAATAATTAAGGAGCAACAATAAAATAACAGTAGCGAGGCTATATACAGGGGGTACCGTTACAGAGTCAATGTGCGGGGGCACCGGTAAGACAAGGTAATTTGGGTAATACAGTTGAAGTCGGAAGTTTACATACACCTTAGCCAAATACATTTAAACTCAGTTTTTCACAATTCCTGACATTTAATCCTAATAAGAATTCCCTGTCTTAGGTCAGTTAGGATCACCACTTTATTTTAAGAATGTGAAATGTCAGAATAATAGTAGAGAGAATGATTTATTTCAGCTTTTATTTCTTTCATCACATTCCCAGTGGGTCAGAAGTTTACATACACTCAATTAGTATTTGGTAGCATTGCCTTTAAATTGTTTAACTTGGGTCAAATGTTTTGGGTAGCCTTCCACAAGCTTCCCACAATAAGTTGGGTGAATTTTGGCCCATTCCTCCTGACAGATCTGGCGTAACTGAGTCAGGTTTGTAGGCCTCCTTGCTCGCACATGCTTTTTCAGTTCTGCCCACAAATTTTCTATAGGATTGAGGTCAGAGCTTTGTGATGGCCACTCCAATACCTCGACTTTATTGTCCTTAAGCCATTTTGCCACAACTTTGTAAGTATGCTTGGGGTCATTGTCCATTTGGAAGACCCATTTGCGACCAAGCATTAACTTCCTGACTGATGTCTAGAGATGTTGCTTCAGTATATCCACATATTTTCCTCCCTCATGAACCCATCTATTTTGTGAAGTGCACCAGTCCCTCCTGCAGAAAGCACCCCAACAACATGATGCTGCCACCCCCGTGCTTCACGGTTGGGATGGTGTTCTTCGGCTTGCAAGCCTCCCCCTTTTTCCTCCAAACATAACGATGGTCATTATGGCCAAACAGTTCTATTTTTGTTTCATCAGACCAGCGGACATTTCTCCAAAAAGTATGATCTTTGTCCCCATGTGCAGTTGCAAACCGTAGTCTGTCTTTTTTAAGGGGTTTTGGAGCAATGGCTTCTTCCTTGCTGAGCGGCCTTTCGGGTTATGTCGATATAGGACTCATTTTATTATGGATATAGATACTTTTTTACCTGTTTCCTCCAGCATCTTCACAAGGTCCTTTGCTGTTGTTCTGGGATTGATTTGCACTTTTCCCACCAAAGTACGTTCATCTCTAGGAGACAGAACGCGTCTTCTTCCTTTGCGGTATGACGGCTGCGTGGTCCCATGGCGTTTATACTTGCATACTATTGTTTGTACAGATGAACATGGTACCTTCAGGCATTTGGAAATTGCTTCCAAGGATGAACCAGACTTGTGGAGGTCTACAATATTTTTTCTGTGGTCTTGGCTGATTTCTTTTGATTTTCCCATGATGTCAAGCAAATAGGCACTGAGTTTGAAGGTCGGACTTGAAATACATCCACAGTTACACCACCAATTGACTCAAATTATGTCAATTAGCCTATCAGAAGCTTCTACAGCCATGACATCATTTTCTGGAATTTTCCAAGCTGTTTCACTTCTTAGGGAGTGGTTCCCGAGGTGACGGTTTTGGAGAGTCTGGCGTGCCCAAAGTAAAATGTCTCCCACTCAGGCCCAGAAAATAGGATATGCACATAATTAGTACTATTGGATAGGAAACACTCTGAAGTTTCTAAAAGTGTTAACATAATGTCTGTGAGTGTAACAGAACAGAAATAGCAGGCGAAAACCCGAGAAAAATCTATCCGGAATTACTGTTTTTTGTCACATTGGCTCTGTTTGACAGTCTCCCTATTGAGTTCTATGGCAATCAGCTCCGAGATTTCAGTACCTATGGCTTCCACTAGATGTCAACAGTCTATAGGTAAAGCCTCAGAGAGATTGGAGTAAGCAGGAAGAATAGGTACAGGAAATGGCCAAGGTAGCTCAGATGTCAACAAGTTTTCTCGTGCCTTGAGTCTGGCTCTGCGCCCACTTTATTTTACTTATATAACGTTTAGGTGACCATCCGAGTGAAATATTATCGCTCATATTCATAAAAAGGATAGCTAAGGATGCATTTTAACTGGTATTTGATTTGTTTAGGAAAAGTTTATAGGTATATTTGAACGCGTTCTCTTCACGTTTCAATGGGCGATTCGACGTTGGATTTTCTGAACATAACGCACCAACCAAACAGAGTTTTACGGATATAATAAATGACTTTTTCTAACAAAAGAACCATGGATTGTCTTCGTTGGACACTTGGGAAGCCCTCAGCAGAAATTCTTCAAAAGGTAAGGGATTTGTTTTCGCTGTGAAATGTGTTTTGTGTGAACCGTGATGGTTTATGAATTTATGCTAATGGAAAAAATATTGGAGGTGCTACCCTCAAACAATCAAATGGTGTGCTTTCGCCGTAAAGCCTTTTTGAAATCTGACAACGCTGTGATATTGCCAAGAAGCAGAGCTTTTGATGACTATGCAACACTTGTATATTGATGAATGTTTAATAATTCAACTTTTGGAATTTTAATTTGGCGCCTTGCATTTCACCGGGTAGCACCCACCACTCCCTAAGTAGTTAAAGGCACAGTCAACTTAGTGTATGTAAACTTCTTTGTGATACAGTGAGTTATAAGTGAAATAATCTGTCTGTAAACAATTGTTGGAAAAATCACTTGTGTCATGGACAAAGTAGACATCCTAACCAACTTGCCAAAACTATAGTTTGGTAACAAGACATTTGTGGAGTAGTTGAAAACCGAGTTTTAATGACTCCAACCTAAGTGTATGTAAACTTCCAACTTCAACTGTACACGTAGCTAGCTAACAGCAAGCTTTAACTTGGGGTCTTTTGTTTAGAGATGTAATGTTAACGTTAGATAGCTAGCTAAACAATGAACTATAATCCCAATCCATAGAGTACTAGCAATACAAACCGACTGTCATTGCTAGCTAAAGTTAACCAAATAGGTTCAATGTTGGCTAGCAAGCCATCCATCGAACTTCAGCTAGCTAGCTGACAGCAAGCTTAAATTTGCAATGAAAACAACTTCCTGACAAAATAAAAACGTTTAATATCTGAAACTGTAGCTAGCTTCACGGCAGACTGCAACCCCTTTCATTAAATAAGACATCATGTGTTGTTTCCATTTAGTTTGCACAGAAATTCCACTGATTTCAAAACTCGTTCAACTTCTTTCGTGACAACAACACTGTTGATCGCCGTTTCTTCCCCATCACTGTCATCAAAAGACTACAATGTCTTCTTCAAAGAAAATGTTTTTACCGAATCAGTAACTTCCTCATCGTCTGATTCATTTTCAGAGTCAGAGAGAGTCAGCATGGCACGATCGTCCTCCAGAAAGTAGTCCATCACAACTTTTTCCCACAAATGATAGTCCCACTAAGCGTTAACCAGATGAAATGGTGTATCGCTGCAGAATGCTGTAGTAGCCATGCTGGTTAAGTGTGCCTTGAATTCTAAATAAATCACTGACAGTGTCAGCAGCAAAGCACCCCCACACTATCACACCTCCTCCTCCAAGCTTCACGGTGGGAACCATCCGTTCCCCTGCTCTGCGTCTCACAAAGACCAGAAATCGCAAATTTGGACTCATCAGACCAAAGGACTGATTTCCACCGGTCTAATGTCCATTGCTCGTGTTTCTTGGCGCAAGCAAGTCTCTTCTTATTGGTGTCCTTTAGTAGTGGTTTCTTTGCAGCAATTCAACCATGAAGGCCTGATTCAGGCAGTCGCCTCTGAACAGTTTATGTTGAGATGTCTATTACTTGAATTCTGTGAAGCGTTTATTTTGGCAGCAATCTGAGGTGCCGTTTGTTAAGTTCATGTTTTAAGTATCCCTATATTTCTGTTATTACGGTGCTATCACTCTGTTATTAGTACGCCTGCGCGGTAGTCTCACTGTTGATGGACCTGGCTTGAGTGCAATGGCAACCATGTACTGTGGAAATACGGTTTAGTAAACGTTGTTAAACTGGAACCTAGTCATTGTGTCATGTTAAGTTAACACTGTTATCTCTAATGAACTTATGCTCTACAGCAGAGGTAACTCTGGGTCTTCCTTTCCTGTGGCGGTCCTCAGGAGAGCCAATTTCATCATAGCACATGATGGTTTTTGCGACTGCACTTAAAGAAACTTTCAAAGTTCTTGAAATGTTCCACATTAACTGACCTTCATGTCTTAAAGTAATGAAGGACTGTCGTTTCTCTTTGCTTATTTGAGCTGTTATTGCCATAATATGGACTTGGTCTTTTACCAAATAGGGCTATCTTCTGTATACCACCCCTACCTAGTCACAACACTAATTGGCTCAAACGCATTAAGAAGGAAAGAAATGCCACAAATTCACTATTAACAAGGCACACCTGTTAGTTGAAATGCATTCCAGGTGAGTAGGTGTGTCAGCTTTTGATTGGTACTGTATGTATACATGTAAAGCTATTCTTGGAAAGTAGATGGGGGGGTATGGTATTGTATACACACACAATTAATCAAATTTCTTCACATTCTTAACATAATGCCAAGTTTGGTGTGAAATGTGTTTTAATGTAAAATGTCAAGCAGATTTATTTCACTCCAACTGCTAAATCAATGTTTGTGACCTGTAAGACCCGTGCATCTCTCTCTTGGTTCTGAGAATAGCATTACGGCTTTTCTTTATCGGCGAGATAGAAAATATTGATTAATCTGTGTTTTTGCAACTCTGTTCAGAAACCTGTTCAGAAAATTCTTTCAGTGGTCTAAAAAAAGATTTTAGTCACAGACGCTAACAAAATACAAAGACGCCAACAAAACACGTTTCACACAGGTCACTGTGAAATATTAGTCTGTCGCAGAAGTATTACACATTTGTGTTCTATCATTACAAAATGTGTTGTTCTTGTTGTTTTGGTGCCCTTTCATTGTTTTGGAGATGTTTCTCCTCTCTAATAACAGTGTATTTTTAGCCTATAGCAACAAGCTGTTACAAAAATAAGAAAGATACTGCAGTGAACCAGGAAGTCAGTGAAGATTAACCAGTACATTACCACCAAAGAAAAGCAGTTCCATTTGTGTATTTATGCTACATTGTTGCATCATCCCCTTTGTCAGAAGTGCTTCACTCTAGCTGACACTCTATTCAGTTGCTTTGGTGAGAGATACTTCAAGGCCGTGTTACTCCTTTGCGGTGTGGAGCTGAGGTGGGGTTGCCTCAGGAATATGAATTGCAGTGCAGGGCAAGAAGAAGCATTGCTCTTCGGGTCAGATAGATCAAACCCTTATCAGCACGTCAGCCTCGCTGTCAGACAGCACTTCTACTGGCACCAAGGGTATTAATGGCATTTCCTTTACCCAACCCGCGTGTATTTAATGTGATACTGTGCCAGAGGCCCGCCCGGACATTTTAAAATGTATGATTTATCAATAGCGTGTCAACTTGTGTGTTTTATTGATAACACTGTACTTGACACCAAGTGTCATAACCATGTCATAATATGTCATAACAGCTGACATAACTTGTCATAACCTGTCATAAAATGGTCATAACACTGTCATGACACATATTTAGACCTGACATATATTGCGTTATTTTATGGCTGGTTATGACACCTACATAGGATTGTCAAACCTACCTATTTCAGGGGCAGGCCTGATTGACAGAAAGGAATGTACGTGATAGGCCTATCTGGTTTATATGATTTTGATGGTCATAATGCTTCTTGACAGTATCATAAAGTGTAAAAGTGTAAAACACAACATTCAATCGAAACAAACGTTCAATCGAAAGGAAACTTCTTGGCAGGGAAAAAAAAACATTTTAATATATGTTTTGACACTCATGTAGATGTCATAAAAAAAACACAAAACAAACACAGGTGTAAATATATGGGTAATGGCAGTGTTATGACAATATTATGACAGGTTATGACAAGTTATGTTGTCTGTTATGACATATTATGACATGGTTATGACGCTAGATGTCAAGTAAAGTGTTACCGTTTTATTTTATGATAAATTACGTTGGCATTTTCTCTCTATTCGAAAAGTGCATCTGCTTTCTTCCTCTGTTAGAATGGAGAAGTCTGGTGAATTTTTATTCTAAGAATCCCATTCATTTGGTCTGCTGCCCCTTGTGTTTACTCTCTCTCTTTCTCTCCCTCGCTCCCTCTGTGGATGCATTCAGGCATGGTGCCTTGTTCTCTCTGTTCATTTCCAAAGAGGATGATTGAACACACTTCACTTCATTCTGTCATTTCATCATCCCTTGTTCGGCGTGGAAAAGCCAACACATTTCTCTCCGGCAAACATGAGCCTAGCGTGTCCAGGCCAGTTGGTTAATGATGTGCCTTAAGTAGTTGGATTGCAAAAAATATAGATCTACAAGAAGCCAGCCAGCGCCGGTGTTCAGATCACTACACAGATTAAGGCAGGAGGAGGGGTAGTGGCAGGGCAATGATGTTTCACCTCATTGTCGAAGTAATGCAATTGAATTTCAAGGACCACTTGTTTTTTGGTGGGTGGTTGTGTGTGTCAATTTCATGCATGACATTTAGGAGTACATGATTTTGGTTGTTGTCCTACCTTGTTCTTCATGCTTAAATTACCTCAAGGCTAGGAAATACCTGCTCACCATTGCCCAATGTGTAGCTGAGGGCCCTGTGCTTTTCTGAATGCTACTCAGAATGAATTTCATTCATATTCCTCAAGCTGTCGCTAAGTCACCCCCAACAATACAACTCCTGAAGTAAACTTCCTGCAATCCTCAAAAAAAAATTGACATTTGCATCTTGGGAACATTAAGCAACAGCATATTTGCATCTCTCTCTTTCCCCCTTCTCTCTCTCTCTGTCTCCCCTCGTAAAGTAACCTAAGCCTCTGTTTGACATGAGCTGAGCCTCTGCTGATGCGCGCCTGTTTTACATGCCGAGAGTACCAGTGCTAGCTAACTACCTCACGCCTCATCCTCTCTTCCCCGATAGCTGTTGCCATGGTGATGCCCCTGCTTGTTGTGGCAGATAGAAGCCGGCGTTATTGAACATCTTGTTTCAAGAACCCCCCCTACCACACATACACACACACACACCTTCCAATTGGAATGTTGCTCCAAAATGTGAGGGTGAAGCAGAAGAAATGATGGACACATCCAAAAAAATAAGGGCAACAGAGAGATTACTTGCTGAGTCAGTGTTTTAGCCTGTTTCATCCCTATGAATAGCCTATCTTAGCCCAGGTGTGTGAGGAGAGAGAGGTGGGATTAGACTTGCCACGACTTTTTTGTCTCTAATGAGCGCTCCACACCAGAGATTGACAGTGCAGATATGGTGACTGATTTCCCCATGCATAGAGATGAAGATGACTGCAGTGATGTTGTTGCTGTCCTCTCCACAGTAGCCCGCTTTGCATATGGGGGCTCGATAGCACACAGCAATGTTAGAGGTACACGTAGAAAATAACAGAATGTTAAGCATTCTATAGCATGTACGGCTGGCCTATGGACTACCTTAGTCATTTTCAGTGTAACCTGTTGTAGCACTGTAAAATGTGGTACATAAGCATTTCATACATCACGCTCCACTTAGTGCTTCCCTTGAGAGCCCCTGTTTGGGTTGGCGTGGGGGCTACATCTCTATAGAATCTTATCTTATCAACATTTTTTTTTTGGAAAGGGCGTAGTCGGAAGTCTGTTCCATTAGTTGATGGCGAGCTCTGCCCTCTGTGGAGAGGTGAGCACACTCGAACGTGCCTGTAAGGGCGGCGTGTGAGAAGAGGAGGGGATAAGCCCAGGAAGCCCCTGGCAGAGCAATGGCGGAGCGGGAAGACGGCAGGATAATGGACATTTTGCTCCCAGCTGGAACTGTGGCAGGTGAAGCGGAAGACTTATCTTTTCCCTTTAATACGGACAAAGAGTTTGCCACATTTGGATGCCATAAAAAATAAGACCTGGTCATTAAATGACGGGAACACAAGTTGTTGCGAGACATGCCTCTTCCGATTTCTTTTTCTCCTGGTGTGTTTATTCTTTTGGCCTCTCGGAGTTGTCAGGGTTTTCATTGACTTCTTGATTACTACCTTAAGGAGTCCACTGACTTTGGAAGTCATGCTTACTGGCAGGGAAAGAGGTGGGAGTGACTGTGTGTGAACACGGCATGCTTTAAATGGCATGTACAGTGGGGGAAAAAAGTATTTAGTCAGCCACCAATTGTGCAAGTTCTCTCACTTAAAAAGATGAGAGAGGCCTGTAATTTTCATCATAGGTACACTTCAACTATGACAGACAAAATGAGGAAAAAAAATCCAGAAAATCACACTTATTTTCCACCATAATTTGCAAATAAATTCATAAAAAATCCTACAATGTGATTTTCTGGATTTTTTTCCCTCATTTTGTCTGTCATAGTTGAAGTGTACCTATGATGACAATTACAGGCCTCTCTCATCTTTTTAAGTGAGAGAACTTGCACAATTGGTGGCTGACTAAATACTTTTTTTCCCCACTGTATGTCTGAGAGCTGTTTCGCTGTATGTGTGTTGTCTGTGTGCACGTTGATAGTAAATGTATGTGTGGGTTTAGTGTGAGGTGCGTTTGTGTTAATGATTTTTGGTGTGTGTTTGTAGCACGTGGTGTGTCTGTGAGCCTGCCACTCCATTCCTGGAAGCCAACCTGTGGGGCTCTCTCCGGTTAGGCACATATGCTTCAGTAATTAGCCATGAAGTACTTTGCCCCACTCCCGACACTACCCGGTGAAATGAGAGGCGCCAAATTCAAAATCCAAAAGTTGAATCAATATACAAGTGTTGCATAGGCATCAAAAGCTCTGATTCTTGGCAATATCACAGCGTTGTCAGATTTCAAAAAGGCTTTACGGCGAAAGCACAACATTTGATTGTTTGAGGGTAGCACCTCTAATATTTACGCATTAGCATAAATCCATAACCCAACACGGGTCTCACAAAACGCATACATTCGCTAATATAATATCGCTTACCTTTTGCTGAGGGCTTCCCATGTGTCCAACGAAGACAATCCAAGGCTTCTTTTGTTAGAAAAAGTAATTTATTATATCCATAAATCTCTGTTTGGTTGGTGCGTTATGATCATAAAATCCACCGTTGAGTCGCCCATTGAACCGTCAAATTATACCTATACACTTTCTACAAACAAATCAAACATCCTTTTTTATGTATCCTTAGGTATCCTTTTGGGTATATTTGCTGTAATATTTCAACCGGACGATAACGTGAACGATAGGAAAGAAAAATAAAGTGGTGCGCGTTCACAATCCCACGCGCGTCAAACCTTGTTTACAAAAGTGGTCGCCTGACAATTTCCTGTTCCTATCTGTTCTGGTCACTCCTAGAATTCCCAGACTTTGTATATAGACTGTTGACACCTAGTGGAAGCCATTGGTACTGCAGTCTCAGTCCTACATAAAGTAGGATGGATTTTCCTCGGGTTTCCGTCTGCTATATCAGTTCTGTTATACTCACATACAATATTTTAACATTCTTAGAAACTTCAGAGTGTTTCCTATCCAATAGTACTAATTATGTGCATATCCTTTTTTCTCGGCCTGAGTGGCATGCATTTTACTTTGGGCACGCCAGACTCTCCAAAACCGTCACCTATGCAGCCGCTCCCTAAGAGGTTATTAAGGCAGAGAACCAAAAGGGGACCCTCTTCCTCTCTCACTTTAACTCATCCTCGGTTGACAGTTAAGTGGACCCCCAAGGGGCCGTCTGGGGTTTGGACTCCCTGCCGTTTGGCGGGAAGTGAGAATCAATGGTGGTGGTTGCTGGCAACCGGGCAGTCGAGTGTGTATATGAGTTTCTTCTCCTGAACAAACAGTCCCTCAGTCACCTGCAGTTCCTCTCCATCGCTCCCAGTCCACGCCAAAATCCATCTTCCAAAGCTCTGGCCCTTCAGTTGAGCCATTTTCTTCAATTATTCTTCCATTTTTCTTTCTGTGACCCAGTTTGGAAATGTTTAAAAAGGCAGAGTTACAATTTGTATTTCTCTGGCAAGGATTCTTAGCCAGCAGTTTTTTTTGTTTCAGTTCTCTGCAGGGTGTGAAGATTTGATTTGGCCCCTCAAAGGAAATGTATTTCCAAATCTGGCTTAATTTGTTTGGTTCGATCTTAAGATTTATATTGCAAAGAAATGATGCACATTCTGATTGCCGTAAGCCTTTTAAAGCAACGGTACAATGACGGCTGAAAAATGAGCCGATCTGTGGAATAGCAGATATGAGAGCAGATATGAGAGCAGCACCCCTTTGAGATGAGGTTTTGGATTAGAGATCACCTCTTCTGAACACTGTACTCAGTCTGCTATAAAGGGTTCCATTATCACTGCATGCTTTGTGGACAATGCCCTCAACAAGAAAGCTCTGCAAGATTGCACCGTGTGTCCTCAAAAAGGGACAGAAAATCACCCCAAAACCTGACAATGTCAGCTCACAGTGGGCTACAGCTAGGAAATGAAACCCTGCTAGGCCAACATTCATTCATTACCACATTTTATTCTCTCCACCTGTTTTCCCTGCTTTTTTGTGGAGGTTTCATTGTCCAACTCAAAGCCATCAACCAGCTGTACGTCGGCCACCACCGCGCTGAGGCAAAGGTGACGGCTGTCAAATCGAACCTCCCTGTATGCTCGTCGGTGAGGGTCAACTGCTTCCCTGGCAGCCAGGGACAAGAATGAGCCCTTATCCCTCTGCTCTCTGGAAATGAGGGAAGCTTTTGAGAAATGGGCCCTGCTCGCCCGAGGCTTTGCACCATTCCCTGGAACAGACATCTTATCCCTGGATTAGCCCTTACAAACCTCACTTCCCCTGGCTCTTGCACAATGGGCAAACTCTGGTCCCCAGTGTTGTCTTGTGGTGTTAACACAGATTTACATAATGCAACAGAGTGGCATCTATATGTTGACACACTAAGAAAATAAGCAACATCCAATTTCTACCGAGCCCTGCCACAACGTCCATCCCTAATTCTTCACTTGCCACAGGATATTCTGCCTTTCCTTATTTTATTTTTTTTACAACTACATTAAAGTGGCAGGAATTTAATGGGGTGGTTTGTTTGTCTGATACAAGGAGTCCTCAGGCACCCTCTGTCAAGCAAAAAATATATTAGGTTTAACCGGCTTGTAAAGGTTGCCCTCCTCTCCCTCCCCTGCCTCCGTGCCACACCGGCGGCCCACTCCTGTCCTCCCCTCGCTACTGTAAATATAAATCTTGGGGAGTTTGTCGGCCGGCACGGTAATGACAAGGCTCCAGGCAGCTTGGTGACAGCGAGGGGGGGAAATTGGAGAGGGGATGATAAACAGACGGGAGAGGAGAAGAAAGGGCAAACGGCGAAGCGAAAGCAGTTATTGCTCCGCTGTTCTGTTCTTTCTTTTCTGCCTCCTATCAACGGGGCTAGTGGTGTATCTATGAGACGAGCTGCAGAGTCTCTGGACCTGGCGAGTCCCCTGAACAAACTCAGGAGGCCGCTGGGATACATTAGGATGTGGTTATGGAGAGAACCATGACCTAGTTCTAACTCAAACTTCCTGAGTTTGTAGCTCATAGACATGAATGTCAGTTATGTTTGGTCTATTTTTCAAAGTCCATGATTATATCAAAGTCTCAATGAGGTTTTAAAATGGTTGCCAAGATACCATAGAGAGCTCCATTTAAAACATCCAAATGTATGTAGGTCTTTTCTAAGACGTGCAACTCAGAAAACCTGGTTCAATACCGCAATGAGTGGAGTACTTTTTCTTTCATTAAAATCTTGACTCCAAACTCAGTAAATGGAGAGGGGACTTCATGGAGTGGCATGGAACCCAATTTCTCATTCATTATGTGCATAATGGCTGTACAGGCGGTGGAAAAACAACAAAAGACTTGGTATTAATTTACATTATTTTCACCTTTCCCCACTGTCCCCATATCTCATAATAGAGAAGCCTTAATCTTGACCTAATAATACTTTTTCATGGATTGAAACGGCTTTTGGAGAGATGCCTTCCACCTATCAGTCTACCGTTACCATGGCACCCATATTAAATGTATTAACTAACCAATTAAGATCGAAATGGTAGAGCTATCCCAGATCATGATTTTGGAAATTAAATTATAACTTTGAGGTTGTTGTTTTTTTCTCTATTCAAACTGACCAAAGCTGTGTTTTTGAAGTAATTAGATTGTTAATATGTTTAACTGAAAACGCTTTCAAAACAGCGCCAGAGGTTCTCTGTCGAGGAAATCTAATGGAAATGGAATTGAATAGAGCCGGGTTGTTGTCTTCAATAGGCCACGCCTCAGTGTAATCGGTAATTAGAATCATTGTTTGTCTTTTTCTAAAAGGAGACACTCTATCTGAACACACATCTCAAATAGATAGTTGTTATTGAAAATAAACACTATTTATACACTTTATTTATCCTTGATGCTTTCTCTTCTGTGAAGGTAAAAACAGGACCTCTCTTAAAATGGTGTTTCCCAGTGTTTAAAGAAATTCACTCTAAAGAATCAAACCATCCAACCAATTCAGTTTTGGCACACAATCATCTGACTGTCTGTCAACTTGTACAGGTTCTTTGTTACAAGTTAAACAAGCAGTTACCAAAGTCGAGTCACACACATTCTGTCTCAAAAGGCTTCTTGACTTGCATTAAGCTGAGGTACTTTATTTACAAGCAAACTACCGCATTATCCAGGAGGTAAAATATTAAACTGACATCATTAAATTGGCTCGATGGACTTTTTAAATACACGTACTGACAGCAGGGCCAGTGCAGTAGTGATGCAGGTATATCTAGTGAGGCTATGCAATAACACATTTAGTATATGTAGCTATGAATGTAGTTTTGTATGGCACCCACCTGCTGGATGCTGCTGTCTTTTGATTTTCTTCCTATCTGCAGGCAGCACAGCCGCACCACTGCAATCACTGCAATCATGCTTAATTACCAGATTAGAAGATCCAATTAGCAGATCTCCTGTCTTTCAGATCAGGCCGCTGCCAACACATCCTTTGAAATTAGATATTTTTGGTGCCCCCCAGGGGTTGGCATTGCTCCGTTTCAAATTGGTCACACTCCCGAAACGGCAATGTGCTTGTTTGGCGTGTGGACGTCTTGTTTCCATACGCTTTTGGTGGTTTTGATTTATATTTCAGAGAATGTGGAAAGAGATGCATGGTTTGGATAAATGTGTCTTGGGCAAGTTGCGCACAGGTTTAATTCACTATTCTTTGTTGAACTGCCTCTGACTTTACCGTACACATACTAAAATGGTGGTACTTAAAGGAGATACATGTGAAACAAAGCCCGCTTGTGGAAACTAGGTGAATTGCCTATAACACCTGAATTCAAACAACTCTACCCCCTCATCCTCATCTCCCCCGCCACCTCCTTAAGTTTAGCTTTTGAGTCTTTTACTTTCAGTTTTGTACACCAGCTTCAAACTGATGAAAATACAAAAAAATATATTTTAAAGATATCTAAAAGTGATTTAGATGGTACAATGATTCTCTACGCTTGCTTGTTTTGTCACATAAACTGAAATTGGCCAATGCATAATTTTAGCAACCAGATAATGGCAGAGCGATATCTACATGTTGGACGCTTGCCCCAATTGCCTTTGTTGGTTGTGCTTGTGAAGAGGTGACCATGGCTCTAACTGACGCTGATGGAAGAGTGAGTGAGTTTTTTTCACATATCCTTAACCTCTATCGGCACATTGATGTTGGGTAAAAACACTGAACTTCAGACCTTATACTATGGTTGTGTTTAATTCCACAGATTATTTCATAAATTATATTCTTATTCCATTCCCTCTCCTGTAAATTCCATTTAATTCAATAAAAATTCAGTCTTTGAATTCAGCGATAATTTAATTCCTTTGTTATTTAAATTCCAATAATTAAATTCCCAATTCAATATTATTCCCAACAATTCCACAAATTTGAATTCAAATTCAAATACCCTCAGGCTTTCAGGCTGATCATGTCACTGTTCAGGCACTGGAAATCAAAATACAAGTTTAAATGTTCTAAAACAAATCCTGCAGTAAATGATTTATACTGAGTGCATTCATTCCATTTACGGAGAAATGTACAAATATTAAATTCCAACGATTAAATGTTTTTCCAGTTCAAACAGTCTAATTCCAATTTCATAACTTGGAGATTATTGACATTTTAATTGAATTCAAAGGGAATTCAATTGGAATTGACCCCAACCCTGCCTTATACCTTATACTTATGAGACTTGCTTAAGTATAAGACAATGAGCACCATAAGAGAACATGCATATCAACATGCTGCTGTGTGATATACAAGATTGGCACGGCATACTGCAGAGCTACACTTAGAGGTACCCAGCGTCATGGGTTCATTGCTCCAGACAACCACAAGGGGGAGTTAGAGCACTCATTATGCATTTGGGTCCCAAGGTTTTTATTTGACCAATCATATCGAGTGGTTCTAATGACGAATTTGATGCGGGCCACCCGTCCATGGTGACTTCAGCAAAGATTGCTGACTAAACATTACGGGGAAGCAAATGTATGTAGTTATAACGTCATAACAAGTCAAGCAAAAAATGTACAATTAAGAGGAATATGTTAGTTAATGTAGAGACAAACGATTGAGCATATTTTTTGTCAAAAAGTTAATTTACGAAAATCTCTATTTAGTACGTTTTTTTTCAGCCATATGCATTACCAGGTGTATCAAACTCATTCTCTATAGCAAGAAGGGAGCAGGTTTCGAAAATTGGTCCATGCCAACTGCCAGCCACAAAAGAAAATCAGCCAGAATGTTTTTGGATTTTCACCCTCCAGACATTATTTCCTAAAGGTCTTAATGATGAAATGCCTATGTATGTTATGTTGTAAATTTAATATGTTTTATGTGTACACTTTATTTGAATATTTATGAAATGCATATTGTTATATTTGGTAGCACTTATTTGTTTTTCCTTCACCTCCAACCCTTTTCGATGCGTGGAACGGATGTGGGTGTAGCTAGGTCTACCTAAGGGTGCTAATTTAAAAAACTCACATAAGCTCTGACAAAGGCCATGAGGCCGATACGTAAAGCTTATTAAAGATCAGTGATACGATCAAGAGCAGTGTGCGGGTTCCTTCTTCTTTTTCCTCATCTTATCCAGCTGTTGCCATGCACCTGCAAAAAAGATAGCTCAGATGTGCAAGTGCCTTTTTGAATTTGACATTACAAACAACAAGAGGGCTTAATTGGAGTCTATTTCTTTGGAGCCTAGACCTATATAAAATAACTTAACTGGCTGAGGTGGGCTATGAGGTTTACCAGCCTAATAGAAGTAGGATTTTTTTATTAGGCCTACTTACAATTGCAGCTGGTTAAAAATGTAGCATCCTACATAAAACAATAGTTTAAAGAAAAAAAGTCTGCACGTTCAAACTAAAACAATGTAACTAAATAGAAAGCGCATATTTGTAATTCCCAAACTCTAAAAGTAATTGGAAAGGTAGATACAAATTATGTGTGACATTGTGGTTACAATAAAAAATGTAGCCCATCATGCAAATTATTCCTATTAGCAGGACAATATACTTTTTATAGCCCTGCTACTGTTTTGAAAATCCCTCAACTTGCATTGTATTGGAAGCTTAAGTGTTACATTTCTAACTCAAAACAGCAACACAGTATTTCTTCATCAACATCTTTATGCTTTCGTTAATCTTCTTGATCTTCTTACTTTTTTTCTGTAGCAATTTTGATTAAATTGCTCAAGGGCCACAGTTGATTTGTATGTGATGACGTTATTGAATGTCTCGCCAGCTTTGATCCATGCCTGGGCCTGCAGGATGCAAAGTTCTTTGTTTGTCAGACAAATCATTGGGTCGAAACTACAGAACAGTACAAAACAAGCAAACACACACGGTTAATGTTCTGAGAAATAAAAAAATTAAAAATATATATATATAAAACATTTCTTACCTAGTCGTGATGCCCGCAGATTACAGATTGCCTTTGCAGATCGTTCATCATCTTCATTCATCAGTAAGTCAATGGCTTGAATAGTCATTGACTCACTCACGCGTTGAAAAGGAATGAGATGGCGTCACAATCCATGCCAGGCACACATGTGAGCTCTGGAACTCCACCTCTGACAGGCAGAGTCAACATACAGTGCGTGGCGGGTTCATCAGGTTTTCGGTTCACCCTGACATTTCCATTCCTCTTCTGACAACAGAACTTGACCAACTGCTCACCAGGCACAGCAAAGGCCGCCCGGACCGTTATGCTGTTCTGCTATTCCAAGGATAGCCGAAGAGAGATACCATGAGTGGGCACAGAATACATTTCCTTCCCGCTGTGGCCATCTATTTCATCACTGTTTCGCGCTGCTCTGAGACAAGCATGGCGAAACTAAAATGTTCAAATATTCCATGATATTCCATGATATAAGATATGTGTTGACTGAATATAAGCGAAGTGATGTCTGCTAAATAATCAAGTTAGGTTTCTCCAGAAATAAATAATTCTAAATAACTGGCTTTATTTACAAATTATTGAGAATGTCTCACCCCATGTTCAAGAATTGCCTTTTTCTCGCTCACTCTAGGTTAAATGAAAACTAAATCTCCAAAATGTTGTTACTTTAAAAAAAAAGCGATTTATATTATTATTTCATTTAGAATTATATAAAGGTCCCTTAGATATTCTCAGATATTCTCACAGATCCTAACGGAAAATGCCCCTTAGATTTTAATATAGAGTCCTCCAATCCTCTAAATGTAAGGAAAATGCCCCTTAGATATTAATATAGAGTCCTCCAATCCTCTAAATGTAATTATTGGCGGAGAGTCACATCATTGTAAAAAATATTTTATTATTTATTTATTTAAAGAGCATATTGAAGATAGAAGAAAAAGTCTACAACTATTTTAGCACTGTTTCGTGCTGCTCTGAGACAAGCACGACACGGGGATTCTTTAGCTAAATAGCCCAGTACTGTATTGCCGGACATCGCGTTGTACAGCGCCATATTTTCCGTTCCATCCTAACAGTTTTTCATTTTTCATGGAATAGAAACACCATAATATTAACCAAGTACCAACCAAAATTTTGGACACGCCTACTAATTCAAGGATTTTTCTATATTTTTACTATTTTCTACATTGTAGAAAAATTGTGAAGACATCACAACTGTAGCAGGTGTAGCCCATCATGCACATGTTTCCTATTAGCAGGACAATATACTGTACTTTCTATAACCAGGCTACTGTTGTGTAAATGCTTAAGTACTCTAAAGTGTTACATTTCTAACTAATATTGTTCCAATATTTCTGTAAATCAGTGATATTTATTCCCATAGGAATTCGTTATGGTTCCATAACTAAATCAACATCTGCATTTTGAAAGAGTATTTTTTTATAATTATTTTATTAACGAAATGTGTTTATTTGTTTATTAGGCTACTGTGCAATCTACAATACGTGCTGTAGTTAACATGGGGCTCTTTCAAAATGCAGATGTTGCTTTAGTTATGGATGCATAACGAATTACTTTGGGAATAAATATCACTGATTTACAGAAATATTGGAACAAAGTTGTCTAATGATGGCAAACAATTTAGAATCCTCCAATCCTGTAGCATACTCCCAACCGTAATGTTGTACATCACCATATTTTCCATTCCATCCTAACGGAAACCCTAAGGGTTTTGTTTTTCGTTTTTCTCTGACTAGAATAAAATTAATTAAGCCAAATTTCTTAAAATCAATCCCATATACTATGTTATTACAAAAAAATACTATCAAATGCTTCTCAAATATGCCCTCTGGTGGTCAAACTAGCAATAACTTACAGTAACAGAAAAAATGGCTGAGAATTAAATGACGTGCCACAGAATGCTGCGGCAGCACGCAGTATGGCGCAACTTTTAAAGGAGGAACCACTGTATGATTTAGTAGTCCCTGTGATACACACACACGTGTACACGTCTTGCCCTGTGAACACCAGCACAGCCACACACTCCAGCAGAGCCCGAGATAGCCTGTTGCCATGCTTTGCCTCCTTGTGCTGCAGTCTAATTATCTCTAATCATGCGATATTAAAGCTTAAAATGGCTTAGTCTCCTCATTCCTTATCATAATACACACAGACCTCAGCAGGGGACAGGCCAGAGCTACAGATCTACACGCCACCATGAGCGGGCACGCAGTGTTTTCACAGCACAGAACCCAACACATTCAATCACATATTTACAGTCTTAGACACAAACAAACATGCTCACTCACTCACATACACACAGTCATGTTTGTTTGCAGTTTTGTGTACAGTACCTATGGCATGTAGACAAAGCATCTCTAGGCTAGCCTCTAGCCTCTGTAGGATAGTTCACAGATCGGGATTTATTTACATTGCAACAGCTGACCATAAGCATCATAGGCTGAAAAACAATTGGAGTGGGAGGGCCGTTCCTGGAATTGGCTAGGTAATTCACCAATTTTGCTCATTGAAACAGAGAAGATCTTTTCAAAGAAACCCTGAAACGTATCCTTGATTTCAGTGAGCGATGCTCATCAATTGGCTCGACTAATGTATTTGAAATGCGTAGTGGAGATTTACAAAAATAGTGTTGTGCGTGTGAGTGCATCCTAAATGTGGAAAAGCAACAAAACAAGGAGAGATGGCAATAGGCCAGACTGAATACCATTTTAATTGTCCACCAGAGGATAGCATCTATTGCTATCCTGTGCTTCCTTTGAGAAAGTTATTAGAACTTGACAATGAGCACCCCGATCCAGGGTGCTAAAAAACAGCAGCCTTATCCCGAGGAAGCAAAGTAATTGACTCTGAGAGCAAGATCAAGTGTGGCTACAGGCTCCACTCACGAGATGGGGAGAAGTTGGGGGGATGGAGATTGGAGGGGGAAGGATGAGGAGTGGAAGAGAGAAAACAACACATTTCCACTCTCTCTCCACCTGAACAGCAAACAACCGGGAGAGGGATGGAAACACTCTCACCCTCTCTATCCTCTGGCGACACTTAACAAAACAATCATGGAGAGATAGAGAGAACGAGTACGGAAAGGAGTGAAGGGAGGACAGAGTCAGATGTCTGTGGGGCTTTAGTATATAGCTTGGGTGTTTGTCATTTAGGTCGTTTGGGGGTAAATTGAAGTATATTGTTCTAGATCAAAACCCAGAACCACAGGGAGGTTTGGATGACTGGGGACAATACATTTTCAGCAAGAGCTATAGACACAGATTTTCTCTACTTTCCCACTGACAATATATACTGAACAAAAATATAAACGCAACATGTAAAGTGTTGGTCCCATGTTTCATGAGCTGAAATAAAATATCTCAAATGTTCCATACGCACAAAAAGCTAATTTCTCAAAAATGTTGTGGACAATTTTGTTTACATCCCTGTTAGTGAGCATTTCTCCTTTGCCAAGATAATCCATCCACCTGACAGGCATGGCATAACAAGATGCTGATTAAACAGCATGATCATTACATAGGTGCACCTTGTGCTGGGGACAATGAAAGGCCACTCTAAAATGTGCAGTTTTGTCACAACTTGAGGGAGCGTACACTTGGTATGCTGACTGCATGAATGTCCACCAGAGCTGTTTCCACATAATTTAATGTTAATTTCTCTACCATAAGCCACCTCTGTTTTAGTGGGAAAATACTCACCTTCGATGGCCACTGGCACGCTGAAGAAGTGTGCTCTTCACGGATGAATCATGGTTTTAACTGTACCAAGCAGATGGCAGACAGCGTGTATGGTGTCGTGCAGGCGAGCGGTCTGCTGATATCAACAGAGTGCCCCATGGTGGCGGTGGGGTTATGGTATGGGCAGACATAAGCTACGGACAACAAACACAATTGCATTTTATCGATGGCAATGTCAATGCACAGAGATACCGTGACGAGATCCTGAATCCCACTGTCGTGCCGTTCATGCTCCGCCATCACCTCATTTTTCAGCATGATAATGCACAGCCCCATGTTGCAAGAAGGATCTGTACAGAATTCCTGGAAGCTGAACATGTCCCAGTTCTTCCATGGCCTGCATACTGACAAGACGTTACCCATTGAGCATTTTTGGGATGCTCTTGATCGATGTGTACGACAGCGTGTACCAGTTCCCACCAATATCCAGCAACTTCGCACGGCCATTAAAGAGTGGGACAACATTCCACAGGCAACAATCAACAGCCTTATCAAATCTATGCGAAGGAGATGTGTCGCACTACATGAGGCAAATAGTGGTCACAACAGATTCTGACTGGTTTTCTGATCCACGCCACTACCTTGTTTTTAAAAGGTATCTGTGACCAACATGCATATCTGTATTCATGCATAATCATGCATATCTGTACATGACGTCACTCCCAATGTGGTCTGCAGATGGACACCCCCTGAGAGTCATCCTTTAGTTCCCCTCATCACGACTGTGTTCACACTGGTATTTCACTTCAACCCCATGTTCCTGCATCCACACAGTTTTCTTGGGACCTATTCTTCTTTCTCTTTTGGTCTTTGTGTTGGAGTTGTACTTTGGAAACACAGAAATGTCACTTGGGTGTTTGTTTCAGTTGTTGTCTGATTGAGGACTGCCTAGAGACTGGTTCTGTCTGCCATTTTCTTCATACAAAGAAGACGGCTCTCTGACTTCAATACATCAACTTACCTTGGGTTGAATGTTGAGTTTTGGCAGTTGAAAAGACTCAGCCTTTAGATTTACATTGATTTGCTGAAAGGAAAAGTTTAGATTACTTTTCAATGAACTTGAAAAATATATTTTCATCCTTTACATTTGTTCAAATTAAGTTTAAGTCTAAATATTTATATGTACAGTTCACAATTCAATTTCACTTTTGTGAACATAGTGTAAGCATAATTCATTGAAGGCTCTCAGATATTATGGCTTGCACCTGTGAGAAACAGTAACTTACCAAAATACAGTGCATTTGGAAAGTATTCAGACCCCTTGACTTTTTCCAAATTTTGTTACATTACAGCCTTATTCTAAAATTGATTAAATAGTTTTTTCCCCTCAGTCTACACACAATGCCCCATGATGACAAAGCAAAAACAGGTTTTTACACTTTTTTTTACTGCAATATCACTTTTACATAAGTATTCAGACCCTTTACTCAGTACTTTGTTGAATAACCTTGTTGAATAGCCTTGAGTGTTCTTGGGTATGACGCTACAAACTTGGCACACCTGAATTTGGGGAGTTTCTCCCATTCTTCTCTGCAGATTCTCTCAAACTCTGTCAGGTTGGATGAGGAGTGTCACTGCACAGCTATTTTCAGGTCTCTACAGAGATGTTCGATCAGGTTCAAGTCCGGGCTCTGGCTGGGCCACTCAAGGACATTCAGAGACTTGTCCCTGATCCACTCCTGCGTTGTCTTGACTGTGTGCTTAGGGTTGCTGCCCTGTTGGAAGGTGGACCTTTGCCCTATTCTGAGGTCCTGAGCGCTCTGGAGCAGGCTTTCATCAAGGATGTCTCTGTACTCCGTTAATCTTTTCCTCGATCCTGACTAGTCTCCCAGTCCCTGCCGCTGAAAAACATCCACACAGCATGATGCTGCCACCACCATGCTTCACCCTAGGGATGGTGCCAGGTTTCCTCCAGATGTGACGCTTGGCATTCATGCCAAAGAGTTCAATCTTGGTTTCATCAAACCAGAGAATCTTGTTTCTCATGGTCTGAGAGTCTTTAGATGCCTTTTGGCAAACTCCAAGTGGGCTGCCTAGCCACTCTACCATAAATGCATGATTGGTGGAGTGCTGCAGAGATGGTTGTCCTTCTGGAAGGTTCTCCCATCTTCACAGATGAGCTCTGTCAGACTGACCACCGGGTTCCTGGTCACCTCCCTGACCAAGGCCCTTCTCCCCTGATTGCCCAGTTTGGCTGGGCCGACAGTTATAGGAAGAGTAATGGTGGTTCCAAACTTCTTCCATTTAAGAGTGATGGAGGCCACTGTGTTCTTGGGGACCTTCAATGCTGCAGAAATGTTTTGGTACCCTTCCCCAGATCTGTGCCTCAACACATTCCAGTCTCTGAGCTCTATGTTTCTTCCTCCTCATGGCTTAGTTTTTGCTCTGACAACTGTGGAACCTTATATAGACAGGTGTGTGCTTTTCCAAATCATGTCCAATCAATTGAATTTACCACAGGTGGACTCCAATCAAGTTGTATAAACATCTCAAGGGTGATCAATGGAAACAGGATGAACCTGAGCTCAATTTCGAGTCTCCTAGAAAAGGGTCTGAATAATTATGTAAATTCTGTTATACATTTCTTATAAATTTTCTAAACTTTTGAAAGAATTTCACTTTGACGTTATGGGGTATTGTGTGTAGATGGATGAGGATAAAACATTTTTTTAAATTTAGAATAAGGCTGTAACGTACATTATTTGGGGAAAGGTCAAGGGTCTTAATACATTCCGAATGCACTATAGCACGTAGTTCTAACTTTCCACCTCAGACACTTTCTCTTCTCATGACCTTAGTTGACCTTGAGACAGGCCTGATGCCTCACAAAGAAGGGTTGCCCACTGTGCCCTATTAACACCAGGTTGGTAGATAGTATGTGACTTGGGGGGGGGTGCTCCAGACTCTGGGTAATAATCTGGGTAACACCCCAGACAGGCCCGGGGATGGAGGAAAACGTCCGGCCCTGATTTCCTGGCATCTTGTAGCACTGAGGTGCCATCTCTCCATGTCTGTAGCAATCTCCCTCTCCACGGGAGCTGTGGAGAAAGATGAGTTATGGAGGATAGAGAGATCTGGGTGCCTGTGCTCGCTGTGTCCTGGCACTTTGTCTTCAAAGGCATTTGGTTACACAGAGGTTTGCACTCTGGGCCCTGTTCAGACAAAACTTGAACCAGGTCTGTCTAGGTTAGACATAACAACACTTTGTTGTGCTGTGAGAATGCACAATTTGATTAATTTTAAACCAGGTGTACTGTGTGAGACAAAGTCAACCGGTTATCATTTCCAACATGCAAGACAAGGAGAATTTAGTGTTAAACACCATTCAAAAGCTTAGAATCTTGGTAATCGAACCACGTTGTCGGATTTACAATAGGCTTTTTGGCAAAAGCAGAACATTCGATTGTCTGAGGACAGCGCCCCACTTCCAACATATTATTCCAACCAGCACATTCGTTACAAAATTTAAAATAGCGATAAAATAAATTAGTTATTTTTGAAGATCTTCCTTATTTTAACAGTTTTAGAAACTTCAGAGTGTTTTCTATCCAATACTACCAATACCATTATATATGCATATCCTTGCTTCTGGGCCTGAGTAACAGGCAGTTTACTTTGGGCACGTTTTTCATCTGAACTTCAAAATACTGCCCCCTAGCCCTAAGAAGTTAGTCCCTTCCTGTATTCCCTGTTCACCCACGACTGCGTGGCCAAACACGACTCCAACACCATCATTAAGTTTGCTGACGACACAACAGTGGTAGGCCTGATCATCGACAACAATGAGATGACCTATAGGGAGGAGGTCAGAGAACTGGCAGTGCGGTGCCAGGACAACAACCTCTCCCTCAATGTGAGCAAGACAAAGGAAAAGGCGTGGACTACAGGAAAAGGCGGGTCGAACAGGCCCCCATTAACATTGACAGGGGTGTAGTGGAGCGGCTCGGGAGTTTCAAGTTCCTTGGTGTCCACATCACCAACAAACTATCATGGTCCAAACATACCAAGACAGTCGTGAAGAGTGCGCAACAAAACCTTTTCTCCATCAGGAGACTGAAAAGATTTGGCATGGGTCCCCGGATCCTCGAAAGGTTCTACAGCTGCACCATCGAAAGCATCCTGACCGGTTGCATCACCGCCTGGTATGGAAACTGCTCGTTATCTGACCGTAAGGTGCGACAGAGGGTAGTGCGAACGGCCCTGTACATCACTGGGGCCAAGCTTCCTGCTATCTAGGACCTATATAATAGGCGGTGTCGGAGGAAAGCCCAGAAATTTTTCAGAGACTCCAGTCACCCAAGTTATAGACTGTTTTCTCTGCTACCGCATGGCAAGCGGTACCAGAGCGCCAAGTCCAGGACCAAAAGGCTCCTCAACAGCTTCTAACACCAAGCCATTAGACTGCTGAACGATTCGTAAAAATCGCCACCGGACAATTTACATTGACCCCCCATTGCACACTGCTGCTACTCGCTGTTTGTTGGTTACCTATGCATAGTCACTTCGCCCCCACCTACATGTACAGATTACCTCAACTAGCCTGTACCCCTGCACACTGACTCGGTACCGGTGCCCCCTGTATATAGCCTCGTTATTGTTATTCTTATTGTGTTACTTTTTATTATTACTTTTATTTTAGCCTACTTGGTAAATATTTTCTTCTTCGTGAACTGCACTGTTGGTTAAGGGCTTGTAAGTAAGCATTTCACGGTAAAGTCTACACTTGTTGTATTCAGCGCATGTGGCAAATAAAGTTTGGTTTGATTTGGTTTGATCTCTTCCAGCCCATTCTCCCCCCGTAATATTCAATAATTCACAGGGAATTGGCATGGTAATGAAAACCCCTGAAACGTCTGTCCATCCAAATTGACTGAAATGAGTCACTTAATTATACATATTGCACGGTGCTTATAGAAGAGTCATTACCACCAACAGCAATTTACTCATTTAAGACTGGAGGAATGGAGTGTTCAACTGATTGAAACAAAATCCTTAAGGCACATTAACCTCTTAGGGCTAGGGGCAGTGTTCGGAAGTACGGAGAGTCTGACGTGCCCAAAGTAAACTGCCTGTTACTCAGGCCCAGAAGCTAGGATATGCATATATAATGATGTTGATAGTATTGGATAGAAAACACTCAGAAGTTTCTAAAACTGTTAAAATAAAGTCTGTAAGTATAACAGAACTGAAATGGCAGGCAAAAACCCGAGCAAAATCCATCCGGGATGTCTGAATTAGTCATGTCACACTGTTTTCAATTGGCATGCTATTCAAAGCTGGGTATTTTAGCTCCCATATTGCAGTTCCTATGGCTTACACTAGATGTCAACAGTCTTTTTCTAAAGGTTGGAATCTTCAATCATGAAAATCAAGGGAGTAAGACCACTTGTTCCTGAGCTCACGTCAAGTGTACTGTTTTGGATTTTGTGCGTAACAGGGAATGCGAGCTCAGTTCTTTTTCTTTTCTATTCAGCAGGTTATATTCCTTCTGAAATATTATAGTGTATATTCATTTTAGGGTATCTGAGTATTGATTACAAATGCTGTTTGACTTTTTTCAACGAACTTTACGGGTACTTTTGGGATATTGTTTGTCTGCATGGATGAAAGCCTTTGGGCAGGTGGATTACTGAACAAAACGCGCCAGCCAAACGGAGCTATATGGATATAAAGAGGAACTTTATCGAACAAAAGGACCTTTTATTGTGTAATCTGGACGCTTTGATATGCCATCAGAGGAAGATCAAAGGTAAGTGATTTATTTTATGCTATTTTTTTGTTTTGTGACACCTCTGCTGGTTATGTTATTATGCTAATTGAGTTTGAGTGGGGGTGCTGTCCTCAGACAATCAAATGCTCTGCTTTTGCCGTAAAGCCTTTTTGAAATCTGACAATGCTGTTAGATTAACAAGAGTCTAAGCTTTTGAAGGGTGTGCAGCATTTGTATTTTCATGAATGTTTGAAATTTGTATTTTTGTAATTTGAATTTGGCGCTCTGCATTTCACCGGATGTTGTCAAAATCGATCCCGTTCACAGGATTAGTTCCGTAACAGGTTAAGGATCAGTGTGGCAGACGTGTTGTTGCCAACTCTTACCACCTGGGGGCGGCCCGTCAGGAAGTCCAGGATACAGTTGCAGAGGGAGGTGTTTAGTCTCAGTGTCCCTTAGCTTAATGATGAGCTTCATGGGCACTATGGTGTTGAACGCTGAGCTGTAGTCAATGAACAGCATTCTCACATAGGTGGTCCTTTTGTCCAGGTGAGAAAGGGCAGTGTGGAGTGCGATTGAGATTGCGTCATCTGTGGATCTGTTGGGGCAGTATGCGAATTGAAGTGGGTCTAGGGTGTCCGGGAGGATGCTGTTGATGTGAGCCATGACCAGCCTTTCAAAGCACTTCATGGCTACCGACGTGAGTGTCACGGGGCGGTAATCATTTAGGCAGGTTACCTTGGGCACAGGGACTATGGTGGTCTGCTTGAAACATGTAGGTATTACAGACTCGGTCAGGGAGAGGTTTAAAATGTCAGCAAAGACACTTGACAGTTGGTCCATGCATACTTTGAGTACACATCCTGGTAATCCGTCTGGCCCAGTGGCTTTGTGAATGTTGACCTGTTTAAAGGTTTTGTTCACATCAACTACCGAGAGCATTATCACACAGTCATCCAGAACAGCTGGTGCTCTCATGCATGATTCAGTGTTGCTTGCCTCAAAGCGAGCATAAAAGATATTTAGCTTGTCTGGTAGACTCGCGTCACTGGGCAGCTCGCCATTGAATGAATCTCGGAACATATTCCACAGAGCAGCCATTAAACATCTCCAATCCAAAATTAAATCTAGAAATCGGTTTCCTATTTCGCAACAAAGCCTCCTTCACTCATGCTGCCAAACTTGCACTAGTAAAACTGACTATCCTACCGATCCTCGACTTCGGCGATGTCATCTACAAAACAGCTTCCAATACTCTACTCAGCAAACTGGATGCAGTCTATCACAGTGCAATCCACTTTGTCACCAAAGCCCCTTATACCACCCACCACTGCGACCTGTATGCTCTAGTCGGCTGGCCCTCGCTACATACTCGTCGCCAGACCCACTGTTTCCAGGTCATCTACAAGTCCCTGCTTGGTAAAGCCCCGCCTTATCTCAGCTCGCTAGTAACCATAGCAACATACGCTCCAGCAGGTATATCTCACTGGTCACCCCCAAAGCCAATTCCTATTTTGGCCGCCTTTCCTTCCAGTTCTCTGCTGCCAATGACTGGAACGAACTACAAAAATCTCTGAAACTGGAGACACTTATCTCCCTATCTAGCTTTAAGCACCAACTGTCAGAGCAGCTTACAGATCACTGCACCTGTACATAGCCCAACCAACTACCTCATCCCATACCGTATTAATTTATTTATCTTGCTCCTTTGCACCCCAGTATTTTCACTTTGCACATTCATCTACTGCACATTTACCATTTCAGTGGTAAATTGCTATATTGTAATTACTTTGCCACCATGGCCTATTTATTGCCTGACGTTCCTTATCTTACCTCATTTGCACACATTGTATATAGATTTGTCTTTTTTCTACTGTATTATTGACTGTGTGTTTGTTTACTCCAATGTGTAGCTATGTGTTGTTGTATGTGTTGAACTGCTTTGCTTTATCTTGGCCAGGTCGCAGTTGTAAATGAGAACTTGTTCTCAACTTGCCTACCTGGTTAAATAAAGGTGAAATAAAATAAAAAAAATTAAAAAAAAAGAGGTTGGCAGGGGAGGGCGGGGCAAAGGAGGAAGGGAGGGGTTAGGCGTGGACGTCAAGTTTGGGTCAGATCACTCCCGAGGAGGGATGGGAGGCGACAGTCAGCTCCCCAAGCCAGTGTCAGTGTTAAACTTCTTAGGGAGCGGCAGCTAAAGTGTCGGTTTTGGAGAGTCTGGCGTGCCCAAAGTAAAAGGCCTGCCAATCAGGCCCAGAAACTAGGATATGCACATAATTAGTACTATTGGATAGGAAACACTCTGAAGTTTCTAAGAGTGTTAAAATATTGTCTGTGAGTATAACAGAACTGATATAGCAGGCAAAAACCCCAGGAATTTCTGTCCTGGAAAAAGTGATTTTGACACATTGTCTCATTTTGAACCCCTCCCTATTGAAAACAGCCATACAGTGAGGGAAAAAAGAATTTGATCCCCTGATGATTTTGTACGTTTGCCCACTGACAAAGAAATGATCAGTCTATAATTTTAATGGTATGTTTATTTGAACAGTGAGAGACAGAATAACAACAAAAAAATCCAGAAAAACACGTGAAATTTTTTCTAAAATGATTTGCATTTTAATGAGGGAAATAAGTATTTGACCCCTCTGCAAAACATGACTTAGTACTTGGTGGGAAAAAACACTTGTTGGCAATCACAGAGGTCAGACGTTTCTTGTAGTTGGCCACCAGGTTTGCACACATCTCAGGAGGGATTTTGTCCCACTCCTCTTTGCAGATCTTCTCCAAGTCATTAAGGTTTCGAGGCTGACGTTTGGCAACTCGAACCTTCAGCTCCCTCCACAGATTTTCTATGGGATTAAGGTCTGGAGAGTGGCTAGGCCACTCCAGGACCTTAATGTGCTTCTTCTTGAGCCACTCCTTTGTTGCCTTGGCCGTGTGTTTTGGGTCATTGTCATGGTGGAATACCCATCCACGACCCATTTTCAATGCCCTGGCTGAGGGAAGGAGGTTCTCACCCAAGATTTGACGGTACATGGCCCCGTCCATCGTCCCTTTGATGCAGTGAAGTTGTCCTGTCACCTTAGCAGAAGAACACCCCCAAAGCATAATGTTTCCACCTCCATGTTTGATGTTGGAGATGGTGTTCTTGGGGTCATAGGCAGCATTCCTCCTCCTCCAAACATGGCGAGTTGAGTTGATGCCAAAGAGCTCCATTTTGGTCTCATCTGACCACAACAATTTCACCCAGTTGTCCTCTGAATCATTCAGATGTTCATTGGCAAACTTCAGACGGGCATGTATATGTGCCTGCTTGAGCAGGGGGACCTTGCGGGCGCTGCACAGGATTTCAGCCCTTCACGGCGTAGTGTGTTACCAATTGTTTTCTTGGTGACTATGGTCCCAGCTGCCTTGAGATCATTGACAAGATCCTCCCGTGTAGTTCTGGGATGATTCCTCACCGTTCTCATGATCATTGCAACTCCACGAGGTGAGATCTTGCATGGAGCCCCAGGCCGAGGGAGATTGACAGTTCTTTTGTGTTTATCCATTTGCGAATAATCGCACCAACTGTTGTCACCTTCTCACCAAGCTGCTTGGCGATGGTCTTGTAGCCCATTCCAGCCTTGTGAAGGTCTACAATCTTGTCTCTGACATCCTTGGAGAGCTCTTTGGTCTTGGCCATGGTGGAGAGTTTGGAATCTGATTGATTGATTACTTCTGTGGACAGATGTCTTTTATACAGGTAACAAACTGAGATTAGGAGCACTCCCTTTAAGAGTGTGCTCTTAATCTCAGCTCGTTACCTGTATAAAAGACACCTGGGAGCCAGAAATCTTTCTGATTGAGAGGGGGTCAAATACTTATTTCCCTCCATTAAAATGCAAATCAATTTCTAACATTTTTCACATGCGTTTTTCTGGATTTTTGTTGTTGTTCTTCCGTCTCTCACTGTTCAAATAAACCTACCATTAACATTATAGACTGATCATTTCTTTGTCAGTGGGCAAATGTACTAAATCAGCAGGGGATCAAATACTTTTTTCACTCACTGTATATGGGAGTAAGATTGCAGTACCTATTGCTTCCACTGGATGTCAACAGTCTCGAGACAGTGTTTGGTGATGTTAGGTTGCTCTGGATGGTAATAGAAGAAGAATTTCGAACTAGTCACAGGATGTAAACAGAAGAAGAGGCACGTTCACGGGCTCGCGCGCGCTGTGTTTTTTTCCTTTCCTATCGTCCAGTTTATAATCCCGTTGAAATATTATAGTAAATATACATAAAAGTGTTCCTAAGGATACATTATCAATGACAAGCGTATAGGTATAGGTTGAACGTGTTCTCTTCACGGTTCAATGGGCGAGTGGACGCTGTATTTTATGAACATAACGAGCCAACCAAACTGAGATTTATGGATATAATAAATGACTTTCCAACAACAGAACCATTGGATGTCTTCGTTGGATACTTGGGAAGCCCTCAGCAGAAGTTCTTCAAAAGGTAAGGGATTTTATGCGTTTTATGAGACCCGCTTTGGTTATGGATTTATGTTAATGCATAAAATATGAGAGGGGCTATCCTCAAACAATCAAATGTTGTGCTTTCGCCGTGAAGCCTTTTTGAAACCTGACAACGCTGTGATATTGCCAAGAATCAGAGCTTTTGATGACTATGCAACACTTGTATATTGATGAATGTTTAATAATTAAACTTTTGGATTTTGAATTTGGCGCCTTACATTTCACCGGCGAGCGCCCCACTGCTCCCTAAGTAGTTTTAATTAGTGTCAAGTACAAGTGCAGTCGGAGCGAATTACCTGAGTGGGTCGTCAAACCCACCGTGGACCCAGTGCCTCCTCTCCTCCCTCCCTCCCTCATCCACCCGTCCCTCATTCAGTACAAATTGTACTGAAAAAGGACACGTTTTATCCAGGGGAGAGGACAGAGCGAAATTCCCTGACATTTCCATAGACCTCTGTTTATCCCCCAGCCCCGACGGACTGGTATAGCCCAAGATCCACTTTAACATCTTAATAGGAAAGTGTGTTAACGCACGTCTTTACCTCCCTCTTTGACAAGAGCGAATTAGGTGTCAAAAGGATTTCTGCTGACTTTAATTGAATCTGCCCAGCGCGGAAAAAGGAAATCTGAATTTAAAATAACCTATTAGGCTTATCAAGTAATGTTTGGTTGAGTTTGGCAGGTAGCACTGTGACTGTGGCGTTCTCTTCCCCCTTTCCCTCCCCCACCAGTAAGTTGTTTATGAGGCGAGTTGGGTGAGGAGGAGGGGGGCATGTTCCACAACAGCATGGGCTTCTCTCACTCTTCGTTATCCTATAATAAGTTGTGGCCTGCCGTTTTAGTTTTTGAGCTCCCACAGGAAAAGCCTTGAGCTGGGATTTAGGCTAGAGATGAGTGCGAGAGATAGCAGTGTGTACCTATGAGGGATGGGCTGATGGATTCCACGCGAGTCGATTGCAAAGAGGATGGTTGTTCATTTTTCCCTCCTTTTCTCCATTCCCTCTAGCCTTCCTATCTTTCCGAGATAGCTCTTTGGAGGAGATGCACCTGTTAACATAAATAAGTCTGGAGTTAAACACCCGGAATGACAAAATGGAACCTGTGAGTCTTTTGATATACAGTATATGGGAATGTAGCTGTGATATGTAGCATAGGCAATGGTGGAAAAAGTACACTATTCTCATACTACTTGAGTAAAAGTCTAAAAGTATTTGGTTTTAAATATACTTAAGTATCAAAAGTAAAAGTAAGAATAATTTAAAATTCCTTATATTAAGCAAACCAGATGGCACTATTTTTATTTACGGATAGCCAGGGTCACACTCCATCCATCAGTCATCATTTTAAAACTAAGCATTTGTGTTTAGTGAGTCTGCCAGATCAGAGGCAGTAGGGATGACAGATCAGAGGCAGTAGGGATGACCAGGGATGTTGTCTTTATAAGTGTGTGAATTGGACAATTTTCTGTCCTGCTAAGCATTCAAAATGTAATAAGTACTTTTGGGTGTCAGGGAAAATGTATGGAGTAAAAAGTACATAATTTTCTTTAGGAATCTAGTGAATTAAAAGTAAAAGTTGTCAAATATAAATAGGTAAGTACAGATACCCCAAAACACTACTTAGGTAGTACTGTAAAGTATTTTTACTTAAGTACGTTACACCACTGAGCATAGGCTATTACCAAAGGACAACTAGTTTCTCACTTTTACAAATGTATAACCCCTCAATGAATCTGAAACTTTTCCCTCTCTCACTGACGTAAGGCCTTGTCAAAGCCCCCAGCCTCCTATCTATTCTCTCCCCCAAACTTTATCATTTCCTAGCAGAGTGTGAGCTATTGATGAAAGATTTTGCTCCCCCTTTGCACTGTGAAGAACCAATCAAGTCCACAAACCACCATTAACTTTTGGTTGTCATGGATCCCTACACTTGATCAATAACCTTCACATATCATTACAGCTTGGAGCCTCTAAGGCAAGCGCCTTGTTCTTCAGGCCAAGCTGGTGTAAATCTTTCGTAGAAATTGCCTGGGATCTGCACTTTTTAGTCATTGCAGGCTAAATGTATTGCTCTGACTCGAGACAAGGCAGGGGACAGATTTATTTGAACATTGGTGCTTGCTCTGGTATATTGAAGTTGAGAACCGCCTGTATCACTTCATAAATCATGTTTAAATGCTCTACTATCTTCTGCTGTTCAGTTAAATGGCCAACCAGAGTAGAGTTATGCTTCCCCTTACTGTAAATTGGATAACATACTATATGATATGCACATTGACTCTGTACTGGCACCCCACTGTATATATTGTTATTTTTTTACTGCTCCTCTTTAATTACTTGTTACTTTTATCTCTTATTCTTATCCATATTTTTTGAAACTGCACTGTCGGTTAGGGGCTCGTAAGTAAGCATTTCTCTGTAAGGTCTACACCTGTTGTATTCGGCGCATGTGACTAATACAATTAGATTTGATTTTATTTGAAATGCATTTTGTATAGAGATTCTCTGAAGGCAGTCATTTTGCCTAACAAATCAAACTCTAGCCACATTCTGGACATTTTATATGATTCAGTCAATTTGATATTTAGTTTCATTATAGTGGAAGCTGCAATATAAAATATAAATTTAACTTGAATCACATTGTGTGTTTTAGAAAGATCATCATAGCCTTTATTTGTTTAATTTCATAAATGTTTTGATAATTCCCATTTTGCGGAATTCGTCCAACTAGGGGTGTAACGGTACACGTATTTTTACCGAACCGTTCGGTACATGAACCTCGGTTCGGTCCGCACTGTGAACCCAAATTAATACATAAAAAATATATATATACAAAATTAAAACACTAGGTCTATAGGCAATGCCTATGCTGCTTAGTAGGCCTCTTAATTAAATATAAACCAAAAAAAAAAAAAAACATTTCAGGCCATTCCGTAGAGCCTGTACACATTATCAAAATTAAAATCTTAATTGGAGCATTTCAAACTGTCTTTTTGTGAGGCGCAGCTGGGAACTAGTTCTGTACGATGGAGAGTGGTGGGGTTGATAAACCAGAATTGGAGGATCTTCCATCACTATTTAAATCTCCAGTTTGGGAACATTTGTCTTCCCAGTAGATTACAACGGCGATGGACAGAGAGTATGCAAATGTTGACACATTTACGCCGACATCACCCTAGTATTCCTACCACCGGAGCAAGACTGAAACGCAAAAAGAAAACAACACAACTTAATCTCCCCTCTGCATTCAAGCAGCCCTTTTGCAGCTTATTTTGACTGGGTCAAATAAATTAAAGAGAGATGGGTATGTTTATAGCCGTGGATATGCGCCCATTCTCAGTGGTTGAGAAGAATAGGGGGTTTCATCATCTCATGAACAGTGCTCGAGCCACGTTACGAACTTTTCCCTCTTGCACCCTTTTCAGCAAACCGGTAGTACCCACTCTTTATGAGCAAACTAATGCCGAAATCAATTAATTGGCCAATGTACCCTGTATTGCGCTTACTACAGATGGATGGACCTCCAGGGCTACAGAGAGCTACTTAACACTGACAGCCCATCACATTACTCCGGAGTGGCAAATGAGAAGTACCGTGCTATATTAACCCTTTATGAGAGTCACACAAGTATGCATATTTTTGTCTTTGTAAGAAAGCATTACACAAGTGTGCATATTTTTGTCTTTGTAAGAAAGCATTATGAGCCATGTTTATATTGCACTTTATTTTATTAGTGTTGTTGTTGAGTAATCATGTGTTTTCATTTAAGAAAATACAAAGTGTTGGTATTCCTGATTGTGCTCTCATCAGGTATTATATGACTCATGATCATATATGGAATCAGGAATACCAACACTTTGTTATTTCTCAAATAAATACAAATGAACTAGTGACTGTTGGCATTTAAATCTCCCTCTGTTCCGAAACCAAACCGTGTTCCCAATACCGCAATACGTACCGAACCGTGGGCTTGGTGAACTGTTACGCCCCTACATCCAACTTGTAATATCAGCCCTTATTCTCCAACTCCAAAGGCTGGAGTAGCTGACAATATACTATAGGTGATTTATGTAATCATTATTTCTTTGGAGATCTCTTATCCACCAAAGTTGACGTGATGTCTTCCCGTTGGCATGCACTGTTAGTGGATTCTGTAAAAGGTGTTTCTGTTACTGTGCTTACAGATTCCAGAGCTGGAGAGGGAGCACCGAGAGCGGTCGACCATGCGGTCATCGGAGGAGTGGTGGCTGTGGTTGTCTTTGCCATGCTCTGTCTACTCATCATTTTGGGACGGTACTTTGCAAGACACAAAGGTATGTGATGAAGCCTTTTGTTTTCTATCTAGAAGCACCTCTGTGGAATCACAAGGTTAAACATTTAAAAAGAGCACAGACACACTATCATTTTATGATTTATTTTACTCAGTGTCATACTAGTATTGTCCAGGGCAATCAGAAAACCACTTCCCTCTCCCCCCAAACTCTGTTTTAGAAATTCTACCATACCTCCTGAGCCCCATCTTATTTTCTCTCTGTTATGGCTACTGTACTTTTGAAGGGGTTTTCTTTGGAGTGCAGCCAATGGTTTTGGTTTTGATTCCAAATTACTCCTTGCCCTTCTCCATTCGATCTGGGCTATCGCCTTTATTATCAGGCCCAAAACTGTTGGGATATGAATAATCCCTGTCGGAAATTAAGTTTGAAGTGGATTGCTCATTCCCACTCTTTCGTTGAACTTGACAAGGTTCATTTGGAGGCATGAGCCGAGCAGAAGCGGTATCTTGAGCGTCCCGCGGTTTGGCTTGTTTCATGGAAGTCAAATAATAGATTTATGTGAAAATCTTGAATGCCAACCAAGTAATGCCAACAGAGGGGTTTGCAGTGGCAAATAAAGAATTTACCTACCAGAATTAAAAACCTAGTACCTGGTGTATAATTTTGAAGCTACAGTTTCCATTACAGTTTGTGTAGACGTGCCAAAAGCATACATTTTATGAGATAATACAATATATATTTTACAGTTAACCGGATGGGTCATTTTAGTTCAATGATTTGCTTGTTAATGTCAAGGAAACGTATGAGTAGGCATTCATGAGCTTAGGAATGAAGTGTCCATTTTTATCAAGTCATTAATTCCTTATCCTTTCCCCCCTTCAGGTACCTACTTCACGCATGAAGCTAAAGGAGCCGACGATGCAGCAGATGCAGACACGGCCATTATCAACGCAGAGGGGGGCCACAACAATTCAGACGAGAAAAAGGAGTACTACATATAGAAATCACAGGGCCACAATACTGTCCCCTGTGGGACACCATACTGTCTTTGGGTGAGGGGTGCTTGGGGTTTAGGTAGGGTTGGGTAGGTTGGTTTTAGTGGTGATTGCCAGGGATTGAACAATGTATAGTCCAGTCTGTGCAGCTGAAGAGGAACAGTTTTGTGTGTATAAGGTGGAAAGATAGGGAGGGGAGAGTAGGTTTTTGGTAAGGATGGGTGGGGAGGGGGGTTTGGGGGTTGCCAGATGTTGCCAGAAATCACTGTAGAGAGCTTCACCATTTGACACCTCCCAAAACTGCTGGTACGAATTTTGTTTAGTTCAACCATTTGCAGAAAATTCTGTGCCTTGTTCTGAATTTCTTTTCTATTCATTCTTCTTTTTTTCCCCACGTCAACATGCCGTTGCTCCTCACCGTTCCCTCTTTCACTCTCTTCGTTATGATTGTGCTGTTGGCTTTCCTCTGAATGTTGAATTACACAGTGGCTCTGTTCATCTCTCCCACTGTGTTCGCACACACGTTCTCTTCTGCATTCCAAACCCTCATAAGAACCCTATTTCCACTATACTGTGAGCAGGCCTGGTCTCAAGCCACTACCTTTCTTTTTTTCCCAAACCTTTTGATAACTCAAAAACACATCCAACGCTTTTACGTATCATCTTCGAAAAATTTACGAGGAAAATATTATTACACATAAATAACATTACCCCCCTCTTTAAAACACACACAGAGAAATATAATCTAAAGGAAGACAGTGGAGGACAGTTGGTCTCAAACTGTCCTTGTTTTCATTTTATCTGAGCCAATTCCTATTCACTGTGGATGACTTGTATTCTTTCCTCTCTCTTCAGTTAGTTTTTCAAATTAGATATGCCAGCACATTTAAAACATTGGTACTATTTTGGAATAAGCAAAGTAGAAGGCACATTTATTCACCCTCGCTATGCTGAACTTAAAGGCATTTTCAATTCACTATTTTTACCTTTTATTCTCTGTACAATAATGTTTTTGTTCTGTTCCAATGAATGGAACCGCAATCGTCTCTCATTCAGAAATATTTTTGACAAACAACAAAACATTTAAAAAATAATTTGTTTTTAATGGTTTCTTTGGTGGTGTATACTCACCCTTTGTCTTTCAATCAAGCTGCCTCTCTTTAGCCAAGCTGTAATAAAGTTGGTAAAAAAAAGGTAACACTGATAGGATTCATTTCAATAAGAAATGACCGGAAGATATCTCCAAACTAATAAATGAATGTTGACTGTCAAAGGTGAATATCCTCATTATAATACATATATCAATCTACTGTAGGTTGTGAGGTACTAACTGCAATCAACATTTATAAAGTGATACTACCTTCATATTGTTACATGCTGAACAGTCAAATCTCACATGTACAGTAGTTGTATTTTTCCAGCCTTGTGTATAAATTAGAACTAGAGGAGTAAAAAGGGTTATAGGATTTTGAAGGAGATGGTGATACATAGGCGATACATTGCTTCTGTATGAGCAAAGGACTTACAATCATTGTGTCTAAGGCATTTTAACAAAGGATATGATTTTAATACAAAACATCTCAAAACAATTCAGACGCATCATAATGAATAGTTCCAACAATATACAAACTATGTCCAGACAATATATTCACACCAATGTATTATACACAAACCCGTGCCAGGAAATATGTTTTACAACCTAGTGGAATTTCATGACAGAATACTTTTGTGTTTTTTCTGATTATCACAAGCTGTTTGTTGTGAGTTTTGTTACTCCATATTGTAAAACACTCATGACAGTTGAGGAGCATGTGTGTCACTCGGAATTATCACGGGAGACAGGGCCTTATTTCCCCTACTATCACACCCCAGCCTCTGGACTGTACATGGTCTTGTCATGATGCAACAATTTTCAGTTGCCCAAACAGTCAGCCTACACAACACTGCATGTATGCGAGTGTGAACTTCTAAAACAACATAATACAGTCTCCTATTTTTCTTTCTTTACAAATGACCTGCCTAAGCTTAAAGATGATACCATGTGGAAAGGGCCAGTTGGGGAGAGTTGGGGAATGCCAAAAGTACTTTTTGGGGAACTGTTACTTTTAAGTTCTACATCACTACAGTGAACATTGCTGTTGAATTTATTTACTGTCCTGCTTAGGTTGTTGACCTGACAATTAGGTTGAAAAGATGTTGTTGCTTACGTGTTTGATTTGATGTTTATTCCGAATATAATATCTTGAACAAGGAGCTACCACTGATTTAATACTGTATGACGACAATGCTGGTTGTTTATCAGGACAGTGGTGGCTTTCTGGCTTGTTTAAATGCTCCATTTTAGACTGTGTGACTTCATGTGAAACATTTTGGATCCCCTCTGTTGTTTCAATGGATCAAACAACAGAGAGAATGTAACCGTCTTTTAGATTGAGGTTGTGTGACTTGTATTTAACAGTGAGCATTATTTTGCTTTGGTCAAAAGTGTGGTGGCTTCCATTCAAAACTGGACCTTAAAAAGTCTGTTCTTACCAAGTGAACACATCTATTCACTCGTTCTGTAGGTGGACATTTTAATACATGTACTCACAGCTGTGTGGACTGGGTCGATGTACAGTACCAGTCAAAAGTTTGGACATGCCTACTCATTTAAGGGTTTTTCTTTATTTGTACTATTTTCTTTATTGTAGAATAATAGTGAAGACATCAAAACTATTAAATAACACAAATGGAATCATGTAGCAACCAAAAAAGTGTTACATTTTACATTCTTCAAAGTAGACACCCTTTGCCTTGATGACAGCTTTGCACACTCTTGGCATTCTCTCAACCAGCTTCATGAGGTAGTCACCTGGAATGCATTTCAATTAACAGGTATGCCTTGTTAAAAGTGAATTTGTGGAATTTCTTTCCTTCTTAATGTGTTTGAGCCAATCAGTTGTGTTATGACAAGGTTAGGGTGGTATACAGAAGATAGCCCTATTTGGTAAAAAAAATATATTTTTGCAAGAACAGCTAAAATATGCGAAGAGAAATGACAGTCCATCATTACTTTAAGACCTAAAGGTCAGTCAACCGAAAAATTTCAAGAACTTGGAACGTTTCTTCAAATGCAGTTGCAAATACCATCAAGCTCTATGATGAAACTGGCTCTCATGAGGACCGCCACAGAAAAGGAAGCCCCAGAGTTGCATCTGTGGCAGAGGATAAGTTCATTAGAGTTACCAGCCTCAGAAACTGCAGCCCAAATAAATGCTTCAGAGTTCAAGTAACAGACACATCTCAACATCAACTGTTCAGAGGAGACTGCGGGAATCAGGCCTTCATGATTAAATTTCTGTAAAGAAACCACTACTAAAGGACACCAATAAGAAGAAGAGACTTGCTTGGGCCAAGAAACATGAGCAATTGACATTAGACAGGTGGAAATCTGTCCTTTGGTCTGATGAGTCCAAATTGGAGATTTTTGGTTTCAACCGCCATGTCTTTGCCATGTCTTTGTGAGACGCGGAGTAGGTGAACAGATGATCTCCGCATGTGTGGTTTCCACTGTGAAGCATGGAGGAGGTGGTGTTATGGTGTGGGGATGCTTTGCTGGTGACACTGTCGTTGATTTATTTAGAATTCACGGCACACTTAACCAGCATGGCTAGCACAGCATTCTGCAGCGATACGCCATCCGATCTGATTTGCGCTTAGTGGGACTACCATTTGTTTTTCAACAGGACAATGACCCAAAACACACCTCCAGGCTGTGTAAGGGCTATTTTACCATGAAGGACAGTGATGGAGTGCTTCATCAGATGACCTGGCCTCCACAATCACCCAACCTCAACGCAATTGAGATGGTTTGGGATGAGTTGGACCGTAGAGTGAAGGAAAAGCAGCCAACAAGTGCTCAGCATATGTGGGAACTCCTTCAAGACTGTTGGAAAAGCATTCCAGGTGAAGCTGGTTGAGAGAATGCCAAGAGTGTGCAAAGCTGTCAAGGCAAAGCGTGGCGCATTTGAAGGATCTAAAATATAAAATATATTTGATTTAAAACTTTTTTGTTTACAACATGATTCCATATGTGTTATTTCATAGTCTTGATGTCTTCACTATTATTCTACAATGTAGAAGGTGTGAGTAGGTGTGTCCAAACTTTTTACTGGTACTGTATATGTTTCTGCTTAACCTTTTACTGGTGTGTGTTGTGGTTTGTAATGGTGACCACTGTCAGAACCAATAGGAAACAGGAGTGTATTGGGAAAGGTATATGCAACTCGAGCGTAGTTGCCATAAAATAAATGTTAATTTGTATGAGCACCTACTTAAAGGGAAACTCCACCCAAAAACTATATTTTGGTATTTGTTTCATTAGTCCATTGTTGATATAGTCCCAAAATGTTTTGCATGTCAGCAATCAAGTTTTGAAGATATATAACTTTGAAATTACACAAAATACATAAATATGCTGGTTTTAGCTGCGTTTTGAATCATATGATGCAAAATGGATCATAACGGCTGGATTTATGTATTTTGAAAGTTTTGGGGTGGAATTTTCCTTTAACACTGGTGATATGAACAGCAAATCAAATACAATTCGATGATGGACAACAATTTGGGCAGGTGTAACAAGTCCAGAGATGTGTGGAATGAGTTTGAGTTTTGAATATAGAATGTAATTTTTGTCATTTCTGTTTGTGGGTTATCAGTTTTTTTCTTCTTCATGAAATGTCCCCTTTGTTACTCAAGCTACAGTAAATTTGGTAGTCTTAGTGTTGCTGATTTCATTTTTATTTTATCAAATTACTTTTTACATTTCTTTGTTAATGCCCTGTCTCAGGTTCACGTGCATTGAATGGTATTATTGCATCTCAGGTAGAATGCAAAGTCTAAGGCCCACCACACATTGATGAAGTATATATATAAAAAAGTACACCAATCATTTTAGATCAAGAGACAACTGGTGATTTGTTTTGCATTTAAGCTGTACATGTTTTATGAATTTTCTTAAATATTCGGTCCACTGTATAAGATGTTTAAGTATTTTTTTGTATAGACATAGTTCACAACGAAAGAGTACACCGTTAGTTAAAATGATGCAGGAACAGAACACACTCAGCTGTGGCTGTGCAACTATCAATTTAAACATGTCTCGGACGTTTAGTTTTCCTTCCAGGACGTTTGGTCGTTTATCACTTCATTGTTTTTAGGTTGATTATTTTTGGTTTTCCTGCTGTACTAGGGCAATGTTAATGTGTATTAATGAAGAAAAAATATATCCACATTCCCATACACATTTTGTATTGGTTCATAAATAGACATTTTTACAAAAAATGAAGAGTTCTTGTCTTAATAAAAAAAGAAAAATATATTAATGTTCAAAGTAACTGGTGTATGTTGTTTTTCATTTTTTTCTTTCATTCTTTTCATGTATGAAGAGACCTGTATAAAGAGACATAAAATGCGATGCTTAATGTTGGATGCATGGCCTCACACATTTTCAGAGCCGTTACATAGTCCGTTAAGCACATTTTGTGGTTTGAGGAACATATCAAGAGCAAGCTCATCCTCCAAACCTATACAGTTCTGCAACAAATATCATGACATCTTCATCACACACATAAACCCACATGGACATGTATAAAAACTACTCCTAATTAATATAAATATGATACTCTGAGGAGCACCAAGAGAACCACAATACATTTTACAAGGTTTGTGCTCTGCCTGAAATCAATTTGTGGTCTCCCATTGGGAAGTGCAGTACTGCCCATTGAGCTACATCTTCAATAAGAGGAGATACTATTTTCATGAAAACAGAGAGCAGTAAGTGTGGGAATCTAATACTAACTGTAGAATCTGTGGAAATGGAACTCTGAGAAATAACTAATTTTTGAAGAGCAATACATGGCGAGTCAGTCATAGAATGGCCAATGGAGCCGCTACTATGTGGACACTCAAACATCATAGCAGCAATGTACAGTGTCATGGGCCAAGGATGATGCTCTCATAATCAATCTAAATAACATTTTGTATGCATCCATAATCAGGCCATTGCAATTCAGCTTTCAGCTGCCACATACGGCCTACATGTTATGCAATTAAAACTACTACTACTGTTATGGCCAAGTTATGGGCAGGGAGCAGAATATCTACCATTCCCTCCCAACAGACCAAAAAGCACAACTAAAAGCAGGTGGAGGTGGGCAAAAGCAGCAGAAAAGTTGCACTACAATTCTGTTTGCTGGACTGGTCAACGTACGTAGTGTCATTATGTAGGAGAGTTTGTCAATATCTGGTAGCGTTCTGCACACTGGTTGTCCGCTGAGGTAAAGTACTTTGTTGAAGCACTTTGTTGAAGCACCTTTGGCAGCGATTACAGCCTCAACCTCTTCGGTATGATGCTACAAGCTTGGCACACCTGTATTTGTGGAGTTTCTCCCATTCTTCTCTACAGATCCTCAGAAGCTCTGTCAGGATGGATGGGGAGCGTTGCTGCACAGCTATTTTCAGGTCTCTCCAGAGATGTTTGATCAGGTTCAACTCCAGACTCTGGCTGGGCCAATCAAGGACATTCAGAGACTTGTCCCGAAGCCACTCCTGCATTGTCTTGGCTGTGTGCTTAGGGTTGTTGTCCTGTTGGAAGGTGAACCTTCACCCCAGTCTGATGTCTTGAGCGCTCTGGAGCAGGTTTTCATCAAGGATCTCTCTGTACGTTTATCTTTCCCTCAATCCAGATTAGTCTCCCAGTCCCTACCACTGAAAAACATCTCTACAGCATGACGCTGCCACCACCATGCTTCACCGTAGGGATGGTGCCAGGTTTCCTCTAGACGTGACGCTTGGCATTCAGGCTAAAGAGTTCAATCTTGGTTTCATCAGACCAGAGAATCTTGTTTCTCTATGTGCTCTGGGAGTATTCTGAGTGGGGAGGGAAAACTGAAAACTAGACATTATTGGCACAGAGGTTTAGAACTTTCTCATTGGTCTAGTAACAAATTTGGCGATGTCACCAGGCAGGCCAAAACTCCATCCCACTAAAACACCATTCACTTTTCAAACAGCTCTTACGCTAAAAGTGTGTAAATATACTCAACAAAAATACAGTATTAATGCAACATTGTCAAAGATTTTACTGAGTTACAGTTCATTTAAGGACATCAGTCAAATAAATTAATGAGGCCCTTATCTATGGATTTCACATGACTGGGAATACAGATATGTATCTGTTGGTCACAGATACCTTAAAAAAAAGTAGGGACGTGGATCGGAAAACCAGTCAGTATCTGGTGTGACCACTATTTGCCTTACGACACATCTCCTTCGTGTAGAGTTTATCAGGCTGTTGATTGTGGTCTGTGGAATTTGTGGAAGTTGCTGGATATTGGCGGGAACTGGAACACCCTGCCATACACATCAAGTCACATGAAAGGCATGGCTGTGATTTGTTTCTTGTGCAGGCTGCACACAGTTCATCAGTCTCTCATTCACAATTTGACAAGCACTTCATAATATTCTCATGAGGCCTCAAATTTTCTGGAGGCATTCCCCTTGTGTGGCTGTAATGCCACAAAAAAATCCATGCCTTTTGCGGCCAACGTGGCCGTTGTGCCCTTAACCTGAATATAATAATTATAATTCCCTTCCCCCGGCTGCCATGCTCCGAAAGCACCTCTCAATTACATGGCTCTCTCAGATATCTCAATTCTTAGTAGCCAATGCCCGTCACGTGATCGGGTCCTTCTCACAGCTAAGAAGTAGGCTACAAGTGAAGACCGACACTGTGCTTGTCCCTCTTATCAAAATCAGAAGCGCATATTGAAGATGTTGGTAGAACTGTCCACATTTAACCTACCTTTCGTCAGCCAACAAGATGAGTAGGCCTAACAAACAGCGGAAGCACTAGCCTGTCAATCTACTATCCCCCATGGTACAAAAATTGGCCTATTCGATTGGTCAACTTGTCCTTCTATGCAAGAAATACATTTTCCAAACATACACTGCGGTCCAACTCATCCCAAACCATCTCAATTGGGTTGAGGTCGGGTGATTGTCATCTGATGCAGCCCTTACACAGACTGGAGGTGTGTTTTGGGTTATTGTCCTGTTGAAAAACAAATTATAGTCCCACTAAGCGCAAACCAGATGGGATGGCATATCGCTGCAGAATGCTGTGGTAGCCATGCTGGTTAAGTGTGCCTTGAATTCAAAATAAATCACTGACAGTGTCACCAGCAAAGCACCATCACACCTCCTCCATGCTTCACAGTGGAACCACACATGCGGAGATCATCCGTCCACCTACTCTGCATCTCACAAAGACACAGCGGTTGGAACCAAAAATCTCAAATTTGGACTCATCAGACCAAAGGACAGATTTCCACCAGTCTAATGTCCATTTATCTTGTTTCTTGGCCCAAGCAAGTCTCTTCTTCTTATTGGTGTCCTTTAGTAGTGGTTTCTTTGCAGCAATTAGACCGTGAATAAATTAAAGGCTGACGTTGTGTTCTTACAAGAAACACATCTTACAGCCAGTGAACACAATAAATTAAAGAGGGAATGGGTAGGACAAGTTTTTGCATCCTCTTTCAACTCTAAAGCAAAAGGAACTGCACTTTTGATTAGTAGACACATCCTCTTTTGTGTGAGCAACACTATGTCTGATCCCTCAGGTAGATTTGTTTTGGTGCAGGGGCATATGTATTCGAAGTCTTGGACCCTATTGAATATTTATGCTCCTAACTTCAATGACAATATGTTTGCTCAAGCACCATCAGGATGGCTACTGGCTGGAAGAGATTACAATTTTTGTTTAGATACAGTTCTTGATAGGTCCTCTGAAACACTCTCCTCTTACCAAAGCCGCCAAGCTCACCATGTCATTCATGAAGGATCTCAATTTACTAGAAGTCTGGAGATGGATGCACCCACAGGATAGGGACTACTGATTTTATTCACACCCACAAAACACACACGCATAGATAACCTTCTGCTAACAACCCAACAGTTTCATAGTATTAGATACCAATTATTTCCGCAGATTGCTTAGGTGACCATTCTCCTCTGGTGTTATCAATCTCCATTCCTACCAAGGTAAATGGAGCATATAGATGGAGACTAAAGGCTACACTCCTGAAGCAACCTGACTTTTGTGCATTCATCAAAGAGCAGATCAATATTTTTACTTTGACAAACAAACCCTCTGCTCCTGACAGTTTCATTATTTGGGACACATTGAAAGCCTATGTGAGGGGCAATACTAGTGTAGTAACTTACCAAAACTTACCAAAGAGGCCCGACTAAAGACCTATACAGACTTTTGGAAAATAAAAAACTGAAATATAATACTCAACACGTATAAAGCTGAGAGGGCCATCACTAAATCAAAACAGCGTAACTTCGAAATTGGAGAGAAAGCACACAACGTATTGATATGAAAGCAGAGGAAAGTAAGAGGACAAATAATGCTATGGAAACTCTTACTAATGAGATATTTCGATATTTCGAAATGAATTATACTTTTAAGAAATACTACGAGGACCTCTAAACTTCCTAATCAAGCGATGATCTATCAGAAATCGACTCCTCTCTCAACCTCCCATGCCTGTCAGAGGAAGACAGAACGCCTGAGTGAACAGTTCTCGGGCCCTGAATTGTTGGAGGCCATTAAATCTTTATCTTCTAATAAATCTCCTGGGGAGGATTTAAGGAGCTGTTGGTACCCTACCTTATGGAGGTACTTAAAAAAGCCGGGGAGGACAACTGCTTTCCAGACTCTCTTTCTCAAACTGTGATTACAGTAATTCACAAGATAGGGAAAAACCTGCTAAAGTGCACCTCCCATAGACCAATCTCTCTCCTTAATACAAATTGTTAACTGATCACCAAGATGCTAGAGAGACTAGAGTCATTGCTCCCTCTGCTGGTCAACCCAGATCAGACTGGCTTCATAGTTAATAGATTGTCCTCCAATTATCTCAGAAGGTTCTTGGATATAATTCACCTTGCTAACAAAAACAAAATACCTAGTGTAGCAGTCTTCCTCGATGCCAAAAATGGGCATTCGACCCTATCAAAGGCCTATATCTTTCGCGTTTTGGAAAGGTAGGTTTAGGCACCGTGTTTGTAAACTTGATAAAATCACTGTCCTAAAGCTAGGATTGCTACCAAAGGGATTATTTCCTCTTTCCCTCTCTATAGGGGGAACAGACAGGGTTGCCCTATTAGCCCCCACCTCTTCGCCCTCCTTATCAAAACATATATAGGCCTATGGGCTAGGCTACATGAGGTGTATGACTATGATTTGAAAAAGTCACACAAAACAAAGTGTGCTGTTTCTTGCCTTACTGCACAAGCTGTGCATCATTTACAAGTGATAAGCTATTGTCACTCCTTAGACTTCTTAATTTAATGTTGTCTTTACATATACTAAATAATATTTGGATTTAGAATGGACCATTATTACGCACCTGCTCGGAACAGGGGCCGACGTTTATGCACTTAAATAGCGAATGGAGGACTCTTTTCCCATGGTTCATTGTCATGCCAACCAGGTAGGCTATACTCCTGTTGTAAAGCGAAGCAATGTGCTTGATATTAGGGAAGTTTATAAATAAATATAGTAGGCCTAGTCTATAGAAAGCTGATGGGATCCTCTTTTTAATAGAGGCCATCAAAACTCTGTTTTCTCACGCAATTACATAGCCTATATAAATATTGCACAACATGAGCTCATGGGCTCTCATTAAGTGTTTTATTTGACTTTCGAAAACATTTGAATTGATGTCAGAGTGATTAGATTGAGTGCTGAGTACCTGGCAGTTATCACTCAGGCGGTAATATGGTCACTGTAACAGCCCTAGTTGGACGTAATGCCACATTTTGGAGGATTTAAACAAATTTGTGCACAAAATATGAGAGAAATAAGCGTTTTGTGCATATGGAAAATTTCTGGAATCTTTTATTTGTTAAGTGTATATATAAAACACAGGTTATCAGGTTGTTGACTGCACTGGGCCTTTAACATTAGGTTGTGCTTATGACTAACCTTTTATTCATGTGATAATACAGACATTTTAGTCTGTATCCAGTGCTTACATGTTACATCTTATGATCATGAATCACTTCTAAACACAGAGTTCCTCTCAGTGCATTTCTACTTTTGTCTAAATTAATATCAACTAAATGTGTTGAAACGTTACTGGGCAGAGGCAGTTTGAAAGTCACCAAAATGAAGTTCAAGCAGCAGCACATTAAAACATGGATATTGGAATGAATTAAGTAAATTATAAAAAGATTAAGTATTAAGAGGCTCAACCAATGTGACAACTTCTGCAAAGGTCAGAAAAACTCTGGATTCTCTGGACAGATTCTATGGGTTTAAAAGTAAATTCAGTATAGTACAATGTTAATATCTTTCCATATTGCTTAATCACAGATTCAGCAAAACATTTTAGAAGGATGTCAGACAGAATTCATTGTGAATATTGAAATTGTTGTCCACATCGAAATAAGACGTGATGCATCCTCACTTATAGTTTGACACAGTTCAGACACACACACACTCCTGATGACATTTCCCAATTATAGTTTTTCATCTAACATTTTGAATTCTTTTTGAAAAGAGCCCATGGTGGAAGTCTTTAGAAGTCCAGGCAACAACACACGTTCTGTGACTGCTCAACCGTGGCCATGCCTATAGATTGCCCATGCTTCTGTCAAGAACACAATCTCAGCACACAATGGAGCTATTTACCCTCTCTGGGGTTCCGAAACAAAGTGTGTCCACTCAAACATACGGACTGCTGTAAAAATATTATATAAAAGCAATACAAATGTCAAGATCTAGAACTATTGTGCTTCATTCAAACTATAATTGCAATGCCATGTTGATTCTCCAAATTGAACCCTAGCCATTCAGGTAGAATTGGCATTCCTACGCTCTTGGATACTTTACATTTTGTTGTTATTCTTCCTTTGCTGAGACATTTTGACATTTCCCACTGTTGGACAATACTGCAAGATATTCAAGGTAAGTCTATGTCTCTCCAAACTATATAGCAGCTCTCACCACTGCTGCCCCCGCAATCAAGGTGTCTTATGGTGAAGTTTCACCCCTACTCTCAGCGGTAATCTCTCACGACAGCCTACTGCAGATGTTGACTTTGGGTTGTTGTCTGTATGAAGCCCTGGCTTTTGATTGCCTGAGCAAGGGCGCTGGAACAGCTTGTCATGCTGCCAGAGCTCAAAGTCACCTTGTACCACTGATAGAAGCCTATCTGCTAGCGGTCTGCCAGAGCCCAGCACAGATGTCATGTGGCATCATCTGCTGTCCTAAGACATAAAGACACTTGTGGTTGCGGAGGAGGAGAAGGGGAGAGGAGGGGGACGTGTTAAACTTGGAGCTCCCTGTCAGGAGGATTCCATAATGATCCACATGTGTTACTTGGAGATTTCATGTCAAGGCATGAGCACCAGTTCGCCTGGCTTTTACTTCGCCTGGAAGAACAGAAGCACTGCATGAGCAAAGTGTTTTACTCTAGTTTTGACACACAATTACTATTTCCATGTTTGCACTTACTGCTGGCACACAGATATATGAAAAACTACCAAAACTGATGGAATGTTTAACATTGCGACAGATAAAACAGTACATATAGTGCCTTCAGAAAGTATTCATAGTATTCAGACTCTTTCTACATTTTGTTGTGTTACAGCCTGAATTTAAAATAGCTTAAATTGAGATTTTGTGACACTGGCATACACACAATACCCCATAATGTCAAAGTGGAATTACGTTTTAGAAAGTTGTACAAATTAATAAAAAATGAAAATATAAGTATTCAATCCCATAGCTTCAGGAGTAAAATTGTGCTTAACAAGCCACATAATAAGTTGAATGGCCTCACTCTGTGTGCAATAATACTGTTTAACATGATTTTTCAATGAATACCTCATCTTTGTTTCCCACAGATACAATTATCTGTAAGGTCCCTCAGTCGAGCAGTGAATTTCAAACACAGATTCAACCACAAACGACCAGGGAGGTTTCCAATGCCTCACAAAGGGAAACTATTGGTAGACGGGTAAAAAAGCAACATTGAATATCTATTTGAGCATGGTGAAGTTATTAATTACACTTTGGATAGTGTTTCAATACACCCAGTCACTACAAAGACACAGGCATCCTTCCTAACTCTGGAGAGGAAGAAAACCGCTCAGGGATTTCACCATGAGGCCATTGGTGACTTTAAAACAGTTACATAGTTGAATGGCTGTGATAGGAGAAAACTGAGGCTGGATCCACAACATTGTAGTTACTCCACAATAATAACTTAATTGACAAAGTAAAAAAAAAAGGAAGCCTGTACAGAATAAAACTATTCCAAAACATGCATCTGTTTGGAACAAGGCACTAAAGTAATACTGCAAAAAATGTGGCAAAGAAATTCACTTTTTGTCCTAAATACTAAGTTTTATGTTTGGGGCAAATCCAATACATCACATTACTGATTACCACTCTCTATATTTTCAAGCATAGTGGTGGCTGCATCATGTTATGGGAATGCTTGTAATAGTTAAGAAATGGAATGAGCTAAGCACAAGCAAAATCCTAGAGGAAAACCTGGTTCAGTCTGCTTTCCACCAGACACTGGGAGATGAATTCACCTTTCAGAAGGACAATAACCTAAAAGACAAGGCCAAATATACACTGGAGTTACATACCAAGACGACATTGAATGTTCCTGAGTGGCCTAGTTACAGTTTTGACATAAATCGTCTTGAAAATGTATGGCAAGACTTGAAAATAGCTGTCTAGCAATGATCAACAACCAACTTGACAAAGCTTGAATAATTTTTTAAAGAATAACGTGAATTCACCATGTCATTCAATTTAGGTAAAAAGTTTAGTGAAAAAAAGACTAAATTCCCGTACGTTGATAACTTTTTGCAAATCCAACTTTTTGCAAATCCAAACGTCATCACATAAAATGTTCTTGTTGAAATGATATAGAAACAACATTGATTCAACCAGTTTTTGCCCATTGGGATGTTCTTTACATTACATACAGTATCTGTGATCTATGACAGACCCAGGGACCACACTATCTGTTGCGGACGTCTGCACTGACTATCTGCACTGACTCTATGCACACTCCAGGTTTCTAACTATTACCACATATTCACACACACTTACACTGACACTCTCGCACGCACACACACCTTTTGTTCTCCTATCCTCATGGGGACCTAAAATTTACATCCATTCAAAATCTTATTTTCCCTAACCCTAACCCAAACCCAACTCTTAACCTTAGCCCCATACCCTAACTCCTAACCCTAATTCTAACCCAAACCCTAAACCTAACCCCGAAGCTTAAAATAAACTTTGTCCTCATGGGGACGTGGGAGAATTTTCCTTGTTTGGCTATCCTTGTGGGGATTTTAGGTCCCCACAAGGCTAGAAGAACCAACACACACATGACAAATATAAGCAGCCTGGAGGTGTGTTCATTGTCCTGTGAAAACAAATTATAGTCCCACTAAGTGCAAACCAGATGGGATGGCGTATCGCTGGTTAAGTGTATCTTGAATTCTAAATAAATCAGAAAAGCACCCCCACCAGCAAAGCACCCCCACAACATCACACCTCCTCCATGCTTCACGGTGGGAACCACACATGCAGAGATCATCCGTTCACCTACTCTGCGTCTCACAAAGACACAGCAGTTGGAACCAAAATCGCAAACTTGGACTCATCAGACCGGTCTAAGAAGAATGCCCCTCTCCCCACAGGTTTGATACTACCTCTGAGGGTTTAGAGCTTGAGGTACACTGTCCTTCTCTCAGCACATATCAAACCTGCAGGCTAAAGTTAAATCTAGACTTGGTTTCCTCTATTGTAATCGCTCCTTTTTCACCGCAGCTGCTAAACTAAGCCTGATTCAGATTACCATCCTACCCATGGTAGATTACGGAGACATCATTTATAGATTGGCAGGTAAGGGTGCTCTTGAGCGGCAAGATTTTCTTTACCATTCTGCCATCAGATGTGCCACCAATGCTCCTTATAGGACACATCACTGCACTCTATACTCCTCTGTAAACTGGTCATCTCTGTATACCCGTCGCAAGACCCACTGGTTGATGCTTATTTATAAAACCCTCTTAGGCCTCACTCCCCCCTATCTGTGATATCTACTGCAGCCCTCATCCTCCACATACAACACCCGTTCTGCCAGTCACATTCTGTTAAAGGTCCCCAAAGCACACACGTCCCTGGGTCCCTCGTCTTTTCAGTTCGCTGCAGCTAGCGACTGGAACAACCTGCAACAAACACTTAAACTGGACAGTTTTATCTCAATCTCTTAATTCAAAGACTCAATCATGGACACTCGTACTGACAGTTGTGGCTGCTTTGCGTGATGTATTGTTGTCTCTACCGTCTTGCCCTTTGTGCTGTTGTCTGTGCCCAATAATGTTTGTACCATGTTTTGTGCTTCTACCATGTTGTGTTGCTACCATGCTGTGTTGTCATGTATTGCTGCCTTGCTATGTTGTCTTAGGTCTCTATTTATGTAGTGTTCTCTCTTGTTGTGATGTGTGTTTTGTCCTACATTTATTTATTTAATATATATATATATTTCTTTTTTTATTGATGTCCTTTAGTAGTGGTTTATTTGCAGCAATTCGACCATGAAGGCCTGATTCATGCATTCTCTTCTGAACAGTTGATGTTGAGATGTGTCTGTTACTTGAACTCTGTGAAGCATTTATTTGAGCTGCAATATCTGACGCTGGATTTCAGAATTAACCTGGAACATTGAAGGTTTTGGGTAAACTGTCTGGGAGTTTACCTATAGGGGTTCACCCACAGTTTCAATTGGAAGAACCCCTAAAGGATACTCCAGAAACCTTTTATTTTTAGAGTGTACAGTGAGGGAAAAAAGTATTTGATCCCCTGCTGATTTTGTACGCTTTCCCACTGACAAAGAAATGATCAGTCTATAATTTTAATGGTAGGTTTATTTGAACAGTGAGAAACAGAATAACAACAACAAAAAATCCAGAAAAACACGTGAAAAATGTTATGAATAGAATTGCATTTTAATGATGGAAATAAGTATTTGACCCCCTCTCAATCAGAAAGATGTCTGGCTCCCAGGTGTATTTTATACAGGTAACGAGCTGAGATTAGGAGCACACTCTTAAAGGGAGTGCTCCTAATCTCAGTTTGTTACCTGTATAAAAGACACCTGTCCACAGAAGCAATCAATCAATCAGATTCCAAACTCTCCACCATGGCCAAGACCAAAGAGCTCTCCAAAGATGTCAGGGACAAGATTGTAGACCTACACAAGGCTGGAATGGGCTACAAGACCATCGCCAAGCAGCTTGGTGAGAAGGTGACAACAGTTGATGCGATTATTCGCAAATGGAAGAAACACAAAATAACTGTCAATCTCCCTCGGCCTGGAGCTCCATGCAAGATCTCACCTCGTGGAGTTGCAATGATCATGAGAATGGTGATGAATCAGCCCAGAACTACACGGGAGGATCTTGTCAATGATCTCAAGGCAGCTGGGACCATAGTCACCAAGAAAACAATTGGTAATACACTACGCCGTGAAGGACTGAAATCCTGCAGCGCCTGCATGGTCCCCCTGCTCAAGAAAGCACATATACATGCCCGTCTGAAGTTTGTCAATGAACATCTGAATGATTCGGAGGACATCTGGGTGAAAGTGTTGTGGTCAGATGAGACCAAAATGGAGCTCTTTGGCATCAACTCAACTCGCCGTGTTTGGAGGAGGAGGAATGCTGCCTATGACCCCAAGAACACCATGCCCACCGTCAAACATGGAGGTGGAAACATTATGCTTTGGGGTGTTTTTCTGCTAAGGGGACAAGACAACTTCACCGCATCAAAGGGACGATTGGACGGGGCCATGTACCGTCAAATCTTGGGTGAGAACCTCCTTCCCTCAGCCAGGGCATTGAAAATGGGTCGTGGATGGGTATTCCAGCATGTCAATTACCCAAAACAAATGGCCAAGGCAACAAAGGAGTGTCTATAGAAGAAGCACATTAAGGTCTGGAGTGGCCTTAGTCTCCAGACCTTAATCCCATAGAAAATCTGTGGAGGGAGCTGAAGGTTCGAGTTGCCAAACCTTAATGACTTGGAGAAGATCTGCATAGAGGAGTGGGACAAAATCCCTCCTGAGATGTGTGCTAACCTGGTGGCCAACTGCAAGAAACGTCTGACCTCTGTGATTGGCAAAACCCTTGTTGGCACCAAGTACTAAGTCATGTTTTGCAGAGGGGTCAAATACTTATTTCCCTCATTAAAATGCAATTCCATTTATAACATTTTTCACATGCGTTTTTCTGGATTTTTTTGTTGTTATTCTGTCTCTCACTGTTCAAATAAACCTACCATTAAAATTATAGACTGATCATTTCTTTGTCAGTAGGCAAACGTACAAATTCAGCAGGGGATCAAATACTTTTTCCCCTCACTGTATATATTGTAATGTCCCCACACTGTTCTCACAACATAATGAAATATTTTAGGAATTTTAAAAGAACATCAACATATGTTCTATTAACATTCTTGTAACATCAGAGGAAAGTTTTTCTACCCTAATACCAACATTGTAGAATCATCAACCAGGGTTGGGGTAAGTGCTTTTTCAATTCCAGTCAATTCAGGAAGTACACTGAAATTGACCCTATCACAATACAACTGTACAGAATTTGTGCTATTATAACTTAGGGTTGAATGTTCTTACAGCTTTCCCACAACTGAATGAACATTCACAGAACCAGTTTTGGTTTGCTGGGTAGCCAGTAATTCTGACATTTACATATGGGTGTAAGAAAAATGAAGAGGGGACAAAACAAAGTCAGATTTGCAGTTGTACTGCTGCAGGTTTGTAGTTGGACACAAATTGCTGAGATAAAGCATCCCACCTAAATTGTAATTACTTCTGCTGAATCACTGCTGTGCTAATAATTGCACATTGAAAATAATGGGTGTTTGGTGGTTAGTGCAGGCATTAGAGAAACTTGCTTTGAAAGGTTATTTACCGAATTAAACAATTTAGGGACCAAAATGTTTTGTTGGTGCAATCGGAGCTGGAGTATTCAAGGCTGCCTGCCTGCCTGACTCACTGTCTAATCATAACCTGTCACCAGAAATAGATCTGTCCTTTTCAATGCTAGGAGTGGACAGAAAGGTTGTTTACCTACCCTGCCATTAAAACTGACTACTCTCTATGAAGACTTTGGCAGGCAAGTAAACACAGTTGCCTATCCATTAATTTTCCTCAACCACTGTAACATAGCCCCATTGCTTCCCCATCGGGAGCCTGATTTCACTTCTTTAGTTTGAGGTACACTATTGCGGCTTTGTAATGGCCTGAGTCACCCTGCTCCACCATTTACAGCCCTCAACCTTCTTCAAACAGAGCTCCAATTTCAATGGACCATTCACAGCTGCTCCGGGAGACATTTAATTTCAATGTATGTTGTAGCTGATGTCCCTCTGTCAACACTGCGACAATATCAATTCAGGAAAAAGCCAGTGGCGCGCTCTCCTCTGTATCCATGATTTTATAAGGTCATATCATGCTCCTGTCCTCCTAATAAAACATTTGTATTAAAATTGTTTTGTTATTTATATTAATGGTTACACAGACAGAAAGTTCCAGCAGGGGAGATGGTAATAAATCAATTAATCTCGTCACCCGTCTGCCAAAAATGTATCTTATTCTGAACTGAAAGCATTTGGGATATAAATTGGATCTGCTGTCTTGTTTTTCTTCTTGTGATAACACACTAAAACTCTGTTTTGTGAGGTAGAACTGGCCTTTAAGGCCCAGTGCAGTCAAATGTTCCTGTGTTTTATATACAGTGCATTAGAAAAGTATTCAGACCCTTTGACTTTTTACACATTTTGTTACATTACAGGCTTATTCCAAAATTGAAAAAAGTGGCACAGTGGTCTAAGGCACTGCATTGCAGTGCTAGCTGTGCCACTAGAGTATCTGGGTTCGAGTCCAGGCTCTGTCACAGCCGGCCACGACCGGGAGACCCATGGGGCGGCACACAATTGGCCCAGCGTCGTCCGGGTTAGGGGAGGATTTGGCCGGCAGGGATATCCTTGTCCCATCGCGCACTAGCGACTCCTGTGGCGGGCCAGGCGCAGTGCACGCTGACACAGTCGTCTGGTGCACGGACTTCCAGGTTAAGTGGGCATTGTGTCAAGAAGCAGTGCGGCTTAGTTGGGTTGTGTTTCGGAGGATGTACGGCTCTCGACATTCGCCTCTCCCGAGTCCATACGGGAGTTGCAGTGATAAGAGAAAAAGGGGTAAAAGTAAAAAACAATACAACACAACCATTCAAAAGCTTGGGGTCACTTAGAAATGTCATTTTTCTTTAAAGAAAAGCAAATTTTGTTGTCCATTAAAATAACATCAAATTGATCAGAAATACAGTGTAGACATTGTTAATGTTGTAAATGACTATTGTGGCTGGAAACGGCAGATTCTTTATGGAATATTGTAACGAGTGCGCTGAGAGTCGGGAAGCAAGTTCAGGGAGTGAGTGTTTTAATAAAGAAAATAAACAATGAACACGAAACACAAACAACGCACTGACATTAAAACAGAGTCAATAACATCTGAGGAAAGAACCAAGGGGAATGACAGATATAGGGAAGGTAATCAAGGAGGTGATGGAGTCCAGGTGAGTGTCATGAGGCACAGGTGCGCGAGACGATGGTGACAGGTGTGCGGGAAAATCAGCAGCCTGATGACCTAGAGGCCGGAGAGGGAGTATTTTAATGGGCAACAAATGTGCTTTACTTTCAAAAACAAGGACATTTCTAAGTGACCCCAAACTTTTGAATGGTAGTGTATATATTATTTACTCATCAATCTACACACAATACCACATAATGACAAAGTGAAAACAGGTTTTTAGAAAGTTTTCCAAATGTATTAAAAATAAAAAACAGAAATACCTTATTTACATAATATTCAGACCCTTTGCTAATGAGACTCACCTGTGCATGTGAGAGCAAAAACCAAGCCATGAGATCGAAGGTATTGTCCGTAGAGCTCCGAGACAGGATTGTGTCGAGGCACAGATCTGGGGAAGGGTACCCAAAAATGTCTGCAGCATTGAAGGTCCCCAAGAACACAGTGACCTCCATCATTCTTAAATGGATGAAGTTTTACTCTTCCTATAACTGGCCGCCTGGCCAAACTGAGCAATCGGGGAGAAGGGAGGTCAGGGAGGTGACCAAGAACCCGATGGTCACTGACAGAGCTCCAGACTTCCTGGAGTACAACCATCTCTGCAGCACTCCACCAATCAGGCCTTTATGGTAGAGTGGCCAGACGGAAGCCATTCCTCAGTAAAAGGGACATGACATCCCATTTGGAGGTTGCCAAAAGGCACCTAAAGAACTCTCAGACCATGAAAAATTTGATTCTCTGGTCTGATGAAACCAAGATTTAACTCTTTGGCCTGAATGCCAAGCGCCACATCTGGAGGAAACCTTACACCATCCCTACGGTGAAGCATGGTGGTGGCTGCATCATGCTGTGGGGATGTTTTTCAGAGGCAGGGACTGGGAGACTAGTCAGGATTGAGGGAAAGATGAACAGACCAAAGTACAGAGAGATCCTCGATAAAAACCTGCTCCAGAGTGCTCAGGACCTCAGACTGGGGCTAAGGTTCACCTTCCAACAGGACAATGACCCTAAGCACACAGCCAAGACAATGCAGGAGTGGCTTCGGGACAAGTCTCTGAATGTCCTTGAGTGGCCCAGACAGAGCCCGGACTTGAACATCTCTGTAGAGACCTGAAAATAGCTGTGCAGCAACGCTTCCCATCCAACCTGACAGAGCTTCAGAGGATCTACAGAGAAGAATGGTAGAAACTCCCTAAATACAGGTGTGCCAAGCCTGTAATGTCATACCCAAGAAGACAGAAAGCTGTAATTGCTGCCAAAGGTGCTTTTATGGGGTGGTTGATACATTTGCAAAAATGGATAAAAAACTGTTTTTGCTTTGTCACTATGGAGTATTGTGTGTAGATTGATGAAAGAAAAAAAACAATTTAATACATTTTCAAATAAGGCTGTAACGTAACTAAATGTGGTAAAAGTCAAGGGGTCTGAATACTTTCTGAATGCACTGTACATTTCCACACTATAAGGTTGGAATAATACTGTGAAATTTAGAAAATGATCATAATTCCCTTTTAGTGTAAGAGCTGTTTTGGTGGGAAGGAGTTTTGGCCTGCCTGGTGACATCAGCAGGCGATAAATTAGTTAATGGACCAATGAGAAAGAGAGTTCCAAACTTCTCTCCCAATAACAGTTCGTTTTTTCAGTTTCCCCTCTCCACTCAGACAACTCCCAGACAGTCCTAGCAAAATTCTTGTTTGAGAAATTACACTTTGTTAAGAAGCAATTTTTGTTTATTTTTGACATTTTTATTTGAAAACAATCAAGGCAAGGTACTTAATGGGCTCCCGAGTGATGCAGTGGTCTAAAGCACTGCATCTCAGAGGCGTCACTACAGTCCCTGGTTCGATTCCCGGCTGTATTACGTCCAGCCGTGATTGAGAGTCCCATAGCGTGTCGCACAATTGGCCCAGTGTCGTCCGGGGTAGGCCGCCATTGTAAATAACAATTTGTTCTTAACTGACTTGTTACCCAGAAAAGATTTGGTATTGAGATACAACCGGCTGCATTGGACCTTTAAGGCGAAAACACTAAGGCCAATAAAATTCAGCAAACTAAGGATAGAATACAGTAAACTAAGGATTCTGTATTTAGTGTCTTTTAGCAAGCTGTAGAACCAACTAAGACCCAGTTTACATCTGGTGTTGTCATGCGCCATATGATTGGATCTGTGGTCTCTCACACCTATGGAGTTTGTCTCTGTGGTTGGATATTGAGGTTGTAGATACAGACCTGCCAACCTGTACACGCTATGCAATTTGAGGTCAAACTACGCTGGTACGATATCAATTCTTGACACTATGCAAAACGTTTTTTTGAGGCAAGACGTTTTTGGGGTTTGAAGTAAGCTTGTTGCCTTGGTTTTATGTCCACATCCGCCTGTTCTCGCTTTGTTTTCAATTGTTAAATAAAAAATCATTAATTAGCAGCACCATCACCATCACCACCAACTTAGGCCTTCCTTGCTACCTCGTCTCCCTGATTTTACACTTATTTCTAGTTTAGCTACTTACAGTTAGAGCAGCCAATTACCAAGTACCCATAACAGCCTACCATTGCAACTGAGGCAGTCTTCTTTCACCCAACCCCCCCATTTTTACGCTGCTGCTACTCTGTTTATTAGCCATGCGTAGTCACTTTACCTCTACCTACATGTACATATTACCTCGACTAACTGGTGCCCCCGTACATTGATTCTGTACCGGTACCCCAGGTATATAGCCTCGCTGATATTTTATTGTTGCTCCTTAATTATTTGTTGTTTTTATATTTTTTCTTTATTTTAGTATATACTTTAACACTTTTCTTTCTTAAAACTGCATTGTTGGTTAAGTAAGCATTTCACTGTATTTGGAGCATGTGACAAATACAATTTGATTTGGCCACAATATTGGCAGTCATTTCCGGACGATTTAACATGTTGAATTGCCACCACTAGCACACCCCAGCCACCTGCTGCTTTTAGCTGTTCATCTTCCCAGTGTCTCTTACGTTTCCAAACGGTTAAATTAAAATATTTTCTGAACATTAAAGCATTGTGAGTTCACGTGTTAAACATTAAGAGGATTCAATAGGCACGGCATTTAAGGGCTCTATACAATCCACATTGCTGAAATTCAGCTTTACAGGGTGATTGAAATTTAAAAGCCACCATGTTCCCGTTTTAGCGGAGACTGCATTCACATTCATTCATATTACCTTTACATTTCTATTGCGGAATCTGTAATGCTTCAGTTTTACAGATTGAATAGAGTCCTAAGTGTTCTGTTTTTGCATGGCCATTATCATTACAGCTTTTTGCTTATTTGTTTGATTTACATTATTTGAATGTAATTAAAGTGTGCTGTAAGTGTCTGGCTGGAGGGACAATTTGTAATTTATTCTCCATGGAAACCAAACTTTTCCAATTACTGGAGAACAGTAAGTGTACCTTTCGCTCACGGCAGGTGAATTAGGATTGACTCAGCTTAATTTCTCCACTCTCCTCGTTTAACAATAACTCCATTGTAAGAAAAAGAGATGCATAAAAACAATAACAACTGAGCTAAAGCTAGGTAAATCCGGCTTAAATTCTCAATTAAAGTTTGTCAGTGCATGTATAATGAGGGCATCCAATGAAATGTGTTAAAATTCTTAAACTTTCAATTAAACGCCACTTCAGGTTAAACTGGTAAGTGTTTCATGATTAATTTACAGGACCACTAGTGATGTTCCACGTAAATGTACACTCAAAAACATCTCTAAAAGAAAATGGAAGATGTTTAACTGTAAGAAAATGTAGACTTCAAATGTGAAACTTGTTTTACAAGTCTACACAACTAAATGCTCAGTCATCCAAAAGACATTCACTGAGCAATAACTTTGAGGTCGGTTGTAGCAGGTCTGAGTCAGTCACAGGTTACATTTTTGGTCAAAATATTTTTTCTGCTTAATGGAGTTAAATATGTGTGTTGTATTTGTTTGTTTACAATCTAGGGACAATTAGGTGTAGGCGAGGACACAAACAACCCAAGCAAATACAATTCTTTATTGCTAAGTTCGCTGGGTTTTGTTAACTGCTAAAATCATGTTGTGAAATCATTGTTGATTCCCAGCTGGACGATATTAGCATGGAGCATACTAATATTTTATAAAGGTGATATGCTTACATAAAAAATAAATGGGGTGATAACAATTCCACAGAGTTCAGTTTAAACTACACGGCTGTTTTCTTGTTTATGCAAAATGACCCCCTAACGCTAATATGCTAACAGAGGTGCGGCCAACCAAAGGACAACCCAGGAACAAAAAAAACACCATCTCTGTCTCGCTCTCTATAATCAGAGTGATAAATCAACAGCTCCTCACACGGCTCACCAACGAGTATGACGACTGACTCGGGAATCGGAGGTGTGACCCCTCACAGTACCCCAGAGGCCCCCGTGCAAAAGGCGTACTGCTCCGATCCCACAGGAGGTGAGAGGATTTTTTTTCTGATCGCTCCTTGCGCAGATAAAGGTAATGAGCTGACATGAACGGACGTCAGGGATCGATAGGAATAGGTAGTATTTGCCCTCAAACGCTAGGGCACAGGCAGAGTGAGTGCTCGCTCATCGTGTGGAAAACCCCCTCTGCACGATCATTGCACCAACAGTTATGTACTACCTGCATAGGAAGTATGTGCCATCAAAAAATGCCCTAAAAAATTATACCTTAATTGTTAAATGCATTATAAAAATGTTATGCCCTAATTTGCTGTACATTCAACAGAGACATAATGGGAGTTCTCATCAGATCACAGTGTGTTACTAGACATTGAGGACAAACTACTGCACCTGACTCATATACAGATATCACATGCTGTTGGTATTACATCAAGTTAAACATTTGTATCACTGATGTTGATGTACTGTATATCACATTAGGATCTAAAGTGTAAACAAGGCAATTTTCACCTGTTAGGCTTACTGCATCAGATGTAATGTCTAACACAGTGTGCATGCATGTTTTCCTTGTGGAAATGTGTACTCAATTGCCTTCATTCAATACATTGAGATTATCACTGGTTTCCAATTATCAGAGATAGTCCAGTACAGGCAATGGTGTATGTATGCAATAAAGCCGTCTACATCAGAGACATGTGGCAGATAATGCACTGCAAACACTGGAGATGAAGGTTTAGAAGGCGTTTTTTATTTATTTTTTAAAGCACACCAACTCATACCTGTCTACTTCTATCCCTCTGAACATCACAGGGAGAGATCTCAGGCACCAGAGCTCCTTCTAGTGGCCAACTTGGGTACAGACAGCAACAACCACCTCTATCCCTGCACATCCCCATTTGGAAGCCTTCTCCACTATTTCCTCCTATATATAGCTTTCTATTGTGAATAACATATTGGGGAGTGAACATTTATGTAACAAGGTCCTTACTGAAAAGCCTTATTCAAAACAAAATCTGATACTACTTCAATTATAACCTGAATAATTGTCTTATGGCTCTCCTACATTTATGGGAGGTTAAAATTAATGGCATTGAATAAACAAGTTATTATGACTTATTAGTGCTGCATCGGTTTGATTGACAAAGTAATTGATTACTTATTCATTGGTATCTCCGAATGATCGTAAAGGTCACCAAGGCATCCTGTTTTTTCAAACAGGAAGAAATTATATAGTCTCAATGTCTGCCGGCCATTGTATTGACATTTAGCACAATACATGGGAGTCCGGAACATCAACTTAATGGATCTTACAATTAGACATGTCCTCCAAGAACAAGATTAATTCATCAGAATTTCTATCCTTCCTTCCCTCCCTCTTATCTTTTCTCCCTCGCTCTCCATTTGTCCCTTCTTGATTAATGATGGGAACCATATCCTCTAACACAACAGTAAATTAAGAGGGATTCAAGAGAAAGAGAAATAACAAAGGTCCATTCATCCCAATGGAGCTCTTACTGGTTGGAAACATTCAAAGGGGCTTTATTTGTAACGTCTATCTGTAGCAGACATGCTGTGTTAAATCCATTTCCGATTTTTCCTGAAGTATGTAATTCTCCTGAAGTGCAACATCTGATGCCAACAGTCCTCAATGAATGGGAGCAATAATGATATCAAAATAAATACAATCTATTTCTGTCTGTTGGTCTCTATTAGCTAGGCAACTCTAGTAGTGTGTGGATTTGCACACACACACACACACACACACACACACACACACACACACACACACTTCTTCCTCCTGTCCTCTCCCCTACCTCCACCTATATCCAATCTTCACTGCTCTGATCAGGCGTACTTCCACCCTGCAGCAGGTTGTGGATTCCGCCCCAGCAGGACCCACTGCTTCTCATCAGAGAGGGGCTCAGCTGCGCGCAGTGTGTGTCAATGTGTTTGTGTAAGGGTGTATGTGTTTGCCTGTGTATTTGAGCATGTGACTACCTCTGTTTCTGTCTGTGTGTGCATGTGGCACATGTGTATTTGAGCATGAGCATGTGTGTGTGTGTGTGTGTGTATTTGAGCATGAGCGTGTGTGTGTGTGTGTGTGTGTGTGTGTGTGTGTGTACACAACTGTTTGTGATTGTGCTGAATGAAGAGGGACAAAACCAGGCCCTGGCCACCAAGCACTATTTTTGTATTATTCCCACAGCCTTTGGCAGGTTCCACAAAGGGGCCAGACACACATAGCCATGTTGCTGGACATCTGGTTAAGTGGCTGGCATCAAGATGAAATGAAGGGGAGTCTTGACATGAGTCCAGGTCCCTGACTTCACTCAAATATGAGGCTTCATTTTTGCATTTAGAGATTTTGTTTGCATTCCTCTTCCGGGGAACCATTTGTTTGGATGGTGGGTTACTGTTGTTTTCTGTTTCCCAATCAAATGGCAGTGATGGGGATATGATAGTGAGACACCCTTAACATTTATAGTCAGAAACCTAAGGATTTGGACACCTGTTATTATTTGCAATTTGAATCCGATATGTATTCCAAAAAATAATTTGTGTTCAGAAAGCCTTAAACCCGAACATGTGTGCTGGCAAATAGGCACGCATGTGTGCACAAACGCTGACAGCATATTCACAGTCCATCATGTACATCAGTATCTGTCAACAAACTGGTGAATATCAAAGGATTCAGTTTGTCAATCCCGCTGTCTGTTTTGGTTTCTGATTCATGTTGAGTGAGAGCTATAATGTTGCCTTGATGTATTTACAGACAGCTGTGTTCGCAGTCATCCACATTATTGGACTTCAAAGTGTTTTGATGCCTCAACAGCATCTCCAGCTCCAGAGGTCAGATGCTGGGAGTTATGATTCTCCCCTATGAGAGCGTATTGCTCTGTCTACTAAGTACTTCTGTAACTGCCTTTGCTCAATGCACTCTTGGTTTTGAGATGACATCTTTGATCGATGTCCAGAAAGGCACAGGTGTGTTGGATTCTACATACAGTGTGATATGCTGCGATATCAGCCTTCATGTCAGGAGTGACCATGACAATTTGCTGTCAGTGACACTCTTTTAGTGCAGTTTGACATGATTTGGTGTGGGTGGTTGTGTATGTGTGTAAAAGGGAGTTGTTCTATTTTTATGCTATTTACATTCATATACATGCAGCAGCCTATGCCCTTCATATATTTTTCATGAAAAAGAATAAAAAAAATGTTTTTTTTAAGATGTGTGGGTTAAACTCAGATTGGGAGAGTTGAATTAAATATAATTTACTTAAATGTATTTATTGTCCTTATGCATCTGGGTCAACCCATATGTATAAATATAACTGTTGTTATTTGTGTCAACTACAACCAAGACAATATGTCTGTAAGGAGCGGTTATACAGATTGTAGGAAATATATTTAACGAGAGCTAAATAGTTTTTCCCTCTACACTAAGTGAAAAGAGTAACTGGCTCTCACATTCACAATGTTTTTACAAAACAATTGGCAGTTTATTTTTATTCGAAAGACTTGACCTTTTGTTGTCTGGTTGGTCTAACAAGTGTGGGCTAAAAGGAGATAAGTAGCAATTGATTTAAGTGTCTTTGTTCCGCAAAACTCCTTTGTTTATCAAGTCAAGAGTGCTCAGACTTCGGAAGGCTAAGGTTGCCCTGACCCTCAAATACCAATGCCCCTAAAGACACCACTTGTAATACTCAGTAGTGTTGAATGTTTACTCATCAACACACATTAAAAGGGCAGTGCTTGATTAAAATGCCTAAACTTTCAGCCTTGTACCCGATGTCACCCCAAGAGCTCAACGCTAATTAGCATAAAGATTTTTGGCGGTAGAAAAAGAGTGGACTGCTCCTTAAAACAAAAATAAGTGGGCTTCAATGAAGACTTGTGGACTAGTCAGCAGTTTTTAATCAAAGAAATTAAAATACTCACCAATTTAGTCATTTTCTCCACATGGGATTAGAGATTTGGAGAGGAAAAAAAAAACTTAGGGAATAAAATTGGGTTTGCTAAGCCGCTATTAAAGGTTTTCAAAAGCGTGAGTGTGAGGATCTTTAATGCTTCCAAAGTGACCAAGCTGGAGATGTTTTAATAAGAACACAACTGAGAAATGTACTTAATTAGAAGGAAGTGTATTTTGTCTAGTAGAGGTTGACAGTTTTTATTCTGGGTTTAGCTCCAAGGGTCTCAGGGTGATTTCACAGAGGGAAGGGAGAGTGTGGGGCGATGGGAGACAATGGAAAGGTATTGTTGAATTTCCTTCAATTTAAGCTCTCTGAAGCGGTGGTCCAGGAACTTGTCAGATTAAAGATTTGACAGTGTAGGAGACTCATGCCTGATAAGCAGAGAGAGAGCGCGAGAGAGCGAGCGTGAGAGCGAGCGAGGTGTGTCATTAGAGATGTGTTATTTATACATACACAAACATCAGTTGCCCACTGAGCCTACTTACCAAAAAAAAAAAAAAAAAAAAAAAAAAGAAACACACCCCCTAGTCACCATTACTCAAGCAGTTATGAATTGAAAATGGTAAAGAATTACCCCATACCCACCTGTAGGAGGGGGTTGGGTATTCATATGCCAAAATACAGGAGGCATCACTTGCAAACATACAGATCTTAATTTGAGCCAGCCTGCAACAGAGTGATCAAAAGAAGATCCTACATTAAACGTCTCTATATAATCCTGTCACATCAAAGCACTGTTTTTCTATGAAACGTAAACGGTACCATGAACACCAGTGAGGTAACTTGTTTCAGAGTTACCCTTTGAAAATGAGGTGGCTCAGTCCCAAGGCGCATTCAAAGCTGCTAAGCATGCAAAAGCCAGATGGACGTTTGCAAACAGTTGGAAGTTTGATACAGTAGTTCCCAGCAAATAATAGTCCCTTTGGGACTTGGCAGCCATGAAAATACATGTATTTTTAAATATAATGACTAGCCAAAGAATATTGAGTAAATATATGCCATATCCTTGACATCTTTGTACACTTCCATGACTATTTGTTTTGCATTGTGCCATTGCCCCTTTAGAGAAACATCTGAGCAGAGCAAATGGGTGGAGATGACCCAGGTCTAAGGAGCTAGATAAAGACTGCAGCAAACAGCCATGGAAGACTATGTTCAGTAACCATGAAACAGCATCTCCGTAATGAGGATGACTGCGAACACAGCTGTCTGTAAATACATCAAGGCAACATATAGCTCTCACTCAACATGAATCAGAAAACAAAACAGACAGCGGGATTGGGGCGACAGGTAGCCTAGTGGTTAGAGCGTTGGACTAGCAACCGAAAGGTTGCAAAATCGAATCCCAGAGCTGACAGGGTAAAAAATATGTTGTTCTGCCCCTGAACAAGGCAGTTCTCCCACTGTTCCTAGGCCGTCATTGAAAATAAGAATTTGTTCTTAACTGACTTGCCTAGTTAAATAAAAAAGGTAAAAAATAAATAGTCAGTCTCATTCTGGAAATTACCTATGGGCATCCATATCACTCAGCTGGGAATAACTAACATTTGAACTGCAATTAAAAGTACACAGCCTACAATCTGGCAGACAATTTACAACGGACAGTGCTCCAAGTCTCAGTCAAATGTATACAGTGCATTTGGAAAGTATTCAGACAACCTTATTCTAAATTTGATTAAATAACTTTTTTTCATCGTCAATCTACACACAATATCCCATAATGACAAAGCGAAAACAGGTTCTGACATTTTTGCAAATGTATTAAAAATGAAAAAGAAATACCTTATTTACATAAGTATTCAGATCCTTTGCTATGAGACTCGTAAATGAGCTCAGGTGCATGCTGTTTCCATTCATCATCCTTGAGATGTTTTTACAACTTGATTGGAGTCCACCTGTGGTAAATTCAATTGATTGTACATGATTTGGAAAGGCACACTCCTGTCTATATAAAGGTCCCACAGTTGACAGTGCATGTCAGAGCAAAAACCAAGCAATGAGATCAAAAGAATTGTCCGTAGATCTCAGAGAAAGGATTGTGTTGAGGCACAGATCTGGGGAAAGGTATCAAAAAATATCTGCAGCATTGAAGGTCCCCAAGAACACAGTGGCCTCCATCATTCTTAAATGGAAGAAGTTTGGAACCACTAAGACTCTTTCTATAGCTGGCCACCCGGGGGAGAAGGGCCTTGACCAAGGAGGTGACCAAGAACCCGATGGTCATTCTGACAGAGCTCCAGAGATCCACTGTGGAGATTGCAGAACCTTCCAGAAGGACAACCATCACTGCAGCACTCCACCAATCAGGCCTTTATGGTAGCGTGGCCAGACAGAAACCACTCCTCAGTAAAAGGCACATGACAGCTTGCTTAGAGTTTACCAAAAGGCACCTAAAGGACTCTCAGATTATCTGGTCTGATGAAACCAAGATTGAACTCTTTCGCCTGAATACCAAACGTCACATCTGAAGGAAACCTGGCACCATCCCTACGGTGAAGCATGGTGGTGGCAGCATCATGCTGTGGGGATGTTTTTCATGGGCAGGGACTGGGAGACTAGTCAGAATCGAGGGAAAGATGCACAGACCAAAGTACAGAGAGATCCTTGATGAAAACCTGATCCAGAGCGCTTAGGACCTCAAACTGGGGCAAAGGTTCACATTCCAACAGGACAACGGCCTAAGCACACAAGACAACACAGGAGTGGCTTCGGGACAAGTCTCTGAATGTCCTTGAGTGGCCCAGCCATATCTCTGGAGAGTCCTGAAAATAGCTGTGCAGCAAAAATGTCTAAAAACCTGTTTTTGGGGTATTGTGTGTAGATTGCTGAGAAGAAAAAAAACGATTTAATCAATTTTAGAATAAGGCTGTAATGTAACAAAATGTTGAAAAAGTCAAGGGGTCTAAATACTTTCTGAATGCACTGTATATTCGATGTCAAACCCCAAATTTCAGGGCCAGTTCCTGTGTGACAGGAGTGCTTTGACAAAATGAGGATCTGTCAGTGTTCCACCACCAATCATGCAAACCAGCTAGATACTGCGGACGAGCGGGACAGGCAGCCAGTAAGAGGAGGTTAACTGGGGGGAAAGGACAAGCAGGGAACTTCTCCCCTCCGTGTGGGTACCACCATTCTTTCTGTGTCAAGCAAGAATTTTAGCGCGTCTCTGATTTTATGTGCCCGATGCCCTTGACGTTATTTACTGTTTGGCCATTTTGTTGTTGTGAATTTTACCTTTTCGGCATAAGTGAAGCGCCCATATCGAGATTGCATGTAAGGATGTTTGCTCATATACAGTGGGGCAAAAAAGTATTTAGTCAGCCACCAATTGTGCAAGTTCTCTCACTTAAAAAGATGAGAGAGGCCTGTAATTTTCATCATAGGTACACTTCAACTATGACAGACAAAATGAGGGAAAAAAAAATCCAGAAAATCACATTGTAGGATTTTGAATGAATTTATTTGCAAATTATGGTGGAAAATAAGTATTTGGTCACATACAAACAAGCAAGATTTCTGGCTCTCACAGACCTGTAACAACTTCTTTAAGAGGCTCCTCTGTCCTCCACTCGTTACCTGTATTAATGGCACCTGTTTGAACTTGTTATCAGTATAAAAGACACCTGTCCACAACCTCAAACAGTCACACTCCAAACTCCACTATGGCCAAGACCAAAGAGCTGTCAAAGGACACCAGAAACAAAATTGTAGACCTGCACCAGGTTGGGAAGACTGAATCTGCAATAGGTAAGCAGCTTGGTTTGAAGAAATCAACTGTGGGAGCAATTATTAGGAAATGGAAGACATACAAGACCACTGATAATCTTCCTCGATCTGGGGCTCCACGCAAGATCTCACCCGTGGGGTCAAAATGATCACAAGAACGGTGAGCAAAAATCCCAGAACCACACGGGGGGACCTAGTGAATGACCTGCAGAGAGCTGGGACCAAAGTAACAAAGCCTACCATCAGTAACACACTACGCCGCCAGGGACTTAAATCCTGCAGTGCCAGACGTGTCCCCCTGCTTAAGCCAGTACATGTTCAGGCCCGTCTGAAGTTTGCTAGAGAGCATTTGGATGATCCAGATGAGGATTGGGAGAATGTCATATGGTCAGATGAAACCAAAATATAACTTTTTGGTAAAAACTCAACTCGTCGTGTTTGGAGGACAAAGAATGCTGAGTTGCATCCAAAGAACGCCATACCTACTGTGAAGCATGGGGGTGGAAACATCATGCTTTGGGGCTGTTTTTCTGCAAAGGGACCAGGACGACTGATCCGTGCAAAGGAAAGAATGAATGGAGCCATATATCGTGAGATTTTGAGTGAAAACCTCCTTCCATCAGCAAGGGCATTGAAGATGAAACGTGGCTGGGTCTTTCAGCATGACAATGATCCCAAACACACCGCCCGGGCAACGAAGGAGTGGCTTCGTAAGAAGCATTTCAAAGCATTTCAGCCCCAAAACAATCACTGCTCTAGAGGAGATCTGCATGGAGGAATGGGCCAAAATACCAGCAACAGTGTGTGAAAACCTTGTGAAGACTTACAGAAAACGTTTGACCTCTGTCATTGCCAACAAAGGGTATATAACAAAGTATTGAGATAAACTTTTGTTATTGACCAAATACTTATTTTCCACCATAATTTGCAAATAAATAAATTAAAAATCCTACAATGTGATTTTCTGGATTTCTTTTTCTCATTTCGTCTGTCATAGTCGAAGTGTACCTATGATGAAAATTACAGGCCTCTCATCTTTTTAAGTTGGAGAACTTGCACAATTGGTGGCTGACTAAATACTTTTTTGCCCCACTATATATTCTGCTGCAGGTCATTGCTGCAGTACACAATTTCAAAATGGAGTGTGATCTCTTCTTCCTAGCAAAAATAGTCCTTTAGTTGATTGTCTTGTGGAAAAATTGTCTTAGGCAGACTTTCTGTTCCTTGTTAATTCTCAGAGATAATGTGTCTTGACAGAGACTCCCCGAAGCTGGCTCGCTCTGCATCCCTGCAGAGAGCCCTGTCTGCCTTTGCCCTTTTGAAGACGTTATTGCTTTCATGTACAAGGGAACAGATAACCCAGCACGTGGAGGGAAGAGTAATTGCGCAGAGGCTTCGGGGGGACAGTATTTAGCCCACACAATGACTCCAGTCCCTGTGTCTCGCTATCTGTTTCTCACTCTTTCTCAGCCTAATGGACAATGCATCATATGGTATGGCAACGGAGGCACTGAGGCGGGTGAAATCATTCTCTCAGTATCCACAGTCCACAGACAGACAGCAGAGAGATGGAGAGCAGGATGTTGAATAGATAGACCAGAGTACTGTTTTTATTTTTGCTATGAAATCAAGATTGTAATAAGGTCATGAGATGTGAGAAACATTAAATGATGTGTGACCATGGAGATGGTCAGATAGACATCTCTGTGTGTACTAAACACCAAATAAACACTTGGTTTAGATCAGTGTTTCATTCATGAAAAATACATTTCTAACTGAAAGCTTCACTGTAAAGGGTGCCTAGAGGAAGTCAGAGAAACTATTATACCATGGAACTATAAAGCAACACTGTGCCACTGTGTGGATTTGGCCAGACAGTGGGAATAGCACAGGACTCTAGCTTCTAGAGAGAATTGAGATCTAGTTGTTAGCGCCCACTCCCTGAAGTACTTCTCCTTACCCTACCTGACCCGTGTCCATCCAGCACTTTACTCACCACCTCAGCAAACTCATCAGGTAGGCTACCCACATTGGGGGCTAACATAATTTCACAGCGGACTGAATCGTGGAAAGGTTAGCCTACTGCAAACTCATCAGTTCGTAGCCTGATAGCTCTCATATTTTGATTGGTAAATTCTCCTCAGATTTAAACTCAAACCTAGTGAAATTAATCTCTACATGTGTTTGTTACTGCAGACTTGTAGGTACGAAATACATTTTTCAAATGGCTACAGTTAAACACTAATTTGTCCTCAGTCACCCTCTACTGTGAGAATGACTTAGCTAACCAAATTCCTGGGAGCTTGATGTTGCTTTAAAGTGTGCAAAAGTTTTGTAGCTCTAAAGTGTAGAAGAAAGCAACAACAGGGTGCATTGCATTCCATCCCAGGCATTCAAGGTAAGCAAGCACAGAGAAGTCATTTCATCACCTGGTAAGAGGAAAATCAAAAAGGGAAACATTAAAAAGGAAGCACAAACCTGCAACTGGATGTAAAATATTACTGTGAATGTTTTTGAAGATGTGGGAGAACAAGGACAAATACCTTTCGTCCTCAGATCAAGCTTGGAGCCAATAAAAATCACTTTGACAATGTTTTTATGATTACACACAAAGCCCGTCATAGTATATGGCTAATGCAACAAGACAAAAATAAATTATATTACAATACATTCAATGTCTGTATTTGTGTTTAGACTCACTCTCGCATAATGTATAACATCCCTGCCTAGCACTAGCCTCAGGCGCTATGTTTGTGTTGCTTACAGCATTAAAAGCTCACTTTTGATAAGATTCTGTATGTTGATGTGTTATGTCTGAATGTATGTTTCAACTGTAGGCTTTAACAAGCAGGATCAGTTGTGACTTGTCAAAGCCTTACTGAGTCTTTGTGTTTTCTAAGCAGTGCATACCTGATCAAAAGGCCTTCACTCTAAAAGAGGCCTCACAGACAAGTTGGAACTATAACAAATTTGATTGACATGACTTCAAAATCAGGGGTCACAAATACTCCCTCCAGATTTTCCACATCAACCCTGGGATTTGAACCAGCATCTCTGCCTCTCAAATTTAATCTAATCAACCTATCAAATCAATGCCTGTAGCAAGGCTTTGTAGTGAGTACGTGTTATCTATTCGATTTTTAGATTTTACTTTGCATTAAAGATTGTTGCTATGGTAGAGATTCAATCCATATCGCTTAAGTTCAGCAATCTAGCGTGATTGAAATGGAAAGGTAATTTTACATTGAGCAGACATATGCAGTGCAGGAACATTGCCTTTACATTTCGATTGCACTGTAGCGCAACTCTTCAGTATATGCAAGCATTTACTTTCAAACTTGTTTGATGTGTTTGCAGTTCGGGAGAGGTGAAGGTCGAGAGCCATGCCTCCTCCAAAACACAACCCAGCCAAGTTGCACTGCTTCTTGACACAATGTGTCGGAGGAAACACCGTACACCTGGCCACCGTGTCAGCGTGCATTGCACCCTGCCACAGGAGTCGCTAGAGCACAATGACATCCCTGCCGGCCAAACCCTCCTCTAACCTGGACGACACTGGGCCAATTGTGCGCCGCCCCATGGGTCTTTTTACCCTTACCTTTTTGAGAGAAAAAAAGTATAACTTGTTAAACAAAATCTCTTCACATTTTAGTAATTTAGCAGACGCTTTTATCCAGAGCGATTTACAGGAGCAATTAGGGTTAAGTGCCTTGCTCAAGAGCACAGACATTATTCGCCTAGTTGACGCTGGGATTTGAACCAGCGACCATTCGGTTACTGGCCCAACGCTCTTAACCTGCTCCCCTGTATTAGTATAAAATAATAACATTAAAAAAAAACAATACAATAATATAGCTCAGTATTTGAATTATTTACTTTATACAGTCATTACTGCTCATCATCATCAAGGGTAGCGATAATTTCGGACCCCACTCTATATTGGTATTCGATTTTTACATCATGAAAAAATAAAAATCTGTCGGGATCACGCAACTAAACCATAAGTCAAAGTAAAACTAATCAAGCCAAGGCTCAAGGATATGTAGTATCAAAGAGATAAGCGCATCTCACCTCCCAAAATGTGCAAACGACTACATGTATAACTTCATTGCATCTAATTTAGCATCTGGCCTGTGCCGAGATAATGAAACTGATTGGCTGGAAGTACATTTCAGTGGACAATTAGCTCTGCCCTTTTTTCATACCAATTAACTGCACGGCAGTGATTGATTGCATTCCAAAGCTAATAAAGGCTAGTCTTTGTTACTTTTGACTAATTAGCTGAAGAGCAAAGTGTGGAAGGGATTTACTCTAGCAGAGTAATTTAAGGTCATGCATTCTGAAGAGTCCTCAAGGGGGCTTGACAAGAATATACAGCTTCTGACAGGTACAATTGTTTGACCTCTCTTGGGCCTGTCTCCTGGTCGCATCTATTACTTTGTCTCCTGTTTCATCATTCAGAGAGGCAGGCACCACTACTGGGTAGAGCGAGCTATCGCTGAGTTGTTGAGTGAGTTTGTGACAGAGTGCTGTCACTTTGGCCATTTGTCAAACTGGATTGCCCACTGAAGCCCCATGCAGACCAGGGCCTTAAATTGCCAGAGCATAAACTGTAGGAATACTAGCTTGAATTACTGAGGCACCTTTGAGGTGCTGTCCAAAGAAGCTACTACTAATACTGTCAACCAGCAGACAGCAAATGTTTTAAGTGTCTCCTATCCTCACTCGCACTGGCTAATTATATATTTTTAATTCTAGGTGTTATATGATTCTACATACAGTACCAGTCAAAAGTTTGGACACACCTACTAATTCAAGGGTCTTTCCTTATTTTAACTATTCTCAACATTGTAAAATAGTGGTGAAGACAAATAACACATGGAATCATGTAGTAACCAAAAGAAAATAGGTTATATTTGAGATTCTTCAAATAGCCACCCTTTGCCTTAATGACCGCTTTGCACCCTCTTGGCATTCTCTCAACAAGCTTCATGAGGTAGTCACCTGGAATGCATTTCAATTAACAGGTGTGCTTTGTTAAAAGTTAATGTGTAATTTCTTTCCTTCTTAATGCGTTTGAGTCAGCCAGTTGTTTTGTGACAAGGTAAGGTTGGTATACAGAAGATAGCCCATTTTTGGTAAAAGATCAATTCCATATTAAGAAATGACAGTCCATCGTTACTTTAAGACATGAATGTCAGTCAATTCGGAAAACTTTGAAAAGTTTTTTAAGTGCAGTCGCATAAATAATCAAGCGCTATTATGTTACTGGCTCTCATGAGGACAGCCACAGGAAAGGAAGACCCAGGGTTACCACTGCTGCAGAAGATAGGTTCATTAGAGTTACCTGCACCTCAGATTGCAGCCCAAATAAATGTTTCACAGAGTTCAAGTAACAGACATCTCAACATCAACTGTTCAGAGGAGACTGTGTGAATCAGGCCTTTATGGTCAAATTGCTGCAAATAAACCACTACTAAAGGACACCAATAATAAAAAGAGACTTGCTTATGAAAATTGAAAATTTCTGATCTATTATTTCAGCTCATGAAACATGGGACCAACACTTCACATGTTGCATTTATATTTTTCTTCAGTGTAGTTCAACTATACTTTAACCATATGGAGTTTCAACTTATCTGTGAAGCGTTTGTTGAAGTTTTCATATATGCTTCAGAACTCCATAAAGATAGTCGCAGACAGACACAATCACAGCCCTCATATTCATCTCTTTATACAGTACTCCTCTTTTTATGTGGAGTGATTTAGCAATCTTCCAACAAAGTCTGAGGATGAAATAGACAAATTTCCCTTTCATTAGAGCATTTCAAAATTTTGGGAGAGTTTTGAAGATCCTTCTTGGTTAAATCAGTAATCATCCTCCAATCTGCCTTGAGGAGAAAGAGAAATCTAATTTGATAAGGAGGTAATGAAGCCTCACAGCCATTATCATAGATAACCTATTTGTGGGACTGGTTGAGCAGTGATGGAAATTCTATTTAACAAAACTGGCTGATTTATCTATTTTGATCAGTGGAGAAAACCCTGAGATGGTCCTTTTTTTGCCCTTGCCAATTTACTTTGAACTATCCAAGTTGCCAGGGATCATTACATTCATACACTCGCTTGTTATTTAATGATTGAAAGCCAGAGAAAGTCTAATCTTGTGATAACCTGTGCACATGCTATGCACACAAGTGCAGGAAACATTTGGAGCAAAGGCCACTTCTGGGCAGTTGTCCTCTAGCAATAGTCTACTCACTGGACAGCATTACAGAGTATGCTCTAGGCTTTTGGTAATGAGATCAAATTATATCCAATACTATATGCCTGACATTGACCAAGTATAATATACACAATATTATAATATGTATTCATGCCAACAGAGACCTCGATAAGCACTGAAAATCACTTTTTAAGTCTATTAGCCTCCTGCACTGTTAACTGGACCTACATTGCTTAATGTGCTCGGCAGCTTGCACCCTCAATATGGGTCAAAAAAAAAAATATGCCTATGCAATCTGGCTATATGGCAACACAATAATCAGGTTGAAACAGTAACAAATATATATCACAACTGTCTTACACTTTTTTTGATATATGAGATGACATTTTTAACTATATCACAATGCAGAACATCCACAACAATTCAATAACACACAAAGCACTAATACAACCAGAAGCCTCTGGCCTCTGGAAGAACATTGTTACCTTCATTGCTAATAATACTGCTCCATTTTCCCTTTTTAAATGAACAGGACTGGTTATTAAAAGTGACAAGATTAATTAAGCGGACATAAATTAAAACATTAGGAATCCATCAAATAAAAGCCATAGTGTATAATTAACTAGAGGACTTGGATTGCATTCCGTTTCACTGCGCTCTGTTGACAAGGAGACAGTAGGTGAGCATACAGTAGCTCCTACATTTCTGTTAGAGAGCTTATGATATTAGAACGCCTCGGGCAGTACCTATAGCTCCTCACTCTGTCTTGAATTAATGTACCCAAGTAACAAATATTACACAAAAAGATCTAGGAAGCAAATTAAAATGCTTTTGTGCTTTTGTTAGGTTTATTGAATCTGACACCCAATACAACAAATACCACAATCCTAAAAATCATGTGATAACACTAGGAAGAAAATAAACAAATAATTTTAGCAAGTTTGTTCTTGGAAAATGAAAAGCTCTGGACATAAAAATGTGTTCGGTATATAATTAATTGAGTATACATAAAGGACTAAGTTCGATATATGAGCAAAATGTTTGGATGATGAAAGCAACATTTTTCAGCATGTGCTCTCTTGTCAATATTTATTTGCTGCAGCATCCTAGACCTCAACAAACCCAGACTGCATCCTGCTGCTCGTATATCAATTATGTGCACAGCTAAATGATGAAAAGAACAACTCCTGAACATGGCCCAACTCCACAGGTCTTTGGCCAGTACAGACTATAGGTACAGTGGTATAGATTGCAGTGCCACCTCTATCGTGCATGGTGTGCTGTCCTGAACTCTCCCACCGTCACATTCACTCAGCATCTGTTTTTAATGAACTGCTTTGCTGGACTATCTCCCCCATCTGCTCCTCCCCGCTCTCCTCTCCTGTGGTTTGGCGTGCCACACCAGAGGCATCCCACTGGGCAAAACCTGGTTGAACAACATTGTTTCCACATCATTTAAAAATATAATAATTCAATGTGATGATATTGAAACAATGTGGAAAACTGATTGGATATGAAAAAAGGAATCAACGTAAGTGAATATTTTATTATTTCCACCCTACTTTTAACCAAAATCTAATGACATGGTGAAATGTTTTGTTGATTTCTTGTTGAATTCACGTTAGTTGACAACTCAACCAAATGTAAACCAAAACTAGACGTTGAAATTACTTCGGTGCCCATTGGGCTGCTCAAACCCATTCAGTCAACACATCAGGGAGCATCTAGCCAGGCGCACGCTCTGTGCAAAGAGAGAAATATTGACAAAGTGTCTGGCAGTCATTTTATTATCTTGCCAGTTGGCATTGAACAGCATTGTGCCTGCCTGGTGGTGGCTTGAGAGAAGCTTTGCACGGTGCCCATGTTTGTAGAGCTAACAAATCTGGAAGCACTGTTGGTAAAATAAGCAGTGAATGTCTGCTATGTCCATCACATTAGTGTGGCTGGCTCGGATTGCGTGCAGGGCTAGAGTGAGCGGGACAAGATCACTGATTTCACTCTGTCCCACTAGCAAAGCTAGGGGCTCCCTCCTGCGCAACCACTGCCAAGGCCCACATTCATAAGGCCAAAATGGAAACACCAAATCATGTTTTTCAATTTGTTTGTTAATCACGCAAAAAATACCAACATACATTTGGCACCAGAAAACCCAATGACAGATATACTTTTATAAGTACTGTCAATCTCCATGACCTGATTTCAAAGTGATTATGGAACTAAGTGCTTTGTATGAGGTAAATGCATTTAACAATACTGTCACAGCTCAGACTGAAGAGTTCAGCTTGGGTTCAGACCACAAACCTCCCACCATAAGGATACACTTCACTGATAGCACCAGGACCATGACAACAGCAATAGGCATAATAAAGAATGATTTACCTTTTAGCCACATCATCTCTCTAACCATAGCTAATAGTGGGATGTCTGCAAATACTCACTAATGCAATAAAATTGCATTCTTGGAAATCTGTTTAAGTAGACATTATCAGGTTTTCAAATGATAATGTTCAAATCAAAGTTTATTGGTCGCGTACACAGTTTAGGAGATCTAATAGCGTGTGCAGCAAAATGCTTCTATTACTAGCTCCTAACAATGCAGTAAAATAATCAACAACAAAACAGTTCTGTGTATGTTTAATACAAACAGAAATATAATCAACCAGGTAACTGCTGGAATGTGACAATGTAATCTAAAGGCTCTCTTTTGAAGGTATGTTTTATATTTTTTCACAGTAAAAGTGCTTTGTCACATTTACATTGAACTCTTAAATGAGTCTGAGTGTCTGTGCGTAAAAGGAGTAGTGACAATGTGTATGGTAAATATGTGTTTGAAGATGGTAGACACCATTGAAAAGAAAAGTAGATCATCCTATTCACTGTCACCTAATTGTTATTCATCCTAGCTGGCAGTCAGTATGACAAAGCAATTGGAGAGAGAACAAATATCAGTCTTTTTTGTTGATGACTGACAGAGTTATTTACAACTGACAACTTCAAAAGAGATCAAAGTGTATTCGTTTTGGAGAGGCAACTCCCCAGTTGCAGCACTTGGTAATTGAACTGAGAACAGAGTCACAAATGTAGAGTGAGCACTCATAAGTGATAAGGATAGATGGGGCTAGTGTGCAATATTGTAGTAATGTTTTGTTTATTCATTTGTGTTTTAATATAGAAACGTATTGTTGTCGCAGTATTGTGATTGTTTCATGAATGAGACTGAAAGAATGGCAATATGAAAGAATTAAGAGATGAATGGACTGCAATGATTGGAGGAATTGATGCATACGACACCGTCGGGACTTAGCAGATGGCGTAGACAGTTGTAGCACACTGTTAAAGTAAAATCCAACATCTTTTGTATTGATGATGCTAAGACGCTTTTAACAATGACTTCGACTGAGTTCTAAGTTTTGAAATTGCCATATACACTTACTATTATCTTAACAAGCAGAATCACCAATCTCTATTATCAGATGACATAAGATGCTTTTCATACAGTGCCTTCAGAAAGAATTCACCCCTTTCCTTTTTCCAAACTTTGTTGTGTTACAGCCTGAATTTCAAATGGATTACATTTAGATTTTTTTGTATCAGGCCTACAGACATTACCTCATTATGTCAAATAAGAATTATATTTTTAGAAATGTTTACAAATAGATTAACAATTAATTTAACCAGGTAGGCCAGTTGAGAACAAGTTCTCATTTATAACTGCGACCTGGCCAAGATAAAGCAAAGCAGTGTGACAAAAACAACACACAGTTACACAAACACATACAGTCAATAATACAATAGAAAAATCTATGTACAGTGTGGGGATGAGGTAGTTGGGTGGGCTATTTACAGATGTACAGTGATCAGTAAGCTGCTCTGACAGCTTACGCTTAAAGTTAGAGAGGGAGATATAAGTCTCCAGCTTCAGAAATGTTTGCAATTCGTTCCAGTCAATGGCAGCAGAGAACTGGAAGGAAAGGCAGCCAAAGGAAGTGTTGGCTTTGGGGATGACCAGTGAAATATACCTGCTGGAGCGCGTGCTACGGGTGGGTGTTGCTATGGTGACCAGTGAGCTGAGAAGGCGGGACTTTACCTAGAAAAGACTTATAGATGACCTGGAGACAGTGGGTTTGGCGACGAATATGTAGCGAGGGCCAGCCAACGAGAGCATACAGGTCGCAGTGGTGGGTAGTATTTGGGGCTTTGGTGACAAAACGGATGGCACTGTGATGAACTACATCCGGGTTTGCTGAGTAGAGTGTTGGAGGCTATTTTGTAAATGACATCGCCAAAGTCAAGAGTCGGTAGGATAGTCAGTTTTACGAGGGTATGTTAGGCAGCATGAGTGGAGGAGGCTTTGTTGCGAAATAGGAAGCAGATTCTAGATTTAATTTTGGATTGGAGATGCTTAATGTGAGTCTGGAAGGAGAGTTTACAGTCTAACCAGACACCTAGAATACGTGGACAACTACAAATACCTAAATCAGAACCGTCCAGAGTAGTGTAGTCGGGCGGGCGGGTGCGAGCATGCATTTAGTTTTACTTGCATTTAAAAGCAGTTGGAGGCCACGGAAGGAGTGTTATATGGCATTGAAGCTCGTTTAGAGGTTTGTTAACACAGTGTCCAAAGAAGGGCCAGATGTATACAGAATGGCGTCGTCTGCGTAGAGGTGGATTAGAGAATCACCAGTAGCAAGAACGACATCATTGATATATATATACAGAGAAAAGAGTTGGCCCGAGAATTGAACCCTGTGGCACCCCCATAGAGACTGACAGACAACAGACCCTCCCATTTGACACGCTGAACTCTATCTGAGAAGTAGTTGGTGCACCAGGTGAGGCAGTCATTTGAGAAACCAAGGCTGTTGAGTCTGCTGACAAGAATGCTGTGTTTGACAGAGTCTAAAGCCTTGGCCAGGTCGATGAAGACTGGTGCACAGTACAGTCTTATCGATGGCGGTTATGATATTGTTTTGGACCTTGAGCGTGGCTGAGGTGCACCCATGACCAGCTCAGAAACAAGATTGCATAGTGGAGAAGGTACGATGGGATTCGAAATGGTCGGTGATCTGTTAATTTGGCTTTCGAAGATTTTAGAAAGGCAGGGCAGGATGGATATAGGTCTATAACAGTTTGGGTCTAGTGTCTCCCCCTTTGAAGTTGGGATGACCGCGGCAGCTTTCCAATCTTTGGGGATCTCAGACGATACGAAAGAGAGGTTGAACAGGTTAGTAATAGGGGTTGCAACAATTGTGGCGGATAATTTTAGAAAGAGCGGGTTCAGATTGTCTAGCCCAGCTGATTTGTAGGGATCCAGATTTTGCAACTCTTTCAAAACTGGATTGGGTGAAGGAGAAGCGGGGGGGCTTGGGCAAGTTGCTTCAGGGGTGCAGAGCTGTTGGCCGGGTAGGGCTGGCCTGGCCTAAAGCATGGCCAGCCGTAGAAAAATGCTTATTGAAATTCTCGATTATCGTAGATTTATCAGTGGTGACAGTGTTTCCTAGCCTCAGTGCAGTGTGCAGCTGGGAGGAGGTGCTCTTATTCTCCATGGACTTTAGTGTCCCAAAACCTTTTGGAACTAGTTCTACAGGATGCACATTTCCGTTTCAAAAATCTAGCCTTAGCTTTTCTAACTGACTGTGTATATTGGTTCCTGACTTCCCTGAAAAGTTGCATATCGTATTTGATGCTGATGCAGAACGCCACAGGAAGTTTTTGTGCTGGTCAAGGGCAGTCAAGTCTGGGGTGAACCAAGGGCTATATCTGTTCTTAGTTCTACATTTTTTGAATGGTGCATGCTTATTTAAGATGGTGAGGAAAGCACTTTTGAAGAATGACCAGGCATCCTCTACTTATGGGATGAGGTCAATATCCTTCCAGGGTACCCGGGCTAGGTCGATTAGAAAGTCCTGCTTGCTGAAGTGTTTTAGGGAGCGTTTGACAGTGATGAGGGGTGGTCATTTGACCACGGACCCATTACGGATGCAGGCAATGAGGCAGTGATCGCTTAGATCCTGGTTGAAGACAGCAGAGGCGTATTTAGAGGGCAAGTTGGTCAGGATGATATCTAAGAGGTTTCCCATGGTTATGGATTTAGGGTTGTACCTGGTAGGTTCCTTGATAATTTGTGTGAGATTGAGGGCATCTATCTTAGATTGTAGGACGACCGGGGTGTCTATAACAAGCGGCAACGATGAGACTTTTTTCTGGAAAGGTGGATTTTTAAAAGTAGAAGCTCAAATTGTTTGGGAACCGACCTGGATAGCATGACTGAACTCTATCTTTGCAGTAGATTGCAACTCTTCCCCCTTTGGCAGTTATATCTTGTCGGAAAATGTTGTAGTTGGGGATGGACATTTTCAGGATTTTTGGTGGCCTTCTTAAGCCAGGATTCAGACATTGCTAGGACATCAGGGTTGGCAGAGTGTGCTAAAGCAGTGAATAAAACAAACGTAGGGAGGAGGCTTCTGATGTTAACATGCATGAAACCAAGGCATTTACGGTTACAGAAGTCAACGAATGAGATTGCCTGGGGAATGGGAGGGGTTCTGGGGGCTGCAGGTCCTGGGTTAACCTCTACATCACCAGCGGAACAGAGGAGGAGTAGGGTAAGGGTACAGCTAAAGGACTGGCTATAAGAACTGGTCATCTAGTGTGTTCGGAACAGAGTAAAAGGAGCAGATTTCTGGGCGTGGAATAATACATTCAAGGCATAATGTACAGACAAGGGTATGGTAGGATGTGAGTTCAGTGGAGGTAAACCTAGGCATTGATCGACAATGAGAGAGGTTTTGTCTCTAGAGGCACCAGTTAAGCCAGGTGAGGTCACCGCGGCAAAAGGGCTATCTAAGGCATATTTGGCAGGGCTGGGGGCTCTACAGTGAAATAAGACAATCACTAACCAAAACAGCAATAGACAAGGCATATTGACATTAAGGAGAGGCATGTGTATCCGAGTGATCACAGGGTCAAATGAGTAGCAATAGGTGTGTCAGGGAGCCGATTCAGTAGTCACTACTACTCTAGGCGAGCTGGAGACACGGCGATTCAGACAGTTAGCGGGCCGGGGCTAGCAGAATGGGCCTTCGGCAATGTCGCAACGGAAGAGCCTGTTGAAACCACCTCGGACGATTACGTCAGCAGACCAGTCGTGATGGATCAACGGGGCTCTGTGTCAGCAGTAAAGGGTCCAGGCCAATTGTAAAAAGAGGTATTGTAGCCCAAGAATTGGCTGGTGGACCTCTTCGGCTACCATGGAGATGGGCCTAACTCGTGGCTAGCTCAAGGCTAACTGGTGCTTGCTTCAGGACAGAGACATTAGCCAGGAATAGCCACTCGGATTGCAGCTAGCTAGCTGCGATGATCTGGTGTAAAGGTTCAGACCTTGCAGTAGGAATCCGGACATGTGGTAGAGAAAAAGCAGTCCGACATGCTCTGGGTTGATATCGCGCTGTGCAGACTGGCAGGTATTGACCGAGCTGAGGATGGCTGGTGTCCGAGTTAACGGTGAAGACCGCTAGCAGTGGCTGACTGACTAGTAGCTAGTTATCTGGCTAACTTCTGATGGGGGTTCCGGTTCTAAAGTATAGAAATAGCAGATCCGTACCACATTGAATGAGGCAGGTTGCAGGAGAATATATTCAGTCTGTAGATGGAAAGTGAGATTAAAATATATACAAAATATATACGAGGAAAATTATAGGAGAGGAAGGAAAATGAGGCCAATGGTGACTTTAAAACAGAGTTTAATGGCTGTGATAGGAGGAAACTGAGGATGGATCAACAACATTGTAGTTACTCCACAATACTAACCTAATTGATAGACTGACAAGAAGAAAGGAAGCTTAAAAACATTCCAAAACATGCATCCTGTTTGCAACAAGGCACTTAAGTAATACTGCAAAAAAATTGGCAAAGCAATTAACTTTTTGCACGGAATACAAAGTGTTATGTTTGGGGAAAATCCAAAACACCACATTACTGAGTACCACTCTCCAAACTTTTCAAGCATAGTGGTGACTGCATTTGGTTAAGCTTCTAATCGTTAAGGAATTGGGGAGTTTTTATGAATAAAAAAAAATCTATGGAATGGAGCTAAGCACAGGTAAAATCCTAGAGGAAAACCTGGTTCAGTCTGCTTTCCACCAGACACTGGGAGATCATTTCACCTTTCAGTAGGACAATAACCTAAAACACAAGGCCAAATATACATTGTAGTTGCTTATCAAGAAGGCAGTGGCCAAGTTACAGTTTTGACCTAAGTCTACTTGAAAATCCGTGGCAAGACCTAAAAATGGTTGCAACAACCAATTTGACTAAGCTTGAAGAATTTAGAAGATAATGGGAAAATGTTGCACAAACCAGGTGTGGAGAGCTATTAGAGACTTACCCAGAAAGACTCACAGCTGTAATCACTGCCAAAGATGCTTCTACAAAGTATTGATTTAGGGCAGGGGTGTGAACACTTATGTAAATGGGGTATTTCTGTATTTCATTTTCAATACATTTGCAAAAATGTCTAAAAACCTGTTTTCACTGTCATTATGGGGTATTGTGTGAAGATGGATGAGAAAATATTTTATCCATTTTGAATTCAGGCTGTAATGCAACAAAATGTGGAATCAGTAAGTATGAATGATTTCTGAAGAAACAATAATGTTCAAGTTTTGAAATTAGCATTCTTACTGTTATCAGAACAGAAAATAATAACTATAGAATTAAACTATGCCCTTTGTATTCCCAAAAACTGAATATAGATCAAAAGCCTGAACATGAAAACACAGAATATTCGGTTGCTGGGGTAGGCTGGCTGTTTATGAAATGCGTCTGAACCTCTTGACTAGAAGGGCAACATTTCCGCATGCCACTTCAAAGGCCATCTCTTTTTGGGTAACTGACAAGGATGACTCCGATTGAAACCAAATTACAGCAGGGCCCGACTTTTGTCTCGACTCCGCATCTGGAGGAGGGACTGTGATCATTCGGATAAACACATTCGGAGGAAGAGAGAAAGAAAGAAATAGAGAAAGAAACAACTCACAAAGAAGCTGTTAACGTTACTGGAGCTTTCCTCTGAGAAGATGTAAGCAGGGCCACTACTCGTTTAATTTCAAGTGAAGGAGCCAGGTGTATGGATCATTGAATTCCCGCTATTACCACATCTTGTCATGCTTGATTTCAAATAACGTCAGCAGGTGACTCAATAACAGGCTAAATATATATATGCTGTTTTCCGACTGTCAGTGGAGTGAGGCGAAAATACGAATGGGGGCTAAATAAAGAGGGGTGCTGTCAAGCCCAAGTACTCCTCTTCCGGACCACTTACACGTGACAGACCCCAGTCGTCATGGGATAAAGAAAATAACTTGTTGGATTTGGGAAAGCGTCTTTACTTGGCACCAGATAGATTATTTCTTTCCAATAGAGACAATTTTGGTCTTATCAGTTTGTGCGTGGTGATATTAAACACTGTAGGTTTAAGTTCTGGAAATGAGGATTATCTCTATTGAATTTTAATTGAATTAATGAAGTTGAGAGATACAGAAACAATAACATCTACACTAGCATTACGCTACACTACAGTTTTTAGACACCAGGGGCATTTGACATGTAGTTTGTTTTCAAGTAATACTGTGTCCCTAATCATCCACTCTTTGTATGCTATCATATTATACTAAACGTCTAACTTCACTATCTAGCAAAAATGTTTTTTGTACTGTTTTCATAAAGTTCCTGCCATACTCATCAACTCATTCAGTTTCACTAACTTAGTTTGGAAAGGGGGAGTAAGATTTACATTAATTATTTGGCATCAATGTCTCTTGGAAGTCGAATAAGTTCATTGGTGGTTTTCATGGATCAGACCTTGAAAACGACACTTCAATGACTCAAGCAAGGTGTGCAGTACTGATGAACATCACCCCGAAGAGGTCGGATGCAGCCAGCTAAGTGGAGAGGACAGCTGTGCAAGCATCTTCTGGACATGGCAACATTCCTTTGATATTTCAGGAAGTCTACATCCGTTTTCATGAAAGAAAAATTCTGGTCTTTCACGCTTGGCTAGCTGGGGAAAAGCCATCTACACTGAGCCTTGTGATAGATGAAAGGAAGGATATGTTTTTTAGCTAGTTAGAGTTGGGTTGTGCACAACTTCTTCCGTAAACTTTTTGTCAAGTTTTGAGAGCAAAATATATTTTGTTTATTTTTTTATTTCACCTTTATTTCACCAGGTAGGCCAGTTGAGAACAAGTTCTCATTTACAACTGCGACCTGACCAAGATAAAGCAAAGAAGTGCGATAAAAACAACAGAGTTACACATGGGATAAACAAATAGTCAATAGCACAATAGAAAAATTTATATACAGTGTGTGCAAATGTAGAAAGATTAGGGAGGTAAGGCAATAAATAGGCCATAGTGGCGAAATAATTACAATTTAGCATTAACACTGGAGTGACAGATGTGCAAGAAGAGATACTTGGGTGCAAAAGATAAAAAATAAATAACAATATGGGGATGAGGTAGTTGGGTGGGCTATTTACAGACGGGCTGTGTAAAGGTGATCGGTAAGCTGCTTTGACAGCTGATGCTTATTAGGGATAACTAAGAAGAGCTGCACGTCAAAATCTTGAAACAGCCTGTATGGTGCCTACAGTATACAAACATTGGGAACACCTGCTCTTTCAATGACAGACTGACCAGGTGAAAGCTACGATCCCTTATTGATGTCACTTGTTAAATCCACTTCAGATCAGTGTAGATGAAGGGGAGGAGACAGGTTAAAGAAAGATTTTTAAGCCTTGAGACAACTGAGACATGGATTGGTGAATGGGTGGGACAAAATATTTAAGTGCCTTTGAACGGGGTATACTAGTAGGTGCTTTTTTTCATGCTCAATGGTTTCCTGTGTGTATCAAGAAGGACATCCAATCCCAACGAATTGAGGCTGTTCTTCAAGCAAAAGGGGGTACAACTCAATATTAGGAAGGTGTTTAATGTTTTGTACTCTGTATAACTCTACATCATGAAACGCTCCCATTCCAGTCAATCTTCAGCTAACCCATACATTTTAGGATACTAGAGGTGAAATATTCCAACATGACATTGGAATCACATATCAAGGTTTGCTTGAGATTGAGGACTTCAGGAAATGATTCATTCAAGAATGAAATGCATTCTGATTGAAGTGAAAGATCCTCAAAAAAATAAGTCCCATTTTGCTGTCACATTGTGCAACCATGCCATGTGGGAGAGTTTGGCTCTCGGAGCACTATGTCAATGCACCAGCCTGAGTAACACACTCTTTCACAAGAGCAGCGTGGACCATTTGAAGAGACCATGAGTGACGGCCTTCTTCGCTCCTCGAGGACTGACGTGGTGGCGTCTCAGCAGGTGAATGAAAATTTAGCCGGATGCCTGACTGGTTGTATGCCTGCCATTGGAGTTTTCACTGTTGTTTTGGGGAGAAGTGGCTGCCTGATTCCCTGGTTTTGTGAGTGAGTGAGTGAGTGAACATCTTTGTCTGACACAAATGAACAGCTGGCATCAATTTTGATTATTTAAAGTCGTTTATTTAGTTCTACCTGGATACGCATTATGGGATTTGGATGTTTGAAGTCTTTGGTTTGTTTATAAGCCGCAACCAAAATAATGCATAACTTACATCTCCGAAATAAGTTAGACAGTGTTTGGAAGCTGTTAACAGGATGTCTTGCTACTACTGAATTGGTATTATTTATCCTAAAAATAGTAAACTCGTTAGATAGGTGACAACACTAAGGCCCAAGAGAACCAAGTGTGACAGGAGTTGGTGCTGGTATTGCATCATCAAAACACTGCCAATGTCACTGTCAGTCAGAGAAGCAGAAGGCTTTAACTTTCTCTACAAAATCAAAACTTGACAATGTCTTTTTCCCCTAAGACAGCTTTTCTATGTCACCCCTAGCTACTGCACTTTTTGACACTAATAAACGTAGGGCCATTTCGTGACATCTCCTTGTTCCTAATCCAAATTGACAAGGCGTATTTTCCGTCAGAGAAGCGCAGAAGGGAAATTGAAGCAACGATTCCCAAGAGTGAAACTAAAAAAATCAAATCAGTGGGAAGGCTCTTTGGAATTCTGAGTTCCCTGGCATGGTTTGGTTTAAGTATCTGCAATTTCCCAGCCATCAACCATCTGTCTTTTTCACTCAAAGCATCTGGCACCTCAAATGTATCACATCAGCAAATGAAAGTAACTGTGATTGAACCCTTTTACTGTAAATTTACTTAATATCCCACTTCATCTTTTCATGCTATGTTGAACCCACATAGATTCTTCTGAAATAGCTGAGGACATTCACCTATAGTAGTGTGCTGGTTGATGAGTTTCTAGTCTAAAAAGTAGTGAGCCAACAAGTAGCAACACTCACCTTACTCTCCCCATAAATACCAAGTCTGCCAGAGGGGCTGTGCAGTGCCCTCCGAAGCAGACTTCTTCCTTTTTCATGTCTATAAAAAATGGGGGTCTATTTGAGGGAAGGATTCGGCAGTCGGCACCTTGCCTTTGAATGCGTGTTGCTGTGCACTGTTCCAGAGCTAGGCCTTGCATCTGCACTGCTGCTGAATCATTACTGAGCACAGGCCTCTGAGCTTTCTGTCTGCAGGATGAAATTATGTAGAATCACCTTCTCTTGCCTTGTCAGTAGCTGTTATCGCTGCAGGATTGGAAGGGTTGCCTCTCGCACAGGTTGCCAGGTTTGAAGAGTTTGGACGGGTGAAAGATTGTCGATGCCCTGCATGCATATTCATTGGGGGATCGGATCATCCTCACGGAATATCATATGCAAAAGAAGACTGACGTATCAAATGAAATACTAGTACCATCAAAACTGTGTTGGCTCTCAAAACTGCTGCACAGATTTGTTTTCCACATATACGCTACAGATTAAAGAGTGATCTCTAGGTGAGCAAGACTGCACATTATAATTTAAATGTAATATTATTTTTATTAAGACTTTACAAGACGACCTCCCATACAGTTAGAAATAGAAGCTCATTGAAATGCATCCACTGTTCTATTACTGTTCTGCATATCACTGTTTGCACCAAACAAATCCTGAATAATATCCAGATTTACCTAGTCAATCAATGCCCCTGGGTTGTCTTGGCACAGCCAGTCATTTGGTCATCCTTGCCCTGAGTCATCACCTTCCATCATTTTCAGCTGATTGCTATCAATGTACTGTAGTACCCTGATCAGTTGCTAACTAGATAAGTCATTGTACAGAGTGAATTGTTACTCCTATGCTTTTCCTGACAGTATGGAATGACTACAAGGATGGGATTTTGTCTAATAGCTTGGTATATTCAGTGGTGCATCAAATAATGCATGCTCAAAGCATCATCATAATCTACAAAATCCTCCCTTGGAGACCTGCATTCCAAATTCTCATGCCTTAGTCATGCTATTGTTTATTTAGTCTCAGGTGGTAATCAATAATTCATAAATATTACACTATTGAACTACAAGAGCACTGCGGCGATGTCTCACTCAAACCACTCTCTACACAATGAGTAATCAGTGAGGAAAAGAGTGTTGATTTGCTCCACTATGTCTGTATCAGTAAGACCCTAAACTCTGGGCTTTATTAAAGCACGGCTCATAGCAAGGCTGAGGGGCAATAAACAAAAACAACCGAGACATGTTCTGTAACGTACACACACAAACCACAGAGAAAGAAACAAGGGGATGGAGTGAGAGCAAAGAACACAAAAATAAATAAACCGGGTGGGAGAGAGTGGGAGGGGGGGTTGCACTTGAGCAGCCTCAAGTGCAACAGATTCTGGGTGAATCTCAGTAGGCACAACATGCTCAGTGAGATAGTCCTATTTTGTCTCTTCATTTTCCCCTCTCACTCTTCCACTCCCTCACTGTATTTCACACACAAACTCCCATAGGTCACAGCAGCACAACAGAGAGAGCCTGAGGACACTTGTGTTAACAAAGGCTGACGTCTACCCTGTCACAGAGGCAATGAGACGTACCAGAGATGGTGTTTGATGCCTGCGCCTCTGCCTTCATTTTCTGCTCTGGATAGAGAGATATATATATATATATATATATATATAGCAGGCTTCTTCTATTCATGCATTTTGTTTTTGAGGGCCAAATTAAAATAAAAAAACTTCAAAGTGTCTTTAGTCTGATTTTTGTATTTTGCCTGACTTGCAGCTTAACCAGGTCCAAATTGCAAAGTTGATATTCAAACAAGATTGTGACCATGGCTTGAAAAAAAAAAATCACTGAGACCACACCGTTGGCTCAGACTTATGAAGGTCTATTACCTTTCAAATGATATAACCAACTTTGAAATCATCAGTTGCAACTTTTGTTTCAAAATTGCCCAAATTGTGCCATTGAATGTTGAAAGCTTAGCAATAGAATTCCATGTAGTAGAGTCACCAAATTGCACACACACAGCTAGGCTTGGGTATTAAAAAGATTTGTAGATACAGGGCCATCAAATTGTATGCATTAACCTCACAGAAGCTTTTTCACAATATTGCTGCCAAACAACTCAATTTCGCATGACCATATCTGTATGAAATATAATTGTAGTTGTAGTTCCTAGTGATGTAGAATACACAACCACATGAGCTAGGTGTGCCAGATATAAAGATGTATAATTATTCACAGAAATGTGGCAAGAATGTTCCTGAAAAGCAGTATGAGTCGCTGATTTCTGAAGATGTTATAATTTATAATTAATATTTAATCTTCAACCATGTTAAATGGATATGTACAGTACATGTGAATAGTCATGGATGTGACCTGATTAAAATGATATACAATGTTATCGTATTAGCGGTTTTCATTATGAGGACTATACAACATCAACATTAGACTACTTAACTCCCCTAGTAGCAGCAGGGAATAAAGACGCAGGGAGTTCTGCAGCTTATTCCAAAAATGGGGGATATTGAAACTGAAAGTGGATTTACAGTGAGGGAAAAAAGTATTTGATCCCCTGCTGATTTTGTGCGTTTGCCCACTGACAAAGAAATGATCAGTCTATAATTTTTATGGTAGGTTTATTTGAACAGTGAGAGAGAATAACAAAAAAAATCCAGAAAATTGCATGTGAAAAATGAGGGAAATAAGTATTTGAGCCCCTCTCAATCAGAAAGATTTCTGGCTCCCAGGTGTCTTTTATACAGGTAACGAGCTGAGATTAGGAGCACACTCTTAAAGGGAGTGCTCCTAATCTCAGCTTGTTACCTGTATAAAAGACGCCTGTCCACAGAAGCAATCAATCAGATTTCAAACTCTACCATGGCCAAGACCAAAGAGCTCTCCAAGGATGTCAGGGACAAGATTGTAGACCTACACAAGGCTGGAATGGGCTACAAGACCATCGCCATGCAGCTTGGTGAGAAGGTGACAACAGTTGGTGCGATTATTCGCAAATGGAAGAAACACAAAATAACTGTCAATCTCCCTTGGCCTGGGGCTCCATACAAGATCTCACCTCGTGGAGTTGCAATGATCATGAGAACGGTGAGGAATCAGCCCAGAACTACACGGGAGGATCTTGTCAATGATCAAGGCAGCTGGGACCATAGTCACCAAGAAAACAATTGGTAACACACTACGCCGTGAAGGACTGAAATACTGCAGCGCCTGCAAGGTCCCCCCTGCTCAAGAAAGCACATATACATGCCCGTCTGAAGTTTGCCAATGAACATCTGAATGATTCAGAGGACAACTGGGTGAAAGTGTTGTGGTCAGATGAGACCAAAATGGAGCTCTTTGGCATCAACTCAACTCGCCGTGTTTGGAGGAGGAGGAATGCTGCCTATGACCCCAAGAACACCATCCCCACCGTCACACATGGAGGTGGAAACATTATGCTTTGGGGGTGTTTTTCTGCTAAGGGGACAGGACAACTTCACCGCATCAAAGGGACGATGGACAGGGCCATGTACCGTCAAATCTTGGGTGAGAACCTCCTTCCCTCAGCCAGGGCATTGAAAATGGGTCATGGATGGGTATTCCAGCATGAAAATGACCCAAAACACACAGCCAAGGCAACAAAGGATTGGCTCAAGAAGAAGCACATTAAGGTCCTGGAGTGGCCTAGCCAGTCTCCAGACCTTAATCCCATAGAAAATCTGTGGAGGGAGCTGAAGGTTCCAAATTGCCAAACGTCAGCCTTGATACCTTAATGACTTGGAGAAGCTCTGCGAAGAGGAGTGGGACAAAATCCCTCCTGAGATGTGTGCAAACCTGGTGGCCACCTACAAGAAACATCTGACCTCTGATTGCCAACAAGGGTTTTGCCACCAAGTACTAAGTCATGTTTTGCAGAGGGGTCAAATACTTATTTCCCTCATTAAAATGCAAATCAATTTATAAAATTTTTCACATGCAATTTTCTGGATTTTTTTGTTGTTATTCTGTCTCACTGTTCAAATAAACCTACCATTAAAATTATAGACTGATCATTTCTTTGTCAGTGGGCAAACGTACAAAATCAGCAGGGGATCAAATACTTTTTTCCCCCTCACTGTACCTAATTCGGTGGAGACCCAAGGAACCTCAAGAGTTAACCAACCCTGTGAACGGGTTTGGTAACTCATGTTTTTATACTTCCACAACGAAGTTAGGTAAGTCGGAAGCTTGTATAGTAGAGCTTTGTAAACAGAAAGGCAATAGTGAAGTGATCTACGGGACTTTAATGAGGACCAGCCAACCTTTTGATACAGGATGCAGTGATTCATATTGAAACTGTCACCTGTGATAAAGCGAAGTGTTCTATGGTAAACCGAATCCAAAAGTTTAAGAGTTGTGACTGCTGAATTCTGGTAAATGGTGTCACCATAGTCAAGAACTGGGAGGTAAGTTGACTGTACAATCTGCTTCCTGCTGTTTATGGAGAAGATCTGTTTCTAAAAAATAAGCCCACTTTAAATCTTAGCTTTTTAACTACAATAGCTCATCAGTATGTTTTTTTTTTTACATTTAAATCCTTGTCAATCCAAATGCCCAGATATTTATAGGCGGGAACCCAACCGATGGGAATAAATACGTAGTCCATTTGAAAAAATAATAAGGGAACCACATATGTTTCATCTTGCCCACATTAAGTACAAGTTTTAAACCAACCAGGGCTTTTTGTAAGACAACTAAGTCAGATTGCCGTTCTAACAATGCCTGGTCTACAGTTGGGGCAATGACATACATAACAGTATCTTCTGCATACAGATTAATATAGCAGTTAACAGATAATATTTGTCTATGTATATAAATAGTAAGGAGAACAGGTCCCAAGACCGACCCCTGCGGTACACCTTTCGAACATATCCAGGAAACTAGATTTAACACCAGACGTCACACATTGTATCCTGTCTGAGAGATCATTCTCAAGCCACAGACAAGGAGCCTGATCTAGGCCTATTTCAGTCAATTTGAATGAGATGGTCAACAGTGTCAAAGGCCTTGAAAAGGTCTATAAATAAGGCAGCACAATGATTTGTATGTGAGTTTCTTGTCCTCTGTTTTATTTAAAAAAAAAAAAAAGTGTATATCATTTTAATCAGCTCACATCCAGGACTATTCACATGTACATATCCATTTTAAACATTTGAAGAAATATTGGAAATAGTGATTATAATATCTTCAGAAATCAGCGATTGACAGCTTTTTGGGCATATTCTTAAGATAATTCTGTGAATAATAATATCTTTGTATCTGGCACACTTGGCTCATGTGGTTGTTTATTCTACATCACTATGAACATTAAGATATTTCTGGGCATAGCATATACTACAATTATATTACAAACAGGTATGGTCCAGCAAGACCCCATTGAGTTGTTTGTCGACCATATTGGGAAAAGGCTCTGTGAGGTTCATGTGTAAATTCTGGGATGGCCCTATATCTACAAATCTTTTTAAAACCCTGTTCTATCTGTGGGTGTGCAATTTGGTGCTACAGTGTATTCTGAAATTATTCAGACCCTTTGACTTTTTCCACATTTTGGTACATTACAGTTACAGATTAAATACATTTTCCCCAGTCAATCTATACACAATAATGACAAAGCAAAAAACAGGTTTTTAGAAATGTTTGCAAATATATTTACATAAGTATTCAGACCCTTGCTATGAGACTCAAAATTGAGCTTAGGTGCATGCTGTTTCCATTGATCATCCTTGAGATGTTACTACAACTTGTTTGGAGTCCACCTGTGGTAAATTCAATTGATTGGACATGATTTGGAAAGACACACACACACACACCTGTCTATATAAAGGTCCAACAGTTCACAGTGCATGTCAGAGCAAAAACCAAGCTATGAAGGAAGGAATTGTCAGAGAGCTTCGAAACAGGATTGTGTCATGGCACATATCTGGGGAGGAGTACCAAAAAATGTCTGCAGCATTGAAGGTCCCCAAGAACACAGTGACCTCCATTTTTAAATGGAAGAAGTTTGGAACCACCAAGACTCTTCCTAGAGCTGGCCGCCCAGCGAAACTGACTGTGGGAGAAGGGCCTTGGTCTGGGAGGTGACCAAGAACCCGATGGTCACTCTGACAGAGCTCCAGAGTTCCTCTGTGGAGATGGGAGAACCTTCCAGAAGGACAACCATCTCTGCAGCACTCCACTAAATCAGGCCTTTATGGTAGAGTGGCCAGACGGAAGTCACTCCTCAGTAAAAGGGACAGCCCACTTGGAGTTTGCCAAAAGGCCCCTAAAGGAATCTCAGACCATGAGAAACAAGATGCTCTGGTCTGATGAAACCAAGATTGAACTCTTTGGCCTGAATGTCAAGCGTCATGTCTGGAGGAAACCTGGCACCATCCCTACGGTGAAGCATGGCGGTGGCAACAGCAGGGACTGGGAGACCAGTCAGTATTGAGGAAAAGATGAAAAGGAGTAAAGTACAGAGATGTATCCTTCATAAAAATCTGCTCCAGAGCGCTCAGGACCTCAGATTGGGGCAAAGGACAATGACACTAAGAATACAGCCAAGACAACAAAGGAGTGGCTTCAGGACAAGTCTCTGAATGTCCTTGAGTGGCCCAGCCAGAGCCCGGACTTGAACCCGATTGAACAGAGACCTGAAAATAGCTGTGCAGCGACGCTCCACTTCCAACCTGACAAAGTTTGAGAGGATCTGCAGAGAAGAATGGGAGAAACTCCCAAATACCGGTGTGCCAAGCTTGTAGTGTCATACCCAAGAAGACTCAAAGCTGTAATTGCTGCCAAAGGTGCTTCAACAAAGTACTGAGTAAAGGGTCTGAATACTTATGTAAATGTGATATTTCATAATTTTATTTTTGTAACCAAAAAAATAAAAAAAAATACTTGCATTCTTGTCCATTAAAATAACAAATTGATCAAAAATACAGTGTAGACATTGTTAATGTAAACAGGTAGGCTACATGTCAGCACTGAACGAGAAATTAAGAGGGGTAAATAGACCAAATTATTTGGGTGAGGATATGGCCTACTAACATCTTACTACACAGCATACACTTAGTATTACTTTGTTGTTAGCTACAGTATACATATCTCCCTGGCATATTATGTCACTTATGCAGCAGCATACAATACATTTTTGGACTCACCTCGTTGTGCTGTGCTCGCTTGAACAGGAAGGTGTCACGGTGGTCCTTCGCGGGCAAATTTTGTCAAAGTCTGCCATTCTCTGGATTTATGGTGCTTTCAAAACAGGGAACTCAGGGGAAAAAAAGCAAGGTTGAATCATGATGACGTCATTGATCTTCAGGTCGTAGCTCTAGAAAGAGGCCGGATTTACAATTCCGAGTTGGATGACCGTTCAAAATGTATTTTCCCCAGTCGGCGCTTGTTTATTCTCAACTTCCCAGTTAACTTGACTTCAGTGAGTTCAAGACTTCGCAGTTCTGAGTTAACAGTTGTTTTTGAGCGCGGCACAAATCATGCTTCATTGACAGCATTGCCAATGTTGAATGTTTATAATTTTAAACTTGGAAAAGAGCTCCTTATTCCAATATTTGGGACCACACAGCCACTCCACTGAATAGCAGGCTAGTGATTGCTTTGCAATGCTTGCAGTTAGCCACTCACTGATTCCTTCCAAAGCACTCATTGTTAAATTTGCGATTTCCAACTTGTGTAATGTTTATGTCCAATGAACACCGATACATTTTATAATTTCTCTTCATTATTTCTTTTCAATTGACAAGGATTAAAAAGGATTTGCCAGTAGGTTGTCAACTTGATTCATGATAATGACTGCTACCTAAGATTTTGAAAGTATGATGTTGACATGATCAGTCCAACCAAAGCTACTGTACATATGTGATTTGACATCATTTTATCTGTGGCCAATGACCTTGAGCCTTCTTGGATGGGCACTTCTAATGTAACTCTACGGCAGCACCCAAGGGGCTAGAATTATCTAGCTCTACCCTTAAACCTTGGCGCTGATGTAGTGTCCCCATGAGTGACAGAGCACTGAGCCAATCACGGCGCAACGCTCCATATTTTCTGCTGACTTGCCCCACCACCACCACAGAAAGCACTCAACTAGGCTGAAACACCTGCATTTTGGAGCTGACTTAAGAAAATAAAAAAGAGACCATGTTTATATGCAGATGTATTAACTCAATGACATACACTACTGTTCAAAAGTTTGGGGTCACTTAGAAATGTCCTTGTTTTTAAAAGAAAAGCACATTTTTGTCCATTTAAATAACATCAAATTGATCAGAAATACAGTGTAGATGCTGGCCTTCTAGGCAGAGTTCCTCTGACCAGTGTCTGTTCTTTTGCCCATCTTAATAAATTATTTTTATTGGCCATTCTGAGATATGGCTTTTTCCTTTGCAACTCTGCCTAGGAGGCCAGCATCCCAGAGTCGCCTTTTCACTGTTGACGTTGAAACTGGTGTTTTACGGGTACTATTTAATGAAGCTGCCAGTTGAGGACTAAAGTACTTGTCCTCTTGTGCAGTTGTGCACCAGGGCCTCCCACTCCTCTTTCTACGAGATCTTCAGTTTCTTAGAAATTTCTCACATGGAATAGCCTTCATTTCTAAGAAAAATAATAGACTGATGTGTTTCAGAAGAAAGTTCTTTGAACAATAACCAACAAAGAGAGGGAACATATATAAACATACTAATCAGGAGAAATGGGAACCAGGTGTGTGTAATCAGACAAGACAGTCCGGGGTTGATGATAATGAATTCCGTTCAGTGAAGCCTAGAAAGCCGGTGACGTAGACCTCCGGCACTGGGGAACAGAATGAGCAGCAGTACCGGGGGGATCCCCACAAGCATCCCTACAACATGATGCTGCCACACCACATGCTTCACGGTTAGGATGGTGTTCTTCGGCTTGCAAGCCTCCCCCTTTTTCCTCCAAACATAACAATGGTCATTATGGCCAAAGTTCTATTTTTGTTTCATCAGACCAGAGAACATTTCTCAAAAAATTACAATCTTTGTCCCCATGTGCAGTTGTAAACCGTAGTCTGGCTTTTTATGGTGGTATTGGAGGAGTGGCTTCTTCCTTGCTGAGCGGCCTTTCAGGTTATGTTGATCTAGAACTTAATTTACTGTGCATATAGATACTTTTGTACCTGTATCCTCCAGCACCTTCACAAGATTCTTTGCTGTTGTTCTGGGATTGATTTGCACTTTTCACACCAAAGTACGCTTATCTCTAGGAGACAGAACGCGTCTCCTTCCTGAGCGGTATGACGGCTGCGTGGTCCCATGGTGTTTATACTTGCGTACTATTGTTCGTACAGATGAACGTGGTACCTTCAGGCATTTAGAAATTGCTCCCAAGGATGAACCATACTTGTGGAGGTCTGCAATTTTTTTCCTGAGGTCTTGGCTGATTTCTTTTGATTTTCCCATGATGTCAAGCAAAGAGGCACTGAGTTTGAAGGTAGGCCTTGAAATACATCCACAGGTACACCTCCAATTGACTCATATGATGTCAATTAGCCTATCAGAAGCTTCTAAAGCCATGTGATTTTCTGGAACTTTCCAATCTGTTTAAAGGCACAGTCAACTTAGTGTATGTAAACTTCTGACCCACTGGAATTGTGATACAGTGAATTATAAGTGAAATAATCTGTCTGTAAACAGTTGTTGGAAAAATGACTTGTGTCATGCACAAAGTAGACATCCTAACCGACTTGCCCAAAATATAGTTTGTTAACAAGATATTTGTGGAGTGGTTGAAAAACAAGTTGATGACTCCAACCTAAGTGTATGTAAAACCTCCGACTTCAACTGTTTACGGTATGAAAAGCTTGATACAGCCCAACCCTGGTAGGGGTGTGGCTTTTAAACAGATCTTTTTCTGGCTACCCATTGGAGTAAATGTAATTCCTGTTTATCTGTTCTATTATATTGTCATCACATGTTAAGGTCGAACAATGACAGTTTTATAGTTTCAGTGAGGCTAACAGAGGTGTAGGAGACCCTCAAGAGCCTATGGAAATCCCAAAGTTGGAATAGTTACCACTTTATTACTATATGTAATCAGCAATGTTATTATATTAGAATATGTAAAAATATTCAGGGTCATTTTTAATTTGCAGTGTACAAACTTAACATGCTGAAGAGGAATGACTTTTGCACTAACGGGTTTCCAAAAATAACTATCTGAAAACCACGCCTTCAATGAGCCACGCCTCCAATCTGATAGGTTGCCACCTAAACATATTAAAAAGGTTCAAAATTGAACCCCTCCCATCACAGAAAGGTTCCGGTTTGAACCTTTACACAGGGGTTCCTCGAAAAGACCCTTTTTAGAGGGATTCCTCAAGGAACCTTTTTGAACTGGAAAGGTTCCGTCGGTGTGGCAACCTAAAATGTTCTTCTATATACACTATTACTTCTAAGAGTGTAGTATACAATACAATATGTTTAAAGAGGGATATCATGAGGCATTTGTAATGCAATTGTCATGTTTTGAGAAGCACATCAGGTCAACATCAGGACAGCATCAGTATAAATGGGGCAATGTTAGGACAACACCAGGATAACGAGAATGTCAGGACAATGGCGGGACCACTATTTAGTCCTTAAGACACGTTTTTTGTAGCTTAAGCACCCAACACATCAATTGCAGTTTGTCTTATTGCCATTTTCACAATCTTTCTCTAAGCACATTTTATGGATATTTGAGCGAGGAAAAATCTTTGTTAATCAACACAGGGCTGACAATCCATGCAGTGACAGTCTTTTACGACTTCTTGAAAGTATAGAATGCATATTACCCTCAAGGCCTTTTAATCCTCTTTAAAAGTCTATATTAGGAAAGAGGTCAGATTTATATTGACATTGTGTTCTAAAGTCCCTTGACAATCAGCTTTTCTTCTGAAAGGACAATGTATGACTACCTCTGTGGAAACGGCTTTTTATGTTTGGAGTGCAAGGACCAGAATGGAGTTAGGCAGAGCAATCAAGCAAAGCACCAATTAAATTAGGCAACTGTTGAAAACCAAAACACAGGTCACCAAGGCAACAGTCGTTTGAACCTGCTGTGGCGGTAAGTAGCTGATCAAGCAATCATCTTTCAGTGGCTTTTTACAGCATTGTACACACTTAAATGTATTTATGCGTTTAAATAATTTTGCTTGACCTTGAAGTTGATCTGCTTAGAGTTACTGCCCCGTCGCACAGTGATTGACCTAGCCTTACTTGCTACATCGGTTTCAATAATTAATTAAGCCCAGCTGAAAAGAGGAATAAAGACTAATTTAGATTTCTTTTGCTATTATTCATTTATTATCTTTTATTTTAGGTACTCAGGGCACCATTGAAAATGAAACCCTGGTCTCAAATTGGGCTCCCCTGATTAAATAAAATATAACAAGATATAATAACAAGTACATTAGAACATCCCAAACATCATAAACAAATTATTAAAGTCAATAAAAAAAATGGCACACCTCGGGAAACTCATTTATAAAAAATGTTTTAACTGCCCTAGTGACAACAGGGAATCCAAATGTAATGCAAGTTATTCCAAAAACGTGGAGCATTAAAACTAGAAAAGCGGATATACTTATTTCGACGGAGACCCGAGGCATCAAGAGTGAACTGTGAATAGGTTTGATATCTAATTTTTTTATACTTAAACAATGAAGTTGGGTAAGTCAAAAGCTTGTATAGGAGAGCTTTGTAAACAAAAAGGGAGTAATGAAGGGATCTACTGGACTTCAATGAGGACCAGCCAACCTTTTTATACAGGATGCAGTGATGTTTATTAAAACTATCACCTGTGATAAAGCGAAGGGCGCTATGGTAGACGGCATCCAAAGGTTTAGGAGAAGTGGCTGTTGCATTCCGATAAATGGTGTCAACTTAGTCAAGAACTGGCAGGAAAGTTGACTGTACAATCTGCCTCCTGTTGTTCAGGGAGAGGCATGATATATTTCTATAAAAGAAGCCCACTTTAAATCTCAGCTTTTTAACTTGCTCCTCCATATATTTTTTAAACGTCAAATTATTATCAATCCAAAAAGTCAACAAGGACTTTCTGCATGGCAACAAAATCATGTTGCAGCTCTAACATAGCCTGGTCAGCCGTAGGGGCAATAGCATACATAAGTGTCATCTGCATACAGATGAATGTTACAGGTTTTTGCAGATTGATATTTATATAAATAATATTGGTCAAAGAGGACAGGTCCCAAAATTGACCCCTGCAGGACACCATCAGAAAGCACACATTGTGTCCTATCTGACAGATAGTTCCCAAACCACTTGTAAGACGCGTGGTCGAGTCCCATTTCAGAAAACCTTTGAATGAGTAGGGGATGGTCGACAGTATCAAATGCCTTGGATAGTTCTATAAATATGGCAGTACAGAAAAACATACATGACTCCAGGCGAAAGCACTACTGATGTGGCCACAAGTACACAGATGTCCCTTTATAATTTTCCAACAGTGCCCGAATCTGTTTCCTAACAGCAATTTATCTGCCCACCCAAGAGATCAACATCTCCCGCGTCAGGCTTTTAAGGCTGCAGGGTGGAGATTGTCAGATATTTTAAGCTTGTTGTTCCAAACCACCACTACTGAAGCCAATAAGCTTATAACAATAATGGCACCAAAGGAGAGGGTTGCCGTTTTACGATCCCTTAACCAATTGTGCATGTTTTTTTGCGTTATTTGTAACTTATTTTGTACATAAATGTTTCTGCCACCGTGTCTTATGACAGAAAAGAGCTTCTTGATATCAGGGCAGCGATTACTCACCCCGTACTGGAGGAATTCTTCTTCTTCGAGTCGGACGGGGAGGATTTACTTCAGACACCCGACAGGACCCTCATCCCCGTCATTCGCAGGAGGAAAAGAAATATCGTGGACGACGGTCCGGGTGCCTTGTAAGGATCCGTCGCAGAGAGGGTAATCTACCTTTACCATCGGTCCTATTAGCCAATGACAAACTACGAGCACGTATATCCTACGAACGGAACATTAAAAACTGTAATATTTGATGTTTCACCGAGTCGTGGCTGAACGCCGACATGATTAACAGGCTTTTCCATTGCGATGTCGCCGAAGACGCATCCGCTAGCCCCGGCCCACTAGCTTTCTGAATGCTGTTGTCTCCCGCTTGCCTAGCGTAGTAGCGACTACCGAACGGCTCCCTGACTCACCTATTGCTGCTCTTTGGACCCTATGATCACTCGGCTACACAGCTGATGCCTGCTGGACTGTTCACTAACGCAGTACCTCTTTGTTTATCTGTTGGCCCCAGCCTCAAACTCAGGTCATGTGCGTACCTAACTGACACTCTCTGCCCATTCATCGCCATTTACCCGTTGTTGTATTAGCTCTCCCGAACAACACCCGTGACTGCTTTATGCCCATCTCTAATGTCAACATGCCTTGTCTACTGCGGTCTCAGTTAGTACTTATTGTTTTATTTCACTGTAGAGCCCCCAGTCCCACTCAACATGCCTTAGATAGCTCTTTTGTCCCACCCCCCACATATGCAGAGACCTCACCTGGCTTAACTGGTGCCACCAGAGATACAATCTCTCATCGCCTAGGTTTATCTCCACTGTACTCACATCCTACCATACCCTTGTCTGTACATTATGCCCTGAATCTATTCTACCACTCCCAGAAATCAGCTTCTTTTATTCTCTGTTCCCAGCACACTAGACGACCAGTTCTTATAACCTTTAGCCGTACCCTTATCCTACTCCTCCTCTGGTGATGTGGAGGTTAACCCAGGCCCTGTAGCCCCCGGTACCACACCAATTCCCCAGGCGCTCTCATTTGTTGACTTCTGTAACTGTAAAAGCCTTGGTTTTATGCACGTTAACATCAGAAGCCTCCTCCCTAAGTTTGTTTTATTCACTGCTTTAGCACACTCCGCCAACCCTGATGGCCTAGCAGTGTCTGAATCCTGGCTTAGGAAGGTCACCAAAAATCCTGAAATTTCCAATCCCAACATTGTCCGTCAAGATAGAACTGCCAAAGGGGGCGGAGTTGCAATCTACTGCAGAGATAGTATGACACAACTCTGCAGGCTATCCAGGTCTGTGCCCAAACAGTTCGAGCTTCGATTTTAAAAATCCACCTTTCTAGAAAAAAATCATTGTTGCCGCTTGTTATAGACACCCCGGCCATCCTACAATCTAAGCTAGATGCCCTCAATCTCACACAAATTATCAAGGAACCTACCAGGTACAACCCTAAATCCATAACCATGGGAAACCTCTTAGATATCATCCTGACCAACTTGCCCTCTAAATACGCCTCTGCTGTCTTCAACCAGGATCTAAGCTATCACTGCCTCATTGCCTGCATCCGTAATGGGTCCGCGGTCAAATGACCACCCCTCATCACTGTCAAACGCTCCCTAAAACACTTCAGCAAGCAGGACTTTCTAATCGACCTAGCCCGGGTACCCTGGAAGGATATTGACCTCATCCCATCAGTAGAGGATGCCTGGTCAATCTTCAAAAGTGCTTTCCTCACCATCTTAAATAAGCATGCCCCATTCAAAACGTTATTTTTCTGCTGCTGTTTACTTACCTGCTGTATTCGGAGCATGTGACAAATAACATTTGATTTGACGGTTCTAAAAATGGTTATTCTACAGGAACAAGGCGAAGAACCCTTAGAATAATTTAAAATGGTTTAGAGTGGTTTAGCTGCGGAGGTCCACATGCCATCTTTGGCTCTAAACACATAACCATCACCCAACTGAGGACAAATGTATGCCCAATCATCTTGAATCTGTGGAACACAGGACATACATGTACCACACAAGAACAATACCAGTGTCTGCAAATCTACGATTGGGTCATAATGAATTCACTTGTCTCTCGTAATGCAAACACTGCTGACATTTCCTTCTCGTTGTAAATACCATGACATTTTATCAGCCTGTAAAACAGACCCCAATGAGAACACACGTCAAATTATATATCAATACATACTCAACATGTGTTACTATTCACAAACCATTATGTATACACTGGTTTAACCTAAAATATATGTGTTTGAGAGGTATTCATTTTCAGTACAGTGCTAGGTCGGTCTTTACTTTATTCTGACAATAGAACATGTTTATCTTTTTTTTAATGTCACGATAATAATTTTTCCCCTTTTCTTTTCTGAGGGGCAGAGGTTTAGAGGTTAGGGGACAGTCTAGCGATGGCTCCCATTCAAACAAAATATACTGAACAAAAATATAAAAACGCAACATGCAACAATTTCAAAGATTTTGCTGAGTTACAGTTCATATAAGGAAATCCGTCAATTGAAATAAATTCATTAGGACTGGGCAGGGGCGCAGCCAGGAGTGGGTCTGGGAGAGCATAGGCCCACCCACTTGGGTCAATTAGAATTAGTTTTTCCCCAACAAAAGGGCTTTACTACAGAGAGAATTACTCCTCCACTCCACCACCCTCCCCTCCTCCCTCTCACGATCCTGCAGGTGAAGAAGCAAGATATGGAGGTCCTGGGCTGACGTGGTTACATGTGGTCTTCGGTTGTGAGGCCGGTCTGACAAATTCTCTAAAACAACTTGGTGGCTTATTGTAGAGAAATTAACATTAAATTCTTTGGCAACAGCTCTGGTGGACATTCCTGAAGTCAGCACGCCAATTGCAGACTACCTCAAAACATCTGTGGCATTGTGGTGTGTGACAAAACTGCATATTTTAGAGTGGCCTTATTGTCCCCAGCATAAGGTGCACCTGTGCAATGATCATACTGTTTAATCAGCTTCTTGATATGCCACACCTGTCAAGTGGATGGATTATCTTGACAAAGGAAAAAGTCTCACTAACAAGGATGTAAACAAATTTAATCTCATCTCTTATTTAATCTCATGAAACATGGGACCAGCACTTATATGTTGCCTTTATATTGTTGTTCAGTGTAGAAGACTTGCCCATGACTGGGCAAGACCTAGAGAAAAAAAAATTGTCTGAGACCAAGTGTCCATGGCTGCTGTGGGACGCAGACAGACAGGGACACTAGGAAACTACACTGCTCAAAAAAAATAAAGGGAACACTTAAACAACCCAATGTAACTCCAAGTCAATCACACTTCTGTGAAATCAAACTGTCCACTTAGGAAGCAACACTGATTGACAATAAATTTCACATGCTGTTGTGCAAATGGAATAGACAACAGCTGTAAATTATAGGCAATTAGCAAGACACCCCCAATAAAGGAGTGGTTCTGCAGGTGGTGACCACAGACCACTTCTCAGTTCCTATGCTTCCTGGCTGATGTTTTGGTCACTTTTGAATGCTGGCGGTGCTTTCACTCTAGTGGTAGCATGAGACGGAGTATACAACCCACACAAGTGGCTCAGGTAGTGCAGCTCATCCAGGATGGCACATCAATGCGAGCTGTGGCAAGAAGGTTTGCTGTGTCTGTCAGCGTAGTGTCCAGAGCATGGAGGCGCTACCAGGAGACAGGCCAGTACATCAGGAGACGTGGAGGAGGCCGTAGGAGGGCAACAACCCAGCAGCAGGAACGCTACCTCTGCCTTTGTGCAAGGAGGAGCAGGAGGAGCACTGCCAGAGCCCTGCAAAATGACCTCCAGCAGGCCACAAATGTGCATGTGTCTGCTCAAACGGTCAGAAACAGACTCCATGAGGGTGGTAATGAGGGCCCGACGTCCACAGGTGGGGGTTGTGCTTACAGCCCAACACCGTGCAGGACGTTTGGCATTTGCCAGAGAACACCAAGATTGGCAAATTCGCCATTGGCGCCCTGTGCTCTTCACAGATGAAAGCAGGTTCACACTGAGCACATGTGACAGAGTCTGGAGACGCCGTGGAGAACGTTCTGCTGCCTGCAACATCCTCCAGCATGACCGGTTTGGCGGTGGGTCAGTCATGGTGTGGGGTGGCATTTCTTTGGGGGGCCGCCCACCCTCCATGTGCTCGCCAGAGGTAGCCTGACTGCCATTAGGTACCGAGATGAGATCCTCAGACCCCTTGTGAGACCATATGCTGGTGCGGTTGGCCCTGGGTTCCTCCTAATGCAAGACAATGCTAGACCTCATGTGGCTGGAGTGTGTCAGCAGTTCCTGCAAGAGGAAGGCATTGATGCTATGGACTGGCCCGCCCGTTCCCCAGACCTGAATCCAATTGAGCACATCTGGGACATCATGTCTCGCTCCATCCACCAACGCCACGTTGCACCACAGACTGTCCAGGAGTTGGCGGATGCTTTAGTCCAGGTCTGGGAGGAGATCCCTCAGGAGACCATCCGCCACCTCATCAGGAGCATGCCCAGGCGTTGTAGGGAGGTCATACAGGCACGTGGAGGTCACACACACTACTGAGCCTATTTTTGACTTGTTTTAAGGACATTACATCAAAGTTGGATCAGCCTGTAGTGTGGTTTTCCACTTTAATTTTGAGTGGGACTCCAAATCCAGACCTCCATGGGTTGATACATTTGATTTCCATTGATAATTTGTGTAATTTTGTTGTCAGCACATTCAACTATGTAAAGAAAAAAGTATTGAATAAGATTATTTCATTCATTCAGATCTAGGATGTGTTATTTTAGTGTTCCCTTTATTTTTTTGAGCAGTGTAGTTGTGTGCAGGGAAACGAAATAGCAGCTCTGAACAAGCAGCACTACAACTTATCCTGCAGCATGAGCATTCTTTTTTTAGAAAGAGCCCCTCTGGAACTCAATTTCTTCAAAGAGTACAGAGCTGCCTTTTTCTTATTGCTACAATAGGCTTTACAAGCCATAGGGCCTCAGTTATCAAAATAATGTAGTGTGGGTGTAGCAATGATTCGTAAGGATTCTGAATATTGTGTAATGACAATACTTTCCTTGACTCAGAAAGTTAGCGGTCACCCTCATTTAAATAGTAACCAATTAAGTTTAGTTGTTAGAACTGCTGACATTGGAGATTGGGGTACTGGAAGAAGCAGGAGATCTAATCAAGGGTCAACTTGAACAACATTACAAAAGGGTGTTCCCTTTTCATACACAGTGCCAGCTGTCAACAAGTTATGAATGCACAAATACCTATTCTCTTAACATGAATGTTTAATTACAGTTGAAGTTGGAAGTTTACATACACTTTGGTTGGAGTCATTAAAACTAATTTTCAACTACTCCACAAATTTCTTGTTAACAAACTATAGTTTTGGCAACTCTGTTAGGACATCTACTTTGTGCATGACAAGTAATCTTCACGACAATTGTTTACAGACAGATTATTTCACCTTTAGTTCACTGTATCACAATTCCAGTGAGTCAGAAGTTTACATACACTAAGTTGACTGTGCCTTTAAACAGTGGAAAATTCCTGAAAATTATGTCATGGCTTTAGAAGCTTCTGATAAGCTAATTGACATAATTTGAGTCAATTGTGGGTGTACCTGTGGATGTATTTCCAGGCCTACCTTCAAACTCAGTGCCTCTGTGCTTGACATCTTGGGAAAATCAAAAGAAAAATCAGCAAAAACCTCAGATTTTTTTTTTTTTTTTTAGACCTCCACAAGTCTTGAAATTGCATTTTGCCACAACTTCGGCAGTATGCTTGGGGTCATTGTCCATATGGAAGACCCATTTGTGACCAAGCTTTAACTTCCTGACTGATGTCTTGAGATGTTGCTTCAATATATCCACATAATTGTCCTACCTCATGATGCCATCGATTTTGTGAAGAGCACCAGTACCTCCTGCAGCAAAGCACCCCCACAACATGATGCTGCCACCCCCGTGCTTCACGGTTGGGATGGTGTTCTTCGGCTTGCAAGCCTCCCCCTTTTTCCTCCAAACATAAATGGTCATTATGGCCAAACAGTTCTATTTGTGTTTCATCAGACCAGAGGACATTTCTCCAAAAAGTACAATCTTTGTCCCCATGTGCAGTTGCAAACCGTAGTCTGGCTTTTTTATGGCAGTTTTGAAGCAGTGGCTTCTTCCTTGCTGAGCGGCCTTTCCGGTTATGTCGCTATAGGACTTGTTTTACTGTGGATATAGATACTTTTAAAACTCTTGGCATTCTCTCAACCAGCTTCATATGGAATGCTTTTCTAACAGTCTTGAAGGAGTTCCCACATGTTGGCTGCTTTTCCTTTTCTTTGCTGTCCAACTCATCCCAAACCATCTCAATTTGTCACATCTGCTCCCGCTCTCCCTCTGTCGCTCGAGGGCGCCAGGCTGTCCTTCATAATTCATTTATTTAACCTTTAGTTAAACGGGCAAGTTAGTTAAGAACAAATTCTTATTTACAATGACGGCCTAGGAACAGTGGGTTAACTGCCTTGTTCAGGGGCAGAACGACAGATTTTTACCTTGTCAGCTCGGGGATTCAATCTAGCAACCTTTCGGTTACTGGACCAACGCTATAACCACTAGGCTACTTACGCACACCTGTCACCATCATTACGCGCAGCAGCGCTCATTGGACTCACTTGGTCTCCTTCCCTTTGTTGATTGCCCCGTCTATAACTGTCTGCTCCCCCATTTGTTCCCTGTGTCAGCATTGATGTTGTTATTTTCTCCCCTGTCCAGACGCTGTCCTGTTCCATGTCCTTTGCTCATTAAATGTGCCCCCTGTACCTGCTTCTCGTCTACCAGTGTCGATCTTTACAGAATGCTTACACCACTAAAAGAAGCATCAGGGAGTTTTGTTTTGGTTGAAAGAAATTCCACAAATGAACAAGGCAGAGAATGTCAAGTGTGCAAAGCTGTCATCAAGGCAAAGGGTGGCTTCTTTGAAGAATCTCAAATATGAAATATATTTTGATTTGTTTATTAACACTGTTTTGGTAACTACATGATTCCATGTGTTATTTCATAGTTGATGTATTCACTATTATTCTACAATGTACAAAATAGTACAAAATAAAGAAAAACCCTTGAATGAGTAGGTGTCCAAAATTTTGACTGGTACTATAATAAATATATTCCGGACTTCGACTTCTGATGTTTCGCATTTCTTTCTTTTTATGTTGAGGATGTGTGTCTTGTTTTGCATTATAAGGTATTACTGTTGGAGTTAGAAACACAAGCATTTCGCTGCACGTGCGATAACATCTGCTAAATATGTGTACGCGACCTATTCAATTTTATTTGAAGTCGGGCCGCCAACCTTCCCATCTTGGGTTCAAATACTATTTGGGAATCTTTCAAGAACTTTTACAGATAGAAGAATCACAAAACTGTTATCCCTGCCTATTTGTTCCATTGTGCCAGCCAAGCTCAATCAAGCCCAGCATAAGTATTTTAAATTAGTTGACATAAACACTGGTCTGCAACCTTGAGACAATGTGGGTGTCCTTGGGAAGCGTTGCCTCGTTACCATCACTGCCACAGTGCAGGGGGAGAACAGCTGTTAGATACATAATGAGATCATTTAGAAGGCACACTGACATTTTTGTCTCAATCACTAACACTGGGTCAGGGCATGAATGTGTCTTCCAAGAGGAAATAGTCCCAAACAGACAGGCAAACTTGGCATCCTATCGCCCCATTTCTAGATCTTACTTGGCAGACCGAAACACTGGGCCAAGTGTTTCTAAAGGGAATATTTGGTGTGGAGGGTAAACTGCAGTCTGCTATGAAGACTTATAACCAAGAAGCAAATTTCTATCATGCTCTATTTAGTATGATAGAAAATTCCCACAAATTAGACTACAAAAAGTCTGATCTGTAGAGAGTTAGTCTTTACGCTAGGATTATGATGCCACTATTGCAGGTAGATAAATGCTGACAGATTGGTCCACTCCTTTGTGGACCATAAATCAGTTCTCTTTAAAGGCCCAGTGCAGTCAAAAACTAGATTTTTCTGCATTTTATATACATTTCCACACTATGAGGTTGGAATAACTGTGAAATTGTGAAAGTCCTAATGCCCTGAACATGTTCAAAATACACATCAACATTTGGTAAGGACAGAACCTCATTCCTTCCTCGACTTGCATGTTTTGTTAATACAAATTACCATAATCTAAATGTGATTTCTGACATTCTGAGCACCATGGGTGGACACCCTGATCAGGTTACGCACCCAATACATATTGGGCCGGCAGATTTCTCAAATGTCCGGTAAATGTTGCCTGTCAAATGTCCAGTGCCCCATTTTTCTATCAAAAACCCTGGGTTGGAATAACTGAAATTGTGAAAATGATAATGCCCTTTTAGTGTAAGAGTTATTTTAAAAGACCGCCTGAAATTTCAGCCCGTTTCTGATGTGATGGAGTTTTTGTAAATTAGTTCATATCAATAAGAGTTCCAAACCATAACAAGGAAGTGCTGTAGCATGGCTGTCCTCAATCTGGCGGCCACCTCTATACGGCATCTTCCCGAGTATTTCTAAACAGTTTATTTAAAAGTTGTTACGTCACCTCCGCGAGCTGCCAGGATTCAAATGAGTCACACAGCACCCCACGCACTCGTGCATATCTACAGTATAATAAATCCATTTCACCCAGCAGGAAATAAAATATAATTTTCAAGTTCAGTGATTGGGTTCATAAACACTGCCTCTGAGTTTCAAACAAACACACACACACTCATATGCACCTACACACATGCTGAAAAGCAGTACATAAAAAATGTATAGATTGAATTTCTTTAAAATTATATATGAATCGCTTTCGTGTAGCACTCTGACCTTTGGATGATAGTGAGAGTTAAAAGAATCCTTCCTCACTTCAACAATTTCATGGTTATTCTGCAAAGTAATATAATACCTTCGGAAAGTATTCAGACCCCTTGACTTTCTCAACAATCCACGCACTACCCATAATGACAAAGTGAAAACAGGTTTCTAGAATTGTTTGCAAATTATTATTTTTTAACAGAAATACCTTATTTACGTAAGTAAAATTCTATTGATTTGACATGATTTGGAAAAGGCACACCTGTCTATATAAGGTCCCACAGTTGACATTGCATGTCAGAGCAAAAACCAAGCCATGAGGTTGAAGGAATTGTCAGAGACAGGATTGTGCACACACACAAATAAGGGGAAGGGTACGAAAAATGTCTGCAGCATTGAAGGTCCCCAAGAACACCCTGGTCTCCATTTTTCTTAAACGGAAGAAATTTGGAACCACCAAGAAGCTTCCTATAGCTGGCCGCAGGCCAAACTGAGCAATCGGTGGAGAAGAGCCTTGGTCAGGGAGGTAGGCAAGAACCCAATGGTCACTGACAGAGCTCTAGAGTTCCTCTGTGGAGATGGGAGAACCTTCCAGAAGGACAACCATCTCTGCAGTACTCTGCCAATAAGACCTTTATCATTACTTAAAGACATTAAGGTCAGTCAATGTGGAATATTTCAAGAACTTTGAAAGTTAAGCGCAGTCGCAAAAACCATCAAGTGCAATGATGAAACTAGCTCTCATGAGGACCTCCACAGGAAAGGAAGACCCAGAGTTACCTCTGCTGCAGAGTTACCTGCACCTCAGATTGCAACCCAAGTAAATGCTTCAGAGTTCAAGTAAGACACATCTCAACATCAACTGTTCAGAGGAGTAAATCTGGCCTTCATGGTTGAATTGCTGCAAAGAGAATACCAATACTAAAGGACACCAATAAGAAGAGACTTGCTTGGGCCAAGAAACACAAGCAATGAACATAAGGCCTGTGGACATCTGTCCTTTGGTCTGAGTCCAAATGTGAGATTTTTAGTTCCAACCGCCGTGTCTTTGTGAGACGCAGAGTAGGTGAACGGATGATCTCTGCATGTGCGGTTCCCTCCGTGAAGCATGGAGGAGGAGGTGTGATGGTATGGGGGTGCTTTGCTGGTGACACTTATTTTGTATTCAAGGCATACTTAACCAGCATGACTACAACAGCATTCTGCAGCGATACACCATCCCATCTGGTTTTCACTTTGTGAGACTATCATTTGTTTTTCAACAGAACAATGACTCAACACACCACCAGGCTGTGTAAGGGCAATTTGACCAAGGAGGAGAGTGATGGAGTGCTAAATCAGATGACCTAGCCTCCACAACCACCCGACTTTAACCCAATTGAGATGGTTTGGGATGAGTTGGACCACAGAGGGAGGGAAAAGCAGCCAACAAGTTCTCAGCACATGTGGGAACTCCTTCAAGACTGTTGGAAAAACATTTCAAGTGAAGCTGGTTGAGAGAATGCCAAGAGTGTGCAAAGCTGTCATAAAGGCAAAGGGTCACTACTATGAAGAATCTCAAAAATAAAATATGTTTGGATTTAACACGTTTTTGGTTACTACATGATTCCATATGTTTTATTTCACAGTTTTGATGTCTTCACTAATATTCTAGAATGTAGAAAAAAGTTAAAAAAAGAAAAACCCTTGAATAAGTAGATGTGTCCAAAATTTCAAGTCAAATGTTGTTTGTTACATGCTTGGAATACAACAGGTGTAGACCTTACAGTGAAATGCTTACTTACAATCCCTTAACCAACAATGCAATTAAGAAAAATAATTAAGTAAAAAAATAGAGAAGTAAAAAATAAAAATAAATAATTAAAGAGCATTAGTAACATAACAGTAGCGAGGCTATATACAGGGGGTACCGGTACAGAGTCAATGCAGGGGGGCACAGGTTAGTCGAGGTAATGTGTACATGTAGGTAGAGTTAAAGTGACTATGCATAGACATAAAACAGAGTAGCATCAGCGTAAAAGGGAGGGTGACAATGCAAATAGTCTGGGTAGCCATTTGATTAGCTGTTCAGGAGTCTTATGGCTTGGGGATAGAATCTGTTAAGAAACCTTTTGGTCCTCGACTTGGAGCTCCGGTACCGCTTGCTGTGCGGTAGCAGAGAAAACAGTCTAGGGTGGCTGGTGTCTGACAATTCTTAGGTCCTGGATGGCAGGCAGCTTGGCCACAGTGATGTACTGGGCCGTATGCACTACCCTCTCTAGTGACTTGCGGTCAGAGGCTGAGCAGTTGCCATACCAGGCGGTGATGCAACCAGTCAGGATGCTCTCAATGTGCAGCTGTAGAACGTTTTGAGGATCTGAGGACCCATGCCAAATCTTTTCAGTCTCCTGAGGCGGAATAGGCTTTGTTGTGCCCTCTTCACGACTGTCTTGGTGTGTTTGGACCATGATAGTTTGTTGGTGATGTGGACACCAAGGAACTTGACGCTCTCAACCTGCTTCACTACAGCCCCGTCGATGAGAATGAGAGTGTGCTCAGGCCTCCTTTTCCCACGTTGAGGGAGAGGTTGTTGTCCTGGCACCATACGGCGAGGTCTCTGACCTTCTCCCTATAGGCTGTCTTATTGTTGTCTGTGATCAGCCTCAGGATCCAGTTGCAGAGGGAGGTATTTAGTCTCAGGGTCCTTAGCTTAGTGATGAGCTTTGAGAGCACTATAGCGTGGAACATTTAGCTGTAGTCAATGAATAGCATTCCCACATAGGTGTTCCTTTTGTCCAGGTGAAAAAGGGCAGTGTGGAGTGCAATAGAGATTGCATCTTGGGGTGGTATTCACATTGGAGAGGGTCTAGGGTTTCGGGGATAATGGTGTTGATGGGAGCCTTCCAAAGCACTCAATGGCTACAGACGTGAGTGCTACGGGTCAGAAGTCATTTTTGATTTTATTTTTTCACCTTTATTTAACCAGGTAGGCCAGTTGAGAACAAGTTCATTTACAACTGCGACCTGGCCAAGATGAAGCAAAGTTACACATGGAGTAAAACAAACAGTCAATAACACAATAGAACACTCTACATACAGTGTGTGCAAATGAGGTAAGATTAGGGAGGTAGGGCAAAAAAAAAAAAGAAAAGGCCATAGTGGGGAAATAAAAGGTGGCAAATTGAGGAGTTGGCTTTGGGGGTGACCAGTGAAATATACCTGCTGGAGCGTGTGGGTGCTGCTATGGTGACCAGTGAGCTGAGATAAGGCGGGGCTTTACCTATCAAAGACTTATAGATGACCTGGAGCCAGTGGGTTTGGTGACAAATATGTGGGTAGTATATGGGGCTTTGTTGACAAAATGGATGGCACTGTGATAGACTGCATCCAATTTGCTGAGTAGAGTGTTGATGCCATTTTGTAAATGACATCTCTGAAGTCAAGGATCGGAAGGAAAGTGAAGGAGGCTTTTGGATGGGAGACGCTTAATGAGAGTCTGGAAGGAGAGTTTACAGTCTAACCAGACACCTAGGTATTTGTAGTTGTCCACATATTCTAAGTAAGAACCGTCCAGAGTAGTGATGCTAGACGGGCGGGCAGGTGCGGGCAGCAATCGGTTGAAGAGCATGCATTTAGTTTGGAGGCCACAGAAGGAGAGTTTAGGCAGGTTACCTTCATGTTCTTGGGTAGGGCACTATGGTGGTCTGCTTGAAACATGTTCGTGTTATGTACTCAGTCAGGGACAGGTTGAAAATGTCAGTGAAGACACAAGTTGGTCAGCGCATGCTCGGAGTACACGTCCTGGTAATCTGTCTGAATATTGACCTGTTTAAAAAGGTCTTACTCACATCGGCTACGGAGAGCGTGATCACAGTCTTCAGGAATAACTGACTCTCTCGCGCATGCTTCAGTGTTGCTTGCCTCGAAGCAAGCATAGAAATAGTTTAGCTAGTCTAGTAGGCTCGTGTCACTGGGCAGCTCGCGGCTGTGCTTCCCTTTGTAGTCTGTAGTAGTTTGCAAACCCTGCCACAGACGAGTTTCGGAGCCGGTGTAGTACGATTCAATCTTAGTCCTGTATTGACGCTTTGCCTGTTTGATGGTTCGTCGGAGGATATAGCGGGATTTCTTATAAGCTTCTGGGTTAGAGTCCCGCTCCTTGAAAGTGGCAGCTCTACCATTTAGCTTAGTGCAGATGTTGCCTGTAATCCATGGCTTCTGGTTGTGGTATGTACGGTCATTCATCAAACATTCATCAATATACAAGTGTTGCATAGTCATCAAAAGCTCGGATTCTTGGCAATATCACTGGTGTCAGATTTCAAAAAGGCTTTACGGTGAAAGCACAACATTTGATTGAGGATAGCGCCTCTATTTTCCACATTAGCATAAATTCATATCCAGCGCGGGTCACACAAAACCCATATAAGAGCTAAAATAAATCACTTACCTTTTTTTATGTAGGACGTATGCAAGTCATTCAAACGTGTTAACCCTCGCAAGGATGCTGGCCCAGGCGGCATTCAGAGCATGTGCAGATCAGGAAACTGATGTGTTTTGACATTTTCAATCGCTCTCTAGCTCAGGCCATTATCCACTCCTGCTTCAATCAAATGTATTTATAAGCAGATGTCAGTGCTTATACAGAAACCCAGTCTAAAACCTCAGAGAAAGCAATGCAGATGTAGAAGCACAGCGGCTAGGAGAAACTCCCTAGAAAGGCAGGAACCTATGAAGAAACCTAGAGAGGAACCAGGCTCTGAGGGGTGGGCAGTCCTCTTCTGGCTGTGCCTGGTGGATATTTTCAGACTGGTCAATAGCTTCTACCCCAAGACCATCAGGCTGCTGAATAGCCACCACTAGTCACTTTGCTACCAGACTTCCTAACCCTCCCTGGACATTTTAACCGCTCTCAATGGATATTTACCCTGCCCCCAATGGACATTTATCATGGTTCCATCTGTAAATATGTATATAATTTAGTTATTATTTCACTCACTATTTGACCTACACTGTCACTGTACCCAGCAATCACATCTGCAACCCTGTGCATGTGACTAATGAACTAATCTAAATCTACAGACTGTTTCTGGACACAGATTAAGCTTAATCCTAGACTAAAAAGTGCTTTGAATGGAGAATCCCCATTGAACATGCATTTCCGTCCAGGACTAGGCTTCATCTGGGCTTGGGGAAAGGCTGTAATGTTTAAAGGGATACTTCGGGATTTTGGCAATCAAGCCCTTTTTCTACTTCCCTAAAGTCAGATGAACTGATGGATACAACTTTGTCTCTGCATCCAGTATGAAGGAAGTTTCGCGAGCCAACGCTAACTAGTGTTAGCGCAATCAATTGAAGTCAACGGTATTTACTAGGATGCTAGCAGTTACCATAGACTTCCAGTCATTGCACTAATGCTAGTTAGAGACTTCCTTCAAACGGCACGCAGAGACATAAAAATGGGTATCCACAAGTTCACGAGAATGTACTACACAAGGTGGCTTTGAAAGCGCCCAGGCTACAAATCCAAGAGTTCAGGACCTGTGGAGCTCAGCACCGGCAAATCTAATGACTTGAGATAAATTCTGCTTGAATCCGAATCACTCTGTTTCCAGAATGATGTAAGACCAATGTGTGATCTTCAAGAGACTTTCCTAGTCTGCCCATTTGTCCAAGCTCAAAAGGCAAGACTGATCAAGCAGTGAGGACAACAACATTTAAGCGCTGACTGCCATCTCAACACAAAGGGGACTAGAGTAACAAATATGTTTTATCTCCAGCACCCAGAACAAAAAGAGAGCAGGATGAAAGTAAAGAGTGAAGGAGGAGACTTCAATGGTCACGTGTCAAACGCAAATACTGTACAGAAGAGACATGCTCTTTTCACTAATTTCAACAGGTGTATTTTTTTTTAGAATGACAAAAACAAGGAGCAAGATGCATTCAGTACACCACCTATTGCAGCAGACAACCACACCGTGTTCCACTCGTATTAGCTAAAAACAAAAGGGGTCCAGTGGGCACGCAATCACCAACACTGGACAATTGAAGAGTGGAAAAAGACAAATCACGGTTCCTGTTGTGTCATGCTGATGGAAGAGTCAGAATTTGGCGTGAGCAGCATGAGTCCATGAACCCATCCTGCCTGATGTCAATGGTACAGGCTGGTGGTGAGGGGAACGTTTTCATTGTACAAATTAGGTCCCTTGATAACAATTGCGTAACATTACAATGCCCCTAGGAATTCAAGCTGTTCTGGAGGCAAAAGGGGGTCAAACCCAGTACTGGCCATTTAATGTATTATTGTGGGGGAAATAGTATAGGCATTGGTTGAAGCTCAATGTTAAACTCATGTTTCCCAATATACCACCAAACTCAATGAAAATTTGCTAATCAACTTGGAGGTACACAACACACTCCCGCCTCACGTTATGAGCCGTCTGACTGTTACCGATAATCACATACAAGATTTCTTAATAGGGTCTTTAAGCTTTCTGCCAATATCAGATATGTCTAGGTCCCGGGAAATATTCTTGTTACTTACAACCTCCTGCTAATTGCATTAGCCTACTTTAGCTCAACTGTCCCAAGGGGGACCTACCAATCCTGTAGAGGTTTTAAAACTCAAATTGCTAAATTCTTGTTCATCTAACTGCACTGTCCAATTTATAGTAGAGTGAAGGAATACCATGCTATTGTTTGAGGAGAGTGCACAGCTTGAAAAGCTATTAATAAACCAAATTGGGCACATTTGGGCAGTCTTGATACAAAATGTTGAACAGAAATGCAATTGTTCATTTGATCAGTCTAAAACTTTGCACACACAACTGCTGCCATAGTTGCCAAAATCTAAAATTGTCCCTGGGCTGGAATAGTACATTATAGCCGTTCTCTTGCATTTCAAAACAAATACAAAAAACGCATGTTTTTTTCTTTGTATTATCTTTTACCAGATCTAATGTGTAATATTCTCCTACATTTCTTTCACAAACTTCAAAGTGATTCCTTTCAAATGGTATCAAGAATATGCATATCCGTGCTTCAGATCCTGTACTACAGAGTTAGAATTGGGTGTCATTTTAGGCGAAAATTGAAAAAAGGGTGCGATCCTTAGGAAGTATTTTCTGAGCCTACCTAGCTCATATTCTAGATGTTGGATTAAAACGAGACTATAGCGTCCATAAAGTGACAATTGGACTCACGAATGATTGGATTGACTAAGTTTGTAGGTGCAACAGTTTTTATTAAATGTATAATTGATCGCCCTCACGTGCTTATGATTGCACGTCAAGAACCAACGTTGTGCTACCTTTTTGTATAATTTCAGACATCTTTTCAGCCAAATCTCATTGTTCTTAAACTAGGACCAACAACTTGGTTGCTGCGTAACAGCAGCAGCTAGATAGTTAGTAGCTGCGTATATTTTGCCATGGAGGGTTTTTCAGATGGCTGAAGTCATGTGTAAACTAAATCAGCGCACAAACAAATAAGCTAGCGAACATCCTTGGCTGCTATTATAGCCAGTTAGCCAGCCAACTATTTTGCCCAACACCAAACGAGACTGTAGCTTCCAATGTTGACAATATATCCTAGCTAGCTAGATTATTCCATAAAAACATAGCTAGCTAGCTACCTAGCTAAGTAAAGTGCATAGTCAACACCAAACTTTGGGAAACTGCCATGCTGCTAACTTATAATACATGCAACGGGCATTGCTCATCTTTATAAATTGCATGATACAGTCAAACTGGGTGATAGCTGTGTGTGCAGCCAGATGTCAGTTTCAGCTCAAACACTGCTAGCTAGCATACATTTCCTCAACCAAGATCAGCACAAACTGTAGAGTCTTCCTAAAAACAGTTATCCATGTTGAATCTAAACCCGAACAATGCACATGCAAGTAGCACATTGGCTGTGAATTGTAATGACTGTGCACATACTATCTAGCTAGCAAGATCAACACACAAGACAGACCCATTGCTGCTTGAGGATCCAGAACAAATTCCAGCCCTTACCTTATGATGCATTAATTCAGTACACCCTCTTGTCAATGCAATTTTTTTCATGCCATTTAATCCACATGTACTTGTGTGTTTTCCCAGAAACCAGTATGCAAAATTGTAAAAAATACATATTTTCCAGAGGTTGAAGTTATGTTCCTTTTAGGTTCTCAATGAAAGGTGAAAGAAAAAAATCAGGAAGTTTATAATATGCATTTTCCGGATGTTGGAATCCGGTTCATTTTCGGTTCTGAATTAATCTACTTTTTTTTTTACTGTACTGGTCTACTGCAATGGTTCTCAAACCTCTCCTCGGCGACCCCCAGACGTTTCACAATTTTTCTGTAGCTCTGAACTAGCTATTTAAGAGCTTGATGGTTAATTGACAAGTTGAATCAGGTGTGCTTGTGTTGGTGTTTCAAATACTGGAGAGTGAGACCAAATCACAGACGCTGGACAGAGTGGATTTCAGTTGTAACAAAAAGGCAGTTTATTGGTTCAACGATATCTTGTCCTGCAGTTAAGCGTGCACGGACCTAGTCATATGACTCAGAAACGAGTCATATAAAAAAGGATGCTTATACAGAGTGTGCAACCGATTTTATACATAGAATGATGTAGGTTGAGTCTCGTCGTACTGTCTTCTGACTGGATAGTGGAGGTTGGAGGCGGACCTGCTCTAGCCAGAGCAGGAGCCCCATTGGTGCACAGCAGAGTCCTCTGCTCTTGGCACCCGACCAGTAGAAAGGGGAGTGAAGTGTGAGTGTTTGTGCGATGGTATGTCTGTGTCAGGGAGTCGTTAGATAAGGGGAACTGAGACTGGGAGTTACTGTCTGGGTCTAGGATGTGTCCTGTTTGGACAGGTGTGTGTGCAATGACTTAAGTCAGGCGGCCTTGTGACAATGGGGAACCATGTTTTCAGCATCAGCAGTCTTGTGTCTCAAGGAAGGGGTGTCTTGTGCAAGCTTTAATCACATGGTCACCAGCAGGCTCTAAAGCCCCTAAGGGCAGCAAGGTCACCTAAATGATGCTTAATATATGTACTTGATGTGTGAGCTATGTATATGAATATATGTATATATGACACTTGTGCTAGCTCTGGAATGGTCTGGTGTCCCGATGGAGAGGTTTGAGAACCACTACTCTGCTGTACTGTTCAAACTTGTGAAACAGATGTCTATGATTGGCTCAGATTTGGTACAGTCCCTTAGTAACGATGGTTTTGGGAAACACCTCAGATTTAACAACGCGCCTACGAAGATTCTAAAAGATGGGCTTAGCCTTAAGAGGCTTTTGGGAAACCGGGCCCTGGACAATAAATGACAAAACACATCTCCTCACCCAGCCTGAATTAGTCAGGGCATGGCCTCTAAAAAGTGTCAAAAGCGTTCCACATGGATGATGGCCCATGTTGACGCCAATGCTTCCCACAGTTGGCTGGATGTCCTTTGGGTGGTGGACCATTCTTGATACACACGGGAAACTGTTGAGTGTGAAAAAGGGACTCAAACCGGTGCACCTGGCACATACTAGCATACCCCAGGTGACATCAATAAGAGATCTTAGACTATCCAGGTGAAAGCTATGTCATGGAAAGAGCAGGTGTTCCTAACACTGTCTATACAGTGTATTCAGACCTTGACTTTTTCCACATTTTGACACGTTACAGCTTTATTCTAAAAATGATTACATCTTTTTTCCCCTCAATCTACAGACAATACCCCATAATGACTAAGCAAAAACAAGTTTTTAGAAATGTTTGCTAATATTACATGAACATTAGTATTCAGGGCCCTACTCAGTATTTTGTTGAAGCACCTTTGGCAGCGATTTCAGCCTAGAGTCTTCCTGGGTATGACTCTACAAGCTTGGCACAAGCTTGGAGAGTTTCCCCCCCATTCTTCTCTGCAGATCCTCTCAAGCTCTGTCAGGTTGGATGTGGAGCGTTGCTGCAAAGCTATTTTCAGGTCTCTCCAGAGATGTTCGATCAGGTTCAAGTCCGAGCTCTGGCTGGACCACTCAAGGACATTCAGAGACTTGTCCCAAATCTACTCCTGCGTTGTCTTGGCTGTGTGCTTAGGGTTGTTGTCCTGTTGGAAGGTGAACCGTCACCCCAGTCTGAGGTCTTGAAAACTCTGGAGCATGGTTTCATCAAGGATCTTACTGTACTTTGCTCTGTTCATCTTTGCCTCGATCCGGACTATTCTCCCAGTCCCTGCCGCTGAAAAACATCCCCACAGCATGATGCTGCCACAATCACTGTAGGGATTGTGCCAGGTTTCTTCCAGACGTGACGCTTGGCATCAGACCAGAGATTCTTGTTTCTCATGGTCTGAATCTTTAGGTGCCCTTTGGTAAACTCCAAGTGGGCTGTTGTGCCTTTTACTGAGGATTGGCTTCCGTCTGGCCACTACCATAAAAGCCTGATTGGTGGAGTGCTGCAGGGATGGTTGTCCTTCTGGAAGGACCGATGCTCACTCAACATCCGGGGGAGTCCACCCAGAACCCCTTTTGGTACCCTTCCCCAGATCTGTGCCGACACAATCCTGTCTCGAAGCTCTCGGACAATTCCTTCGACCTCATGGCTTGGTTTTTGCTCTAGAATGCACTGTCAACTGTGGGACCTTATATAGACAGGTGTGTGCCTTTCCAAATCAAATGTTATTTGTCACATGCGCCAAATACATGTGTAGACCTTACCGTGAAATGCTTAGTTACAATTTCTTAACCAAAAATGCAGTTCAAGAAATAGAGTTAAAATATTTACTAAACAAAATAAAAGTCAAACAAAATAACAATTGAGGCTATGTGCAGGCGGTACCACGTCAATGTGCGGGGGTACAGGTTAGTTGAGGTAATTTGTACATGTAGGTAGGGGTAAAGTTACTATGCATAGATAATAAACAGCGAGTAGCTGTAAATTGTCCAGGTGGCCATTTGATTAACTGTTTAGCAATCTTATGGCTTGGAGGTAGAAGCTTTTAAGGAACCTTTTGGTCCTATACTTGGCTCCCCGGTACTGCTTACTGTGCAGTAGCAGAGAGAACAGTCTAGGACTTGGGTGACTGGAGTCTGACAATTTTTTGGGCCTTCTGACAGCGCCTGTAATAGGTCCTGGATGGCAGGAAGCTTGGCCCCAGTATGTACTGAGCCGCAAGCACTACCCACTATAACACCTTACGTTCAGATGCCGAGCAGTTGCCATTCCAGGCAGTCATGCAACCGGTCAGGATGCTCTCGATGGTGCAGCTGTAGAACTGAGGATCTGGGGAACCATGCCAATTATTTTCAGTCTCCTGTGGGGAAAAGGTGTTGTCGTGGCCCCTTCATGATTATCTTGGTGTTTGGACCATGATAGTTTGTTGGTGATGTGGACACCAAGGAACTTGAATCTCTCGACCCGCTTCACTACAGCCCCGCCTTTTCCTGCAGTCAATGATTAGCTCCTTTGTCTTGCTCACATTGAGGGAGAGGTTGTTGTCCTGGCACCACACCGCCAGGTCACTGGTGGTGTGGTGATCATGTCCAATCAAGGTAGACTCAAATCAAGTTGTGTAAACATCAAGGATGATCAATGGAAACAGGATGCACCAGAGCTCAATTTTGAGTGTCATGGCAAAGGGTCTGAATGCTTATGTAAATAAGGGATTTCTGTTGTCTTTTTATACATTTGAAAAAAAATCGATTTCAGAATAAGGCCGTCACATAAAATGTGGAAAAAGTAAATGGGTCTGAATACTTTCCAAAGGCACTGTATATACACTACCAGTCAAACGTTTGGGCACAGCTACTCATTCAAGGGTTTTTCTTTATTTTTTACTATGTAGAATAATAGTGAGGACATCAAAACTATGAAATTACACACATATTAACCAAAAAAGTATTAAACAAATCAAAATATATATTTGAGATACTTCAAAGCAGCCACCCTTTGCCGTAATGACAGCGTTGCACACTCTTGGCAGTCTCAACCAGCTTCATGAGGAATGCTTTTTCCAACAGTCTCGAAGGAGTTCCCACATATGCTGAGCACTTGTTGGCTGGTTTTCCTTCACTCTGCGGTCCAACTCATCCCAAACCATCTCAATTGGGTTGAGGTCGGGTGATTGTGGAGGCCAGGTCATATGATGCAGCACTCCATCACTCTCCTTCTTGGTCAAATAGCCCATTTTAGGTAATTGTCCTGTTGAAAAACAAATTATAGTCCCACTAAGCGCAAACCAGATGGGATGGAGTATCACTGCAGAGTGCTGTGGTAGCCATGCTGGTTAAGTGTGCCTTGAATTCTAAATAAATCACTGACAGTGTCACCAGCAAAACACCCCCACACCCTCCTCCACACTTCACGGTGTGAACCACCCATGCGGAGATATTCCTTTCACCTACTCTGCGTCTCACGAAGACGTGGCAGTTGGAACTATAAATCTCAAATTTGTACTCCTCAGACCAGAGGACAGATTTACACCAGTCTAATGTCCATTGCTCACGTTTCATTGGCTCAAGCAAGTCTCTTATTGGTGTCCTTTGGTAGTGTTTTCTTTGTAGCAATTTGACCATGAAGGCCTGATTCACACAGTCTACACTCAACAGTTGATGTTGAGATGTCTGTTACTTGAACTATGAAACATTTATTTGGGCTGCAATTTCTGAGGTAACTCTGGGTCTTCCTTTCCTGTGGCAGTCCTCATGAGAGCTAGTCATCATAGCACTTGATGTTTTTTGCGACAGCACATGAAGAAACTTTCAAAGTTCTTGTTTTAAGATAATGATGGATTGTCATTTCTCTTTGCTTATTTGAGCTGTTCTTGCCATAATATGAACTTGGTCTTTTACCAAATAGGGTTATTTTCTGTGTACCACACCTACCTTGACACTACAACTGACTGGCTCAAATGCATTGAGGAAAGAAATTACACAAATTAACTTTCAACAAGGCCCACCTGTTAATTGAAATGCATTCCAGGTGACTACCTCATGATGCCAGTTGAGAGAATGCCAAGAGTTTGCAAAGCGTGGCTATTTTTAAAGAATTTCAGATATACAATGTATTTTGATTTGTTTAAATCTTTTTTGGTTACTACATGATTCTAGATGTTATTTCATAGTTTTGATATCTTTACTATTATTTTACAATTTAGAAAATAGTGAATGAGTAAGTGTCCAAACTTTTGATTGGTACTGTATATCTCATTAGGCTATATGTAGATATTGTAAATCTAAAATACACACAACTTTAAGCTACGTATTCATTTGACAGGTAATTAACTGCCCATTGATTAGCACAGCAATTGATAAAACAGGACCATGTTTGCAAAACATGTTTCTGAGCTTATTTCAATATAACACAGGTAAGCTAATAGTTACAGAAATCAGGAATGGAGACAGAATCTATAGACCTCGAAATGTGACTAGTTTCAGGAAACTAGACATGTCGCACGGCACTACTTCACAGGAGGGATTTGGACGCAAAACATTTTTTTTCCAGAATGTGTTTATTGGCAGAAATTCCTCCAAAACATTTAAGTTTCATGTGCCTTAATAACAATAACAAACTTGTATTTCATCCATAAATACGAATAAAACATTTCAATTACGAGCCTAGTTGGTTTAGCCACGGAAAAAGCCAGGAACCTTCCCACTAACCATGATTGGCTGAGATAATGAATGGGCTAGACATGCCGGGAGATGAGTTTGGATTGGTCTGCCATGTGTAATGCTTCTGTCTAACGTGAGCTGTTCAGTATGAGTTGATAGTCCTTTCTACCGCACCATTTTTGAAAGATATGTTAACCATCGAGAACTACAAAAGTTGCTACTTTTCTCTACAACATTGATGCCCTGAATTTAGCAGGCGCTATCGACAGATCAGTTGGACAAAGTGATGGGCTACTTTCTACACATGCCACGGTCAGTGTGAACCGGAGTGACTTGACAACGCTGGACAAACAAGATGTAGCTACAAACAAAACTGAGTAAAATGGTTCCAGTCTGCTGTGAAGTGTTCCTCCATGTATACAAGAAAGAGTCTTGCAACATTTTCAGATATAAGTTCCTAATTTTGTCAGTCGTTTTTATTGCAAGTTAACGCGTACTGTTAGATAGCGAACGTCAGCTTGCTATCTAACCTTAGGTGTATGATCTGTATAGTAATATTTTTCCATTCAGAAATCCATTTGCATTGCTAGTTATAACCTAATGTTAGCTAGCTAACATTGAACATAGTTTGTTCGCTTTAGCTCCCTGCTGATTCATACAACAGCGATGACAATGTTTGTATTGGTAGTAGTATGAGTTGGGATTATGCCAGTTTATTGTTTAGCTAGCTAGATGTCTAAACAAAAAAAGACTCCACTTTGGCCGGATTACTACATGACCCATCACATTAGCCAGGGCTGTCTGGGGGTGATTACGGCCATCTATTGTATATCATGAACATGTGTACATTTCTATACAATAGTGACCCCTCCACTTAGCTAGATGAGGCTGAGGTGGTTATAGATTTTCCTTCACATGACCCATCAATTTAGACAAGTTTGTCAGGTAAGCGTCATTAATAATTATAAAATATTTTTCAAATATTTTTATCTGGACACCGTTTTTGATATTGCTACTATGCAAGTAACCAATTCAGTGTATCGTTTACACTTTCTGTATCCTGTGCATGTGACAAAGAAACAGATTTTATTTGATATAGCGTGTGTATACCACATGGCCTCACATGGGAATCCTTAGAGATGAGTGGGGCTAAGTCTTAAGAGGGTGTGAACAATGCTGAATGGGTGTAGCCATTTTCTCAAAAGTCAAGTTTATCAACTCTCAAAGCAAAATAAATGTTCCATTGTTCCTCAACTGCACGATATAATTTTCTAGCTCTGAGCCTGGTTCACTAACTACTTCTCAGAGTTCAGTGTGAAAAATCGGAGGGCCTGTTGTCCGGACTTCTGGCAGTCTCTATGGGGCTGCCACAGGGTTCAATTCTCAGGCCGACTCTTCTCTCTCTTTGTGTGTGTGTGTGTGTATAAACACAATGATGTTGCTCTTGCTGCAGGTGATTCTTTGATCCACCTCTACACCCGCAACACCATTCTGTATACATCTGGCCCTTCTTTGGAAACTTAAACCTCCAGACGAGCTTCAACGCCATACAACACTCCTTCCGTGGCCTCCAACTGCTCTTAAATGAAAGTAAAACTAAATGCATGCTATTCAACCAATCACTGCCCGCACCCGACCGTCTAGCATCACTACTCTGGACGGTTCTGACTTAGAATATGTCGACAACTACAAATATCTAGGTGTCTGGTTAGACTGTAAACTCTCCTTCCAGACTCACATTAAGCATCTCCAATCCAAAATTAAATCCTTTTTTGCAACAAAGCATCCTTCACTCATGCTGCCAAACTTACCCTGGTAAAACTGGCTATCCTACCGATCCTTGACGATGTCATTTACAAATTAGCCTCCAATACTCTACTCAGCAAATTGGATGTGGTCTATCACAGTGCCATCCATTTTGACACCAAAGCCGCATATACAGGTCGCAGTGGTGGGTAGTATGCTCTCGTTGGCTGGTCTTCGCTACATATTTGTTGCCAAACCCACTGGCTCCAGGTAATCTATAAGTCTTCGCTAGGTATAGCTCCGCCTTCTCAGCTCACTGGTCACCATAGCAATACCCACCCGTAGCACGCTCTCCAGCAGGTATAATTCACTGGTCATCCCCAAAGCAAACACCTATTTTGGCCACCTTTCCTTCCTGTTCTCTGCTGCCAATGACTCGAACGATTTGCAAAAATCACTGAAGTTGGAGACATATCGCCCTCACTAACTTTAAGTGTCAGCTGTCAGAGCAGCTTACTGATCGCTGCAGCTATACACAGCCCATCTGTAAATAGCCCATCAAACCAACTACCTACCTCATCCATGATTTTCTGCTCTTTTGCACACCAGTATTTCTACTTGCACATCCTCATCTGCACATATCACTCCAGTGTAAATTGCTAAAATTGTAATTACTTTGCCACTATTGGCCTATTTATTGCCTTCATTTGCACACTATATACAGATGATTTTTTTCTATTGTGTTATTGACTGTACGTTTGTTTATTCCATGTGTAACTGTTGTTTGTGTCACACTGCTTTCCTTTATCTTGGCCAGGTTGCAGTTGTAAATGAGAACTTGTTCTCAACTGGCCTACCTGGTTAAATAAAAAAATATTATTTTTTTTATCCAAAGTAAAACAATTTCAAATTTTGCTACATAAGAACGAATTGAGGCAATCGATCACAAATATGAGTGGGTGTCCAACACCACGTTGGGCACCTACTGACCAAAAATTTTTTTTTATTAAAATATACTTTTCTCAATGACATGTATTGCTAAAATAAAGGTTTAAGGAAATAGGCTATCACCACATTACAAAACAGCTCACTCAATCGAGCATGATGGTCTTAAGTATAGCTTGCTTTCAAATAATTAGACAAAACTTGAAAAGGTAGTGGAATAGAATTCGTGTGGCGTGTGAAGAATCCAACACTAACTTGTATGCAATAAAAATACCATTGCGGGAGCACCTCTAAGATAGGATTCAAACCTTCTCAAACAGCCTAATTCCTAAGCAACCTGCATACACATTGTTTGAACTACAATAGACCAACATAGCTACTGTAGGTCAAAGCTGTGTGCTGGGAAAACCTTGGTAGGGCATGGGTTGAGTAGGCATTGTGGTGCTTCAATTTAATTTATTTTTGTCTTTACATTTTGTTTTTAATATAGTACAACCAAGCCATATACAGTACACAGTATTCAACCAAGCCATTGAAGACAGACAAGTATGGAAGGAATGTGTACAAATAAATTGGTATGAACAATTCTGAAAATAATAGTTTCATTATTTACTGCATGATTTTGATGGCAGGTCAGGAGTGTTAGTAAAATGTGCATACTGGAAACTTGATTCCCAAAACACTTCCAGCCAAGACAGCCATGTTCATCTCCTATTCTTTTATATTGTTCACTTGATTTGTTTGGTTCATAACCGAATTGCACTGTTGGCGAGCTGTTACAATTTCAAACGGATTTGATGCCACAGATAGATCAATCTTTTCAGAAATTGGGCCTGGCACACCCTAACATTTAAGAGTTTTGGAATTAGCCTAAACATAACCAAATACCATTGTGGCTGAAAAGAGGTTTATCCTTAATATATTATTAAATCAATAATCCCACCCCCTTAATGTCCATATAGTTTGTTAAAATTATTATGCAATATATTTTTGCAGGTAGTGGGACTGCCTTCAAATGTGGATGGTTCTTAAATGTTATATTGAAGCCAGAGGTAAATACAATGATAATTACACATACTGATGTAAATACAGCCAATACTGTCTCCTCGCATCTCAGCTCAAGAGCATTACAGTTCTATTCCATGAGGTTATTGTCCATACAGAATATTAATTTAGGAATTTGTGGGTTAGGGGTTTTAGGTTTACGTTGTAATAACTTATGTAACAGAAAGGGATCCTAAAGAAAACACAATGGAGTGCTGTTTTGCTTTGTGTTGACCTGATGTGTCAAATTTAAAAGATAACACTGAAAAGGAAACCTTGAGAAATGGACAGACTTTGGGTAATACAATAGCTCCCTCTGCTGTATTTAGTCTGAAATAACACCAAGAGTGCTGCGTCATGCAAGAAAACGTCTTGGGAGTTTGGAATATTCCATCATTACTACCTTTGAGACAACACAAAGAAGTATATGAAATGAAACTATTTGGATTAACAGAATGCTTCTCAGATATTGGTATAATTGTAGCTTCCAACAGTTTCAAATGAGAGACTGCATAGTACTTTAATAAGATTAAGTTCCGTGTGACAGACGTCTTTATATATTGGTCACGGTTTTAAAACCCATCCCTTCCAGACATAATTGCAGTCAATTATTTAACAATTAATTCAATAGTATACTACATGCATTACTGTACCCATTGCCTCATCCAATAGTGTGTGTTGTGGCCAAACTATTGTTCATGGATATGCAATAAAACTAGTTGGCTGCAAAACAGCCTATGGAATGAGCTTACCGTACATTATTCGATGTGTCCATATACAATAGGATTCACCTTGTTTGCTGTTTATAAACCCCAAATCATTTTTCAAAAGTCAAAATGAATGCAAGTCCAACTTCTGAATGGACAGCTACTTTTTATTTTGGTATCTTTATGCCCCAGATAGGTCTGTTTTAAAATACAAAACATTCAGATACAAATACACAAACAGATTCATCAGACTTGACTTTTATCCTCCACCATTCTGTAGTCAGACAATGGTGTTTGCGCTAAGTCCCAAAGGGTTTCAAACTGGGTATGAGCATGACCAAATCTGACTAGTAACCTAGTACATAGGGGGTGAAGGAACATCATGCATTTATTTGCTTGCATTAATCAGCACTAGACATCCTATTTCATTGCCCACCGCCTCAGACAGTCCTGTATTGTCACAATAAAATCCATACAATCAGGGGCATTCACTGAGTGCACACAAAAATAAGCAAATAAGCAGTTCCAGGAAATGGTGAGTGGCCTGCTAGGTTTGTACAGCCTATGACTATGAGAACAGCGTGATGATTTTGCCTCCCTGCTAAAGTTATCCCAATGATAGTCACTGGTTTAGAAATTGCAATAGACCAATAAGAAAGAGTTCCCAACCTGCCAATAACAGCTAGATTACCTCACTCAGTCCTAGCAAAATTCTTGCCTGAGAAATTAGTCTTCGCTAAGAAGCTATTGGTTTTATTTTTGCCATTTTAACTGAAAACAATCACAGTAAGGCACTTAGTTTTTACCCATAAAGGATTTGATATGGAGATAACAGCTGCATTGGACCTTTAAGTATTTGTTTGGCAAATATAGAAATTAAGTTCCAAGTTTTTTTTTTTTTTTTTTTCCCCCCCTCACACGAATATACAGCATAGTGCTTTTCAGTGAAACGTCTTTAAGGAAAGCTTGCCTTGTCCCTTTCCCTAGCATTGAAAGAGGAAAAAGTAATTCAAGGGACAATCAAAGGTAAACAACTGTAGACTGATTATTTTCATTGGGATGAATGAAAAAGGACCAATGTGTTAACCAGCCCTTCTTTAGACACTTAACAAACCTCCAGACGAGCTTCAACGCCATACAACACTCCTTCCGTGGCCTCCATCGCTACTTTGGACAGTTCTGACTTAGAATATGTGGACAAATACCTAGGTGTCTGGCTAGACTAAACTCTTTCCAGACTCACATTAGGCATCTCATCCAAACTCCGCAAAAAAAGAAACATCACTTTTTCAGGACCCTGTCTTTCAAAGATATTTGGATTTTTACGAATTAACTTCAGATCTTCATTGTAAAGGGTTTAAACACCATTTCCCATGCTTCATGTTCAATGAACCATAAACAATTAATGAACATGCACCTGTGGAACCGCCGTTAAGACACTAACAGCTTGCAGACGGTAGGCAATTAAGGTCACAGTTATGAAAAACTTAGGACACTAAAGAGGCCTTTCAACTGACACTGAAAAACACCAAGAGAAAGATGCCCAGGGTCCCTGCTCATCTGCGTGAACGTGCCTTAGGCATGATGCAAGGACTGCAGATGTGGCCAGGGAAATAAATTGCAATGTGCGTACTGTGAGACGCCTAAGACAACGCTACAGGGAGACAGGATGGACAGCTGATCGTCCTCGCAGTGGCAGACCACGTGTAACACCTGCACAGGATCGGTACATCTGATCACCACACCAGCGGGACAGGATGGCAACAACAACTGCCCGAGTTACACCAGGAACGCACAATCACTCCATCAGTGCTCAGACTGTCTGCAATAGGATGAGCGAGGCTGGACTGAGGGCTTGTAGGCCTGTTGTAAGGCAGGTCCTCACCAGACATCACCGGCAACATTGTCGCCTATGGGCACAATCCCACCGTCGCTGGACCATACAGGACTGTCAAAAAGTGCCCTTCACTGACGAGTCGCAGTTTTGTCTCACCAGGGGTGATTTTAAATAAAAATAAACCGAATTGACAAAGAACTGCCTAGTCCCTGCCGATGACGAGCATACCCATAACATGACGCAACCACAACCATGCTTGAAAATATGAAGAGTGGAACTCAGTGACGTGTTGGATTTGCCCCAAACATATTGCTTATTATTCAGGAAGAAAGTTAATTTCTCTGCCAAATTTTTTGCAGTTTTACTTTAGTGCCTTACTGCAAACAGGATGCATGTTTTGGAATATTTTAATCTGTGCATACATCTTTTTCACTCTTATTTAGGTTAGTATTGTGGAGTAACTACAATGGTTGTTAATGTCATCTTCACTTTTCTATCACATACATTAAACTTTTGGCCTCATGCTGAAATGCCTACCATGGTGAAATCCTTTTTGTTGTCTACCAATAGGTGCCCCTCTTTGAGAGCCATTGTAAAACCTCCCTGGTGTTTGTGGTTGAATCGGTTCTTGAAATTCACTACTCGACTGAGGGACCTTGCAAATAATTACATGGTGCGGGGTACAGAGAAGGGATAATCATTCAAAAAAAAATCATGTTAACTATTATTGCACAAAGTGAGTCCATAAAACTTGTGACTTAAGCAAATGTTTACTCCTGAACGCATTTAGGCTCGACATAACATTTATTAAATACTTGACTCAAGACATTAAAGCTTTACATTTTTTGTAAATGTATTAGTTCCACTTGGACATTGTGTCCAGATCAGCGGTCCAAAATCTCAATTTAATAAATTTCAAAATTCAGGCTGTAACACAACAAAATGTGAAAAAAAGGGCTGTGAATACATTCTGAAGGCATTGTACAATCAATTGTCTCAAATTCTCTGTCACATGCGCAGAATAAAACAGGTGTAGACTTTACCGTGAAATGCTCACTTACAAACCCTTTCCCAACAGAGTTAAAAAGAAAAATGTGCACAAATTAAGGAAATAGTAACACAATAGAATAACAACGAGACTATATACACAAGGAGTACTGGTACTGAGTCAATGTGTAGGGGTACAAGGTAGTGGAAGTAATGCGTACAGTGCCTTCAGAAACTATTCATACCCCTTGACTTACAACAAAATGTGTTACAGCCTGAATTCAAAATGGATAAAAAAAAAAAAGTGCTTTCCTCAATCTACACACAATACCCCATAATGACAAAGCAAAAACATTGGGATTTTTTATTGAAAATATCCGAAATCTCCTTTACATAAGTATTCGCACATTACAGCTGCTTCTTGACGACACATTGCTCGCTTAAACCGGAAGCCAGCTGCACCAATGTGACGGAGGAAACACCGTCCAACTGGCGACCGTGGCAGTGTGCATTTGCCCAGATCGCCACAGGAGTAGCTATAGCGCAGTGGGACAAGGACATCCCGGCCTGCCAAACCCTCCCCTAAACCAGACGATGCTGGGTCAATTGTACGCCGCCTCATGGGCCTCCCAGTCACGGCCGGCTGCAACACAGCCCAAGATCGAACCCGGATCTGTAGTGACACCTGTAGCGCTGCGATGCAGTTCCTTAAACCGCTGCGCCACTCGGGAGGCCCATGGCTTGGTTTTTGCTCTGACATGCACTGTCAACTGTGGGACCTTATATAGACAAGTGTGTGCCTTTCCAAATCATGTCCAATCAATTGAATTTACCAAAAGGTGGACTCCAATCAAGGTGTAGACACATCAAGGATGATCAATGGTAACAGGATGCACCGGAGCTCAAAATATATATGGAAAAAGTCAAGGGGTCTGAATACTTTCCAGAGGCACTGTAGGGTTAGTTGGTGGTGCATTCATTTTTTCCTTTTAGGAACAGGAATAATGAAGAAAATGGTATGTAGGTCAGCAGTGACTGGCCTCATGCTTTAATACAGTAGGTGGTGGTGTATGCACCTTTAAGTTAGATGCGATCCGCAAACCTAATCCCAAAACCAATCCCTGACGAAGGATTGAGTGGTTTTGTTGGATTCAGAGAGAGCTTGGGAAAATAGCATCCCTTGAGAGGGCAAGAACGAGATGTATGTTAGGAGAAGTGCAATATTATAAGGAGACGTATACTTGGAATATGGAGGAGGAATTGAGGGGGAAAAGAGGCAGAGGTGGTCGAAGAGAGAGGGAGGAAGAGGGGGAGATAGTTGGTTGAAGAAAAAAGTAAGCAGAGTGAGCAGTACTCCGAATCTAGGTCTGGAGGAGAAATGGAAGTGAATGTGGGCGAATTATCGGAAGTGGCAGGTGTGGTGAAGTGCTGAGCCCAAGGCTTGCACTGAGGCTCAGGATAAAGAAGAGTGATGGTAGGAATGACATTGAGGAAGTGGACCCGTTTTTTGGCTGATCCATTTGTGGATTCAGGGTGGGTGAAAAAGAGTCAAGTGCTGTGGAATCGGAGAAGGTTATCAGAAGTGGTCGTGTGATAATTGTTTGTTTCTGCTGGTCAGAGGGAGCAGGCACTTCAAGCAAAATGAATGGGGAAAAGAGATGTGACTGGTTTTGCCTTCAAGAAAAGGGCGCTATTGAAAGGACTGATTACTGGGGTAGCAGTAAATGAGAAAGTGGACCAACTGAAGGGAACGATTCTTGTTGTTTGGTGCAATGCAGACAGGGTGGCGTGAGTGTGAAACCGAAGTCATTGTCTGTTCTTTTGAGTTTTGATATTGAGTCTTTGCCTGACAAAGTGATGTCAGGATATAAAAAAATGTTGTGCCGAATAAATTAAGTGGTTACAGATGTCAAGTTTAAAGGCATGTGGCAGCAGTGTGTAGGAGGGAGGTTCCTAGATGTGAGAAGTGTGCAGAAGGGCATGAGACAAAGGAATGCGTCGCATAGGGGGAAAAAAAGCATTGTGTGTTAATAGTAGGGGTGCCCATGGGGCTCAGGATCAGAAATGTCCGGTGCGAGGGAGGCAGGTTGAGGTTTCTAGGGTCAGAGAAGTGCTGAAGGGGTCGTATGCTGATGCAGTGAAGAAAGTATAGGAAGATGGGTCAAGCGGGAGGGATCCTGAGAAGATTCGTGTGAGTAGTAGATATGTTCCTGTACAGAGGGATAAATCAACAAGTGATACATGCTTCAGTGAGATTTGCTATTATTTCTAAAAAGTCATGTTATCAACTGTACTGCAGAGAAGGAACATAAGTCACAGAACACATACAGCACCAGTCAAACATTGACACCTACTCATTCTTTATTTTTACTATTCTCTACATTGCAGATTAATAGCAAAGACATCAAAACTCTGAAATAACATATGGAATCATGTAGTAACCAAAAGTGTTAAATTAAATATATTTTATATTCTTCAAAGTAGCCACCCTTTCCCTTGATGGCAGCTTTGCACTCTTGGCATTCTCTCAACCAGATTCATGAGGTGCACCTGGAATGCATTTAAACTAAACAGGTATGCCTTGTTAAAAGTTAATTTGTGGAATTTCTTTCCTTCTTAATGCATTTGAGCCAATCAATCAGTTGTGTTGTGACAAGGTAGGGGTGGTATACAGAAGGTCTTTTAACAAATAGGGCTAAGTCCATATTATGTCAAGAACAAAGAGAAACAGTCTATCATTACGTTAAGACATGAAGGTCAGTGAATATGGAAAATGTCAAGAACTGAACGTTTCTTCAAGTGCAGTGTCAAAAACCATCAAGCACTGATGAAACTGGCCCTCATGAGGATCGCCACAGGAAAAGACCCAGAGTTACCTCTGCTGCAGAGGATACGTTCATGAGAGTTACCAGCCTCAGAAATTGCAGCCCAAATAAATGCTTCAGAGTTCAAGTAACAGACCTCTCAACATCAACTATTCAGAGGAGACTGCCTGAATCAGGCCTTCATGGTAAATCTTGCTGCAAAGAAACCACTACTAAAGGACACCAATAAGAAGAGACTTGCTTGGGCCAAGAAACATGAGCAATGGACATTAGACTGGTGGAACAAATCTGTTTTTTAGTTCCAACCGCCATGTCTTGGTGAAACAGTGTAGGTGAACAGATGAGCCCCGCATGTGTGGTTCCACCGTGAAGGATGGGAGGTGGTGTGATGGTGCTTTGCTGGTGACACTCAGTGATTTACTCCGAATTCAAGCCACACTTAACCAGCATGGCTACCCCAGAATTCTGCAGCGATGCACCATCCCATCTGGTTTGCTCTTAGTGGGATTATCATTTGTTTTTTGAAAGGACAATGACTCAAAACACACGGTAAGGGCTATTTGACCAAGGAGAGTGATGAGTGCTGCATCAGATTACCTGGCCTCCACGATCACCCGACCTCAACCCAATTGAGATGAGTTGGACTACAGAGTGAAGGAATAGCAGCCAACAAGTGCACAGGATATATGGGAACTCCTTCAAGACTGTTGGAAGAGCATGCCTCATAAAGCTGGTTGAGAGAATGCCAAGAGTGAGCAAAGATGTCATTTATCTATCCTTTATTTAACTAGGCAAGTCAGTTAAAGAAGGTATCCCGCTAGCGGGACACCAGGTCGACAACATCCGGTAAAATTGGAGGCCGCGCAATTCAAATAAATACTTTTAATATTAAACATACAAGTATCTTATATAATTTAAAAGTTTAAATTCTTGTTAATCTAACTGCGTTGTCCGATTTACAATCTGCTTTACAGCGAAATCATACCATGCAATTGTCTGAGGACGGCGCCCCACAACATATTTTTCAACCAGCACAGGCTTCACAAAATCACAAATAGAGATTAACTAAATCACTTACTTTTGAAAATCTTCCTCTGTTTGCAATCCTAAGGGTCCCAGCTACAACACGAATGGTCGTTTTGTTAGATAAAATCCTTTATATCTCAAAAAGTCAGTTTAGTTGGCGCCATCGATTTCAGTAATGCACTCACTGTTGACATCAGTAGAAGCCATAGGAATTGCAATCTGGGAGCTGGAATTACATAGGACCCATTGCCTTCCTTATAAACAAAATAATTCTGGTTGTTTGTCTTCAGATTTTCGCCTGACATCAATTGTGTTATAGCATATCCTGGCTTCTGGGTCTGAGTAACAGGCTGTTTACTTTGGGCATGTCAGTCAGGCGTAAATTCTGAAAAACAGACCCTAGCCCTAACAGATTAAGAACAAATTCTTATGTACAATGACGGCCTAAGGTCATCAAGGCAAAGGGTAGCTAATTTGAAGAATCTAAAATATAAATAGATTGATTTGTTTAACACTGTTACTACATGATTCCATATGTGTTTTAGTTTGTCTTCACTATTATTCCACAATGAAGAAAATAGTACAAATAAAAAAGGACTTGAGCAGGTGTCCAAACTTTTGACTGGTCCTGTAGTTGTGGTGGCAGCTGCAGAGAAGTATTTTGGTGTACGATATTTAACGTCAGATGAGTTAGAGGATGTGTTGTGTGGTGGTGTTCCGTCCTTTCAGGGTGTTGGCCTGAGGTAGGACTAGATAGGTTTAAAACAGTGGAGTAGGGTGGTGGGTTTTTAATGAGTAGGTTTAGATGGTAGGCTTGTTGATTTATTTCCCTTTTTTCAAGCAAAGTATAAGGAAGTTCTACTCCAGGCTAGTTGGTGGCGGTAATGCAACATTAACGGCGGTTGGCATCCAATAAAACTATCGAAGAAGCCAATCCCAAAGAAGAAGCAAAAGAACACCGACTGACCCGCATGGTGGATGGAGTGAGGAAGCCCACTCGAAAGGTTTTTTATGAAGTCTCTCCCTTCTCACATGTATTTGGGTTTTATGAGTTATCCTGGGAAAGCCTTCGTTCCCCAACCCATGCAGTGTGAGAAATGCAAAATATATATGGTCATGTTTCAAGTGTACGTAGACGAGAGGGGTATCATGTGCCAGCTGAGCATAAATCAAAAGTAACAGTCAATGCAGCTGGTGGCCACACCAGATACTAAGTAATGCAGTGCATCTCCTCCTTATGGACTGCACCAGATTTGCCAGGGGTAACATCTCACTTGCTGTGAGATGTTACCCCACTCTTCCACCAAGGCACCTGCAAGTTCCTGGACAAGCCCTCACCCTCCGATCAAACAGGTCCCTGACGTGCTCAATGGGATTGAGATCCGGGCTCTTCGCTGGCCATGGTAGAACACTGACATTCCTGTCTTGCAGGAAATCACACACAGAACAAGCAGTATGGCATTGTCATGCTGAAGGGTCATGTCAGGATGAGCCTGTAGGAAGGGTACCACACGAGGTAGGAGGATGTCTTCCCTGTAACGTACAGCGTTGAGATTGCCTGCAATGACAACAAGCTCAGTCCGATGATGCTGTGACACACCGCCCCAGACCATGACGGACCCTCCACCTCAATGCCGCTCCAGAGTACAGACCTTGGTGTAACGCTCATTCCTTTCGACCATAAACGCGAATCCGACCATCACCCCTGATGAGACAATCGCGACTCGTCACTGAAGGGCACTTTTTGCCAGTCCTGTATGGTATAGCAATGGTGGGATTGTGCCCATAGGCGACGTTGTTGCCGGTGATGTCTGGTGAGGACCTGCCTTACAACAGGCCTACAAGCACTCAGTCCAGCCTCTCTCAGCCCATTGCAGACAGTCTGAGCACTGATGGAGTGATTGTGGGTTCCTGGTGTAACTCGGACAGCTGTTGCAATCCTGTACCTGTCCCGCAAGTGTGATGTTCGGATGTACCGATCCTGTGCCGGTGTTGTTGCATGTGGTCTGCCACTGCGAGGATGATCAGCTGTCTGTCCTGTAGCACTGTCTTAGACGTCTCACAGTACAGACATTGCAATTTATTGCCCTGGCCACATCTGCAGTACTCATGCCTCCTTGCATCATGCCTAAGGCACGTTCACACAGATGAGCAGGGACCCTGGGAATCTTTCTTTTGGTGTTTTTCAGAGTCAGTAGAAAGGCCTCTTTAGTGTCCCAAGTTTTCATAACTACCTTAATTTCCTACCATCTGTAAGCTGTTAGTGTCTTAACGACCGTTCCACAGGTGCATGTTCATTAATTGTTTATGGTTCATTGAACAAGCATGGAAAACAGTGTTTGAACCCTTTACAATGAAGATCTGTGAAGTTGTTTGGATTTTTACAAATTAGCTTTGAAAGACAGGGTCCTGAAAAAGGGACGTTTCTTTTTTTGCTGTTTAGCTTAGAAGCAGCGTCACAGTATTTTATTTCCATACATGTTTTACTTTAGCTAGCTAAACATTTTGTTGAGACTTCTGGCATGCCACACAAGACTACTTTTTGACGGGTTGTCTGCAACACAACAAAAGATACCTAATTGTGCAATTGTCACACCTAGCGACAGTAACTTTAGTCTAATAGCTACGTTAGCGATAATTCTGAGATGGATAGTTTAGTTGAGAGATAGCAGGGTTCTTGACATAACAGATGATGCTTGGAGGGAAGACAGTCTACTTATGACGATGTCGCTATCCAATTGGTAAGGAAAGCCTTTCAACAATTAAGTTTATGATGAGGTTTAGCCAGCTAACTTAGCTAGTGCGTTACATATGTAGCTTCTGCATCTGGCTCACTCAATTATTCATGAATAGCTAGCATAGCTATACAATTCACACCAGTTTTTATTATTTGTTCCTCAATCCAAATCACTGATGGCCAGTTATAAAGACTTGCCTGCCTAGGCTACTGTAAACCCCAAAGTAGACTTTAGACTTCACTACCTGAAGCTTATACTAGGGGCACTGTAGCTAATGTTACATTGACAACTGGTAACTGACAAAGTAAAAGGAAACACCAACAGTGTCTTACATTATTAGGGCGTTGGTCCACCACGAGCCGTTTCAATGCGCCTTGCTATAGATTCTACAAGTGTCTGGAACTATTGGTTGGGATGCAACACCATTCTTCCATGAGAATTTCAATCATTGTGTTTTGTTGGTGGAAACCTCTGTCTCTGGCACTGCTCCAGAATCTCCCATAAGTGTTAAATTGGTTTGAGATCTGGGATGTATTCATAAAGGTCTTGCAATGGAGACCGTTTACAACCAAACGTGGAGGGAATTTGACCAATAGAAACCCATGTTTTCATTGCAAAACGTTTTCCATTTGGAGTAAATGTTTTTTTTTCAGACTAAATCTTTTGCAACAGAATCGGCATAATGAATAGACTTCTGGTGACACACTCCCTTTAATAAACCCCCTATGCCCCTTTGAGACCCCTATTTCAAAGTCAAGTCACTGAGCTTTTCTAACCATGGTAGCCAAAATAATGGGCAACTGGGCATTTTTATATGGGATGTTTTAATTGCTTAATTAACTTAGGAACCACACCTGTGTGGAAGGACCTGCTTCAGTATACTTTGTAGCCCTCATTTACTCAAGTGTTTTCTTTATTTTGGCAGTTACCTGTATAAATAGCTAGTTCAGTTAATATTTTAAGATTTCTACCTTACCTTTACACCAGCTCTGCATTGCTAAATATGTAGCTACAGTTCCCTGTGTGGATATATTCCTTACAGGGTACTAGCATAGGTAGCTAAGAATTTAACTAGTGTTTGACAACGTTGTGCTGCTGGAGGTTTGAGCCCTGCTTGGCTACAAATGGAGGCATTATTCAGACTAGTCCTCAAGCACCAGTGACCTTACCTTTAATCCACAAAAGGCCTCACAGATGTATATTGCTGGTGTCTTCTCTCCCTGGAGGAATCCAATAGAGCAAATGCCATTCGCATGAGTTCTTTCTTACCTGCTTTCAGAAATCAGTTTATGAATAAAGAGCCTTTTAGGAATGTCTGATACTCCTAGACAATACTACTAGTTTGCTCTCATGTGGTTAAGGCTTTTTTTCTTCCTTCCTGCAGAGTGAACTGCCTGAAGCTGAGCAAGATAATGGAGGATTAACAGTCAGTGAAAGAACAAGAAATTAAGTGGTTGGATTTAGCCCTTCAGAGTCTGCACGAGATCAGGGGTGGGAAATTCCCACATGGGCAATTGGTGTCACAGTTTTGCTCCAGCTAACACACCTGACTCCAATAATCACCTAATCATGATCTTCAGTTTAGAATGCAATTTGATTAATCAGCTGTGTTTGCTAGGGATGGAGAAAAAGTGACACCAATCAGGCCCTTGATGAGTTGCCCACCCCTGCCTTAAATGGATGCTGTGCCTTTTCCAATGTACCGGTGGTTGAACAGTTGTCTGTTTCCTGTAGTCTTACAATTGTCAAAAGAAAATAGATTTCATAGATTTGTTTTTTTTCTACTGTATTATTGACTGTTTGTTTTACTCCATGTGTAACTCTGTGTTGTTGTATGTGTCGAACTGCTTTGCTTTATCTTGGCCAGGTCGCAGTTGTAAATGAGAACTTGTTCTCAACTTGCCTACCTGGTTAAATAAAGGTGAAATAAAAGAAAAAAGAAAATCATTGATGTGGTATTTTGTCATTCATGTCAAAGGACCCCCTTAAACCCTGAATTTCTTTCAGTTCAATAATCAAACCTGGAGTGCAGCATCCCTGGACTACTTGTAGATATTACAAGTGTGACAAATACAGGTGGCAAATACATAGGCATTTTTAATTGGCTCCTTGCCGCTGGCATCAAACAGGGAAAATCCAATTATCGGTAGGTTCACTGAAATCTGGATGCCAACACAGTACTTTACATTTAAGTGTTTATCATTAGGTCTACAGTCAAGACATCTCAGGGAGCTTTTTGTTATGTGATAAAGGCTCACAGGAATACATGATCTCCATCAAAAGTAGCATTGAACGGTCTACACTGCAATATTGGGAAAGGGGGGTACCTTGTCAGTTGTACAACTGAAATGTATCTTCCGCATTTAACCCAACCCCTCTGAATCAGAGGTGCGGGGGGCTGCCTTAATCGACATCCACGTCTTCGGCGCCCAGGGGAACAGTGGGTCAACTGCCTTGCTCAGGGGCAGAACGACAGATTTTTACCTTGTCAACTCAGGGATTCGATCCAGCGACCTTTCGGTTACTGGCCCAACACTAACAACTAGGTTACCTGCCGCCCTACTGACAACATAGACACACAAGTTATTTCCTGAACAATTTTATTTTTGTTATATTCAACAATATAATACTCCATTTACTGAGACAGATGTTTTCACATTCAAACACATTTTTCAGCCATTTACTGTGCCCCATAACAAAGAAGAGATGGGAATTTTCAGTTTGGATCCATTTGAACAGGTAGGGGCCATACATAAGGCAAAAGAGAACAGTACCGTCACAAGCCAATGGGGGTTACAACATATGGTCAAAAGCAATGTTCCCTAAAATTTCTTCCGGCAGTCATTTTCCGGTCTGCTGAGTGCAAACTTGACCAATAATTCTGTGAACTTTCAGCGAGCGTTTATTGTGAACACTGAGGCTGTACCCCCTTTAAGTTAATTTTAACTGAAGCCATGTAGGCTACTATGGTTATTTGATCATAATGCAGGCCTGCCAGAGTGAACTACTATACCATCAATAACAATGGAGAAAATGCATCCCATAACTTTTAAACATGGAAATAGCTGTTCTATCATTAAGCCTACAGTAGCAGCAAATGTGTGGTGTTCAATGTAGGCCTACATTCCATGATACTTTTGCAAAAAACATGCAGGGCTTGACAACCTGTTTATTTATTTATTTTTATATTTTATTTAACCTTCATTTAACTATTTCACTTCATCCACTTGTCCTTCAGACAAGGTGGTGACTGAAAATGCTGTTGTGTTTGATGCAAGAAACCAAAATAAAATTCATTATTATAGAGAATCAGACAAATTATGCTACCCTCTGCCTATTGGCTACTTAGGTTATTCAAGCCGATCTCAAAATACAACACTGCCCCTTTAAGACTCTTGTAGGAAGCAATCACTCCCATATTGCTGACCACTAACTAGCTAAGGATATGAACAAAATGCGCAAACGTGACTACATGCAGCTCTCGCTTTGATCTAAAAACAAGCGCATCTACTCACGACCACTCATGCTGTAAACACAATCCAATTCAAAGTAAATGGCACAGATCCATGTATGGTAATTGTCTATTTGCATATAGACCTACTGCAGCTCTGATTGTTTATGCCACACTGGTCTGTGTAGAGTACAGGCTGAGTAGTGCGTGTCATTGCAATAGAATCCTACTCGGATGCGTTCTGCCTACAACAAAATCTCTTGCATAGTTATTTTGTTTCGGTATGTTGCATTGAAAGTGGCTAATATTGCGTTGATTCAATCACAATTGCCACAGTAAAGGGAAACGCTAACAGTGTTAACAGGGAAAACTCTAGATACAGTGGTCACCAACCTTTTCTGAGTCAAGATCACTTTGAGTCAAAATGCAAACCGAGATCTACAGATGTTTTGTTACATGACTTAAACGTAAGCCTATGCAACATTAACCATTTAAAACCGGTACTGTAGCAATGAGGTTTGTGCAGTAAGCTATAGGCCCAATATATTGTCACTGCATATTCGTTTTTCTTGAATTGCTTTGCCAATGCATCGTTGTTCGGGACACTTTTTATTATATTTAGACACCGTAATCTGAGCCACCCGATTGGCCAGCGGTAGTCTTATAGGGCACTTGGTGCTTTGTACACAAGAAATGGTTGAACATGGCAACAATTCGCAAACCCAGCGCGCAGGGCAGTTGAATCGGGTGTGCCAATAAACACGAGGCTTTACGTTTTTTTTTTACATAAATGTTTGGCAATTGACCAGGGATGCCTTGGAGATCGACGTGACCACTGCTCTAGAAAGTTGGGTGAAATTCAGTCTCGTGCTTCTCTCCGTGGGTTGATATTTCCCATAGGACGGCGCATTGTCATTGTAAAATAAGAATTTATTCTTAACTGACTTGCCTAGTTAAATAAAGGTAAAGAATTATCACAAATGCTCAGCAGTCCCGGGGGAGCTGCGCGGCAGTCGTTGGGGTACTACACGCGTGCAGTTGAGGGAGCACTGATCAAAGGGAGATATGGTCAAAGGTTTCAAAATGCAAATATATCTAGGTTTCCATCCAATCGGAGACATATTTATAACGCGAATAATCAACAACAAAAATCCCACCAGAGATGTTTTTCCATCAAATTGACTTGTTGCTGATACAAAGTTGTGCTGATGACATAGTGGACATCAACATAACGTTTGCTGTTAAATGACCATGTACCGAATAAAGAAATACAATTTAAATGGGTTTAATTGCATTTAACGCGACTGATGGTTTTGACACAATTTGTGTGCATTATCTAGCGAATGTACCAACTATGGTTTTAGCAGGTGTGCTCTATGCAACAGCTCGCAGATACAGTGCGGGTATAGTCAACTACATGATTCGATTATTATGAACAAAAGAGTGAGATTATTTGTATTTGTCAAACGGCAGCCAAGCATCATGTCACCAGAATAAGCGCATAAAAAGGCACTTCCACTGCCATTTCTCACAATTAATTTTACTAATACAAAAACAACCCACCTTGTCTAGTGTACTTTGTTTTGTCAACATTTGGAAAGTTTGGCCTGTCGTGACATTTATCCGACTTACTTTACTCGCATAAAAAAGTTAGATGGAAACCTGGTTTAAGACCTGCATTTGAAATAGAATGAGATTAATCTGAATCCTCTGTCAATTTGAATGTCTGACAAATTGCACTGAAAGCAGACAGTTGGTTCCGAAAGGTTTATCCCACTTTTTTTCTTCATCAAAATGATCCCAAACATTTACGCTTTCAAATTTCTTTATGGTTTACCACTCTGGGAACATATTAACAATATTTTTCACATACTCTGAAAATGACTATGTACATTATTTCAAAATGTACTGTAGTGAATTCACTTGCTCGAGCTGAGCAAGCATTTCAATGTGTGTGAAGTGTTGTAGAATAAGTTAGTCCATTGAAGTTCTTTGCAATTGGCAGAAAAAAAACAAGACTACAAAACAAAACACATTTTAAAATAATTATTATTTTACAGCTCCCAAGGTAACATTGTCATTCTCATAACTAGTCGTTAGCCCATACATGAGCAGGAATGCTTTCATGGTCAAAAAGACTGCCAAAATGTTTGGTCCCTCTTACAATGAAGAACAAGCCTCTGTACCAAAACATTCCATTATAATTAAATTCACTCTGCTTTATAGCAAAAATACATAAAATCTAAGAATGGCACAGTCACAGAGCAAATAAAATATTAACATAACCCTACTGTACTAGGTGAAAGTACCCTGTGTAGTACTAGTACTCTTGGGCCTGACCCCAATTCAGAGATGTTTGAAGACAAACATACTGCACCGCCATGTGTACACAGAGACAGGAGGGAGGGCACGATGACTTAAACAGATTTTCTCCCACAACAACTTGTACTGTAACATCCAGAAAGTACACAATGGATACAGTGGTACATATAACTGTTCTGTAAGTGATTGAAGAGTACATGCATTTCTAAAATGCAAACCTTCATCCCTGTTATGCTGGAAAAAAACAAATAGTAGTTATTCTGGTTTCACATACATTTTGTTTATAATATCATAAACATTTATATGATCTGCCACCATTTCAATGAGTCATGACCAATGAGTCATGGCTTCTTAGAACAATTGAAGAAATGATGGTTAATTCAGTACATTCTGTAAAAAGTATCTTAGAATTAGATTTTTACAATTCATAAAAAATACAGAGAAGAAAAATTATGCGAAACGGTCCAACGACAGTCCACTGTCCTGCAGAGGCTGTGGAACTTTTGAAACTGGAGTTGACTAACTTATTTGCTTCCTAAAACCCGGGCAAAAGTTTGTTTGACATGTTTTTTCTCAAGTCTCTTCTTCATTCTGCATGTATTTCTGTCTCGGGCCTCTGCAGGGCCAGTTCAGCTGGGATGAAGGCGCCCTGGCCCAAGGCAGTGGAGTACGCTCTGTTGCTGTGGCTGCCCGTGAAGCAAGGGATGGTGGGGAAAGAGCCCGAGGAGCCCCCACGGGGGTTTGGCATGGGGGCCTGTAGCTGAGGTACTGCTGCTGGGTGATAGTCATCCATGTTGTCGTAGTGGGACTGCACCGTCATGGTGCTGTGTCTCTGCTGCCCACTGTGGGGCTGGTATGAGTATTCTCTGTCTGGCTTGGGCACGGCGGCTTGGCTGTAGTGCTGCTGCTGCTGCTCTCGGACGCATTGCGACCGCTCAGGCTTGGGAGGGGCCTGCGCTTTGACGGGGGCCGACTGTTGTTGCTGGTCGTCTTTGTCCTGGTAACCACCGGGGGTTTTGGCCCTGTTCGGATGCCGGTCTGGATCGGGCCATTGGTAGCGAGGTTGGAAGCTCCGAGCTCCATCCCCTGTGTCGTGTCGACTGGGGTCCTGCTGATGGGACTGGTTGCGGGGTGTGTGTTGGGCTTGGTGCGAGTAGGAGGCCTGGCAGGCCATGGAGCTGCTTTGTTTGTCCCCAGTGCCGGTCCCCTGACAGTGGTTCTCTGTCTCCATGTACATGAGGACGTCAGGGTCTGACACCAGGTGTCGGGGAGCGTGCTGGGAGCCTTGGGGTACGCCGTAACGCCCGTCTTTACTCTCGGCAGACATCAGCACGGATTTGCTGGGGTCTGACTTACTGCGCAGGTGTAGGGTTTCGTACCCCCCCAGGTCGCTAGGCATGAACAGGCCTAAGTTGTCATACTGAGACATGACGGGACCCCTGACCTTCTGCCTTGCCCGGCTCTCCCTGCGGATGGAGTGCATCCAGAGCCTTTCCGACTCCTCAGGGTCCCAAGCAAAGTAGAAGGCGGCTCCCTTGGAGTCGTGGCCCGGGGGTACGTCTCTGCTGAACAACCTTTGCTCCTTTCCCGGCGGAAGGACAGGGCGGGACAGGTAGTGGTAGCTGCCCGCCTTGCCCCCTGACCGGCTGAGGGTGGGCCCCAGGTCCCGGCTGCTGAACGAGTGTAAGTGCTGCAGCCGGATGGTCCCATAGGGGTCCACGTCGTAGTAAGGGGCGTCCAGCGTGTTGGCGCCAGGCGAATAGGGGCCGTAACGGTACTGCACCCGGCCATTCGCAAAGTATGGCTGGAGCTGGGTGACGTGGTAGTCGACCTGAGAGGACTGTTGCGGCTGCTGCTGATAGGCCTTGCACTGGTAGAAGGGCCGCTGGTAGTACAAGAGCTCGTTGTCCGGAGGAACCTCGGTTCGCTGGATGGGCACCGAACGGATGGTTGAGGGCACGTGTAGCGAGTGCACCCTGCGGATGGCGGGGTAGACTGGGGCTCCCTCCATGGGACCATAGCCCGGGCCGGGGGAGATGTACTCGACCCTCCTGGGGGGCCCGCGGTGCTTCATGGACTGGTGGTAGGACCTGGAGTGAGCATGGGTGTTGTAGCGGTGGTCTGTGCGGGTACTGTAAGGTCTCCGAGGCTCCGACTTGGACGCGTAGGAGAGGTGTGGGGGAACACTGTCTGGCCGGTAGTGGTATGAAGGTTGCCCCATGGGAATGGCCCGTTGGTGGTAGTAGGCCTCCCCAGGAGGCTCCAGTAAGGCGGCCTCTCCCTTGGTGTGGTAGAGGTAGGCTGACTGGTGGGTGGAAGACTTTAGCGTGGGAGGGGGAGGATGGGTGAGGGCCTCTTCAGGTGTGGAGGCCTCTGCCAGGATGTTGTGGAAGATGGCAGGGTTGGCAGCCTCTGTGTGGCTGAGGACAGCGGTTGCCAGTTTGCTCTCAATGGAGCGGACAGGAGGCGTTGGCGGCGTTGGCCCATGGGCATGATGGCGGGTTGCAGGCTCCATGCGCGGCTGTACTGGCTTTATGGACTCCCATGGTCTCTCCACCTGCTCGGCTAGGGTGGGGGCCACTCTGGCGTTAGGCTGGGGATGGGGCTGTGACTGGACCTGTGGGTGAGGATGGGACTGCATTTGAGGCTGTGACTGAGGCAGAGGTTGAGGCTGCAAAACTGCCACTGGCTGCTCCAAGGGTTTCGGAAGAGTTGGCGACCAGACGCTATCATTTACATGGACCTGAAAATGAACCAAAAACAATTCCAGTTGGCTATATAGTTACTGTTGGCTATATAGTTACTGCAAATATGACACATTTTAGGCAGTTTACCTCAGGAGCAGGCTGTGGCAGGACACCCATCTCATTGCTGCTGGGAGTGGTGGTGGAGGATCCAGTGCTGCTGACCGCTACCTGGCCCATGGCGGGCTGCTGCCTCTCTGGACTCCTCCGAGTGGGGGACACATGGGCAGGAGGTCTGGAGGGAGTGGTGAGACACTGGTGGTGGGGGGATGTTGGTGGGGTGAAATCTATATCCTGTCTGGCTCTGAGAGGAGTGGACAGGGACTTAGCACTGGCGGACATACTGATGGACTGATGGCTAGCTGATTGGCTTGGCTGTTTGTCAGTAGGGGTGGTGGGAGGGAGAGAGGAGGAAGGGGCGATGTTTGGGGGGGGGTGGGGCTTAGGGTTGGGTTCTGGGCTGCTCCTGTTCTGGGTCCCTTCTCGAGGCAAGTCTGGGGGTACAGGGCTGTGGGAGGGGTCCAGTCAAGGGAGTTTGAGGGCACCATGGGCCTGATGGGGGACTGGGTCTGGGAGGACCCCTGGGTCAGGATGGAGTCCTGTTGAGCGGACTCTGCCAGGGCCAGCATGTGGGCAGAGTTCTTCTGAGGGGGCAAGGGAGGGAGGGGGGACACGGAGGAGGAGCCGAGAGGGCTAGGGGAGCCCTTTGGAGAGTCCAGACTAGCTACGGCTCCTGAGAGGGGGAAAAAACAGAAGGGAACTGCAGTGTGAGGAAAGAGAGAAGAGAAAGTATGCTAGAGGGGAAGAAAAAGAAAAAAAGAAAAAGGCAGGCTTGGTCTTCAAGAGTAGGAGAGAGGGGGAAGAGTTAAGCATGGCACTCGGGCTACATCATGTGGAAAGATTTCTCTGAGCTGAAATCCATGCAAGGTGTTAAAGGCATGAGGTGGGGAAACTAAGCCTAGAAACAAAACAAGCATCATCGATCAAAGCATAATCAAACATAGACCTTATACTCTAAAAAGAAACATGACAATCATATATTTAAAGGGACAGTTCACCTAAATTACATATTGGTTTCTGTACCATGAAAGCAGTCTTTAGACAAGACCTCCTTGTCCATAGACTGCTTACAGGGTAAGGAAACTAATATATAATTTTGTCATTTGGGTGAACTATACCTTTAACATAAAAAATAAACAAAGTGAAAACAAATCCAATGTAGCGGCTGTATGTATCACTGACCTGGCTGTTCCTGGCTACTGGTTGCTGAAGGTTGCTGGCCAGTGCTCTCCTCTTCTGTTGAGACTTGGCTCTCTGTGTTAATGTCATTGTCGAAGGTGGAGAGCTTACAGTGCAGCTCCATCTGGAAGGCCTCAATCAGCGACGGCTCCCCTGTCCTCAGCAGCACTGAGCCCATTAACGGAGGAGAATCCCCAGGCTGTCCTGAGGGGGACATCATAGTTTTCTGTAAGCCTACTGGGAAACTCCATGGCAAATGGCTCTGAAATGGCCAGAATGGTCGCCTTTGACTTTATAGGGGATACAGCCTGTAACGGTTTGTCTGGGAAAGACACGGAGCAGGTCAGCTTCTTGCTTTCCTCTTTCTTTCTTGTGGCCGGGCTGTGATCGGGTGACAGGAAGGGGAATTTCCCCGGGAAGAAGGGTGAGACTGGCACTGAGCCGTTGTCAATGCCGCCTTGGCTCCTCTTTAGACTGGTGCTCTCACCCGCCGCGCCCATGGCTACATCACTTAGCCCTAAGGGGAAGGAGAAAGAGCCATCATGCAGGCTGCACTGGAACGACATGGGGTCAAAGTCCAACGAAGCCATGCCGATGTCGGGGAGGCTAAGGTCCACATCTTCGCTGGCCAAACACGGAGGCGAAATGAGGGCGGGCACGCGGATCGGCCCCTCGTCCCCGTTGCTGTCCCCTCTGTCGCGGGTGGAGCCCCCGCTGTGGCCCTGGGTCAGGTTGTCATAGGAGTTGCAGTGCTGCCAGGTGTGGCTGTCCAGCAGGTCCCCTTTGAAGGAGGCCGAGAGGGCGTCGCTGCTGGAGCGGGGCCGCCGCGGACGGTACACCTTCGACTCTCCTACGGGGGTTCGGGGAAATCATCAATTCAAAGACAAGTCACATTTTTTATTAGAGAAAACGATCTACTACTACAGTACAACTTGGACCATAGCACAAACTGCCACTCAAGAATAGGCTCACACAGCCATACAGAGGAGCGAAGTCAGAAGTCCCATGGAACATTACCTTCAACGTTGTGTAGCGAGGTGAGTGACTCCTCGCTTTTGGCCGATCGGAGCGTCCCAGTGTCCCCTCTGCCTCCTGAAACACGACAGACTGGCATTAGTTTACATACATTAGGACAATCAAATATATATATCCTACTTTAGTCTATTTGTGAGAAGGGTCAGAGAGAGTGATGGGTGGCGTTTCCGTGGAAAAAGGAAAGGGAATCTAACCTGCCATGGCCTTGAGTTCGTTGGGTTCGCTGGGGTTGCGGTGCAGCTTGCGCTTGGACATGGACGAGGACTTGCCCAGGTTGAAGAAGGAGCGCCAGCTGCCCACAGGAGACTTCTTGGACTTGATTGGGGGCATCTTTCTGTAGGGGGTGAATGGAGAGAAGGAAAAAGTGATTTGGGAAAACAAGTAGTCCTGTGTCCTTTTGTAATTGGTGCCTAAAGAACACAACTCATTTATATTTATGAAACAATATAACTATGCGTTCATGGTTTGATGGTACGACATTTCCATTTAAGTAGCGTGTCATTTATGCTTCCTCCATTTCCATATTTTATACCTCATAGACAAACATCGTCTGTTAGAAAGATACCAGGGCCTCAGGACGTTCATACCTCTCAGTAGGGAACTCGATGACGGTGTGGAACTTGCCCTGCAGGGCTGCAGGGCCCTCCCCCACCTCAATGTACTTGCTGTCGGCTGTGACGGGGGAGTTGATCTGGGCCTGGGTCCGGGCCTGGGCCTCTTCCAGGGTCAGCAGCTTGGTGGAGGGGGATGACACCAGCAGGGACTTGGGCCGTGACAACGAGTTGTGTCCTAGGGGAGAAATTATCATCATGTACACTATGTTGTGGAAGAGACAAATGACTTGCATAAATGTGATTGTTCTGCGTAAGCTACTTTTTCTGAATTAAAGGAAACTTTGGGCCAGGGAAGACTTGGGTCAGGTAGATTCTGCTTGCACACAATTTCCTTGTGCATGACAAATTATATGACAAAGAATTGCCACTGGCATATAAAAATCCTCCAGATTCTGTTAGCACCATAGCACATAGATGGCAGCCCAACAGGTTGGCATGCGTACCTGCTCCCTCCCGTATGAGCGAGCTGAGCTTGGGGCTGAAGAGGACGTCTACGTGGTTCAGTATGAACTCCACCACCACCGACTGGATGCGGACCTCCATGAAGGCTGCCGTGCCGCTGAAGCAGGCCGACTCTATCTGCTTGGACCTGGGGAGACCGGTAGGGAAACAACACGGGGGATCAGCCATGGGGAAAGTCAACCAAATTCAAATGGTTTTCAACAACGACTCATGCTTCAACAAAAAGGCAGAAGGGATGTTTTTTTGTGGCTTAAATTCAGTCATAACAGACATTTATGGTACAAGACTATAGTAGCAACTACAGTAGTAACTATAGTTACTTAGAGCAGTGGTTCCCAAACTTTTTATAGTCCCGCACCCCTTCAAACATTCAACATCCAGCTGCGTAGCACCAGGGTCAGCACACTCTCAAATTTTGTTTTTTTGCCATCATTGTAAGCCTGCCACACACACACTAAACGATATATGTATTAAACATAAGAATGAGTGTGAGTTTTTGTCACAACCCAGCTTGTGGGAAGTGACAAAGACCTCTTATAGGACCAGGGCACAAATAACAATAATCAATAATTTTGCTCTTTATTTAGCCATCTTACATATAAAACCTTATTTGTTTATAAAAAATTGTGAATAACTCACCACAGGTTAATGAGAAGGGTATGCTTCAAAGGATGCGCATAACTCTCCAATACAACCCAACACTGCAGAGAGCCTCAGTCTTAAATCATTTTGTGCCTGTATTTAGTTTTCATGCTAGTGAGGGCCGAGAATTCACTCTCACATACAGTTGAAGTTGGAAGTCTACATAAACTTCGGTTGGAGTCATTGAAACTCGTTTTTTCAACCACTCCACAAATTCTTTGTTAACAAACTATAGTTTTGGCAAGTCGGTTAGGACATCTACTTTTTGCATGACACAAGTCATTTTTCCAACAATTGTTTACAGACAGATTATTTCACTTATAATTCACTGTATCACAATTCCAGTGGGTCAGAAGTTTACATACACTAAGTTGACTGTGCCTTTAAACTCCAGAAAAATTCCAGAAAATTAAATTCCAGAAAATTATGTCATGGCTTTAGAAGCTTCTTACATCATTTGAGTAAATTGGAGGTGTACCTGTGGATGTATTTCAAGGCCTACCTTCAAACTCAGTGCCTCTTTGCTTGACATCATGGGAAAATCAAAATAAATCAGATAAGATCTCTGAAAATAACTGTAGACCTCCACAAGTCTGGTTCATCCTTGGGAGCAATTTCCAAACGCCTGAAGGTACCACGTTCATCTGTACGAACAATAGTACGCAAGTATAAACACCATGGGACCACGCAGCCGTCGCGTTCTGTCTCCTAGAGATTAACGTACTTTGGTGCGAGAAGTGCAAATCAATCCCAGAACAACAGCAAAGGACCTTGTGAAGATGGTGGAGGAAACAGGTACAAAAGTATCTATAGCCACAGTAAAACGAGTCCTATATCGACATAACCTGAAAGGCCGCTCAGCAAGGAAGAAGCCGCCATAAAAAAGCCAAACTACGGTCTGCAACTGCACATGGGGACAAAGATTGTATTTTTGGAGAAATGTCCTCTGGTCTGACGAAACAAAAATAGAACTGTTCTGCCATAATGACCATTGCTATGTTTGGAGGAAAAAGGGGGAGGCTTGCAAGCCGAAGAACACCATCCCAACCGTGAAGCACGGGGGTGGCAGCATCATGTTGTGGGGGTGCTTTGCTGCAGGAGGGAGTGGTGCACTTCACAAAATAGATGATATCATGAGGAAGGAAAATTATGTTGATATATTGCAGCAACATCTCAAGACATCCGCCAGGAAGTTAAAGCTGGTCGCAAATGGGTCTTCCCAATGGACAATGACCCCAAGCATACTTCCAAAGTTGTGGCAAAATGGCTTAAGGACAACAAAGTCAAGGTATTGGAGTGGCCATCACAAATCCCTGACCTCAATCCCATAGAAAATGTGTGGGCAGAACTGAAAAAGTGTGTGCAAGCAAGGAGGCCTACAAACCTGACTCAGTTACACCAGTTCTGTCAGGAGGAATGGGCCAAAATTCAGTCCCCGTTTCGGGGAAGTACCTGCATAATTGTGCACCCAGCTCACTCAGGTGCTTCTCTATATCACAGTTGACATTGTCCGTAAGCTTGAGTTCATTTGCACACAAAATCATACAATGATGGAAAGACCTGAGTGTTGTCCTTGTTAACTTCTTAGGCAGCGGCAGCTGAGGGGTCGGTTTTGGAGAGTCTGGCGTGCCCAAAGTAAAATGCTTGCCACTCAGGCTCAGAAAATAGGATATGTACATAATTAGTACTATTGGATAGTAAACACTGAGGTTTCCAAAAGTGTTAACATTTTGTCTGTGAGTGTAAAAGAACTCATTTGTCAGGAAAAAAACAGAGAAATTTCCATCAGGAAATGTCATTCTGGTGGCTTATGGCTCACTTAGAGAGACTGCCCATTGAAAAGTATTTATACCAGGACACTGAATGTAGTACCTATTGCTTCCATTGGATGTCAGCAGTGTATAGGTCAAGTATAACGGCAATTGGAACCATTGTGTTCAATCGGTAGAGGTTTTAGTCAGGGGAGCTATTTTTCAGTTGCACGTTTTTGGGCGCACGTTTGGCTGAGCGGTCCACTTTATTTGACTTATATAATGTTTAGGTTTTATTTTTATTTTATTTCACCTTTATTTAACCAGGTAGGCAAGTTGAGAACAAGTTCTCATTTACAACTGTGACCTGGCCAAGATAAAGCAAAGCAGTTCGACACATACAACACAGAGTTACACATGGAGTAAAACAAACATACAGTCAATAATACAGTAGAAAAAATAAAATCTGACCATCCAAGTGAAAGATTATCACTTTTATTCATATAAGACAAGCTAAGGATGCATTTTAATTGTTTTTTGTTTTGTTGATGGAAAGTTTATAGGTTTAAATGAACGCGTTCTCGTCACGTTGGATTTTCTGAACACAAGGTGCCAACCAAACGGAGATTTAAGGATATAATAAATTACTTTTTCTAACCAAATACCCATGGATTGTCTTCGTTGGACACTTAGGAAGCCCTCTGCAGAAGTTCTACAAAAGGTAAGGCACAGGTTTTCCCTGTGAAATGCATTTTATATCGACCGCGCTGGCTAAAGATTTCATGGTTATGGAAAATATTGAAGGTGCTACCCTCAAACAATCAAATGTAGTGCTTTCGAGGTAAAGCCTTTTTGAAATCCGACAACGCTGTGATATTGCCAAGAAGCAGAGCTTTTGATGAGTATGAAACACTTGTATATTGGTGCATCTTTAATAATTCAACTTTTGGATTTTGTCTTGCATTTCACCTGGTAGTGTCACCTTGCTTCTGCCTAAGAGGTTAATGCAGACAGAAAAGAGCTCCAACTTCTTAATCATAGCCTCAATTTTGTCCCACACGTTGAATATAGTTGCGGAGAGTCCATGTAATCCTAGATTCAGATCATTCAGGCAAGAACAACACCCAGATAGGCCAGTCGTGTGAGAAACTCGTCATCACGCAAGCGGTCAGACAAGTGAAAATTATGGTCAGTAAAGAAAACTTTAAGCTCGTCTCTCAATTTAAAAAAATGTGTCAATACTTTGCCCTTTGATAACCAGCGCACTTCTGTATGTTGTAAAAGCGTTACATGGTCGCTGCCCATATCATTGCATAATGCAGAAAATAGACGAGAGTTCAGGGGCCTTGCTTTAACTGAGTTAACCATTTTCACTGTAGTGTCCAAAACGTCTTTCAAGCATTCCCTTGGCAGCAAGAGCCTCTCGGTGGATGCTGCAGTGTACCCAAGTGGCGAGCAACTGCTTGCACGTGCGTTACCACTCCACCATGTCTCCCTGTAATGGCTTTTTCTCCATCAATACAGATACCGACACATCTTGACCACCAAAGTCCATTTGATGTCCCAAAGCTGTCCAGTACTTTAAAAATATCCTCTCCTGTTGTCCTGGTTTCCAGAGGTTTGCAGAAGAGGATGTCTTCCTTAATTGACCCCCCCATAAACGTAACGGACATATACCAGGAGCTGTGCCAGGCCCGCCACGTCTGTTGATTCATCCAGCTGTAATGCATATAATTCACTGGCTTGTATGGGAAGCAGTAATTGTTTCAAAACATCTCCTGCCATGTCACTGATGCGTCGTGAAACAGCGTTGTTTGATGAAGGCATTGTCTGTATAGTTTTTTTGGGGCCTTTATCCCCAGCATTGTCCCAGCCATATCCGTGGCAGCAGGAAGAATTAAGTCCTCCACAATAGTATGGGGCTTGCCTGTCCTAGGCACTCGGTAGCTCACCATATAAGACGCTTCTAGCCCCTTCTTATTAATGGTATATGTTGCTTTTATACATGTCTGACAACTCGAAAGGTGTCTTTATTCTCGCTCAAAAAACTCCTGTGACTTATTTTTCAAATTGTCATGTTTCGTTTCTAAATGTCTGCGCAAGAGTGAAGGTTTCCACGAGAGAGTAACAGTTAATGTGATTGGATGTTAATTACTTGACTAGGCTACCTGTATTTGACATTGTGTTATTATTTCGCTGAACACTTTGTTTAATTGTATTTTTTGCAGTGAAACGAGGATACTCAGGTGAGAAAAAAACCTCACCCAAATGTATAGCCCCGTTGGAAAATATGAATGTACTGTTGATAAATAAAAAAAAATGTCAATCACATTTTTATTTGGCGTACCCCCGACGGCATTGCGTACCCCAGTTTGTCAATACCTGACTCAGAGCAACTTCACGTATTCAATCTATCAATAATACGACATTTAACAAGATAGTAACAAAGTTGTCTGACCTCAGTAGGTTGGGGGCCCAGACGATGGCCAGGTTCTTGCTGTGCATGTTGGTAACGTAGCTGAAGGTGGCCAGATGGGACAGGTGCCTCATGAGGAACTCCAAAGTCCTGGGAACAGGATGGAGGATGAAACACACAATTCATTTACACCAGTTCTACTTCATAGAGCCTCATTAGCTTCAGTAGTATTGTGCTATTGTTATAAAAGCAGGCAGTGTATATCTGAACCATGTGAGGTGTTCTATGACTACTTCTATGAACTTTTGACCTAATTGTATAATCATACCATTCTAGAGCTGTATGAGTGTAATACAATAACCATCCACTATGTTTTTATAACACACATATTGCATATTATGACACCCTTCTGATGCAAAAAAACAATATTGACATCCTGTTACGGAGTACTGTGTGTGTTGTATTCTGTGAGTTCCTGCAGGGGGCAGCCTGGCTCTGCTCTAACCTGTAATGCGGCGGTGGCAGCTGCTGGATGACATCATGTATTTTGATGAGCCGCTCCTCATCTGTAGCTGCGGAGACAGCCTCCTGTGGAGCGGAGAGGAATGAGGAAGACGGAGGGGAGGAGAGTGGTACGGGTCAGTGCTTCTGCGTTCAGAAGTGCTTACTGCTTGACACCTCCACCCAGTTAGTCGGCCAGGGGTGGTGCAGAGAGGAGGCACTTGCACAAAGCTTGGCTGAGCCAAAGGGGCATAACGCTGCCTACACTCCCTCCTCCATCCTTTCCTTCCCCGTTCTTCCATAGCAACCAGCAAACATTTACACCCAGACTATTTTGTTTGGTGAGGATTTTTATTTAAAGTTGGAGAGAGTGTGGTTTGTCTGATTTGTAATACTAGTTTAAAGTGGATGCCATGTGCTTAGGTTTTGGAGTGGGGTTTCCAAGATAAGTCCTCCAAAAGTGTAGTATTTGGTGAATTGAGAATGAGATCACTGAGGGGCTATGACAACCTTGATATTTTGATTAGGGGGGGAAAGTATTAGATTAGCCCATCCTCATAAATACAGTGCTTATTACCCCTTAGATGAGTGACACTTGAACCTGGAAAGAGTCTTGAACATACCCCCCACAGAGATAGAAAAATGTACACTGAACAAAAATATAAACGCAACATGTAAAGTGTTGGTCCCATGTTTCATGAGCTGAAATAAAATATCCCAAAATGTCCCATGCGCACAAAAAGCTTTTTCTCAAAAATTGTTTACATCCCTGTTAGTGAGCATTTCTCCTTCGCCAAGATAATCCATCCACCTGACAGGTATGGCATATCAAGATGCGTTTATATTTTTGTTCTGTACATTTTGGACGTGGAAATCGACTCCAGCTCAGGACTGTGCGAAACCTAATAAATACCATTAAGCAACATGTTATTGTGAGAAAGCGGGATTTGTTTATTTTGGGTGGAGAAGGACACTCAGGGAGGGTGTGTACGCTGTGCCAAGAGAAGGTGCTTACAGAGAATTTCTCGTAGAGCTGATAGGTGAGCAGGGGGTTGGGCAGCTCGCGAAAGTAGAGCTTGCACAGAGAGCCTACACAGTGGATGTCCTGGATGTACACATCTTTAGTCAGGTCGGGGATCTGCTCTGAGTCAAACTCATGCCTAGTGGAGGGATGGAGAGAAAGAGAGAGAGAGAGAGGGAAAGAGAATTGAGAGAGACATACACATACCAAGTTAACCGTGTGAAGTCATGACATATTAAACAAATAAAAAAATAAATCAGGACAGCTGTGGTGGAAACAGATAGTTTCGGGACAATTTTATAAATGTCGACAGATAATTTGTTAATTCGACATGGTAGCATCTTTTTGTGCAGTAAAATAAATCATGCGAGAAATGGCAGTGGAAACGCATTTATGCGTAAATATCTATATAATAACCACAATATTGAAGTAAACACGATGTTTATGGTGTGTGGTCCTCCCACTACGACTCGGGAAACCATGCATTTTACTAGGCTACAGATGAAATTAGTAATGATGAACTTCAGGGTGGTGAAAGTGCACAGTAATGAGCTTGTTGCTCCTTTCCAACAAATACTGAAGGTCTTATTCTGGTGACATGATAATCGATGCTTGACTGCCATTTGACAAATATTCTCGCTCTTATCAATAATAACCTCATGTAGACTAGCCTACCCGCATCTGCAAGCTGTTGGCACGTGCCAAGACAGGTTGGGCACATTTCCTATTTAAGTTTTTGTGGAAACCAGGAAATGGCGGAGCATTTCTGTATAGTGCATCTTTAACAATTGGAAATTTTGATTTTCAGCTGGTTCTTAAATCTCAATCCTGAGCTAAACCATGTAAATACTTATTGCCGGGTAAGGGTTATACTTATTGCAGGAGGGGGAAAAAAAGAAAAGAAAGCCTCATATAAACAAAAAATATAAATATATTTCAGGCTTGGTTTCGAGACACCAAACATTCCATCCTCTTCACTGTCCAAAATGTTCTAGTTACAGGGTGAGCTGACATCGGGGTTCTCGGTTGGCGGAGTGAAAATGTCAGTTACTTAGTTTCAGAGGACAAAACGAACAGTGCAAAAATGCGATGGGAAGAGAACAGTTTGTGCTCATCTTTTTCTACAAGTTATGGGGTCAATAGGTTGACGAGGGATGCCCACACAGAGGTAAATCCACATATCGCATGCTAAGGAAAAGATAATGGGTTTTTTTGTTTACAGTGCCAGTAATCTTTGATGGAATTTTTTATGTGATGTATGGCATAGATGGATTATCTTTGGGAGGTGGGTTCCACCCCTTTCTTCATGTGACGAGAGTTGTATTCATTTGAACATGAACTGATATTGATTGAGTACAATGGCACCTGGTAGTCAAGGTCCATGATGTTATAACTGCTTTGTTTTCTCTCAGCACCGAGGGCTAAACAAACTCTCAGAAGTTGATGGCAGGTGTGCACTTGAGATTACTTCTATGAATGCCCTATGAGGCAGACCCATGTCTAACGGATAGCGCTGCCAAATATGTGTGTGTGTGTGTTAAAGAGACTGTGTGTGTGTCTAACCGTAGTTTCTGGATGTTGGAAGCGATTCCAGAGAGGCGGTACATGCCATCCACCACGCCATGCTTCTCAATGAACTCTGTGCAGCTCTTGAGTACCTGGGGAACTGTAGCAGCAAACACCACAATGTCAGAGAGTGAGAGTGTGAGAGAGAGAGAGAGAGAGAGAGGGAGAGAAAGACACCTTTAAAGGGCATCTCTACTTCAATCAATAGATGTGCACCGGAACACTGCAATAGATGTGCACCCTTTAATAATGTATAGACGTTTCCTTTCTAAAGAGCGTGCATATATTCTTCCTCAAGGGAACACCAGCTACGAGGGGTTTTGGATTGAGAGAATATTTGATGTTCTCTGATAAAGAAAAACACTAACTTCTGTTGATCAAAAGCAAGGTCTCGTGAAGCATCTCTTCAAGTCGATCACAGGTACTGAGAATAGAATGCAAAGAAGATCAAATGCATTCCTTTTCAAAAGGCAATGTGAAGGAATTTCATATTTTAAAGTTGAAGTTGGCAAAGCTTTGAGTGTCCGAGACCAAGGCCTGTCAACCTCACATCAAACCGACCCTCGATTCAAAAATAGTCCTTATTTCCTTTCTCCATCTCTGCAGCATAGCAAATCAATATCCTACCACCACTGGCTGTTTGTTAAAAAACACCTTCTGTTTCACGTTTGTTACTTCCTCTGGCCAGTGGTCAGCACAGAGCAGAGAGAGCAGTAGACTTGGTGGCTATCTGGATAAGATCATCAGATAACAAGTCATGGCCTGCTGCGAGGGCGAGAGAGAGGGCAAGAGAGAGAGAGGGCAAGAGAGAGAGAGGGCAAGAGAGAGAGGATGAGAAAGGGAGAGACACACAGAAAGGGAGAGAGACAGAGAGCGAGAGAAACACTCTACTTGGCCACTGTGTTATGATCCACACACGCACTCAGACAGCACTGGACAGAATCCAGAGCACTGGCTGGGGCTTTAGTACACACAGCATGAAGAGAGCACAGTCAGTGGGCCCTAGTGTGTGTATTTGGTAGTTTGTTTGTCAATCAAAATCTAAATGTGTATGTGAGTCTATTTGTACTGTGTGTGTGAGCATGCATCTGTGTGTACATGGGGGCTCCCGCGCCACCCCCACCTGACACAAATCCTTTGCACATTGACCCTCTTGGAAGCAGCTGTTCCACCAAATTCCACATAGCATGAAAGGCGTGGGAGGGCTACAGACTAAACTTCCCACAGTCCGTTCAAAAGTCTGTAGTCTCTCAACTTGTTTGGCTTGTGTGAAGACATTTTTTTTTATATGCTACGCACTTTCACCAATTCATTGTCATTTATGATGATAGTCAACGATTGAGGAGTTACCTTAACGAGGACGAAGCTTGCTGATCATATCTTAGTTCTATAACAAAACAATATAAGAACATTTGTCTAGGCCTGCATTTATGTGACGTCCAAACAAGACATTTGCTAGCTTGGTATCAAAGCTGTGCTGCTCATATGGTTGTGTCATTTGACATTTATCTCCATTCAGAAGGCACTGACTGGCTGTCTGTCATAAGAGTACCCCGTTAGAGTCTGAGAAAGTAAGTCTCATCTCCCTTCTCACATGACAGATGTGTACACACACAAACATGGCAAAAAAATATAAACACAACATACAAGGAAATCAGGCAATTTAAATAAATAAATTAGGCCCCTAAATCTATGGATTTCACATGACTGGGAATACAGATGTGCATCTGTTGGTCCCAGATGAGACATAAAAAGTGTATTGTTAGAAAGGTTAACTTCTCCTCTATTACAGTACAATAATGTCTCAATGTGTTTGAGTCCATACGAACGATTCTGTTGGAGCAAACCAGAAATGCAAATAGCGAGTTGAAACTTCTTGTCAGAGAGGAAGATGTGATCTCTGAACTTTGTTAGCGTGAGGCAGGGAGAGGTTATTTCACTCTCGCAAAAATCTGTCCAAAATAAGGCCAATGCGTTTCTATGGGCTTATTTTGGACCAAAGCTTGATGCTTGACTTCCTGCCTTTGGGACAACTCCCACTGTTAGGGCGGAGACCTGCATCTCTTCAGTGTATATACAGATCGCCGGTGTAAATGGGAAGGCGCACAACACAGCACAGAGGAGCGAAAGAGACAAGACCAAAAAATACAACACAACACAAAAATACAACACAAGAACAAGCACTTATAAAAACAAAAAAATAACAAAACCTTGATATACAGGGATTTGGAATATTGCGCAAAAACAAACATTAGAAATAAATAAAATGTATTTGATATATCGCCCAGCCCTACATGGGGCCGTGCATTATCACGCTGGATCATAAGGTGATGGCGGCGGATGAATGGCACGACAATGGGCCTCAGGATCTCGTCACAGTGCATTCAAATTGCCATCGATAAAATGCAATTGTGTTCGTTGTCCGAGCTTATGCCTGCTCATACCATAACCCCACCGCCACGATGCGGCACCCTGTTCACAACGTTGACATCAGCAAACCGCACGCCCACACAAAGCCATACACGTGGTCTGTGGTTGTGAGGCTGGTTCTCTAAAACTACAGCTCTGGTAGACATTCCTGCAGTCAGCATGCCAATTACACGCTCCCTTAAAACTTGTGACAAAACTGCACATTTTAGAGTGGCCTTTTATTGTCCCCCAGCACAAGGTGCACCTGAGTGATGATCATGCTGTTTAATCAGCTTCCTGATATGCCACACCTCTTGGCAAAGGAGAAATGCTCACTAACAGGGATGTAAACAAAAATGCAGCTTTACAGTAGTGTGGTAGGAGCCCATTTGAACAGAGTAGAAGAGGGAGGGGAATGGGGGGAGAGGAGGTTGTTTGGGTGGTAGTAGAGGTGGAGCAGGCAGACAGAACAGACAGCTCAGAATGGATTTGGGGGAAAACAATGCCTCTGGCTCCAGATCAGAGGAAAAATCTCCCTGTAACCACGCCGCTGACCTGACCTTTACACCCTCTAAGTTGCCATGGTCGCCGTAGCAACCCTCCCAGGGCGCAGAGGGTGGTCGGGTTCATTCTGCATGCCCGGACCGTAAAGCTGTAGGGGGTGAGTCAACAACAGCCCAACCCTGCTCTAACCTCTACCGGAGTTGAGCCAAGTTGAGCCGAGCCTTGCTATACAGCCACTGTTAGGTGGCGACTAGTCGGACCCTTGTACCATAGTGTAAATGACCATCATGCACAAAGAAGGGCAACCGTTAATCCTGAGAATGCATGTGTGCGTTTCAAGCCTTCAATACCACAGTTGAGGTCAAAGCCTAAGAACTGCTGCATTTATGTGTAAGAGATTGAATGTACCTGTATGTTTGTGAGAGAGAAAGGGAGTGTCTCACCATCGTGGCCCGAGTTGAGGAGGTGCTCCCCCAGGTCACAGCCAAACACCCTCTCCCTGAGGATGCCCCGCTGCTTCAGCTTCTGCTTGGTGGGCCTGGACTTCATGAAGGTGCGCAGGAATGTGATTAGCTTCCCGTGCTTCTTAGACACTGCCAGGAAAGAGACACACACACACACACACACAATATGTTTAATAAACACTCACGTGTTCAGCTGGTGTTGATCGTCCATGTAACGTGAAATAACGCATTTAAAATGGTGAGCTGGCAAAGTGATGCAAGCATACCAGTAAGGTGAGCTGCAAGACCTTGCTTTCGTTAAGATTATTGACTATTTTCAATCCAAGGTTATGCTCCAAGGTTCAATGGAAACATAACAGACCAGAGGTGTGTGTGAATAAGCCAGTCCCAGTGAATATGTTTTTTTTCTCCTTCTTCTTCTAATGCCAGTTATGGCTATACACCATGGGAAGATTTCTTGAGACTGTATGACCCCAGCTTCACTCCTTAATTTACATTCCAAGGCAACTGCAAACACATCCTCCACCAGAATCACAACCTCAATATGAAAGACTTAAAACCCCTCATTAAAGACAATGGGTCTAGAAAAAGGTCTAAGCCTTTCAAAGTATGGGCCCAGTTGTTTTCTCCATTCGGAAAATTGTGAAAAAAAACCTCAGCTTTTAGAGAGAACAACGGAGTTGGCATGCCTACAAACATTTGTTCACAAATCCTTCACTGCAAATTGTAGATCCCAGAGTCAAATTTCCCCTGAAAAAGTGAAGACACATTCTCCAACGGAGCAAAAATAAGCCGTCTGCATTGTCCGACACGTTACAGGGGAATCAACATTCTCTCTATAGCAGGGCTGCCCAATTCCAGTCCTGGAGGGCCAAGATAGTGTTTTTTGTTTCTACCTGGTAGTTAATTGCACTCACCTGGTGTCCCAGGTCTGAATCAGTCCCTGTTTAGAGGGAGAGGATTAAAACCAGAAGTGTTTCAGCCCTCCAGGACTGGAATTTGGCAGCCTTGCTCTACAGACTACAAACAAAATACGTAACCCTATTCCAGGGACAACTTTTCTGAGTGACTACACTCTCTTCACCACAGATAAATAGCCGAAAGTACTTTCATTTTTGTTTATATTGAGTACAACTGACGAGAAGCACACTGCTTCTAAATCATGAACCATACTTTCTGCATTGCTAAATTCTCAGCTGATTGGAGCCAGAACTTCCCCTATGAGAAAGTTAAAAATTCCTTGGTGCTGTATCCCACCAAACTGCTGAGGCAGCTTTGTTACCAACCGTTGAGGCATCAAAAGGGCTTTGCATATCATGTAGGGGCTGACGAAGCAATTGTATCAACTTACCCCGGCTGTCACTTATTTAGGAACCCACCTCAACAGAAGCCTGCAAGGCAAGAAAGACTTTCCAGAGTTGTCTGAATACTTTTCTGCTCAATGTCAACTCCGCTGACAGTGAAGGGGCAATTCCATAGACCCTCTTCGGAAAATCTAACTGATTGTGGGACAATGACAAGGTCATTGTTTAAGATATCTTTGGCGAAAGCCTCCAAGATGGAAACCATATGGTAATATAATCATATTTTATGCAGTGCCTTCAGAAGGTATTCACACCACTTGAGTTTTTTTCTTCAAATTAATAAAACATGTAAAGCTGAAATATCTTAAGTCAATAAGTATTCAACCCCTTTGATATGCAAGCCTAAATAAGTTCAGGAGTTAAAAATAGTGTTTAACGACAACCTCATCTCTGTACCCCACACATACAGATAATTGTAAGGTCCCTCATTCCAGCAGTGAATTTCAAACAGACTCAACCACAAAGACCAGGGAGGTTTTTCAATGCCTCGCAAAGGGCACCTATTGGTAGATGGGTAAAAAAATTATAATAAAGCAGACATTAAATAATCCTTTGAGCATGGAGAAGTTATTAATTACACTTCGGATGTTGTATCAATACACCCAGTCACCACAAAGATACAGGTATCCTTGACAACTCAGTTGCCGGAGAGGAAGGAAAGAGCTCAGGGATTTCACCATGAGGCCAATGGTGATTTTAAAACAGTTAAGAGTTTAATGGCCGTGATAGCAGAAAACTCAGGATGGATCAACAACATTGTAATTACTTCACAATACTAACCTAATTGACTGAGTGAAAGAAGGAAGTCTGAAAATAATAAAAAATTACAAAACATGCATCTTGTTTGCAATATGGCACTAAAGTAAAACTGCAAAAAAATGTGGCAAAAGAATTAACTTTATGCCCAGAATACAAAGCGTTATATTTGGGGCAAATTCAACATAACAAACACATCACCGAGTACCATTCATATTTTCAAGCATGGTGGTGGCTGCATTATGTATTGGGTATGCTTGTCATCAGCAAGGACTAGGGAGTTTATGATAAAAAGAAACAGAATAGAGCAAAGCACAGGCAAAATCCTAGAGGAAAATCTGGTTGTCTGCTTCCAACAGACACTGGGAGACAAATGCACCTTTCAGCAGGACAGTAACCTAAAACACAAGGCCAAATATACACTGGAGTTGCTTATCAAGACAATATTGAATGTTCCCGAGTGGCCTAGTTATTTTTTTTTGTTAAATCATCTTGAAAATCTAGGTGGGAAAAAATAATTAAAAAAAATAAGTGCTAATATTGTACAATCCAGATGAGCAAAGTTCTTTCGAGACTTACCCAGAAAGACTCACAGCTGTAATAACACAAAAGGTAATTCTAACATGTATTGACTCAGGGGGTTGAATACTTATCGAATCAAGATATTAGCATTTTATTTTCTATATATATATATATATATATATATATATATATATATATATATATATATATATATATATATATATATATATATATATATATATTTTTTTTACAAATGTTTCTTCCACTTTAACATTGTAGTATTTTGTATAGATTGTTGACAAAAAAATGACAATGAAATCCATTTTAATGTCAAATCACTGTAGTGCGCAAGCTGAAGTCAGGTTAGTGGATCAGGGTAATGTAAAACTTTCCCAGCGGTTGCCGGAAGCTTCTTATATCATGGTATGCATCTGGAAACCTATAAAATGTCTGAGTCCTAGTCAGCGGGGCAGAGAGCTGCTCCTGGTGTGTTTGGACACAGTGGAAGTCTCCGCGGTCCACAGCAAGTCAAATAAGAGCCAGCAGCCTCGCCCTGAGATTTGAATGTGGAACTCTTGGATGCCAGAGGGGAAAAATTTGTGGAAGTTTGACAGTTACGGGGAGAATTATTGTGATAAAACTGGTGTGGCTGACCGTAATGATATTTCACAATGCTCATACAGTTAGAAAAGACTTTTACGACATTTTGAAAGGCAAACGTCATTAATTAGGACTTTTAAGGTGGTGTAAGGAACAGTATGAAATTAGGCTAGCAAACACGCGGGTGCTCGCGTGGACATGCACACACTCCTGTCAGAGTCAACACAAAGCAGCTACTGTCTGTGCTTTATCTTTACAACTTTCACAGTTAAGTGCCACTGTAGAGGAAACTAACAATAACGTTCCATATGGCACTGCATAGATATCCTCTCAGCCAACATTGATCAATACAGTTACACTAACGTTCAAAAGTTTGGGGTCACTTAGAAATGTTCTTGTGTTTGAAAGAAAAGCAATTTTTTCGTCAATTAAAATAACATCAAATTGTGTAGACATTGTTAATGTTGTAAATGACTATTGTAGCTGGAAACGGCTGATTTTTTATGGAATATCTACATAGGCGTACAGAGGCCCATTATCAGCAACATCACTCCTGTGTTCCAATGGCATGTTGTGTTAGCTAATCCAAGTTTATAATTTTACAAGGCTAATTGATCATAAGAAAACCCTTTTGCAATTATGTTAGCACAGCTGAAAACTGTTGTCCTGATTAAAGAAGCAATAAAACTGGCCTTCTTTAGTCTAGTTGAGTTTCTGGAGCATCAGCATTTGTGGGTCTGATTACAGGCTCAAAATGGCTAGAAACAAAGAACTTTCTTCTGAAACTCGTCAGTCTATTCTTGTTCTGAGAAAATAATGGGCCTCTGTACACCTATGTAGATATTCCATAAATATTCCATCTGCCGTTTCCAGCTACAATAGTTATTTACAACATTAATGTCTACACTGTATTTCTGATCAGTTTGATGTTATTTTAATGGACAAAAAAAATTGCTTTTCTTTCAAAAACAAGGACATTTCAAAGTGACCCCAAACTTTTGAACGGTAGCGTATCTGTGATAAAGCAGCTTTCTTGCCAACATTTGTGTTTCCCCTACATTTATGGCCCATTCCCAAGATTATCCAGGGAAACATTTGGATCAGGATATCAGTTGGAAATATAAGCATCTGAATAATATATTTTTTTCTTTCTGGTGCAGGATAAATTCCACTCTCTCCACGCCATGACCGCTGCTGAACTAACGAGGAGAGGGAGAAAGAATGACAGAGGGGAAGAACGACATAGATCGAGACAACAGAGGGCGAGAGAGACAGCGAGCGAGAAGTGGAGCCAAAGCTGGGACTGCGAGCTATCAAAACTGTTGAGATTGCTGGAGCGCAGATGTGTGACAGGCAAGGGAGGCCCCAGTGCGCTCAGGGACTGGATGCGTGGTAAAGTAACCGTTACTGACATCACAGCAAACATCAAGCTCCCCTCTCGGATGCTGGCCCACGTATCAACTGCCATATCCAATTCCATTAGGCTGGGTCGTTTCAAAGGATGCGTGCAGGCCAACCAACGTTTACATTCTTCACCAAGGCAGGTCCTATGGTATTCCATGGTGAAAACTGCTATAGAATATATAGAAATGACACCATTGAGAGATGACAACAGTAACAGTATAATATAGACCTATCCAATTATATGCAAGCTGTGGCCCCCAAAAAAAGCTTTAATTGCCAGTGGGAGCAATTTTGTGTCCAAAGCAAACAGTAGAATTGCATCTGCCCATTAAATGTGGTCCTGGGAGACAGTGACCTCTGTTTGGGTATGAGAGAGCTGGAGCATGTCAGAGCCAGGCCAGAATGGCTGATTGTTACTCCAATGAGGTATTCAGCTTGGAACAGAGAGTTCTGGCTGAGAGAGGGACGACATCAGCCACAAGTGTGTGGTCTCACAGAACAACTATGCAAATTGTCCTTTACTCTTAAGACAACTAATAAATAGAGCAATATTTGTCTTGGGGGACCAGGGTGAGTTCATTCTGACGTCTTATTGTCAGCAAGCCCATATGAAACTGCTTTTAAGACATCCATCTCAGCCTTTGTCAAGATAAGGTTGATGACATGCAAACTACAAAGCCCAATAAACTTCTAAAGGATCAATGTGGTATCTCAAAGCTATGAATCAATTTAATGCATGTCTTTATATTATGTAATTGCCATGACTCACAGGAGATATGAAAAAATAATAATATCAAGGGTGTAAAGAAAACGCAACACTGTGTTTGTGAGCAATTGGGAAATTCAGAAGGAGTCTTAACATTAATAGGTCTGCCTATAGGACACTTAAACCTAACTGCTGTTGAATATTAACAGACCCTCACAAATGGCAGTCGTTGAAGTTATGAGCAGCTAAAGCAGTTTCAACCTGTGACATAGTCGGGGCAATGGCTGGTACCTTATTAAACTCAGTGGGAGGGAAATAATCATTTTAGGGAAATTGTCAAAGGAATGTTAGGGCTGATTTGACTTTCAACAACGGTGCTACTTGACTAAATGACATGACTGCCCACTTCACGTGAATCTAAAAACAAAAATAATTTAAGAGAAGATCAACAGAACGGCTCGAACTTTCATCGATTGACAAGATAATTTTAGAATTAAGGTGAGAAAGCAGTGAAAAAGTGCCAAATAAACGGAATTTAGGGGCAAAGACGGTTTTAACCCCCCAGATACAACTGAAGTACACACTATACTAGGCTACAAATTAAATCCCATACCGTAATACATTCTTACCTGCGTTTCAGTGGGATTCTCACTTTATGACAGGACTTTAAATAGGGAATCCAAGGTAAACTGTAGGCATTTCCTTACAGATGCTCGTACTGTAACTCCTCATCATTTGGGTAATACGACTAATTATTTCAAAAGACACCGCCGACAAAACTTCACTTGACAATCACAAAATGTAGGGCTACACATGGACGGTGAATAGCAGGCAAAAATAGGATTAGGATAAGTGTGCTTCTCTCACTCCTCAGCGAGTCAACTATGAGGTCAATCGCCCCGCAAGCAAACTTTCTTCACAGCATTCTTTCCTTTCAGTTAAACCAGCCCCTTTCCGTGTCAGTTTACAACCCAACTAGCCAAGTGAACTGAGAAGAAGGTTGCTGCGACCGGAGTGGGCAAGTGGGCGTGTAGAAAGGAAAGTAGCAGGCATGTGGAAAGGAGAGGGTGTGTCTATAGGAACCCATTGGGCTTGTGGAAAAGAGTGGGTGTGCTATAGGCTGGACGGTTTTGATTGAGTGGTGTTTATTTATTTTTTTACCACGCAACTACCGTACATTGAGCTACCATAACAGATTGTGGACTTCTGTTTTGACGGCATAGGATGAGTCAGTTGTATTTCACTGTTAGTTTTACACAGATAATTGTACATTTTCAGTTATAAAACTGATGATTGTTTATTTTTTATTAAAATTACTGATGATGTGCTTACTGTGACAGTCACCCTGATAAATCAAATCGAATTTTATTGGTCACATACACATGGTTAGCAGATGTTATTGCGAGTGTAGCGAAATGCTTGTGCTTCTAAACTCAACAAAAAGGAAATGTCCCCCTTTTCAGGACCCTGTCTTTCAAAGATAATTCGTAAAAATCCAAATAACTTCACAGACCTTGATTGTAAAGGGTTTAAACACTGTTTCCCATGCTTGTTCAATGAACCATAAACAATTAATGAACATACACCTGTGGAACGGTCTTAAGACATTAACAGCTTACAGACGGTAGGCAATTAATATCACAGTTATGAAAACTTGGGACACTAAAGAGGCATTTCTACTGACTCTGAAAAGCACCAAAAGAAAGATGCCCAGGGTCCCTGCTCATCTGCGTGAACGTGCCTTCGGCATGCTGCAAGGAGGCATGAGCACTGCAGATGTGTCCAGGGCAATTAATTGCAATGTCCATACTGTGAGACGTCTAAGACAGCGCTACAGGGAGACAGGACGGACAGCTGATCGTCCTCGCAGTGGCAGACCACGTGTAACAACACCTGCACAGGATCGGTACACTCCCGAACATTACACCTGCAGGACAGGTACAAGATTGCAACAACAACTGCCCGAGTTACACCAGGAACGCACAATCCCTCCATCAGTGCGCAATAGGCTGACAGAGGCTGGACTGAGGGCTTGTAGGCCTGTTGTAAGGCAGGTCCTCACCAGACATCACCGGCAACAACGTCGCCTACGGGCACAAACCCACCGTTGCTGGACCAGACAGGACTGGCAAAAAGTGCTCTTCACTGACGAGTCGCGGTTTTGTCTCACCAGGGCTGATGGTCGTATTCGCGTTTATCGTCAAAGGAATGAGCGTTACACCGAGGCCTGTACTCTGGAGCGGGATCGATTTGGAGGTGGAGGGTCCGTCATGGTCTGGGGCGATGTGTCACAGCATCATCGGACTGAGCTCGATGTCATTGCAGGCAATCTCAACGCTGTGCGTTACAGGGAAGACATCCTCCTCCCTCATGTGGTACCCTTCCTGCAGGCTCATCCTGACATGACCCTCCAGCATGACAATGCCACCAGCCATACTGCTTGTTCTGTGCATGATTTCCTGCAAGACATTAATGTCAGTGTTCTGCCATGGCCAGCAAAGAGCCCTGATCTCAATCCCATTGAGCATGTCTAGGACCTGTTGTATTGGAGGGTGAGGGCTGGGGCCATTCCCCCCAGAAATGTCTGGGAACTTGCAGGTGCCTTGGTGGAAGAGTGAGGTAACATCTCACAGCAAAAACTGGCAAATCTGGTGCAGTCCATGAGGATAAGATGCACTGCAGTACTTAATGCAGCTGGTGGCCACACCAGATACTGACTGTTACTTTTGATTTTGACCCCACCTTTGTTCAGGGACACATTATTCAATTTCTGTTAGTCACATGTCTGTGGAACCTCTTCAGGTTATGTCTCAGTTGTTGAATCTTGTTATGTTCATACAAATATTTACACATGTTAAGTTTGCTGAAAATAAACACAGTTGACAGTGAGTAGATGTTTCTTTTTTGCTGAGTTTAGTTCAGACAATGCAGCAATATCATCAAGTAATCTAACAATTCCACAACAACTACTTAATAGACATACATCTAAGTAAAGGGATGGAAGGGGAATAATAAAGGTATATTCTAAAAAAAAGTATGTATATTTATGTATGTACTTATATACGTGCATACAGTTGAAGTCAGAAGTTTACATACACTTAGGTTGGAGTCATTAAAACTTGTTTTTCAACCACTCCACAAATTTCTTGTTAACAAACTATAGTTTTGGAAAGTCAAAGAAAGACTGAAATGATCAGTCTATAATTTTAATGGTAGATTTATTTGAACAGTGAGAGACAGAATAACAACAAAAGAATCCAGAAAAACACATGTGAAAAATGTTATAAATTGATTTGCATTTTAATGAGGGAAATAAGTATTTGACCCCCTCTCAATCAGAAAGATTTCTGGCTACCAGGTGTCTTTTATACAGGTAACGAGCTGAGATTAAGAGCACACTCTTAAAGGGAGTGCTCCTAATCTCAGTTTGTTACCTGTATAAAAGACACCTGTCCACAGAAGCAATCAATCAATCAGATTCCAAACTCTCCACCATGGCCAAGACCAAAGAGCTCTCCAAGGATGTCAGGGACAAGATTGTAGACCTACACAAGGCTGGAATAGGCTACAAGACCATCGCCAAGCAGCTTGGTGAGAAGGTGACAACAGTTGGTGCGATTATTTGCAAATGGAAGAAACACAAAAGAACTGTCAATCTCCCTCGGCCTGGGGCTCCATGCAAGATTTCACCTCGTGGAGTTGCAATGATCATGAGAACGGTGAGGAATCAGCCCAGAACTACACGGGAGGATCTTGTCAATGATCTCAAGGCAGCTGGGACCATAGTCACCAAGAAAACAATTGGTAACACACTACGCCGTGAAGGACTGAAATCCTGCAGCGCCCGCAAGGTCCCCCTGCTCAAGAAAGAACATATACATGCCCGTCTGAAGTTTGCCAATGAACATCTGAATGATTCAGAGGACAACTGGGTGAAAGTGTTGTGGTCAGATGAGACCAAAATGGAGCTCTTTGGCATCAACTCAACTCGCTGTGTTTGGAGGAGGAGGAATGCTGCCTATGCAGAGGAGTCAAATATGTATTTCCCTCATTAAAATGCAAGTAAATGTATAACATTTTTCACATGCGTTTTTCTGGATTTTTTTGTTGTTCTTTCTCTCACTGTTCAAATAAACCTACCATTAAAATTATAGACTGATCATTTCTTTGTCAGTGGGCAAACATACAAACTCAGCGGGGGATCAAATACTTTTTTCCCTCACTGTAAATATATGGATGAGCAATGACCGAGCGGCAAAGGCAACATGCAATAGATGGTATAAAATACAGTATATACATATGGTATGAGTAATGCAAGATATGTAAACATCAGTATTAAAGTGGCATTAATAAAGTGACTAGTGATCCATTTGTTAGAGTGGCCAATGATTTCAAGTCTGTATGTAGGCAGCAGCCTCTCTGTGTTAGTGATGGCTGTTTAACAGTCTGATGGCCTTGAGATGGGAGTTATTTTTCAGTCTCTCGGCCCCAGCTTTGATGCACCTGTACCGACCTCGCTACTAGTAGCTACTTCCCATGCCGTTGCCGGACCTGCCAGACAGTAGTGCCAGTAGTGTTGCCGTTCATGCCCTCCCCATTGAGTAGTAGACCGTATCCATGTATCAAAGTGACATCTAGATGGTTATCAATTTGAGTTATTTCTTGTGTAGGCTGCTATGAAACCATGGGAAGGAAACAAGTTGCCACGGTACCTACTGCCAGGGACATGACCTGATACAGCTGCCCAGTAGGAAGCAGGTTGGCAGGCATGTCGATACAACACCGGTACACTGGTCGCTGGCTTATCGACTCGTTGTGAGTCGCTTTCCATTCACCCAGTCCTTCGACACAGCCACTCGCCCATACTCCAGTCGTCATATTGTGCTGCAGCTACCCATACTTGAGTGGACTGGCCGGTCACAAAGTCTCGCACGGAAACGCTGTACAAATCGATGTAGCATACGACCACAATTCTGTTTCAAAGAGGCAGTCACCACAACAAACCCATTTCACTTAGCACAGATGTAGTGAGATTCAGTGTTTAATAGTCACATGTACAGGGTTGCAGGTGTGATTGCCGGGTACATTGAAAATCTTAGGCTCCGAACTCCAACATGCAGGACTAAGTTAAATAAAATTATGAAAATGGTAAAAAAATGTTTTTACAAAAAATAGAAATATAATTAAATAGCACTATGTATTGAAGCCAAACAAGGACATCCTCTATTTACTATGAAGTGGCAAATTCTGATTCAAGGCCACATTCTACCTCTGAAAAACATGGAAGCGATATAGTGGGAGAGTATACCACACTGTTTTGTGGTGTTTTGAGTATGTTGCGATGCAAAGTCATCAAACTGTACACACTGTATGTGCATTCAATGCATGCAGGGTGAAGACAAAGCTTCCCTTTTAGATTCATGTAATCTTTTCTCAGTATTTCCACTCAAGATACAGAATTAACTGTGTATTGTGGTTTGATGTTCTCAAATTAACCGACATGGGAAACGCCTTGATAACATTTTGTTACACTCTCAAACACCCACACCTCTGTTAAGTTCATGTTTTAAGTATCCCTATATTTTTGGTATTACTGTGCTACCACTCTGTTATTAGTACGCCTGCACGGTAGTCTCACTGTTGATGGACCTGGCCTGAGTGCAATGGCAACTATGTACTGTGGAAATACAGTTTAGTAAACGTTGTTAAACTGGAACCTAGTCCTTGTGTCATTTTAGGTTAACACCCTCAAAGTAGCCTAAAAACATTCCCTTTGTTTTCACATTGGCGTACTATGCACAAGTTGTGTGTCCACCAAAAACATGACCCAAGGGTCATAGTAGGTGCGTGAGCACCCTCGTCCCGCATCGAAGAGAATGAGGGCAAGGTTTCTGATACAATCTCCCCCAATCATTCCCCACAGGCCCAAACTACACAAGGTCTATGTGCCTCACATACTTTCACAGCCCAGAGCATGTGTGTCCGGAAATTGACCAAAGCCCCATGGGGAAAATATTACTGTCTACTTCACACATTCTCCATTCTATCTCTCACTTTGCTTCTCTCATAGACACATCCAGCTCTTGTCTGGGCTCGCTTGCGCTCCTCACAGCTGCCCAAGTCACTCGACTGGTTCCCAGACAGGAAGCCAGCTCCAGCCAAGGGAGGAAGTAGGGGATACAAAGAGTAGCGGGGTCAGAACATCTGGACAAACACCTGCCATACTAGAGCAGCCAGGCTGGAGCAAGAAGCAGAGCTGACCACACTGTTCCTCAGACTTCAGTGTTTAAGTGTGTGGATGATGTGTGTGTCTCTCAGACTTCGAGAAAGTTACACAAAAGGACTCTAGGTTTAGTTACACCGTAACCCTTCATCCAAGTGAGACAGTTTGCAGATGTCCTTTTAAACTTGAGTTAAAAAAGCAAAAGAAAATTCAGAGAACCCTCTCAGCTTTCCACAGTAACTTTTTTACAAATGCAACTCAATACAGTGGTGTAGCCAACTGCAAAGGATCTCCTTCAATCTCCTCACTCTCTGACATTTCAGGAGTTAGAAATCGCAACCCAGTTCACCAGCTAAAAGGACGGGAACCATTTTCTATGAAGGGGAGCTGGTGAGTGTATGTTTGAACATGCCAGGGTTCCCCTGTTAGGAATGTAGCCATTTCAGTCACCATGGAGAATACTGGGCTCCTTACTGTTGCAGGACAATGCTTAATGCTCCAAAGGATAATTTTATAGCACTCGCCTTAAAGGGGGGACTTGAATAAATCAAGCCAGTCTAGACCCCAGCCACAGCCAAAAGTCTTTCAAGTTAAACCAAACAGAGTAGACAACTACAGCTGGCTGGTAACCATTTAGAGGTGTTTCAAAAGGAACCCTGATAAACCTAAATAATAAAATGTAAATAACACAGCAACACATTCATTGGAAAAAGTCTAGTAATCAACAAATTAAGTCTAGTGCAAGTGAATCTGATAAAGGTGGGTACGTTACACTCCGACAACAGTGCTCAGGTTAGAGAGTAAGTGGATTTAGCTGTTCAAGTGAGTTCCCACGCATCAAAGAGAAGGCTCCTAAAGTATTTATATAAACTTGACTAAAGCACTTGTGTTACATCAGAGTGAACTAAGAATGAAGAGTGAACTAAGAATTACACACGGACTCTGGTCCTAGTGTAGTGGTATTTTAGAGACTTGGTGAACAGACAGAGAAAGACAGAGTGCCTGAGCAGCGTGTCGTGTGCGTTAGTAGTGGGTTAGCTCTGGGGTGGTTAAGGCACACGTAGGGATGGACACACGAGTCTACCTGAGCTCAGGCTGTAGTGGTTTAACGGGTCGGCCACCCATGCACTGTCCTGCTTTACACTCTCCATCTCCAAATCTGTATGCCGGCACACAAATGGATGGATAGGCAGGAGAGGCGGGTAGGAACGGAGAGGGAGAGAACGGTCCTGTTAGAGGAGGAACATGGCAGGAACAACAGCTTCTTTCTGTTTCGAGATTGTCACTCAGATAGCTTGGCATCTGACACTTGGTGGAGGAGGCACAAAAGGATATTAAGCATTATGTGTGCATTGGTTAAAATTATATTAACATATGGGAAATTAATAAACCTTTCATAGTACATCATTAGGCAGTGAATACTAAAAACTTCGGAAAATAAAATCATTTTCACTGTAAAAATTTGTGTCAGGCAGTAAAAAGTATCATTAAGTGTTGCAATAACTATTGAATTTGACAACCAGGTGTGAAAGGAGGAAACCCAGTGTGGGTAAGAAAAGTGTGTGGCCCTTAAGTGCATCCTTCCTCCCTCCTCTAATCAGTGATCAAGCATGATTAGATAGGTGAACACAAGGGCTCCATCACATGGTTTTCACCTGTCCAGTCATTTCTAATCATTGACTAATTCAAGGAAAGAAAGAAGGATGCACTTGAACAGGGCCTGTGTGTGTGAGAGGGATAGGGAGAGGGGGGTGTATACCAGCACGCACAGGGTGGGAAGAGACTCCAGGAGGCAGGCCGCAGACCAGAGCAGGGGGATGCTGAAGTAGGGTGGGGTGCAAAGGGAATGACAGTGAAATAAACAACAAGCTTAAACATGCATGGAGCAGCGTGAAGCTATGCAAAAAACAGAATGCAAATTTCAGGTGTGTGACCAATATGGCAACCCAATGAGGGGAGATCTAAAATCAAAGGAGGTGGACAAGCAAATAGGAGCCATTTCCACAGAGTTGACTTTCTTTGTGTGCATTCAGGACAGAATGACAGATAAAAGAATGCATCATGCTGTATTTGCATAACACACCATCTAATATGCTTGGAAACATTGGCTTTAACTTTTGTGCACCAGATAACATTGGGCCATAACCCCTAACATCATCTGAGACGGCATAGTTATGATGATGCTATTCCTCATTGCGGATCCTATGTTGTTTGTGTTTTTTTTTTTGCCATGTCACCACTTCCCTGTTCCCTTTGCCTTGATATTGTTCCCAGCAGGCCTTGCATGGTTCTGCTCCTAACAGGCCTCCCATCTCAATGCCAAAGGGTTGGTTCTGACACTGAGTCATTGGGTGATTCACCCCTTGAATTGGAAGGCTGATTTAGATAGGCTTAACGTGTCTGTGGCTGATCGAGAGAGTACATGGGACTGAGTCCAAAATGGTACCTCATTCCCTATATAGTGCTCTACTTTGGAACAGAGCTCATGAGCTCTGGCCAAACATAGTGCATTATAGGGAATGGGATGCCATTTCAGGATATAAGATATGAACAGGATAGGATGCCATGGAAAGGGCTGGGCAGCCTGGTCATTCCAAAACATGACATAAGCTGCACTTTTCACAATCCATCTAAAAGCATTACCTGTGTAAGAGGGGGTCAAAGTCCATGCATGATAGAGTTTCTATTACGCCTATCGGAATGTCGTGGCTGTACTTTCTGATTGTGATAGGGCTTTATGGTACACTCACGTGTTGAATGGTCGTGTATGTTTTTGGACACTCATATGAGTGCGCTAGGTGGCTTATCGGTTTGCTGTGGCTACCTATAGATCAGCAATACATGTTTACATTGCATTAACATTGACATTGTGCAAATAGAGACATGAGACGCGAATTTAGGTGGTTATTCAAGAGCACGATAACTATGGATTTAATTTTTTATGTTGTGAAACGTTGAGTAGTGGGAATTCTCATTGGACACGTCGTACCAATATAGGATCATCACATTCAAGTAAAAATATCAATATTATGATCTTATGTTTTTATTTTGCAGTCTGGTGTTGTGTTGAATACACAAGTCCCTTCAATCAATCCCTAGGCCTATACCGTCACTAAACTTTCCTTTTGGATTCACCCTATTGTATTGTGGAGCCAGCCCGGAAATACATTTAAAAAGGCCAGTTAACATGAAAAAACATTTGGGTTGGTTGTGACTTCACTCATTCAGTGGTCTCTGCTGCTCTGTCTTTGCAATGGCATGATAGGTGTTCCCTCACATTGCTCTGTGCTTTAGCCTCAGCTGGCCCAGCCGCCTGAGACAGACAGACACTTGTGTAGAGCATCAGCTTTACTCTTCCACAGAGGTGCACTAGCACCTGCTGCAGCTCAGTCACCATAACACACCACACATCATCATCACACCACACACTTACAGACGAGATCACAATTGGGAATCCCTCCCAATCTCACCAGACATTATCATACTCTAACTTTGATATACATTTTCTATAACCAACTATTTCCTGCTGTCAGAAATATCAGATATATCTAGTTAGTCATTCATAGTTAATGATGTCAAAGTCACAACAGCACAAAAACAATATAGCACCCAGTGGGAGCGAATGCTAGGAGAGTCACGGACACCTCACTGTTATTAGAGAGGAAGGACAGTACCTGGTTTTGGCACAGAGTTGGTGACGGACTGCGGCACCTTGTCATTTATCAGCTCCACACACTCACTGGGAAAGAAGCCAACCTGGGGAGAGAGGACAAAAAACACTTTTTACACACACACACACACACACACACACACACAGAGAGAGAGCGTGTGTGTGTGAGTGTGTGAATGAATGAATGAGGGAGTGAGAGAAAGAGAGCGTGAAAGAGAGCAGTACCATTAAAAGACTGATAAACAGGCTTCAGCCACTTATATCAATATGTCTCTAATGTGTATCTGGCCTTTGTTGGAGACCTCTCTCTGGATTAGGGAGTCCATAGGCAGTTGGTATAAACACATACTAAAATGTTGGTGTGCGACCCGGGATGCCACTTAGAAATGTGCTGTGCTCGTTGCAGTGTTCAGTCAAGATCATGTGTCTAATTAGCTGCCCAAGCTATGGCTTTTAGGAATGGTCTGTGCCAGCTGAAGCGGGGGGGAAAGGCCGGAGGGTGAGTGGGGCAATGTGTGTGTGACTGTGTGCACATGCTGTGTGTGTATCCCAAATGTTTTATATCAGAAGAACAATTCCTTCTAGTCTTTAATTGGACACTGTACAGCAGTCAAGAGCAGACTGTGATAGTTTAAAATCTCTACAGTCAACCGGAAAGCAAAATATCCTTATCGGACACAGATGTTAGTGCATCAGGTAGCCTAGCGGTTAGGGCATTGGGCCAGTAACCGAAAGGTTGCTGGCTCAAATACCCGAGCCAACAAGGTGAAAAAACCAAGGCACTTAACCCTAATTTGCTCAAGGGGTGCCATACTACTATGGCTGACCCTTTAAAACAACACATTTCACTGCACCAATCCTGTGTGCAACAATAAAACATATTTCTTTATTACATTTTTCAGATGAACATGAGTAAAACAAATCATTTCTGATTTAACACAACTGATCCTCCCAATACAAATAGACATAGATGCCTCCAGGCTAGGGATGGGCAGGTTTATTTCAATATCCGAACAGAGTATTCGATCACTTGTGGGAGTATACATACATGCCTATTTCAGCAAAGATTTTTTTTCTTCTAAATTACATGTACATATCAATGTGACATTGTTAGATACAAGGATATACCATTACATTCGAAATTCTTAATGTAATAAAACAAACTTTTGAATGTAGTTTATTTGATGTGCGCCCCATGAAATAGGCTTCATACACACTTAGCTTGTTTTTGTCGGCCAAGGAAAGCGGCACCACAGTCAGAGACTCCATGTGTAGCAAGTGAAATGACGGATCACTAATACAACGCAAGATGGAATAAAAATTACAAAATTAAACATTAGCAAAATGAGAAGGATTAGGCTACAAAAAGCAACCAAAAGCGCAGCAGAATGTAGACTCAATTAGCCAGGGTAGCTAGCTAGCTTTTCTAGTCTACGCCAACTTATTCCAGTCAAGAAAGGCACGGTCAAATGGGATGATAAATAACATTGTGGCTGCTACAAGTTAGCTAGTGTATCAAGTCTGACGAGCTAGCTACTCTCTCTTGTCCGTTCCCATCTCACACATACCGGGGGGCGGCAGTGTAGCCTAGTGGTTAGAGTGTTGGACTAGTAACCGAAAGGCTGCAATGGTAATGGTTCAAATCCCCGAGCTGACAAGGTACAAATCTGTCATTCTGCCCCTGAACAGGCAGTTAACCCACTGTTCCTAGGCTGTCATTGAAAATAAGAATTTGTTCTTAACTGACTTGCCTAGTAAAATAAAGGTAAAATAAAAAAATATAAATAAATAAATACCGTCCCCTCCCCTGCAGCAGCAGAGCTGCACAGTCTCTCCCGGTATGCTCAGGTTAAAAACAGATGTAAAAAAAATCTAAACATAAAAACATGTATTTCAAATATTTCGAAAATAAATCATAATATTATTAGAATAGTAAAAGAAATTCTAACGCCCATCCCTGCTCCAGGCTGAACTGTCTTTGTGAGTGTTAAGAAATCTCTTAGGCTGTATAATAGAATAATATAAATCTCTAGGCTTCACTTAACGAGTTTGGAGGAAAAATGAAGATGGGGGAAACTGCTAAACCAAAGCCATTCCCAGCAGAGCAATTTGACAAAACCCTTCTCTGTCATTATTGACTTATCATCTAGTCCTATCTCTGATTTACAAATCTTAACGTGTGCAATACCTAACAAATCAGAGACTAGACTACACTAATAGACACTGTTAAATAAGCGTCTATTTGCTTAGAAGTATGTAACCTACACGCTTTGCAAAATAAATGGCTTCCATCTTGTAGTAAATGTGACTGATAAGCGGGTTGAATGTGACTATCATAGGGATCCAAGGTCCAGCTGTCTTGCAACTTACAAACAGTACTATGCTATATAAAGATGTGACGCATGCTGAGCACTCAATGAAAGAAGCTCACCCTTTCCATGGTTGGATTTTCTCTCTCCCTCTTTCTCTTTGGACCTTCCAGCTTTCTCACCCTTCCTCCTCTCTATATATATATATATATATATATATATATATATATATATATATATATATATATATATATATATATACTTATATCCCCTCTCTCTCTCTCCTTGAGGGTCTGCAGGTAGGCTGATGTGTTGTGTCATAGACGTGAGCTGCCTACCTGACCTCAAGCCACAGACTGACTCAGACAGCCTGTAGGGTGACTGACTGCCCTCCGGTGGAGATAGCAGGGAGGACATGGACATCTGCATTGTGCTAGCAGATATACAATCCAATCAATGCTCCACAATCTAGCCAAGGAACCTTCATCTACTTGATATACCAAAATCACACACAAATAATGTTCCCTCTCTTTAAACTCAGCATATGCACAGCTACAGTACAACAAAGCAACCGGCAACAACCGCCTCCAAGAGTCTTTAGCCTAACAGAATCCAAAGTTCCTGATTGTCCTTCTGCAACATGTTGTGAAGCCCCATCCAACATGGCTGCCCTCCCAGCTGGCCTGTATCAGTGTTTTCCCCCCGGGCAACACAAGATCAGGCTTTATTGGGCTCAAAGAAAGACTATTGATCACTTTAAAATGGAATACTGTAAAATGTAGCTAGGCTAATATAATCACATCCAGATCGAGAACAACCACTCTGTGTACCCATTTTGTATGATACAATGAGTATGTCTGTCTTTAACTGACGAGATAGTCCATAGAGAAATGTTTAACCCAAATGAACAATGAGCTGATTTGGTCTTTTGTATATGGATAAATATAGTAAAATTAGCTAAACGGCCAAACCAAATGTGACTGAAATGAGAAATCTATAGACACCAAAGCACAATAAAAATCCTGGCCTTGTGGAGTCTACAGTAGATTAGTAGACAGAAGATGAGTGGAATCCAAGCCATCTGTGCGCAACTTATAACACCCCAGGTTCTAGACTGCAACACAGTAATTGTTTGTTTGTGTGTGTGTTTGTGCTTCTGGGCCACAAACCTGAAAGCCGTGCTTGCCCCTCCACCAGGCGGTGTCCTCTTTGGGGGGCATGTCAATCACCGACACAATGTCCCCAACCTGTCAGGCGAGAGAGAGAGAAAGGGGGAGGAGAAGAGAGGGATAACTGGATCAGTGTCATTGCTAAAGAAGGGACTCACTAGTCATGCTGTGAATCCATCTGAGGGGAAACATCATCCTACATATAGAGATGGTGGATATTATTTGCTAAGAAACGTTTGGGAACCACTGACTGCATCAGAGAGTATTTGTACAGAAGAATTGCATGTTCAATCAGATGTATTGTGTGAAAAGAGTAATAGAGAAACAACTCCCTTCGAACAACAATGCATTGGGGCATCTGTAGAACAGTAAATATGACGTAGATTACCTGTCATATAGCAAAGAACAACGTGCTCAAATCAAATCAAATTTTATTTGTCACATACACATGGTTAGCAGATGTTAATGCGAGTGTAGCGAAATGCTTGTGCTTCTAGTTCCGACCATGCAGTAGTATCTAACAAGTAATCTAACAAATTCACAACAACTACCTTATACACACAAGAGTAAAGGAATGAATACAGTATGTACATATAAATATATGGATGAGCTTTATGGCTGACCATAGGCAAGATGCAGTAGATGGTATGAGTACAGTATATACACATATATATGAGATGAGTAATGTAGGATATGTAAACATTATATAAATGGCATTGTTTAAAGTGGCTAGTGATACATTATTTCATCCAATTATAATTATTAAAGTGGCTAGAGATTTGGGTCGATGACCTAACGGCATAGGCAAGATACAGTAGATGGTTTAGAGTACAGTGTATACATTTGATATGAGTATGTCGGATACGAAACATTATATACAAAATTGTTTAAAGTGGCTAGTGATACATTTGTTACATCCAATTCCTATGTATAAAGTGGCTAGAGATTTAAGTCAGTATGTTGGCAGCAGCCACTCAATGTTAGTGATGGCTGTTTAACAGTCTGATGGCCTTGAGGTAGAAGCTGTTTTTCAGTCTCTCGGTCCCAGCTTTGATGCACCTGTACTGACCTCGCTTCTGGATGATAGCGGGTGAACAGGCAGTGGCTCGGGTGGTTGTTGTCCTTGATGATCTTTTTGGCCTTTCAGACATCGGGTGGTGTAGGTGTCCTGGAGGGCAGGTAGTTTAACCCCGGTGATGCGTTGTGCAGTCCTCACTACCTCTGGAGAGCCTTACGGTTGTATGGGCGGAGCAGTTGCCGTACCGGTGATACAGCCGACAGGATGCTCTCGACAGCATCTGTAAAAGTTTGTGAGTGATTTTGGTGACAAGCCAAATTTCTTCAGCCTCCTGAGGTTGAAGAGGCGCTATTGCGCCTTCTTTACCACGCTGTCTGTGTGGGTGGACCAATTCAGTTTGTCCGTGATGTATGCGCCGAGGAACTTAAAACTTTCCACCTTCTCCACTACTGTCCCCTCGATGTGGATAGGGGGTGCTCCCTCTCCTGTTTCCTGAAGTCCACGATCATCTCCTTTGTTTTGTTGACATTGAGTGAGAGGTTATTTTCTGACACCACACTCCGAGGGCCCCTCACCTCCTCTCTGTAGAGCCGTCTGGGCCGATTTGTTGGTAATCAAGCCTACCACTGTAGTGTCGTCAGCAAACTTGATGATTGAGTTGGATGCGTGCTTGGCCACGCGCAGTCATGGGTAAACAGGAGTACAGGAGAGGGCTGAGAAGCACTTCCCTTGTGGGGCCCCAGTGTTGAGGATCAGCGGGGTGGAGATGTTGTTTCCTACCCTCACCACCTGGGACCGGCCCGTCCAGGAAGTCCAGGACCCAGTTGCACAGGGCTGGGTCGAGACCCAGGGTCTCGAGCTTAATGACGAGCTTGGAGGAACTATGGTGTTAAATGCTGAGCTGTAGTCGATGAACAGCATTCTTACATAAGTATTCCTCTTGTCCAGATGGGTTAGGGCAGTATGCAGTGTGATTGCGACAGTCGTCTGTGGACCTATTGGGACGGTAAGCAAATTGGAGTGGTCCAGGGGTGTCTGGCAGGATGGAGGTGATATGATCCTTGACTAATCTCTCAAAGCACTTCATGATGACGGAAGTGAGTGCTACGGGCGATAGTCATTTAGCTCAGTCACCTTAGCTTTCTTGGGAACAGGAACAATGGTGGCCCTCTTGAAGCATGTGGGAACAGCAGACTGGGATAGGGACTGATTGAATATGTCCGTAAACACACCAGCCAGCTGGTCTGCGCGTATGCTCTGAGGACACGCCAGATGAATGCCTGGGCGGCAGCCTTGCGAGGGTTAACACATTTAAATGTTTTTCACATTGGCTGCGGTGAAGGTGAGCCCGCGGGTTTTGGTAGCGGGCGTGTCGGTGGCACTGTATTGTCCTCAAAGCGAGCAAAGAAGTTGTTTAGTTTGTCTGGGAGCAGGACGTCATGGTCCGCGACGGGCTGGCTTTCTTTTTGTAGTCCGTGATTGACTGCAGACCCTGCCACATTCCTCTTGTGTCTGAGCCATTGAATTGTGACTCTACTTTGTCTCTATATTGACGCTTAGCTTGTTTGATTGCCTTATGGAGGAGTAGCTGCACTGTTTGTATTCAGTCATGTTTCCGGTAGCCTTTACCTGGTTAAAAGCAGTGGTTGGCGCTTTCAGTTTTGCGCGAATGCTGCCATCAATCCATGGTTTCTGGTTGGGGAAGGTTTTGATATTTGCTATGGGTACAACATCACCAATGCATTTGCTAATAAACTCGCTCACCGAATCAGCGATACATCAATGTTGTTGTCAGATGCTATCCGAACATATCCCAGTCCACGTGCTCAAGCAATCTTGCAGCATGGAATCAGATTGGTCGGACCAGCGTTGAACAGACCTGAGCACGGCGTTTCCTGTTTTTAGTTTCTGTTTGTAGGCTGGGAGCAACAAAATGGAGTCATGGTCAGACTTACACCGTAAAGGAGGGGCGGAGAATAGCCTTGTATGCATCAATGGAAGTTGGAATAACAGTGGTCAGGATTTTACCAGCCCGGTGGCAATACATTCGATATGCTGGTAAAATTTGGAGCCTTGTTCTTAAATTAGCCTATTAAAATCCCCAGCCACAATAAATGCAGCCTCAGGATATGTGGTTTCCAGTTTACATAGAGTCCGATGAATTTCTTTCAGTGCCGTCGATGTATTAGCTTGAGGGGGATGTACACGCTGTGATTATAATCGAGAGAGAATTCTCTTGGTAGATAATGCGGTCTGCATTTGATTGTAAGGAATTTATGTCAGGTGAACAAAAGGACTTGAGTTCCTGTATGTTGTTATGATCACACCACGCCTCGTTAATCATAAGACACACACCCGCCCTTCTTCTTACCAGAGAGATGTTTGTTTCTGTCGTGGCGCGATGCGTGGAGAAACCAGGTGGCTGTACCGACTCTGATAACGCGTGTCCTGGGTGAGCCATGTTTCCGTGAAGCAAAGAACGTTGCAGTCTCGAATGTCTCTCTGAAAGGCAGCCCTCGATCGGATTTCGTCTACTTTGTTGTCAAGAGACTGTACATTGGCGATTAAAATACTCGGGAGAGGTGCACGATGCCACGACGTAGCTTGACCAAAGACCGCGTTTCCCTCTTCTCCGGCGCGCTTGTTGTTTTGAGTAGCCACGTGCATATCCAGTCTGTTGTTGTGTTTGGGTTAACGAAGGAGAATCCTCTTTGGGAAAGTCGTATTCCTGGTCGTAATGTTGGTAAGTTGACGCGTTGCTCTTATATCCAATAGTTCCTCCCGGTTGTATGTAATAAAACTTAATATTTTCCGGGGTAACAATGTAAGTAATACATAAAAAAAACAAATACTGCATGGTTTCCTGAGAACGTGAAGCGAGGCTGCCATCTCTGTCGGCGCCGGAAGTGTCCATGCTCATAAAATACGTATGATTATTTATCACTGCAACCAAGCACAGCCATTTATCCATGACATTCCCATTTGTATCTGCACATATGTCCATGTGAGTGTGTGTACACACGTGTATGTGCACATGTTTTGTTTAAATGCGTTTCAGCACTCCCTGTCCTTGGCGGTCACCTCGAAGGAGAGCTCGTCGGCAGCCTGCGCGATGTAGCGTTTGATGACATGGGCTGCGGCGATGGCGGGTACATTGATGGAGGACTCCTCGTGGACCAGTAAGTGGTTGCCCTTGTTATCAACCTGGAACAACACACACAGTCAAGTTAGTAAATATGACACTATCTGTCACTGCAGACATTACGCTGGGTTGGTGAGTTACTGCTCTTTTATACAATGGGTGGGGCTAATCCTGGACGCTGACTGGTTAAAACCGCATTCCAGTCAGTGTTTATTCCACAAGTTACCACCGGCTAAAGCTATGACGTTTAAATGCCTATTTACTCTGTTCCATTTCACTGCGCAATCCACTGTCTCATCACCCCAGTCAGGCAATTTATAAACTTGTTCTCCACCATAAAAATCATCTAGACAATATATCCCATTTCTTTTAGACTAACAATTGGTTTTCAAATGCGGAGATTTGTATAAAGATTTGTTTCAGTATTTAAATTCGATCTCCAGCTGTCTCATAGTAATGAACGTGTAGATGTCGGGAGTCGGGATGAGACAGACAGGGAGGGAGATTTTCTCAGCCAGTCAAAAATGAAGAATCAGCATAATTTTTATGGATATATACAAAGAAATGTCAATAGAAAACAGGTCAAACGAAACGAAGTGCAGCTACTGTAGTTTGCAGTCTTTCCAGCTTCAGTTTGAAGTAATTGTGTTAGCGGTCATTGGCTAGCGGCTCTGAACAACATTGTCCTTAAATTGCACATCATTAGCTCATTAAGGATGTATCCAAATAAACGTCACTAGAAAACAGCTTAAACAAATGCAAATGCAGCTACTTTGTTGTTATTCTGGCTAAAATGTTTGACGTAACTGTAAGTTAGCCGTAGTTGGCTAGCTAGCAAGCAAGGGATAAGAACGTTGCCAGCCAGTATGGAAATAGAACATTTAGAACGAACAACTGGGTCGCGTCCATAGATACAGAACTAAAAGATTTAACAACTGGGTCGCGTTTCTGGCAACTGAACCGATAGAACGAACGACCAGACAGCTTGGGTAGCAACCCTAGATTTGTGTCGGACCTATATCTTGTGGAAGGATGAAATAGTATGAATAAATTCAACAAAATAACGTTTTTAATGAAAATATAAATAATTACTTGAATACGTCTCAGGCCTAACACCCATGCCAATATACCCTCCAAACACCGGCTTCTCGGGCATTATCACTTAATTACGTGTGAGTGAATAAGGAAAGAGAGGAGCAGTAAGCGTGTGTGTGTGTGTGTGCGTGCAAGAAAATGGGAATCTACAGTATGTGTTATGTGTGGTGTATTTGTGTAGAGCAGGGCTCTCCAACTGTGTTCCTGGAGAGCTACCCTCCTGTAGGTTCACACTCCAAACCCAGTTTTAACTGACCTGATTCATTAGGATTGAAGCGAAAACCTACAAGACGGTAGCTCTCCAGGAACAGGGTTGGAGAGCCCTGGTCTAGTGTGTGTGGGAGATTGATAGACAGACCGACAGACATAAACCCAGACAGAAGCTCACCTCCATCCACGTGAGGGCGGGCCCACAGTTGATCTTGTTGTCAGCGATCGCTGAGAGGCGGGAGAGGTAAGCCATCAGCATCTGGGAAACTGCCTGTGAGAGAGGAAACCAGGAACAGACAATGGGTAAAACACCTATATAAAATACTAGTTCCACACAGAGTGTTGAATGACCTACAGCTACTATATTGGTAGTGTATGTATGTACAGTACCAGTCAAATGTTTGGACACACCTACTCATTCAAGGGTTTTTCTTTATTTGTACTATTTTCTACATTGTAGAATAATAGTGAAGACATCAAAACAATGAAATAACACATATGGAATCATGTAGTAACCAAAAGTGATAAACAAATCAAAATATATTTTATATTCTTCAAAGTAGCCACCCTTTGCCTTAATGACAGCTTTGCACACTCTTGGCATTCTCTCAACCAGATTCATGAGGTAGTCACCTGGAATGCATTTCAATTAACAGGTGTGCCTTGTTAAAAGTTAATTTGTGGAATTTTTTCCCTTCTTAATGCGTTTGAACCAATCAGTTGTGTTGTGACAAGGTAGGGGTGGGTATACAGAAGATAGCCCTATTTAGTAAAAGACCGAGTCCATATTATGGCTAGAACAGCTCAAATAAGCAAAAAGAAATGACAGCCCATCATTACTTTAAAACAGTGCAGTCGCAAAAACCATCAAGATCTATGATGAAACGGGCTCTCTTGAGGACCACCAAAGGAAAGGAAGACCCAGAGTTACCTCTGCTGCAGACAAGTTTATTAGAGTTACCAGCCTCAGAAATTGCAGCCCAAATAAATGCTTCATGGAGTTCAAGTAACAGACACATTTCAACATCAATTGTTCAGAGGAGACTGCGTAAATCAGGCCTTCATGGTCGAATTGCTGCAAAGAAACCACTACTAAAGGACACTAATAAAGAAGAAGAAACTTGCTTGGGCCAAGAAACACAAGCAATAGACATTAGACAGGTAGAAATCAGTCCTTTGGTCTGATGAGTCCAAATGTTTGATTTTTGGTTCCAACCGCCGTGTCTTTGTGAGTGCAGAGTAGATGAATGGATGATCTCTGCATGTGTGGTTCCCATCATGAAGCAGAAGGTGTGATGGTGTGGGGGTGCTTTGCTGGTGATACTGTTGGGGATTTATTTTAAATTCAAGGTGTACTTAATGCAATGCTGTGGTAGCCATGCAGGTTAAGTATTAATCTACCAGTAAATGTAATGTCTACATTTTTTGGGGGCAGTTGTAGCCTGTGCACTCAATGGCTGATGATTTCACACGCTCTGTATTTAAAAGCCATAACAACTACCATGAAAATTGTTGCTATAGAGAGAACATTTATATCTACAGAAAGCTCAGAACCTCCTCTCTTCAACAGTGACAACAGCTGTGTTTTTCCCGCAATTGGATTTTGAAATGTTATAGCCTAAAATCAGAATACTTTTTTCTCCTGGAATTCAGGGGAGAGGGAGTGAGTCTCGCTCATCATAGAAGCAGGCCACAGCGAAACAGGCACGGGGCGGGGCAGGGCAGAGACTTTAATTACAGGAATCATAATTAAGGCTCTAAATAAATACAAAAATCATTGGTAGCACTAGTGCTCTCAACTTAAAGTTAGGAGCATCACATAAAATGTAGGAGCACCAGAAAATAAGATTTTTTAAATTGATTGAGATACAGCCTACATGAATTCTAGCTACCTTTGAAGCAAATGTTGTGCCCTAACAACTAACCCTGTAAATGTATGCATTTATTATAAAAGCTAAAATGTTGATACAAATACCTGTCATTGTATTACAAAACAATATTAGGTTTCTACATGGTGTAAACAGCACTGTTTCCTATTGAGATGCATTACATTAAATTATACACTGTCTCTTTAAGAATGTCAGTGATGTTCTGAGTGACAACATGCGCGTCAGTCATTTATTCATTGCTATGATCATTGAACTCCTGAAGAAGCTATTCCTTTTCCAATCTTTCTGTGCCCCCAAATGTTTGGATATACTGGTAAAGTTACCAGGTTGTTAGCTTGCTAGCTAATGAGGCAACATGACTTAACAAGGTGTTAATGCCCCGCAAGTAGTTTTAGAACGGCTCATGACATGGTTTATGAATGTAAAATACAGCCTGCCAATGGAGATGCAACCAGCTGCAGAGCCAATGCACAATAGAAGGGAAAATGTAGCACCGGTAATATGGGTTTTTGAACAGTTTGGGCTAGAGAAAACCAGTTTTCTCTGTAGTAACGGTGTAACCACCACAGTCACGGATCTGCACTCACTGCACTTTTTTCTCTAGGGTACTCAGAAACAGCAATACAGCAAAGCATTACCAATACAACAATTATTATCTGGCAAAAAAACATTTTCCACAGCAAAAGATTTAGGAGCACATGTGACCAAAATGGTCACACTAGAGCCATGATCATGAAGGTAACGCACATTACTGTTTGACCAAATCATGGTTTCAGCCTCCTAAAAAATATATAGGACATTTGGAGTGAAGTGACCATGTAGAATGTGCAGCTCGCACCGATGCGACCAATTAAACATGACTTGCACAGCCAAGTAAAAGGGTCGCAAAATGCAACTAAATGGTCGCAGTCTGGAGTCCTGGTGTGTGTGTCTGACTTGAGCATGGGCCAGAAAGACATGTTTGACTGAGCTCATAGTGTAGCCAATCCTAATGATATTGAAAGGACGGTTGTTTCTAGTTTTTCGTTGGCAACTTCTTGAGTAATGCACTATAGATGGCCACGAGGTTTCATACATCTGTGTTGATCTTGCATATTTCATATTCTATAAGGGCTAGGATAATAGAATAATGGCCTACCAAGAGAGCGAGAGAGAAAAAAACTGAAGGAGTGAGATACAGTGGGCCTATATGGTAGAATGCGACTGATCTATAACAACATACTCTTGTGTATGTACACATGTCATCAAAAGCCATCATTAGATCAAGTTAAAGTATCGCTAAGAGGAACTATTGTCTCTGATGACTAAAGAGACTCCACTTTATTGAATTGAGAGATAAAAAGCCAAAGACAGAAGAAAAAGACAGCATGAGATAGCGAGAGCAAAAGGAAAGACTGAGTGGTGAGTGCCTAGCAGAGGCAATCAAACACTCCACTGGAGGCCAATTGGAGAGGAGAGGGGAAGAGGGAGAGGTTAGAGAAGGGGAGAGGAGAGAGGAAAGGTTAGAGCAGAAGGAGAGGAGAGGTTAGAGAGCTGAGCTCCAAAGAGAGGAGAGGAGTAAGTGAGATTAGAGAAGGGGCGAGGAGAGAAAAGGAGAAGGGATAGGTTAAAGGATAGGAGAGCAGAGGAGAGGTTAGGGAAGGAGAAGAGAGGTTAGAGAAGAGGAAGGGTTAAAGAGAGATTAGAGGAGAAGAGAGGAGAGGAGAGGATGAGAAAAGAGAAGAGGTTAGAGGAGAGAAGAGCAGAGTGAGTCAGAGCTGAAAAGAGCAGACCATTGAGGTGGTGGGCATTGGGCCAGGCCAGACGTGGTGCCAAACCAGCCCGTTGCCTGCCACATTGATTCCAGTACATGAGCTGGCACTGTGCGAACCCAATCAGAACAGGGTCCACCAACACACATACACAGAGGCCAAGTGTTATAGCCCAGAGGAAGGTGCCTAATGGGGCGCAAGCTGACGACACATGTACATGACACAGACAGATTATCCCTGGTTTTAAAAGGACCATAGACTCGGAGCGTTTGTTTTCTTTCCACAAGATGTGCAAACATTTAACCAGATCAGCCCCAACTTTACCCACAGCCAGGACAAATCTGGCCAGGAGGAAACGGTGAAGAAAATGCCATTCTATATGTGGAAGATAGCAAGACGTGTAAAATAACAAAGCATGTCAGAGGTTTTAAAAAATATGTTTTCATTTGAGACTTCACTGCGGCACTAACCAGACCAAACAATGGTTAATGAGCTATCAGATCTGTCCAAATATTTAATGAAGGACATATGTCACCTTGAGGTAGCTCAATAAAGACGAAGCTGACAAGGATCTCTGGTTAAATCAAATATGTCCCTACTCAACCCTCATTCGTCAAATGTCACAGGGAGGGAGAGTACGTTGAAACTGACGCCATATTTAGCCTCAATGACAAAGTAGGCCGCTGACTGAAAAAACAAGAAGAAGAACAAAAAACTGCTGAAAATAAAGCCCTGACTTTCAAGTTATGAAAACAGTAGCAACAGTGCTACAATACTAAGCACTTGATTTGGAAGGTAAGTAAGCATCTGGTATAGAAGGCTTGCTGTGCAGAGCAGCAGAGGAGGGCCTTGCATGGTCAGGTCTGGTTTGGGCTTAAAGGCTATAATGGGTAAGGAAAGAAAAGCTTTTCTTTGATGACCTGGATGCTTTCCTTGTTGGGCTCCATTTGTTGGTTACTGTTGGTGATGAATACCCTGGTGCTTCCCACAAGACTTGTCCTATTCAGCGTACTAATCCAAAAGTGAGCCTTCTCCTCTGAGTGCCAGACAGGGTATGTGCCCCAAATGGCACCCTAGTCCCTATATAGTGCACTACTTTTGACCAGGGCTCTGGTCAGAAGTAGTGCACCATGTTGGGAATAGGGTACCATTTGGGACTCAGACAGGGCCTCTCTTCAGCCCCTCTCCTTCCTGTCAACATGACCAAGAAAAGATAGACCAAGAGGGCTAAGACTCTCCAGAAAGACAAAGACTAGAGAACATGTGGTACACAACAGTAAAGCCAAGCACAACATCAAGGCCTTGAAGGGAAGGGAGGCTGGCTGGCTAACTGAATCAATAGGGAGACTGATTGGTTGATTAGCAGTGAGTTTCCTGATTTTGCTGAATATTCGGACCAACTTTGTACAAGTTTTCTCTAAGTTGTTTTAGACTTAACGAGTCATGGAATACATTGTATAGGGTAATGTCAGCTCATTTCAAACAGGCAATCTAGCTCCCCAAGTACTGGCCTACAAAACAGTGGTAATCAAGTATTGGAATGCGGTAGCAATATGTTGGTTAGCATACTAGCTAGGCTAACACTATCCAAATACCTACAGTAGCTAGGTACAAAAATGGGCGCGTCAAAGAGGTGCCAGCAAAACAGCCTCTCGACAATATATATATATATATTTTTTTTTCCCCCCACCTTTATTTAACCATGTAGGCCAGTTTAGAACAAGTTCTCAATTACAACTGCGACATGGCCAAGATAAAGCAAAGCAGTGCGACACAAACAACAACACAGCAGGGGATCAAATACTTTTTCCCCCTCACTGTATGTGTATTAAATGCCTGAAGGCTACAATCAAATAATGACTGCTGTCTGAAATTACTACACGCCAGCTTTCTGCTATTACTTGTCCCAGCAGCCGCGGACATGGATTAAACCGACAGGTCCGACATCTCGTTCCTCCAATCAGGTATTTCCGCAGCATTTTTTTCGTGAAAACCCTAATAACCTGTTTTACCAGTCGTTTTTAGCGCTGAACATCCCACTACAGAAGGACCTGTGCTTTCACTGTGGGCGTAGTAATCTGACCTCTAGAGATTAGTCAACACGTAGCCTAGTGTTTCACATTACACTTGGGACAGCTGGAGAGAGAGGCTGTGTCTCAATTGGCACCCTATGCCCTATAAACATGTAGTGCACTAATTTTGACCAGGGCCCATAGAGATCTGGCCAAAAGTAGTGCAGGGAATAGGGTGTCATTTGGGACGCAGTAGCAAAGTGGTGACTGTGGAGCCTCGTCAGCCTACCTTCGTGGTAGTCTCTTTTTAGGGGCAGAGAGCATGAGTACCAGTGCCTTTTTCCATTTACTGAAGGACTGGATGATCATAATGGGTAAGCATTAACAGCCACTCTATACTTCAAAGCCCATCAATTTAGCTGTGAAAATGTGCCACAGTTCAAGTGGGCTTTCTCTGGGAAAACATCTGTAAACAGAGAGAGAGAGTTCCTATCGCAGCCCAGCAGGATGGAGAGGTTTTCTAAAAACATAAAACAGACTATACAGCTGCCTTACTCTCAACACCAGGCCATTAGACAGAACAAAACAAAAAAAACTGGGCACAAATGGACGCTTTAACAAATTTAGCCCATGAATCAGCCTGCAATGAATACGAGTTTGTAAAACAAGAAAATACAGCATTGACATTGTACAGGTATTTCACTCTAGGACGGACATGGTCGCAAAACTGTTCTCAAGTGACCCGTCCTTTGCATCTGGTTTCTGTCTGAACCCTAAAGACTAATCTTGAAGGGGCAAAATAACATAGTCCTTAAAGTCGTGAGCTCTGAGGCGGTATTCAAAGTGGGAGACTGGGAGAGAACATCTGAATGGAGATAAAGGGGTGTTGGGGGGGTGGGGCACATTGGCTGAACTGAGAAAGACCGGGTATCTTACCTCGGCGCGATCCCTCAGACTGTCGAATCGAGGCAGCTCAGGCAGCTGCGAGAAGCGGTGGTCATAGATGCAAAGGTGCAGGTGCTTGTCCAGGACACGGAAATCCTCATAGCTGCGCTTCACAATCCAGCTTCGGCCCTGCGGAGCAAAATTAACAAGAGAGTCAGCTAGTGGGAAAGAGAATAAAGAGAGGACGTTTAAAAACACAGGGGATATGCATGAGGCATGAGCCCCTGGCTGCTTTACTAGCCTAGTAACAGATACCCTCTGGGTGCCCCTCACGCCCTAATTCACAATCCACCGCTGGGACGGGGTTGCAAGAGGGGGAGTCTATGATTTTACTAGAGGGGTCGGAAAGGGGGTATTACCTTCCTAGCTATAATCCTGCTACGGTGGCTCCCCACACAATACTCCACTGTGAGACAGGGACCAGACATCTGTATGGTTGCGGATGTGGTATGGTTGTGGTTGCCCCAAGCAGTGCACCAGTCTGCCAATATAAGGCAGTGCCAAAAAACGTATTAAAGAATTAATTTTTTTATTTATTTTATTTCACCTTTATTTAACCAAGTAGGCTAGTTGAGAACAAGTTCTCATTTACAACTGTGACCTGGCCAAGATAAAGCAAAGCAGTGTGACACAAACAACAACACAGAGTTACACATGGAATAAACAAGCGTACAGTCAATAACACAATAGAGAAAAAAAGAAAGTCTATATACAGTGTGTGCAAATGGCGTGAGGAGGTAAGGCAATAAATAGGCCATAGTAGTAAGTAATTACAATTTAGCAAATTAACACTGGAGTGATAGATGTGCAGATGATGATGTGCAAGTAGAAATACTGGTGTGCAAAAGAGCAGAAAAGTAAATAAAAACAATATGGGGATGAGGTAGGTAGATTGGATGGGTTATTTACAGATGGGCTATGGATGGTGGATAGATGGGGGGGAAGGGATTGGAGAAGGGGAAGAATCCAAATGGCTGGGATTATTAAAAGAGGGGGGTCAAATCTGGTGGAATTAAGAGCGAGTTGGACATTATATCCTTCTAGGCATTTTAATCTGAAAGGGGATCTCCCTCATTGGATGATGTGCCCTGAATATAGTACAGAACATCCAGTGAAAAACAACCCAGCTTTAATTATATCAGATTGGATGTACTGCTACTATTCAAACCAGACATACAGTTGAAGTCAGACCTTAGCCAAATACATTTAAACTCAGTTTTTCACAATTCCTGACATTAAATCCTAGTAAAAATGTTCTGTCTTAGGTCAGTTAGGATCACCAGTTTATTTTAAGAATGTAAAATGTCAAAATAATAGAAGAGAGAATAATTTATTTCAGCTTTTATTTCTTTGATCACATTCCCAGTGGGTCAGAAGTTTACATACACTCAATTAGTATTTGGTAGCATTGCCTTTAAATTGTTTAACTTGGGTCAAACGTTTCGGGTAGCCTTCCACAACCTTCCCACAATGATGTGGGTGAATTTTGGCCCATTCCTCCTGACAGATCTGGTGTAACTGAGTCAGGTTTGTAGGCCTCCTTGCTCGCACACGCTTTTTCAGTTCTGCCCACACATTTTCTATAGGATTGAGGTCAGGGCTTTGTGATGGCCACTCCAATACCTTGACTTTGTTGTCCTTAAGCCATTTTGCCACAACTTTGGAAGTATGCTTGAGGTCATTGTCCATTTGGAAGACCCATTTGCGACCAAGCTTTAACTTCCTGACTGATGTCTTGAGATGTTGCTTCAATATATCCACATAATTTTTCCTTCCTCATGATGCCATATATTTTGTGAAGTGCACCAGTCCCTCCTTCAGCAAAGCACCCCTACAACATGATGCTGCCAACCCCGTGCTTCACGGTTGGGATGGTGTTCTTCGGCTTGCAAGCCTCACCCTTTTTCCTCCAAACATAGCCATGGTCATTATGGCCAAACAGTTCTATTTTTGTTTCATCAGACCAGAGGACATTTCTCCAAAAATTACGATGTTTGTCCCATGTGCAGTGGCAAACCGCGGTCTGGCTTTTTAATGGCGGTTTTGGAGTAGTGGCTTCTTTCTTGCTGAGCGGCCTTTCAGGTTATGTAGATATAGGACACATTTCACTGTGGATATAGATACTTTTTGTACCTGTTTCCTCCAGCATCCTCACAAGGTCCTTTGCTGTTGTTCTGGGATTCATTTGCACTTTTCGCACCAAAGTACGTTCATCTCCAGGAGACAGAACGCGTCTCCTTCCTGAGCGGTATGACGGCTGCGTGGTCCCATGGTGTTTATACTCGCGTACTATTGTTTGTACAGATGAACGTGGTACGTTCAGGCTTCAGGCGTTTGGAAATTGCTCCCAAGGATGAACCAGACTTCTAGGGGTCTACAACTGTTTTTCTGAAGTCTTGGCTGATTTCTTTTGATTTTCCCATGATGTCAAGCAAAGAGGCACTGAGTTTGAAGGTAGGCCTTGAAATACATCCACAGGTACACCTCCAATTGACTCAAATTATGTCAATTAGCCAATCAGAAGCGTCTAAAGCCATGACATCATTTTCTGGAGATTTCCAAGCTGTTTAAAGGCACAGTCAACTTAGTGTATGTAAACTTCTGGAATTGTGATAGAGTTATAAGTGAAATAATCTGTCTGTAAACAATTGTTGGAAACATTACTTGTGTCATGCACAAAGTGGTTGAAAAATGAGATTTAATGACTCTCTAATCTTAAGAAGAGGGTGCTGAATCAAAAAGTGACAGGCAAATACATTTGTGATGTAAGCCTCAGGCAATGTCCCAAATGGCACCCTATTCCCTATATAGTGCACTTCTTTTGACCAGAACCATTTGGGCCCAGGTCAAAAGCAGTGCACTATATAGGGAATAGGTTGCCATTTGGTACAGGCCCTCGGTCAGCACCGGGCACACGTGACTTGCCTCGCTAGGTCTCTGATGAGAGGGTAGCATAACTGCCAAGTTGAAGAAAAGATTTGAAGGCACGGATGGTATGCCAGATATCTTCTCCAAGTTGTGTGTTTTGTTGCTACTCAACACCTCCTAAGCATCATAGATGAAGCCAAACGGTGTGATTTCAGTGTCGCTCTCCTTTCCCACGAGACCCTTCTCACCAATCTGACTTTTCTGTTTAGATGTTTGGTTGTTTCAGCCTCACTGTTCCCACAATAATTTTGGTCACTGTTCCCACAATAATTTTGATCATGACCAAATCGGTTTTCAGAAATGACTGAAAATGAGCCAAACACCTACTAGCTAACACATTGGACATTAATTTGGTGTGTGACAAGATTCCAAAGACAGAGACCTTCCATGTGACTGTGTGTCTTTGTGAGAGTGTGTGGGTGTGCATGCAAGTGAGAGTGCGTGTGTGTGCAAGTGTGAGATAGAGTATGTGTGTGTACAGTACCAGTCAAAATCTTGGACACACCTACTCCTTCCAGGGTTTTTCTTTATTTGTACTATTTTCCACATTGTATAATAATAGTGAAGATATCAAAACTATGAAATAACACATATGAAATCATTTAGTAACCAAAAAAGTGTTAAACAAATCAAAATATGTTTTATATTTTTCAAAGTAGCCACCCTTTGCCTCGATGACAGCTTTGCACACTCTTGGCATTCTCTCAACCAGCTTCACCTGAAATTATTTTCCAACAGTCTTGAAGGAGTTCCCACATATTCTGAGCACTTGTTTGTTGCTTTTCCTTCACTCTGCAGTCCAACTCATCCCAAATAATCTCAATTGGGTGGAGGCCAGGTCATCTGATGTAGCACTCCATCATTCTTCTTCTTGGCCAAATAGCCCTTACACAGCTTGCAGGCGTGTTGGGTCATTGTCCTGTTGAAAATCAAATGATGCTAGCCATGCTGGTTAAGCGTGCCTTGAATTCTAAATAAATCACTGACAGTGTCACCAGCAAAACACCCCAACACCTGCTCCTCCATGCTTCAGTGGGAACCACACATGGGGAGATCATCCTACTCTGCGTTTTACAAAGACATGACTGTTGGAACCAAAAAGCTCTAATTTGGACTCATCAGACAAAAGGACAGACTTCCACCGGTCTAACGTCCATTGCTCCTGTTTCTTGGCACAAGCAAGTCTCTTATTATTATTGGTGTCCTTTAGTAGTGGTTTCTTTGCAGCAATTCGACCACAGTCCTCTGAACAGTTGATGTTTTTTGTAACAATATTTTTATTGGAATTTCACAATATACACCCATATTAAGAGATACAATAACAAGGACAAAGCAAAAACAGCACTCCCTTACACACATACATATATATGTACATATACATACACACACACATCCACCATTTTCCTCTCCCCGCTCCTCTCACCCCATCCCCATCACTGCGTCCCTCAATACATGCATTTTAAGCAAACATACAAACAGAAATAATAAAAAAAAAATAATAATAATAATAATAATAATAATATTTAAACTTAAGAAAAAAGCTCAGTTTAAACCAAGAAGTTAGGTTCCACACCTGGAAATAGGTCACCACCACTTTAAGAGAATCCTTGCAGCATAATAGCTGATATCTCAGGTTCTAGATAGTTTAGATACGGTTCCCACACTTTGTAGAACTGATCTGTTTTAGAGTGCAATGTACATGTCAGATATTCCAGTGGCACCCATTCAAATAGTATCTTATGCCAATCTTTAATAGAAGGAACCTTATCATTAATCCACTGCAAGAGGATGTTTTTCCTCGCTGCGAAGGTAAGGATGTTGTAAAGCCTCCTCTTACCCACCGAGGTAACATGCCTACTAGGAGACCTAACAGCAAAGAAACTGGATCTAATTCTAGATCAACCCCTAGGATCTTTTCAATTTCTTGCAGAACACCAGACCAGTATCTTTGTATTTTGGAACATGACCATAAGCAATGTGTTAGGGTGCCTGTGTCAGTTTTACATTTAAGACACTGAGGAGAGGAGGAAGTTGGGCTGAAAGCATGTCTGCGGTTTGGGGATATATGCAGCCTGTGTATTATTCTTAACTGGATTGCTCTAGTACGATTACATATAGATATTGTTTTTGCACATCTCCAAATGTCTTCCCACATCTCTTCGTCAATAGCAACAGACAGTTCTTTCTCCCACACTTGTTTCACCCTCTGTGTGTCGACACCAGCAAAGGACCTTAAAGCATCATAAAACTTACAGACATTTTCCTTTGTGGGGAAAAAAGCATTCTTTCAATGACAGACACATCAGGGTTGCCAATTAAGGTGGTGCTCTTCAAAATATAGTGTCTTACTTGTAGAAAGCGGAAAAAGTCCTGCTTTGGGAGTTGATATTTTTCAACCATCTGCTCAAATGACAATAAAATCTTATCAGTAAATAAATCATTTAGTCTGCGTATGCCCTTATTAAGCCAAAGATTAAAGCCAGCGTCCAGCAATCCCGGACCAAAGTCTGGGTTGTTAAGGATTGGGGTAAGAGCAGAGGTAAGATTGGACCTTCCCAAAAAACGTTGAACTGACCTCCATACTTTGAGTGTGTTAAGTGTAATGGGATTACTGCAGTTATCTTTTACAGACTTGAAACTTCTTAAAAATAAGAGATCCTGTAAGGGGTATTCTGAAAAAGAAGTCTCAATGTCTAACCAAATAGAGGAGTCATCATTTGTGATCCAGTCAGAAATATAACATAGGTGGGCACACCACTGATAAAGTCTAATATTGGGCAGATCCAAGCCGCCCATAGAGCTTGGCAACTGTAATATTGCCATCTTAAGTCTTGGCTTGCGTTTACTCCATATAAAAGGAACTTAGCCATCCATTTACGTCCTTTATTACCTTATTGGAGAGTAAGACTGGGATCATTTGGATTGGGTAAAGTAGTCTAGGTAAGATGTTCATTTTCAAGAGGGATATTCTACCCAACCATGAAATGGGAAGAGAGTTCCAGCGCTCCAGATCGTGTCTTACTGTATCAAACAAGGGGACAAAATTGGCTTTATACATTTGCTGGAATTTAGGAGTTACAAATATACCCAGGTATGTAAAACCTGAGGGAGACCATTTAAAAGGAAAGGGGGGAGAAGTATTAGGTACCGAGTGAAGGTTACCAAGTGGCATAGCCTCTGATTTAGTTAAGTTAATTTTGTAGCCTGAGAATTCGCTGAATAATTCAATAATATTAACAAGAGATGTAATTGAAGTCTCTGGGCTAGAGATGAATATCAGGACATCGTCAGCATACAAGCTTATTTTATGGTGAACGCCACCAATGAGCAGCCCTTGTATAGCAGGCGTTACTCTGATGGCCTCGGCCAGTGGTTCCATAGCAGTGCAAATAGGAGAGGGGACAAAGGACAGCCCTGTCTGGTACCTCTGTGTATAGAGAAGCTATTTGACCTTAGCCCATTAGTAAGGACAGCAGCCTGAGGATCATCATATAAAATGTTCACCCATTTTATAAAGTTGTCCCCTAGACCAAATTTAGTCAGAGCAAAGAATAAGTAAGACCACTCCACACGATCAAATGTTTTCTCAGCATCTAAGGAGAGCACAAGACCATCCATAGCACTTCTTTGGTAGGCTTGAATTACATTAAGGAGCCGCCTGAAATTGTTACATGATTTTCGGCCCTTGATGAAGCCAGTTTGGTCTCCTTTCACAATTAGTGGTAGTGAGTCCTCTAATCTTGTGGCTAGAATTTTAGAGAGCAATTTTCTGTCCACATTCGGAAGGGAAATGGGTCTATACGAGGAACAAGACTCTGGGCATTTTCCCTGTTTGAGAATAAGGGATATGTTGGCATCCTCAGTGTTTGAGGGAGCTGGCCATTTAAAAATGAATGGTTAAACATATCACGCAATGGCTCAAGGATCAGGCCATGGAACTCCTTATAGAACTCACTGCCAAACCCGTCTGGTCCCGGGGCCTTACCATTTTGCATATTCTTAATTGCGAACCTTATCTCTTCTTCGGTAATAGGGGCATTAAGGAGAGATCTCTGTTCTTCGGAGATAGTGGGAAGCTCGATCTTAGAAAAGAAGTCCTCCATTAATTTGGGTGCATCATTTGTCAGTTCTGAGGTATAAAGATTCGCATAAAACTTCTTAAATGAGTCACTTATCAATTTATTTTCATATAAATTATTGCCATCAGAATCTGTAAACGTAGCAATTGACTGAGTCAGCTCTCTTTTTAGCTAGGTACGCCAAGTACTTTCCTGGTTTATCTCCATGTTCATATAGCTTTTGCCTAACGAATCTCATTTTGTTTTCAGCGTCCTGAGTTAGGAGAGAGTCCAGCGTTGATCTAAGGACTAATATTTCCTTTAATAGGGCAGGAGTGGGAGTTTTAATGTAGTCCTTCTCTTTAGTTCCTAATTCACCCTCCAACGTTTTTTGCTTTTTCCGCCTCTTAGTGGCTATGTATGACATAATCAGACCCCTGGTGTACGCTTTACAGGTTCCCCAAAGGAGCGAGGGGTTGTCTGTTGATTGAGAGTTAATAGAGAAAAATGCTTTAAACTCTGCAATAAAATATGATGTAAATGTATGGTCTTGAAGAATGGTTGTATTCAACCTCCAATGTCTTGACAGATTGGATGCTCCGTTGATTTTTATGTCCAGTATCACCTCCGCATGGTCCGATACGACTATGCTTCCTATCTTAGCGGATAGAACAGACTGCAAAGACGTCCTGGGCATAAAAAAGTAATCTATTCTAGTCTGACATCCATGAGGCGCAGAGAAAAAAGTGAACTCTCTGCTGGAGGGATGAAGGGTTCTCCAAACATCAGAATACCCCAGATCATCACAAATAGCTTTAAGTGACTTAGCTTGAGAAGAGAGTGAAGCTATACCGCTGGGAAACTTGTCCATAAGGGGTTTAACAAACAGTTAAAATCTCCTCCAACCACTGCAGTGTCTGAGTTTAATTCTGAAAAGTCTAGAAATACCTTAGTGAGGAAATCTGGGGGGTGGGCAGGGGGGAAGTAAATATTCATTATGGAAATGTTCTGCCCTTGCAAGGTACCATTAATTATAACAAAACGACCAAGTTTATCTTTCACACAATTCAACACCTTAAATGGTAGGTTATTTTTCACAATAATTGCTACCCCTCTGCTTCTGGATGTAAATGATAAGAAAAACACCTGACCAAACCCCCCTTGTTGCAATTTCAAATGTTCCTTATCATCCAAATGAGTTTCTTGCAGCAGAGCAATATCAATATTCTCTTTTTTCAAAAAAGATAATACCTTCTTCCTTTTAATGGGGTTGTGGCTCCCACTAATGTTCCATGTACACACACGTAGTCTGTTACCTGCCATTGCACTTTGACCAACCAATATCCAGACTGAATCCTACTGTAAAAATGGGGTGGTACCTTTTCTCATGTGTTAAACCTTCCTCAATTTCACCGAGCATAAACAAACGATATAAACCCTGAACCTGAACTATAATAAACCCAAAAATTAAACATGTAACAGCCCAAAAAGGGGTTTTCCCACTAGCTAACATGCAGGGGATTTCAACTCTCCAATGTAGACTCTTAAATCCGCATAGCCACTCCATAGCCTCATCTTTTATATATATGGAAATGAAAATCAATAGAAGGAGATTGAGGCTCTTCCACCTAAAACCAAGCCTGGGCACTTATATAGATTCACACATATCTCCGGCTGAACTATAGCGGCAGTTATTTTAGCAAGAAAAATAATAAAATATATGAATATTAAAGATATCAATATTACCGAACAGGATCACATTTTTTTTTTAGTTATCAAATTCTGCGGAGGTGCAGCTTGCAGTTATTTACCCGAGAGAGTCAATAAACGCAGCAGCCTCTTTAGGTGTGTAGAGTTTTTTAGGCGATCCGTTGACCATAACCTTCAATGTGGCCGGGTACAGCAGTGCGTAGTCCATCTTCATTCTCTTGAGTCGAGCCTTCACCTCGTCAAACGCCTTACGCCTCCGTACAACCACTGTGGAGAAATCATTGAAGAATGAGACCCTTGGACCTTGACGTTGATTACCGTCAGAGCCGATTTTCCTAGCCACATCCATGACGCGTTGCTTGTCGCTGAAGTTGTGGAACTTTATGACCACTGGCCGTGGGCGTTGGTTGGGACCGGGCATCGGTGCTTGAGCGCGATGGGCTCTGTCCAGCTTCACACGACCAGCCTTAGTGTCCATTTGTAGGTAGTCAGGGATCCATTCCTCAAAGAAATTTACTGAACGTGTCCCTTCCGAGTTTTCCGGGAGTCCCACCACACGGATATTGCATCTGCGTCCTCGATTATCCAAGTCATCAATGTGCTCCGCCATTTCGCGCACCTGTTTCTCAAGTGCCTTTATTTTAGTGTCCATTGATGTAGTTGAAGTTTCCACAGTAGCAATTCTTTCTTCTGCCTCATCCACACGTTTGACAACTCTCTGTAGTTCAGCTGAATGGCCTGCTATTGCTTCCAAGACCGTTCCTATCTTAACATCGATCACTTTCGTAATGTTATCTGTCATCCTTTGTATCATCAGGTCCATTGTGCCTGGATCCGCAGTGGCGCCAGCTTCGCTAACGCTAGCTAGCTCCTCCTGCACATCTACAGGGATGGTGGTTTTGGTCGACTTCTTAGTAGTTTTGCTGGGCATGTTGTCGGAAGTTTTTGAGAAATAGCCGTCAAGACTCATTGTAGGATAACTTATTTAGCACATTTTACCACTTTTTCAAGCTAGAGGATTAATGTAAAAAGATAAATTTACGAATGCCACGGGAGCTCGCTGAAACACAGTGTTCTCTCTAAGGCGCCATTTTCTTCCCCTGAACAGTTGATGTTGAGATGTGTCTGTTACTGAAGGTCAGTCTGACTGACTGATTTATTTTATCGCTATATTTGATTGTGTAATGCATGCGCTGGTTTGAAATATATTTAAATGCAGGAAGTATGCGAGGCGCTGTCCTCAGATAATCAAATGCTATTGTAAATTGGACAACGCGGTTTGATTATCAAGATTCTAAGCTAAAGAATGGTGTACAACACTTGTATTTTCATGAATGTTTAATATGACTATTTCTGTAATTTGAATTTGGCGCTCTACATTTCACCGGATGTTGTCGTAGGTGGGACGCTAGCGCCACACCGACCCCTAAGAAGTTAACACTTTTTTGGTTACTACATGATTCCATATGTGTTATTTCATAGTTTTGATGTCTTCACTATTATTCTACAATGTAGAAAATAGTATAAATAAAAACCATGGAATGAGTAGGTGTGTCCAAACTTTTGACTGGTATTGTATATGAGAGCACTGAGTGAGAATGACACCGCAGGATAGCACAGCACCCAGATGATTACTCGGTCATACCTGGCAGTAGATCTGGACCAAGTACTGCAGCTCCTTGGACTCAAAGCCATTCCGTGTCACTTCACTCTGTTCATCCGCGAGGGCCAACTGGAATACAGAGAGAGAGAGAAAGAGAGAGGGGGAAAGGGAAAGAGGGGGAGAGGGAATGAGAAAGTATGAGACGCATATAGTAGCTCTTCGTGTTTTGGGTGAAATGGCAGAAGGGCGTAGATGTGGACAGATGACAGAAAATTATGTTTAAACAATCCTTTAACCTTTCTCTAACCCCTCTTCTTTCAAGCTAGAGCTAAGGGTCTCTCATTAGAGCCAACAAAAGAAACACCATCCCTCACAGCCCCTGACAATTAAACACAGCCCAGGGCTCCTATTCACAAAGCTTCTCAAAGTAGGAGTCCATTTTAGATCATAATGAATATGATTATACAAACAGGTGGGAACTGATCCTAGATCAGCACTCCTACGCTTTGTAAATACGAGCCCAGTACATTTTAACCCCACTCCTTTTTTTCCCCCTCTCGTGCTTCTCTCCACTTCTCCTGCTGTAGGACACAGAGAAGATGAAGGTAATACCTGAAAGAGGTTGTTGTGGATGACAACAGACAACAGAAAAGCTTAGAGACCCAAGCCAGCCATCCACAACTGACATACATGGTGTGCCACAAATGCACTGGCTGGATAGGCTACTTAGACCTTTTCATTCCAAATTATTGACTGAAATTAACCTATCAACATAGTGATGAGATATACAGTGTGAATAACTTCTTATTACAGGTGCATACTAGACAATGCACCCTGCACCATTAGCAAGCTGGCTTTCTATGGGCTGAACAATGCTAGCTAACGTTAGTTGCTACTTGCTAGCCACAAGATCGGAACGTTTAACTCCTTAGGGCTAGGGTCCCATTTTCCGAATTTTCGCCTGTCTGACGTGCCCAAAGTAAAATGCCTGCCACTCAGGGCCAGAAACTAGGATATGCACTTAATTAGTACTATTGGATAGGAAACACTGAAGTTTCTAAAACAGTAATATCTGTGAGTATAACAGAACTGATATAGTAGGCGAAAACCCGAAAAATTTCTGCGGCAGGTAGCCTAGTGGTTAGAGCGTCGGACTTGTAACCGGAGGGTTGCAAGTTCGAATCCCCGAGCTGACAAGGTAAAAATCTGTCGTTCTGCCCCTGAACAAGGCAGTTAACCCACTGTGGATGTCGATTAAAGGCAGCCCCCCGCACCTCTCTGATTCAGAGGGGTTGGGTTAAATGCGGAAGACACATTTCAGTTGAAGGCATTTGGTTGTACAACTGACTAATAATGGTGACTGACTTTGAATGGCTGTTAATTGAATTTTCTGGCAAATAGGACTGAGGTTGCAGTATCTATGTCTTCCACTAGATGTCGACAGTGTAATGGAGCGTTTATAGCGGAAGAGAGTCAAAAGGTTGTCGATTTTGTATGACATACCAGGATATCCTTTCTGTCTAGTGCATGAGATACACGGGAGCGCGCACCACGGTGTTTACCTTCTGTATCTTGTAGGTTATTATCAGAGTGAAATATAATAGCCAATATAGATAAATGGATGCCTAAGGATAAATTATAAATGATGTTTGTTTTGTTTTGGAAGAGTTGAGAGGTATAATTTGAACGCGTTCTCTTCACTGTACAACGGGCGAGTAGAATGGAAATGCTTGGTGGACTAACTGAACAAAACGCACCAACCAAACAGAGATTTATGGATATAATAAATGACTTTTTCTAACAAAAGAACCATGGATTCTCTTGTTTGGACACTTGGGAAGGCCTCAGCAGAAGTTCTTCGAAAGGTAAGTGATATTTTTTAGCTCTTATATGGGTTGTGTGAGACCCGCGCTGGATATGAATTTATGCTAATGTGGAAAATATGTGAGGTGCTATCCTCAAACAATCAAATGTTGTGCTTTCGCCGTAAAGCCTTTTTGAAATCTGACAACGCTGTGATATTGCCAAGAAGCAGAGCTTTTGATGACTATGCAACACTTGTATATTGATGAATGTTAAATATTACGAATTCTTATTTTGAATTTGCCGCGCTTTGTTTGCTCTGAAAACGAGCCCGCTAATGGGATCGGATTCCTAAGATGTTAACTTGTTGCAGATATCTAATGTCACTCGTTTTTGAGTAGATGGGTGGTTATAACGTTTTGAAATGTTTGTGATGATTTATGCACCCTATTCATGAAGTTGTAGCAAACGATGTCTGAACTGCAGAGGTATGTGCTAGCGCATACTGTAGCAAAACGTTTTGCAGCCGAAAAAAACAAGCATTTCTTATTGGACAAGTTCCGATAGTCCCTCCCCATTTCGGTCCGTTGGCTTCTGTTTGGTTCCTAGTGAATATGACCCTGATCTGGCTGTGAGCACATTGTCAAACCAGGACAGCAGACTTTAGTAAGATGAAGGGAGGAGGGGTGTGTCTCTTTGTTAACAACAGCTGGTGCACGATCTCAAATGTTAAGGACGTCTTGAGTTTTTGCTTGCCTGAGTTAGAATACCTTTTGATATTCTGCAGATCATACTATTTGCCAAGAGAGTTATCTATTTACCACCACAAACCGATGCTGGCACTAAGACCACACTCAATGAGCTGTATAGGGCCATGAGCAAACAAGAAAATGCACATTCAGAGTCAGCGTTTCTCACGAATGGTGATTTTAATGCAGGGAAACTGAAATCTGTTTTACCTCATTTTTACCAGAATGTCAGCTGTGCAACTAGGGGTGACAAAACTCTAGATCACCTTTACTCCACACACATGCACAAGGCTCTCCCTCACCCTCCCTTTGCAAACCTGACCAAAACTCCATCTTCCTGCTTCCAAGCTCAATACGGAAGTGGTAGGATGAAGCGGATACTAAGCTACAAGACTGTTTCTTTAACACAGACTGGAATATGTTGCGGGGATTCATCGGATAACATTGAGTTTACCACATCAGTCACCGGCTTCAATAATCAGTTCCATTGACGAGGTTGTCCCCACAGTGACCGTATGTACATACGCATATACCCCAAACAGAAGCCATGGATTACAGGCTACATCCACATTAAGCTAAAGGATAGAGCTGCCACTTTCAAGGAGTGGGACATCAATTCGGACGCTTATAAGAAATCCCGCTACGACCTGACGAGCCATAAAACAGGCAAAGCGTCAATACAGGACTAAGAATCCTACTACGCCGGCTCTGATGCTCAACGGATGTAGCAGGGCTTGCAAACAAAGGGAAACCCGGCTGCGAGCTGCCCTGCGACACAAGCCTACCAGACAACCTAAATGCCTTCTATGCTCGCAACACTGAAACATCCATGAGAGCATCAGCTGTTCCGGATGACTAAGCCCGATGTGAGTAAGACCTTTAAACAGGTTAACATTCGCAAGGCAGTGCTGAGTCGATGTGCAGTGGCACGAGGCAACTGAGGCAGACATGCACATACAGGCAGGGGCAAAGTCCCAAAAGAATAGACAATAAGTAGCAGCAGCATATTTGATGAGTCAAAAGAATTGTGCAAAATGGTAAGGTATAAAAAGACAATTTAAATAACTGAAAATGTATGAATTCAGTGTACTGTTAGTTGTTTTGGATATTGTCTAGGTCTAGGCCTATATGACTAGGCCAATTTTCTAAGTAAGAGAACAAACCTTTTTAACATTGTAAATTTTAACCCGTCGTCTCTTGAGATTAAAGTCTTACTTACAGTTTAACTGCAAGAGATGAATTGCCACAATGATGTTTGTTCTTCAAATTATGTATTTTATAAAAAATGAAATAAATATCCCACATTATCTTGAAGAATAAATTAAAGGTTTTGTTTTTCCAGGTTTCGGTTTTCCCCAGTTTTTTTAAGTTCTCTCTCAAAATCACACTTTTTAAATAGAAACATTAAATTGGATGTTCTAAGCCCACAACAATGACTAAACCACATGAGACCATTTTTGAGGTCTGAGAAAAATCTGAGAAATTTAGATTTTTGGGTGTAGTTACCCTAGCTGTTGTTTAGTGGTGGTTTTGAAACGATAGTAGAATTTGCAAAACAAATATCCACTTGATTGATGCAAATACTCATGATATCATTCTGCCAGGAAAGCATAGGCTACTTTGTAGTTAACATTTAATTGAGAAGGTTTTGCGAAAGCCTTTCAATCTACGAGAAGGCCGTTTTCATTAGCATCATCGCTAACGGCTACACAAAGCGGTAGACATGCGCACCGCACACACACAGACGGGCATTCTCGTTGTCTTGTCAGAAAGTGTGCAGGAAATACGATTCACTGATGCATTCTGTTCAATACATTTAGTATAGTGTTGAATTCCGTGAGGGCCCTAATTATCATATTTGGACCAGAATGAGGCTCTCCGCTACCTATTGTTACTACAGGGATGCTCCACCATCTTCACCGAATGTTCTCATAATTTATTTTCAGATAATCGCCAAAAAGCCGTGGCATACCAGTAGCCTATGCAAATTAGCAAGCCAAATGAACGGCTCTCTCACAGATTCAGTAGGCTACACTGACTGACGAGAGTCACTCACTTTAGCATCACTGTTTGGCAAGCCCCGACATCTTAGGAAAGGAAACCATTTGGTTTACTTGTCCCGATGCGATACCATGGCCATATATAGTGAGGGGAAAAAGTATTTGATCCCCTGCTGATTTTGTACGTTTGCCCACTGACAAAGAAATGATCAGTCTATAATTTTAATGGTAGGTTTATTTGAACAGTAAGAGACAGAATAACAACAAAAAAAAATCCAGAAAAACGCACGTGTACATTTTTATAAATTGATTTGCATTTTAATGAGGGAAATAAGTATTAGACCCCTCGACAAAACATGACTTAGTACTTGGTGGCAAAACCCTTGCTGGCAATCAGAGGTCAGACGTTTCTTGTCGTTGGCCACCAGGTGGCACTCCTGGTGTCCCACTCCTCTTTGCAGATCTTCTCCAAGTATTTAAGGTTTCGAGGCTGACGTTTGGCAACTCGAACCTTCAGCTCCCTCTACAGATTTTCTATGGGATTAAGGTCTGGAGACTGGCTAGGCCACTCCAGGACATTAACTTCTTTGGGAGCAGCGCACGAGGTGACCGTTTTGGAGAGCCTGGCGTGCCCAAAGTAAAATGCCTCCCATTCAGGCCCAGAAAATAGGATATGCACATATTTAGTACCATTGGATAGGAAACACTGAATTCTCTAAAAGTGTTAACATTTTGTCTGTGAGTAAAACAGAACAGATATGGCAGGCGAAAACTCGAGGAATTTCTGTCCTGGAAAAAGTGGTTTTGACACATTGCCTCAGTTAGAAACCCTCCCTTATGAAAATGTCCATATAAGGGCATATGAATGCAGTACCTATTGCTTCCTCTGGATGTCAACAGTCTCGAGAAAGTGTTCTGATTCTTTTAGAGCATAGAAGACGAATAAGGAAGTGGCAACACAGATGTCAATAGAAGAAAACGCGCTTTCACGGCTGGCGCGTTCTTTGTTTTTTTCCTTTCTTATCGCCCAGTTTATATTCCGGTTGAAATATTATACTATTTATACATAAATGTGTTCCTAAGGATACATTTAAAATTATGTTTGATTGTTCTTGGACAAGTTTATAGGTATAAGTTGAACGAGTTCTTTTCACGTTTCAATGGAGGAGTCGACGCTCTATTTTCTCATTATAACGCGCCAACCAAACAGAGATTTATGGATAAAATACATTACTTTTTCTAACAAAAGAACCATGGATTGTCTTCGTTGGACACTTGGGAAGCCCTCAGCAGAAGTTCTTCAAAAGGTAATTGATTTGTTTTCGCTGTGAAATGTGTTTTCTGTGAACCGTGAAGGCTTATGAATTTATGGTAATGGGAAAAATATGTGGGGTGCTATCCTCAAACAATCAAATGTGGTGCTTTCGCCGTAAAGCCTTTTTACAATCTGACAAGGCTGTGATATTGCCAAGAAGCAGAGCTTTTGATGACTATGAAACACTTGTATATTGATGCATGTTTAATAATTCAACTTTTGGATTTTGAATTTGGCGCCTTGCATTTCACCGTGTAGTGTAGCACCAGCGCCCCACCGCTCCCTAAGAAGTTAATGTGCTTCTTCTTGAGCCACTCCTTTGTTGCCTTGGCTGTGTGTTTTGGGTCATTGTCATGCTGGAATACCCATCCACGACCCATTTTCAATGCCCTGGCTGAGGGAAGGAGGTTCTCACCCAAGATTTGACGGTACATGGCCCCGTCCATCATCCCTTTGATGCGGTGAAGTTGTCCTGTCCCCTTAGCAGAAAAACAACCCCAAAGCATAATGTTTCCACCTCCATGTTTGACGGTGGGGATGGTGTTCTTGGGGTCATAGGCAGCATTCCTCCTCCTCCAAACACGGCGAGTTGAGTTGATGCCAAAGAGCTCCATTTTGGTATCATCTGACCACAACACTTTCACCCAGTTATCCTCTGAATCATTCAGATGTTCATTGGCAAACTTCAGACGGGCATGTATATGTACTTTCTTGAGCAGGGGGACCTTGCGGGCGCTGCAGGATTTCAGTCCTTCACGGCATAGTGTGTTACCAATTGTTTTCTTGGTGACTATGGTCCCAGCTGCCTTGAGATCATTGACAAGATCCTCCCGTGTAGTTCTGGGCTGATTCCTCACCGTTCTCATGATCATTGCAACTCCACGAGGTGAGATCTTGCATGGAGCCCCAGGCTGAGGGAGATTGACAGTTATTTTGTGTTTCTTCCATTTGCAAATAATCGCACCAACTGTTGTCACCTTCTCACCGAGCTGCTTGGCGATGGTCTTGTAGCCCATTAACACCTTGTGTAGGTCTACAATCTTGTCCCTGACATCCTTGGAGAGCTCTTTGGTCTTGGCCATGGTGGAGAGTTGGAATCTGATTGATTGATTGCTTCTGTGGACAGGTGTCTTTTATACAGATAACAAGCTGAGATTAGGAGCACTCCCTTTAACTTGTTAGGGTGTGGCAGCTGAGGGGTCGGTTTTGGAGAGCCTGGCGTGCCCAAAGTAAAATGCCTCCCATTCAGGCCCAGAAAATAGGATATGCACATATTTGGTACAATTGGATAGGAAACACTCTGAATTTTCCAAAACTGTTAACCATGTGTCTGTGAGTGAAACAGAATGCATATAGCAGGCGAAACCCCGAGGAATTTCTGTCCTCGAAAAAGTGATTGACACATTGCTCATTTGGGCACCCCTCCCTCATGAAAATGACCATATAATGGTATATGAATGCAGTACCCATCGCTTCCTTTAGATGTCAACAGTCTGGAGACAGTGTAAGTTTTCATTTTGGATGAATTAGACCAGAGAAGAAGAGCAAACCAGGAAGTGTATCTTTCATGTAAACAGTACCCAGCACGCCCGAGAAGTCGCAAGAGTGTCTTTTTACCGTCGTTATCGATCAGTTTATATTCCGGTTGATTTATAATAGTAAATATACGTAAAAGTGTTCCTAAGGATACATTTAAAACTATGTTTGATTGTTCTTGGACAAGTTTATAGGTATAAGATGAACGAGTTCGCGTCACGTTTCAATGGAGGAGTGGAAGCTGTCGTTTCTGATTATGGAGGATTTATGGATAAAATACATTACTTTTTCTAACAAAAGAACCATGGATTGTCTTCGTTGGACACTTAAGATGACCTCAGCAGATGCTCTTCAACAGGTAATTGATTTGTTTTCGCTGTGAAATGTGTGTGCCATGATGGCTAATCGATTCATGGCTATGGGAAAAATATGTGAGGTGCTACCCTCAAACAATCAAATGTGCTGCTTTCGCCGTAAAGCCTTTTTGAAATCTGACAACGCTGTGATATTGCCAAGAAACAGAGCTTTTGATGAGTATGGAACACTTGTATATTGGTGGATGTTTAATAATTCAACTTTTGGATTTTGAATTTGGCGCCTTACATTTTACCTGGTAGTGTCGGGAGCAGCCCGCTAGCGCCCCAGTGATCCCTGAGAAGTTAAGAGTGTGCTCCTAATCTCAGCTCGTTACCTGTATAAAAGACACCTGGGAGCCAGAAATCGTTCTGATTGAGAGGAGGTCAAATACTTATTTCCCTCATTAAAATGCAAATCATTTTATAACATTTTTCACATGTGGTTTTCTGGATTTTTTTGTTGTTATTCTGTCTCTCACTGTTCAAATAAACCTACCATTAAAAGTATAGACTGATCATTTCTTTGTCAGTGGGCAAATGTACAAAATCAGCAGGGGATCAAATACTTTTTTCCCCCTCACTGTAACCACGATGCATGATTTATTAATGGTAAAGGGATATAGGATATGAACTTCATTCAGTCAGTTCAACACCATTTATAAACTAGTCAACACTTGCTGTTAAGTTGTCAACATGCAGTAAATAGCCTACTATGCGCCACGATTCCGTGTGGCTGGCTACGTGAAACACGGAAAATAAAAAAGTGTCAGAAAACTACAATTTGGTTGTGGATTTCGACTCATCGTTACCACTTACATTACATGGGATGTGCAAATTCCTTCCATGTTAAGAAATTCTACTGCAACCAGAGATCTGTATATAATGATGAGATGCTCTTGTCTCCGCCCTAACAATGGGAGTCGTTGTCTCAAAGGCAGAAAGGCAGTACTCAATTTATATAGCCATTAGGGTTAGGCGTAACCATTTCTGTAACATACTGGGGTATACAGTATTACTGGAAGTACACACAAGGGACTATTTAAAAATAAATATATAATACTTTTTAAAATTTAATACCAAGCACAAAACAATTTAGTCAACAGGGCTCCAGGAGGGGATTGGATGTCTCTGCCCTAACCAAGAAGCTTGATCTTGACATCTAGCCACTTAGCTAGCAAGTTAGCAAACCAAACGCATAGCTTTAGCCCTGAGCTGGATATAATTTATTTGACACATCTTAGATTTCTTATAGTTTAGCTTAACTTACAGTGGCGCAGCATATATATATTTTTTTTTACGGTATTGAAAATCCTAAATCATATTTTTATCTTTAAATCTGCTTTGTTGGAAAAGGACCCGTAAGTAAGCATTTCACTGTTAGTCTACACCTGATTATGAAGCATGTGACAAATAACATTTTATTTTATTTGAGCACTGGACCTGACAAAAACGTACTGATACATACAGTAGTAGGCCTACTTTGCCATCAGTTATTTGCAAGAATTTTATGCTATAGGCCAAGTGTCATACATTCACATTGTAGGCCTAACACATTTTTGTCTAATGCAGGGGGACATGGACAACTTTTCTAATTTGGGGAACATTCTACAGAGTTGCATGACATTTTCGCATAATTTATAGCTGAGAAAGCTAAGTAGTGAACAAAAACCAGTGGCCTCACCTTCTCAAGCCATTGCTTTGGTATGTGACACCTTACAACATATATTACTTACCTACGCTGCAAGCACAATAAAATAGTTTGATTACTTCCATGCCAATTAGTGACCAAACAAGCCATTGTTTTTTTCCTAGTTGAAAGCTACTAGCCTATATATCTCCCAATCAATCCCTAGTAAATTCCTTTAGGAAGGACAAGCATATAGAGATGTAACACAGAGGGGGTTTACCTTAACACAATGTTGCTACTGCAGAGACCATGCTTTACAATCCACCATTGATTGCTAGACTATGTAGTGAATTGTATGGTTTGTGTGTTCCTTCATGCAGAGTACAGACCGTAGACATACACAGCACAACAGTGTGTTCACCCCCATCATTGCATACACACAGATTATTGATACACACACATGAACACATTCAAACTGAATGGCCCCCGCTGTCCTTTGTGCCTGAAGCGGTCTGCTCAATATCCTCCAGGCACCAGAACCCGATCCGCACCCCAATCCATCCTTGTGATTGACATGTCATTATGAAACGAGCTGGGCAACGTGTCCAAGCACTGACCTCAGAGAGAGAAAAAAATGGTATCGCATGTTTACACAGTAAACACACACACTGGGTTTTGTGGGTCTTTGTATAACGATGAGCAAAACAAACAGATTCCCCCATTGTTATGGAGTGGTAGACACAGACAGCTCAGTTCTAACCAGGTTAGCATAGAAGATTGTTAATACACTAATCCAGGTGCAGTGGGACTGGAGCAGGACCAAACCCAACATGGTACACAACAACAGAACAGAACACTGATCAGTAGTAAGCTGCCTTTACCATCCAGAGCAGAAATTTGTGCAGTTGATTTATAGGATAAACAGTGGCGCGCTTTGTTTGAATCTGGGGCTGCCACTTGGTTTAATTTATCCTTGAATGTGTGTGATACAATTCCAATTATGCCACTTTGACAGTGTTGAGGGCTGAGGGGCTACTCTACTGCAGCTGAACTGCTGTGGATATGGATAGTATAGATTGCATACAGCCAATAGCCCCCAGGTCAACCCACTAAAGTGGTGACGGTCATGATGTGGGCTGGCTAAGCCTGACAAACAGACGTGAATAATTTCAAACAGTTCACAAGATAGAAAAACGAGGCCAGGTTCAATATGCACCTCTATCCACACTGTTAGCCAACTTCAAAACAGACACTTCATGGAAAAGGCCTCCATATTGGACACACTAGCAACAGAAGCTTATTCAAATGTGACCCATCGTTCAGACAAGGGACTCGAATCTTGGGGAAATGACATGGCTCTGTCAAACAGTCAATTTCACAGTGCGTGGATGGAGAGTCATCCTTGAAAAATGACAAAAAACAACCACACATATAGGGTCTACATTTTGAAGAGCTTTATTTGTGTCCTTGGCATTAGCCTCTAAGTTTTGGAATTGAATAACTACAGAAATAGCATCTTGTCAGTTCCACGTGATACATCAGTAGGTGGTCGTGAGGGCCTTTTCACCTCTATCTATGGAGCCAGCAGAAATTGGCAAGGCTACGTGTGGGACGCAAAATAGCAGGCTTGGTTAAGTACCACTGTAACTCTAGACGGCTTGGCACAGCCTACTGTTTTCAGCGACTCCGTTCTTTCACTTCCTCCCTCTCTCCTTCTTCAGTGTTTTCACTTTTGTTAGCTTCCACTCTTCTCATATCAACCCTCTCTCCCTATTTATTCTTCAGTGTTCTGTGTTTTCACTTTCGTTAGTTACCGCTTCAACTTTTCTTCTCAACCCTGGGGTCTAAAATCTCCAAACTAAAGTGGTACGTTTGCTCAATTAGTTCTACAGACAGAACTCTGAGTGAGCTCTAAGCTTGACAAAGAGCTACAGAGGAGAAAGGTGTTTGTTCTTTAAGAGCTTAGAAAGTGTGCTGAACAAACAATGTCCGGGGACGAGTGAGAGACACAGAAACACACATCGAAGAGTTTTTTGGGTCCCATTAAAGTTTAAGAGAGATGCTGGAAAACAGCTAACGGTAATCCCCATCCAGTTTCTGTGGGCTCGTCCAAAAAAATGCATGGTAATAGGAGAGAACATGACCTAGTTCTCCGTTCTCTGCAAGCAGAGTTCAATAATGCTGCCGCCCGCAGCATGACTAGCTAGAGAGCACGTCTGGGCTCAGGACAACAATATAGCTAGTTCTATATACCAACAGCAAGGCTTTTCTCAGCGCAGGGCAGGGGCAACAAAAACAAACCCCAAATGCAATCCCAAAGAGGCGGACATTTGAGTCGAGCAAAAAATACTTTCCCTGTTACTGCAGGAAGGTGTTAAAAGTTTGGACTTCTGCTTCTGAACAGAGAAAGGGTGAGTGTTGGGTGGTGGTACGTACAAACTCATGCTGTCATGCACATAGTACACACACAAACACAATTTGTCTCACACACACACACACACACACACAAATGGAAAGGGTAGGCTACATGTATAAATGCACTTGCACACACATACACTGTCAAACAGACTGTCTCTCACACACACACACACAAACTACTCATTACCGATGGCGCTCAATGACAGTTCAGTGAACCGGGAGCGACACAGCAACCAGTCTATTGTTCAGCTGGGATCCCTGCTGCTGAACCACACGTAAAAACAACTTGTGCCGCTCCGTAAATAAAAGTTACTAATTCCAACACCCAGCCAGTGCATGTCTGGCTGTGAAATACTGACTTGTCCATAAAGACTAAATCCACCACAGTGACAGAAGATTCCAACCACGGTGGCTTTGCTGCAGAGAGAGAGAGTGTGTGTGTGTGTGCATGCGGGTGAGCAGCTATTACTGCCTTCTAGCTCTGTAGTCTCTGAAGAATAAGCTCAAAGCTAACCCACCTGCTATATTTTAGCATTAAAAAAGCTTTCACTGACACACAAGAACAAACTCAAAGGACTGTCTCCCAGCACAGAGAAAGGCGAGATAGACGAGAGAGAAAGACCTAAAGAGGAAGAGGGAGAGAGGTCCTCTCAGTCAGTACTCACAGCAGTAGAGTCCCGTTACCACTGCTTTGGCCGTACAGCCTTTTGTTTGTTTCCCCTCCCGGTGCCTGCCGGGGGCTGAACGCAGAAAGAGAGGCCCCCCTAGTGAACACATACACACACTGAGGCCGTCCTCCCCCTTTAGCCTGTAGCATCCATCTCTCACCGTGTGTGTGTGTGTCTCAAAGTGGCAGGTTCCCCCGTCCCGCCAGCCTCTGTTCCCCTCGTGTCCGATACAAATCCACTCTCCAGGATACAGATGTCAGCCCTGTCGTTTGCAAGCTCACATACACTCTCTCTCTCTCTGTTTGCCGTCCCGTGTATGTGGAGTGCAACCCCTCCCTGTGTGGGATTCAGAGAGAGAAGAGGAAGACAGTGGTAGCACCAGCAGCGGCTGTAGAGCAGTGGTTTGTTGGGTTTGGAAGATTCCACGTCGGGACCTGTGTGTTTTTTTTTTTATCCCATCTGTTTTGTTCTCTCTCTCTCCATCTCTCACCCCTGTGACGTTCTCTAGGTTCCCTTCTCTCCCTCTGTTCTTACTATTTGGCTAGCCCTTCTTCACCACGGCATATTTTACACTCAATTTGCCAGGCAAAAGTAGTAGCTGTCGTAAAAACGGTTCTTTCCTTTCTTTTTCCTGCCCTGCGCTAATCCGCTCTGTCCGTCTCTCAACCACATGCTCTCACTCTCCTCTTTTCCTCACTTGCCCCCTCCCCCATCTCTCATTGGTACAGTCCCCAGGACAAAGCAAGAGGGTTGGAGAGAGCCAAAAGAAACAGAGGGGAGGGGTGTGTAGATGAGGTGGGGAGGAGGGGGATGCCCTTGCAGGAGAGCAGTTCTTTTCTCCAGCATGTGCCGTCTTTCTATCTTTTTATTTCCTTTTTCCATTTCTCTTCTGCCCTGTGGAGGGGCAGAGGATTAACAGCACAGTGAAGACCTCTCAGTGAGAATCTCCCTATCCCAAATAATAAGCAGAGTTGAGAGGACAGACACACACCAGCCTGTGATCAATCCCACAAAAGCTTGAATTATGCAACCTCTACAGTCGTGGCCAAAAGTTTTGAGAATGACACAAATATTAATTTTCAAGTCTGCTGCCTCAGTTTGTATGAATGTCATGAAGAGTGATCAGGTGAATTGCAATTAATTGCAAAGTCCCTCTTTGCCATGCAAATGAACTGAATCCCCCCCAAAACATTTCCACCTCATTTCAGCCCTGCCACAAGAGGACCAGCTGACATGTCAGTGATTCTCTCGTTAACACAGGTGTGAGTGTTGACGAGGACAATGCTGGAGATCACTCTGTCATGCTGATTGAGTTCGAATAACAGACTGGAAGCTTCAAAAAGGAGGGTGGTGCTTGGAATCATTGTTCTTCCTCTGTCAACCATGGTTTCCTGCAAGGAAACACGTGCCGTCATCATTGCTTTGCACAAAAAGGGCTTCACAGGCAAGGATATTGCTGCCAGTAAGATTGCACCTAAATCAACCATTTATTGGATCATCAAGAACTTCAAGGAAAGCGGTTCAATTGTTGTGAAGAAGGCTTCAGGGCGCCCAAGAAAGTCCAGCAACCGCCAGGACCGTCTCCTAAAGTTGATTCAGCTGTGGGATCGGGGCACCACCAGTACAGAGCTTGCACAGGAATGGCAGCAGGCAGGTGTGAGTGCATCTGCACGCACAGTGAGGCGAAGACTTTTGGAGGATGGCCTACTGTCAAGAAGGGCAGCAAAGATGCCACTTCTCTCCAGGAAAAATATCATGGACAGACTGATATTCTGCAAAAGTACAGGGATTGGACTGCTGAGGACTGGGGTAAAGTCATTTTCTCTGATGAATCCCCTTTCTGATTGTTTGGGGCATCCGGAAAAAAAGCTTGTCCGGAGAAAACAAGGTGATGGCTACCATCAGTCCTGTGTCATGCCAACAGTAAAGCATCCTGAGACCATTCATGTGTGGGGTTGCTTCTCAGCCAAGGGAGTGGGCTCACTCACAATTTTGCCTTAGAACACAGCCATGAATAAAGAATGGTACCAACACATCCTCCAAGAGCAACTTCTCCCAACCATCCAGGAACAGTTTGGTGACGAACAATGCCTTTCCAGCATGATGGAGCACCTTGCCATAAGGCAAAAGTGATAACTAAGTGGCTCAGAGAACAAAACATCTATATTTTGGGTCCATGGCCAGGAAACTCCCCAGACCTTAATCCCATTGAGAACTTGTGGTCAATCCTCAAGAGGCAGGTGGAAAAACAAAACCCCACAAATTCTGACAAACTCCAAGCATTGATTATGCAAGAATGGGCTGCCAGTAGTCAGGATGTGGCCCAGAAGTTAATTGACAGCATGCCAGGGCGGATTGCAGAGGTCTTGAAAAAGAAGGGTCAACACTGCAAATATTGACTCTTTGCATCAACTTCATGTAATTGTCAAGAAAAGCCTTTGACACTTATGAAATGCTTGTAATTATACTTCAGTATTCCATAGTAACATCTGACAAAAAAATATGGTTGCATCCATAGACATGCATGAAGATAAAATAAAGGATCTCTATGGTTGCAGTAGGAGCAGATGACATTGTGTGCGCCATCCCATCCGAAGGCATTTAAAGCAGTTTAGGGCTGTCCCCAAAAGTCGTCTGTTCTTTCGACCAATCGATTTCTAGAAATTTTGGAACGTGTATTTTCCCATACATTGACACACCCTATGCGTTTTATTTAAATCAACTATACGATTGAGCTTGTCTGATGCTTTAAGCTTAAGGTTTGATGCCTCAAGAGGGCGCCAGAGATCTAGATAACCAGAAGGAAAACATTTTTTACCTGACCCAACTATTTTCCTCCCGCTCCTGCTGGCTTTTGCAGAATCTGCCATTACTCTCCTGAAGTTGCCGGTAATAGGCTACACGAAGAGTAGGCAACCTTTCTAATGTAGAATGCCATTTTATCTTATCTTTATCTTATCTGCGTGCTAGTTATGGTTTTCATATACACATTTTTGTGAAACAGTTTAGTTTAATTTATAATAATGTCTTCATATCTCAAAATCATTGTCGTGGTTAATCAAAATTCTATCCAAATCTAAATAAAAATTATACAAACCTAAAAAGTAACTTCTATTGCCATTGCCAACTATGTAAAAACAGCCTACATAAAGCCAACAAATAAAAAAATTGCAGCCTGCAGGTAGAAAACGTCCTGACAAAAATATCCTACAAATCACATTGGCTACACATGGTCTGTCTGCAACAAGCTTGAATCAACTATTAACTTGGGTCTGGCCCAAAGCTTGCTCTAGCGAACTTGCAACATTGTATAAAATATCACAAGTTTCCTGTGCCAGTGAGCTCGGGACAGACACAGCTGTAGGCTATTTTCACAAGGGATAAGAAGCAGTGCTTGACTTGGGCAGAAGCTCACCGGAGAGGAGTACCGGCACCTCAGATGTTCTACTGCTTGAGCTCCTGTTCCTCTTATAGAATATTAGTTAAAAACTATTGTGGAGCTCCTACACCTAAATATAAACAGTACCAGCACCCAAAATGAGTACCGGAATATATTTCAGTCCAAGTCAAGCACTGATAAGAAGCCTATTTTATGATGTTTCCACTGAATCTGAGAATGACATTTTTTCCTTTCAGGCTGAGTGGTTATCGAACGGCAGAAAGCTTTCAAATACATTGAGGAACTATTGTAATTCTCAACAGATTTAAAAACAGACTTTGTTTGCGGTGAAGAAAACATTACTTTGAGAAGCTCCACAGGTCATTAGTGGTGGTGTGTTAAACCAAATCAGAAATACTAATCAGATCCCCAAATGGGCACATTTATATGCCTACATTTGAGCGCAGGCCAGGTAGCCTATAGGCCTACTTCTATGCGTGCGCATCCTTACTCAATATTGACAGGAGCGCTCCAAACAAAAGACAATGACTAAATTGACAGAACTCGTAAATTGAATTAAATATACCAAAACTTGCTTCTCACAAGTGTAGCATAGGTTGTGCCCTCTGTAAACAATGTGTCCACTTCGACAATGAGAACAGGAAGACTGGAATAATAATATTGAATGCATTAAAAGAAATGACCGTAACCAAAGTAACAAACATTGTAGATTAGAAATGATAGGAATTAACAGTAAAACTACTGGTGATATATGGAATTGATATACACAAAAATTCTAACAATTCACGTAAGTTCTGAAACAATGAATGTGCACAAACAGGTGGGAAAGTGCGCATTCTGAAGAGAGAAGTGCATTGTGCATCTGGGCGCATGGTCAAGAAGTATGCATTGCCCATACAGAATTTTCAGTGATATGACTTCAGCAGAAGTCAGGGCAAGAATGCACCCCCGTGCTTCAAGGTTGGGATGGTGTTCTTAAGCTTGCAAGCCTCCACCTTCTTCCTCCAAACATAACGATGGTCACTATGGCCAAACAGTTCTATTTTTGTTCCATCAGACCAGAGGACATTTCTCCAAAAAGTACGATCTTTGGTCCCATGTGCAGTTGCAAACCGTAGTCTGGCTTTATGGCGATTTTGGAGCAGTGGCTTCTTCCTTGATGAGCGGCCTTTCAGGTTATGTCGATATAGGACTCGTTTTACTGTGGATATAGATACTTTTGTACCTGTTTCCTCCAGCATCTTCACAAGGTCATTTGCTGTTGTTCTGGGATTGATTTGCACTTTTTGCACCAAAGTACGTTTATCTCTAGGAGAAAGATAGCGTCTCCCTCCTGAGCGGTATGACGGCTGCGTGGTCCCTGCTAATCCTTGCGTACTATTGCTTGTACAGATGAACGTGGTACCTTCTGAGGTCTTGGCTGATTTTCTTTTGATTTTCCCATGATGTCAAGCAAAGAGGCACTGAGTTTGAAGGTAGGCCTTGAAATACATCCACAGGTACACCTCTCCAATTGACTCAAATTATGTCAATTAGCCTATCAGAAGCTTCTAAAGCCATGACATAATTTTCTAGAATTTTCCAAGCTGTTTAAAGGCACAGTCAACTTAGTGTATGTAAACTTCTGACCCACTGGAATTGTGATACAGTGAAATATAAGTGAAATAATCTGTCTGTAAACAATTGTTGGAAAAATTACTTGTGTCATGCACAAAGTAGATGTCCTAACCGACTTGCCAAAACTAGAGTTTGTTAACAAGAAATTTGCGGAGTGGATGAAAAACGAGATTTAATGACTCCAACTTAAGTGTATGTAAACTTTTGACTTCAACTGTATACATTAACATTCAAAAGTTTGGGGTCACTTAGAAATGTCCTTGTTTTTGAAAGAAAAGCACATTTGTTGTCCAATACAATAACATCAAATTGATCAGAAATACAGTGTAGACATTGTTAATGTTGTAAATGACTATCGTAGCATGTCCTTGTGCTTGTTTCCACCCCCCTCCAGGTGTCGCTTACTATCCCCGATGTATTTATCCCTGTGCTTCCTGTCTCTCTGTGCCAGTTCGTCTTGTTTTGGCAAGTCAACCAGCGTTATTCCTAGCTCTGTTTTTTCCTAGCCCTCCTAGTTTTGACCCTTGCCTGTCCTGACGCCGAACCCGCCTGCCTGACCACTCTGCCTGTCCTGACCTCGAGCCTGCCTAATGCCTGGTACTGTTTGGACACTGACCTGGTTTATGAACTCTCGCCTGTCCCCGACCTGCCTTTTGCCTATCCCTTTTGTTATAATAAATATCGGAGCTCAACCATCTGCCTCCTGTGTCTGCATTTGGCTCTCGCTTTGTGCCCTTATACAGTCAACTAATTTGGGTTAGCCCTGAAGCAATTTTAATGGAGGATAGTTAAAGGATGCTTCCCAAATTACACCATATTTCCTATAGGAGAGAATGGGGTAAGTTGAACCAACCTTGTCTCTAGGAAACCATAGAAAAAATAAATAATTTCAACAAATATTTAGGAAAAGGTTATCATTTCATGGAGTCTGTGAAGGAAGAAACCACATGGAAAAAGTGGTAAGCAAGTTAGGGCCTTTTCCTTCACATTTGATTTTCACCAAGTCAAATACATTTATTGTGTTAGACGTTTTACGATGCTTGGATCTAAACCAAATGAGATAATTTTAAGATTGTTCTATACATCAGTTGTGGTCTCTATAAGCGTCAATATGAGCTCCTAAACCTAGTGTGAAAGTGCATCCTTTTAGCTGTGTCGGCTAATATCGTCAAAATGTTTGCCTTGGGGGAAGTTGAGCCAATGACGGCCAATGGGGTAAATTGAGCCAACGGTTGAGCTAATGTCAAGTTGAGCAAATGTAAGGGTTTTCTTCCCAGGCATAGTGCAAGGCATTACTGCTGAGATATGAGGTAACAACAGGTGTTTAAAAAAGTACAAAGTGTTTGGTAGGTGTGTTAAAAGCCTGTGTTAAAGACGCCTATGATTAAAAGACAAAAAGCAAATAGTATTGTGTTGAATTGTGCTTGGGAAATAAAAGATAGACATGGTTTTAAAAAGGTAGTGGTAATATTTAATTCAGTACAGAAATTTGTAGACGGTTTAAATTACCCTCTCCCGAAGCTCAACCTTCCCAATACCCAGGAATAAAAGGCAACTCTGAAATGTGCAGTTTTGTCACACAACACAATGCCACAGATGTCTCAAGTTGAGGGAGCACGCAATTGGCATGCTGACTGCAGGAATGTCCACCAGAGCTGTTGCCAGAGAAGTAAATGTTCATTTCGCTACCATAAGCTGCCTTCAACGTTGAATTTGGCAGTATGTCCAACCGACCTCACAACCGCAGACCACGTGTATGGGGTAATGTGGGCGAGCGGTTTGCTGATGTAAATGTTGTGAAGAGTGCCCCATGGTGGCGGTGAGGTTATGGCAATTTGAATGCACAGAGATACTGTGACGAGATCATTGTCGTACTATTCATCCGCCTCCATCACCTCATGTTTCAGCATAATGCACGGCCCTATGTCGCAAGCATCCGTTCTCATCTTAGTGGAGAAGTGCAACTGAAGCACGAAATTTGTCTAATGCCAAGAATAAATTACAATAAGACTTATTTTACATCTGCGTTGACAAAAAGCAGCAAGATATTTGTTAAGCATTTTATATTTCTTTCCTTTGTGAAAAACCCAGAATGCTGCATTAATGCGACCCCTAAATTTAATTTGCCAGTTAATCTAAGTAAGTGGCTGAATTAATAGGGTAACGGGGCATCATATTGTGTGCTGCTGCTCCAGAGCCTGTGCTTTCTTCAGACAAGCATGCGTCAAAACATTGTTCATTTGCACAATGTCTCTCTTTCACATTTGCTTGTAAATGTCCAGTCACCAAAAATGACATTCGGTAGCTCCTACCTATATATGTATAACATGAGCTGGACTGCCTGCCATTGCAAAACGTTTATTTTTGTTTTTATTTAGCTAGCAGATACCATTGAAATTCGCTATTCCTTGTTCCAATTTTGTTAGCATCCTGGTAATAGACACCGAATATACTTTTTGTTCTTCATTTTTTTCACGCCCCCTTGCTTACTAAACCGGTAATCCTGTATATCCAGATATGAAATGAAAATCTGGATACCGCCCAACCCTACTACACCCTCATTTGCCATGTCTTGAAATATGTAGACAGACAGATTTAAAGTAAGTTTACATTGTAAAAATTCTGACAGCCAACTTTCTAGCTCCACCCACAACTTCCAGACTTTATAGCATTCCCAGAAAGCATGGATTATTGAGTCATTATTAGTTTTACACTTAAGACATGACTCTGCCGTTGTGCTTAAGAATTTGTGAATTTTGTTCCTTGTATAATAAAATCTATACATTCGTTTATACTGGACTAAACGTACATTTTCGTTAACCTCTCTAGGAGCGGCAGCTGAGGTGACGGTTTTGGAGCGTCTGACGTGCCCAAAGTAAAATGCTTGCCACTCAGGCTCAGAAAATAGGATATGCACATAATTAGTACTATTGGATAGGAAACACTGAGGTTTCCAAAAGTGTTAACATAATGTCTGTGAGTATAACAGAACTCATTTGGCAGGCAAAAAACAGAGAAAATTCCATCAGGAAATGTCATTCTGGTGGCTTATGGCCCACTTTGAGAGACTGCCTATTGCAAACCCCTTATATCAGGACACTGAATGTAGTACCTATGGCTTCCACTGGATGTCAGCAGTCTATATATAAAGGTTCAATGCGATCAGAACTAATGTGTTGAATAGGAAGGGGTTTTGGTGAGAGGAGCTCTTTTTCGGTTGCACGTCTTTGGGAGCATGTTTGGCTGAGCGGTCCACTTTATTTGAAATATATAACGTTTAGGTGACCATCCAAGTGAAATATTATCACTTTTATTCATAAAAGGATAGCTAAGGATGCATTTTAATTGGTTTTTGTTTTGTTGAGGAAAAGTTTATAGGTTTAGTTGAACGCGTTCTCTTCACGTTGGATTTTCTGAACACAAGGCGCCAACCAAATTTATGGATATAATAAATGACTTTTTCTAACCAAATACCCATGGATTGTCTTCGTTGGACACTTGGGAAGCCCTCAGCAGAAGTTCTACAAAAGGTAAGGCACAGGTTTTCCCTGTGAAATGCATTTTCTATGGACCGCTGGCTAATGAATTCATGGTAATGGAAAATATTGAAGGTGCTACCTCAAACAATCAAATGTAGTGCTTTCACCGTACAGCCTTTTTGAAATCTGACAACGCTGTGATATTGCCAAGAAGCAGAGCTTTTGATGAGTATGAAACACTTGTATATTGATGCATGTTTAATAATTCAACTTTTGGATTTTGAATTTGGCGCCTTGCATTTCACCTGGTAGTGTCGGGAGTGGCTAGCGCCCCACCACTCCCTAAGAAGTTAACTGTAATTTCGTTAGTTATGCTTCAACTTACCCTCCATCTTGTGCCAACATCAGTTCTTTTTAAGTCTTGGTTCCAATAGTATATATTTTCTTATTTTTAAATAGGGAGACAATTTGTTTTCAGCACTTTTATTTTCATGAATGGTCAAAACTTGTTTTTTCATGGCTCTCTTGTCCCTCTGCAGCAGCCATATTGTGAGCAATATGTTTGGAACATCGAATCGCAAATAAATCACAGTATTGAGACGCAATACATATAGAATCGTGAGAATCGCAATACATATCATATTGGCATTGTGATATCGCATCGTGAGGTCCCTGGCAATTCACAGCCCTAAAGCCAACGGTGACCTAGTTCATTCAGCTTTCTCGTGGCAGGTTGGTGTGATTTACCAAAGTAACCATCTGTATGAACTACAACTTCTTTGACGTGTATGCAATAGTAAGCCTAGATATAGGTCAGGGATAAATGGGATCTTTGTCTCTTTCAAAAACACTGTACCAAGTACGGACACAAACTGCTGCCATTGACCTAAGGGACGTGCAAGCGTTTCAAATAATGCAGTGATTCGGTACGAAGAAGAAGCAACGTTTTGTTTGTTTGCCAGAGAGAAGTGGGGGACTGCAGAGGTAGATGAGGTGTTTGGAGTGTCCCTCCCACACTTCAAACTTCACATGCTGGTATTTTTGTCAGGCTGTAGAATAGGAGGTTTTTAAGTGCTGTTCACCTGTCGGGCTACACTGCAGTGCTTCAGAACAAACAGAGAGAAACATTGAAAGATGTATTTAATATGACCAACTGGAAGGGATGCTACTGTTACAGGGCTCTACAGTGCTAAAATTTTGGTAGAATATGCTCCTAAATATTTTGCTGTGCTACCTGGAATTGTAATTTGGGAGCACCAGTCCCCCTATAAAAGAAATCACCCAGATAATAATTGTAATGATTACTTTGCTGTACCGTAGTCTCTTAGAATGCCATAAAAAAATACATTGAGGACAGATTTGTGACAGTCCTGCTTGCGCCATTACTACAAGGAAAATGGCTTGTTTCTAGACCAAACTTTTCAAATGCTATGCTACCGGCGCGCAATGTTTTTGTTGTTGTAACTGTGCTCCTACATTTCTTTATATGCGCCTACATTTTTCAACTTAGGAGCACAAGACTCCTCTGGCATACACACGCACACAGCATGTCAAGATAGCACTGAAAACACTAGGACTGTTTCTGCTGCTGTGACGTCACTAAGAGTAGACTATATTGGCAGGGCAGGCGGGCAACCATTCTTTGGGGATAAAAATGTATTTACACCGCAGCTCCGAGAAGCTTGTCAATACGGTGTAACGTGATGTGGAAAAGTCAAGGGGTCTGAATACTTTCCGAAGGCACTGTAAATGTACAGTATGGGGCTACATCTGCTTTGTCGGAGTAGGGGGGGTGGGTGGAGTGAGCATATTGTGTTGTGGGTTCATTCTTGTGGGGTGGGGACAAAGATATGTGGGCAGTATGTGGGGTCCCCCTCCCCTCTTAACGTCACAGATTGTTTCCCTCTGATGAGGACACTGCTAAACAAGCTGAGGCATCAAATGTCACACTCGTCGTTACAGCATTTTTATTTACTGGCCATAAATGGACTTGACTTAATTAATGGCTGAGGTGTATATAAATCTGGACATGCACATATACACTATAGGCCAACTCCATAGGCCGAAATGCACGCACACACACAGTAGGGTTGAATGGTGGGAACCAAGTCAGCGAGATTTACTGCCCAAAACCCACTCCCCTTTCCTGAGATAAATAACTGCGAGAAACCAGTAAATTATAATACGTTATTTATATGAACAGCATGGTGTGAAATGGAACGGTTAAATTACATGCAATGTCTGAATCTGTCTTCTCTACGGCCTCTGTATGATGAATCATCAACACTCAGGGTTGGGACAGACAGCCCATCTCAGTACGGAGACATCATCATCACATGTAGACCTTTCATCTCATCACGGTAACTTTTTTTCTTGTGACAGGTAGGCCTGCATTTGCTGCAACATAGTCTATGCTTCACTAATATAATTTACCCAACTCTATCTGGCTTTCAGGGGTCACCTTATTCTTTTATTGAAAATATATATTTTTTGCTGCAGTTTTAAAACAGCCTGTCACCCGAAAATTGTTGCTTTAAATCAGTGCACGCAGTCTAGATGAAATAGATGTTCTAGATTGACATGAAGCCATATACAGTGGGGAAAAAAGTATTTAGTCAGCCACCAATTGTGCAAGTTCTATCACTTAAAAAGATGAGAGAGGCCTGTAATATTCATCATAGGTACACTTCAACTATGACAGACAAAATGAGGAAAGAAAATCCAGAAAATCACATTGTAGGATTTTTTATGAATTTATTTGCAAATTATGGTGGAAAATAAGTATTTGGTCACATACAAACAAGCAAGATTTCTGGCTCTCACAGACCTGTAACTTCTTCTTTAAGAGGCTCCTCTGTCCTCCACTCGTTACCTGTATTAATGGCACCTGTTTGAACTTGTTATCAGTATAAAAGACACCTGTCCACAACCTCAAACAGTCACACTCCAAACTCCACTATGGCCAAGACCAAAGAGCTGTCAACGGACACCAGAAACAAAATTGTAGACCTGCACCAGGTTGGGAAGACTGAATCTGCAATAGGTAAGCAGCTTGGTTTGAAGAAATCAACTGTGGGAGCAATTATTAGGAAATGGAAGACATACAAGACCACTGATAATCTTCCTCGATCTGGGGCTCCACGCAAGATCTCACCCGTGGGGTCAAAATGATCACAAGAACGGTGAGCAAAAATCCCAGAACCACACGGGGACCTAGTGAATGACCTGCAGAGAGCTGGGACCAAAGTAACAAAGCCTACCATCAGTAACACACTACGCCGCCAGGGACTCAAATCCTGCAGTGCCAGACGTGTCCCCCTGCTTAAGCCAGTACATGTTCAGGCCCGTCTAAAGTTTGCTAGAGAGCATTTGGATGATCCAGATGAGGATTGGGAGAATGTCAGATGAAACCAAAATAGAACTTTTTGGTAAAAACTCAACTCGTCGTGGTTTGGAGGACAAAGAATGCTGAGTTGCATCCAAAGAACACCATACCTACTGTGAAGCATGGGGGTGGAAACATCATGCTTTGGGGCTGTTTTTCTGCAAAGGGACCAGGGCGACTGATCCGTGTAAAGGAAAGAATGAATGGGGCCATGTATCGTGAGATTTTGAGTGAAAACCTCCTTCCATCAGCAAGGGCATTGAAGATGAAACGTGGCTGGGTCTTTCAGCATGACAATGATCCCAAACACACCGCCTGGCAACGAAGGAGTGGCTTCTGTAAGAAGCATTTCAAGGTCCTGGAGTGGCCTAGCCAGTCTCCAGATCTCAACCCCATAGAAAATCTTTGAAAGTCCGTGTTGCCCAGCAACAGCCCCAAAACATCACTGCTCTAGAGGAGATCTGCATGGAGGAATGGGCCAAAATACCAGCAACAGTGTGTGAAAACCTTGTGAAGACTTACAGAAAACGTTTGACCTCTGTCATTGCCAACAAAGGGTATATAACAAAGTATAGAGATAAACTTTTGTTATTGACCAAATACTTATTTTCCACCATAATTTGCAAATAAATTCATAAAAAATCATACAATGTGATTTTCTGGATTTTTTTTCCTCATTTTGTCTGTCATAGTTGAAGTGTACCTATGATGAAAATTACAGGCCTCTCTCATCTTTTTAAGTTTGAGAACTTGCACAATTGGTGGCTGACTAAATACTTTTTTCCCCCACTGTATATATACAGTGAGGGGGAAAAAGTATTTGATCCCCTGTTGATTTTGTACGTTTGCCCACTGACATAGAAATGATCAGTCTATAATGTTAATGGTAGGTTTATTTGAACAGTGAGAGACAGAATAACAACAACAAAAAATCAGATTCCAAACTCTCCACCATGGCCAAGACCAAAGAGCTCTCCAAGGATGTCAGGGACAGGATTGTAGACCTACACAAGGCTGGAATGGGCTACAAGACCATCGCCAAGCAGCTTGGTGAGAAGGTGACAACAGTTGGTGTGATTATTTGCAAATGGAAGAAACACAAAAGAACTGTCAATCTCCCTCGGCCTGGGGCTCCATGCAAGATCTCACCTCGTGGAGTTGCAATGATCATGAGAACGGTGAGGAATCAGCCCAGAACTACACGGGAGGATCTTGTCAATGATCTCAAGGCAGTTGGGACCATAGTCACCAAGAAAACAATTGGTAACACACTACGCCGTGAAGGACTGAAATCCTGCAGCGCCAGCAAGGTCCCCTTGCTCAAGAAAGCACATATACATGCCTGTCTGAAGTTTGCCAATGAACTGAATGATTCAGAGGCCAACTGGGTGAAAGTGTTGTGGTCAGATGAGACCAAAATGGAGCTTTGGCATCAACTCGCCGTGTTTGGAGGAGGAGGAATGCTGCCTATGACCCCAAGAACATCATCCCCACCGTCAAACATGGAGGTGGAAACATTATGCTTTGGGGTTGTTTTTCTGCTAAGGGGACAGGACAAATTCACCGCATCAAAGGGACGATGGACGGGGCTATATATATATATATATATATATATATATATATATATATATATATATATATATATATATATATATATATATATATATATATATATATATATAAACTCAGCAAAAAAACATCCTCTCACTGTCAATCATGCGTTTATTTTCAGCTTAACTTAACATGTGTAAATATTTGTATGAACATAAGACTCAACAACTGAGACATGAACGACTTCCACAGACATGTGACTAACAGATATTGAATAATGTGTCCATGAACAAAGGGGGGTTAAAATCATAAGTAACAGTCAGTATCTGGTGTGGTCCGGGCTCTTCGCTGGCCATGGCAGAACACTGACATTCCTGCCAGAACACTGGCAGGAAATCATGCACAGAATGAGCAAAATGGCTGGTGGCATTGTCATGCTGGAGGGTCATGTCAGGATGAGGAAGGGAACCACACGAGGGAGGAGGATGTCTTCCCTGTAACGCATAGCGTTGAGATTGCCTGCAATGACAACAAGCTCAGTCCGATGATGCTGTGACACACCGCCCCAGACCATGATGGACCCTCCACCTCCAAATCGATCCCGCTCCAGAGTACAGGCCTCGGTGTAACGCTCATTCCTTCGACGATAAACGCGAAACCAACCATCACCCCTGGTGAGACAACAAACGCGACTCGTCAGTGAAGAGCACTTTTTGCCAGTCCTGTCTGGTCCAGCGACTGTGGGTTTGTGCCCATAGGCGACGTTGTTGCCAGGGATGTCTGGTGAGGACCTGCCTTACAACAGGCCTACAAACCCTCAGTCCAGGTTCTCTCAGCCTATTGCGGACAGTCTGAGCACTGATGGAGGGATTGTGCGTTCCTGGTGTAACTCGGGCAGTTGTTGTTGCCATCCTGTACCTGTCACGCAGGTGTGATGTTCAGATGTACCGATCCTGTGCAGGTGTTGTTACACGTGGTCTGCCACTGCGAGGACGATCAGCTGCACGTCCTGTCTCCCTGTAGTGCTGTCTTAGGCGTCTCACAAGACAGACATTGCAATTTATTGCGCTGGCCATATCTGCAGTCCTTATGCCTCCTTGCAGAATGCCTAAGGCACGTTCACGCGGATGGGCAGCGACCGTGGGCATCTTTCATTTGCTGGTTTACAGAGTCAGTAGAAAGGCCTCTTTAATGTCCTAAGTTATCATAACTGTGACCTTGAATACCGTCTAAGCTGTTAGTGTCTTTAAAACCATTCCACGGGTGCATGTTCATTAATTGTTTATGGTTCATTGAACAAGCATGGGAAACAGTGTTAAAACCGTTTACAATGAGATCTATGAAGTTATTTGGATTTTTACAAATTATCTTTGAAAGACAGGGTCCTGAAAAAACGTTTCTTTTTTACACACATACAGTTGAAGTCGGAAGTTTACATACACCTTAGCCAAATACATTTAAACACACATTTTCATTTTTCAAATGTTAAATTCCTGACATTTAATTAGAGTACAAATTCCCTGTATTAGGTCAGTTAGGATCACCACTGAAATGTCAGAATAGAGAGAATAATTAATTTCAGCTTTTATTTCATTCATCACATTCCCTGTGGGTCAGAAGTTTACATGCACTCAATTAGTATTTGGTAGCATTGCCTTTAAATTGTTTAACTTGGGTCAAACATTTCGGGTAACCTTCCACAAGCTTCTCACAATAAGTTGGGTGAATTTTGGCCCATTCCTCCTGACAGAGCTTGTGTAACTGAGTCAGGTTTGTAGGCCTCCTTGCTCGCACACGCTTTTTCAGTTCTGCCCACAAATTTTCTATGGGATTGAGGGTCGGGGCTTTGTGATGGCCACTCCAATACTTTGACTTTGTTGTCCTTAAGCCATTTTGCCACAACTTTGGAAGTATGCTTCCGGTCATTGTCCATTTGGAAGACCCATTTGCAACCAAGCTTTAACTTCCTGACTGATGTCTTGAGATGTTGCTTCAATATATCCACATAATTTTACTTCCTCATGACAGCTTTGCACACTCTTGGCATTCCCTCAACCAGCTTCACCTGGAATACTTTTCCAACTGTCTTGAAGTATAATGGGCACTTGTTGGCTGCTTTTCCTTCACTGCGGTCCAACTCATCCCAAACCATCTCAATTGGGTTGAGGTTGGATGATTGTGGAGGCCAGGTCATCTGATGTAGCACTCCATCACTCTCAATCTTGGTCAAATAGCCCTTACACAGCCTGGAGATGTGTTGGGTCATTGTCCTGTTGAAAAACAAATGATAGTCCCACTAAGCGCAAACCAGATGGGATAGCGTTTTGCTGCAAAATGCTGTGGTAGCCATGCTGGTTACCAGACAGTGTCACCAGCAAAGCACCCCAACACCATCACATATCCTCCTCCATGCTTCACGGTGGGAACCACACATGTGGAGATCTTCCGTTCACCTACTCTGCATCTCACAAAGGCACGGCGGTTGGAACCAAAAATCTCCAATTTGGACTATTCAGACTAAAGGACAGATTTCCACCAGTCTAATGTCCACTGCTCGTGTTTCTTGGCCCAAGCAAGTCTCTTCTTATTGGTGTCCTTTAATAGTGGTTTATTTGCAGCAATTTGACCATGAAGGCCTGATTCATACAGTCTCCTGTGAACAGTTGATGTTGAGATGTGTCTGTTACTTGAACTCTGTGAAGCATTTATTTGTCTGCAATTTCAGAGGCTGGTAACTCTAATGAACATATCCTCTGCAGCAGAGGTAACTCTGGGTCTTCCTTTCCTGTGGCGGTACTCATGAGAGCCAGTATCATCATAGCGCTTGATGGTTTATGTGACTGCACTTGAAGAAACTTTCAAAGTTCTTGAAATTTCCCGGATTGACTGACCTTCATGTCTTAAAGTAACGGACTGAGAGAATGCCAAGAGTGTGCAAAGCTTTTTAACACTGTTTTGGTTACTCCATATATGTTAATTCATCGTTTTGATGTCTTCGCTATTATTCTACAATGTAGAAAAAAATAAATAATAGTAAACACTTCTCCCTCCCTCTCAATCGACCCCTCCCTCTCAATCAACCCCTCCCTCTCAAGAAGTCAGAAGTCAGTGTGGAAAGCTTGTTCTTTATCCAATGTTGATTTTGAATGATGCAAATTATTTTTGTATTACCACTGTGAGATTGTTCTGGTTGGTGGAGCTCCTGGTGGAGAGGGAGAGTGGAGAGTCAATGCAGGATTCTGCCCACCACCATGCTACAGTATATTCCTGGAGTAGCTCTCCTGAGCTAACAAGTGAGACAATGCTGACCTCTACTGGACGTGTAGAAAAACTACATCATCACATGCCAATCAGAGGGGATAAGTTACCAAGCTACTTCTGAGACACTATAACAGGATTCAGAACGTGCTGGTCCTCTTCCAGTGCTTGCAGATCTGTCTGTGTTTGTGTATCATTATCCATCTGTGTGTGTATGCATCGTGATTCCTGTGTGTGTGAGTGCATCATGATCTGCGTGTGTGTGTGAGTATGGTGATTTTAGTGTGTGTGTTTCATTATCAAGCTAGCACCACAACAACAGTGGAGCTCTGGGCTCCCCAGTGGTATTGCACCACCTTCTGTGTGGTGTCGATTTCGCCTGCACCGGGAGGGAGCCATTGAGCCAGGCTCAGATAATACACCTCTCCTTTCACCATATGGAGATGCACTCAACAGAGGTAGGAGTCAGCAGAGGTGGGAATTATGTAAAGCAGATTTATGATGTAATATACATTGGGTAATAGTGCAGACGTGACTGGTGGAAATACCTCTCATGCTAACCATGCAGATTTGGTGTTTAATTTGCGACATAGATAAACATTTTGATATAAAGGCATTGGATTAGGTTAGGAGATTTGTATTACTCACTGCTCAAATTGCTTCCCTCCTATTCTCAGTTTAGAATGGATGCTGAATATCTTTGCACAGAGTCAACAGAAACCAATATCAGATTTTCTAAGGAGAAATGGTTAGTAAAGCCCACCAGAAAAAAACAGGCTAACTTGCCAACTATTAACACAGGGTCTAGCTGTGCTGACAAGAGGAGACAACATAGCTTTTCATCTGCACTGGGGGAATTTGAAGGAAATTTGCTTCCACCTGTCCAGGTCTTTCACATCAGGGATGTCGTGAGTTTCCCAAAAACAAAGATCTTTAGAACTAAGATAATCTTACATCCATTGGAATGGAAGAACGATCTTAATGCTAAAGTTTATATTTTAGGGAGAAACTCACCCCAAACAGTTGAAAGAGGAGACAAGGAGAGAGGAGTCAATTAGATAGTAGACAAGGAGAGACTACGCCAGTGTAGGAGTCATGGCAGGCAGGGCTTCCTGCTGATGTCATGCTGAGGAGGGGAAGGGAGAAGGCAACAACAGTTGGAGCTGCAGTGTGTAGAGTTGGAGCTGCTCGTTGGTGAGGCATGTTAATTACACTAACGATCACTTCCATTTCCACTGGAGCCAAAGAAGAGGCCTCTTCTGCTACAGTGGCAAGCAAGATTCTGAACGAACACACACATGCTCAATACAGCAACACAGCAAGTACTCTCTTACCATTCTTACAGTATTGTCAACAATGTTATACTTATGAGCATACGCAAATCATAACCACGTAATACCACTAGCTACATTTAAAAATGTGGAATTCCAAAACAAAATCCACAACCACTATGAATAGCCTAATATAGCCTAATATTGACTAGCATCCTTACCACATATAGTCTATTCCACCAGCATTCACTAGAGGTCGACCGATCGGCATGGCCGATTAATTAGGGCCGATTTCATAACAATTGGTAATCTGCATTTTTGGACGCCGATTATGGCCGATTACATTGCACTCCACGAGGAGACTGCGTGGCAGGCTGACCACCTGTTATGCGAGTGCAGGAGCCAAGGTAAGTTGCTAGTTAACATTAAACTTATCGTATAAAAAACAATCAATCTTCACATAATCACTAGTTAACTACACATAGATGATTTGATGTCTGACTGAGTGGTGGTAGGCAGCAGCAGGCTCGTAAGCATTCATTCCAACTTTACTGCGTTTGCCAGCTAGCTCTTAGCAATGCTTGATCCTCAGCGCTGTTTATGACTTCAAGCCTATCAACTCCTGAGATTAGGCTGGCAATACTAAGGTGCCTATTAGAACATCCAATAGTCAAAGGTATATGAAATACAAATGGTATAGAGAGAAATAGTTTTAACTGGGAATATTGAACCAGAAGCTTTCATGTTCTGAGCAAGGAACTTAAACGTTAGCTTTTTATATATATATATATATATATAAAAAGCTATATATATATATATATATATATATATATATATATATATATATATATATATATATATATACACACACATACATACACACATACATACATACATACATATATACACACATACATATACACACACACACACACACACACACACACACATATACACACTGCTCAAAAAAATAAAGGGAACACTTAAACAACCCAATGTAACTCCAAGTCAATCACACTTCTGTGAAATCAAACTGTCCACTTAGGAAGCAACACTGATTGACAATAAATTTCACATGCTGTTGTGCAAATGGAATAGACAACAGGTGGAAATTATAGGCAGTTAGCAAGACACCCCCAATAAAGGAGTGGTTCTGAAGGTGGTGACCACAGACCACTTCTCAGTTCCTATGCTTCCTGGCTGATGTTTTGGTCACTTTTGAATGCTGGCGGTGCTTTCACTCTAGTGGTAGCATGAGACGGAGTCTACAACCCACACAAGTGGCTCAGGTAGTGCAGCTCATCCAGGATGGCACATCAATGCGAGCTGTGGCAAGAAGGTTTGCTGTGTCTGTCAGCGTAGTGTCCAGAGCATGGAGGCGCTACCAGGAGACAGGCCAGTACATCAGGAGACGTGGAGGAGGCCGTGGGAGGGCAACAACCCAGCAGCAGGACCACTACCTCCGCCTTTGTGCAAGGAGGAGCACTGCCAGAGCCCTGCAAAATGACCTCCAGCAGGCCACAAATGTGCATGTGTCTGCTCAAACGGTCAGAAACAGACTCCATGAGGGTGGTGTGAGGGCCCAACGTCCACAGGTGGGGTTGTGCTTACAGCCCAACACCGTGCAGGACGTTTGGCATTTGCCAGATAACACCAAGATTGGCAAATTCGCCACTGGCGCCTGTGCTCTTCACAGATGAAAGCAGGTTCACACTGAGCACGTGACAGACGTGACAGAGTCTGGAGACGCCGTGGAGAACGTTCTGCTGCCTGCAACATCCTCCAGCATGACCGGTTTGGCGGTGGGTCAGTCATGGTGTGGGGTGGCATTTCTTTGGGGGGCCGCACAGCCCTCCATGTGCTCGCCAGAGGTAGCCTGACTGCCATTAGGTACCGAGATGAGATCCTCAGACCCCTTGTGAGACCATATGCTGGTGCGGTTGGCCCTGGGTTCCTCCTAATGCAAGACAATGCTAGACCTCATGTGGCTGGAGTGTGTCAGCAGTTCCTGCAAGAGGAAGGCATTGATGCTAAGGACTGGCCCGCCCATTCCCCAGACCTGAATCCAATTGAGCACATCTGGGACATCATGTCTCGCTCCATCCACCAACGCCACGTTGCACCACAGACTGTCCAGGAGTTGGCGGATGCTTTAGTCCAGGTCTGGGAGGAGATCCCTCAGGAGACCATCCACCACCTCATCAGGAGCATGCCCAGGCGTTGTAGGGAGGTCATTCAGGCACGTGGAGGCCACACACACTACTGAGCCTCATTTTGACTTGTTTTAAGGACATTACATCAATGTTGGATCAGGCTGTAGTGTGGTTTTCCACTTTAATTTTGAGTGTGACTCCAAATCCAGACCTCCATGGGTTGATACATTTGATTTCCATTGATAATTTTTGTGTGATTTTGTTGTCAGCACATTCAACTATGTAAAGAAAAAAGTATTTAATAAGATGACTTCATTCATTCAGGTCTATGATGTGTTATTTTTTATATATTTATTTATTTATAATAATGACAATTACAACAATACTGAATGAACACTTATTTTAACTTAATATAATACATAAAATCTATTTAGTCTCAAATAAAAAACATGCTCAATTTGGTTTAAATACAGCAACATTTTGGATTTTTCAACACCAATACCGATGATTGTATTTTTTTGGTCCTCTAATAATCGGTATTGGTGTTGAAAAATCATAAACGGTCGACCTACACCACATTAAACAAAGAGGTGGAGTCAAATGACCACTGTCTTCATGAACTGTGACATCAGCAAAGACTAAGACTGGGATATACACTCGAAACAACACCGCCGTTTTCATTGCGATATCAATATAGCGTATCACAACCAAGGTAGGATCCTTAGCCACGACCACAGCACACCTGACGGTCCAACATTTTAGGAAAACATAGCAGCACCACAGTGCCCTGATAAGTGTCTGATTACCTGGATTGTGCCAAAGTCCACATTCTCGTAGTGGAAGTGGGCGCACTCAGCCAGCTTGGGGAAGTGGCCTTTGGTGAAGGACAGTCTGAAAGACAGAGACAGACTGTGGTTAGGATGAAGGCCTTAGGCCTAAGGGTCTGATGGATAATTAAGAGAGTAAAGGAAGGGGGAGGGTGGAGAAGAAAACATAATACAAGAGAGGGGAGGAGAAAGAGGGCAAAAATAGATAAAATCCGGTAGAAAGGGCAAAACTGAAGGAGAGCGGGAGAGAGAGACGTGTGAGGGACACAGATAACAAGAGTGAGAGGTAGACAGAAAGAGATGTAGAGTGATCGCTGAAGAGAGAAAAAGGTTTCAAGAGAGAACACGGTGGGAGCCGAGAGAGAGACAGCAAAATGGAGAGAAAAAGGATGATCGATAGAGAGAACGGAGATAAGAGAAAAAGATGGAGAGCGGTCAAAGTACGAGTGAGAGGAAATCAAAGTAGAGAGAGAGATGTGTAGCAGATGTGAGGAGTTAATGCAGTATCAGAAGGCCCACAGCAGGGTAAGTCTACTCGGTCAGTTGGTCCACTCACTTCTTGACGTTCTTGACCTTCATGCTGGCCGTGCTGCTGCAGGAGCGCAGGAGGGGCTCTGCGCTTAGCTCGGGGACCTCGGCACTCCGCGCCTGCATGTTGGAAAGGAAACAGACACACTCGTCAATACATGACCTGTGACTTCACCTCTGACAAACAACTCCATATGAGTTGACCTGCATGCGAGAGAAACCTAGGGACAGCGCAAATCAAACCAATTCCAGGATGTAGTGACTGTTGTCAAAGTAGCTACTTAATATTTTTGTTGTTGTATTTTTCATGTTAATTGGACAGAGACAGTGACAGTGAAAGAGTGGAAGAAAAGTTAGGAGAGTGTATTAGAAGGGAAGTCGGTTGGATTCAAACCCACCAACGGCTAGACCAACCCAGGCCCCTACTAGCTACGTTTGACCCAACATGGTAAAGTCTGACCCATTACAGAGTCTAATCTGTGACCGAGTGAGGTTAAAACGCACTTGATAACATTACATCAAGTCATCCTGTGTGGCTAAAGTCAACAAGGGAAAAGAGAAACACCAAGCTAACAGAGAAAGAGAGATCTAAACAGCAGGAACCCAGACTTAAAAGAAATTAGAAATATAGACATTGTCATCCTACAAGAAACATGGTATAGAGGAGACCACTGGTTTCCCTCTAGGTTACAGAGAGCTGGTAGTCCCATCCACCAAACTACCAGGTGTGAAACAGGGAAGAGACCTAACTCACTATTAAATTAGTCAAAGAAGAAACATTTTAAATCTGGCTAGAAATTAAGAATGAAATGATCTCAACAGAGAAAAATTTCCTCATGTGTGCTACCTGTATCCCCCCACTTTAACGATGACAGGTTCTCCATCCTAGAGGGGGAGATCAACCATTTCCAGGCACAGGGACGTATTAGTCAGTGGTGACCTAAATGCCAGAACTGAACAAGCTGACACTCTCAGCAGTCAGCACACATGGGGACAAACACCTACCTGGAGGTGACAGTATTCCCTCCCAAATATGCCCCCCAAGACACAACTATGACAAAACAACCACCAAAAATGCATCTCAACTCCTGCAGCTCTGTCGCAAGCTAGATCTGTACATAGTCAATGGTAGGCTTTGAGGAGACTCTACGCTCATCCCTTGGCAGTAGTACTGTAGACTAATTTATCACTGAACTGAACCCAGAGTCTCTCAGAGCGTTCACAATTAGCCCACTGACACCCCTATCAGATCACAGCAAAATCAGTCTACCTGAACAGAGCAATACTTAATCATGAGTCATCAAAGCCAAAGGAACTGCACAAAATTAATAAATGCTATAGATGGAAGGTAAGTAGTGTAGAAATTAAGCAACAAAAAATGCAATCCCTTTTAGACAACTTCCTGGACAAAACATTTCACTGTAATAATGAAGGTGTAAACTTGGCAGTAGAAAGCCTGAACAGCTCCCCTATCAAATCTAAAAATGTCAAGCAAACAACCTAAAAAAATGAAAAACAATGACAAATGGTTTGATGGAGAATGCAAAAACCTAAGATTTTTTTATTTTCTTTATCCAAACAAAATCATAAAGACCCAGAAAACCTGCGTCAACGCCTTCAGATAGCCTAGTGGTTAGAGCGTTGGGCCAGTAACCGAAAGGTTGCTAGATCGAATCCCCGAACTGATAAGGTACAAATCTGCTGTTCTGCCCACTGTAACTTGCCTAGTTAAATAAAGGTTAAATAAAAAATAAATACTAATAAAATAAATGGTGAATCACTAAAACAATATAGAAATACACTACGGAAAAAGGAACATCACGTAAGAAATTAGCTCAATGTAATTGCAAATCCATAGAATCTAACCACTTCCAGGAAAATCGGAACACACTAAACAAACACCAAGAGTTATCTATCCAAATCAAAGATGTGTGGATAAACCACTTCTCCAATCTTTTTGACTCTATAACAAAGAACAAACAGCAAAAACATGATGCCTCCCGAGTGACAAAGGCAAAGTCTTCTCATGCTTTGATGATTTCAAAAAAGCTTTTGACTCAATTTGGCACAAGGGTCTGCTATACAAATTGTTCAAAAGTGGTGTTGGGGGAAAAACATACGACATTATAAAATCCATGTACACAAAGTGTGCGGTTAAAATTGTCAAAAAACATATTTCCACAGGGCCGTGGGCTGAGACAGGGATGTAACTTAAGCCCCACCCTCTTCAACATATATATATCAACAAATTGGCAAGAGCACTAGAACAATCTGAAGCACCTGGCATCAACCTACTAGAATCTGAAGTTAAATGTCCAATGTTTGCTGATGATCTTGGTTGGGGACAGAAGCACCAGGAGGGCCTACAGCAGCATCTACGGATTCTGTCAGACCTGGGCCCTGACAGTAAATCTCAGTAAGACAAAAATAATGGTGTTCCAAAAAAGGTCCAGTTGCCAGGACCACAAATACAAATCTAGACACCGTTGCCCTAGAGCACAAAATCCAGAAAAGAGCCATTCAATTCTACAACCACCTAAAAGGAAGCAATTCCCAAACCTTCCATAACATAGCCATCACCTACAGAGATGAATCTGGAGAAGAGTCTCCTAAGCAAGCTGGTCCTGGGGCTCTGTTCACAAACACAAACAGACCCCACAAAGCCCAAGGACAGCAACACAATTAGACCCAACCAAATCATGAGAAAACAAAAAGATAACTTGACACATTGGAAAGAATTAACAAAAAAACAGAGCAAACTAGAATGCTATTTGGCCCTAAACAGAGAGTACACAGTGGCAGAATACCTGACCACTGACACGGTCCCAAAATGAAGGAAAGCAAATATACAGACTCAGTGAGAATGGCCTTTCCACTGAGAAAGGCTGCCACAGGCAGACCTGGCTCTAAAGAGAAGACAGGCTATGTGCACACTGCCCACAAAACAAGGTGAAAACTGAGCTGCACTTCCTAACCTCCTGCCAAATGTAACACCATATTAGAGACACATATTTCCCTCAGATTACACAGACCAACAAAGAATTCGAAAACAAATCCAATTTTGATAAACTCCCATATCTACTGACTGAAATATAAGTGTGCAATCACAGCAGCAAGATTTACGACCTGTTGCCACAAGAAAAGGGCAACCAGTGAAGAACAAACCCCATTGTAAATACAACCCATATTTACAGTTGAAATCGGAAGTTAACTTACACCTCAGCCAAATACATTGAAACTCAGTTTCACAATTCCTGACATTTATTCCTAGTAAACATTCCCTGTCTTAGGTCAGTTAGGATCACCACTTCATTTTAAGAATGTGAAATGTCAGAATAATAGTAGAGAATTATTTACTTCAGCTTTTATTTCTTTTATCACATTCCCAGTGGGTCAGAAGTTTACATACATTCAATTAGTATTTGGTAGCATTGCATTACATTTTTTTTTACTTGGGTCAAACGTTTTAGGTAGCCTTCCACAAGCTTCCCACAATAGGTTGGGTGAGTTTTGGCCCATTCCTCTTGACAGAGCTGGTGTAACTGAGTCAGGTTTGTAGGCCTCCTTGCTCGCACACACTTTTTTCAGTTCTGCCCCAAAATGTCTATGCGATTGAGGTCAGGGCTTTGTGATGGCCACTCCAACACCTTGACTTTGTTGTCCTTAAGCCATTTTGCCACAACTTTGGAAGTATGCTTGGGGTCATTGTCCATTTGGAAGACCCATTTGCGACCAAGCTTTAACTTCCTGACTGATGTCTTGAGATGTTGCCTTAATATATCCACATCATTTTACTCCACATGATGCCATCTAGTTTGTGAAGTGCACCAGTCCCTCCTGCAGCAAAGCACCCCCACAACATGATGCTGCCACCTCCGTGCTTCACGGTTGGGATGGTGTTCTTCGGCTTGCAAGCCTCCCCCTTTTCCTCCAAACATAACGATGGTCAAAATGGCCAAACAATTCTATTTGTGTTTCATCAGACCAGAGGACATTTCTCCAAAAAGTACGATCTTTGTCCCCATGTGCAGTTCCAAACCGTAGTCTGGCTTATTTATGGCAGTTTGAAGCAGTGGCTTCTTCCTTGCTGAGCGGCCTTTCAGGTTATGTCGATATAGGACTCGTTTTACTGTGGATATAGATACTTTTGTACCCGTTTCCTCCAGCATCTTCACAGGGTCCTTTGCTGTTGTTCTGGGATTGATTTGCACTTTTTGCACCAAAGTACGTTAATCTCTAGGAAACAGAAAGCGTCTCCTTCCTGAACGGTATGACGGCTGTGTGGTCCCATGGTGTTTATACTTGCGTACTATTGTTTGTACAGATGAAAGTGGTACCTTCAGGCGTTTGGAAATTGCTCCCAAGGATGAAACAGACTTGTGGCGGGCTACAATTTGTTTTCTGAGGTCTTGGCTGATTTCCTTTGATTCTCCCATGAAGTCAAGCAAAGAGGCACTGAGTTTGAAGGTAGGCCTTGAAATACATCCACAGGTACACCTCCAATTGACTGAAATTATGTCAATTAGCCTATCAGAAGCTTCTAAAGCCATGACATCATTTTCTGGAATTTTCCAAGCTGTTTAAAGGCACAGTCAACTTAGTGTTTGTAAACTTCTGACCCACTATAATTGTGATACAGTGAATTATAAGTGAAATAATCTGTTAACAATTGTTGGAAAACAAGAGATGTGTGGAGTGGCTGAAAAACGACTTTTAATGAATCCGACGTAACTGTATGTAAACTTCCGACTAACTGTATTTATTTTCCCTTTTGTAGTTTAACTATTTGCACATCGTTACAACACTGTATAAAGACAATGACATTTGAAATGTCTTTATTATTTTGTGTACTGTTTACTGTTCATTCTTTATTGCTTATTTCACATTTGTTTATTATCCATTTTACTTGCTGTGGCAATGTAAACACGTTTCCCATGCCAATAAAGCCCATTGAATTGAATTAAGAGAGAGAAAAGAAACCAAAGAGATAACAAGGAAAGTAAAGAATGAAAGAGAATAGAAGAAAATTGTGGAGTGGGGAGAAAGAGAGCGAGAGAGGATAGGATGAGATGTGGAGAAGTTTGGTCTCTTTCTAGCTGGTTGCAGACAAAAACCGGGAAGGTGATAAGGAGATAAGCATGATTGCCAATGAGGTCAGAGACAGGAGCCAGGTGGGTCGGTGTACAGATAGCATCATGTCAGGCCTGCAGTAGCTGTGAATGGGAATGTAGAACCGCTTAGCCTGTGTGCCAGTCTCCTTCGATTCTTTCTGCTTTAGCCGACTCCATTGTTATTGCTGTTCGGCATTGAAAATTATTCTGCTAAAGCAAAAACAGAGTGGCACGCAGGTTATTAAGAACTACTAGGAGCAGACAAAAACTGGCAACCTCTTCAGTGCTTCCCCAAGGAGAGAGGCTTATCAAGTCTAGCCAAAACATTCTCAGAGGTTCAGCTGTACCTATAAAATATTCAACTGTGTCTTGAAGAAGGCAAGTGCTCATCAAGACTTGCTAAATAAAAGAATACAGTGCAGGCGTTACCAAATTTCACTTGGGTTGTTGGATATTATGCATAGTAGCCTATGCCGCATTAAGTGACGATGAATGGGAAGTATTCTGCTTATGTATTGCATTTAGGCGTTATCCACATATTTATTGACTAACTACTGGTAAATTAGTTAGTCAATAACATGCAGAATGTCAATTTATTCATGTAGGTCTATTTTTATAAATTGTACCTTTATTTAACCATGTAAGCCACTGAAAACACATTCTCTTTTGCAATAATGACCAAACCAATGTTCTGTTATAAATGTGCCCTCAGTCAATCGTTGTGGCACGTCGGGAGCTTGGCAGGCATTGATCGATTCATCCTCTGAAATGCAGCACAACACGTATGTCGGCTACTGCTATTTGGGCACATTGTGACAGCTAACGCTAACTAGCTTAGTACTTTGGTCACTGCGACCCACTGTGAGAGCTAACGCTAACTAGCTTAGCATTTTTTTGATCAAATCAAAAATTGTATTTGTCACATGCTTCGTAAACAACAGTTGTAGATGAACAGTGAAATGCTTACTTATGGCCGCTTACCAGCAATTCAGTGAAAGAAAAAAAAGAAATTGAAAAATAATAACAAGGAATAAATACAATAAATCAGGACAATGTCCCCAAACCACACATCTAGGCCCCTTTTAAGAGCAGCTCCCTTCATAATAACATAAAACATTTAACAAACAGCAGACATGCCACATCTTTAATGTTTCAAAAGTGATCATTATTAATTCGCTGGAAAGAGATGCCTGTGCCTGCATCCCAAAGTTCACCCCATTCTCTTTGTAGTGTACTACTTTGACCAGGGCCCATAGGGCTCATCAAAAGTAGAGCACTATATAGGGAATAGAGCGCCATTAGGGACGCAGACTGTGTCTTTTCCACTGTATCAAATTTGGTGGTTCCAAAGTGCGAGTGGTGGGGGACAACTGTCATGTTACCATGGAGACAGCCTCATTTCAGATAGCACCACTCAGCTGGAGAGAAAAAAGAAGCTGGGCTTGGATGGTGTTGAAATAACTGAATGAGTTTAGGTACCATATCTTTAATGGATACTTTGGCATATTATACATTGAGATAATACAAAAAAATATATGGATTGGTTGAATATGACAAGGATTACATTCATTTATTACTATCTATATAATTTGATTAATATTGAATAATCGGATGTAAGCAGTTGGATTAAACAATACAATGTCTTCATTACAATTCTTCTTAAGTTTAGCCATAAATGTAAATGATCCCAACAGAACATCACGGGTGTTGTAGTCCAGGACAGGCTTGATGGCTGACAGTGTCACTTGTGTCTCTGAGGCAAGTGCATCTGTAAACTTACTCAGAGGTTCAAGGAGCTGGCATAGTTGCTCCATGACACTTATGTCGGCATCCTTGGCCATCAGATGCCATGTTCCTCTTCCTCCAGCCAGTGTCGCACAGACTGGCTGCTGTTGGCTGAGGAAACGCTCAAGCATTTTGTGTGTAGATCCCCATCGGGTCACCACATCATGGATCAGAGCCTTCTGTGGCATGTTGAGGGCAGCTTGCTTTTCTCTCAGTTCTCTCCTCCTCTTCCAGCTCCGTGAGAAGCCTTGGACCAGATGACGGCAGGCCTTGACTGCTGTGTCATCTCTGAATTTTCAGAGCCTTTGAGATGGCCAGGTTCAAATTATGGCCAAAGCACCCAAGCCCCAGATCTGGGAACTCTTCAAAAGCCTTGATCATGTTTGTTGCGTTGTCTGTGGTTATGCAGACCAGGTCTTTCTTTTTTATCCCCCAATCTTCCAGCATATTCTAAAAAAAACTCTGATGTGAGCCGAGTGATCTTCTGGGAAGAACTGTGTTTCCAGGCAGTTTGATTCCAGTTGCCAGTCTGGGGTGAGGTAATGGATAGTGAAGCTGATGTAGGGTTGACCACCCCTGCTTTCACTGGTCCAAAGGTCAGTAGTTGCAGCAAACCATGTGCCTTGGGCCAAACTTTTTCCAACATGAGCTTTAACTTGGTTGTACAGTTTTGGGATTTCAGTCTTAGAAAAGTGTTCGTGATGGCACTTTGTAGTGAGACCACGGCAACCTTCATCAGCCTCAGAAAGTCAGGCCTCTCAACAATTCAAAATGGCATCATGTCCTTGCAATGTAATATGAAAGGGCTGGCGTGTGGTCTTGAGATTTTTTTGATGTGGGTGCATAAGCAGCCTGCCTTTTAAATGCTTGCTCGAGTGTCTGTCACAACTGTAGATGAGGAGGGACCAGTAGCATCACTGGGTTTGCCTGCTGCACGCCCACTCTGTAAACGAGGGAATAGCAAATGTATTACTATTATTGGTGTTGTTACATAAAAAATTATCAGTCTATCTTGTGTTGCATTTGCGTATATGCAATGACCCCATGAACAATTTACATAAATACAAAAGAGTCTTAAGACAGTGATAGTAATTGCAACGAGCCCAACAATTCACATAAATGTATAGAAGTCTATAGTGTTTTCTCCTTTTGGAACACTTTTACAACCAAGTTGACTGCCGGATTTTAAATGAACAAAATATGTTGGTTGAGTGACTAAACTACATAACGTGTTATCGTGTGCAATGGTAGGCTGGACACGTTACATTTGTAACTAAACTTTTTTCTGATAAAAACTAGTTCATTGCATCTGCCGTTGAACCCAGTTTCATAATATGACCATATTTCCCAGCTGCTTGCCGTCGTTTTGAAGTAATCTTGAAAAAAAAACACCCGGCCAGCTCCTATTAGTTCTACTGAGCACCGTGGCACCAACTCGCCTTCCGAACGTTCTATTCCCAGCTTATTGTTCTACATCACAATGCCTGCTTAACTATTGTTGGCAATGAGGCCTGCTCATGTTGTTTATAGTTAAAATGTAAACAACAAAAATTACTAATGGAACTCTGAGGTCGTCCCATTGTTTCCTATAGGGGAAATATAGGCATGTCTGTCTATTTCGCCAAATATCTCCCAATGAGTATATTTAGATTTTTTCAAGTCGGACGCAATTTTAATCAAGAAAATCTACTCTTTCTAATTATGTAAGTCTGGGCAGCGAGCTCGGTTGTCATCAAATGCTAGCCCCAAAATACTTTATGCCCTTGGAACGCTGAGCCCCCCCCTATGGAGAGGCATGCCGGTCTATTTCGCCAAATATCTCACAATGTGTATATTCAAGTTCGGGCACCATTTTACATCAGGAGAATCTCCTCTTTGTAATTATGTAAGTCTGGGCAGCGAGCTTGTTTGTCATCGATCACTAGACCAGATATAGTCGAAAGTTTTCTTTTTTTTGCTACTTTCTCATTAAGCAGACATAAGCAAGTTGACACCACCGACGTGCGGATGTTACTTTCTCCAAGAGTTTTTCCCACAGTTTCGTCCGATGAACAGATTGTAGTGGTAAAAAAAGGGATACATTTTTTGTGCTATTTAGGCGAAATGGAATTCTAAGCATCACTTCAGTCAAAACAGGCTCTGCGAACGTTTGATTACATTCATTTGCTATGGGCTAGCGCTAGTGTTCCAGCTTAGCCAACGTTATTTTGCTGTTTTTCAGCCTTGGGTGAATTTTGACTTGTTCTATTGTCCAGCCTATCCATGGGCAAATAGTCTGCAGACACACAACGCATACAGCAGCAGAACATGTAGTGTTTTTACAAGAGTAGGTAACACTGAAAGCTTCAGTTTACATTTTTGACAAGCTATTAGCAAGTTAGACAGACAAACTATGACATTTTCCCCATTCTGAAGTCCCCACATCATGCATTGAGATAAAAGTTAACTTACCTTGCATTCGCTATAAAGTAGTGGGTGGTGGTCACGAAGATTAACCAAGTGTTGTCCACTTTCGCAGCAATTTTTGCATGTTCTGTAGACAGGGTGACCATCTTTGATTAAGTTTCCCTCAGCACTCTTGTAAAACCCAAAATACGACCACACTTCAGATTTGGTCCTCTTAGAAGGCTGAAAAATCTCCCGAGCGCGGTCACTGCCTTCCACCATGTTTTCACACAAAACAAACCCCAATTTGCATGCTGCGCATGCGTCAGACTGTTGCCAACTTTGGATGATGCTGGACAGTATTTACCGTGAGTTTTTCAAACAGCGGTAATCAAACATGGTTTTAATGATAATTACAATTTGAAACGGTAATACTAACCGTCGGGAATTTTGCTGTGGTTTATCGTGAAACCGGTAAGCGTTTTATCCCTAGTCAGCATCGAGGGAAAGATGAACGAAGCAAAGTACAGAGAGACCTTTGACAAAAACCTGCTCTAGAGCGCTCAGGACATTAGACTGGGGAGAAGGTTATTTGACCAAGGAGGAGAGTGACGGAGTGCTGCATCAGACGACCTGGCCTCCATAATCACCCAAACTCAACTCAATTGAGACGATTTGGGATGAGTTGGACCACCGAGTGAAGGAAAAGCAGCCAACAAGTGCTCAGCATATGCTGGAACTCCTTCAAGACAGTTTGAAAATAATTTCTCATGCAGCTGGTTGAGAGAATGCCAAGAGTGTGCAAAGCTGTGGCTACTTTGAAAATATATTTTCAAATATATTTTGATTTGTTTAACATTTTTTTTGGATACAACATGATTCCATATGTGCTATTTCATAGTTTTGATGTCTTCACTATTATTCTACAATGTAGAAAATTGTAAAAATAAAGAAAAACCCTTGAATGAGTAGCTGTGTCCAAACGTTTGACTGGTACTGTGTCGCTGTGTGTGTGTGTGTGTGTGTGTGTGTGTGTGTGTGTGTTATATATACACTGCTCAAAAAAATAAAGGGAACACTTAAACAACACAATGTAACTCCAAGTCAATCACACTTCTGTGAAATCAAACTGTCCACTTAGGAAGCAACACTGATTGACAATAAATTTCACATGCTGTTGTGCAAATGGAATAGACAACAGGTGGAAATTATAGGCAATTAGCAAGACACCCCAATAAAGGAGTGGTTCTGAAGGTAGTGACCACAGACCACTTCTCAGTTCCTATGCTTCCTGGCTGATGTTTTGGTCACTTTTGAATGCTGGCGGTGCTTTCACTCTAGTGGTAGCATGAGACGGAGTCTACAACCCACACAAGTGGCTCAGGTAGTGCAGCTCATCCAGGATGGCACATCAATGCGAGCTGTGGCAAGAAGGTTTGCTGTGTCTGTCAGCGTAGTGTCCAGAGCATGGAGGCGCTACCAGGAGACAGGCCAGTACATCAGGAGACGTGGAGGAGGCCGTGGAGGGCAACAACCCAGCAGCAGGACCACTACCTCCGCCTTTGTGCAAGGAGGAGCACTGCCAGAGCTCCTGCAAAATGACCTCCAGCAGGCCACAAATGTGCATGTGTCTGCTCAAACGGTCAGAAACAGACTCCATGAGGGTGGTATGAGGGCCCAACGTCCACAGGTGGGGGTTGTGCTTACAGCCCAACACCGTGCAGGACGTTTGGCATTTGCCAGAGAACACCAAGATTGGCAAATTCGCCACTGGCGCCCTGTGCTCTTCACAGATGAAAGCAGGTTCACACTGAGCACGTGACAGACGTGACAGAGTCTGGAGACGCCGTGGAGAACGTTCTGCTGCCTGCAACATCCTCCAGCATGACCGGTTTGGCGGTGGGTCAGTTACGGTGTGGGGTGGCATTTCTTTGGGGGGCCGCACAGCCCTCCATGTGCTCGCCAGAGGTAGCCTGACTGCCATTAGGTACCGAGATGAGATCCTCAGACCCCTTGTGAGACCATATGCTGGTGCGGTTGGCCCTGGGTTCCTCCTAATGCAAGACCTCATGTGGCTGGAGTGTGTCAGCAGTTCCTGCAAGAGGAAGGCATTGATGCTAAGGACTGGCCCGCCCGTTCCCCAGACCTGAATCCAATTGAGCACATCTGGGACATCATGTCTCTGTCCATCCACCAACGCCACGTTGCACCACAGGCTGTCCAGGAGTTGGCGGATGCTTTAGTCCAGGTCTGGGAAGAGATCCCTCAGGAGACCATCCGCCACCTCATCAGGAGCATGCCCAGGCGTTGTAGGGAGGTCATTCAGGCACGTGGAGGCCACACACACACTACTGAGCCTCATTTTGACTTGTTTTAAGGACATTACATCAAAGTTGGATCAGCCTGTAGTGTGGTTTTCCACTTTAATTTTGTGTGACTCCAAATCCAGACCTCCATGGGTTGATAAATTTGATTTCCATTGATAATTTTTGTGTGATTTTGTTGTCAGCACATTCAACTATGTAAAGAAAAAAGTATTTAATAAGATTATTTCATTCATTCAGATCTATGATGTGTTATTTTAGTGTTCCCTTTATTTTTTGAGCAGTGTGTGTGTGTGTGTGTGTGTGTGTGTGTGTGTGTGTGTGTGTGTGTATATATATATATATATATATATATATACACACACACACACACACACACACACACACATACATACACACATACACACAGTTGAAGTCGGAAGTTTACATACAGCTTAGCCAAATACATTGAAACGCAGTTTTCCACAACTCCTGACATTTAATCCTAGTAAAAATTCCGTCTTAGGTCAGTTAGGATCACCACTTTATTTTAAGAACTTGAAATGTCAGAATAAACGTAGAGAATTATTTATTTCAGCTTTTATTTATTTCATCATATTCCCAGTGGGTCAGAAGTTTACATACATTCAATTAGTATTTGGTAGCATTGCCTTTAAACTGTTTAACTTGGGTCAAACGTTTCGGGGAGCCTTCCACAAGCTTCCCACAATAAGTTGGGTGAATTTTGACCCATTCCTCATGACAGAGCTGGTGTAACTGAATCAGGTTTGTAGGCCTACTTGCTCGCACACGCCTTTTCAGTTCTGCCTACACATTTTCTATAGGATTGAGGTCAGGGCTTTGTGATGGCCACTCCAATACCTTGACTTTGTTGTCCTTAAGCCATTTTGCCACAACTTTGGAAGTATGCTTGGGGTCAATGTCCATTTGGAAGACCCATTTGCAACCAAGCTTTAACTTCCTGACTGATGTCTTGAGATGTTGCTTCAATATATCCACATAATTTTCCTCCCTCATGATGCCATCTATTTTCTGAAGTGCACCAGTCCCTCCTGCAGCAAAGCACCCCCGCAACATGATGCTGCCACCCCCGTGCTTCACGGTTGGGATGGTGTTCTTCGGCTTGCAAGCGTCCCCCGTTTTCCTCCAAACATAACGATGGTCATTATTGCCAAACAGTTCCATTTCTGTTTCATCAGACCAGAGGACATTTCTCCAAAAGTACGATCTTTGTCCCCATGTGCAGTTGCAAATCATAGTCTTGATTATTTATGGCGGTTTTGGAGCAGTGGCTTCTACCTTGCTGAGCGGCCTTTCATGTTATGTCGATATAGGATTAGTTTTACTGTGGATATAGATACTGTTGTACCTGTTTCCTCCAGCATCTTCACAAAGTCCTTTGCTGTTGTTCTGGGATTGATTTGCACTTTTCGCACCAAAGTACGTTCATCTCTAAAAGACAGAACGCGTCTCCTTCCTGAGCGGTATGACGGCTGCGTGGTCCAATGGTGTTTATACTTGCGTACTATTGTTTGTACAGAGGAATGTGGTACCTTCAGGCATTTGGAAATTGCTCCCAAGGATGAACCAAACTTGTGGAGGTCTACAATTTTATTTCTGAGGTCTTGGCTGATTTCTTTTGATTTTCCCATGATGTCAAGCAAGGAGTCACTGAGTTTGAAGGTAGGCCTTGAAATACATCCACAGGTACACCTCCAATTGACTCAAATTATGTCAATTAGCCTATCAGAAGCTTCTAAAGCCATGACATCATTTTCTGGAATTTTCCAAGTTGTTTAAAGGCACAGTCAACTTAGTGTATGTAAACTTCTGACCCGCTGGAATTGTGATACAGTGAATTATAAGTGAAATAATCTCTGTAAACAATTGTTGGAAAAATGACTTGTGTCATGCAAAGTAGATGTCCTAACCGACTTGCCAAAACTATAGTTTAACAAGAAATTTGTAGTGGTTGAAAAACTAGTTTTAATGACTCCAGTGTATGTAAACTTCCGACTTCAACTGTATATACATACACACACAGCTCTGGAAATAATTAAGAGTCCACTGCAAAATGATCTGTTTCTCTGGTTTTACTATTTATAGGTATGTGTTTGGGTAAAATGAAAATGTTTGTTTTATTCTATAAACAACATTTTTCCCAAATTCCAAATAAAAATATTGTCATTTAGAGCATTTATTTGCAGAAAATGACAACTGGTCAAAATAACAAAGATGCAGTGTTGTCAGACCTCGAATAATGCAAAGAAAATAAGTTCATATTCATTTATAAACAACACAATACTAATGTTTTAACTTATGAAGAGTTCAGAAACCAATATTTGGTGTAATAACCCTGATTTTCAATCACAGCTTTCATGCGTCTTGGTATGCTCTCCACCAGTCTTTCACATTGATGTTGGGTGACTATGTCAACACTGCATGTTTTTGTTATTTTCTGCAAATAAATGCTCTAAATGACATTTTTATTTGGAATTTGGGAGAAATGTTGTCAGTAGTTTATAGAATAAAACAAAAATGTTAAATTTACCCGAACACATACCTATAAATAGTAAAACTAGAGAATCAAATACTTTTGCAGTGTAGTATGTAAGCGTATGTCTCTCTGCCATGTTCTCCATCTCACCATGGCGCTGATGGTCTCCTCCCAATCAGGTCTTTCTCGGGGGTAGACTAGGCGGGTCAGCTCAGGCACTATGTCATCCTCCTCTGGGTGACGCCCTGGCCTCAGGCCCCTACAGCAGAGAGAGGGTGAGGGAGGGTGAGGGAATTTGAATTTCAATCAAGTTTATTGGCTCAATATTAAGGAGCAAGAGACTTTCTGCTCTTATTGCATTACCAAAAACACATTCTGTCATAAGAACCCCACCAGTTCTCCCAGGCAAGTCTTCAGATAAAAAAACATACAGACCCACACCAGGGTGCCTTAGAAGTTGTGGCTTCCATATTGAGTTGACAATACATGACCATATAATATCAGTGTATGAGTGTTAGTTATAAGGCACCCTGGAGGCTGCCACATTGATCAGGGTGTGTTAATGGATGCATCATTTAAATTAGAGGAGATGTCATAACCCATCAGTGGGCACCGAGAATGAAACACACATGCACACGCAAGCACACAGCGTGTGAAAGACACATGTAGACACAGAGTTAGGGCGTAATACTGCTCAGGGGTCCGGGGCAAGTAAAACTAATTTCAGGACAAGCAGATTTTAGATTTAAGTCATTTTCTATATTTTTAATCACGCAAAAATCACAAAATCAAACAATAAGGTTACTCTGATGAGAATGGCGAAGGTGCATAAATATGGAGGAATTCAGATATGGCCTCATTGTTTTAGTACTACCCACAGAGTTCTTAAACTACGGTTCAATATGCCAATTAATCTGCACAATCTACTTTTTTGTTTTTACAAATTGCCGCCGTCTTGGAGACAGAATTAAGATCAAGTTTACTGTGCTAATGCAGATACAAATAAAATAGTAAAAGGAAAGCACTGTATTATACAGCGAATTTAGCAAATTAGGCATTTGTGGTAAGTACATGGGGGCCACCATCTTTATGCATGTCCGCTATTGGATCAAAGTGTCCTCCAGATGAGATGTGTTGTAAACTGTCCTCCCACTTGCCCAGTGTTTTGACAGATCAAGTGTGCAGACATGTGCAAAGTCTTGCACAAATGCTTCCCCCTGGCACATTTTCTGGCTAGCACTCACATGGACTTGTTATTTTCCTTACAAATAATAACTTCACATGTGTGCGTTCCTATCAAAGTAAGTGCCTTATTTTCTGTATATTGTGTTGTCGTTTCTACTGTAGCAAACAGTATGTATGTATGTATGTATGTATGTATGTATGTATGTAGCATAATGTATTTACAGTTTTATTCACATGCTTTCAAGTACTAGTGACAATACATGCATTCCCGATTATTGCATAGATTGTAATGGACACCTATGATGTGTGTAAAATACTTTAAGGTTGTACCGATTATGATGAGCTAATGGTAAGCTATTTTGTCAGCTATGTGTGGCGCCATGTTTGTTGACATTATACAACGCATTCAGGGTCACGTGAACGTCTATCAAACCAAAAATGTTATATCAAAATGAAGGGAATGAATGGTTGACTCATCTTTCGAGTAAACTTCTGGAAGTGAATGAAGGGAAGTGAATGATCGTAGATGAGACACCCCCTTCAACATGCATACTGAAAATAGACCAAACTCATCTAGTCTCCTCTTCTTATCTTTGGTTGACGCGAAAAAACAAACGTGGTGGCGCACACAAACTACCCAACGTCGGATTACTTCTGACTTTTAGAAAGTGTTTTACTCAATTATTTAGATCAAATGGTGAGCGCACCTGTGATGTGATGAATTGTAAACAGTAATTGCTATTAGCTAATTCATTTTCTGGTTTCTGTCAGCAAGGAGTTACCTAAATATGACTGCTTGAGTTATGTCAATCTTTCCTCAGTTAGCGCTAGGACTAACGTAGCCTACATTTTCCGGTTTGGATGATTGTGTTTTGCAGTCGCTACTTCTGTGAATGTCTCAACATTGCATCCAAAAATAAACTGGTCACATTTAGAGCATAACTTTGCAAGGACTATGTGAGCTTAATGTTTGAAAAAACAGTGCATCAATCGAAACTGGACGTTCTAAATAAGCACTCTAATCACAGCGTACGCTGCAGGGACCACTGTAGAATGATCACACCCGTTTGTTGGTACGTGTCAAAGGGTTAATCAAACAACAGGGAGACAACATCAGTCCCTCTACCCATGTCTACACGCCTGGTCCTCCTTCAGCTGGCAGACCGTGCCCTCTGTCCCCAATAGGACCGCCTCACTGCGTGATTTCTTCGATTTCAGACCACCGAGCCAATGGAGGCCCTAGTTGCCCCCTGCAAAAACCGCTATCTCAGAGGCAGCCGCCTCTTTCAACGGCACTCCTCGCTGCAACGTTTATAAACAAGCAACCTAGAAAAGGACCAAAAATAGCCCATATTGTAGCCTGAGAAACAAGGTTCCGGAAACTTACGAACATCAGAAAACATTCATATTCTGGCCATCTCTGAAACACACTTAGATAATTCCTTTAAAGATGCAGTAGGGGCTATACATGGTTATAGCATATACAGGAAATATAGGAATGCAAATGGCGAAGGTGTTGTCCAGAGATATATTCCTGTTAGGCTGAGAGAAGATCAAATCAAAGTTTATTTGTCACGTGCGTCGAATACAACAGGTGTAGACCTTGTTTGAAATGCTTACTTACAGGCCCTAACCAACAGTTCCATACAGTTAACAACAGTTAAAGTAAAAGAAAATGGTATTAGGTGAACAATAGATAAGTAAAGAAATAAAAACAACAGTAAAGACAGTGAAAAATAACAGTAGCGAGGCAATATACAGTAGCGAGGCTATATACAGGCACCGGATAGTCGGGCTAATTGAGGTAGTATGTACATGTAGGCATGGCTAAAATGACTATGCATATATGATAAACAGAGAGTAGCAGTAGCATAAAAGAGGGGTTGGCGGGACACAATGCAGATAGTCTGGGTAGCTAATGTGCGGGGGCACTGGTTAGTCAAGCTAATTGAGGTAGTATGTACATGAATTTATAGTTAAAGTGACTATGGATCTATGATAAACAGAGATCTCATGTCAGATGACGTGGATGTAACAGGTTTATCGGCCTCACCTAAAACCTATTCTCGTAGGAAGTTGCTATATACCACCAAGTGCTATACCACCATGTGGGTGAAATGCTCGATAATGTATGTGATATCAACAGAGAGGTATATTTTCTGGGTGACCTAAATATTGACTGGTTGTCATCAAGCTATCCACTCAAAAGGAAGCTTCAAGCTGTAACTGATGTCTGCAATTTGGTTCAGGTTTTCAGTCAACCTACCAGGGTATTTACGAACAGAACAGGACCTAAATCATCCGGGTGTATTGACCATATCTTTATAAATGCTGCAGAAATCTGCTGTAAAGCAGTATCCACACCCATCAAAGGTAGTTATCATGATAGAATAGCCAGATCTAGAAAGACCAATGTCTGAGCCTTCATATTCATGCATATCGGACCAAATAATGAAAGACAAGCACTGTAGTTTTGAGTTCCACAAAGTTGGTGTGGCAGTAAGGGGCCAGGGTTTCGGTCTAGAAGCATGATTTCTACTACGCCTACAGTTTTGCTTCAGTACTGAAATTTAACTGACGCCCGGCCCAAAAAGACCATTTCCATTGACGGCCACAAAGAGAAGTCAGATTTGAAAAATTCCTTTTGCACAAAACATCCATTGAATTATTCAAATAATTGTCGCTGATGCAGATTTTGTTCCCATCACTCTCAAAGATATTAACATTTTTTATTCATCCAATGTCTCGTGTTTTTGGATGACGTGAGGATGTCGTCAATGCTCCCTGTACTTAGTGCTAGTATGCATGTGATGTTGGTCCGTATAAACCGGATGCAACCCGGATAAATGGTCCATGAATCAGCATATGCAAACGTGAGTAGATTACCTTGAAAACAGCAGTCAAACATCTTGGACGCAGTCTCCAGTTCTGGTTATACCTCAGTGTGCGGAAGAGGTGAAATAAGGACAAGCCACCTGGTACCGACAACCTGGATGGTAAATTCCTGAGGTTGGTAGCGGAATACATTTCGACTCCTGTTTGCCACATCTTCAATTTAAGCTTAGAAAACGGTGTGTGCCCTCAAGCCAGGCAAAGGTAAATTCGCTGCCCAAGAATAGCAAAGCACCCTTTAATGGTTCAAACAGCCAACCAGCCTGTTAGCGGTGCTTAGCAAACTTTTAGAAAAAATGGATGTTTGACCAAATACAATGTCATTTTACAGAAAAATTGGCAACAGACTTTCAGCGTGCTTATAGGGAAGGGCACTCAACATGCTCAGACTGACACAAATGACTGATGATTGGCTGAAATAAATTGATATTAAGAAGATTGTGGGAGCTATTTTGTTAGACTTCAGTGCAGTTTTTGATATTATTGATCATAACATATTGCTGAAAAAACGTAGGTGTTATAGATTGACATCCTCTGCCCTTTCATGGATTGAGAGCTAGCGCCCCACCACTCCCTAAGTAGTTAACACGGAGCTCCAGTCAGTTTTAGAATGGGTAACTAGCAATAGGCTGGAGCTCAGCCTCCAGTATCTACAGTTGAAGTCGGAAGTTTACATACACCTCAGCCAAATGCATTGAAACTCAGTTTTTCACAATTCCTGACATTGAATCCTAGTAAAGATTCTCTGTCTTAGGATCAACACTTTATTTAGGATCAACACTTTATTTTAAGATTGTGAAATGTCAGAAGTTTACATACACTCAATTAGTATTTGGTAGCATTGCCTTTAAATTGTTTAACTTGGGTCAAACTATTTTAGGTAGCCTTCCACAAGCTTCCCACAATAGGTTGGGTGAATTTTGGCCCATTCCTCCTAACAGAGCTGGTGTAACTGAGTCAGGTTTGTAGGCCTCCTTGCTCGCACACACTTTTTCAGTTCTGCCCACAAATGTTCTATGGGATTGAGGTCAGGGCTTTGTGATGGCCACTCCAATAACTTGACTTTGTTGTCCTTAACTTCTTGGGGATTGTTGGGGCGCTACCAGGTGAAATGCAAAGGCGCCAAATTCAAAATCCAAAAGTTGAATTATTAAAACATCCACCCATATACAAGTGTTTCATACTCATCAAAAGCTCTGTTTCTTGGCAATATCACAGCGTTGTCAGATTTCAAAAAGGCTTTACGGCGAAAGCAGCACATTTGATTGTTTGAGGGTAGCACCTCACATATTTTTTCCATTACCATAAATTCATAATCCATCGCAGTTCACACATATCACATTTCACAGCGAAAACAAATCAATTACCTGTTGAAGAACTTCTGCTGATGGCTTCCAAAGTGTCCAACGAAGACAATCCATGGTTCTTTTGTTAGAAAAAGTCATGTATTATATCCTTAAATCTCCATTTGGTTCGCGTGTTGAGAAACTACAGCCTTCACTCCTCCATTCAAACGTGACGAGAACTCGTTCAACTTAAAGCTATAAACTTGTCCAAGAACAATCAAAAATCATTTTAAATGTATCCTTAGAAAAACTTTTACGTATATTTACTATTATAAATCAACCGGAATATAAACTGATCAATAAAGACGGTAAAAAACACAGAGCGAGCCTTCTCGGGAGCGCGCGCTGCCTTGTTGTTGAAATTGAGTGGACACTTCCTGTTTTCCTCTTCTTCTCTGCTCTAATGCATGCAAACAAAATCTGAACACTGTCTCGAGACTGTTGACATCCAGAGGAAGCGATAGGTACTGCATTCATATGCCCTTATATGGGCATTTTCATGAGGGAGGGGTTCCAAATGAGGCACTCTGTTAAAACCACTTTTTCCAGGACAGAAATTCCTCGGGGTTTCGCCTGCCATATGCAGTCTGTTTTACTCACAGACAAATGGTTAACATTTTTAGAAAATTCAGAGTGTTTCCTATCCAATGGTACTAAATATGTGCATATCCTATTTTCTGGGCCTGAATGGGAGGCATTTTACTTTGGGCACGCCAGGCTCTCCGAAACGGTCACCTCGTGCACTCATCCCTAAGAAGTTAACTACTTAGGGAGCAGCTAGCATGAATTCATGACCCAACGCGGGTCTCACGCATAAAATCGCTAATATAAAACCGCTTACCTTTGATGAACTTCTGCTGAGGGCATCCCAAGTGTCCAACGAAGACAATCCATGCTTCTTTTGTTAGAAAAAAGTCATTTATTATATCCATAAATCTCAGTTTGGTTGGCGCGTTATGATCATAAAATCCTCCGTTGAGTCACCCATTGAACCGTGAAGAGAACGCGTTCAAATTACTTATATTTCTCCAAACAAATCAAACATAATTTTTTATGTTTCCTTAGGTATCATTTTATGTATATTTACTATAATATTTCAACCGGATTGTAGCCTGAATGATAAGGAAAATTAAGTGGAGCGTGCACTCGTTTGCGTGCCCGCAAAATCTTGTTGACATCTGAGTTCCCTTGACCATATTCTCTTCCTATCCATTCTGGTCAGGGCTACCGTTTCCTGGCTTTGTATAGAGACTGTTGACATCTAGTGGAAGCCATAGGTACTGAAATCTCGGAACTGGTTGCCTTTGAAATCAATAGGGAGACTGTCAAACAGAGCAAAGGACACAAAAAACTAATTCCGGATGGATTTTCCTTGGGTTTTCGCTTGCTATATCCGTTCTGTCATACTCACAGACATTATGTTAACACTTTTAGAAACTTCAGAGTGTTTCCTATCCAATAGTACTAATTATGTGCATATCCTATTTTCTGGGCCTGAGTGGAAGGCATTTTTACGGGCACGCCAGACTCTCCAAAACCGTCACCTCGGGAGCCGCTCCCTAAGAAGTTAAGCCATTTTGCCACAACTTCGGAAGTATGCTTGGGGTCATTATCCATTTGGAAGACCCATTTGCGACCAAGCTTTAACTTCCTGACTGATGTCTTGAGATGTTGCTTCAATATATCCACATCATTTTCCTCCTCGTGATGCCATCTATTTTGTGAAGTGCACCAGTCCCTCCTGCAGCAAAGCACCCCCACAACATGATGCTGCCACCCCCGTGCTTCACGGTTGGGATGGTGTTCTTCAGCTTGCAAGCCTCCCCATTTTCCATCCAAACATAACAATGGTAATTATGGTCAAACAGTTCCATTTTTGTTTCATCAGACCAGATGACATTTCTCCAAAAAGTACGATCTTTGTCCCCATGTGAAGTTGCAAACCGTGGCCTGACTTTTTTTATGCGGTTTTGGAGTAGTGGCTTCTTCCTTTCTGAGCTGCCTTTCAGGTTATGGCGATATAGGACTTTACTGTGGATATAGATACTTTTGTACCTGTTTCCTCCAGCATCTTCACATGGTCCTTTGCTGTTATTCTGGGATTGATTTGCACTTTTCGCACCAAAGTATGTTCATCTCTAGAAGACAGAACGCAACTCCTTCCTGAACGGTATGACGGCTGCGTGGTCCCATGGTGTTTATACTTGCGTACGATTGTTTGTACAGATTAATGTGGTACCTTCAGGCGTTTGGAAATTGCTCCCAAGGATGAACCAAACTTGTGGAGGTCTACAATTATTTTTCTGGGGTCTTGGCTGATTTCTTTTGATTTTCCCATTATGTCAAGCAAAGAGGCACTGAGTTCGAAGGTAGGCCTTGAAATACATCCACAGGTACACCTCCAATTGACTCAAATGATGTCAATTAGCCTATCAGAAGCTTCTAAAGCCATGACATCATTTTCTGGAATTTTCCAAGCTGTTGAAAGGCACAGTCAACTTAGTGTATGTAAACTTCTGACCCACTGGAATTGTGATACAGTGAATTATAAGTGAAATAATCTGTCTGTAAACAATTGTCGGAAAGATTACTTGTCATGCACAAAGTAGATGTCCTAACCGACTTGCCAAAACTAGTTTGTTAACATGAAATGTGTGGAGTGGTTGAAAAACAAGTTACTGACTCTAACCTAAGTGTATGTAAACTTCCGACTTCAACTGTATGAACCGGAGGGGGCTAGAGTCAGTATGTCTTATCTGGTGACATTCTCTGGTGTGAATTTAAGTCTCTGTCTCACTCACCTGCTGTTTCGACCTCAATGCTCACCTCTGAAAAGCCAACTGACACTCCTTTTGGTGCTGACCCTCTACAACCACTGTGATTATTTGACCCTGCTGGTCATCTATTAAGTTTGTACATCTTGAAGAACGATCTGGCCTTAATGGACATGTACTCACTCTTAGTCTCCACCCGGCACAGCCAGAAGAGGACTGGCCACCCTGCATAGCCTGGTTCCGCTCTAGGTTTCTTCCAAGGTTCCCTGCATATCTAGGGAATTTTTCCTAGCCACTGTACTTCTACAACTGCATTGCTTGCTGTTTGGGGTTTTATGCTGGGTTTCTGTATATGTAAAAAGGGTTACTACTAAATACATTTGATTTGCTAAATATCCCCAAAATTAAAAGCATCCTTTTGGGACAGATTACTCGCTCAACCCTAAACCTCATCTAGATCTATTATTGAATAATATGGCGATTGAGCAAGTTAAGATGAATCTGTTGGGTGTAATCCTTTTTTATTTATTTTATTTAACTAGGCAAGTCAATTAAGAACAAATTCTTATTTACAATGACGGCCTACTGTGGAACAGTGGGTTAACTGCCTTGTTCAGGTGCAGAACGACAGATTTTTACCTTGTCAGCTCTGGGATTCGATCCAGTAACCTTTCGGTTACTGGCCCAACGCTCTAGGCTACCTGCTGCCCTAATCCTAGATAGCAAGCTGTCATGGTTGACTCAATGGTTGCAAAAATAGGAAGAAGTCTGTCCATGATAAGGCATTGCTCTGCTTTCTTGACATCTCAATCAACCAAACAGGTCCTACAGGCCCTATTTTTGTCACACCTTGACTAATGCCCAGTTGTGTGGTCATGTCCAGCAAAGAAAGACATACGCAAATTGCAGTTGGTCCAGAACAGAGCAGCACGTATTGCACGTAGATGTACAAGGAGGGCGAATGTATTCATGAGGTATTAACATGTTGAATGCACCGAGCTGTCTGTTTGAACTACCGGCACACTCGGACACCCATGCAAACCCCACAGGACATGCCACAAGAGGTCTCTTCAGTCCCCAAGTCCAGAATAGGGCTGGGCAATATATTATATCACGGTATAAAAAAAAATAATGAACGGTTTAACGGTATTTTTGGTTTTGAATAATTAAAGTTATATATGAGTAGCTTTATGAGTAGTGAGTGATCCTAGGGTGGCAACACATACATTCTAAGTGGTTTCAATGAGTCTTTCTCCATTCTGATTGTTTTATACTGTTCAATTCAACTTCAACCAAAACAAATTTCAGCACTTTTATAATTTCTGCATTTCCTGCACTCAATTGCAGTGGTGGAAAAAGTACCCAACTGTCATACTTGAGTAAAAAATATGTTAATAGAAAATGACTCAAGTAAAAGTGAAAGTCACCCAGTAAAATACTAGGGTAAAAGTCTAAAAGTATTTGGTTTTAAATATACTTAAGTATCAAAAGTAAATGTAATTGATAAAATGTACTTAAGGATCAAATCATTTCAAATTCCTTATATTAAGCAAACCAGATGGCACCATTTTTTAAAAATGTATTTTTATTTATGGATAGCCAGAGGCACACTCCAACACTCAGACATAATTTACAAACAAAGCATTTGTGTTTAGTGAGTCCTGGATGTTCTCTTGACAAGTTTGTGAATTGGACCATTTTCCTGTTCTGCTAAGCATTAAAAATGTAACGAGTACTTTTAGGTGTCAGGGAAAATGTACGATGTTAAAAATACAGTATTTTCTTTAGGAATGTAGTGAACTAAAAGTAAAAAGTTGTAAAAGTGTAAGTAAAAGTTGTCAAAAAAAATAATTGTCAAGTAAAGTACGGATACCCCCAAAAAATATTGAAGTAGTACTTGAAAGTATTTTTACACCACTGCTCAATTGAGATAATTTCCACACCGCCACGTAGGGCTGCACGATATGGGCAAATAATCTAGGACTTATTTTTAACCAAATGTTGCAATTGCGATTTGACAGCAAAACTTTAGGAATCATGGAAATAGAATATAATAGTGGGCACTCTGAATACAGTGTTTGAGATGACAACAAATAAAAATTCCAGGGAGGAGTAATTGTGACAGGGTAGGAACTAGTGTTGAAAAGTGTTTCCTAGGGGACCCTATAAGCTTTGGCTACATTGCATGTTTTCTTTTAGCTACTTCAAGTAGCTAACATTCTTGCTTTGCATATTCCTTTTTGATTTAGAAGATACTGTTGCACAAACAATATGCTGATTTAGGTCTACACAATCACTGGTATTATCAGGCTGTATTAGCTAGCTACGTTTGCTCTTACTCAGTACATTTATTAGCTAGCTATTAGCATTAGAAGATAACAATTAGCGTCTCACAAGATTTAGGGCAACTTGCTAAGAAAATACAAACTAGCTGTTTGCTGATGTAAGAAACACAAACTAATAGTGTCATTATAGAACTATAGTGGATTTATATTAAGAAGAAAAGTGAAAACAACATTGTTGTCATTAACATTGTTGCATGTGCTGCATTGACGCAAGTGTCTCATGGTTGAGGAACATCAAATGCGCTCATTGAGTGACAGGGGACGTGGCTACGTCTGTGTGGAAAGTGGCACAGAGAGAAAGAGAGAGATGACAAGTAGCGAAGTAAACTATAAAAATTGACATTACACATGGCGTATCACATTTAACAAACCAAACATTCAAATACCGTTATAGACGGTAAAGTAAAAACCCAAACCGGTCCCTGCATCAATACCGGTACATCATAAAATACGGTATGCCACCCAGCCCTAGTCCAGAACAGACTATGGAAGGCGCACAGTCCTGAATAGAGCCATGACTACATGGAACTCTATTCCACATCAAGTAACTCATACAAGCAGTAAAATTTGATTTAAAAAACTGATAAAAACAACACCTTATGGAACAGTGGAGACTGTGAAGCAACAAACATATGCGCATACACACATACACACGATAGCATACAGTCTGAATGTATTGAAATGTTTTAACATTTTTATAAACTGCCTTAATTTTGCTGGACCCCAGGAAGAGTAGCTGCTGGGGATCCATAATAAATACAAATGACATGCATGTCGATCTCTTCTGGCTTAAAGTTGAGGAGAGATTGACTGCATCTCTATTGGTCTTTATGTGAGGTGTTGAAGGTACCGAACTGTCTGTTCAAGCAGTTGGCACACAGTTCCGACACTCATCGGTACCAGAACAGAGACCGGGGGGAAAAAAAACTCTGCCCCCCCAGGTAACTCAACCTAGCAATAAAATTAGATAAAAATAAAACAAAAACATAAAAGAACACCTTACAACATGACAGGGACATTGTTATATATGTTGTATTATGCATTACATTATGTATTGTTATGTACTGTATATTATGTATTTGTTATGTTTTGTTTCTTGTTTGGACCCCAGGAAGAGAAGAGCTGCCTTGGCAGCAGCTAATTGGGGATCCTAATAAATATTATTATTACTATCCCTTCAAGGGTTGAGAGACCGATGCACTTTTACATTTTTCACACCATATTTTATGCATAGACACAGCCATAAGGCAAGAGACCAAACAGGTTTATGTGTAGTATTGTGTGTGTGCTAAGGCCAAATAGCACCTTGAATGGGAGGAATGTCAATATTATTATGTGCGGAGGCAAAATAGCACCTTTGCAGAGGGAGAATGTCAATGTGATTTAGCCATGGAGCCATGAAAGAAATGTTCTGGCCTCACATCATTTGCTTTTGATAAGTGATAACGCCCACGAAGCCGGTGTTTGGAGGATATATTGTCAAATATACCCTCCAAACACCGGCTTTGAGGGCATTATCACTTTTATACAACGGGTTACCAACATATTCAAATAACGATTGACATATTTTCATTAAAAACGTTATTTAGATTAAATTATTCATACTATTTCATCCTTCCAGAAGATATAGTCAAGTCGGCTGGTCGTTCGGTTCCGTTGCCAGAGACGCGACCCAGTCGTTCAGTCTTTTTGTTCTGTATGTATGTACACAACCCAGTCGTTCGTTCTAAATGTTCATTATTCCTTGCTTGCTAGCTAGCCAAATACGGCTAACTTACAGTCACGTAAAACAGTGCAGCCAGAATAACAACAGTAGCAGCATTTGCATTTGTTAAACTGTTTTCAAGTGGAAAATCCATAACAATGAGCTAATGAGGCGCGATTTCGCCTGGAATAGAAAATGTACTCTCTCTCGTTAGGACAATGCTGTTCAGAGTAGCTAGCCAACAACACATCTAAGGCTATCTTTTCAAACTGAAGCTGGAAAGACTGCAAACTAGATGCACTTCGTTTCGTTTGACCTTTTTTCAATTTACATTCCTTTGTATATATCCATAGAATTATGCCAGCTGATTCATGATTTCGACTGGCTGAGAAATGCTGCCCGCCTTTCTGCCTCGTCCCGACTAAGGACACATTCATTACTATGGGACAACAGGAGATCGAATTTGAATATTGAAACAATGTCGGAGAAACAGACAGTAAGGTTTATACACATCTATGGTGTTGAAAACTAAATCTTTGTCTAAAAGAAATGTGAGATCATGTCTAGATGCTTTTTACAGTGGAGATCAAGTTTATAAAGTGCCTGGCTGGGTTGATGAGACAGTTGATTGCGCAGTCAGATGGAACAGAGTATATAGGCATTTTAACGTCATAGATCTAGCTGGTGGTAACTTGTGGAATAGACACTGGCTGGAATGCAGTTTTAACCAATCAGCATTAGACCCACCCGTTGTATAAGGAATAATTAAACCACAAAGAATTCCATTTATATCTACAGAACTTCTAGAAGTTTGACTTCTGAGTGACTTTTGGACCAATTTAGGGTATGTGGTGAAAACACAGTCAGTCAATACCAATGTCTTGGCCTGCTGCCTGGTACTAAAAATAGCACACACAAAACTGCTGATCCTGTTTCTGTAAACTGAAGGTAGGCCGACCAATTCTTTGGGGAAAGAGAAACAAGGACAAGACCACCTCTCCTACATACCCCGTTCCACCGCTTGACCTCAAACACACACACACACACACACACACACACACACACACACAGGGGAGAGAGCTAGAGAGGAAGAGAGAGGCACTGGGAGCAGCAAGCTTCCTGCTGCATTATGACAGAAAGACACCAGCCTATGGATAGAGGATACAGACTGTTGTGTCTCTGTCTATATAATCATCAAGCATTTGATTGGTTGAATCAGGCTGGAATAGGCTGGAATAAAAAAAAATGCTCATTGACGGTGTCCTCCAACAATATATTGGTAAAATCACAACAAGGATGACAACACAATAAAGGACATCATAGAATACGCCCAGTATGATGCTTGTGGGGCTGTGTCATAGCAGCGCCTCCATTGTCTTGTGACACTCACACACTTCAAGGAGGTTGTTAAATCAGTCGGGCCAATAAAAGTGGTTAGAAAATGCTTCATAAATCATGGAAACATCTCCAAGGAGGTGGGCCCAGAAGGTCATTAACTTCTCAGGGATCACTGGGGCGCTAGCGGGCTGCTCCCGACACTACCAGGTAAAATGTAAGGCGCCAAATTCAAAATCCATAAGTTGAATTATTAAACATCCACCAATATACAAGTGTTCCATACTCATCAAAAGCTCTGTTTCTTGGAAATATTACAGCGTTGTCAGATTTTAAAAAGGCTTTACGGCGAAAGCAGCACATTTGATTGTTTGAGAGTAGCACCTCACATATTTTTCCCATAGCCATGTATCGATTAGCCATCATGGCACACACAACACATTTCACAGCGAAAACAAATCAATTACCTGTTGAAGAACTTCTGCTGAGGTCATCCTAAGTGTCCAAAGAAGACAATCCATGGTTCTTTTGTTAGAAAAAGTAATGTATTTTATCCATAAATCCTCCATTTGGTTCGCGCGTTATAATCAGAAACGACAGCTTCCACTACTCCATTAAAACATGACGCGAACTCGTTCATCTTATACCTATAAACTTGTCCAAGAACAATCAAACATAGTTTTAAATGTATCCTTAGGAACACTTTTACGTATATTTACTATTATAAATCAACCGAAATATAAACTGATCGATAACGACGGTAAAAAAGACACTGCGTGACTTCTCGGGCGCTCGCGCTGGGTACTGTTTACATGACAGAGTGACTTCCTTGTTTGCTCTTCTTCTCTGGTCTTATTCATCCAAAATGAAAAAATACACTCTCGAGACTGTTGACATCTAAAGGAAGCAATGGGTACTGCATTCATATGCCCTTATATGGTCATTTTCATGAGGGAGGGGTGCCCAAATGAGCAATGTGTCAAAATCACTTTTTCCAGGACAGAAATTCCTCGGGGTTTCGCCTGCTATATGCGTTCTGTTTTACTCACAGACAAATGGTTAACGGTTTTGGAAAATTCAGAGTGTTTCCTATCCAATGGTACCAAATATGTGCATATCCTATTTTCTGGGCCTGAATGGGAGGCATTTTACTTTGGGCACGCCAGACTCTACAAAACCGACCCCTCAGCTGCCACTCCCTAACAAGTTAACAGTGTTGATTACAAACCCAGGGCCGGGCCGGGGAGAGAGGGGGACAGAGGGCCAGGGAGGGAAAGAGAAAGGAGACACAGGAAACTGTCCTGAGACAGATTGAGAAGAGAAATTGTAATTATTTCACATCTATGACCTATTTACTGCCTTACTTCCCTAATCTTCTACATTTGCACACACTGTACATAGATTTTTCAATTGTGTTATTGACTGTACGTTTGTTTATGTGTAACTCTTGTTTTTGTCGCACTGCTTTGCTTTATCTTGGCCAGGTCACAGTTGTAAATGAGAACTTGTTCTCTAGCATAATCGCTAACGGCTACACATAACGGCTTTGCACCGCACATACATAGGGCTGGGCGATATGGCCAAAATATCATATCACGGTATAAAAAAATACATAAAAAATATGGAATTTTATGTTTTTGAATAATAAATGTTCTAAATTTGCTTTGAGCAGTGTGTACAGTACCAGTCAAAAGTTTTAGAACCCCTGCTCATTCAAGGGTTTTTCTTTACTTTTATTATTTTCTACATAGTAGAATAATAGTGGAGACATCAAAACTATGAAATAACACAAATGGAATCATGTAGTAACCCAAAAAGTGTTAAACAAGTCAAAATACATTTTATATTTGAGATTCTTCACTGCCTTGATGACAGCTTTGCACACTCTTACCACTCTCTCAACCAGCTTCATGAGGTAATCACCTGGAATGTATTTCAAATAACAGGTGTGCTTGGTTAAAAGTTAATTTGTGGAATTTCTTTCCTTCTTAATCCGTTTGAGCCAATCAGTTGTGCTGGGGTGGTATACAGAAGATAGCCCTATTTGGTAAAAGACCAAGTCCATACTTAGGCAGGAACAGCTGAAATAAGCAAAGAGAAACAACAGTCCATCATTACTTTAAGACATGAAGGTCAGTCAATCTGAAAATGCAAAATGAAAACAGCATTGTTGTAATCAATATTGTTGCATGTGCTGCATTGACCATGCACTGAACGCAATTGTCTCGTGGTCGAGGAACGACAAATGCGCTCCTTGAGTGACAGGGGGCAGGTCTATGTCTGTGTGGAAAGCAGCATGGAGAGAGGAGTATAAAAATGGACGTTACACACAGCGTATCACATTTAACAAACCAAACACTCAAATACTGTTATAGAAGGTAAAGTAAAAACCCAAACCGGTCTGGGCATCAGTACCACTATATCGTAAAACATGGTATATCGCCAAGCCCTTCACAGAAAATTCTCGTTGCCTCTTCAGAAAGTTCCAGGAAATACAAATCACTGATGCATTCTGTTCATGCCTTATGATAAACTTGTGCAAATGTATGAATTGGAAATGTTGAATCCTGTTTTAATGTCTGCATTCCATTATTACATCTGCGCTCTCTGCATTGCAGATTTATATAGGGCCCTACAGACTCCACAGACCTTCTTACTACCCGACCACATAAGAAACTAGTGTGATGAAGACTACATGTATTTAGCTTCATCTGATTATAGGTCGCTGCTAAATAATTTTGGGGCTCTTAAACTCCCTTTTTCAGGACTCTGTCTTTCAAAGATCTTCATTGTAAAGGGTTTAAACACTGTTTCCCATGCTTGTTCAAGGACCCATAAACAATTAATGAACATGCACCTGTGGAACGGTCGTGAAGACACTAACAGCTTACAGACTATAGGCAATTAAGGTCACAGTTACGAAAACTTAGGACACCAAAGAGACCTTTCTACTGACTGGAAAAACACCAAAGAAAGATGCCCAGGGTCCCTGCTCATCTGGGTGAACGTGCTTAGGCATGCTGCAAGGAGGCATGAGGACTGCAGATGTGGCCAGGGCAATAAATTGCGATGTCCGTACTGTGAGACGCCTAAGACAGCGCCACAGGGACACAGGACGGACAGCTAATCATCCTCGCAGTGGCAGACCACGTGTAACAACACCTGCACAGGATCGGTACATCCGAACATCACAGCTGCGGGACAGGTACAGGACGGCAACAACAACTGCCCGAGTTACACCAGGAACGCACAATCCCACCATCAGTGCTCAGACTGTCAACAATAGGCTGAGAGAGGCTGGACTGAGGGCTTGTAGGCCTGTTGTAAGGCAGGTCCTCACCAGACATCACCGGCAACAACGGCGCCTATAGGCACAAACCCACCATCGCTGGACCAGACAGGACTGGCAAAAAGTGCTCTTCACTGACGAGTTGCGGTTTTGTCTCACCAGGGTTGATGGTCGGTTTTCGCATTTATCATCGAAGGAATGAGCGTTACACCGAGGCCTGTACTCTGGAGCGGGATCGATTTGGAGGTGAAGGGTCCGTCATGGTCTGGGGCGGTGTGTCACAGCATCATCGGACTGAGTTTGATGTCATTGCAGGCAATCTCAATGCTGTGCGTTACAGGGAAGACATCCTCCTCCCTCATGTGGTACCCTTCCTGCAGGCTCATCTTGACATGACCCTCCAGCATGACAATGCCACCAGCCATACTGCTCGTTCTGTGTGTGATTTCCTGCAAGACAGAAATGTCAGTCTTCTGCCATGGCCAGCGAAGAGCCCGTATCTCATTCCCATTGAGCACGTCTGGGACCTGTTGGATCGGAGGGTGAGGGCTAGGGCCATTCCCCCAAGAAGTGTCCGGGAACTTGCAGGTGCCTTGGTGGAAGAGTGGGGTATCATCTCACAGCAAGAACTGGCAAATCCATGAGGAGGAGATGCACTGCAGTACTTAATGCAGCTGGTGGCCACACCAGATACTGACTGTTACTTTTGATTTTGACCCCCTTTGTTCAGGAATCCATTATTCAATTTCTGTTAGTCACATGTCAGCGGAACTTGTTCAGTTTGTCTCAGTTGTTGAATCTTATGTTCATACAAATACTTACACGTTAAGTTTGCTGAAAATAAACGCAGTTGACAGTGAGAGGACGTTTCTTTTTTTGCTGAGTTTAGATTACTGCTAAGTGTGTTTTTATTTTTTACAGCTCAATAGCCTAGAGGTAGAGTCAGAAATGTAGCAAATCTGGTTTCACAGAAGAACCACACTGCCCTGAAACTGATTATAGATGTGCAGTTGCACATAGTCTAGAATGGAGGAGCGCTGAATGTGTATCTGCAGAACAGTGCAGAGAGAAAGATCATTGTCACAGGAGAGCAACACATGATTGCCATTGAAAATCTCTATTTCCTTTCTCTCTTTTAGAACTGTTGGGATGAACATGGAAGTATGACGGAGGAACGTGTAACTTGCACAGGGTATTACTGTCACAAGTCTTTCCAGGTGCATTAGGATAGGAACATCATACAAAAGAGTTCTCTGACCAAAGGGGAAAGTAAACTTCATTCAGAACCAGACTGCTGCTTCAACGGCCTAACTAACCACACCAAAACAAACAAAAAGGCATTAGGGTAGATCTCTCATGATAGAGAGAAGCCTCACAGAGCATCATTCTATGCTATTGAGACTGAAATACACCCAAAACTTGAAAGGAAAAACCTAAGGTAGGTTAATTCAGTCCATGTATGCCTAGCCTACATTGTTGAGACATAGCAGGTAAACAATAACTCCAGCTATTTGTATTCAGGACTCTTCTTCTGAGCTTAATTTATTTAAATTCCCTTGAGGGGTAGGGGAGAAAGCTCAAGCAAATAATCACAGCGGAGAAAGAGAGGGACAGAGTATTATTAGTAAGCCGTGCACAGGGCAGGCAGGATGGATAGGAAGGGGTGACACAAATCCCCAAAAGTGCCATACTCTGGTGTAGGAGGGTCAGAGGGGAGGAAGAAAATAGAGAGAGAGAGAGCATGAGGACAAACAAATAGATAAACAGAGAAAGAGCTGATATGGAGAAGCAGGCCTATAGGAGAAGATATAAGTGGAATAGAGGGGGTCGCTGGTGAGCAGCAACATGTGAAGACGCGTTTTCTCGGTGCTCAGATCCAGGTCGAATAAATTTACTATTAATACATGACCAACACCTCCCCCACCGTGTTAATTTTGTAACATTTAATTTGGAATCGAACAGGCCAGCATAGGGGTCCAAGGTTTTCTTCTGGGTATTTTGTTGTTTTTAGCTGTTCTTAATTTTCTTTACATTGTATTACTCTGACCTTTCAGCACCCTGGCCATGTGATCGGACTAACATTCATTTCTGATTACTATGACTATGCCTAATTCACATACTCTAGGCTCCACATGCTTTATCAGCTGGAACGTAAAAGGAAATAACCAGGTGGTCAAGCGTAGCCGTATGCTCATCTTAAGTCCGGACATTGTTTTCCCCAAGAGACCCATCTCTGGTCCAGTGACCATAATAAACTAAAGAGAGGATGGGTAGACCAAATATTTCACTCCAACTTTGGTGCTAAGGCCAGAGGGGCAGCCATCCTTATCAGAAAAGGCACCCCGTTTGCCTCCTCAAAAGTAATTCCAGATACTAATGGCTGATATATTATAGCGATAGGGAAAATGTTTAGCACACAGGTCATTCTGGCTAACCTCTATGGTCCTAATTGGGATGACGCTCAATTTCTCTGACCTCATCGCAACACTTCCCGACCTTACCTCTCATCATTTGATATTGGGCAGAGATTTCAATTGTGTATTGCATCCAAGTCTAGACAGATCCAGACCAAAGCCCAACAATGTAATTTCAAAATTAGGCACAGTAATCAACTCATTTCTAGAATCCTATAATTTGTCTGATCCATGGAAAAGGAGCATTCCTACTGATAAACAGTACTCCTTTTTTTCTCCAGTTCACCGCTCAAACTCTAGGATTGACTTTTTCCTCCTGGACAATAGAATTCTTCCTTTGTAACTAATAGCCAATATCACAGTATTGTTATCTCAGACCATAGCCCTGTCCAGCTACAGTTGAAGGCGGAAGTTTACATACACCTCAGCCAAATACATTGAAACTCAGTTTACCACAATTCCGGACGTTTAATCCAAGTAACAATTCCCTGTCTTAGGTCAGTTAGGATCACCACTTTATTTTAAGAATGTGAAATGTCAGAATAATAGTAGAGAGAATTATTTATTTAATCACATTCCCAGTGGGTCAGAAATTTACATACACTCGATTAGTATTTGGTAGCATTGCCTTTAAATTGTTTAACTTGGGTCAAGCGTTACAGGTAGCCTTCCACAAGCTTCCCACAATAAATTGGGTGAATTTTGGCCCATTCCTCCTGACAGAGCTGGTGTAAAAGAGTCAAGTTTGTAGGCCTTCTTGCTCGCACACGCCTTTTCAGTTCTGCCCACAAATGTTCTATAGGACAGAGGTCAGGGCTTTGTGACGGCCACTCCAATACCCTGAATTTGTTTTCCTTAAGCCATTTTGCAACAACTTTGGAAGTCTGCTAAGGGGTCATTGTCCATTTGAAAGACCCATTTGCGACCAAGCTTTAACTTCCTGACTGATGTCTTGAGATGTTGCTTCAATATATCCACATCATTTTCCTCCCTCATGATGCCATCTATTTTGTGAAGTGCACCAGTCCCTCCTGCAGCAAAACACCCCCACAACATGATGCTGCCACCCCCCGTGCTTCACGGTTGGGATGGTGTTCTTCGGCTTGCAAGCCTCACCCTTTTTCCTCCAAACATAACGATGGTCATTATGGCCAAATAGTTCTATTTTTGTTTCATCAGACCAGAGGACATTTCTCCAAAAAGTACGATCTTTGTCCCCATGTGCAGTTGCAAACTGTAGTCTGGCTTTTTTATGGCGGTTTTGGAGCAGTGGCTTCTTCCTTGCTGAGCGGCTTTTCAGGTTATGTCGATATAGGACTTGTTTTACTGTGGATATAGATACTTTTGGACCCGTTTGCTCCAGCATCTTCACAGGGTCCTTTGTTGTTGTTCTGGGATTGATTTGCACTTTTCGCACCTGAGCGGTATGACGGCTGCGTGGTCCCATGGTGTTTATACTCGCTTGCGTACTATTATTTGTACAGATGAACGTGGTACCTTCAGGCATTTGGAAATTGCTCCCAAGGATGAAACATAACTTTTTTTTTTTTTTTTTTGCTGAGATCCTGGCTGATTTCTTTTGATTTTCCCATGACGTCAAGCAAAGAGGCACTGAGTTTGAAGGTAGGTCTTGAAATACATCCACAGGTACACCTCCAATTGACTCAAATTATGTCAATTAGCCTATCAGAAGCTTCTAAAGCCATGACATAATTTTCTGGAATTTTCCAAGCTGTTGAAAGGCACAGTCAACTTAGTGTATGTAAACTTCTGACCCACTGGAATTGTGATACAGTGAATTATAAGTGAAATAATCTGTCTGTAAACAATTGTTGGAAAAATTACTTGTGTCATGCTCAAAGTAAAGTCCTAACCGACTGCCAAAACTATAGTTTGTTAACAAGAAATTTGTGGAGTGGTTTAAAAACAAGTTTTAATGACTCCAACCTAAGTGTATGTAAACTTCCGACTTCAACTGTAGATATCTGCTTTCCGGACAGTACCGTGTCACAAAGCAAAAATTCTATGAACACGGAAAGAAAGCTGGCAAGTTATATCACCAGGTTTGACAATCCGCTGCTAGCAGCACCATACCTGAAATCTGTGTTGCAGATGATTTAACTTCAACCAATCCAAAAGAAACCAACAATTAATTTAAGCAATTATATTCTGCTCTTTACTCGTCAGAGGCTCTTCCTGACATCTTGTATGCATGCATTTCTAGACAATCTGGACATCCCCAGCCTCAATTCAGATGAACTAACCAACATGGATGCCTCAATAAGTGATGAAGCTACTCTGGCAATCCAGTCCATGCAGCGCAGTAAAGCCCCTGGGCCTGATGGCTTCCCTATTGAATTTTATAAAGCATTCTCCTCTAAATTTTCCCCTATCCTCAGCTCAATGTACAACGAAATCCATTCTAGTCAGAAACTGCCAGACACTTAGCCAGGCGACAATTTTGGTTTTGCTTAAAAAAGACAAGAATCCCCTAGACTGTGGCTCATACCGCCCTATAAGCCTTTTGGGCTGCGATCATAAAATTCTCACAAAGGTCTTCTCGTGCCATTTAGAGACAGTGATGCCTAATATAATTAATTCTGACCAAATCGTATTTATCTTTCTATAATATGCGCCGGCTATTTAATGTAATGTTCTTTATCCTCTACAGTCAAAGGTTGTCATCTCTCTTGATGCTGAGAAGGCTTTCGACCGGCTTGATTGGGAATATCTATTTACCGTACTAGAGAAATTTGAGTATGGCCCGTCATTCCTTTCCTGGATTAAGATTTTGTACTCGTCCCCAGTGGCCTCTGTTCGCACCAACAATGTTACCTACAACTACTTCCCTCTCCACAGGAAGGACAGGCAGGGTTTCTGTTTCTCCCCTTTCCTATTTGATGTCTATTGAGCCTCTTGCTATCGCCCCGCGGGCGGAAGAGAGGATTAAGGGAATATTAAGGGGGCAACATAACTCACAAGGTGTCCTTATATGCAGACAATCTTTTATACCCCATCTCTTGGACATGCTACAAGGTTTTGGGACATTCTCTGGTTATAAGTTAAACCTAACAAAAAGTGTGCTTCTCCCCATTAATCAATTAGCAGAAGGAATTGGGTATGCCAATTTCCCATTTAAGGTGGAGCATCAGGTCTTTACTTATTTGGGGATAAAGGTCACACGCTCATTGAAGGCTCTGTTTAAACAGAACTTCAAAACACTTCTGTAGCGCACTAAGCAGGATTTCACAAGGTGGTCGTCCATTCCCATTTCATTAACAGGTCGCATTCATTCTGTTAAGATGACTGTACTACTTAGGTTTTTGTGCTTATTCCAAATGATTCAAAGTCTATGTTCAAACAACTGGACAGCTACATTTCCAACTTCATTTGGAATAAGTCAAATCCACAAATGAGAAAGGCGGGCTGGGCCTTCCCAATTTTTCACACTACTACCGGTCAGCAAATATATCTAAATGTGTTTATTAGGTTTCTACATTTGAAAACAAGGATGGCCCAACTCATGGAGTTACAGTCAAGCCTTCCAACCCCCCCGATCTCGCTGATCTGCTCCCCCAAAAAATCTGGTCCCAATTCCAAAGTCAATGCCTTAAACTTCGAAGTCCAAAGTTTAAGGCATTGCTTTAAACAAGCAAGCGGCTTCTCCCCATGAACATCTACTCATCTCTTCCCAGCGTCACAGATTGACACGGCATTCCAGTTCTGGCATTGGTACGGTCTGGTGTTTTTTTGTGGCCAATTTGTTGATAACACATTCATCTCATTCGATACTCTGACGGTTGACCATAATATTCCCTATACCCACTTTAGATACCTGCAAACTCGCAGCTTTGCCAAAAAACATTTCCCTTAATTTCCACTCAAGCCTACTAAGTGTCCAGTCGAGAGGTGCTTAGATCTTAATCCTTATCTGAAGGGCACGATCTCCAGACTATACGACATAATACAGAACATTAATCGGCCTTCCTTTGAAAATACAAAATCTGCATGGGAGCAAGAGATAGGTGGCGAGCTACCTGATGATATAAGGCAATAAAGTATTGAGCGTATCCACACATAATTTTGCATAAGGCATTGGCTTATTCGGTTTAAGGTTTTGCACAGTCTCCATTACTCAAATGACAGATTGGCAAAAATCTACCCAAATGTTGACCAAGTGTTTGAGATGCCACCAGAGTCCAGCGACTGTGGGACAAATGTTTTGGTCATGCCCATCTTTGAGTGGCCTCTGGGACCCCATTTCTGAGGCACTCTCACATATGTGTAATACAACGGTTAGCCCCAACCCAGTCACTGCCATTTTTGGGGTACTTCTCCTAGACCAGAATGCTACCACTCATCAGGCAAATGCGAAATGTCTCGCTGCTAGCTCACTGCCTTGTCCTCTTTCACTGGAAGTCTGCAAAGCCGCCCTCCTTTATGCAGTGGGTTAAGGAGGTGATATCATCTCTGCCTCTGGAGAAGGTTAAGTACACTGTGCATGGGTCCCGACAAAAGTTATACTTTATACGTGGAGAGCCTGTCTTTTACTTAGTGTAACTTGCAGTTTGGTAAGCAGTCATGTCTGTTCTAGTGGCCATTTGTGCTGATAAGAATTTTTTTTCCTCCATTGTTTTTGTTTCTATCACTGTTTGTTTCTGTTTTTCTTTCCTATTTAACTTACTTTTATAGATGCCTTGGTGGGTGGATGGTTTGGAGGGAGGGTGGGAGGGACTGGAGGGTGGGAGGGGATGGATGGATGGATGGGAGAATGAGGGTTGGGGTTGTACTGTTTTAGTTGTTATATGTGAAAATCTATAAATAAAGTTAAAAAAAAAAGAAAAGAAAAGAAGTGGAATAGAGAGGGACGGAGATTGTATGGAGAAAGACCACACAAGAGCAGGTCCAAAGCAGAAAGGTGGAGGTGTGTGGTGTGTGTATGTGCCTGAGAGCACAGTGGGATAGAGAGAACCTTACTGCTTTCTTCCCTAGGGGAAGAATATCAATCTGCAAGAGCCCTAGACAACACGATCCTACAGATGAAATGTACTATCAGTCTCTCACTGAATGAGAACACAAACCTGTTCTGCCTACCTCTCCTCTCTTCTCTGTTGCAATGTTGGGCAAATATCTAATGTATGCTAAGCTGCTGCTGCCATGGCAACCCCTGCACAGGCATACAGGATTTGGACTCAGTTCAACACAGAGAGAAAGAGTGTGGTGGGGCTGAATGGGCTGCTGGACTGTAATCCTCAGAAAGGGGACAATTCCAGTAGACCCCCTTGTTAGAGCCAAATTCCCGTACTGTCAGTCTCACTATAAATGTTTATGTTTTGCCTAAATGGAGTCAGGAAATATTGACGTATTAAATATAACTATGAATATTGCAATATGAATTATGGAGTATGGTTGATGAACTGATGTTTTTGGTTTTCTATTATTATCATTGGTATTAAAAGCAATAGAGTCTCTCCTGGGCACACCCCTTTTTTTTCTACATGTTCCCCTTCTGGGTTTGGCCGGTGTAGGCAGTCATAGTAAATAAGATTTTTTTTCTTAACGGACTTGCCTAGTTAAATGACCGCTAATACTTGGAACTAAGAAAGCTGCAACTAGTCTATACTCTTGTTTACCATTTAAAGCTGATCGCTTTGGCTTTGATCATGGATGGAACATTGCCTATGAAATTACCTTTGTTTGGAAAAAACATTGTTTGTTTTTATACAATTGAAGCTTTTGAGTCCTTCAGAAAGTATTCATATCGGCGGAGCTAGAAAGTTGTCTGTCAGAAGTATTACAATGTAAACATACTTTTAATCCATCTGTCTGGATATTTCAAGACATGACATATGAGTGTAGTGAGATCCCAAATGGCTGGACGATTCTATTCTCATCACTCATCCTGAAAAAAATTATATTAAAAAAGGGGAAATCAATTAATCCGCCATCATTAACACAATGGAAAAATCTAATTATTTTGTTATTAAAATATTTAAATAGCTTTGGAGACCGAGAAAAACAAATTGGTACAATTTAAAGCCATTTGGCAAACAATAATGCAGGCACTAGGGATGGAGGTTTGAGCATGCAGGTCTGGTAGAGGAGACCTGCATACAATTTTTCCGAGGCAAGCCGAAGTCGGTAGCCGAAGTCTACACTCTTTTATCGGTGATTGGGCAACAGCAGAAATTCTTCAATGAAGTAAGTGTGTGCTGTCATTTAACGAGAGACTAATAGTTTAAGCAGTTGTTTGTGTACGTCTGTTATGTATGTTTGTATTTAGTGCGAAAGTCACATTGTCGCGTTACAGCCTGAATTCAAAAAGGTTTTGTATTCCCTCACCCTCTACACATAATACCCCATAATGACAAAGTGAAAACATGTTTTTAGACATTTTTGCAAATGCATTTAAAATAAAATACAGAAATATCTATTCACACCCGAGTCAATACATGTTAGAATCACCTTTGGCAGCGATTACAGCTGTGAGTCTTTCTGGGTAAGTGTAATAGATTTGCACACATGGATCAGCGTTGGAAATTAACACCCACCACTCACGGGTAGATTTTGTCATTGGCGGGTAAGAATGTCTATTTCACCAGCCACGTTGGCGGGTGGTCACAGAGCATTTGGGAACAGTTGTTTTTATAGTTTTTTTTTATCCAAAGACCACATGTAGAGAAGTTGGTTGTATTGACAAGGCTACTAAAGTGTGACTTTGTCCGCGTGTTTCTTGGACAGTTATATCATTGTGTTCACAGTGCCATGCTACCACAAGAAAACAGACAGACTGATCTACACACAATACCCCATAATGTCAGTGGAATTAAGTTTTTAGAAATGTTTACAAATTAACAAAAAATTAGAAGCTGAAATGTCTTGAGTCAATAAGTATTCAACCCCTTTGTTATGTCAAGCCTAAACTTCAGTAAAATGTGCTTAACACTAGAACCGCTGGGCGTCAACGGACCCCCATTCAAGCTAATGACTGCAACATTCTAACAGTGTAATTCATATATTTCATACAGTGCATTCGGAAAGTATTCAGACCTCTTCCCCTTTTCCACATTTTGTTACGTTACAGCCTTATTTTCAAATGGATTCATGATTTTTTACCTCAATCTACACACAATATCCCATAATGACAAAATGAAAACAGGTTTAGAAATGTTCGCCAATGTATAAAAAATAAAAAACAGAAGTACCTTATTTACATAAGTATTCAGACCCTTTGCCATGAGACTTGAAATTGAGCTCAGGTGCATCCTGTTTCCAGTGATCATCATTGAGATGTTTCTACAAATTGATTGGAGTCCACCTGTGGTAAACCATGCAGTACAAGTGAGTTGTCACAAGCCAAAACAGCAATCAATCACTGTGTGCAACATGAAGCCTTCAAATAGGAATTCAAATGCCCTGAGAAAGGAAAACAGTCGCCAAAACAAAGTACACTCAAAAAGCTGAATTGATGAGGATAGGTTGCTGAGGGTGGGAGGCCGCTTACCCTCTGCCGACCTGTCAAGACGAAAAACATCCTCTCATCATCTCACGGACGCACAATGTCGCCACTCTGCTGGTAAGACATTATCACGAGCAAGTGGCTCACCGTTATTTTTCAGATGGAGCTATTCGAGCAGCAGGCTTCTGGATTATTGGGATCAAACGTCTGGTCTCTGGTATCATCCACAATTGTGTCACCTGTCGCAAGGTTAGAGGGAGGTTAGTTGAGCAAAATATGGCTGACTTGCCTGCAGACATACTCACATCCGAGCCACCATTCACCAGCGTTGGACTTGATGTGGTTGGACCATGGAACGTCATAACTCGTCGCACTAGTGGTAGTGCAGGCTCCAAGCGCTGGGCGGTACTCTTTACATGTAAGTCTACTAGAGCAGTCCATATTGAGCTCATCGAATCCATGTCCACATCCAGCTTCATCAAGGTGTTTTTTCTCCATCCGTTGTCCAGCAAAAGGTACAAACTTTATAGGTGCCTGCAGGGAACTTGGAATCAACAGAAATGACTCAGAACTGAATAAATACCACACAGACAAGGAATGTGTACTTGGATATTTAATCCCCCACACTTGTCTCATATGGGTGGTTCTTGGGAGAGACTCATTGGGTTTGCCAGACGTATCCTAGATGCTATGCTGTTTCATACGGGCTCCACTCGTCTCACACGAGGTCTTGAGCACTCATGTCTAAAGTTATGGCAATAATCACTGCGAGACCCCTAGTGTCAGTGTCAACCGACACTTACATGCCTGCCATTCTCACATCCTCAATGTTACTGACACAAAAGACCAGCGCTACTTCAGCCCATTCTGGATGCTTCCACACGAACAGTGGCGATCCGTCAGTCAGGGCAGGTGAAGCAGAGCGCCACATTTATAAAAAAATTATAATTGTGTGTGTGTGTGTGTGTGTGTGTGTGTGTGTGTGTGTGTGTGTGTGTGTGTATATATATATATATATATATATATATATATATATATATATATATATATATATATATGCATACATACATGGGATGCACAATATTTCAGTGAGCATATCGGAATCGGCCGATATTAGCTAAAAATGCCAACATCGGTATCGGTCGATGTCTAGTTTAACGCCGATGTGCAAAACAGATGTCAAAGCTGACGTGCATACCTATATAAAATGTAGGTACATGTCGTAATGACGCCACGTAAAATTTGGCGCTACACGTGCAACACAGCATTCATAACCTAGCCCACAATGTCTGCTGTGTGGATCAAACAGTCAACAAGTCAAGCAGTCATTTGAAAGAGTAAGAAAAGTGTGCTGGGAGTGTTTTTATTATAGTGGTTACGATTGACTTTCATTGTGTTCCATGGTGTTTATCACCCCCAAGTGGAGCTTTCTGGCACTTAGAAAGACTGCACAAAAACAGGAAGTAGAGTAGTGTGCAGCTAAAAACAACGCTACGGTGCAGTTCGTTCAGTGTAGCTATTTCTGGTCACGCTTCAGCCTCGGAAAATATTTGTTTGTAAGTTCAATTCAAGCAGATTGCTAGTGATGATAATATTGTTATTGATAGAATTGCTTACTTATCAATGTTAGTTGGTTACATTTACTCACGCAAATTGCCTTGCCTTTCATGTATCCCGTCAGCTGTATTAGTTTGCTTGTGCGTCATGTAAGGGTATTGTAAAACATACTATAGTTTTGCTACTGTTTCTAGTGTAATATGCTTTGTTATTGTACAGAGGTGTTTGCACATTATTGTAGTAATGAAAGGAGTTGGCTAGTTGCTACTTATATGGTAATTATCTGCTTTGGCGTCATGGCAGATACATGCTGTAGCCGAAGTCGGTAGCCGACTTCGTATATCTTTGTTGTTCCATAGAAAGTATCTGTGAGGGGAAAAATTGTGTTTATACGCTAACATCCAAGCTAAAATTGCCTGCATATGGAATTTGGCAAATTTTACTGGGATTTTATCAACATCAAAATTACATTGAAGCAAAAATTCTAAACCACCACCAGAGTCAAATAAATACTTAGGGAAGACATTCCAAAAACTGTTCTGGTTCTTAATATAATTCAGAATCCAATTTATTTTAAAAGTATTATTTAGAGTATTGAAATCTAAAACCTCAAGACCTCATTGTTCTTGGGTATTAGTGAGAATATCTTTCCGTAGATAGTGAGGCTTGTTCCTCCAAATAAAATTATAAATCAAATCAAATTTTATTTGTCACATACACATGGTTAGCAGATGTTAATGCGAGTGTAGCGAAATGCTTGTGCTTCTAGTTCCGACCATGCAGTAGTATCTAACAAGTAATCTAACAAATTCACAACAACTACCTTATACACACAAGAGTAAAGGAATGAATACGAGTATGTACATATAAATATATGGATGAGCGATGGCTGACCGGCATAGGCAAGATGCAGTAGATGGTATGGAGTACAGTATATACACATATATATGAGATGAGTAATGTAGGATATGTAAACATTATATAAATGGCATTGTTTAAAGTGGCTAGTGATACATTATTTCATCCAGTTATAATTATTAAAGTGGCTAGAGATTTGGTTCGATGGTAGAACGGCATAGGCAAGATACAGTAGATGGTTTAGAATACAGTGTATACATTTGATATGAGTATGTTGGATACGTAAATCTTATATACAAAATTGTTTAAAGTGGCTAGTGATACATTTGTTACATCCAATTCCTATGTTTAAAGTGGCTAGAGATTTAAGTCAGTATGTTGGCAGCAGCCACTCAATGTTAGTGATGGCTGTTTAACAGTCTGATGGCCTTGAGGTAGAAGCTGTTTTTCAGTCTCTCGGTCCCAGCTTTGATGCACCTGTACTGACCTCGCCTTCTGGATGATAGCGGGGTGAACAGGCAGTGGCTCGGGTGGTTGTTGTCCTTGATGATCTTTTTGGCCTTTCTGTGACATCGGGTGGTGTAGGTGTCCTGGAGGGCAGGTAGGTTTCCCCCGGTGATGCGCTGTGCAGTCCTCACTACCCTCTGGAGAGCCTTACGGTTGTGGGTGGAGCAGTTGCCGTACCAGGCGGTGATACAGCCCGACAGGATGCTCTCAATTGTGCATCTGTAAAAGTTTGTGAGTGATTTTGGTGACAAGCCAAATTTCTTCAGCCTCCTGAGGTTGAAGAGGCGCTGTTGCGCCTTCTTCACCACGCTGTCTGTGTGGGTGGACCAATTCAGTTTGTCCGTGATGTGTACACCGAGGAACTTAAAACTTTCCACCCTCTCCACTACTGTCCCCTCGATGTGGATAGGGGGGTGCTCCCTCTCCTGTTTCCTGAAGTCCACGATCATCTCCTTTGTTTTGCTGACATTGAGAGGTTATTTTCCTGACACCACACTCCGAGGGCCCTCACCTCCTCTCTGTAGGCCGTCTCGTCATTGTTGGTAATCAAGCCTACCACTGTAGTGTCGTCAGCAAACTTGATGATTGAGTTGGATGCGTGCTTGGCCACGCAGTCATGGGTAAACAGGGAGTACAGGAGAGGGCTGAGAACGCACCCTTGTGGGGCCCCAGTGTTGAGGATCAGCGGAGTGGAGATGTTGTTTCCTACCCTCACCACCTGGGACCGGCCCGTCAGGAAGTCCAGGACCCAGTTGCACAGGGCTGGAGTCGAGACCCAGGGTCTCGAGCTTAATGACGAGCTTGGAGGGAACTATGGTGTTAAATGCTGAGCTGTAGTCGATGAACAGCATTCTTACATAAGTATTCCTCTTGTCCAGATGGGTTAGGAGCAGTATGCAGTGTGATTGCGATTGCGTCGTCTGTGGACCTATTGGGACGGTAAGCAAATTGGAGTGGGTCCAGGGTGTCTGGCAGGATGGAGGTGATATGATCCTTGACTAATCTCTCAAAGCACTTCATGATGACGGAAGTGAGTGCTACAGGGCGATAGTCATTTAGCTCAGTCACCTTAGCTTTCTTGGGAACAGGAACAATGGTGGCCCTCTTGAAGCATGTGGGAACAGCAGACTGGGATAGGGACTGATTGAATATGTCCGTGAACACACCAGCCAGCTGGTCTGCGCATGCTCTGAGGACACGGCCAGGGATGCCTAGCCACTGTGCTTTTACACCTGCATTGCTTGCTGTTTGGGGTTTTAGGCTGGGTTTCTGTACAGCACTCTGTGACATCAGCTGATGTAAGGGGGGCTTTATAAATAAATTTGATTTGATGCCATCTGGGCCGGCAGCCTTGCGAGGGTTAACACATTTAAATGTTTTTTTCTCACATTGGCTGCGGTGAAGGTGAGTTCGCAGGTTTTGGTAGCGGGCCGTGTCGGTGGCACTGCATTGTCCTCAAAGCGAGCAAAGAAGTTGTTTAGTTGGTCTGGGAGCAGGACGTCATGGTCCGCGACGGGGCTGGTTTTCTTTGTAGTCCGTGATTGACTGTAGACCCTGCCACATTCCTCTTGTGTCTGAGCCGTTGAATTGTGACTCTACTTTGTCTCTATATTGACGCTTAGCTTGTTTGATTGCCTTGCGGAGGGAATAGCTACACTGTTTGTATTCAGTCATGTTTCCGGTAGCCTTACCCTGGTTAAAAGCAGTGGTTCGCGCTTTCAGTTTTGCGCGAATGCTGCCATCAATCCACGGTTTCTGGTTGGGGAAGGTTTTAATATTTGCTATGGGTACATCACCACCAATGCACTTGCTAATAAACTCGCTCACCGAATCAGCGTATACATCAATGTTGTTGTCAGATGCTATCCGGAACATATCCCAGTCCACGTGCTCGAAGCAATCTTGCAGCATGGAATCAGATTGGTCGGACCAGCGTTGAACAGACCTGAGAACTGGCGTTTCCTGTTTTAGTTTCTGTTTGTAGGCTGGGAGCAACAAAATGGAGTCATGGTCAGACTTGCCGAAAGGAGGGCGGAGAATAGCCTTGTATGCATCACGGAAGTTGGAATAACAGTGATCCAGGATTTTACCAGCCCGGGTGGCACATTCGATGTGCTGGTAAAATTTCGGGAGCCTTGTTCTTAAATTAGCCTTATTAAAATCCCCAGCCACAATAAATGCAGCCTCAGGATATGTGGTTTCCAGTTTACATAGAGTCCGATTAATTTCTTTCAGTGCCGTCTATGTATCAGCTTGAGGGGGGATGTACACGGCTGTGATTATAATCGAGGAGAATTCTCTTGGTAGATAATGCGGTCTGCATTTGATTGTAATGAATTCTATGTCAGGTGAACAAAAGGACTTGAGTTCCTGTATGTTGTTATGATCACACCACGTCTCGTTAATCATAAGACACACACCCCCACCCTTCTTCTTACCAGATAGAAGTTTGTTTCTGTCGGCGCGATGCGTGGAGAAACCAGGTGGCTGTACCGACTCTGATAACGTGTCCTGAGTGAGCCATGTTTCCGTGAAGCAAAGAACATCATTTAGAATCTTATCTAAGTCCTTTACAATTTTAGTGGATAATTCAAGTGATAACGAGACATAAACCGATCTGGATAACCCTTCAGCTTTGGACAATAAAACCCGACCGTATAACAAAATATCTCTCAGCAACCAGAGGTCCAATTTCTTCTTTGTTTTCTCAATAGTGGGGTTAAAATTTAATTCACTCCTTTGTTTTTCATCCTTGCATATAACAATTCCAAGATAAGTAACCTTATCTTGTATTGGGATACCATATACTTCCTGCAAAACACAATCCTTGAGTGGAAATAAGACTGACTTATTGATATTCATTTTCAAACCCGAAACTAAGGAAGTCTTCAATACAAGAAACTGCTTTAGAAACCTCATTCCTGTCTCTCAAAAATATGGTGGTATCAGCCAGTTGACATAGTTTAAATTCCTTGCCAAGTGCTGAAATACCTTGAAAATTCCCTTTCTTGATATGAAGAGCCAAATAAAAATGGACTAATTGGGCAGCCCTGCCTAATGCCACGGCCAATATCAAATCTTTGGGATGTCCCATGAGCTAGTTTTACAGAGCTAGTACAACCACTATATAAAGTTTGGACTGCTTTCAAAAAAAAGTCACCAAATCCAAAACAACGTATTGCTTTGAACATAAACTCATGTTCTACAGTGTCAAAAGCGTTAAAATCAACAAACATAAGAAAACTATCATCAAGGATGAGGTCATTATAGTCAGTCATATCTAAGATCAACCTGATGTTATTACTAATGTGTCGACCATGCATAAAACCTGAATGTTCTTCATCAATTATATGATGCAAGCCTTGTTTCAACCTCTTAGCAAATACAAGGGCAAATAGTTTCCCATCATTATTCAACAGGCTAATGGGCCTCCAGTTGTTTATATAAAGACTATCCTTATTAGGTTTGGGAATCAAAGTAATTACACCTTGCTTTAAGGAAGCCGGTAACTCCCCCTTTTCTATTGATTCTTGGAACATAGCAAGAATGAAAGGTTTATCATTGAATGCTTTATAAAACTCGCTTATTAAACCGTAATTTCCAGGGGACCTATTGTCCTTCAGGCTTTAATACAGTCTTTTATCTCAATTTCAGATAACTCATCATCACAAAAATCCCTGAAATCATTATCTATCTTCTTAGCAATGTTTGCTACATTGTCTAAGATGAGATCCATATTGGAAGTTGACTGGGCTGATGTATACAGACTCTGATAAAACTGAGCAACATGCTGAGAGATCTCTCTTGGATTTTCATTGGGAGTATTATTAATCATTAATTTACATATGGAAGTCTTTTCGCCTGGCCTTTTTTCTAAATATTTTGTATTTTTCTCTCCTTCTTCCATCCATTTTCGTCTTGATCTTACAAACGCTCCCCGGGCCTTTTCCTCGTAGATACAGTCTAACTGCATTTGCAATGATGATAGCGCCAGTAACTCCTGATTAGTTAGTTCAGGGTTTTTTGTATAATGCATTATTCCCTTTATGATGTCATATTCTTTCTCTCTCTTGGCACGAGCAATTTCTTTCCCCATTGAAATAGCCAAAAGCCTTATATCAAATTTCATTAGCTCCCAGTAACTTCCAATCATATTCATAACACAGGCACAATTCCAGTATTTATCAATAATTCCTGCTACTTCCTTCTTAAATACTTAATTATCTAGTAAGGTCTTGTTCATTTTCCAGTAACCTTTACTAACTTTTTTTTTGTTGACAAACCATGCATATTTATCTTTATTGAGATCCCTTTGTGGTCTGTTAAAATCGATGGTTCAATCGAGACTGTATCAACCTTGTCAGCCATATCTTCAGATATCAGCCAGAAATCAATACGGGATTATATAGATACATCTTTGGTACTCCATGTAAACATAATCTTATCTGGGTTCTTATGTCTCCAAATATCTAGAACACCTAACCTTAGACATATATTCCTTATCTCACAAACAGAATTGCTATCCTTAAGAGGCCATCGATCTAAATGATCATGTAATACTGTATTAAAATCTCCACCCCATATTACATTGGCCAATGGAAATTTAGACAATTTTACTTATTTTCCTCTCAACGTCTCTAAATAAAACACAGTTACTTGACTTGTTATTGGAGGCATAAGTATTTACAACAATGAATTGAGTTTGGTTGACATCTACTAATAGTATAATCCATCTCCCTGTATTATCTGCTTCATGACTCAATATATGACCCTTAAAGTTGCCTTTTAAAATAGCGACACCTGCTGACCGATTAGTACCAAATGAAAACCAAATATCACTCCCCCATTGACTCTTCCAAAACGCAGTATCTGTGGAACAGGCATGAGTTTCTTGAATGAAATAAAAGTCGGCACTTTTACCCTTACAATACGAAAATAAAGATTTCCTTTTCAAGGTATTACGGATTCTCCTGGCATTAATAGAAAAAACAGAAATTGACATTTACTATCACAGTGACTATATGAAGAATATTAACTTCTTGGGGATGGGCGCATGAGGTGACCGTTTTGGAGAGCCCAAAGTAAAATGCCTCCCACTCAGGCCCAGAAAATAGGATTGGTTTCCATTGGATAGGAAACACTCAATTTTCCAAAACTGTTAACCATTTGTCTGTGAGTAAAACAGAACGCATATAGCAGGCGAAACCCTGAGGAATTTCTGTCCTGGAAAAAGTGATTTTGACACATTGCTCATTTGGGAACCCCTCCCTCATGAAAATGACCATATAAGGGCATATGAATGCAGTACCCATCGCTTCCTTTAGATGTCAACAGTCTCGAGACAGTGTATTTTTTTCATTTTGGATGAATAAGACCAGAGAAGAAGACCAAACAAGGAAGTCACTCTGATGACAACAGTAGGCTGGGCGCGCTCGCGAAAGCGCGCAGTGTCTTTTTTACCGTCGTTATCGATCAGTTTATATTCCGGTTGATTTATAATAGTAAATATACGTAAAAGTGTTCCTAAGGATACATTTAAAACTATGTTTGATTGTTGTTGGACAAGTTTATAGGTATAAGATGAACGAGTTCGCGTCACGTTTTAATGGAGTAGTGGAGGCTGTCATTTCTGATTATAACGCGCAAACCAAATGGAGGATTTATGGATAAAATACGTTACTTTTTCTAACAAAAGAACCATGGATTGTCTTCGTTGGACACTTAGGATGACCTCAGCAGAAGTTCTTCAACAGGTAATTGATTTGTTTTCGCTGTGAAATGTGTTGTGTGTGTGCCATGATGGCTAATCGATACATGGCTATTGGAAAATATGTGAGGTGCTACTCTCAAACAATCAAATGTGCTGCTTTCGCCGTAAAGCCTTTCTGAAATCTGACAATGCTGTGATATTGCCAAGAAACAGAGCTTTTGATGAGTATGGAACACTTGTATATTGGTGGATGTTTAATAATTCAACTTTTGGATTTTGAATTTGGCGCTTTACATTTTACCTGGTAGTGTCGGGAGGAGCCCGCTAGCGCCCCAGTGATCATTGAGAAGTTAAACTTGTATACGTTCACATAAATCGGGTTCTCACAAAAAGAAAAGTTATAACTAGTTGCAAATAAAACAGTCCTTTGCACCACGCAAGTGGTTGACCTAAATTATATATATATTATTTATTTATTTTATACAATTGAAAATAACATTGTACCATAGATTGGTAAAACGAATAGCCATCAAGCTAACATTAGGTGTCAGTGCGAATTTCCTGCCATAAAAAAATGTATATATAAAAAAAAAAAAGCTTGGCTCACACAAACAATGCTCTTTCCTCAAGAAATATAAAGATTTATCAGATGCAAATAAAACTCAGTCCTGCACAACTCACTTGATAAATCCAGCCGTCAACAAGCTACACGTCAGCGTGAATTTCCCTTCCATTAACAAAAGCCTTGGCTCCAACAAAGTATGCACTTATCCCCTCCTTCCTTGCTCTCTCAATCATCGGCCACAGACAATTCCAAGCATCTTTGTCAAATGCTGTCAGATCCTCCTTGAACCTCAGATTGTTCTTCTTTACATAGTCATTTTTCTTTGCACTTTTCCACGTCATATCCCTCGCTGTCCTGGAGATGAATCTCATGATCACTGGTCGTGGTGGCTGGTTGTTTCCCCCCATCTCTCAGCCTACCCAGGCGGTGCACTACATCCAGAGAACCTGCAACAACATTCCGCTCCTCCTCCGGGACTATTGCCCTGCAAATGTCCTTCAATCTTGCTTTTGCTTTTCTGTTATTCCATAAATTCGAAGATTCCATCTCCGACCATACCAGTCATTCTCGTTAACCTTTGACTCAATTTCCGTGAGTTTCTTCTCCTGCTTTGCAACCTGAATTTTCAATGTTGCGTTCTGCTGCTTCAGAGTTTTTACTTCCTGAGCTTTGAAATCAATTGCTTTCTTCAGGTTAACAATACTGATAGTGTTCTTTTTCACCAAATCCATGATGTCATCTGCGCTCTCTTTGATTTTAGCTATGAGGATGCGGACAATGTTGTCCTGTAGCTGGCTCAGTGATGGTTAAATTCTCAGTTTCTTTGGAGTTGCTCCTTGGTTGGGGTATTCGGGTATGAATCACATTCACCCCCTTTTTTACACTGCAAGCATATGAGTGAGTTTCAGCAATGCCTCTTTTCTCCTTGGAAGTTTCAACATCCATTATCTCAGCAACATTTTGGCCATGTCCTGATTCCATGCTGCTAGCTATGAAGACGTTAGCTAGTTCACTTAACTAAACACGCACGCTGACACTTTTCGATAGCTAGCTTGTTCGTTGGAAATCGTCAAATATAATTCAATGGTTTGATTAATTACACAATTATTTAAAATAGCTACATTGTATGGTAATATATAATTTTTGCGAAAAAAAATAACAATTGCAACTGCAGCCTAAAACTACAAACTTTGCGAGAAAACCCCAAAATTGTTCCTCAGCTAGAAATGTTACACCCTCTCATGACGCCATCTTGAGCCCCTCTGTCTATCGCTGGTCGAAATGTCAGTCGTGAAGCTAATAGCAGTGACGCTATTACTGTGTAACTCTAGTAGGGCAACATCTGAAAAATAGCACACTTGGTAGTGTGTACCGGTGCTCGAACAGTCGGCGAAAGCCAACATCACCCACGACAGAGAATGGTTGATTGTTTTTAAGAATGACAGATTTATTCAGTTATCTTAGATTAATTCTGACTATTTTGAGGCAGTGCCCAACTGACCAGGGCATCTCAAGTTGGACAAACAGTACTATTGCTGCTTTTTTCAAGTAAATGTTTTTTGAGGAAGAATGTGAGCACACTCGTTCGGTTAGCCTAACCGAGTTCGGCTAGGCATCAGCCGAACCGAAGCATGGTGACCAGGGGTTGGAACCGAAATAACTTTTCAATCGTTTTGTTTTGAACAGAACCATTACATTTTTTGTTCTGTTCCAAATCTAATTTTATTTGTCACATACACATGGTTAGCAGATGTTAATGCGAGTGTAGCACAATGCTTGTGCTTCTAGTTCCGACCATGCAGTAGTATTTAACAAGTAATCTAACAAATTCACAACAACTACCTTACACACACAAGAGTAAAGGAATGAATACGAGTATGTACATATAAATATATGGAAAATTGTTTAAAGTGGCTAGTGATACATTTGTTACATTCAATTCCTATTATTTAAAGTGGCTAGAGATTTAAGTCCGTATGTTGGCAGCAGCCACTCAATGTTAGTGGTGGCTGTTTAACAGTCTGATGGCCTTGAGATAGAAGCTGTTTTTCAGTCTCTCGGTCCCAGCTGTGATGCACCTGTACTGACCTCGCCTTCTGGATGATAGCGGGGTGAACAGGCAGTGGCTCGGGTGGTTGTTGTCCTTGATGATCCTTTTGGCCTTCCTGTGACATCGGGTGGTGTAGGTGTCCTGGAGGGCAGGTAGTTTACCCCCGGTGATGCATTGTGCAGTCCTCACTACCCTCTGGAGAGCCTTACGGTTGTGGGCGGAGCAGTTGCCGTACCAGGCGGTGATACAGCCCGACAGGACGCTCTCGATTGTGCATCTGTAGAAGTTTGTGAGTGTTTTTGGTGACAAGCCAAATTTCTTCAGCCTCCTGAGGTTGAAGAGGCGCTGTTGCGCCTTCTTCACCACGCTGTCTGTGTGGTTGGACCATTTCAGTTTGTCCGTGATGTGTACGCCGAGGAACTTAAAACTTTCCACCTTCTCCACTACTGTCCCGTCGATGTGGCTAGGGGGGTGCTCCCTCTGCTGTTTCCTGAAGTCCACGATCATCTCCTTAGTTTTGTTGACGTTGAGTGAGAGGTTATTTTTCGGACACCACACTCCGAGGGCCCTCACCTCCTCCCTGTAGGCCGTCTCGTCGTTGTTGGTAATCAAGCCTACCACTGTAGTGTCGTCTGCAAACTTGATGATTGAGTTGGAGGCGTGCTTGGCCACGCAGTCATGGGTGAACAGGGAGTACAGAAGAGGGCTGAGAACGCACCCTTGTGGGGCCCCAGTGTTGAGGATCATTGGGGTGGAGATGTTGTTTCCTACCCTCACCACCTGGGGCCAGCCCGTCAGGAAGTCCAGGACCCAGCTGCACAGGGCTGGGTCGAGACCTAGGGTCTCGAGCTTAATGACGAGCTTGGAGGGTACTATGGTGTTAAATGCTGAGCTGTAGTTGATGAACAGCAATCTTACATAGGTATTCCTCTTGTCCAGATGGGTTAGGGCAGTATGCCGTGTGATTGCGTCGTCTGTGAACCTATTGGGACGGTAAGCAAATTGGAGTGGGTCCAGGGTGACTGGCAGGATGGAGGTGATATGATCCTTGACTAGTCTCTCAAAGCACTTCATGATGATGGAAATGAGTGCTACGGGGCGATAGTCATTTAGCTCAGTTACCTTAGCTTTCTTGGGAACAGGAACAATGGTGGCCATCTTGAAGCATGCGGGAACAGCAGACTGGGGTAGGGACTGATTGAATATGTCCGTAAACACACCAGCCAGCTGGTCTGCGCATGCTCTGAGAACACGACCAGAGATGCCATCTGGGCCGGCAGCCTTGCGAGGGTTAACACATTTAAATGTTTTACTCACATTGGCTGCGGTGAAGGTGAGCCCGCAGGTTTTGGTAGCAGGCCGTGTCGGTGGCACTGTATTGTCCTCAAAGCGAGCAAAGAAGTTGTTTAGTTTGTCTGGGAACAGGACGTCGTGGTCCGCGACGGGGCTGGTTTTCTTTTTGTAGTCCGTGATTGACTGTAGACCCTGCCACATTCCTCTCGTGTCTGAGCCGTTGAATTGTGACTCTACTTTGTCTCTATACTGACGCTTAGCTTGTTTGATTGCCTTGTGGAGGGAATAGCTGCACTGTTTGTAGTCAGTCATGTTTCCGGTAGCCTTACCCTTGTTAAAAGCAGTGGTTCGCGCTTTCAGTTTTGCACGAATGCTGCCATCAATCCACGGTTTCTGGTTGGGGAAGGTTTTAATAGTTGCTATGGGTACAACATCACCGATGCACTTGCTAATAAACTCGCTCATCGAATCAGCATATACATCAATGTTGTTGTCTGATGCTATCCGGAACATATCCCAGTCCACGTGCTCGAAGGAATCTTGCAGCGTGAAATCAGATTGGTCGGACCAGCGTTGAACAGACCTGAGCACGGGCGTTTCCTGTTTTAGTTTTAGTCTGTAGGCTGTGAGCAACAAAATGGAGTCATGGTCAGACTTGCCGCAAGAAGGGCGGAGAATAGTCTTGTAAGCATCACGGAAATTAGAATAACAATGATCCAGGATTTTACCAGCCCGGGTGGCACATTCGATATGCTGATAAAATTTAGGGAGCCTTGTTTTCAGATTAGCCTTATTAAAGTCCCCAGCCACAATAAATGCAGCCTCAGGATATGTGGTTTCCAGTTTACATAGAGTCCAATGGATTTCATTCAGTGCAATCGATGTGTCAGCTTGAGGGGGGATATACACGGATGTGATTATAATCGAGGAGAATTCTCTTGGTAGATAATGCGGTCGGCAGGTGAACAAAAGGACTTGAGTTCCTGTATGTTGTTATGACCACGACTCGTTAATCATAAGACACACACCCCCGCCCTTCTTCTTACCAGATAGATGTTTGTTTCTGTCGGCGCGATGCGTGAAGAAACCAGGTGGCTGTACCGACTCTGATAAAGTGTCCTGAGTGAGCCATGTTTCCGTGAAGCAAAGAACGTTGCAGTCGCTGATGTCTCCACTGTTCCGACCAGCAAAATAAAGTTCTGAATCAGTTCAAACACAAAAAAAGTAACAGTTTATAATCGTTCCTTTCTATTCTTTTTCTAAACCTCAAATAATATATATATATATATATTTTTACATTTAGCTACTTCACCAATGGATAGAGCAGCTTGATAAGGGGTGGGCAAACTATGTACAGTGGGGGAAAAAAGTATTTAGTCAGCCACCAATTGTGCAAGTTCTCACTTAAAAAGATGAGAGAGGCCTGTAATTTTCATCATAGGTACACTTCAACTATGACAGACAAAATGAGGAAAAAAAATCCAGAAAATCACATTGTAGGATTTTTTATGAATTTATTTGCAAAATTTGGTGGAAAATAAGTATTTGGTCAATAACAAAAGATTCTCAATACTTTGTTATATACCCTTTGTTGGCAATGACAGAGGTCAAATGTTTTCTGTAAGTCTTCACAAGGTTTTCACACACTGTTGCTGGTATTTTGGCCCATTCCTTCATGCAGATCTCCTCTAGAGCAGTGATGTTTTGGGGCTGTCGCTGGGCAACATGGACTTTCAACTCCCTCCAAAGATTTTCTATGGGGTTGAGATCTGGAGACTGGCTAGGCCACTCCAGGACCTTGAAATGCTTCTTACGAAGCCACTCCTTTGTTGCCCGGGCGGTGTGTTTGGGATCATTGTCATGCTGAAAGACCCAGCCACGTTTCATCTTCAATGCCCTTGCTGATGGAAGGAGGTTTTCACTCAAAATCTCACGATACATGGCCCCATTCATTCTTTCCTTTACACGGATCAGTCGTCCTGGTCCCTTCGCAGAAAAACAGCCCCAAAGCATGATGTTTCCACCCCCATGCTTCACAGTAGGTATGGTGTTCTTTGGATGCAACTCAGCATTCTTTGTCCTCCAAACACGACGAGTTGAGTTTTTACCAAAAAGTTCTATTTTGGTTTCATCTGACATTCTCCCAATCCTCATCTGGATCATCCAAATGCTCTCTAGCAAACTTTAGACGGGCCTGAACATGTACTGGCTTAAGCAGGGGGACACGTCTGGCACTGCAGGATTTGAGTCCCTGGCGGCGTAGTGTGTTACTGATGGTAGGCTTTGTTACTTTGGTCCCAGCTCTCTGCAGGTCATTCACTAGGTCCCCGTGTGGTTCTGGGATTTTTGCTCACCGTTCTTGTGATCATTTTGACCCCACGGGTGAGATCTTGCGTGGAGCCCCAGATCGAGGAAGATTATCAGTGGTCTTGTATGTCTTCCATTTCCTAATAATTGCTCCCACAGTTGATTTCTTCAAACCAAGCTGCTTACCTATTGCAGATTCAGTCTTCCCAACCTGGTGCAGGTCTACAATTTTGTTTCTGGTGTCCTTTGACAGCTCTTTGGTCTTGGCCATAGTGGAGTTTGGAGTGTGACTGTTTGAGGTTGTGGACAGGTGTCTTTTATACTGATAACAAGTTCAAACAGGTGCCATTAATACAGGTAACGAGTGGAGGACAGAGGAGCCTCTTAAAGAAGAAGTTACAGGTCTGTGAGAGCCAGAAATCTTGATTGTTTGTATGTGACCAAATACTTATTTTCCACCATAATTTGCAAATAAATTCATAAAAAAATCCTACAATGTGATTTTCTGGATTTTTTTTCCCTCATTTTGTCTGTCATAGTTGAAGTGTACCTATGATGAAAATTACAGGCCTCTCTCATCTTTTTAAGTGAGAGAACTTGCACAATTGGTGGCTGACTAAATACTTTTTTCTCCCCCACTGTACATGCATTGAACAGACAAGTGTAGAGATGTGACTGAAATGTTGTAGGTGAGGAGAGCGCTGAGCATCTTGTTGTTATGACATGCATTATCTGAATTATACCCACGGAGGAGCGGCTTCTATGAAGGAACTTTTAAGTTCAGAGAGTTGGCTTAAATAACGTTGGACCAGAACTAGCCCTTGATCATGACTCAGTTCCATGCCACATACTGCCAGCTTGAGCTAGACCAGCATTAGCTAGCTAGCGAACAAGCTTGTGTGTGCAGAGCGGCACCATAATTCAAATAAAAACACATCTTACCTTTTTTGTAGTTAATGTGAAACGTGAACTATTGTATCCTTAAACTAGCATTGAAAAAGTTAATCCATTCATATTAAAAATCTCTCCCCATAATTTTATCATGCTTGTATCGTAAGTAGCTACAATAGACTAAGCTTCGGAGGGAGGGGAGGGGCAGGTAGCTTACACACACAGGCAAAAATATCTCTATTTTGTCTGCTCTGTTCTCTGAACCGGTTCCAACCCCTGATGTTGACGGCTTAACAATCAACAGCCACACACAGGCCAGTGTGGCAGGGAGGTAGTGGGGTCATCCTATGAAAAGGGCTGGTCTGATGAGAAAGGGAGCCAGCTGAGTATCCGAAAGGGAAGGAAGAGAGAGGGGATGAGTGTCACATTGTAAAGCACGCAGCCAGGCAGTGGCTGGCTGGCTGACTGGGGAGCACATTGACAGAGACACACGTGATGCACAAAGGCAGGCAGAGGAGTTGGTGATGGGAGACACACCAGTCCGACATCTCAATGGTGCTTCTCTCCTCTGCTCAGCAGCAGTAGATAGTTGTAGACGTGCTTTACAATCTAGCTAGCAGCACGGCTCTGCTCAGAGAAAACAAGCCCTCCAAGAACAGCTTGCTTAAAGAATTAATAGGTGTGTGTGTGTGTGTGTGTGTTGACTAGGGCTGGGATATATGACCAAAATATCATATGGTATTTTATAAAATTGTTGGCATTTTATATTTTTGAATAAAAATTCTCCATTTGCTTTATCAATAGTGCGTGACCCTATTGTGGCAACACAAATTCTATGTGATTTTTTTTCTCCATTCTGATACTGTTCAATTCAATTCAAATTATTTTCTGCATTTCCATCAATTTCTGCATTTCCTGCACTCATCTGACAATTTCCACACTGCCACAGAGCTGCACGACATGGGCAATTTATTTGTCTTATTTTTAACCAAATGTTGCAACTGCGATTTGACTTGTGATTTAGATCAAAACACTTGGTTGAACTGTTGGAATCAAGGAAATATGTTTATTCTAACTCTATAGTTAGAATATAAATAATAGTGGGCACTTTGAATACAGTGTTGTTTGACATGACGAATGAAAATTCCAGGGAGGAGTTTTTGTGACAGGGTAGGAACCAAAGTGATAGTCAGTGTCTCCTAGGGGACCCTATAATCTTTGGATACATTAACGTTTTTTCATGTAGCCAACATGTTCATGCTTTGCCTATTGATTTAGATGATACTGTTTCACAAACAACATGCTGATTTAGGACTACACCAGGCTGTATTAGATATCTATGTTTGCTCTAACTCAGTAAATTTTTTAGCTAGCTAGCTAGCCAGCCAACTAATTAGCAATTAGCATTAGCGGCTAACATGACTTAGCTAAAACTTGCTAAGAAAAGACAAACTAGCTGTTTGCAGATGTAAGAAACACAAACTAATAGTGTCATTATAGAACGATTGTGGATTTATATTAACTTCTTAGGGAGCGGCAGGTGAGGTGACGGTTTTGGAGAGTCTGGCGTGCCCAAAGCAAAATGCCTGCCACTCAGGCTCAGAAAATAGGATATGCACATAATTAGTACTATTGGATAGGAAACACTGAGGTTTCTAAAAGTGTTAACATAATGTCTGAGTATAACAGAACTCATTTAGCAGGCGAAAACCAGAGAAAAATCTATCCGGAAATCAGTTTCTGGTGACCTATTGCTCTGTTTGACACACTCCCTATTGAATCCATTTGTAACCAGGACTGAGACTGCAGTACCTATGGCTTCCACTAGATGTCAACAGTCTATATACAAAGACTCAGAGAGATTGGAGTAAACAGAACAAATAGGTACAGGAAATGGCCAAGGTAGCTCAGATGTCAACAAGTTTTTTCTTGTTTTCGCTGTGAAATGTGTTGTGTGAATCGCGATGGTTTATGAATTTATGCTAATGCAGAAATATTGGAGGTGCTACCCTCAAACAATCAAATGTTGTGCTTTCGCCGTAAAGCCTTTTTGAAATCTGACAACGCTTTGATATTGCCAAAAAGCAGAGCTTTTGATGACCATGCAACACTTGTATATTGATGAATGTTTAATAATTCAACTTTTGGATTTTGAATTTGGCACCTTGCATTTCACCGGGTAGTGTCGGGAGTAGCGCCCCACCACTCCGTAAGCAGTTAAGAAGCAAAGTGGAAACAACACTATTGTCATCAACATTGTTGAATGTGCTGCATTGACCATGCAGACTGAACGCAAGTGTCTCGTGGTCAAGCAACAATTAATGCGCTCCTTGAGTGACGGGCGGGACTAGGTCTGTGTGGAAAGCGGCATGTGGAGAGGGATGACTCAAGTAGCAGTGTAAACTATAGAAATGGACGTTAAACACGGAATATCACATTTAAAAAAACAAAACATTAAAATACCGTTGTAGAAGGTAAAGTAAAAACCCAAACCGGTCTGTGCATCAATACCTGTATATAGTAAAATATGGTATGCCGCACAGCCCTAGTATGGCTCTATAATAGGCTCTGAAAAACAGTGTGTGCGTGCCTTCCTACACTAACCTAGAGTATGTGCGAATGCTACATTGACTGGGTCGGAATGTGTAGCTTATGCTATCCTATGCTTTTGAGTGAAAATTGGTCCAGATGAAGCCGATAGATGACGTAGCTGAATGCTGATATATTAGCCAAAAGAGCAGAGGAGGTAATGCTGTAGCTTGCTAGCTCTGTCATTAAGTAAATATGAACAAGGGTTCCCAGCAGTGATGGTCTGTAATGGCTGCACTGCATACAGCATCAGTGACTCTGGTAAGCCAGTCAGCCTGATGGCACAGTAAGGAAATTGATGATTGCGAACGCGCCCCCTTAACCTAACCTACATTACTCAGGCACGTCTGCCACTGCCTCCCCCTGCCTGTGCTCACACTGGTGTAATTTATCCTTGAAGCATTTAAAGAGAGCAGCAGGGGGAGCCAGCCAAGCAACACACACACACACACACACACGAGGTAGCGCAGACGCACACATACACAAACAAACTAGTGCAGGGCCCTCTCAGTTAGACACCCCGACACAACACACACAATGTGGGATACAATCACAGCCCTACACATGTGTCCCACATTGTAATAAGACACAAACACAACAAATCTTATAGTAGCTAATTAACATATTACACAGCTATTTGCATGCTGTAACTAACTGTACGGACACACACACACACTTACTCTTACTGTACAAACAGATACAGCTCCACCTGCTATAAAACTAGGGTGGGGTTTGAAAAGCTTCCCCTGGCCAGACAGCTATGGGACAGACTAGAGCAGTAGAGGTGAGTGTGTGCTATGACGCTAGGTCTTACCTGTCAGAGATGTCATGGCTGGCTGCTGCCGTGGCTCCGAGCAGTCCCAGAGCTGCACTCCCCACTGCTGCCTCCATGATACTGACTCACTGCAGGAGTAGCCTGCCAGAGAGGGAGGAGAATGTGGAGAGGTAGGTGAAGAGAGAGGGGAGGGAGAGAGAGATGGTGTGAAGAGGAAGGTAAAGGGGAAGATTGACAAGGGACAAAGATAAGAGGAGAAGAGGAGAGAGAAAGAGAAGCTGATATGTGTGTTTGTAGCCTGGGGATCACATTCAGCAAGCTGCAGATGAAATGCATTTAACCCCCGCTATTCTGGAAGACCAACTCCAACAAGTTACTATAGATAGCTATGGAGCAGGGTTTCTGTTAGGAAATTGTGGCACCAGACACTTTACCGGCAGCATTTTCATTTACCTGACATTTGGACCCATATGTGTGTGTAACATGATTAGGGCGTCCACCCACGGTGCTCAGAATGATAGAAATCACATTTAGATTATGGTCATTCATAAACTACTTAGGGAGCACTCCCGACACTACCCGGTGAAAAGGCGCCAGATTCAAAATCCAAAAGTTGAATTATTAAACATTCATCAATATACAAGTGTTTCATAATTAAACAATTAATGAACATGCACCTGTGGAACGGTCGTTAACAGAACATGCAAGTCGAGGATGCAACGATGTCCGGTCCGATGTCCAGTCCTTCTTACCAAATTCTGATGCGCACTTTGAAGATAGAATAACTGTCCAAATGTACTTTTCCTCAGCCAACAAAACAAGTAATGAGCAGCAAAAGCACTAGCCTATGTCAATCTATCCCCCATTGTTTAAAGGTTTACCTATTCTATTGGTCAGCTTGTCGAGAAAGAAATAGCCTATTCCAAACAGACTCACGGACAGTTGCCATGCCGAGACAATAAGACAGTGGCAGAATAAATTCAACCACACCGTGTGCTGCGGACAATAAAAGTCCACTTTAAGGTAAGTATATTTCGGTGTGTAATAAAGCCCTTTTGTGGGGAAAAACTCATTTTGATTGGCTGGGCCATGCTCCCCGGTGTGTCGGCCTGGCTGCCAAGTGGGTGAGCCTATGCCCTCCCAGGCCCACCCATGGCTGCACCCCTGCCCAGTCATGTGAAATACATAGATTAGGGAGTAATTTACTTATTTATCAATAAAATCTTTGAAATTGTTGCATGTTGCGTTTATATTTCAGTTTAGTATATTTAATAAGTCTGGTAATTCCATCAATTATTAGGCTAAAAAGCATTATTTCTTCTCTAGAACAATTGGCCAGTGCCAATTTGATTTAAAAATCGGCTTTTCAATTGTTATTTTTTGACCAAAAGCCGGCTTTCACCGGCTAACGAAAACCCTGACATGGAAATGTAAAAAAAGACATTTGATTTCTATGAGAAAAAAAAACATGTATTGAGTGAAACAATCCTAAAGAACATGAAATGTTTTAATCAGAAACCGTAGTGAATTTCCTACATATGTAATTAGCTATGTTTCAAGAATCGATATCAGTGCCTTGCATATCAGTTGATGCCTACAAAAAAAGAATACAGGCTGTTTCTTGCCAAATGCCTTTCAATTACACACGCCCAGTGACAGTCAGAGGACTGTTGTGTTGCCTCTCCTTTTCTCTTCCCTCTATCTTTATTAGTGGGTGTGTGAGAGAGTGTTTTCACATGCGAGAATACAAAGGGTGTAGACTTTACCGTGAAATGCTTGCTTACAAGCCCTCCCAACGATGCAGTTAAAAAATAATCAAACAAAAAAACTAACACAAGTAATAAAATACACAAGAACGGAGCTAAACTCAGCAAAAAAAGAAACGTCCTCTCACTGTCAACTGCGTTTAATTTCAGCAAACTTAACACGTGTAAATATTTGTATGAACATAACAAGATTCAGTTCCACAGACAAGTTCCACAGACATGTGACTAACAGAAATGGAATAATGTGTCCCTGAACAAAGGGGGTCAAAATCAAAAGTAACAGTCAGTATCTGGTGTGGCCACCATCTGCATTAAGTACTGCAGTGCATCTCCTCCTCATGGACTGCACCAGATTTGCCAGTTCTTGCCCAGACGTGCTCAATGGGATTGAGATCCGGGCTCTTCGCTGGCCATGGCACAACACTGACATTCCTGTCTTGCAGGAAATCAGCCATACCGCTCGTTCTGTGCGTGGTGGCATTGCCATGCTGGAGGGTCATGTCAGGATGAGCCTGCAGGAAGGGTACCGCATGAGGCATGAGGTCCCTGTAACGCACAGCGTTGAGATTGCCTGCAATGACAACAAGCTCAGTCCGATGATGCTGAGACACACCTCCCCAGACCAAGATGGACCCTCCACCTCCAAATCGATTCTGCTCCAAAGTACATCGCGACTCGTCAGTGAAGAGCACTTTTTGCCAGTCCTGTCTGGTCCAGCGATGGTGGGTTTGTGCCCATAGGTGACGTTGTTGCCGATGATGTATGGTGAGGACCCGACTTACAACAGGCCTACAAGCCCTCAGTCCAGCCTCTCTCAGCCTATTGCGGACAGTCTGAGCACTGAGGGAGGGATTGTGTGTTCCTGGTGTAACTCAGGCAGTTGTTGTTGCCATTCTGTACCTGTCACACAGGTGTGATGTTCGGATATACCGATCCTGTGCAGGTGTTGTTACACGTGGTCTGCCACTGCGAGGACGATCAGCTGTCCGTCCTGTCTCCCTGTAGTTCTGCATCTCACGGTACGGACATTGCAATTTACATCTGCAGTCCTCATGCCTCCTTGCAGCATGCCTAAGCACGTTCACCCAGATCAGCAGGGACCCTGGGCATCTTTATTTTGGTGTTTTCCAGAGTCAATAGAAAGGCCTCTTTAGTGTCCTAAGTTTTAATAACTGTGACCTTAATTGCCTATAGTCTGTAAACTGTTAGTGCCTTAACTTCTTAAAGAGCGGCAGCAGAGGTGACGGTTTTGGAGAGTCTGGCGTGCCCAAAGTAAAATGCCTGCCTCTCAGGCACAGAAAATAGGATATGCACATAATTAGTACTATTGGATAGGAAACACTCTGAAGTTTCTAAAAGTGTTAAAATAATGTGAGTATAACAGAACATATAGCAGGCAAAAACCTGAGGAACATCCATCCAGATTTGCATTTTTTTTGTACATGACATTTTGCTCCAGGCAGCCTATTGATTTCTATGTTAACTAGGACTGAGACTGCAGTACCTATGGCTTCCACTAGATGTCAGTCTTTATACAGTGTCTGGAGGCTCTAGCACTAAGCAGAACAGATAGGAAGAGGAAGTAGTGAAGGAACCACATTTGTCAACAATGTTTCAAGGGCGCGAGATTGTGAGCACGCCCCACTTTATTTTCCTTTCCTGTCGTTCACGTTATCGTCCGGTTGAAATATTACAGTACATATACATAAAAGGATACCTAAGGATACATTAAAAATTATGTTTGATTTGTTTGGAGAAAGTGTATAGGTATATTTGAACGTGTTCTCTTCATGGTTCAATGGGCGACTCAACGGTGGATTTTTTTATCATAACGCGCCAACCAAAAGGAGATTTATGGATATAATAAATGACAACAAAAAGAACAAAAGAACCATTGGATGTCTTCGTTGGACACTTGGGAAGCTCTCCACAGAAGTTCTTCGAAAGGTAAGTGATTTATTTTAGCTCTTATATGGGTTTTGTTTGACCCGCGCTGGATATGAATTTAAGCTAATGTAGAAAATAGGAGAGGTGCTATCCTCAAACAATCAAATGTTGTGCTTTCACCGTGAAGCCTTTTCGAAATCTGACAACACTGTGATATTGCCAAGAATCTGAGCTTTTGATGACTATGCAACACTTGTATATTGATGAATGTTTAATAATTAAACTTTTGGATTTTGAATTTGGCATCTTACATTTTACCGGGTAGTGTCGGGAGCCGGCCGCTTCTCCCTAAGTAGTTAACGACCGTTCCACAGGTGCATGTTAATTAATTGTTTATGGTTCATTGAACAAGCATGGGAAACAGTGTATAAACCCTTTACAATGAAGATCTGTGAAGTTATTAGGATTTTTACGAATTATCTTTGAAAGACAGGGTGCTGAAAAAGAGACGTTTCTTTTTTTGCTGAGTTTATATACAGGGAGTACCAGAACCAGATTAATTTGCATGGGTACAAGGTATTTGAGGTAGATATGTATGTGAAGGCAGGGTAAAGTGACTAAGCATCAGGATAGATAATGGTAAGACTAAAATAAAGAACAGAGTCACAGCAGAATATAAAGTGTTAAAGTGTGTGTGGGTGTATGTGTTTTTGTTGTGTCGGTATGCGTGCATATGTAGTGTATGTGAATGTGTATGGGTTTTGTGTGCCAGTGTGTATAGTCTGAGTGTGCATTAAGTCCACTCAAGATAGGGTCAGTGCCGATAGTCCGGGTAACCATTTAATTAACTATTTAGCTTTCTCGTGGCTATTTAGCAGTGTTATGGCTTTGGGGTAGAAGCTGTATCGGAGCCTGTTGGTTCGAGAGCTGGTGCTCTGATACCATTTGCCGGAAGGTAGTAGAGTGAACAGTCAGTTTATGGCAAAGGTTCCCAAACTTTTTTGGCCCACATCCCCATTCTGATATCATCTGAAAAAGGTGATGTAATGTTCAATGGCCAATGTTAACTTTTTAGTACTTCTGACAGAAGGAATTATGGTTTGAAGTGACAAATGCCTCAAAGGTATTGGGAAGTTCAGAAGCAGTAGTGGTGTGTGAGTAAAATCACAGAGGAAGCCAGAAAAAAAAGCCATATTACAACCTTTGCTGTGATAATTGCGTTGTTTGCTGTATAACTTGTTAGTTCATATGCCTTGCCAATGCCTTGCCCGAGACAATAAGAAAACACAGTGGCAGAAATAATTCATCACAAAACCGGAGCAACATCTGTCCGGTGAAGTAGGCAAAGCATATTGCATGTAACATACAGCTACATGACCTACAGCATAGTCATGCAAGTTAATGTTTCCGAAATTTTCAGACTACTAACCAACTATTGATTTAGAAGGTACCGCAAGTCGCAAAGAAAACAGGAGCTGCCTCAACTATTCCAGCATCATTTCAACTTAAACATTTACAGTGAATTCGGAAAGTATTCAGACCCCTTGAATTTCTTTACATTGTTACATTACAGCCTTATTCTAAAATGGATTAAATAAATAAAACATCCTCAGCAATCTACACACAAAACCCCATAATGACAAAGCGAAAATAGGTTTTTAGAAATGTTTGCTAATTTATAAAAATAAACGTGTTTCCATTGATCATCCATGATACTTTTCTACAGATTGATTGAGTCCACCTGTAGTAAAGTCAATCGATTGGACAGGATTTGGAAAGGGACCCATCTGTCTATAAGGTCTCACAGTTGACAGTGCATGTCAGAGCAAAAACCAAGACATGAGGTTGAAAGAATTGTCCGTAGATCTCCGAGACAGGATTGTGTCGAGGCACAGATCTGGGGAAGGGTACCGAAAAAGTTTTGCAGCACTGAAGGTCCCCAAGAACCCAGCGGACACCAATTCTAAAATGGAAGAAGTTTGGAATCCCCAGAGTCTTCTTAGAGCTGGCCGCCGGGCCAAACTGGAGCAAATGGGGGAGAAGGGCCTTGGTCAGGGAGGTGACCAAGAACCCAATGGTCACTCTGACAGAGCTCCAGAGTTCCTCTGTGGAGATGGGAGAACCTTCCAGAAGGACAACAATCGCTGCAGCACTCAGCCAATTAGGCCTTTATGGTAGAGTGGCCAGACGGAAGCCACTTCTCAGTAAAAGGCACATGAGAACCCGCTTGGAGTTTGCCAAAAGGCACCTAAAGTACTCTCAGACCATGAGAAACAAGATTCTCTAGTCTGATGAAACCCAAGATTGAACTCTTTGGCCTGAATGCCAAGGGTCACGTCTGGACGAAATCTGGCACCATCCCTACGGTGAAGCATGGTGGTGGGAGCCTCATGCTGTGGGGATGTTTTTCAGCGGCATGGACTGGGAGACTAGTCAGGATCAAGGGAAAAATGAACGAAGCAAAGTACAGAGAAATCCTTGATGAAATCCTGCTCCAGAGCACTCAGGAAGGTTCACCTTCCAACAAGACAGCGACCCTAAGCACACAGCCACGACAAAGCAGGAGTGGCTTTGGGAGAAGTCTCTAAATGTCCTTGAGGGGCCCAGCCAGAGCCCGGACTTGAACCTAATCCAACATCTCTGAAGAGACCTGAAAATAGCTGTGCAGCGACGCTCCCCATCCAACCTGACAGAGCTTGAGAGGATCTGCAGAGAAGAATGGGAGAAACTCTCCAAATACAGGTGTGCCAAGCTTGTAGCGTCATACCCAAGAAGACTCAAGGCTGTAATCGCTGCCAAAGTTGCTTCCACAAAAGTACGGAGTAAAGGTTCCGAATACTTATGTAAATGTCATATTACAGTTTTCATTAATAATACATTTGCCATTATTTTGTCATTTGTCATTATTGGATATTGTGTGAAGATTGAGGAGGGGAGAAATAACAATTCAATCCAATTTAGAATAAGGCTGTAACGTAACAAAATGTGGAAAAAGTAAAAGGGTCTGAATACGTTATGAATGCACTGTATACATAATCAAAATCACCTATGCTTAGTCTAATACAGTGACAACTAAAAGATACAAAACATAATTTAGTCCAATCAACATAAGCTAAATATGTGGCTTTCCTTGGTTCGGATTTATTGTGTGCGTGTGTGTGTGTGTGTGTGTGCGTGCGTGCGTGCAGAAAAACATGTTGGCTCACCTTAGTTTTAGAGAAACGCCAATGCCATCCTCTCTTTCATGTTGACGAAACGGTCTATGACTGTCATACAGCATACGCTATTAGTTTTTGTTGTCCTAGGTTACCTGGCTAAATTGCTTGCTTGCTAGCCTAACTTCCTTTCACAGGCAACGATGAGCCAGCTAGTTAACATTAGCCCACTACATTATAAACGTCCATCCTCTCAGGCCAGGGGCACAATGTATGAAGTTATGGTTGGATCAGAATCCCTGTTAAAATCATTGGTCAGTACGGAGAATTTAGAACAACGACAAGTCTAAATCCCTATCTCAATCCATGGCTAATTTAGGAAATTGACAATTTTAGCTAGCTAGCCACCGGAGGACGACACAACAAGATTAATAACTACTTAAGGAGCAGTGGATTATTAAACATTCATAAATATACAATTGTTGCATAGTCATCAAAAGCTCTGATTCTTGGCAATATCACAGCGTTGTCAGATTTCAAAAAGGGTTTACGGTGAAAGCACAACATTTGATTGTTTGAGGGTAGCACCTCTAATATTTATGCATTAGCATAAATCCATAACCCAACACGGGTCTCACAAACGCATAAAATCGCTAATATAAAATCGCTTACCTTTGACGAACTTCTGCTGAGGGCTTCCCAAGAGTCCAACAAAGACAATCCATGCTTCTTTGGTTAGAAAAAGACATTTATTATATACATAAATCTGTTTGGTTGGCGCGTTATGATCATAAAATCCACCGTTGAGTCGCCCATTGAACCGTGAAGAGAACACGTTCAAATTATACCTATACACTTTCTACAAACAAATCAAACATTTTTAAATGTATCCTTAGGTATCCTTTTGGGTATATTTGCTGTAATATTTCAACCGGACAATAATGTGAACGATAGGAAAGGAAAATAAAGTGGTGCGCGTTCACAATCTTGCGCACGTTAAACCTTGTTTACAAAAGTGGTCGCCTGACAATTTCCTCTCCCTATCCGTTCTGGTCAATGCTAGAATTCCCAGACTTTTTATATAGACTGTTGACATCTAGTGGAAGCCATAGGTACTGCAGTCTCAGTCCTACATAAAGTTGTATGCAATAGGCACAATGGAGAAGATGCTTATTTACAAAAAAAACTGCAAATCCGGATGGATTTTCCTCAGGTTTTCGCCTGCTATATCACTTCTGTTATACCTCACATACAATATTTTAACACTCTTAGAAACTTCAGAGTGTTTCCTATCCAATAGTACGAATTATGTGCATATCCTATTTTCTGGGCCTGAGTGGCATGCATTTTACTTTGGGCACGCCAGACTCTCCAAAACCGTAATCTCGGGAGCCGCTCCCTAAGAAGTTAAACAATTCTAACCAGGGCGGCAGGGTAGCCTGGTGGTTAGAGCGTTGGACTAGTAACCGAAAGGTTGCAAGTTCAAATCTTCGAGCTGACAAGGTACATGAATGTATAGGTAAAGTGACTATGCATATATGATAAACAGAAAGTAGCAGCAGCGGGGGGCACAATGCAAATAGTCCGGGTAGCCATTTGGTTACCTGTTCAGGAGTCTTATGCCTTGGGGGTAAAAACTGTTGAGAAGCCTTTTTGTCCTAGACTTGGCACTCCTGTACCGCTTGCCATGCGGTAGTAGAGAGAACAGACTATGATTGGGGTGGCTGGGGTCTTTGACAATTTTTAGGAAGTTCACTTGGATGATCCCCTCAGTTGAAAGAGCAGAATATTGATAGGGATTGAGAAAGAACTGTGTCAGATCTTTAGTTGACATCCCTGGTAATACAGTAGGCCTATATTCATAGAGAAAGAAGTGTTTGAGGACATAGAAACCATCTAATTCGCAATTACCTCCGTCTCAAGTAAGAACCAACTTTATCTCCGATGTTGTCATCTTTAGTTGACGTCCCTGCTAACACAGGAACACGGTAGGCCAATACAGAGCAAGTAAAGTAAAGGCATCTTTTTGTAAGCACCAACTCCAGCACGGCTCATTGGCCAAAACCTACGGGTAAATTAATGGTTTTTTTTTGTGGTTATTGGATCAACTCTGATCAAACGTCACTTTTTGTGAATTTTGGAGTCTCTCTGTAATCAAAACAAGCACAGACTTCATAATTCATAAAAGGTCATGTTAACTGACTGATATCTCATAGAACAAAACGTATAAGATCTCCTAAGCCTGTATTAACCTCAGACCTTATTTTTGGCGTTTATCCCAAAACCACATTCTTTCCACATTCATTTCCCCCATAGGAATGACTGAGCAAACCAGAGGTAACTAATTTCTGTTCTTTTAGGACTACAACCTGGCGAGCTCTATACCCATAGAGAGAAGTGTTATGAAGCGTAGAAACTTCTGGTTCGTAATGACCACCAGTCACTGTCTCAAGTAAGAACAACTTTCTCTGAGATTGTCATCTTTAGTAGATGTCCCTGGCATTTAATCGCGTCTGACGAGCCGATTCTCCCCTCCACTCTAGCCCTCTATCCAGACGGCAATTAGTCAGACCTGACATTTGCATTACGATACCCGCCGTTTGCCATTTAATGAGATGGAAATCATGCTCCCGGTTGGGGTAATTGAGTGACTCAAAACTTATCCATACAACCTCTTGTACATTTCCGGCCTACTCACCGCCTCGTGCTTTTCAGAGAGCTTCCGATTGTGTTTGCGACCTTATAAACAGTACGTGGGAAAATGTTGTGCGGTTGGCGCTAATCAGACCATCATTCAGTGGAATGAATGGGGAAGGTGGGAGGCACGGCTAAAACGCCATGAAGAAGAGAAAATTGTTGCAGTTTCTGAAGCTACTCAAAGTAGGCTATTTAAACATTTGAATAATTCAAAGAAGAGAGATAACTCACCAACTAGACAGTATATGGAAATAAATGGCTGTAGTGTAGGGTTTACAGTGTTTGATAGGCAATGCAAAGACATGACGCCATCAGATCTTTCACTGTTGGTCCTTCTTCAACCAAGCCTCTCCCTGAGAATGAATGTCCTGCGATTTCTGAATGTCTCACAAGAGGATCCTGACACCCACCATCTCAGATTTTTCTGAAATCATTTTGGTTGTTAGAAACAGATAATATTAGCATTCCTGTGACATTTTGTTGAAATATAATTTGATCTCTGAGAAATTACGCTAATTGACTGCACCCAAATCGGCCAATTTAATTTATTTGACTAATACAATTAATTAATATACAGTGAGGGAAAAAAGTATTTGATCCCCTGCTGATTTTGTACATTTGCCCACTGACAAAGAAATTATCAATGGTAGGTTTATTTGAACAGTGAGAGACAGAACAAAAGAAATCCAGAAAAACACATGTGAAAAATGTTATAAATTGATTTGCATTTTAATGAGGGAAATAAGTATTTGAACCTCTTTCAATCAGAAAGATTTCTGGCTCCCAGATGTCTTTTATACAGGTAACGAGCTGAGATTAGGAGCACACTCTTTAAGGGAGTGCTCCTAATCTCAGCTTGTTACCTGTATAAAACACACCTGTCCACAGAAGCAAATCAATCAGATTCCAAACTCTCCACCATGGCCAAGACCAAAGAGCTCTCCAAGGATGTCAGGGACGTAGTGTGCTACCAATTGTTTTCTTGGTGACTATGGTCCCAGCTGCCTCTATATTTTGCACCAGCCCTTCCTGCAGCAAAGCACCCCAACAAAATGATGCTGCCACCCCCATGCTTCCCGGTTGGGATGGTGTTCTTCGGCTTGCAAGCCTCCCCCATTTTCCTCCAAACATAACGATGGTCATTATGGCCAAACAGTACTATTTTTGTTTCATCAGACAAGAAGAAATTTCTCCAAAAAGCAAGATCTTTGTCCCCAGTCTGGCTTTTTTATGGCGGTTTTGGGGCAGTGGCTTCTTCCTTGCTGAGCTGCCTTTCAGGTTATGTCGTTATAGGACTCGTTTTACTGTGGATATAACTACTTTTGTACCTGTTTCCTCCAGCATCTTCATAAGGGCCTTTGCTGTTGTTCTGGGATTGATTTTCACTTTTCGCACCAAAGTACGTTTATCTCTAGGAGACAGAACGCGTCTCCTTCCTGAGCGGTATGACGGCTGCGTGGTCCAATGGTGTTTATACTTCCGTACTATTGTTTGTACAGATGAACGTGGTACATTCAGGCGTTTGGAAATTGCTCCCAAGGATGAACCAGACTTGTGGAGGTCTACAACTGTTTTTCTGAGGTTTTGGCAGATTTTTTTTTTTTTCCCATGATGTCAAGCAAAGTGGCACTGAGTTTGAAGGTAGGCCTTGGAATACATCCACAGGTACGTATCCAATTGACTCAAATTATGTAAATTAGCCTGTCAGAAGCTTCTAAAGCCATGACATCCTTTTCCTGAATTGTCCAAGCTGTTGAAAGGCACAATCAACTTAGTGTATGTAAACTTCTGACCCACTGGAATTGTGATACAGTGAATTATAAGTGAAATAATCTGTCTCTAAACAATTGTTGGAAAAATGACTTGTGTCATGCACAAAGTAGATGTCCTAACCAACTTGCCAAAACTATAGTTTGTTAACAAGAAATTTGTGGAGTGGTTGAAAACAAGTTTTAATGACTCCAAACTAAGTGTATGTAAACTTCCGACTTCAACTATATTTTGCAGATGCAGCACGCTTCTCAAAATACATGTTTCTAGCAGTGCAGCAATACCTAACAATACACACAAACAATTTATTGTCTATTGGGTGGAAAGTGATGTATTTGAGAAGCGTGCCTTTGATTAGACTTGAATGAGTGCACGTGGTTGTCAAGATCTAGGCCCATCTTTTTGGGTATGTCTATTCGTGACAACTTACAAAATCTGTGAATTGATACACTTTGCAGTATTGCACCAGTACAGAGGCAGCATTTGGGATATTGGGTGTTGTTTATACCTATAAAGGGTGTGTATGTGTTTGGAATCTGATCCGACTATCGATAAAGTTGACTGTGTTTCCATACTTGGCTGACCCATACTAATGTGAACAAGCTGGGTGGCGTTCCTACAGAGCATGACCTTATCTGAGGTATTGACAGGCCAGCAGATATCAGACCAAGTACCTGTTACATACAGCCATACTGAGTATGTTCACATGCACACTAATCATTTCATATTAAACTGATTATGGCAGTAGGCTGAGTATGGCATTAGTCATGTAAACACCTTACTCTGCTTATGTTAAATCAGTGTACGGTCATAATCGAAGAAAGCATCCAGCAATTAAAACACCTGGTTTTCCGACCAATCTTTTGAATTATTAGCACATAAACCCATTAAATCAGAGTTACAGCGGTGTATTTCAACTGCACATGTGCTAGTGCGAGCTTCCTTCTTTTGCATGAGTGACGTGAGTTCGGAAGGTGGAGACAGTGCCGGTGCATCAAAGCTGTGACCGAGAGACTGAAAAACAGCTTCTATCTCCAGGCCATCAGACTGTTAAATAGTCACCACTAGCCAGCCTCCGCCCAGTACCCTGCCCTGAACTTGAGTCACTGTTACTCGTCGGCTATCACCCGGTACTCTACCCTGCACCTTAGACTGCTGCCCTATGTACATAGTCATTAAACACTGGTAGGGCTGTGGCGGTCACAAAATGTTGTCAGCTGGTGATTCTCAAGCAAATAACTGTTGGTCTCACTGTAATTGACAATTAATTAACAATTAACACATTTAGCATCTCCTGGCTTCCACACATAGCCTACAAGCCATTTTTAAAAAGTATAATAAATTCATGTAATACAGCCTAAACCTTCACAATAAATCCATTATTTATTTTAGACAGGTCTAAAGAAGCATGATATGAAGAAAATGTAGTCCATTTCAGAAAAAAAGAATAGCATACTCTGAGTTGTCCTTAAGTTCGGTCCTGATGTGGCTATGCCAAATGGCTGTGGGCTACACTAGTTCATTTGGCAGACAAGATTTGCTTAGAATTCCGGGGCATTATTTTATAGTATGAAGAATACAAATGAACAAAGCTGAATGAAATAAATATTTTCTCCAAACGATTTGAGGGAGTGCACACATGGGGCTATTCTGTGTTGAGCGGTTAACAAAGAAATAGGTACTCATAAAATGATCTTCCCCAAACTTGAAACTCATGCGCTGCTTATGTATGCCAATTAGGCTCAAACCCCTTGTAAAGTGGATTAATGTGCTTAATTTTAAGAAATTATTTGGCCACTTTAGTTGTGATACAAATGTTATCAAAACATATAGGCCTATAGGCTAGGCTACATGAGGTGTGTGACTATGATTAGAAAAAGTTGTGCAAAAAAAAGGCAGTTTATTACGCTGGGCATCACAAGTGATAGGCTAATATAATATTATTCTTGATTAAATCTCATCTTTACACATACTAAATAATGTGTGTGACATTTGTTTTGATTTAGAATGGACAATTATCATGCTTTTCCTGTGGTTCATTTTAATGCCAGCCATGTAGGTAGGCTATACTCCTGCCGTAAAGAGAAGCAATGTGCATAATATTAGGAAAGTTGAGAAATAATAATAGTAGGCCTAGTCTATAGAAAGCTGATGGGATCCTCTTTTTGCATAGCCTATAGAAATGTTGCGCAACATGAGCTCAGAGTGATTAGAGGAACAATAGTGTGAAGTACCAGGCAATTAGCAAGTTTGGTAGGCTACCTATGACCATCAGCAGCATCAGAGCTTGGAGAAGCCTAATTACCGTGACTAAACGGTCACATGGAATGACGGCCTACCCAGGCCAAACCCTAACGAGGCTGGCCGATTTGCGCCGCCCTATGGGACTCCCAATCACGGCCGGCTGTGATACCCTGGCTCGATTCTAGGCTGTATGTAGTGACGCCTCTATCACTGAGATGCAGTGCCTTAGACCGCTGCGCCACTTAGGAGCCAAAAGCTTCCCACAGTTGTGTCAAGTTGGCTGGATGTCCTTTGGGTGGTGGACAATTCTTGATACACACAGGAAACTGTTGACCATGAAAAACCTAGCAGCGTTGCAGTTCTTAACACAAACCGGTGCACCTGGCACCTACTACCATACCCCATTCAATGGCACTTAAATATTTGTCTGGCCCATTCATCCTCTGAATGGCACACATAATCAATCAATGTTTCAATTGTCTCAAGCCTTCAAATCCTTCTTTAACCTCCCCTTCATCTACACAGATTGAAGTGGATTTAACAAGTACCATCAACAAGGGATCATAGCTTTCACCTGGATTCACCTGGTCAGTCTGTCATGGAAAGAGCAGGTGTCCTTAATGTTTTATACACAGTGTATATATTCAGAAACACACACACACTACATTAATAAAAGTATGTGGACACCTGCTCGGTCAATAACCCCCCCACAGATGGGGCCTAATCAAACAGCCATCTCTGACAACAAATCCTCAATTAAATCCTTCCATCACCGCTCAAATTGTCATTCAGCAAGTAGCTAGCGTTATCACTGGGTTCACTCTGGGGAGTGACTAGGGTTGCACATTTTGGAAACTTTCTGTGGGAATTAACAGGAATTAAAGGAAATACAGTTGAAGTCGGAAGTTTACATACACTTAGGTTGGAGTCATTAAAACTTGTTTTTCAACCACTCCACAAATTTCTTGATAACAAACTATAGTTTTGGCAAGTCGGTTAGGACATCTACTTTGTGCATGACAAGTAATTTTTCCAACAATTGTTTACAGACAGATTATTTCACTTATAATTCACTGTATCACAATTCCAGTGGGTCAGAAGTTTACATACACTAACTTGACTGAGCCTTTAAACAGCTTGGAAAATTCAAGAAAATTATGTCATAGCTTTAAAAGCTTCTGATAGGCTAATTGACATCATTTGAGTCAATTGGAGGTGTACCTGTGGATGTATTTCAAGGCCTACCTTCAAACTCAGTGCCTCTTTGCTTGACATCATGGGAAAATAAAACAAAATCAGCAAAGACCTCAGATAAACAGTTGTAGACCTCTACAAGTCTGGTTCATCCTTGGGAGCAATTTCCAAACGCACTTCAGAAAATAGATGGCATCATGAGGGAGGAAAATTATGTGGATAAATTGAAGCAACATCTCAAGACATCCGTCAGGGAATTTAAAGCTTGGTCGCAAATGGGTTTTCCAAATGGACAATGACCGGAAGCATACTTCCAAGTTGTGGCAAAATGGCTTAAGGACAACAAAGTCAAGGTATTGGAGTGGCCATCCCAAAGCCCTGACCTCAATCCTATAGGAAATTTGTGGGCAGAACTGAAAAAGCGTGTGCGAGCAAGGAGGCCTACAAACCTCTAGAAAAGTCTAGAAACTAAAGCTTTGGTTGTCTTCCTCTCAGGCTTCCATGTCTTCTCCCTGGACCTCCTCAATGTCCACCTCTTGAACATCAGACTCTGAGGCCTCATCTTCACTGTCACTTTCCAACCTTGTTGAGGATGGCTTGTTGTCAGGCTCAAAAAGCCTCAAATTTGCCCAGATGGCCACCAATTTTTCAACCCTTGTATTGGCCAGCCTGTTGCGTGCTTTGGTGTGTGTTCCCAAACAAGGACCAGTTGTGCTCGGAGGCATCTGATGTTGGTGGGATTTGGAGGATGGAGGCAACAGGGGAAAGAGCCTCAGATCCACAAAGTCCCTTCCACCAGGTGGCTGATGAGATTTTGGTGCTTAACTTACCATGGAAAATATCCAGAAAGATTCTGTACATTTACAGTTAAGTTTCCAACCCTTCGCAACCCTAGGAGTGACTGCAATTTTATCAGAAAAGGTGTTTAGGCCAGGTTCACCTGTGTCCAATCACTGACAACCTTCTCTTTTGTGTGCTAATGCAACCTTGCGAGATCGGCGGAAAAGTGACAATTCCCTTGTTGTATTTTGGTCCCTTCTCGACTACAGCACACAGTCGATGCAAGTTTCACATCAATATTAAAAAGTTAGGACGTAGGAAAATTAACCAAAGCCTGTCAGAGACCCCATATGTGTTGTCATGAGAAGCAAAACTGGGTAATAGGCCTACAGTAAACCCAACCTGTTTATGGAGAATACCACTGTAGCTATTCCTCATGGTTGTGTTACTTTGCATGCATTTCAAACTGCTTTTCTGGGGTGTTGAATCAACCGATTACGGTTGGGATACGGGAGTTGATTGATGAGAAGCTGGACTTACCCATATTTGCCGTATAGGTCTGCTGTGAAGAGGATCCCCAGGGTGAGACAATTGAACAGGGCTGAAAAGACTGTCTGTCCCTCCCACGGGTACGGCCATTAAAATACTGATTATAGTGTATCAGCCAGCAAAACCACAAAAATGCTTCATAATGCAATGATTGATAACGTTGATTATCCACCTACTCCATTGATGAATTCAGAGCTCTCAAGACATGCTCAGACTTGCCTAGATATGTGTTGCTGCAGACACTCCAGCACCAAAACATTGGAAATAAATCGTCTGGTTTACAGAGTCTGACGTGAGGAGAGTAGGACCTACGCTGACAAATAGATCTGGGACTGCTGGCTGACGGAAAGCCGGCTATTCCAGAAATAACTGAATAAATAAATGAATGAACGGATGACAGAGGGAGCGAGTGGAGAGACTCCCAGGCTTGCACAAAGACCAGCAAGCTTAGTGGATTAACAAAGAGGACTTTCCACTCAAAAAAAGTAAGTTCGGCTCCCTGGGCTCCAGTGGTGACTGGGCACTAAAAGGAAGTGTTGTAGAGGTCACACCGTGTTAGCAGCACGGAATCTACCAACCCCCCCCATGGGACTCCCAGGAACATGATACCTACTACTGTACAGGAGGAGTGTGTTTCAGCTTTAGCCACGGAATGTCAGCCAACAAGTAATTGCAGCAAAAGCTTGTCCACACCTTGCAATTATCTCCAGTACACTCCTCTGGGAGCTTTGACTCGGTCACAGAATGGATACACAGGGAGGGGATGAGGTGATGACTAAACGAAAACCGAGATTACAACATTTTCATTTTATGAACGGTAAACCCACGCAAGCAATTAATTTGGTTAATAGACAATTAGAATGTGATTGAGTTGATGAAGCCCATCAGGTGGAAACAGACAAATCACAGCCTAGTACAACAGATTTTAATTATTCAGATTGCCTTATTGTCCCAAGTTCTCCACGTTTCGTCATTGGATGAATTGTGAACTATTGCAATTGGAATCTCCATGTCAGCCACCTTACAACCACTCAGAGGTCAAAAAACACAAATAAAAAAAAAAGCAACAAAGATCCGTAAATACCTTCGGTTGAGGCCAGGGAGTGAAATTCATTTTCTTTATGGCCTCTGCAGTGCATCTGTGCAATGCCTCAGCGACTTTGCCTAGAATGACTCATTGCCTTGAGGAGTGTTGTGCAGGGGCCTGTTACCGCTGTGCAGTGGGAATGAGAGGATTATAGCTGAACTCAGAGTCAGGTCACTACTACACCACTGTAGGTGACCTGCAAACTGACAAGTACAAATCAATAAGTGATTACTCAATGGCACCTCACATAAGTTTCCTGGTGCGCCTTGCTGATGTCTGCCAGATAAGCTACATCTGATGCTTGCCTACCAATGTGATATCTCTCACCGCTAACCTGTTTTGATAAAGTGTATAACTAGAGATGGGCTACCACCCTCCCCTATGGTCACTGATTGGATATTCTCCTGCATGTCTCTTCCTCATTACCTTCACTCTCACTTTGATTAATGAGGCAGAGAGAGCATGCCAATGCTGATCCTGTCAGCTGCGGGCTAACACTACGCTAGCTCAACAAGCTGGATAAGGACACCTATTTGTAGACAAGCCAGAGACGACGAGGAGATGCCTGTAAGCATGCCTCCTCTGAGACTTGGGCGCTGCCATCTTCTTTAATGAGTCACGGCATACAAGATAGGGAGGGGAAAGTAGGACAGCTGCCGTGAAACTACATGTAAAGAAAAGGCATCCATATTCATGAGGGGAGAGGGAGACAAGTGTTTTTGAAGTGTGTATTTTGATACTCGACATCCCTGGGTTATACATTGTGCATCATGCTTAGGGGTGGGGTCTATGGCCTGAGGTAATGAAATGTAGCTCATGTCTCCATGAGTAGGCCAAGGACTAGTGAGCGAACGCACAGTCAAGGTCTGATTCATCCAAAACAAGAGTTGTATGGGGATGTTCTGGCACCAACAGCTGACACAGCACAGCATTCCATTGCCCCCATGCTATCTGAGGGAGCGCCTTGAAGCTGAATCACTAGGTCACCCAAATTCTTGAGCACATTTGTCTGGGTTTATATCATGCCAAAATAGCAACTCATTATGGCTCATTCCTAGTGTACATCATAAGGACACCCCATCAGTGTGACCAACAGTGTAGCATTATGTAAAGCTGGTTGGGATTTGGGAACCAGGGATATGCAGGGGATATCTGTGGCGTAAATAGTTTGAGCTGTGGCTCCAAACATTCTAATGCAATTTTCACTGTGGCTTCTAAAATAAAGGGAGATGAAACAGAGGATGAAACAGTGGATGAGACGAACAAGGACTGTGCAAATCTCCAGGGCCCTGCGGTTTGGCTCCCACACTGACAACCACAAATCCTTGTGGGCTTTCAGTGCTGTTCAAAAGGTACTGGGAGCTTATATCCCAACAGCCCTAATATAACAGGACTGAGGGAGAAAAGAAGACACTATCTGTCTTCTTATCAACTAACTATTGGCAGTAGCTAGCAAGGAAAAATAACAGAGCAGGTTTCATTTTGATAACCTTTCATTGTTTTCAGTTGGGTATGTATGTTCCCTGAATACAAATTAGGGGACAAATATTCAAATTAGGGATGGGCATTTGGAATGATTTCTGTATTTGATTAATATGATATTCTTTGGGATATCGAGATAGTCGAACACACATTTCTTTTTATAAAAAACTTTTTACAGGAGGTTAGCCTGTAGCCCATAGGCCTGGGTGGCCACACATCAGTATCATCCCTCGTTTACAAAGTGAACCTCTGACGACAAACAAGAGGGATACTACAAACTAGAGGGAGGAAGTGAGCCTGTAAGCAGTGCGTTCAGAAATATTAGAAGAAAGGAGATCCTAACCCGGTCAGAATTAGGCGTAATGCCAATGAGAACGATAACTGTTCATTTTCAATGAGCGGCGCAATGCATTCTGGTTCAAGGAGCACACTCCTTCAAGGAGTGAATGGGATTCAATTGGGCGCTAGCTCAACAACCCATCATTAGCATGAATTACGTGAACAAGATGCACAACATTACAGATCTTTTCAGGGATTTGAGATGAACTTGTTCTCCGTAATATCATATAGCTTTGAAAACGTGACATAAATGTACTTTCCAGGAAAATATGTAGTTTCGACTCCCTAACTTTCTAGGAAATACCTGACGAATGGTTTAGAAACCATGTGATGCAGCATGACAACATGAACATGATTGGTCAACAATCCCCATGCCCTGAGCATTAAGCATTTCTACATTCATCTTTACTGTTGTTTAGGATCTAAGAGGGTCTCCATTGTGAATAGTCAGTGAAACACTGTTGGTGCACTAGGAATTAAATACTTAATGGATGCAAGTCACCTACAGGTACAGAATAACAGAGTCTGGCATTGAGAGTCTGGTCTGTACATGTACAGGATTACTGTCCACCCACAGTTTACCCATTTTGAAATTAATTAATAAAAGACAGGGGGAAAAAATTCAGAAGAAAAATTCAGAAGAAACTCTTCCCATGTGTATAAGTATGTGAATAAGCAAGGAAAGCAAGAGATGGGTAGAGGGAAAAAAGGAGGGGGTTGTGCGCTGCCGCCGGCCTACTCTAGATTTAATTCAAAAGAAAAGCACACAGAGGCTCGGGGTGAGACTACAGGAACTGAGTCTTCATTCTACTTGAACAGCTCCTTAATTAAGGCCCATGTGAAACAGGATGGCACACAGAGAGCGAGGCTGCCAAATTAGCTCCAGTACCAGTGGAAATTTTGAGAGGAGCTGATAAAGGCAATGCTGCTCTAGTGTGTTGATAAGGCCCGAGTGGTTTCTTTCTTTTTCCATTGAAGGATCACTAAATCTGATCATTAAAATGATTGAATGCAAACATGTAAACATAGGCGTAGTTGGAAAAGACACACAGCGTTTTAATGCACAAACACACACATCAATGCCCCCAGATCATTGAATGATATATCTTCAATATATGTTTGCAAGGGGTTAGGGGGTGAAATGGTCCTTTAGGCTAAAAGATGTCAACATCGAGGGCTATGCTGATATGTTGGAGCAGTCAAATGAAAAACAGGAGACATAAAGGGAACAACCCTTCTGGCCGGGGGGGCTTTACTTGACCACATTTACTCCACACATGGTGACGCGTACAAAGTTCTCCCTCCATTTGGCAAATCTGACCACAATTCTATCCTCCTGATTCCTGCTTACAAGCAAAAATAATTAAAGCAGGAAGCACCAGTGACTCTGGTGACTAAAAAGGCGGTCAGGTGAAGCAGATGCTAAGCTACAGAACATTTGTCATGTAATTAGATTGTTTTTACCAAAGTAAAATTGATTGTATAATTGATTAATTAACTTGTTAGGGATCGGCTCATGAGGTGACGGTTTTGGAGAGCCTGGCGTGCCCAAAGTAAAATGCCTCCCATTCAGGCCCAGAAAATAGGATATGCACATATTTAGTACCATTGGATAGGAAACACTCAATTTTCCAAAAGTGTTAACCATTTGTCTGTGAGTGAAACAGAACGCATATGGCAGGCGAAACCCCCGAGGAATTTCTGTCCTGGAAAAAGTGGTTTTGACACATTGCTCATTTGGAACCCCTCCCTCATGAAAATGACCATATAAGGGCATATGAATGCAGTACCCATCGCTTCCTTTAGATGTCAACAGTCTCGAGACAGTGTAAATTTTCATTTTGGATGCTTTAGACCAGAGAATAAGAGCAAACCAGGAAGTGACCTTTTTATGTAAACAGTACCCAGTGCGCTCCCGACAAGGCGCACAGTGTCTTTTTTTTTACCGTCTTTATCGATCAGTTTATATTCCGGTTGATTTATAATAGTAAATATACGTAAAAGTGTTCCTAAGGATACATTTAAAACTATGTTTGATTGTTCTTGGACAAGTTTATAGGTATAAGATGAACGAGTTTGCGTCACGTTTCAATGGAGGAGTGGAGGCTGTCGTTTCTGATAAATCTCCATTTGGTTCGCGCGTTATGGATAAAATACATTACTTTTTCTAACAAAAGAACCATGGATTGTCTTCGTTGGACACTTAGGATGACCTCAGCAGAAGTTCTTCAACAGGTAATTGATTTGTTTTCGCTGTGAAATGTGTTATGTGTGTGCCGTGATGGCTAATCAATTCATGGCTATGGGAAAAATATGTGAGGTGCTACCCTCAAACAATCAAATGTGCTGCTTTCGCCGTAAAGCCTTTTTGAAATCTGACAACGCTGTGATATTGCCAAGAAACAGAGCTTTTGATGAGTATGGAATACGTGTATATTGATGCATGTTTAATAATTCAACTTTTGGATTTTGAATTTGGCGCCTTGCATTTCACCTGGTAGTGTCGGGCGCAACTCATTTCATTTATTTTTTCATGAAAAACAAGGACATTTGTAAGTGACCCCAAACTTTTGAACGGTAGTGTATATTCTGAACGACCACGTGCAACAGACATCATTCATGGTGCTCGACATAGACGCAGGGATGGAAAGAAAGATAATCTGTCAAAACGCTCTTAAACAGTATATCTCTGACTGATGTAAACCTGTCTCTCTCTATTGTTAACATGAAATCCATACTATAGTGTGCTGTAGCGTGACACAGCCAAATGTAATATTTTATCATTTCACCCAGCCCTCCACAAGCTGTCGGCCTGATATCATGTGCAATTTCAGTCCGAAGATTATTGACTCCTAACCTGATATGTACGGCTTCTTAACAGCCCTATTTGTACATACCTTTTTTCAATATTAATTTGCTGTAGGCTAACCTAGCCTACTTATTTTATTTTTAAGCCTCTTGCTTGCCATCTGCACCAATGACATTGCCCTGCTCAGCTGTGTTGGAAAATGCTAAACTGTACCACTGAGGCATATCATTTGTCTGTCTCCAACCTGGCACTTTGTTACGCATCTCTGCTAAACTAAGGCAATCGGTCTGACAGGACAAGCTGTGTACATGTGAGGAGAGAGCCACAAGCTCTGAAGCTAAGAAAGAGAGCTTTGAAGCTCAGACTAGTCGACCTATGTGTGTGTGCCCTGTCAACCCAGACACCTACAGTATAAAGCTCTCTACAGCACCTAAAAGCCCCTAGAGTTCTCTCACCCTTGGATTCCTAAAAATAGCCTGCCTTAGTACTATCTTCATCAGTCACATCAGGTCAAAACACATCTAATGTAATGCATGATAATCCAGCAATAATTAATGCTGAATAAAAGCGGGTTTGAGTGTAGCAGGTGATGGGGGCCAGCTTCTGGGAGTGTGCGATGGTCCCCCTTTGATTGGACATTGAAAACAACACTCAGCCCTCTGTAGGGACACCGTGTGAGGTAGGGGAAGTTGTGCAGTCAGGCTCAAACTAAGTGTTAGTGGATGGAGGTGAGACCAGTGCATGAGGGTAGAAGGTGAGCGAGAGTGCAGGAGGCGTGCTGACTGTGGTGAAGATGGCTTCCCTGGGAGTGCAACACCAACACATCATGCTGCTCAGCCAATGTGTTTTGAGAATGACGAGTATGAGAAACATACAAAGCTGATTTCACTTACATTTTCATTTTAATTGTTTAGTACACTCCTACTTTGGCGGTCAGTTAAGTTATTCAAAATATTGCCTGGACGCGAATGCAAGGGATGTAGGAACTGCAAGAGGGAGAGAGAAATGTAGATTGAGAGTGAGCAAGAGGGACAAATAGAAAGAACAAAAGGGAAGAAATAAAGCGCTAGAGTGAAAAAAAGTGTGAGACCAAGAAAGAGAATGAGCGAGATAGAGGGAGGATTCGCCCAGCCAGGCAGCACATCAATGGACTTTTGTGGAGCAAACGTGGAGAACCGTGCAGTTTACCAGGGGGCACTCAGAGGGTTTTCACTCGCCCAAGGCAGCCGGTTGGCATGGGCCCGGGGGAACAGCGTGCCAGTTTTAAGTGTTACAGCCTCTGATCAGAGGAACATAGGGAGCCTTGCCAAACAACACTCAGGAATGAGAGGAGTGAAGAGAGGCACTGAGACACTCTCAGCGCACGCTGTAAAGAGAGGGGTTGCTCTAGGCAGACCTGGTGTGAAGTTTCTCTGTAAATGGCTTTCAAACAAAAAGGAGCAGATGTGAGGACTGTTCATTTTACTTTACGATGACTTCCTACTAAATTAAGTGACAGAACCACAGATGATGCAATCTCAATTGCACTTCACACTACCCTCTCCCACCTGAACAAGAGGGGAAATAACTATGTGGGAATGCTGTTCATAAACTATAGCTCAGCGTTTAACACCATAGCCCCCTCCAAGCTCTTCACCAAGGTGGGAACCCACCACTCTCTGTAACTGGATCCTGGACTTCCTGATGGGGCAGCCCCAGGTGGTGAGGGTAAGCAACAAGACCTCCGCCACGCTGACCCTCAACGCGGGGCCTGTTCATCCTGTTCACCGACGACTGCGTGGCCACGCATGACTCCAATGCCATCAAGTTTGCTGACGACACAGCGGCAGTAGGCCTGATCACTGACTGTGATGAGACAGCCTACAGGGAGGAGGTCAGAGTGTGGTTCCTTGACAACAACCTCAACATCAGTAAGACCAAGGAGCTAATCGTGGACTACAGGAGAAAGAAGGGAGAGCATGCGCCCAACCAAATCAACAGGGCTGTAGTGGAGTGAGTAGAGCTCTTCAATTTCGTTGGTATCCACATCACTAAGGACTTAACACGCGCAGTCATGAAGAGGTCACAAAAGCACCTCTTCCCCCTCAGGAGGCTGAAAAGACGTGGCATGGGCCCTCGGATCCTCAAAACGTTCTACAGCTGTACCATCGAGAGCATCTAGACTGGCTGCATCACCACTTGTTATGGCAAATGCACCACTCTCGACCGCAAAGGGCTACAGAGGGTGGTGCGGACAGCCGAGTACATTGCTGGGGCTCCCTGCCATCTAGGGCCTCTATACCAGGTGGTGTCAGAGAAAGGCCCGAAAAATTGCCAAAGACTCCAGCCACCCAAGCCATAGACTATACACTCTGTTACCGTCCGGCAAACGTTAACGGAGCATCGGCTCTCGGATCAACATGCTCCGAGACAGCAGTCTATGGCTTTGGGTAGAAGCTAAATAGCTAATTAAATGGTTACCGGGGCTATCTGCACTGACTCTAGCCGTGAACGCGTATTTACTTGTATTGACACCTGCGTGGACACTTCCTTATTCCTCTTCGTCTCTGCTCTAAAAGCATCTAAAAAGAATCAGAACACTTTCGAGACTGTTGAGATCCAGAGGAAGCGATAGGTACTGCATTCATATGCCCTTATAAGGTCATTTTCATAAGGGAGGGGCTCTAAATGAGGCAATGTGTCAAAACCACTTTTTCCAGGACAGAATTCCTCGGGGTTTCGCCTGCCATATCCGTTCTGTTTTACTCACAGACAAAATGTTAACACTTTTAGAAAGTTCAGAGTGTTTCCTATCCAATGGTACTAAATATGTGCATATCCTATTTTCTGGGCCTGAATGGGAGGCATTTTACTTTGGGCACACCAGGGTCTCCAAAACGGTCACCTCGTGCGCTGGTCCCAAAGAAGTTAACCCATCTCCTCCCCTTAATTTACACTGATTGAAGTGGATTTAACAGTTGACTTCAATAAGGGATCATACCTTTCACCTGGTCAGTCTGTCATGGAAAGAGCATGTCATGTTTAGCACACTCAGTGTACACACTATAAACCCCCACACACAGACTCACACACATTCACTGCATACTCATTCACACACACCGACAAACACACACACACACACACTTTTACACTCATTATATGCTGCTGCTACTCCGTGCTTATTTTGCTATTATTATCACCATCTATTAGAGGTTGACCAATTATGATTTTTCAACGCCGATGCCGATTATTGGAGGACTGAAAAAAGCCGATATAGATATATATATAAAACGTCAGAATAATCAGTATCTATCTATCTATATATATTTATTTGTAATAATGACAATTGCAACAATACTGAATGAACACTTTCATTTTAACTTAATATAATACATAAATAAAATCAATTTAGTCTCAAATAAATAAAGGAAACATGTTCAATTTGGTTTAAATAATGCAAAAAAACTGTGTTGGAGAAGAAAGTAAAAGTGCAATATGTGCCATGTAAAAAAGCTAACGTTTAAGTTCCTCACTCAGAACATATGAAAGCTGGTGGTTCAATATTCCCAGTTCTTCAATATTCCCAGTTAAGAAGTTTTAGGTTGTAGTTTTTATAGGAATTATGACGCGTCGATTATTTATCTCTATACCATTTGTATTTCATATACCTTTGACTATTGGATGTTCTTATAGGCACTTTAGTATTGCCAGCCTAATCTCGGGAGTTGATAGGCTTGAAGTTAAAAACAGCGCTGTGCTTCAAGCATTGCTAAGAGCTGCTGGCAAATGCAGGAAAGTGCTGTTTGAATGAATGCTTACGAGCCTGCTACTGCCTACTACTGCTCAGTCAGACTGCTCTACCAAATATCAAATCATAGACAATTATAATAAACACAGAAATACGAGCCTTTGGTCATTAATATAGTCAAATCCGGAAACAATCATTTAGAAAACAAAACTTTTATTCTTTCAGTGAAATGCGGAACCATTCTGTGTTTTATCGAACGGGTGGCAACCCTAAGTCTAAATATTGCTGTTACATTGCACAACCGTCAATGTTATGTCATAATTATGTAAAATTCTGGCAAATTAGTTCACAGTTCGCAACGAGCCAGGCGGCCCAAACTGTTGCATATATCCTGACTCTGCTTGCACTGAACGCAAGAGAAGTGACACAATTTCCCTAGTTTTTATTGCCTGCTAACATGAATTTCTTTTAACGAAATATGCAGGTTTAAAAAATATATACTTCTGTGTATAGATTTTAAGAACGGCATTGATGTTTATGGTTAGGTACATTTGTGCAAAGATTGTGCTTTTTTTGGCAATGTGCTTTTGTTAAATCATCACACGTTTGGCAAAGTTGAAGTAGGCTGTGATTCGATGATAAATTAACAGGCACCACATTGATTATATGCAACGCTAGTTAACCTAGTAATATCAACCATGTGTAGTTAACTAGCGATTATGTGAAGACTGATTGATTTTTATAAGATACGTTTAATTCAAGTTTTTTAAACAAAGTTTAATGCTAGCTAGCAATTTACCTTGGCTGCTTGCAGCCACAAGGTCCTTTTGACACAGCACTCGCGTAACAGGTGGTCAGCCTGCCACGCAGTTTCCTTGTGAATTGCAATGTAATCGGCCATAATCGGCATCCAAAAAGGCAGATTACTATAAAAACTTGAATTCGGCCCTAAATAATTGGCCATGACGATTGATCGGTCGACCTCTACCATCTATCCTGATGCCTAGTCACTTCACCCTGCAGTGCCATGTACACTACCGTTCAAAAGTTTGGGGTCACTTAGAAATGTCCTTGTGTTTGAAAATAACATCAAATTGATCAGAAATACAGTGTAGACATTGTTAATGTTGTAAATGACTATTGTAGCTGGAAATGGTTGATTTTGTTATGGAATATTTACATAGGCGTACAGAGGCCCATTATCAGCAACCATTACTCCTTTGTTCCAATGGCACGTTGTGTCAGCTAATCCAAGTTCAACATTTTAAAGGCTAATTGATCATTAGAAAACCCTTTTGCAATGTTAGCACATCTGAAAACGATTGTTCTGATTAAAGAAGCAATAAAACTGTCCTTCTTTAGATTAGTTGAGTATCTGGAGCATCAGCATTTGTGGGTTTGATAACAGGCTTAAAATGTCCAGAAACAAAGACCTTTCTTCTGAAACTCGTCAGTCTATTCTTGTTCTAAAAAATGAAGGCTATTCCATGCGAGAAATTGCCAAGAAACTGAAGATTTCATACAACACTGTGTTCTACTCCCTTCACAGAACAGCGCAAACTGTCTCTAACCAGAAAAGAGGACTGGGAGCAACCGAGCAAGAGGACAAGTACATTAGTGTCTAGTTTGAAAAACATACCTCACAAATCCTCAACTGGCAGCTTCATTAAATAGTACCCACAAAACACCATTCTCAACGTCAACAGTGAAGAGGCGACTCCGGGATGCTGGTCCTCTTGCTCAGTTGTGCACTGGGGCCTCCCACTCTTTCTATTCTGGTGAGAGACAGTTTGCGCTGTTCTGTGAAGGGAGTAGTACACAGCCTTGTAGGAGATCTTCAGTTTCTTGGCAATTTCTCACATGGAATAGCCTTAATTTCTCAGAACAAGAATAGACTGAAGAGTTTAAGGTGATACACAGGTTACATTACTCAAAAGTGAAACTGCATAAAATATTCCCGGACACCTCACCACTGTGTAAGAGGTGCAAGCAGGATGAGGGGACGTTGACACACTTATTTTGGGCATGTCCTAAGTTACATGCTTACTGGGCTCTCATTTTTGATTACTTATCTAAAGCCTTCAATAGAGTTATAGCCCCAGACCCATTGATCGCTCTGTTTGGTACAGTTGATGGGAATAACCAGGAGAGGAAGGCTGTCTCTCTTTAGTCTATTAGCCAAAAGGCTCATATTGAAAGGCTCATATCCCATCAACTAGCTAGACGATCTTAACCGTATAAATCATCATGCATGATGGACACGTCTCCCTGTCACGGATGCCATGCCACGGTTGCCCTTAGTTTGAAGATGTAATCCGGAGACAGGTGTTTTCTCCATCTCTTTAGCTATCATACTCTAATTCAACTGATTTCAAAACTCAATTCTCCTGAAAGTAGAGAGCAACACTTATGCAGCTCCACTACACAATACATTAAAAAAGGCGCGTTCGACAGGATTACCAACACATATTGACCTGCTCAAATAGACAGAATCCTTCTATATAGCAGACAAATCCGAACTACTATCTCGGCATGTCATTAGCTCAGCCAATCATGGCTAGTGGGAAGGTTGCTGGCTTTTTCTGTGGCTTAACCAACAAGGCTCATAATTTAACAATTGTATTCGTATTTATAGATGGCATACAAGTTTGTTATTAACTTCTCTAGGAGCAGCAGCAGAGGTGACTGTTTTGGAGAGCCTGGCGTGCCCAAAGTAAAATGCCTCCCATTCAGGCCCAGAAAATAGGATATGCATACAGTGGGGAAAAAAAAGTATTTAGTCAGCCACCAATTGTGCAAGTTCTCTCACTTAAAAAGATGAGAGAGGCCTGTAATTTTCATCATAGGTACACTTCAACTATGACAGACAAAATGAGGGAAAAAAAATCCAGAAAATCACATTGTAGGATTTTTTATGAATTTATTTGCAAATTATGGTGGAAAATAAGTATTTGGTCACATACAAACAATCAAGATTTCTGGCTCTCACAGACCTGTAACTTCTTCTTTAAGAGGCTCCTCTGTCCTCCACTCGTTACCTGTATTAATGGCACCTGTTTGAACTTGTTATCAGTATAAAAGACACCTGTCCACAACCTCAAACAGTCACACTCCAAACTCCACTATGGCCAAGACCAAAGAGCTGTCAAAGGACACCAGAAACAAAATTGTAGACCTGCACCAGGTTGGGAAGACTGAATCTGCAATAGGTAAGCAGCTTGGTTTGAAGAAATCAACTGTGGGAGCAATTATTAGGAAATGGAAGACATACAAGACCACTGATAATCTTCCTCGATCTGGGGCTCCACGCAAGATCTCACCCGTGGGGTCAAAATGATCACAAGAACGGTGAGCAAAAATCCCAGAACCACACGGGGACCTAGTGAATGACCTGCATAGAGCTGGGACCAAAGTAACAAAGCCTACCATCAGTAACACACTACGCCGCCAGGGACTCAAATCCTGCAGTGCCAGACGTGTCCCCCTGCTTAAGCCAGTACATGTTCAGGCCCGTCTAAAGTTTGCTAGAGAGCATTTGGATGATCCAGATGAGGATTGGGAGAATGTCAGATGAAACCAAAATAGAACTTTTTAGTAAAAACTCAACTAAATCGTGTTTGGAGGACAAAGAATGCTGAGTTGCATCCAAAGAACACCATACCTACTGTGAAGCATGGGGTGGAAACATCATGCTTTGGGGCTGTTTTTCTGCAAAGGGACCAGGACGACTGATCCGTGTAAAGGAAAGAATGAATGGGGCCATGTATCGTGAGATTTTGAGTGAAATCCTCCTTCCATCAGCAAGGGCATTGAAGATGAAACGTGGCTGGGTCTTTTAGCATGACAATGATCCCAAACACACCGCCCGGGCAACGAAAGAGTGGCTTCGTAAGAAGCATTTCAAGGTCCTGGAGTGGCCTAGCCAGTCTCCAGATCTCAACCCCATAGAAAATCTTTGAAAGTCCGTGTTACCCAGCGACAGCCCCAAAACATCACTGCTCTAGAGGAGATCTGCATGGAGGAATGGGCCAAAATACCAGCAACAATGTGTGAAAACCTTGTGAAGACTTACAGAAACCGTTTGACCTCTGTCATTGCCAACAAAGGGTATATAACAAAGTATAGAGATAAACTTTTGTTATTGACCAAATACTTATTTTCCACCATAATTTGCAAATAAATTCATAAAAAATCCTACAATGTGATTTTCTGGATTTTTTTTCCTCATTTTGTCTGTCATTGTCATAGAAGTGTACCTATGATGAAAATTACAGGCCTCTCTCATCTTTTTAAGTGAGAGAACTTGCACAATTGGTGGCTGACTAAATACTTTTTTGCCCCACTGTATATTTAGTACCATTGGATAGGAAACACTCTGAATTTTCCAAAACTGTCATCCATTTGTCTGTGAGTGAATCAGAACGCATATAGCAGGCAAAACCCTGAGGAATTTCTGTCCTGGAAAAAGTGATTTTGACACATTGCTCATTTGGGAACCCCTCCCTATTGAAAATGACCATATATAGGCATATGAATGCAGTACAGGTCGCTTCCTTGTGATGTCACCAGCCTCGAGATGGTGTTTTCTTCCATTTTAGGTGAGTTATCCCAGAGAAAACGACGAAACCATGAGGACCCCTCTTTATGAAAACTGTTCACATTCTTGGCCTTGCAGAAGTCACGCCGTGTCTTATTTATCGTCTTTAGCGTTCAGTTTATATTCGGCTGATTTATAATAGTAAATATACGTAAAAGTGTTCCTAAGGATACATTTAAAACTATGTTTGATTGTTTTTGGACAAGTTTATAGGTCTAAGTTGAGCGAGTTCGCCCGGCGTTTCAATGGAGTAGTGGAAGCTGTCGTTTCTGATTATAGCAGCCAAACCAAATGGAGGATTTATGGATAAAAGACGTTACTTTTTCTAACAAAAGAACCATGGATTGTCTTCGTTGGACACTTAGGATGACCTCAGCAGAAGTTCTTCAACAGGTAATTGATTTGTTTTCGCTGTGAAATGTGTTGTGTGTGCGCCATGATGGCTAATCGATACACGGCTATTGGAAAATGTGAGGTGCTAGCCTCACACAAATGAATGTGCTGCTTTCGCCGTAAAGCCTTTTTGAAATCTGACAACGCTGTGATATTGCCAAGAAACAGAGCTTTTGATGAGTATGGAACACTTGTATATTGGTGGATGTTTAATAATTCAACTTTCGGATTTAGAATTTGGCGCTTTACATTGTCGCTGGTAGTGTCGGGATGAGCCCGCTAGCGACCCACTGCTCCTTGACTCGTTAAGGCACATGAAAGTTCACGTTCCAGAAGGAATTTCTGCCAAAAACGCATTTCGAAAAATAAACAAAAAAATTTAGTTAAATTGGCTCTCCTGTGAAGTCGTGACATATGCCTAGTTTCCTGAAACGGGTCACATATTAGGTTCCACAGTTGACAGTGCATGTCAGAGCAAAGACCAAGCCATGAGCTCAAGGACAGGATTGTGTTGAGGCACAGATCTGGGGAAGGGTACCAAAAAATGTCTGCAGCATTAAAGGTCCCCAAGAACACACTCAATTATTCATAAATGGAAGAAGTTTGGAACCACCAAGACTCATCCTAGAGAAGGTCCTTGGTCAGGAAGGAGACCAAGAACCCAAAGGTCACTCTGACAGAGCTCCAGAGTTCCTCTGTGGAGATGGGAGAACCTTCCAGAAGGACAACCATCTCTGCAGCACTCCACCAATCAGGCCTTTATGGTAGTGGCCAGACGGAAGCCACTCCTCAGGAAAAGGCACATAACATCCCGGTTGGATTTTGCAAAAAGGCACCTAAAGGATTCAGACCATGAGAAACAAGATTCTCTGGTCTGATGAAACAAAGATTGAATTATTTGGCCTGAATGTCAAGCATCAAGTGATAGGCTAATACTGTCACCCATCAGACTATTCTGGATTTAATCTCGTCTTCACTAAATAATATATATGTCTGAAATTTGTTTTGATTTTGAATGGACCATTATCATGCATCGGTCTCGAAACAGGGGCAGGGGAAAAAAACACATGTAATCTATGCACTTAAATAGTGAATGGAGGACGCTTTTCCCGTGGTTCATTTTCACGCAAGCCAGGTAGGTAGGCTATACTCCTGTTGTAAAGAGAAGCAATGTGCATCATATTAGGAAAGTTAAGAAATAAATATAGTAGGTTTAGCCTATAGAAAGCTGATGGGATCCTCCTCGTTTTAAAAGAGGCCATCACTCTATTTCCTCATGCAATTGCATAGCCTATAGAAATGTTGCGTAACATGAGCTCATGGGCTCTAATGAAGTGTTTGATTAGATTTTCGATTAGATTTGCATTGATGTCAGAGTGATCTGAGGGACAATAGAGTGCTGAGTACCAGGCAGTTAGCAAGTTTGGTAGGCTACTAATGACTATCAGCAGCATCAGAGCTTGGAGAAGCCTAAATTACCGTGACTAAACGGTCACGTGGAATTTGACTAACTTCATGACTCGTGACCGCCGGTGTGGCGGTAATATGGTCACCGTAACAGCCCTATATTTGACATTTTAAATGTATGTAGTTCAGTCCTTGACTAATAATGTTCTGTACTATGTATTATGGCATGTTTCATGTGGACCCCAGGAAGAGTAGCTGATGCTTTTTGCAGCAGCTAATGAAGATCCTAATAAATGCCAAAACCATACACCCCTGCACACTGATCTGGTACTCCCTGTATATAGCTCCATTCTTGTGTATTTTATTCCTTGTGTTTCTATTTTAAAAAATGTACTCTGCATCGTTGGAAAGGGCTCGTAAGCAGCAAGCATTTCACGGTTTAGTCTACACCTGTTGTATTCTGCGCATGTGACAAATACAATTTGATTTTACTTGTAGTGACATTTCAATTAACCAAGCAGACTAAACCCAGCATCTCTTTAAGTCGTTGAGTTCAAGTGATGATATTCTATTTGTTGAAAATGTTGGTGCTTTAGATCTTACAAAACAGTCAGGGGAACAGGACAGGGTTTCTTTCAGAATGGTGGAATTTGCTCAAATTTGTCTCAATATGGCCATCTGACAAATTAAGACCAAACGACCAAAGTCAGAAAAGCAAACAGAGTGAGTAAACCAATGAGCGGTCGATTTGACTGCCTCAGTCTATGATGAATAATTAAATAACTATATCCTAATTGCTTTTTTAATGAGCCACAAATCCATATTAGCACTGGTCTTCCCTCAGGGAAGGCATTGTAGGAGTACAACTGACAATTGCTCCAGGACTCCAATCACTTCACATTATGATAAACCAAAGTCAACAACGGCCATGTAAAAATCACTTCAAAATTGATCAGGTGCCATACAGTAAGTACAATGGATTATATTGTTAAATACAAAGCAAAAGACCATGAAAATCAACCAGTACATTTGAGAATCAAATGCTGGCTGGGTTGCAGGCCTATTCAATTTGGCTTGAACTCTGTTTCTTTAGCACAGCTTGTGCAGTGCACAAACACACCCAAACCAGGACAATTACAGAAAAAAATGTATGGAATTCATTAACACCTAAAAATGGGCTAAAAGCATATGCCGATTAAAACATCTGGTTTTCTGAGCAATGGGCTAAAAGCAGTCAAATTGTGCTGAGCGATTAACCAAAAAGTTGGTTATATTTTGTTTTTCAAACAACTAATGTTTTCAATAAGTGTTTACATACACACTAATAATTCAATATTAAACTGATTATGGCAGAAGGCAGAGTATGTCATTCGTCATGTAAACACCTTACTCTGCTTATCTTAAATCGGCGTAAGGTCATAAATCGAAGCATATGCCGATTAAAACATCTGGTTTTCTGAGCAATCTTTTCTAAATATTAGGACAACTTAAATAGTTCCAGTTGTGTATTTGATCTGTGCATGTGCCAGCACCAGGTAGCGCAAGCTTCCCTCTTATGCGAGTGAAGTTTGGAAAAACAAAAGTATGCATCTCATAAATAGTTCAAACTTTATATGTCTGAACTCAAATAGTCTATGCAAAAATAACCTGGTCACTGTGGTAGAAGTTAATTTTGATTGCCAATTTTCAGCATTTTTCAAAAGTCCCAACAGTAGCCTGATTTAAGATGTGTCCATGTAAACAGGATTATTAGGGAAATTGTTCTAGCAAAGCATGTACACGTTTTTAAATTATATTAACCTAAATATCCACAATAATCGCAATTATTTGAATCCGTAACGTTTTTTTTCTTTGAGCTCAATGCTCAGTTTCTCTAGAGATAAATCAGATCAAGCCCGAACTGTGCGATGTAGTAGGGAATTGTAGTTTCCAACAGGCCAATATTCTACAGTTTAGCACAGCTAGTGGTAATTAACTACAATGACCATAATCCATTGCGTGACTACTGTCTGTTTGTTTCTTTTTTACGCCTGCCATGTTAGGTTAGTGTGGTGCAGACACGGAAAGAGACCGAAGAATACAAGATCGAGAAGGATAGAGAGACGTTGCTTCGCGAGGTATCTCTAGCTGAAAATACATGATCTAAGTAATTGATAGTTGGTATTCAGAATTCATAAAAGTATGCCTTATTTACTTTGAAGAACTACTAAAATTGTGATTTTTGTCAGCAGCAGCTCTATAGAGAACAGATGACTTGTAACAAATGTAATATACACAACTGAAATATTTAATTCAAGTACAGTAATGTGAATAAATTATCGTTAATAAGTGGTAAGTAGTAATGGGCAGTCTTCCGTCATTGGACTTTTATGAATAGTTTTATTCTGTGTTATCAAAACCGAAAACCTTGATAATTTTTTTTACAATTGAACCAAAACGACCTAAAAAAAACGAATTGCTCAGCACTAATGCAGTTTTGCACAGTCAGACGTTTCCTTTTCTATGATGGCAATGAGATAAGACTGGGCCCATCAGTTTTGCGATCGCTCTATCGAAATAAACGTTTTGGAGCATTGACTGGAAAACACTGATTGATTGCGCTTAAAAAGATTAGCAAAGGCCCTTTGGCATCAAAGGAAAAAGATTTGACGTTAATGTGAAAAATATTACAGATGACTCAAAGAATGTGATATCCATGCTGGGAGGGGCTTGGATCGAAGAGATTACACTGCACTGCTATCCATCTCTGCTTCCCTCTTGTGCCCTGCTGGGGATGGTCCGATTCTGTCAGGCGTGGTTTCTCTCAGGATTTAGTACGTGCTTAAATTCTCCCTGCATCATAGGAAGCCGGCTCCAGCATGTTTCTCTAGATGAGAGTATCAAAACTGAAAATGAGCAGTTGGTTAAAGCCCGATAGGTATACACATATTGGTCAATTTTGCTGCCGTCTAACTGACCCACATTAACCTGTTAAATTCGTTCAAGATAGTACTTTTTAAAAATATATTTAACTAGGCTAGTCAGTTAAGAACATATTCTTATTTACAATGGCTGGCCTACCCCGGCCAAACCCGGACAACGCTGGGCCAATTGTGCGCCGCCCTATGGGACTCCCAATCACGGCCGGATGTGATGCAGCCAGGATTCGAATCAGGGACTGCAGTGCCTTAGACCTCTGCACCATTCAGGAGCCCAATGACATGAACAAAAGAAAATACAAATGCATGCATACAAGGAAAGGACATTTTTCATTAAGACCATAATTGAAACATGCGACATTAAATAAACCTATCGGATTATACAGCCAAGAGGATTATTAAAAGATGCAACTACTATAATGAAGCAGCTAATGTAAAATATAATTTTCAATTGCTCGGTAACAGTAGCAGGCTAGGCTATCCCATCTAACTATAGCCTATTGGCAAATTGTACAAAATAAGCTTGTCCAACAATTGTAAAAGTATTGTAGCATAAAACAAAGCTGTTTGAGTAGCTGCGAGCTCTAGCGGCCTAAAATACACATGCAAATTTAATTCTACAACATTATGCAAGTTAACCTATAAGCAGGACCAGTTAAATTTCTTACGACTACCAGTTAACATACCTAGAGCCTGCACATTCACAAGTGCATTGAGTTACCGAGTGGCACAAGTTGCGTGCTTGACATATTGCTCATCACTTTGCCAAGTTGTTTTGTGCTTACCTGCACATCTCCTCTAATTTCCACTGAACATAACCGGCACAAATAAAGTGAAAGACATATTACAAGAGAGGCCTTGGGAGGACTACAACACTTGCTATAATGCATGAGAGCTGTCCTGGGTAGAATTCATACCACATTAACGTAGAAGATTCATGAGTGAACACAAAAAGAAAAACTGATAAATTACTGTATATTCTCACCTGCCACACAGTGCCATACACCAGAGAAATTGCTGTTACAAGCAAGCACTGTAGCCTACATTATGCTACAAATAAAAAGGATTGCCAACAATTTGTTGCAGTAACTACACAGTAAGACATCAGGCTTTAGAGAAATACATTGCTGTGAAAAAGTATTTGCCCCTTTTGTGATTTTCTCTATTTTTGCATATTTTTCATATTGAATGTTAGCAGATCTTCAACCAAAACCTAATATTAGATAAAGGAACCTGAGTTTACGAGTAAAAAATAAATAAAAAGGATATTTATTTTATTTAACAAAGATATGCAACACCCAATTACCCTGTGTGAAAAAGTAATTGATCCCTTACACTCACTAACTGGTTGTGCTACCTTTAGCTGCAATAACTGCAAACAAACACTTCCTGTAGTTGATCAGTCTCTCACGTCACTGTGGAGGAATTTTGGCCCACTCTTTCATGCAGAACTGTTTTTATTCAGCAACATTTGTGGGTTTTCAAGCATGAACTACTTGTTTCAAGTCCTGCCACAACATCTCAATTGGGATTAGGTCTAGACTTTGAATAGGCAATTCCAAAACTTCAAATTTGTTTATTTTTAGCCATGTTCACTTAGACTTGATTGTGTGTTTTGGATCATTGTCTTGCTGTATGACCCAGCTGCGCTTCAGCTCACAGACGGATGGCCTGACATTCTCCTACAGAATTCTCTGATACAGAGCATAATTCATGGTTCCTTCTATTCATGGTTCCTTTAAGGCAAGTTGTCCAGGTCCTGAGGCAGCAAAGCATCCCTAAACCACCACACTACCACCACCACCATGCTTGACTGTTGGTATGAAGTACTTAATGTGTGCAGTGTTTGGTTTTCGCCAGACATAAAAATGGGACCCATCTCGTTCAAAAAGTTTGACACAGGTTTGCCAAAAAGCACCTGGATGATCATCAAGACTCTTGGAAGAATGTTCTATGGACAGATGAGTCAAAAGTTTTACTTTTTGGACGAAATGGGTCCCATTATGCCTGTCAAAAACCAAACACTCTCCTTCGCTCGTTCTGCTGTGACTGTGCATCTTCCCATTTTTACACACACACACACACACACACACACACACACACACACACACACACCCCAAGCTCCTCCCCCTGCCTCACAATAAAGATGAGAGCTCACTTCTTCCTCTCTGACAAGCGGTTTCAACTTGGTCATTTGGACACCGAAAGGCATTGAGACATTATTTTACTGTAATAAATAAGATACCCTTTTCAACTCAATTCCTCACATTGCATGCAGAGCAGACACTACTAAAACAGTAGAATAAATTAACATGTATGCTCAGTTTGTCACGCCACGTACCGCTAGCTGTTCTGCTAGCAGCATTTTAGCCAGACTGTTATATTAGCTTTCTAGGCTGTGTTTTATAAATGTTAAAATAACATGAGCTGGCGCACACCCAGAACAAAGTTTGTGTGGAGGTGCTGACTAACGGCGAATAAACTATACACTATCAAAATAAAGAAAGTCGCACACTACATATATACTCTCCCAACAATTTAATGGGTATTTACCAACGTTTTGGCATCACTGTGCCTTCCTCAGGGTATGCAATAACCATAAAACACATTAAGGCATTACCAACATTAAGGCATCACTGTGCCTTCCTATAAATGTGCAATAACCAGTGAGCCCGTAAGAGATATGTAAGAGATAGCCCTACACTGTGAGTATCTTGAAACCGGTGTTGTAGTGACAAATATTCAGAGTCACTACTGAGTTTTAAATACACAAAAGTCCAAGCCGAAGTCTGAGGCATCAGTCCTTGACTCCACATGAAGTAGGTAGTGATAGTCAGGTTGGGTGTCATTAGGGATCATTTCCCATAGTTAGTTACAGTGTGTAGGCTATGTATGATACAAATAGCCTAATGCATAACCCATTTTTCAATCACTTCTTTGTTTTCATACTGCTCATGTCTAAATTGCAGAGTCCAAGTCATGTACTATAGAGTTCGAGTCCAGCAATCCAGCATCCCTGACGTTATCCGACCCATCGGTCTACAGATTCCAATCCAATTTGCTACATGTGTCTGGGATTAGCGGGCTCACTGAAATCCAGCCACATCCAGACAGCACACGCAGTGGCAGATAACAGGATGGCGACAGACTGACTGACAGAGAGTGAGAGTTTGATGACAAACATATTGAATGGCAGTAAAAGTAGGTAGTTTGATATGTTCCATTACAGGGGCCATTTGGTTGATCATTTCCAACAGTCATAATGGCTAAATTGCAGACAGATTACAGAGGTTGTTTTTAGCCTACAGAAACCGAGTACAGAATATCAGATGGCTTAAAACTATCATCCAGCACCCCTGTTTGAAATTGAGGAAGCTTCTAGTTATTACCAGTTCTTCCAAGAACAATGCACACTCCACCCATGCCAAATTTAGGTTTTCCAATGGGCTATATAACTTAAAAAGGGGAGTGCCTTAACTTTTGAATTTCTTCCAGGGGTAGAGGGGGGAAATATCCTCATACAATCCAATAAGACTGCCACTGGCTCGATGGCTTTAGGCCCTGGAGATGCATTTTAAAACAGCCTATGGGGATGTAGCGCCTCTGTAAATTGCACCAATGCCAACATCCACCTCGCAGCTTCCTCAAGCCTCTTAGTCACGGCACATCCGTTCCCTCGCACAGACACACATGCACAACAAACACGGCACCATTTGCACTTCAGTCAAATTAGGAGCAGCAGGAAGAATAATAAGCTCAGGTTGTCAGACATGGGACTCGGCGACGCTTCTCCACCAATGACTCATCGCTCAAATCTTCTCCCCACAGCTGAAGGATCAGGCACAGTGTAGCTTGCTTTGAATAACAGTGCTGTTGGAAACCCGCTCTGGAAATTACAATGGAACAGATCCTCTTAGATAAAGCCTATTTGAGAGGAGGGAAGGACTGGGAGAGGAGTGGAAAGAGACCATCGCAGGCTCATCCTCAACCTGAGAAGCACTTCAGGTGGGAGCAGAGCTGAGCCACTTGTCTTTCACTTCAGGAATGATGAGGCTTGCAAGCCGAAGAACACCATCCCAACCGTGAAGCATGGGTGGCAGCATCATGTTGTGGGGTGCTTTGCTGCAGGAGGGACTGGTGCACTTCACAAAATAGATGGCATCATGAGGAAGGGAAACCATGTGGATATATTGAAGCAACATCTCAAGACATCAGTCAGGAAGTTAAAGCTTGGTCGCAAAAAATGACCCCAAGCATACTTCCAAAGTTGTGGCAAAATGGCTTAAGGACAACAAAGTCAAAGTACTGGAGTGGCCATCACAAAGCCCTTACCTCAATCCTATAGGAAATTTGTGTGAGGCCTACAAACCTGACTCAGTTACACCAGCTCTGTAAAACATACAGTTTTACTCACTTCATGTATATACAGTACCAGTCAAAAGTTTGGACACATCTACTCATTTCAGGTTTGTATTATTTAAAAAAAATATATATATATATATTTTCTACATTGTGGAATAATAGTAAAGATATCAAAACTATGAAATTTCACACATGGAATCGTGTAGTAACCAAAAAATGGTGTAAAAACAAATCAAAATAAATGTTTGATTCTTCCAAGTAGCCACCCTTTGCCTTGATGACAGCTTTGCACACTCTTGGCATTCTCTCAACCAGCTTCATGAGGTAGTCACCTGGAATGCATTTCAACTAAACAGGTGTGCCTTGTTAAAAGTTAATTTGTGGAATTTCTTTCCTTCTTAATGCGTGAGGCAATCAATTGTGTTATACAAATGGCATGCAACTAGACTGTCATTCTGTTAAGCCAAATGCACTCCACATCAGTAAATACAGGATGAGGGCTGGTGGACCACTTGGATTTTTGATCAAACACTAAAATCAAAACTCTGAGGTTCTCAGTCAATATGTAAGAGATCGCCTACACTGTGAGTATCTTCCAACAGGACAATGACCCTAAGCACACAGCCAAGACAACACAAGAGTGGCTTCGGGACAAGTCTCTGAATGTCCTTGAGTGGCCCAGCCAGACCCCGGACTTGAACCTGATCTAACATCTCTGGAGAGACCTGAAAATAGCTATGCAGCGACGCACCCCATGGACCATCCAATCTGACAAAGCTTGAGAGGATCTGCAGAGAATAATGGGAGAAACTCCCCAAATACAAGGGTGCCAAGCTTGCAGCGTCATACCCAGGAAGACTGGAGGCTGTAATCGCTGCCAAAAGGTGCTTCAACAAATACTGAGTAAAAGGTCTGAATACTTATGTAAATGTGATATTTCCAGGGGGTTTTAATACATTTGCAAAAATGTCTGAAAACCTGTTTTTGCTTTGTCATTATGGGATATTTTGTGTAAATTAATAAAAACATTCTCATCCATTTTAGAATACGGCTGATAAGTAACAACATTTTGAAAACGTCAAGGGGTCTGAATACTTTCCCAATTCCCTGTATCTTTTGATTAAGTCATTCTAAGGTTTATATCAATAACAACTAGTTTCCAAATAACTATACCATATAGATCATGCTTCAAAGTATCACTTTTACGCTCACTTCATGTACGCACTCTCGCTCCGGAATGGGGAAATAAAATATTAATTTTTTATATATTATAATAGCTAAGTTTAAATATATTCTTCTTAATATAAAATCATGTAATATAAAATAACAGCAAATCTTTACTGCTAAATGAACAAGTCTACAGCCTATGGCATGGTGCATAGCCAGATAACGCACAGTTGGCCACCTCCATATTCTGTTCTTCTGAAATACATTTTCTTCATATCATAATGTTTCTTTAGACCTGCCCAAAATAATGAATTTATTGTGATGGTGTATATTCAATTGATTTTTGAACATACACCATCACTTTTTTTAAATGTAAATGTTCCAAAGGCACGCATCAGAGGCTTGTATGCTGCTTGTATGACTAGAGCCTGGAGATGCTCTACATGTTAATGATAACTAATGGTCAATTACCGTGAGACCGCCAGTCTTTTGCATGACAATAATCAGCTGACAAAATTGAATTACTCCCACAGCAATAATCTCACCCAATTTCACTGATCTCCTCATTCACTCAACAACTCTCCCAAATGTAGAGCCGGTGCACTTGAAACTTTTTCCACTCGTGTTCTGTATGACTGAGTAAAACCTGCAACCCTAAAAATGGCTTCCCAAACATCTGCTAAACACTTAGCTAGGGGGGCACAAATGCATGTTGATGGGATTCCCCACTGAAAACATTAGCATGATAACCTGAGGAAAAACCACAACAGATTGAGAAGACATGGAACATAGACTACCAATCCTGAATTATTCTAGCTTCTAGATCTTTATATAGTCGATATAAAAAAAAAGAGCAAAACCATAACTATGAGGGGAGCGTGAATGTTTCTCAAGCCTTACTAAAAAGCGAGCTGAAATTCCTGCCAAGAGCATGACTGGATGCCTCCCCTGCACATGGAGCACAATGTCTGGAACTGTGAGTGTGTTGGTGGAAGATCCTGCTCAGGTATCGGCTCTGTGGCTCCCTAAGCGCTGCCACACAGTTTCACACCATGTTGCCAATTCAGGCCCTGAATGAGAATTCCCTTTGTCAATGCTGCTGCCTCATTATCCCCTCCTCTCCATTGTAGGAACACCCTGGCAGCTTTCCAACCTCCCCTCTCAATGCAGGAATTGTTTACGGGGGAATGGATTCCTGTTAGGGAAATCCATGGCATCCTCAAAAGCCGGTGTATGTGCGGCTGCAGGGAGAGCGAGTTAGCAGCTCCGTTAATGTGTGGGGTCGGGGCCCGGGACACTGGGCTATGCCAGTTATGTAATTAATGAACATGCAGAGGGGAGCCACAATGGGCACTGCGGCCCACACAATGCTCCTCCAGCATCCGGGGCATCCAGCATTCAGAGGCCGAAGACAAACAAGGAGCCCTTTGAGACTGTATGCGCACTCACAGACATAACAAGTGTACAAAGGAGTGTGGTCGGTAGCGTAATATGACTGCAGGGCTGTTTAGAGCCACCCCACTTTGAATATCTAGAACATCTGATTATACTCAAGCTTATGTTCACTAGTTTATGCTTGTTCGTTAACACCATTTGTTTATTTGCCTTAGTGGTTGCCAAGCTACCTAGCCAGGTTAACGGATGTGATGGAATCATTGCGATTATTATTTTTTAAATACAAGTTAGCTACTACTGCAATAAAAAAAGGCCCCTGATTTACAGAATTGTCTGCTGGCATCATCTAGCAAAAAGCAGGTCAATTGAAGAGGGTTGTGTTTAAGTCAGATAGGGTGTTCGCAACTTGCAGGCTAATAGCATCTCTTTTCAGGGCCAGGAAAACATATCAAACGGAAGCCTTTGGACAGAGAGCAGCACCACTGCTTTTAAAGCACATTAGCTAAAGAATTAGCGTCCTTGTGCCCCACAATTCCGAGTGGAGAGCTGACGTAGTCTTTGAAAAAATGCCACGTAAGGCCTGTTTAGAATGCTGCACTTGCCAAAGGCATAGCACTTTGGTCATTACGACATCAGACAAAACAAAGCATAATTGCGGACGCCACAAAGCGCTGAAACAAAGCAGAGGAAGTCCCTTAAGTGATTTGGCTGCCACACAGTTAGGTGAGCTCCTATTGTTGAGGCGCAGGTATATCGCCTTGTTCTTCTTTCGCGATCCCTCACTCTCGTTCCCATAAGACTCCTCACTCTCTCTGCTCATCTGCCAAGTAGCTCAGGTCAGGCTGCAATGCGACAGGCCGATTCAAGAATCCGTCGATAAATCATTGTGTCCCCCCCAATCCCTCCTCGGGCGTACAGGAACCCTGGAGTGCCAGCTAACGAGGAGCCAGCAGAGCCTCTGCACACCTCACTCTCAGCTAACTGATGAGTAACAGCCAGTCACCTGTCTATCTAACCATGACACAGACACCACTATGAATGTCCTATAAAGATTATGCAAGCATCCTGATATTGCCCTAAACCTGAAATCACATTTGTTTCCACGTTCATTAGGGACTGTTACTTAGAGATCAGTTAACGGGAAGGCTAGGTGAGCTGAATGGCCTGTTCTCATAACACAAATGCTTTTAGCTTATGTTTTTATGACAGCAGCACTTTAAAATGAGGAACATTCATCTGCTACACAAACATGGCATCTATAATAAATGTAATGGCAAATGTGTTCAGTTGAGAGGATTAGTACCGCTTTTTCCAGTCTACAAGACTGCAGCAGTCAATAACACGATGCTACTAAAAGTAGAACTTGTAAAATCACCTACTTGTCTGTCTTTTCTCACAAACGTGACAAGCTTAGACGAGACTGTGGAATTTCAAGAGTGCAATGCTCCAAATTGCAACATCCATTTCAGAGCTAAAATATTATAATTTCGACAAAGCTTAGTTTGTGTAATGCTTGTTTGAGAGAAACCTTAACTCGAGCTGAAAGGGTGGGATTTGTAGTAAAAGTAAGAAGTAACCTAGCCTAATCCTTAACCTAAGTCATACCCTGTACATTTTCATTATGTTCTACATAATCTTGAATCATTTATTATGTTTTACATTTGTATTTCTATGGACTAGGCCTAGATAAGATTGGTTAGATAATCATACCATGATTCTTGAACCAAATATATTGATATCCGCTAGTGGGATGCAAGACCGATATTAAAAGGAAGCTTGAAATTTAGTAGCCTATGTAAAAAAAAAAAAAAAAAAGGAAAAAAAAGGCAGGCAAGTGTGGCACATTCATCTGCTACAGTTTCTACATATGGTCTACACTGGCGACAGAGCAATGCTACAATTAGGGGGCTTTTCCGAAGTAAATAAGAAAATGCAAACAAATGCCAAAATGCTTCAAGCTTATGGAAATAGTCAGACATCTTCTACAATGGCAATGTCTAACCACAAAATACTGATACCAGGAAACAGGTAACCATGCATGGTCCGTAACACACATTAAAAATAAATACCTTCTTTAAACCCTTGTCTACTTAGAGAACCTACAGAATACACTAGCTTTACAATACTAGCTAAACTCTAGTTATGGAAGAAAAAAAAATATTTTTGACAATATATTGTATCTTTCTGACAATATCTCAATATTATTTTTGCACTAGTTAGTTGTACCTGCACCAAAACTCCAGTATTTTTGCATCATAGCTTGTTCTCCATCATCTTTTTAAATAAGAGACAATTTGTTTTCATCACTTCCATGACTGATCAAAATACGTTTTCTCACAGCTCTCTCATCCCTTGTACATCTGTAGAAGACAGTGAGCAATAAGTTTGGAACAACAAATCACAATAACATTTGCAGTATCGAATGGCAATACAGGGCTTGACATTTACTGTATTAGTCACTTGCCCTTCAGACAAGTAGGACTGTTTTTTTTTACTTGTCACTGATCCCCCCCAAAAAAGGTCTAACACCATGGACCAAAAGGGAAATTTTACAATGGAATGCATTCAACCGAAATGTATCTTCCGCATTTAACTTCTTGGGGATGGGTGGGGCGCTAGCGCCCCAATCCCGACACTACCAGGTGAAATGCAAAGGCGCCAAATTCAAAATCCAAAAGTTGAATTATTAAACATCCACCCATATACAAGTGTTTCATACTCATCAAAAGCTCTGTTTCTTGGCAATATCACAGCGTTGTCAGATTTCAAAAAGGCTTTACGGCGAAAGCAGCACATTTGATTGTTTGAGGGTAGCACCTCACATATTTTTTTCCATTACCATAAATTCATAATCCATCGCGGTTCACACAAAACACATTTCACAGCGAAAACAAATCAATTACCTGTTGAAGAACTTCTGCTGACGGCTTCCAAGGTGTCCAACGAAGACAATCCATGGTTCTTTTGTTAGAAAAAGTAATGTATTATATCCTTAAATCTCCATTTGGTTCGCGCGTTATAATGAGAAACTACAGCCTCCACTACGCCATTCAAACGTGACGAGAACTCGTTCAACTTAAAGCTATAAACTTGTCCAAGAACAATCAAAAATCATTTTAAATGTATCCTTTATACTTTATACTTTTACGTATATTTACTATTATAAATCAACCGGAACATAAACTGAGCGATAAAGACGGTAAAAAACACAAAGCTCGCTTTGTCGGGAGCGCGCGTTCCCTTCTGTTGACATAAATGGGACACTTCCTGGTTTCCTCTTATTCTCTGCTCTAAAGCATCCAAAACAAAAATGAACACTGTCTCGAGACTGTTGACATCCCGAGGAAGCGATGGGTACTGCATTCATATGCCCTTATATGGTCATTTTCATAAGGGAGGGGTTCCAAATGAGGCACTGTCAAAACCACTTTTTCCAGGACAGAAATTCCTCGGGGTTTCGCCTGCCATATGCGTTCTGTTTTACTTACAGACAAATGGTTAACGCTTTTAGAAAATTCAGAGTGTTTCCTATCCAATGGTACTAAATATGTGCATATCCTAAATTCTGGGCCTGAATGGGAGGCATTTTACTTTGGGCACGCCAGGCTCTCCAAAACGGTCACCTCGTGCACCCATCCCTAAGAAGTTAACCAAACCCCTCAGAGATGTGCAGGGGGCTGCCTTAAATCAACGTCCAAGTCATCAGAGCCCGGGGAACAGTTGGAGGTTAACTTGTTAGGGAGTGGCAGCTGAGGGGTCGGTTTTGGAGAGTCTGGCGTGCCCAAAGTAAAATGCCTCCCATTCAGGCCCAGAAAATAGGATATGCACATATTTGGTACCATTGGATAGGAAACACTCTGAATTTTCCAAAACTGTTAACCATTTGTCTGTGAGTAAAACAGAACGCATATAGCAGGAGAAACCCCAAGGAATTTCTGTCCTGGAAAAAGTGATTGACACATTGCTCATTTGGGCACCCCTTCCTCATGAAAATGACCATATAAGGGCATATGAATGCAGTACCCATCGCTTCCTTTAGATGTCAACAGTCTCGAGACAGTGTATTTTTTTCATTTTGGATGAATAAGACCAGAGAAGAAGAGCAAACCAGGAAGTCACTCTGTCATGTAAACAGTACCCAGTGCGCGCGCCCGACAAGGCACGCAGTGTCTTTTTTACCGTCGTTATCGATCAGTTTATATTCCGGTTGATTTATAATAGTAAATATACGTAAAAGTGTTCCTAAGGATACATTTAAAACTATGTTTGATTGTTTTTGGACAAGTTTATAGGTATAAGATGAACGAGTTCGCGTCACGTTTTAATGGAGTAGTGGAAGCTGTCGTTTCTGATTATAACGCGCAAATTAAATGGAGGATTTATGGATAAAATACATGACTTTTTCTAACAAAAGAACCATGGATTGTCTTCGTTGGACACTTAGGATGACCTCAGCAGAAGTTCTTCAACAGGTAATTGATTTGATTTTGCTGTGAAATGTGTTGTGTGTGTGCCATGATGGCTAATCGATACATGGCTATGGGAAAAATATGTGAGGTGCTACTCTCAAACAATCAAATGTGCTGCTTTCGCCGTAAAGCCTTTTTGAAATCTGACAACGCTGTGATATTTCCAAGAAACAGAGCTTTTGATGAGTATGGAACACTTGTATATTGGTGGATGTTTAATAATTCAACTTTTGGATTTGTCGCCTTACATTTTACCTGGTAGTGTCGGGAGCAGCCCGCTAGCGCCCCAGTGATCCCTGAGAAGTTAACTACCTTGCTCAAGGTGACTGAAAATTGTGTTGTATGATGCAAGAAACCACTTCACAAAACAACCATTATTAATCACTGGTATTGACAATGGTCTCTGATCATGCCTTTAGAAAGTATTCAAACCCTTGACTTTTTCCACATTTTGTTGTGTTACAGCCTGAATTGAAACTGTATTAAATTGGGATTCTCTCTCACTGGCCTACTCACAATAACCCATAATATCAAAGTCAATGTTTTTTTGAAATGTTTATAAATTAATAAAAAAAATATTCACCATTTTTGTTCTGGCAAGCCTAAATAAGTTCAGGAGTAAAAATGTTAAGTTGCATGGACTCGTGTGCAATAATAGTTTTTTGATCCAGTTTTCAACAAGTCACTTAAGTAATACTGAAAAACATTTGGCCAAGCAATTCACTTTTTGTCCTGAATAGAAAGTGTTTTGTTTGAGGAAAATCCAACAACACGTTGCAGAGTACCACTCTCCATACTTTTAAGAATCTTGATGGCTGCATCATGTCATAGGTATGCTTGTAATTAGGGATGCGGTGAAGATAACGGAATCGGACGATATTAGCTAAAAACGCCGACATCGACCTGATGTCTAGTTTAATGTCGATATGCAAAACAGATATCAAAGCTGACGCGCATATCTATATAACGTAGGTACATGACGTAATAACGCCACGTAAAATGTAGCGCTACACGTGCAACACAGTATTCCTAACCTAGCCCACAATGTCTGCTGTGTGGATCGAGCAGACTCCTGAACAGCTAATCAAATGGCTACCCAGACTTTTTGCATGTAAGTAAGCATTTCAAGGTCTACACCTGTTGTATTCGGCGGATGTGACAAATAACATTTGATTTTGTACTGAGGAAAGTCGTATTTCATGCTCATGAATGTGCTGCTTGTCATACCGCTGCTGCCATTTCAATGGCATTTAAAAACATGAACACACTAGCAGACGTGATACAATGCCATGACAGAGGGTAACGCCTGCTCAACACAATTGACACGGGCTGTGAACAAGCGTTTCCGTGGCATTCTCTCTTTACTGTGTCGCCACCATGCTCGATGCTATGTACAAGGACCGCTAGTTCGATGCAGACGAGAAACAGGGTTTATGTGAAAATGTTACATACACAGCTGGACAAGATGGAAACGGACACAGTGACAGTGCGCACCGAGGAAGACAGACAGAGCTAAAACTTCACTGCTTGACATGTATGATGAAATCCTGGATGAGAATGAAACGACTGAACAAATGAACAACGAAACAGCACAGCAAGTAAGTGAAAGAAATAGGTTTTGATTATGTTTTACTGGTAATGGGGACATGCGTAAATGCCAACAAAAGAACTTTTTGGTCTGTGTGTGTGTGGGGGGGGTGGGTGTGTGTGTGTAACCTTTATTTAAACTAGGAAATTCAGTTAAGAACAAATTCTTATTTACAATGAAGGCCTACCCAGGCCAAACCCGGATGACGCTGGGCCAATTGTACACCGCCCTATGGGACTCCCAATCACGGACGGATGTGATACAGCCTGCATTCCAACCAGGGACTGTACAGTCGTGGCCAAAGGTTTTGAGAATAACACAAATATTTATTTCAACAAAGTTTGCTGCTTCAGTGTTTTTAGATATTTTTGACAGATGTTACTATGGAATACTGAAGTATAATTACAAGCATTTCATAAGTGTCAAAGGCTTTTCTTGACAATTACATGAAGTTGATGCAAAGAGTCACTATATTTGCTGTGTTGACCCTTCTTTTTCAAGACCTCTGCAATCCCCCTGGCATGCTGTCAATTAACTTCTGGGCCACATCCTGACTGATGGCAGCCCATTCTTGCATAATCAATGCTTGGAGTTTGTGGGTTTTTGTTTGTCCATCCGCCTCTTGAGGATTGACCACAAGTTTAGATACTACTGCATGGTCGGAACTAGAAGCACAAGCATTTCGCTACACTCGCATTAACATCTGCTAACCATGTGTATGTGACAAATAAAATTTGATTTGATTTGAAGTTCTCAATGGGATTAAGGTCTGGGGAGTTTCCTGGCCATGGACCCAAAATATAGATGTCTTGTTCCCTGAGCCACTTAGTTATCAATTTTGCCTTATGGCAAGGTGCTCCATCATGCTTGAAAAGGCATTGTTCGTCACCAAACTGTTCCTGGATGGTTGGGAGAAGTTGCTCTTGGAGGATGTGTTGGTACCATTCTTTATTCATGGCTGTGTTCTTAGGCAAAATTGGCTGAGAAGCAACCCCACACATAATGGTCTCAGGATGCTTTACTGTTGGCATGACACAGGACTGATGGTAGCGCTCACCTTGTCTTCTGCGGACAAGCTTTTTTCCGGATGCCCCAAACAATCGAATATGACTTTACCCCAGTCCTCAGCAGTCCAATCACTGTACCTTTTGCAGAATATCAGTCTGTCCCTGATGTTTTTCCTGGAGAGAAGTGGCTTCTTTGCTGCCCTTCTTGACACCAGGTCATCCTCCAAAAGTATTCGCCTCACTGTGCGTGCAGATGCACTCACACCTGCCTGCTGCCATTCCTGTGCAAGCTCTGTACTGGTGGTGCCCCGATCCCGCAGCTGAATCAACTTTAGGAGACGGTCCTGGCGGTTGCTGGACTTCTTCACAACAATTGAACCGCTCTCCTTGAAGTTCTTGATGATCCGATAAATGGTTGATTTAGGTGCAATCTTACTGGTAGCAATATCCTTGCGTGTGAAGCCCTTTTTTGTGCAAAGCAATGATGACGGCACGTGTTTCCTTGCAGGTAACCATTATTGACAGAGGAAGAACAATGGTTCCAAGCACCACCCTCTTTTTGAAGCTTCCAGTCTGTTATTCGAACTCAATCAGCATGACAGAATGATCTCCAGCCTTGTCCTCGTCAACACTCACACCTGTGTTAACGAGAGAATCACTGACATGATGTCAGCTGATCTTTTTGTGGCAGGGCTGAAATGCAGTGGAAATGTTTTGGGGGATTCAGTTCATTTGCATGGCAAAGAGGGACTTTGCAATTCATCTGATTACTCTTCATGACATTCTGGAGTATATGCAAATTGCCATCATACAAACTGAGGCAGCAGACTGTGAAAATGTATATTTGTGTCATTCTCAAAACATTTGCCCACAACTGTAGTGACGCCTCTTGCACTGAGATGCAGTGCCTTAGACTGCTGCCTCCATGTGTGTGTGTTAACTATTTAACTGTACTATAATGCTTAAAAGGCTGCAAAAAATAATATCGGTATCAAGTTTTTTTGGCAAGGAAAATATCGGATATCGGCCAAAAATACCATATCGGTGCATCACTACATGTAATCGTCAAGAACTGGGTAATTTTTCAGGATAAAAAAAATATATATGGAATGGTGCTAAGCACAGGCAAAATCCTAGAGGAAAACATGGTTCAGTCTGCTTTCCACCAGACACTGGGAGATTAATTCACATTTTAGCAGGACAATAACCTAAAACACAAGCCCAAATCTACACTGGAGTTGCTTACCAAGAAGATGGTGAATGTTCATGAGTGGCAGAATTACAGTTTACTTAAATCTTGAAAATCTATGGCAAGACCTGAAAATGGTTGTCTAGCAATGATCAACAACCAATTTGACAGAGCTTGAAGAATTTTTTAATAAAAATGGGCAAATGTTGCATAATCCAGGTGTGGAAAACTCTTAAGAGATTTACCCAGGAAGACTCACTGCTGTAATCGCTACCAAAGGTGCTTCTACAAAGTATTGACTCAGGGGTGTGAATACTTATTAGATATCTGTATTTCATTTTCAATACCTATGCAAACATATCTAAAAACATGTTTTACTTTGTCATCATGGGGTATTGTGTATAGATTGGTTAATCAATTTTGAATTCAGGCTGTAACACAACAAAATGTGGAATAAGTCAAGAGGTACGAATACTTTATGAAGGCACTGTATCTCCAGGCTTTTTATCCAACCCCTGTGCAGGCTTTTTATTCAACCCTGCTCAGCTTATTGGGCCCTGCTGAGCAGCTGATTCAAATAATAAATAAGTGGTGTGTTCGAGCAGGGCTGGAGAAAAAGCCTGCACTCCCAGTAGCTCTCGTGGACTCTCCAGGAGGAGGCTTCGACACCCTGCAAAAATATAATTCACAAAAAAATGATTCCCTCATTCAATGAACCAGGGATCAAATAGCTATGGCGGACGACATAGCTAACTAAGATTTGTATCCTTTTGTAAGGTTAAAATATTCAATGTTCAGGGGAGATCTTGACAGCATAGTAGTTACTTGTCAATTAGGCTATTCTATGAATATTTAACTTTTGTCAGCATTACATGGCCAGTATTGGATAGAGGAGCATCCTAGCCAATTCTGAGCGCTTGAGACACTGGAGTATGGAGCATTGGTCTTATCAACTGCATGTTGGCCATTTTCGATTTTTTTAAAAATGTATTTAACCTTTATTTAACTAGGTAAGAACAATTCTTATTTACAATGACGGCCTACTAAATGGCCTCCTGCAGGGACGGGGGCCTGGGTTTTACACAAGTCCTGGTGGAAAGTTATTTTAGGACATGACAATGACATTAATGCATGCTAACAGCTAAATAGTTAACTAGAGAGAATTCAAAACAAAGTGTGCAGTTTGGCTGGTTATCTAATTAGTCTGTTGTATCATTCATTATTTTATCTGCTGCGCAAATGTCACTCACTTTTCCAGGATTTTCATTGCTGATCAAAAATGAGCTATAACTGGGCAAAAAAATTAACCAGCAATTGATCAACAAATGTGCAAAAGCGGTTATACCCCGACTACACCAAAGTACATTTAGAAATCTATATTATTAAAGTATTGCGCGCGCTAACGAGCGTCTGCGTGTTGCTTAGGGCTAAAATAGAAGTCAGTTCTATTTGTGACGCAGATCGCGCTGCACGTCCTGCCTCTCCCATCTTCTCATTGGTTTATAAAAGCAGGTACCCACGTGCCATCTCATTGGTTATACCCACGTGGTTGACTGAAAGACGAATGAGGTTGGTTGCGGTAATGCACTTAATTTATGAAAGTTGCCAAACACAATATAAAGTCCAGAGAAGAAAAAGCCTGGAAGGAGGAGAGATGACGATAAATAATTTGGTTAACCGTTTTATGTGTGGATTAATTGTCAGAGTAGAGGACCTTGTGCATTTAAGGTAAAATAACAACTCAATGTTTATATCCCAAGACAAATTAGCTAGCAAGTGCAAGCTAGCTAGCTAGCTAAATTGCCATAAATGTTTAATGCTTTTCGAACTGTCCCCAAATTAATGTAATTGGTTCAGTTTGTTGTGATATTTTAACCTGCGTGTCGTGATCACGTTTGGTGTGGGGGGACAAAATAAATGTATGCACGATGGTGCACGCGTGCAGCCGGGTTGGGTTCCGGGTTAGGCTCGCTTTGACCTAAAAAAACTTCTCACTACTGCATGATTAAAAGACTGCTCCTGCCTGTCAATGCAGGCCTACAATAATTATACTCCAATGCGCTCTGCAGAGATTTTTTTTTTTTTTTCACCTTTATTTAACCAGGTAGGCTAGTTGAGAGCAAATTCTCATTTACAACTGCGACCTGGCCAAGATAAAGCAAAGCAGCGTGACACAAACAGAGTTACACATGGAATAAACAAGCGTACAGTCAATAACACAATAGGGAAAAAAAGAAAGTCTATATACAGTGTGTGCAAATGGCGTGGGGAGGTAGGCAATAAATAGGCTATAGTAGCGAAGTAAATTACAATTTAGCAGATGATGTGCAAGTAAAGATACTGGTGTGCAAAAGAGCAGAAAAGTAAATAAAAACAGTATGGGGATGAGGTAGTTAGAATGGGTGGGCTATTTACAGATGGACTATGTAATTGGGAGGGCAGGGAGCAAAACATTGCACCCGAAGGACACTTTGATCCAATTCCATTCAGACAACATAAATCTATAATCTGCTTGTACCCCAAAATGTTTTACTTTCCCCGGGCAAGCATAAATGTTGATCCCTGCAATATCCCAGCCCTATTAAACTCACCACACTCGTCCCAGATTATTTGATTCTTCTCACCAATTGATTCCAGCAAAGTATCCAAAACATAAAATGTTTCTGTCCCAGAATTTGTGACCACTATAAGCGGTAGATTCTTAGATCTGTGATATGGACTACCCCCTAAGCTCTCTCAGCACACAGTGTAATCGTTTCTGCAGGGTCTGCTAATCATATGTATGTTGAGTTAGGCATGTAACAAAATTGAGTTCACATCATGGGGTATAGTGCAACTTGACCAGAGTAGTGGTCGATCCAGTTCTGGACCTGTCAACAAATATCTTAGGCTAATTACGCACCAGTAATGTGACAAATACCCCTTTGTTCAATGTCCAGTTAGATGTCCTTAAATCACCAAGCAAGTGTTTGAAACAGACTTAACTAGAGTCCCTTAGAGAACTAACGCTACACTAGGCACAAACAGTTAAAACTCGTTTCTCAACCACTCCACAAATGTCTTGTTTGGCAAGTCGGTTAGAACATCTACTTTATACAACTTCACAGATTATTTCACTTATAATTCACTGTATCACAATTCCAGTGGGTCAGAAGTTTATATACACTAAGTTGACTGTGCCTTTCAACAGCTTGGAAAATTCCAGAAAAGTATGTCATGGCTTTAGAAGCTTCTGATAGGCTAATTGACATAATTTGAGTCAATTGGAGGTGTACCTGTGGATGTATTTCAAGGCCTACCTTCAAACTCAGTGCCTCTTTGCTTGACATCTTGGGAAAATCAAAAGAAAATCAGCCAAGACTTTAGAAAAAAAATTGTAGACCTCCACAAGTCTGGTTCATCCTTGGGAGAAACTTCCAAACGCATGAAAGTACCACGTTCATCTGTACAAACAATCGTATGCAAGTATAAACACCATGGGACCACGCAGCCGTCATACCGCTCAAGAAAGAGCGGTATGTCTCCTAGAGATGAACGTACTTTGGTGCGAAAAGTGCAAAAGTGCGAAAAGTGCAAATCAATCCCAGAACAACAGCAAAGGACCTTGTGAAGATGCTGGAGTAAACAGGTACAAAAGTATCTATATCCACATTAAAACGGGTCATATATCGCCATAACCTGAAAGGCCGCTCAGCAAGGAAGAAGCCACTGCTCCAAAACCGCCATAAAATAGCCAGACTACAGTTTGCAACTGCACATGGGGACAAAGATCTTACTTTTTGAAGAAATGTCTTTTAGACATTGAAACAAAACTAAAACTGTTTGGCCATAACGACCATCATTATGTTTGGTGGAAAAGGGGGGAGGCTTGCAAGCCGAAGAACACCATCCCAACCGTGAAGCACAGGGGTGGCAGCATCATGATGTGGGGGTGATTTGCTGCAGGAGGGACTGGTGCTCTTCACAAAATAGATGGCATCATGAGGAGGAAAATTATGTGGATATATTGAAGCAACATCTCAAGACATCAGTCAGGAAGTTAAACATTGGTTGCAAATGGGTCTTCCAAAGGGACAATGACCCCAAGCATACTTCCAAAGTTGTGACAAAATGGCTTAAGGACAACAAAGTCAAGGTATTGGAGTGGCCATCACAAAGCCCTGACCTCAATCCCATAGAAAATGTGTGAAACTGAAAAAGTGTGTGCGAGCAAGGAGGCTTACAAACCTGACTAAGTTGCACCAGCTCAGTCAGGAGGAATGGGCCAAAACTTATTGTGGGAAGTTTGTGGAAGGCTACCTAAAACATTTGACCCAAGTTAAACAATTTAAAGGCAATGCTACCAAATACTAACTGAGTGTATGTCAACTGGAAATGTGATGAAAGAAATAAAAGCTTAAATAAATCACTCTGACATTTCACATTCTTAAAATAAAGTGGTGATCCTAACTGACCTAAAACAGGGAATTTTTACTAGGATTAAATGTCAGAAATTTTGAAAAAGTGTTTAAATGCATTTGGCTAAGCTGTATGTAAACTTCCGACTTCAACTGTACTTCAGCTATCTATCTATGGGGAGGTCAAATAGAGCACTTTGCATAATGGAAATGAGGCCACGATAACACAGGCCTTAGAGGCAGATTCTGGTAATGGGAATAGTAGGGCCTTAATAAAATCCGCAATACAGAGAACGCGGATGGAATCAAGGAATCCAGAAAATAAAACAGAATTCAACATTATTCACAAATGAATTGAATTTAGTAGGGAATCAACTAAATATTGAACATTTATTAAGTTTATCATGAGACATGAATAGAATGCAGTGATTCGTATTCCCTGCAACTTTCTGAAGGGGCAACGAGAATTCCCCGTCTGTGCATGTGCGGTGTGCACAGCTACCACCTTGTGTAGCCGTTACTGATGATACTAATGAAAAAACATATTCTGGTAGATGGGAAGGCTTTCCCAAAAACCTTCTCAATTAAAATGTTAACTATAAAGTAGCCAATACTTACCTGTCAGAATGATACCATGATTATTTGCATCAATCCAGTGGGTATTTGTTTTGCAAACACTACCATCACGCTACAAAAACACAGCACACAGCAATTAAAAGGATAACTACACCAAAAATAAAATCCCAGACCTCAAATGTGGTCCCCTGATGTGGTTTAACCTCTTCCAGCTAGGGTCCCATTTTCCGAATTTTCACAATAGGGAAAAATTAGGAAATGGAAGACATACAAGACCACTGATAATCTTCCTCGATCTGGGGCTCCACGCAAGATCTCACCCCTTGGGGTCAAAATTATCACAAGAACGGTGAACAAAAATCCCAGAACCACACGGGGGGGACCTAGTGAATGATCTGCAGAGAACTGGGACCAAAGTAACAAAGCCTACCATCAGTAACACACTACGCCGCCAGGGACTCAAATCCTGCAGTGCCAGACGTGTCCCCCTGCTTAAGCCAGTACATGTTCAGGCCCGTCTGAAGTTTGCTAGAGAGCATTTGGATGATCCAGATGAGGATTGGGAGAATGTCATATGGTCAGATGAAACCAAAACAGAACTTTTTGGTAAAAACTCAACTCGTCGTGTTTGGAGGACAAAGAATGCTGAGTTGCATCCAAAGAACACCATACCTACTGTGAAGCATGGGGGTGGAAACATCATGCTTTGGGGCTGTTTTTCTGCAAAGGGACCAGGACTGACTGATCCGTGTAAAGGAAAGAATGAATGGGGCCATGTATCGTGAGATTTTGAGTGAAAACCTCCTTCCATCAGCAAGGGCATTGAAGATGAAACGTGGCTGGGTCTTTCAGCATGACAATGATCCCAAACACACCGCCCGGGCAACGAAGGAGTGGCTTCAGAAGAAGCATTTCAAGGTCCTGGAGTGGCCTAGCCAGTCTCCAGATCTCAACCCCATAGAAAATCTTTGGAGGGAGTTGAAAGTCCATGTTGCCCAGCGACAGCCCCAAAACATCACTGCTCTAGAGGAGATCTGCATGGAGGAATGGGCCAAAATACCAGCAACAGTGTGTGAGAACCTTGTGAAGACTTACAGAAAACGTTTGACCTCTGTCATTGCCAACAAAGGGTATATAACAAAGTATAGAGATAAACTTTTGTTATTGACCAAATACTTATTTTCCACCATAATTTGCAAATAAGTTCATTAAAAATCCTACAATGTGATTTTCTGGATTTTTTTCCCTCATTTTGTCTGTCATAGTTGAAGTGTACCTATGATGAAAATTACAGGCCTCTCATCTTTTTAAGTGAGAGAACTTGCACAATTGGTGGCGGACTAAATACTTTTTTGCCCCACTGTAGCAGGCAAAAACCAGAGAAATTTCTGTCTGGAATTTCTTTTTCTGTTCCCTTCCTCTCACTTTGAAGCCCATGTAATATAAATCAATGGGGAATAGGACACAGGTTGCAGTACCTATGGCTTCCACTGGATGTCAACAGTCTCTGGAAAGTGTCTGGAGGAAAAAGCTCTGAGCAGATCCTTATAGAGGGAGAAATACTACAGGAAGGGAAAAAGGTAAACAAACGTGCACGTTCACGAGAACGTGAGCGCGCCCAGCTTTCTTTTCGTCTTTTAACGTTTCAGTTACCGTTTGTGTAAAATATGATCGCTATTATTCATAAAAGAATGAATAAGGATGCATTATTAATGATATTTGATTTGTTTGTGAAAAGATGAGAGGTATAACTTGAACGCGATCCCTTCACTGTAAAACGGGCGAGTAGACTGACAATGCTTGGTGGAGTAGCTGAACATAACGTGCCAACCAAACTGAGATTTATGGATATAATTAATTACTTTTTCTAACAAAAGAACCATGGATTCTCTTGTTTGGACACTTGGGAAGCCCTCAGAAGAAGTTATTTGAAAGGTAAGCGATTTATATTAGCTATGATATGGACATTTTGAGAACCGAGCTGGATATGAATTTATGCTAATGTGGAAAATATGTGAGGTACTAGCCTCAAACAATCAAATGTAGTGCTTTCGCCGTAAAGCCTTTTTAAAATCTGACAACGCAGTGATATTGCCAAGAAGCAGAGCTTTTGATGGCTATGCAACACTTGTATATCGAAGGATGTTAAATATTACGAATTTGTATTTTGAATTTGCCGTTATTTTTGCTCTGAAAACGATCCCGCTAGCGGGATCCGTGCGCAGAGAGGTTAAGCATTGTTTTAAGCATTCAATTTAGTTGTTTTAAAAAAAAATTAAACTGGAAAAAAACAAGGGGAAATGGAAACCTGGAAAAACAAAAATGGAATTTGAGAAAAAAAAATATACAGATTTTACAGGGCTTTAGAATAAGACAGGTTCGGTGTGCCTCTCCTGCTACTCCAATGCTACTTTAAGAGGACAAGTAGTTAACCATTGAGATCCCTAGTTGTTGGCCAATAATAATAATAATAATAAGTGAGTGGTGCACTTGCCACTGGTTCCATTGACCAGTCAATGCAGCCAATTAACTTTTGTTTTCTCAATTTTACAAGCCTACATTGTTAAATGGAAGCACTGATAAAATTTTGAAGACAACTTGAAAAAAACAGTTGAGGAAAGATGCCCCTGATCAAAAAAGGTGATATAGGGCAGAGCTCAACATCTTCCATAGAAAGTCTTGTTCCAAACAACTGACAGATGAGAACAGGCCACTGAGTCCAATACATTGGATTTAGAACGGGTAAACTCATGATTGGTGTAACCACATATTTCAAATGTTGCAAATCTGAGCTGACATGACAAGATTATTTTAGATTCTCCAATGTCATAGAATAATCGAATGCTAATAGAGGGACATGTCGTAGAACAGGCAGTGTGTCCTTTTATTTAAATAAAGCTGAAGTTAGAAAAGCTGACAGTGAGAATTTGACAGTCATGTTCCGTGGATTAATTAAACATATTTTTCGAGCATAGGAAAATAGGAAATTTGTCCAACTTCATAAAAATCTAAATTCAAGCCAACTAAGTCTAAAATCGTATTCAATTAAACAATTTGCACCACTTCATCTGAACAGTAGTCTACTCCCAGTGCTTGGACAGTTGGGCTAACAGCTCAATGAGGCGATGACATTGCATCTTATTTTTCTTAGTATTAAATCAACCATGGCAAAAGGCATACTGAATAGAGAGGGGAATTGAGTCGCTGGTACCCTAAAGGCATGACATTCTTTAGCTCATTGAATAGGGGGGCTGCATTAGCCTGGCCCGTTTTAAATAACCTTCCGGGCCGGCACACTTATAAATAAATGAAGAGCAAAGGCAGATAGATGCAGAGCCATTTACATCCACACTAGCGAGCTCTGCCTGCCGCCCTGAAGACCTGGTTCGAACCCAGGCTGCAACACATCCAGCCGTGATTGGGAGTCCCATAGGGCAGCGCACAATTGGCCCAGCGTCGTCCGGGGTAGGCCTTCATTGTAAATAAGAATTTGTTCTTAACTGACTTGCCTAGGTAAATAAAAGTTCAATTTAAAAATATATGAAAAATAAAACTGACACACCCTGCTCTCAGTATCCCAGTTAAGTCCGCTGACAATGAACAAAATGGATGAACTCACAATGAGTGAGCCGCACAAATGAATGACTACTGCAAAAAGGTTTCTAATGATTTCTCTCTGAAGACAAAGCAATGTCTTGTTCAGCTAAAACGATTCCAAATCACTACCATTGGCTTTGAGAACATTACAGGGCCATTTTCTGAGACTATACCAGGAAGACAGAGGCCAATTAAGCACTACATCATAAATCCCACTTAACATCCAATTGATACCACTAAAATTAATATGGTGACTATTAAAGTTTATGCTTGTCATTGGCACAGCGGCAGCTATTTGGTATGACTCGATCTGTGTGTGGAAAACAGGAATTGGAAAGATGGCCTCCATTGTTTTTGCAGTGAGATAAGTAACTGATTATCTCTAGCTTCAAACTAGAGTGTAAATGATAGGATATGAATCATTTCAAGATAACCAATACTGCGTCAGTACACTGTGTCCATTGTTTACAGCAGCCAGACTCCTGTATTAGAGAAACAGGCACATCAAACGATAATTTACTAAATTAACACCTGTGACAAACATCTCCTTAATTAATTGCAGCCTCAATGAAACATGGTAATGGATAACCATCTTAAGAAGTGTCTAAAGTTCCATAGTTGGCCAATTAACCACTAGACAGGAACTATCCAACTGTGCTCACTTGTAAGGATGCATAATTGGAATGGAGATGGCCGTTTTACAGGCTCCTGACCAATCGTGCTATTTTGTGTATTTTTTGGCACTAATCTTAATATCTTTACATAATGTTTCTGCCATCGTTTCCTATGACCGAAAATATATTCTGGACATCAGAACAGCTATCACTAAAGTCGATTTGGATGAGGACTTCTACTTCAACGAGTCAAAGGCGAAAGACATATTGATGATCCTGGACCAGGCCCTAATCCCTGACACTCGTAGAAGGCGAAGACTGCACTATAGAGGATGGCACACGGGCACCCTGGTGAGACTACGGCGGTGAATTAATAAAAAAATCACCTCTACCCTCATTCTATTGCCAAATGTGCAATCGCTGGAAAATAATGGCAGAGATCAGAGTTAGTGGTGGTGTGTCTCTTTATTAACAACAGCTGGTGCGTGAAATGTAATATAAAGGAAGTCGCGAGGTTCTGTCGCGAGGTTCTGTTCTGAGTTAGAATACCTCATGATAAGTTGTAGAACATACTATTTACCAAGAGAGGTTTCATCTGTATTTTTCATAGCTGTCTATTTACCACCACAAACCAATGCTGGCACTAAGACCACACTCAATGAGCTGTATAGGGCCATAAGCAAACAAGAAAATGCTCATCCATAGCCTGTGATTTTAAATGCAGGAAAACTGAAGTCTGTTTTACCTCAATCTACCATCATGTCACCTGTGCAACTAGAGGGATAAAACTCTAGATCACCTTAACTCCACACACAGAGGAGCATACAAAGCTCTCCCTTTGCTCTCCATTGGGCAAATTGGACTATCCTCCTGATTCCTGCTTACAAGCAAAAACTCAAACAGGAAGTACCAGTGACACACCCAATACGGAAGTGGTCCGATGTAGCAACTACAGGACTGTTTTGCAAGCACAGACTGGAATATGTTCCGGGATTCATCTGATGGCATTGAGGAGTTTACACCACAAACAGAAGCCATGGATTACAGGCAACATTTGTACTGGTATAAAGGCTAGAGCTGCCACTTTCAAGGAGCTAATCCGGACGCTTATAAGATCCCGCTTCGCCCCTTCGACAAACCATCAAACAGGCAAAGCGTCAATACAGGACTAAGATCTAATCCTACTATACCAGCTCTGACACTCGTCGATGTGGCAGGGCTTGCAAACTACAAATGGAAACCCAGCCAAGAGCTGCCCAGTGACGTGAGCCTACCATGCCTTCTATGCTCGCTTTGGAGGCAAGCAACACTGAACCATCCATGAGAGCACCAGCTGTTCTGGACGACTGTATGATTACGCTCTCCGTAGCAGATGTGATAAGACCTTTAAAAACAGGTTAAAATTCACAAGGCGGATTACAAGGACTCTTAGTCAGAGCATGCACTGACCAGTTGACAAGTGTCTTCACTTACATTTTCAACCTCTCTGACCCAGTCTGTAATACCTACATGAACTGCTTTGAAAGGCTGGTCATGGCTCACATCAACACCATCATCCCAGACACCCTAGATCCACTCCAAATCACATACCGCCCCAACAGATCCACAGATGACGCAATCTCTATTGCACTCCACACTACCCTTTTCCTTTGCAACTGGATCCTGAACTTTGATGGGCTACCCCCAGTTGGTGAGGGTAGGTAACAACATATACACAACTGCATGGCCCGCGCACGATTCCATCACCATCATTAAGTTTGTCGACACCACGACGGTGGTAGACCTAATCACCGATGAGTAATCACCGATGAGACAGCCTTTAGGGAGGAGTGTGGAGCCAGGACAACAACCTCTCCCACAACGTGGGCAAGACAAAGGAGCTTATCATGGACTACAGGATACGGAGGGCCGAACACGCCCCCATTCACATCGACAGAGCTGTAGTAGAGCGGGTCGAGAGCTTCCAAGTTCCTCGGTGTCCACATCACTAAGGACCTAGCATGGTCCAATTACACCAACACAGTCGTGAAGAGGGCACAACACCTTTTCCCCCTCTGGAGGTTGGAAAGATTTGTCAAAAAGTTAAACAACTCAGATTCCCCCCCAGAAATGTCCAGGAACTTGCAGGTGCCTTGGTGAAAGAGTGAGGTAACATCTCACAGCAAGAACTGGCAAATCTGGTGCAGTTGGTGGCCACACAAGATACTGACTGTTACTTTTGATTTTGAACCCCCCTTATTTCAGGGACACATTATCCAATTTCTGTTAGTCACATGTCTGTGGAACTTGTTCAGTTGTGTCTCAGTTGTTGAATTTTGTTATGTTCATGCAAATATTTACACGTTAAGTTTGCTGAAAATAAACACAGTTGACAGTGAGAGGACATTTCTTTTTTTGCTGAGTTTATATCCTGATTGCCTAGTCACTTTGACCTCAACCCACATGTACAGTGATTTTGGAAAGTACTCAGACCCTTTGACTCCCCCAAAAAAATCACGTTACATCCTTATTCTAACATCATTATTCTAAAATGGATTCAATTGTTTTTTCCCCTCAATCTACACACAATACCCAATAATGGCAAAGTGAAAACAAGTTTAGACATGTTTGCTAATTTATACAAATTTAAACACACATACCTTATTTACAAAAGTATTCAGACCCATTGCTATGAGACTCGAAATTGAGCTCAGGTGTATACTGTTTCCATTGATCATCCTTGAGATGTTTCTACAACTTGATTGGAGTCCACCTGTGGTAAAGTCAATTGATTGGACATGATTTGGAAAGGCACAAACCTGTCTAGATAGGTCCCACAGTTGAGGGTGCATGTCAGAGCTCAGAGGCAGGATTGTGTCGAGGCACAGATCTGGGGAAGGATACCAAAAAATGTTTGCAGCATTGAAGGTCCCCAAGAACACAGCAGCCTCCATCATCATTAAAAATGGATGAAGATTGGAACCACCAAGACTCTTCCTAGAGCTGACTGCCCAGCCAAACTGAGCAATCGGGGGAGAAGGGCCTTGGTCAGGGATGTGACCAAGAATCCGATGGTAACTCTGACAAAGCTCCAGAGTTCCTCTGAGGAGATGGGAGAACCTTCCAGAAGGACAGCCCGCTTGGGGTTTGCCAAAAGGCACCTTAAGTACTCTTAGACCATTTGAAACAAGATTCCCTGGTCTGATGACACCAAACATTTTCAGCAGCAGGGACTGGGAGACTAGTCAGGATCGAGGGGAAGATGAACTGAGCAATGTACAGAGGTCCTTGATGATAACCTGCTCCAGAGCGCTCAGGACCTCAGACTGGGGCAAAGGTTCACCTTCCAAGAGAACAACGACCCTAAGCACACAGCCAAGACAAGGCAGGAGTGGTTTTGGGACAAGACTCTGAATGTCATTGAGTGGCCTAGCCAGAGTCCGGACTTGAACCCGATCTAACATCTCTGGAGAGACCTGAAAATAGCTGTGCAGCGATGCTCCCCATCCAACCAGACAAAGCTTGAGAGGATCTGCAGAGAATAATGGGGAAAAACTCCCCAAATAGAGGTGTGCCTAGCTTGTAGCTTCATACCCAAGAAGACGTGAGACTGTAATAGCTGCCAAAGGTTCTTCAACAAAGTACTGAGTAAAGGGTCTGAATACTTATGTAAATGTGATATCTGTTTTTATTTTTAATAAATTCAATAAAATGTATAAAAACCTGTTTTTGCTGTGTCCTTATGGAGGTATTCTGTGTAGATTGATGAGGGGGAAAAACAATTTAATAAATTTTAGAATAAGGCTGCAAAGTAACAAAATACTTTCCGAATGCACAGTACATAATCAATTACCTCGTACCCCTGCACATTGACTCGGTACTACCTGCAACTATGCTATGGACCCAGCTAAATCAACTATTATTTTTCTGAATATCTTAGTATTTCTGATCTTGTGAAGAGCTAGCTATGTTAGTTGACCAATACTGGATTTGGCTATTGATCGGTTTTCCTGAGAATTATTTAAAAACCTTGACAATTATGCTGTTCATGCTAGCTAACAAATCATATTGCATTATAAATATACCCGCTGTCTGTTATAATGTTAGTGAATGTTGAAATTAATTTAGGATCCATCAAAGGAGGTCATACCAAAATTCCATAGTTGGCATCCTATCTTATCTTCTAGTCTAGCGTTTCTCAAACATGGTCATAAGGACACCAAGGAGTGCACATTTTGGTTGTTGCCCAAGCACTACACAACTGATTCAAAATATCAACTAATCCTTGATCCCAGGACCGGGTTTGGGAAACTCTGGGCTAGTCGTTCTGTTGAGCAGCATAGCAGTGCTTGACTAAAACATGCATGCATGGCATGTTTTCTAGCACATGTGTAGGCTTGTTTTTTTTCTTGTTAGCTTTGATGCATGCTTATGGTATCTATCAGACTTCCCTTACGGAACCAGCATGGTTATACCCACACAATAATATGATTATTGTGGATAGTCAGATTAGTATAACAGTTTAAAACATTTACATGCCTTGCAAGAAGAACAATTTTCCCAATAATCCTGTTTACATGGACACATCTGAAATGAGGCTACTGACTTTTGTTGCCTAAACATCGGACCATTAGCATGGTTACTCTATGGACATCAGTCAAAGTCGTCGTTGTAAAAAGAGACAGTCTTTACAAAGCAGAATGTTGAATAAAATTATATTTACACTTACTTTACCGGTTGTACATGCTGTTTGTCCTTTTGGCAGTAGGAGGAGGCGATGGGGTATCCAGAGGAAACTGTGGTTAACCCAACTTTTTGCGGCACAGGTAGGTTCTGTCTCTTGTATTTTCAATCTATTGACGCATAGAGTACCACAGTTTTAGTCATAATACGCATAAAACCTAGCGGTAAAACAAAGAAATGATTCCAATCATTTTTTCACCACGTATTTTCCCATAGAGGATTTTATAAACACTTAAAATAAGGGCTGTGTTTGGTGTAGACTTCCCCTGGCGTGATGTTTTGATAACTGTAAAATCACTTTAGGACAAGGTGACTTATCAATATATTTGCCTGTATTTACCCTCCAAAAATTAAATAATATTTAGCTGCTAGAGTAGCTATCATAAAGAACTACAAATGCTATGATGTGGACGAGAATTACGAATCAAGAAAAAATGTTTTTGTGCTGGTCAAGGGCAGTCAAGTCTGGAGTGAACCAAGGGCTATATCTGTTCTTAGTTCTACATTTTTTGAATGGGGCATGCGTATTTAAGATGGTGAGGAAAGCACTTTTAAAGAGCAACCAGGCATCCTCTACTGACGGGATGAGGTCAATATCTGTCCAGGATACATGGGCCAGGTCGATTAGAAAGGCCTGTTCACTGAAGGTGCGGGACTCTAACCCGGAAGCTTACAAGAAATCCTGCTATGCCCGGCGACAAACCATCAAACAGGCAAAGTGTCAATACAGGACTAAGATTGAATCATACTACACCGGCTCCGACGCTCATCTTATGTGGCAGGGCTTGCAAACTATTACAGACTACAAAGGGAAGCACAGCCGCGAGCTGCCCAGTGACACGAGCCTACCAGACGAGCTAAATCACTTCTATGCTCTCTTTGAGGCAAGCAACACTGAGGCATGCACGAGAGCATCAGCTGTTCCAGACGACTGTGTGATCACGTTCTCCGTAGCCAACGTGAGTAAGACCTTTAACTTCTTAGGGAGCAGCGCACGAGGTGACCGTTTTGGAGAGCCTGGCGTGCCCAAAGTAAAATGCCAATAAAAGTAAATGTGCGCTCCCGGCTGGCACATTCTTTGGTTTTTTCCTTTCTTATCGCCCAGTTTATATTCCGGTTGAAATATTATACTATTTATACATAAAAGTGTTCCTAAGGATACATTTACAATTATGTTTGATTGTTCTTAGACAAGTGTATAGGCATAAGTTGAACGAGTTCTCTTCACGTTTCAATGGAGGAGTCGACGCACTATTTTCTCATTATAACGCGCCAACCAAACGGAGACTTATGGATATAATACATTACTTTTTCTAACAAAAGAACCATGGATTGTCTTCGTTGGACACTTGGGAAGCCCTCAGCAGAAGTTCTTCAAAAGGTAATTGATTTGTTTTCGCTGTGAAATGTGTTATGTGTGAACTGTGATGGCTTATGAATTCGTGGTAATGGAAAAATATATTAGGTGCTACCCTCAAACAATCAAATGTGGTGCTTTCGCCGTAAAGCCTTTTTGAAATCTGACAACGCTGTGATATTGCCAAGAAGCAGAGCTTTTGATGACTATGAAACACTTGTATATTGATGCATGTTAATAATTCAACTTTTGCATTTTGAATTTGGCGCCTTGCTAGCGCCCCACCGCTCCCTAAGAAGTTAGACAGGTCAACATACACAAGGCTGCGGGGCCAGACGGATTACCAGGACGTGTGCTCCGGGCATGTGCTGACCAACTGGCAGGTCTCATTACTGACATTTTCAACATGTCCCTGATTGAGTCTGTAATACCAACATGTTTCAAGCAGATCACCATAGTCCCTGAGCCCAAGAACACAAAGGCAACCTGCCTAAATGACTACAGACCTGTAGCACTCACGTCCGTAGCCATGAAGTACTTGGAAAGGTTGGTAACGGCTCACATCAACACCATTATCCCAGAAACCGTAGACCCACTCCAATTTGCATACCGCCCAAACAGATCCACAGATGATGCAATCTCTATTGCACTCCACACTGCCCTTTCCCACCTGGACAAAAGGAACACTTATGTAAGAATGCTCTTCATTGACTACAGCTCAGCGTTCAACACCATAGTACCCTCAAAGCTCATCACTAAGCTAAGGATCCTGGGACTAAACACCTCCCTCTGCAACTGGATCCTGGACTTCCTGATGGGCCGCCCCCAGGTGGTGAGGGTAGGTAGCAACACATCTGCCACGCTGATCCTCAACATTGGAGCTCCCCAGGGGTGCGTGCTCAGTCCCCTTCCTGTACTCCCTGTTCACCCACGACTGCATGGCCAGGCACGACTCCAACGCCATCATTACGTTTGCAGACGGCACAACAGTGGTAGGCCTGATTACCGACAACAACGAGACAGCCTATAGGGAGGAGGTCAGTCCTGGCCGGGTGGTGCCAGAATAACAACCTCTCCCTCAACGTAACCAAGACTAAGGAGATGATTGTGGACTACAGGAAAAGGAGGACCAAGCACGCCCCCATTCTCATCGACGGGGCTGTAGTGGAGCAGTTTGAGAGCTTCAAATTCCTTGGTGTCCACATCAACAACAAGCTAGAATGGTCCAAACACACCAAGACAGTCGTGAACAGGGCACGACAAAGTATTTTCACCCTCAGGAAACTAAAAAGATTTGGCATGGGTCCTGAGATCCTCAAAAGGTTCTACAGCTGCAACATCGAGAGCATCCTAACTGGCTGCATCACTGCCTGGAACGGCAATCGCTCAGCCTCTGACCGCAAGGCACTACAGAGGGTAGTGCGTACGGCCCAGTACATCACTGGGGCTAAGCTGCCTGCCATCCAGGACCTCTACACCAGGCGGTGTCAGAGGAAGGCCCTAAAAATTGTCAAAGACCCCAGCCACCCCAATCATAGTCTGTTCTCTCTACTACCGCATGGCAAGCGGTACAGGAGTGCCAAGTCTAGGACAAAAAGGCTTCTCAACAGTTTTTACCCCCAAGGCATAAGACTCCTGAACAGGTAATCAAATGGCTACCCGGATTATTTGCATTGTGTGCCCCCACCCCAACCCCTCTTTTTACACTGCTGCTACTCTCTGTTTATCATATAGGCATAGTCACTTTAACTATACATTAATGTACATACTACCTCAATTGGGCCGACCAACCAGTGCTCCCGCACATTGGCTAACCGGGCTATCTCCATAGTGTCCCGCCACCCACCACCCGCTAACCCCTCTTTTACGCTACTGCTATGCTCTGTTCATCATATATGCATAGTCACTTTAACCATAGCTACATGTACATACTACCTCAATCAGCCTGACTAACCTGTGTCTGTATGTAGCCTTGCTACTTTTTTTACTGTTGTTTTTATTTCTTTACTTACCTATTGTTCACCTAATACCTTTTTTTGCACTATTGGTTAGAGCCTGTAAGTAAGCATTTCACTGTAAGGTCTACACCTGTTGTGTTCGGCGCACGTGACAAATAAACTTTGATTTTAAGTGGGAGCGTTTGACAGTGATGAGGGGGTGGCCGTTTGACCACGGACCCATTACGGACGGAAGAAATGAGGCAGTGATCCTTGAGATCCTGATTGAAGACAGCAGAGGTGAATTTAGAGGGCAAGTTTGTCAGGATGATATCTATGAGGGTGCCAATGGTTACAGATTTAGGGTTGTACCTGGTAGGTTCCTTAAAAATGTGTGTGAGATTGAGTGCCTCTAGCTTAGATTGCAGGATGGCCGGGGTGTTAAGCATATCCCAGTTTAGGGCACCTAACAGTACGAACTCTGAAGAGCACAGCTGGGGGCTGAGGGGGGTCTATAACAAATAAGAGCCAAATATATTGATAAAAGGCACCTTGTCCGGGAGAGATTTACATGGTTATCAAAACATCACATCAAAGCAACATTAAACACAGCCCTTATTTTAAGTGTTTCTAAAATTCCCTATGGGAAAAATGAATGGTGGAAAAACGATTGGAACCATTTACCATTTCACCACTAGGTTTTATGGGTATTATTACACCTCCACTGTGGGGCTCTATTGCTCACAGTGCGAATTACATCAGTATTGAAAATAAAAATACAAACGATACTGACCAACATAATCTAAGTCAGGTTGCTACACTACTCTGTGGATATTTTGTCTCACATTCCTACCTGTAAAACGACCAAACACACGGACAACCGGTGAAGTAACATTGTATTCACTAATTTGGCTTGTAGAGGTCGTGAGAGGAAATGTTCCTGTTCGAAACGCTAATTTCGGCATAGAATTCTTTGCGATTCAACATCGGGTTTTCAGGCTAGGACTTTAGATAAATGCCATGTTATTGTTGCTTAACGTTTTTGATTCTGATTTCGGAAATGACGTTAACGTTTGTAGGTGAAAACAATTTCTAAAGATGCATACTTTGTTTTTCCAAAACTCACTTCACTCATGCATGAGAGGGAAGCTTGCGCTACTGGTTTTGGAACATGCACAGATCAAATACACCGTTGGAACGCCGATTAAACCGTTTAACTACATGTCCTAATAATTCAAAAGATTACTCCGAAAACCAGGTGTTTTAATTGACGTATGTATAATTCGATTTTGACATTAATCCGATTAAGAGAGTAATGCGCTAACATGACTATTTCCATACTCGGACTACTGCCATAATCAGTTTAATATGGAATTATTGGTGTTGATGTAAACGTTTGATAACGTTAACTGAAGTGACAGAAATGTCTGTTTACCGGTGTGTCTGATGATGCGATGTTTTTCGGGTTATCACTCTCGATTTCACCACTGTTTCCTTCTCCTGGTGTCTTCCACGCCAGCTGCAGAAACACAGCTTGATCCCTCGGAGCCAAAACACCACATTATAAAACAAACTAAAGACGCGAGATATTTTATATAGCTAACGTTAAGCTAGTTAGCAAAATGTGTCCTAAACACGAACGTTACGTCCCATTAAAAAAAATATCGCCTCAACCTCGCTGTCCGTGTGTTCAAAAACTCCCGCTGGAGATGGCTCGTTGGCAATGTTCAAACAGCTGTTATCGTGTTTAAGTAAAGCTAAACTGCCTTAAAAAATGTGATGGTACCTCACAATGAGAAATATCCTTTGCAGCCAGTTGAATGACAGTTGAATATGTAAACTTTACTATCAAACTGGAGGCTCGCACTAAAACATTCGAACCACCACTTCCAAGAGATAATCTGAGGACATCGTGAACGCGCAGAGGCGTACCGTTCGTGACTGTGCGCGCCCTCGTGGAATGAGCACATGTGGAGGAGATTTAACATGGTCGGTCTCTCAGGACATTGCTCATCAATCAGATTGCAATTTTGGAAAAAACAATGTTAGCAACCCAGCTCTGAAACTATCATATTTGTAGTGTATTTTTACCCTACTACTATGCCATCCTCTGGTGCTTGTCTGTAATGGCATCCTCTAAATGTTACCATAATTTACACTGTAATGAAAGTACACCACACCTGTGACTGGCCAACACACCAAATTGCCTCAGGAAAAGTTTAGTCTGGGGCCCTAAAGGCAGGTGCCCGGGGGCGAATAAGAGGCATGCTAGAGTACAAATGACAGGGAAAAAAGCAAATTGTTTTGTTAAGTTTTATTATATCAAAATACAAAACATATCTGAAGCAGAGTAAAGGTTACATGAGACTTCAGCATCTGACAATGTCAACTCAATAAGTTCTGCGGAGTCAGCATGGAATGGGTGAGAGGGAAAGGGGCCCTTAGTTGGTACTATTATCCAATACAACACTACCTTGGGCAGCAGGGCACACATCTCAGTAGACATGAATTGCTACTTCCCATGAGCCTCTGGCCAATCAATAGCTAAGAAACGCTCAACACCATTCTCTTATATCCAGGCGGAGTTGAGTTTTGATAACTGGTCACAGGATTTGGTAGCAACAACATTGAGTCACCATCAGTCGATTCATATATAATTCATACTTTTAATAAAAACTTGTATCGAATACAAGCACCAACATTTTCCTAATTTGTATTGCTCATACTACTTACTATGTCAATTGAGATTCAATTGGCACATGCACATAGAGTACCACATTATGAGTCATAATACCCATAAAACATAGCGGTCAAACAGGGAAATTGTTCCAATCATTTTTCGACCATTCATTTTCCCATAGGGGATCTTAGAAACACTTAAAATAATGGCTGTGTTTCATGTAGGCTTACCCTGGCGTGACATTTTGATAACTGTGTAAATCTCTCTAGGACAAGGTGACTTTTATCAATATATTCACCTTTATCCCCCTCCAAATGAAATGCTAATTAGCTGTGAATGTGGCTATAATAAAGAACTACAAATGCCATGATGATCTGGACGAGACTGCCGAATTGTGGAAAAGGTAATAATCTCTAGATTAACGATCTAATCCTGACAAGGTAAACATCTGTCGCTCTGTCCCTGAGCAAGGAAGTTAACCCACTGTTCCCCGCGCACCAAAGAAGTGGATGTCGATTAAGTCAGCCCTCCACACCTCTCTGATTCAGATTAGTTGGGTTAAATGCAGAAGACACATTTCAGTTGAATGCATTCAGTTGTCAACTGACTAGGTATCCCCTTTCCCTTCCTCTAATGTCAGTTAAACGTAGTAATGAATAAATTGGAAACATTTCTTTGAATGGACAATTCTGTGAAATTTCTTGTGAAAGTTTTAAATTGGCCCAATAGCTGTTAGCAAAGGAGTCAAAGAGAGGATGTGCAAGAGCTTGCAGGGATTTGTAGTCTTGCATGATGTCTACTTTAATTCTAATTAGCATTTTCGAATCTGAGAGTAAATAGAGCCAAATATATTGATAAAAGTTTTACATGGTTATCAAATCTTCACGCCAGGGTAATCCTACACAAAACACAGCCCTTATTTTAAGTGTTTCTAAATTCCCCTATGGGAAAAATGAATGGTCAAAAAAGATTGGAACCATTTCCCTGTTTGACCGCTAGGTTTAATGGGTATTATGACACCTCCACTGTGGGGCTCTATTCGCGCTGAGCTAAGCAACACAATTAGGAAAAATTAGGTGGTCGTATTCTATAAAAGTATGAATTTCAGCACCCCACGGAAGGACCGCAGTTGTACAGGACAAACATAGGTACAGGTAAATGTTTTCAGAATTTATATTTTTACAAGAATCAACTGATGGTGACTCAATGTTGTTGCTAGTTAATCCTGCAATCAGTTATCAAAACTCAACTCGGCCTCAATATAAGAGAACAGAGTTGAGAGTTCCTCAGCTAGCCACACAACTGACTGACAACGGACGCCAATGTAGATCCACCTGTGTAGATCTCACAACATCAGATCGGTAGAGCACCCGCAAGCAGAGCTACCATGGGGGGGAATTTTGCGACCCCTCTGGGGCCCAAGGGGCCCATGCACCTAAAATAAATTATGATGTACCAAAGAAAAAAACAATATTTAAAAATATAAAACATGGCAAAACTGACATACAGTTGAAGCCGGAAGTTTACATACACCTCAGCCAAATACATTTAAACTCAGTTTTTCACAATTCCTAACATTTAATCCTAGTAAAAATGTATTTTAAGAATGTGAAATGTCAGAAAAATAATAGAGAGAGTGATTTATTTCAGCTTTAATTTCTTTCATCATATTCCTAGTGGGTCAGAAGTTTACATGCACTCAATTAGTATTTGGTAGCATTGCCTTTACATTGTTTAACTTGTGTCAAACGTTTCGGGTAGCCTTCCACAAGCTTCCCACAATAAGTTGGGTGAATTTTGGCCCATTCATCCTGTGAGAGCTGCTGTAAGTGAGTCAGGTTTGTAGGCCTCCTTGCTCGCACACGCTTTTTCAGTTCTGCCCAAAAATCTTCTATGGGATTGAGGTCAGGGCTTTGTGATGGCCACTCCAAAACCTTGACTTTGTTGTCCATTTTGCCTCAACTTTGGAAGTATGCTTGGGGTCATTGTCCATTTGGAAGACCCATTTGCAACCAAGCTTTAACTTCCTGACTGATGTCTTGAGATGTTGCTTCAATATATCCACATAATTTTCCTCCTCGTGATGCCATCTATTTTGTGAAGTGCACCAGTCCCTCCTGCAGCAAAGCACCCCCACAACATGATGCTGCCACCCCTGTGCTTCACGGTTGGGATGGTGTTCTTCGGCTTGCAAGCCTCCCCCATTTTCCTCCAAGCATAACGATGGTCATTATGGCCAAACAGTTTTAGTTTTGTTTCATCAGACCAGAGGACATTTCTCCAAAAAGTATGATCTTTGTCCCCATGTGCAGTTGCAAACCGTAGTTTGGCTTTTTTTATGGCAGTTTTGGAGCAGTGGCTTCTTCCTTGCTGAGTGGCCTTTCAGGTTATGGCGATATAGGACTCGTTTTACTGTGGATATAGATGCTTGTGTACCTGTTTCCTCCAGCATCTTCACAAGGTCCTTTGCTGTTGTTCTGGGATTGATTTGCACTTTTCGCACCAAAGTACGTTAATCTCTAGGAGACAGAACGCGTCTCCTTCCTGAGCGGTATAACGGCTGCGTGGTCCCATGGTGTTTATAATAGCGTACTATTGTTTGTACAGATGAACGTGGTACCTTCAGGCGTTTGGAAATTGCTCCCAAGGATGAACCAGACTTGTGGAGGTCTACAATTTTATTTCTGAGGTCTTGGCTGATTTCTTTTGATTTTCCCATGATGTCAAGCAAAGAGGCAAGGTAGGCCTTGAAATACATCCACAGGTACACCTCTCCAATTGACTCAAATGATGTCAATTAGCCTATCAGAAGCTTCTAAAGCCATGACATCATTTTCCTGAATTTTCCAAGCTGTTTAAAGGCTCAGTGAACTTAGTGTATGTAAACTTCTGACCCACTGGAATTGCAATACAATGAATTATAAGTTAAATAATCTGTCTGTAAACAGTTGTTGGAAAAATTACTTGTGTCATGCACAAAGTAGATGTCCTAACCGTCTTGCCAAAACTATAGTTTGTTAACAAGAAATATGGTTGAGTGGTTGAAAAACGACATTTAATGACTCCAACTTAAGTGTATGTAAACTTCAGACTTCAACTGTATAATTGATTAAATCCTGGAATTGATCTGTTGGTTTTTTATTATTTTATAAAGCTCAAATAGGGGATGCTTGTATTTGTACAAGTGTGTGCTGTGAATGGAAATACATTTTTTGCATATCCCAATCCCCCTGAGACACCCTTGGAGAGTGGGGTCACTGCCAGGGATCAGCCATTCTTGACCGCGACTCTGGAGCAGTTAGGGTTAAGTGTCTTGCTGAAGGGCAGATCGACAGTCGGCGTGACTCGAACTAGCAACCTTTCAGTAGCTGGCTCAACGATCTGACCGCTAGGCTACCTGCCACTATGTACAGCTGTGTCTGTCGCTATACCGCCTTGAGGGGCCCCCTGGCCTGGGACTGGCGGCTGTGCTTCTGGTTGGCTGCTGGTGATGGTGGTTGAGAGACCAGGGTCTTCAAATTATATATATACATATATTTTTTTGTAAGTTATTTAATACGCTTAATAGTTTAAATTTAGTTAACACACCGCCAGGACTTGAGGTAGGCCTATACAAGAAACAGCCAATGATGCCTTTTGTCTACATTTTATACAGTCTAATAAATCCATTAATATATACCATCACATAAATAATCTGTTGTTTGTGTTTAGGTAGGTCTTAAGAAACATTAGGAAATGAAAAACTTTGTTTTGAAATGCCTCTGAAAGCAAATGTTGGATATTTTATATTAGATGACAAGGTTGAACTATAGCCTAACAGGCACATGGGAGTCAGTTCCTTTTGCTTGACTACAGGCATATAGAATGGCGCTGGATTGGATAGCTGCCGTATTACGGGCTCCTGATCAATTCTGCTATTTTGTGTGTTTGAGCTGATCTTAACTTATTAATTTGTACATAATATTTGCACCATCAGAACAGCAATCACTAACCTCAATTTGGGCAAAGATTTTTACTTCAATGAGTCGTCAACGCTGGACATACTGCTCACCACGTACCAGGCCCTAATCCCTGAGATGCATAGATGAAAAAGGTGATGTAGCGAGGCTGACGTGCGGGCACTTTGACAAAACTATGTTGCCTCTACACTCCATTTTATTGGCGAACATACAATCACTGGAGAACAAACTTGACGAGCTTGGTTCTAGATTATCCTATCAACAGAACCTGAAGAACTGTAATATCCTTTGTTTCTCTGATTCGTGGCTGAACAAGCACATGGATAATATACATCTATCTGGTTTTTCTATGCATTGGCAGGACAGAACGGCAGCTTCCGGTAAGCTAAAGGGGGAGGTGTGTCTCTTTGTTAACAACAGCTGTGTGCGCAATCTCTAATATTAAGGAAGTCTCGAGGTTCTGCTTGCCTAGAATACCTCATGATCATCTGTAGACCATATTATTTACCAAGGAGTTTATCTATATTTTTCGTAGATGTCTATTTACCATCACAACCCAATGCTGGCACTAAGACTGCACTCAACAAGCTGTATAGGGCCATAAACAAACAAGAACATGTTCATCCAGAAGCAGAGCACCTATTGGCCGGTGATTTTAATGCAGAGGAACTGAAATCCGTCTAACCACATTTCCACCAACATGTCACCTGTGCACCTTTACTCCACACACAGAAATGCATACAAAGCTCATCCTCGCTCTCCATTTGGCAAATCTGGCCATAATTCTATCCTTCTGATTCCTGCTTACAAGCAAAAACTCACACAGGAAGTACCAGTGACGTGCCCAACACGGAAGTGGTCCGATGTAGCGGATGCTAAACTACAGGACTGTTTTGCTAGCATAGACTGGAATACATGTATGTACCAGGATTCATCCAATGGCATTTTGGAGTTTGCCACATCAGTCAGCAGCTTCATAAGTGCGTCGATGACGTCATCCCAACAGTGACCGTACGTACATATCCCAACCAGAAGCCATGGATTACAGGAAGCATCTGCACTGAGCTATAGGCAGGAGCTGCCACTTTCAAGGAGTGGGACACTAATCCGGACACTTATAAGAAATCCCGCTACGACCTCTGACAAGCCATCAAACAGGCAAAGCGTCAAAACAAGATTGAATCCTACTAAGCTAAATGCCTTCTATGCACGCTTCGAGGCAAGCAACACTGAGCCATGCACGAGAGAACCAGTTGTTCCAGACGACTGTAGCAAATGTGAGTAAGACCTTTAAACAGGTTAACATTCACAAAGCTGCAGGGACAGACGTATTACCAGAACGTGTATTCAGAGCATGCGCTGATCAGCTGGTACGTGTCTTCACTGACATTTTCATGACTTACATGACTCACATTAACACCATCATCCCAGACACTCTGGAACCATTCAATTCGTATACCGCTGCAACAGATCCACAGATGATGCAAACTCTATTGCATGCCACACTGTCTTCTCCCAGCTGGACAAAAGGACACCAATGTGAGAATGCTGTTCATTGACTACAGCTCAGCTTTCAACACCATAGTGCCCTCCAAGCTCATCACTAAGCTAAGGACCCTGGGACTGAACACCTCCCTCTGCAACTGGATCCTGGATTTCCTGACGGGTCGCCCCCAGTTGGTGAGGGTAGGCAACAACACATCCGCCATGCTGACTCTCAACACGGGGGCCCCTCAGGGGTGCCTGCTTAGTCCCCTCCTGTATTCCCTGTTCACCCACGACTGTGTGGCTGCGCACGATTTCAACACCATCATTAAGTTAGCTGATGACACAACGGTGGTAGACCTGATCACCGGCGATGTTGAGACAACCTATAGGGAGGAGGTCAGAGACATGGCAGTGTGGGGCCAGGACAACAACCTCTCCCTCACTGTCGCCAAAGACAAAGGAGTTGATTGTGCACTACAGGAAATTGAGGGCAGAGCACGCCCCCATTTACATCGACGAGGCTGTAGTGGAGCGGGTCGAGAGCTTCAAGTTCCTTGTGTCCACATCACTAAGGATCTATCATGGTCCACACACAACAACACTGTCGTGAAGAGGGCACAACATTGCCTCTTTTCGAATCCAGGAGGCTGAAAAGATTTGGCATGGGCTCTCAGATCCTCAAAAAGTTCTACAGCTGCACCATTGAGAGCATTTTGACTGGATCACCGCATGGTATGGTAATTGCTTGGCATCCGATTGCAAGGCGCTACTGAGTTGCAAGGCGCTACATCCCAGTACATCACTGCGGCTGAGCTCCCTGCCATCCATGACCTCTATACCAGGCGGTGTCAGAGGAAGGCACTAAAATTTGTCAAATACTCCAGCCACCCAAGTCATAGACTGTTCTGTCTACTACCTCACTGCAAGTATGGAACCAATAGGGCCCTGAACAGCTTCTACTCCCAGGCCGTAAGACTGCTAAATAGTTAGTTCAATAGTTAACCAAATAGCTACCTGGACTAACTGCACTGACCCTTTCAGCACTAACTTTTTTGACTCATCACTTACGCTGCTGCTACTGTTTATTATCTATCCTGTTGCCTAGTCACTTTATTCCTAGTTATATGTACATATCTACCTCAATTACCTCATACCCCTGCACATCGTTTCTGTACTGGTACCCCATGTATATAGCCATGTTATCATTACTCATTGTGTACTTATTATAACTTTCATTAAGTGTTATAAAATATATTATTTCTACATTTTCTTTCTCTCTGCATTGTTGGGAAGGGCCGTAAGTAAACATTTCACTGTTAGTCTAAAATGTGATTTGATAAAGCAATATCGAATTGATCTGGATGGTTCTGCTGCTTATGTTGTGAAGACAGCTGTCTACCTGATCTTACATGATTGATGTGATTTTGTTGCCGTCCGACTATTCTAAAGAACAAGGTGTAGCCTAGCTTGGCCTAAATATTTCTCCATGATTTTGACTTTAGCTGCTCGTGGCGCATTGCCTTTTATCAATCTGTGCACTCCATAATCTGGGTACAGGTATAGTCTACTTAATGATGACTGATGACCATTCAAACATTAATGCATTTATGATACTAGCTACTTTTGAAGTTATTAGCACTAATTGTAAAAAATAAAAATAAGTAGTCGGCCCCTCAAATGTTTTCGTCCCCCCTGTGGCGAAACCCAAGCTCTGCGCCTGGTTGAACCCATCCAATCCTTTGATATCCAAGTGCCTTTTGGGGCCATCCTGCTCCACTATCAATCAAAGACAACAGGAAACATGTTTGTACATAACAAGTATCCCCTGTAAAGCTGCATGGGCTGTCACACATTCTTGATGTCTTTGTCTCATTCCTTCGTGACTGAATCATAATTTCATACCAAAACCCAAAACATCCATACAGTGAATGACTTCTGTCACTAAGAATGACTTCTGTCACTCTGTGCATTTCTGAACACAATTATCCAACTGATTGATTAATTATGTTACATTCATGTTACAGTCAGTGAAGCAGGATGACAAGTTCTCGTTTGTGACGGCATGTTTAAGTAGTATGCAATTTCTAAAGCTTTAAAGGCTTTTGTTCAGCACCATATACAGTACATGTTTGTTTCTCTCTCTTTCACATAAAAGGAAATGTATCAGGGAAATTCATATAACAATAATACCAGAAAATGAGGTGCAATTAACCCTCTGGGTGCCTCTTGTATTTGTGAATTATTTATGTAGAAAAGCTAATAAATAAGTTGTGTCAGTAAACAAAAAAATGTAATATATGTCATTGAAATGGTTTGGTTTCAAAGTCACTTTGAAGGGAAATATAAAAAATGGTCTATAAAATATGTTTTGAATGGACAGGTACATTAAACGCCATTGATCCATTTGTTTAGAAATCACTCAAAAAGTATTTTAAATAACACAAAACAATACTCTAATTAAAAAGTGATGTAATATACATCAGTAAACCTACTGCAAATTTCAACAACAAACATACCAGTACATTAGAAATAAAATGTTGTCCGTTTATGGAACGTTTTAGAATGTCTGGGATGACCAGAAGTGAGGATGTAGATGGCAATACATTCTAGTTATTGTGTCTGTGCTGGCAGATTTACATGCTAGTATACAATGCTCTCAAATGGCCTGATGGCCGGATGAAGGTGAACATTTGATAGTAACATCTCTATGTGAAGATATCCACAATGAGGCATTCTGAGGTACTGAGTTGTCTCCGGCTTCAACCCTACTGTGCTGTAGATTTAATTGAACGTTACCCAAAAATTCAGAGCGGAAGACCAAATGAGGATGGGACAATATTTAGCTGAGTACATCTGAACAGTCCTTTGTACACTTGTATTGCATTTAGTGAGGCATAATGATGTGAAAGGATGGATGGCATGGAATTAAATCATACACAGAGGCTACACCAAAAGGATTAACACTACTGCAGTTGAGTGCTTGTAAACTGACTTGCCAAGCTGTGTTGTGCAAACCTGTAAAAAACGTGTGAAACTGTATAATGGCCACGAATACTTTGACATGAAGGACGGAGCAATCAATGTCTCATTTTGTCCAGCATCAACACCCATGTACTCTGTACCAAGAACGACATGGGAGTCATAATAATGAAATGTCTTTCCAATCTATGGCAACTTGCCTTCTCATAAAATGGTCACTGAGGATGTAAGTCCATCTCATCTGATTATTCCCTGAAGCAGCAACACAAATTCCTCTGACACAGCAATATCCATTACATACAGTAAACGCACACACAAAAAACAATGAATCTATGCCAAGTAATAAGTAATAAATTTTTCTTGTTTTCTTTGACCAGAAACGTACCGCTACTCTATACTGTACCTGTACTAACTAACAATGGGCCTACGTCTAAAGGTTTACCTCATTTGATATCCTACTAAACTGTCAATAAATTTGCTATTTTTGTATGTCAAACACCATAACAAATACAATGTCAGTACAACACCAAGAAGGGTTTGTTCATTGACCAAATGTCTAACCACAGTTTCAGGATGGTTCTACAGTAGACTACAACATTGTTTGTTGGTAAAAAAAAAACTGGGTGCTCACAAGGTGTGCTCACAAGGACTTATAAACCTCTTAAGGATCCGCCTCTTTTTTTCAATTTTCGCCTGAAATGACATACCCAAATCTAACTGACTGTAGCTCAGGACCTGAAGCAAGGATATACATATTATTGATATCATTTGAAAGGAAACACTTTGAAGTTTGTGGAAATGTGCCTAATTGGCTTATTAATACATTTTCAAGTTAATAACTGTGCACTCTCCTCAAACAATATTATGGTATTGGACAGTGCCAAAATCAGATTTGTCTATGTCTAAATTTAAACTCTTGTTACTTACAATCTCATGCTAATCGCATTAGCCTACGTTAGCTCAACCATCCCTCGGGGGACCCACCGATCCTGTAGAGGTGCTAACTCACCACCTAAAGCACCACAAAATTGATTGATAATAGCACCAGTTGTTGTCAGAATGTGTGCAATGGAATTACAAAGTCAATATGCCCCACTTATGGGTCTCTAGAAAATGTTACTGTCATCTTTATAGTCTGCTGCAACTCTACTAATCAAATCTTTGCACCTATTGAGAGCTAGAGGCAGAACATATACAGTACACCATAAACAATGTGGCTAAATTGGAAACACACTTACTTTGCTGTCATAAAAACATTAGGAACCCCTAAAATAGTTTTTCAAAGCAGCATTGAATATCTGTTACGTACACATACGCTGTAAAATATCTCTGATTGCACGATCTGTTGACTAGAGGAATATAGATTACACATACAGTATATTGTCATCTGCTGCTATACAGAACGCAAATGAACACCTGCATGAAAACTTTCCCTCTTTCCAAAAGCCAATTGAGTCTAAGACAAGATACAGGGTTCTTGAGCGGGCCAGCAGTAACATTTGGGGTTGAGGATCTGTGGCAGTCTTGGGAACAGACTGGTATAATGATGGACCGATTGTAGAGCCACATAGTTATTCATCATTCCCATTGGCCAAGCTAGCCATGTTAGCGTTTCCCAAGATCAACTTGGCAGGAATGATTCATTGCAGGTAAAATTAAGCAAATCATTAATTCCAGTGCTTTCCAGTTATTCGTAACAATTTGTAAAACCCTGTATCTTTATCTTAGTCTGTAATAAACCGATGACACTTGCACCCTTTTTTTGTTATTTATTTTGTTTTGTACAGAACTGAAATGGTTTGCCTCAAAGGCATTTATGTGTCAGTGGAGTATAAATATTCTCTATTTGTATGATTCTGTTTAGCTAAAAAAGCAACAAATGGATATAACAATTACATTAAATTATACACCATGAAAACCATTGACACCAAATGTATTCTATATCTGTTTGATTTATAATACTAAATTATTAAAACTAATTTGTAGCATTTAGAATAATTCAGTCACTCACATAGAGATCTAGTGGTCTGCTACATGTCACAATGTACCACTGAAACAGACGGTACACTACTCAGTTCCCACTCACTCTGCAATATACTCTGTGTATCATATTCTCATGTACAAAAAAATATATATGACAAGGTATGTTTTTTCCAAACATTATTTACACTATGTTTGCATCTGCTGTAGTCTTTTGAGTCTTTTCACATTTTGGTTTGCTAGTATTTTTTTAAACCTTTATTTAACTAGGCAAGTCAGTTAAGAACAAATTCTTATTTACAATGACAGCCTAGGAACAGTGGGTTAACTGCCTTGTTCAGAATAACAGATTTTTACCTGGTCAGCTCAGGGATTTGATCTAGCAACCTTTTGGTTACTGGCTCAATGCTCTAACCACTAAGCTACCTGCCACCCCAAGTAACTAGTAACCCACAAGGTTGATTGTATTTCATACTGTACATCTTGCTTGGCCTTGACTTGACTGTGTACAGTACAGTACTGTGCAGTGTTTTCAAATGTAATTTTCTTGGGGTGGCATAATGGTTTGGCATTTTGTTATACAGCTATGTTTTGTTTTTTACATAATTTTGTGTGGAACTCAGATTGGCGTATGGGAGAGTACCAGTGCTATATTCAAAATAACAACATATAATAAGTGTGCTCTACCAGAGTAAGTACAATTCTGAAAATAATTACTCAAATAAAACACTGTCCCTGAAAACTTGTGTTTTAGCACCAGAGGTTCTTACTCTACAGACTCATTTAATGAATTAGGCATACAACAACCATCAAAGACTAAAATACATAGGGGCTTTACAATGCTCTGTAATTCTCTATGCTCTGCTATGTAGTAGCATCACTCCTTGGGGAAAGCAAACAACAACTGCGCTCATATCTTAGTTCAAACCAAATAAGAAATAAGGACCAAACATCTCCTCTTCCATACACCAAACGACTATGATGACAGTTCCTCTTACAAGGTGTAACTTTGCCGACCCCAGGTTGCAAACAATATGACCGATATTAGATTACCTCTGAGGATGGTCCAGATACACCAGAAAAATAGCTATTGCTATACTTGACCGACAGTATCATGTCATTGTTAACTGTAAAATGTACAGCTGTACAGTTTAGATGTGGGCCACTACATCATGTAACTGCTTGTATATCTCCTGAAGTCATTTAAACAAATGTCCCAAATATCTGTAAAAACATAACGGGAAATCCCAGTTATACATGATTGAGTAGGTGAAGTAATGCACTGTATAATCAGTTTAGCTATGGTTGTTTGTAGCTCAGTTGGTAGAGCATGGTACTTGCAATGCCAGGATAGTGGGTTCAATTCCTGGGAACACTAATATGTAAAATAAAATTATGCACACATGACTGTAAGTCGCTTTGGATAAAAGCGTTTACTAAATGTAAGATATTATATCATTATTATGATATAGTCAAATCAGAGTGTATTCACACACAACACACAGAAGCTTGGTTATTACATATCATATTCATATTCAGAGTCATGAAATGTCAAAAAAATATATCTATACATATTATTATTAAAACATTTAGACTTAACTTGAACTTAAAGAATGCATTTCAGAATTATAAATGGTACATTGATTAGTCCGTGGCATGATTAGGCAGCAACTTATTTTGTCTTATTCGCTGAACTCAAAATTACAGCAAATATATTAGGCTAGCATCATATTTTCACAAAAGATAACCAATCATTGGTCCACAACCCCTTGAATGGGAAGTGATTCTATCCAGGCGATGCCATTTCAATCATTCCAATTCTCTCCAGAGCCACAGTTTTTCAACCTCTGCCCATTGTGATACACAATAGTACTCTCTGCTTCAAATCCAAACTGTGGGAGAGGTGGATCAATGTATGTGCTTTGATTGCATCTTAATGTTGGCAAAATGCAATTATTTTATTCAAAGGTTCAGGTTAGTCGGTTTTGTGATTTCTAAATCCTTCTCATGCGACACCACTCTGCACTCAATATCACCACTCCACTAACTCAGTATACTGGCAATATATGTATAATATTCCCAAAAATATTGATGATTATAATGACTTCTACATATCCTTCTACGGATTTTACATATCCTCTCTTCTCATATATATTCAGTATTGTATATGCATTCCCTCTTTCCACAGCAACATTCAGACACTTTAACATGCAATGATCTCTCTGATAAACACTATGTACATTTTATCCATATTGCACATTAAATGGTAAATATATTTATATTTTTACTGCTCCCCTTCCCTAATGCTTTACAGTATTTCCTTCATGTTAAACTCTTCAAAAAATCTGACTGTGTGCACATCTCAAAAAGTATATTTTTCAGATGCCTTAGGCCTTGGGAAACCCATTCATATTTAAATACTGTACATTCTGAAAAATAGCAAAGGGCTTATTCCCTCTATCTGGATATTCATGGTCAATATTTAAACTTTTTGAAAGTTGGTGATTATTAATGTGGTTGCTGAAAGCAAGAGCATTATTGTTATTCAACATACTTATTTAGTTATGTGCTACTTATCAACTTTGGAGAGGTGTTTATCATCCTCTCTACATTCAGCTTACATAACAGACACATGTACAGAAACAACAGAATATGACGCACAGAGCCCTTGCCCGCCTTGGGGATATTCTACAAATATCTACAAAGGGTCCGTCTGGGTGGAGAAGGCAAAAGGCCAGTTTGCATTATTCAGATTTTTGCATTATTCTGATGATACTTTAAGGGCCACGATATGTTGTAAATGTAAATGTGTAAATATAATGTAAATATGTATACAGTTGAAGTTGGAAGTTTACATACACCTTAGCCAAATACATTTAAACTCAGTTTTTCACAATTCCTGATATTTAATCCCAGTAAATATTCAGTGTCTTAGGTCAGTTAGGATCTCCACTTTATTTTAAGAATGTAAATGTCAGAATAATAGTAGAGAGAATTATTTATTTCAGCTTTAATTTCTTTCATCACATTCCCAGTGGGTCAGAAGTTTACATACACTCAATTAGTATTTGGTAGCATTGCCTTTACATTGTTTAACTTGGGTCAAACGTTTTGGGTAGCCTTCCACAAGCTTCCCACAATAAGTTGGGTGAATTTCTCCTGACAGAGCTGGTGTAAGTGAGTCAGGTTTGTAGGCCACCTTGCTCGCACATGCTTTTTCAGTTCTGCCTACAAATTTTCTATAGGATTGAGGTCAGGGCTTTGTGATGGCCACTCCAATACCTTGACTTTGTTGTCCTTATGCCATTTTGCCACAACTTTGGAAGTATGCTTGGGGTCATTGTCCATTTGGAAGACCCATTTGCGACCAAGCTTTAACTTCCTGACTGATGTCTTGAGATGTTGCTTCAATATATCCACATAATTTTCCTCTTCATGATGCCATCTATTTTGTGAAGTGCACCAGTCCCTCCAGCAGCAAAGCACCCCCACAACATGATGCTGCCACCCCCGTGCTTCACGGTTGGGGATGGTGTTCTTCGGCTTGCAAGCCTCCCCCTTTTTTCTCCAAACATAACGATGGTCATTATGGCCAAACAGTTTTAGTTTTGTTTCATCAGACCAGAGGACATTTCTCCAAAAGGTAAGATCTTTGTTCCCATGTGCAGTTGCAAACCATAGTCTGACTTTTTTATGGCGGTTTTGGAGCAGTGGCTTCTTCCTTGCTGAGCGGCCTTTCAGGTTATGGCGATTTAGGACTTGTTTTTACTGTGGATATAGATACTTTTGTACCTGCTTCCTCCAGCATCTTCACAAGGTCCTTTGCTGTTGTTCTTGGATTGATTTGCACTTTTTGCACCAAAGTATGTTCATCTCTAGGAGACAGAATGCGTCTCCTTCCTGAGCGGTATGACGGCTGCGTCTTCCCATGGTGTTTATACTTGCGTACTATCGTTTGTACAGATGAACGTTGTACCTTCAGGCGTTTGGAAATTGCTCCCAAGGATGAACCAGACATGTGGAGGTCTACAATTTTTTTTCTGAGGTCTTGGCTGATTTATTTTCATTTTCCCATGATGTCAAGGAAAGAGTCACTGAGTTTGAAGGTAGGCCTTGAAATACATCCACAGGTACACCTCCAATTGACTCAAATTATGTCAATTAGCCTATCAGAAGCTTTTAAAGCCATGACATCATTTTCTGGAATTTTCCAAGTTGTCTAAAGCACAGTCAACTTAGTGTATGTAAACTTCTGACCCACTGGAATTGTGATACAGTGAATTATAAGTGAAATAATCTGTCTGTAAACAGTTGTTGGAAAAATGACTTGTGTCGTGCACAAAGTAGGTGTCCTAACCGACTTGCCAAAACTATAGTGTGTTAACAAGAAATTTGTGGAGTGGTTGAAAAATTTGTTTTAATGACTCCAACCTAAGTGTATGTAAACTTCCGACTTCAACTGATGTACTGTGTAAATAATGTAACAATATACTACTTTAGTTACTTCAGTTCGTGTTTCAATGTTGGCAAGTGTCTAAAATGACCATTGTCATTCAATAGGTTTCTTTTTGCTGACAAGGTTTTTGACTGGGATGCTTCAATTCAGTGAAAGAATTGTGCCATTGTAAATCAGACCTGGTTTCTCTCATAAACAAACAATAATAATATATGACTTGAAGAAGTTCCTGTAACTTATGAAAGTAAAAAAGTAAAATGGGTATCTGAAAGAGCCTTGGGTTTTCAAAGATGAACTTAGCCTTAAGATGCTTTTGGTAAACCAGGCCCAGGATAATAGTTGAGAGTTGATATTGATATTAATGTCGTAAGGCAGTTTTGTTCCTTACCTGAACCACTACCAATTGATTTTGGGCAAGCAGTCACCCTTGTGGAAAAAGTACTCTACATAAATATCATTTTAATATATTAAATCCAAAATATCGGAAAATATATATACGCATATATGTAATTGCATGCATATATTGTCCAATTTATTTAAAATATATAATTGTATGTAGAATATATTTTTGTATATTTAATATATTTTCTGTAATAGAATATGTTCCTTGCATTTTGGATCGTCATATTTATATAATTCTTCTGGGAGGGTTTGAAAATAAATGCCAAAAACTTGCATTCCTAAATAACCATTGGATACATATTTTTTGTAAAAAATGAGAGAAACCATAACCTATTTCTAAATGTTATTGCCATAACAAAGCACCTTGATTTTGATTTAACGTGTAAAGAAATTGAATTGAAGCTTACAGTGTCAATAAATCCTGCTGGATCAGCACAAATGAAGGAATATTTAAAAATCACCAGTCTAGGAAGGGAATAGTATGCTAATTATTTAAAGTATCAGGCTATACTGTGAGTATGTTAACATGCACAGTAATAATTCGATATAAACTGATTATGGCAGTAGGCAGATTATGCCATAGTCATGTAAACACCTTATTCTGCTATCTTAATCGGCATAAAGTCAAAATCGAAGTAAGCATACGCCGATTAAAACAATGGTTTTCTGAGCAATCTTTCAAATTATTAGGACATGTAAACACCTTAATCGGTGTTCAGCAGTGTATTTGATCTGCGCATGTGCTAGCGTCTTAGAAGTAGTTTTCACATAGAAACTTTGTCCGAACTCAGAATCAAATATGCTTCCCAAAAATAACATGGTCGCAGTAGGAGAACGTTTATTTTGATTGGTGATTTTCTGCATTTATCAGAGTGCCATCAGGCAGCCTGATTTCAGATGTGTCCATGTAAACAGGATTATTAGGGAAATTGTTCTTCTTGAAAATATGTAAATATTTTAATCAAACTATTATATTAATCTGACTATCCACAATAATCCTATTATTGTGTGCATGTAACCGTACTCAATATCATGTGTTTACAAGTGCAACGTGGGGGATTTACTGATAAATAGAATATCCTGATCCTGCCGACTACGCCAAATGTAACACTCGGGTTCAGTTTAGCCACAAATTGATAATAAACCATCCAAAAAGTCCTGTACTGTCAAACAAAAGTCAAGAAACTGTGACCATTTGGCACAACTTCTAACTTGTTCCTCAGTTGAGGTTTCTCACTTGAAGTCCAACAGAACACACTGCAACCTGGCTCCATAAAACCATAGTAGAATAACTTTGAGACTTTCTTCTTTAGCAATTTTTTTTGTCTTTCTTTCAACTCTTTGAGGTACATGACTAGGCATCAACAATATGTCATCTGTTTATGGTGTAAATTACATATGCAGGCAAAGTATATAAGTTCGCCAAAAAATAAAATAACATGAGCATCGTCATCCATGATTCAGACTCTCTAGGACTCAATGTACACATCCTGCTTAAGAAGCACCAAGATGGATGTTGAAAGGCGTGTGGTTGTATTGCACCAACCTTAAAACATCAAGTATGATCAATTACAGTATATTTTCATATTTGTGGTAGCTGTCATTCCTCTGAAATTACTAATCTCTCAGCAAGTAGAAATACCACTTTCAGATTTTGTGAGTTTGTTAGCACCTGAAGTTGCAACTCTTAAAGGAAAACTCCACACAAAAACTATATTTTGATATTTATTTCATTAGTCCATTGTTGACATAGTCCCAAAATGTTGACTATGTCAACAATGAAGTAATGAAACAAATACCAAAACTTTGGGGGTTTACCTTTAAGTGCCTTTATTGTACAGTATCAATAAGATACCCAATGAGGGAAATGTGTTAATATACCCAAATCAAAGTGCCTGCTTTACATAATTCAGAGAAATGTCAAACCAACAGTGAACCAAACAGTTGATCAAAGTGCCTGCTTTACATAATTCAGAGAAATGTCAAACCAACAGTGAACCAAACAGTTGAACCAAAACATATGAGCAATTGGTCTCAAGTGCACAGCAGCACCTGTGTTCCTACATGTATGGGTGAAACCATTCCAAACACCCCTCTCCTTTTCTGACCCCCCCCCATTGCCATGACACACGCAGTTCAGCCTTGATGAGCCCAGAAATGTCTATATTGACATGATAATACATGTCAATTTATAAAAAAGAAGCACCCTTCAATGACAGGAAAAACACATTTAAAAAATATTTAAACTTTAGCCTCTCTGCGTAGCCGTTATTCCACAAGAAGCTCCTCCATTGATCTTTCCGAAGGAGAATAGACAAGTGTCGAGACATTCTCCTCATCACAGCCATGTGGAATTCCAAGCACATAAAGAGAAAAAGATGCCAAGGCTACAAATAAAGCAAATGGCCATCAAAGGCAGTTACTTTCATAAACAATTGAGAACAAAATTACAAAAAAAGACCCCCAAAAAAGAAACAAAACTGATGGAGGCAACCAGAAGAAGCCCTATAAAGGCCATCATAATCCTCTTGTTCATAAAATCAAGCCCATATGAATGAAAAAATACTATAGTATACTATGGCATACTATGGCACAAAATCCTATCCTCCTCTCATTACAGTACACGTGATGTTTTTATTGATTAAGGAAGTTGTAGTATTTTTGGCATTACTATAGTACTTTTTAAATAGGATATGGAGCCCTCTGAACTATTCACAATGCTACAGTAAGTGTAATAGTAGAAGTGAAGATGGCATCAAATAAAGAGAAAAACAAACATCATTTAGCAAAATGGCAAAAGACAAAATTTTGCTCCAGTGCAAACTCCATTCCCAGACGATGACACACCCAAAGTGCAACCTGAATAGTAACTGTGTTGTGTAGAGTGTGTGAGGTTGTATGCCTTGAGAGATGTACAGTAGCCTACAGTGTAGTACCTGCTCTGTTCAAATGGAGCATAATCCCAATTTAATCCCTTCCCCTCACCCTATTCAAAATAGATCTATGAGCTTTTGTGCTTACTTTATGACAGATCTTCCCCATAAGGGGAATTACTCACCATTCCTTTATGGGGTTAAGGGAGAATAAAATGTAATTAATATTTATACAGATTAACTAAACTGTACTATCACCTAAATGATTCCAAGAGAATACTTGATGATGGATACTGTATGTCCACAACATATCAAATATGTAAAGCATAACATGCTCCCTAATTCCCTAATAGCCATAACTTCAGTTATGGTGTGTCAAAAGACCATTGATTTTTGATCTGCATGATATCATTCTACAACTTATAGTAGACCTACATCGACCTAATCATATTTTGGTATATATTGTGACCAATTGGATTTTTACATTTGGAGTTATTCAAATTGTGTCAAATTTCAACAAAACCCTGATTAAATAAGTTATAAGATAATAAAAAACATACACGCCAGTACAGTTGTGTTCAGCTAGCTAAACCTCGCTGTGGTGCTATGTCCTGTGCTCTGAGGTATATTTTGTAGGATGTGAGTGAGAACCCTGTGTGGATGGGAGAGTCTCTGGGAGGTGATAGAGGGCTGGCAGAGTGAGGCAGGTGAGGATACTCGGGTGAGCAAGGTGCTGTAAACTGAGACCTATCTAAACTTCATGGGCTGTTTTTACAATGGGGCCATGAGCTAAGCCTGGACTGAAGTATAAAGATGAGATAAGGACTTCAGACGGGTCCTTGTCCAAATGGTTAGAACATTTGTTTCAAATAAGCACACAGTATTGTTTCCCTCAAATTAATTGTTTTGCACTGGAGTAAAACTTTAGAAACATTGGATAGCCACTGTTTAACTTTCAATTTCTTTTAAAAAAGGAACTTAAAACCATTGATTGATGCTGGGGAATGACCAACGCTTTAGACTGAGAGGTCGTTTTCCAGGTGGGGTTTTGTGGCATTTTGGGGGAAGAGTGTAACCTGACTCCCCCACAGTGTCAGAGGAGAGTGGCATGGTCTGGGTCCATGTTTTCCATGCTGGCCAAAATGGCCTTCTGGTCCTCCCGGGGCGGGCGGCGGTACAGCAGAGCGGAGAAGCGGGCATACGGGTCCTGTCTGACCGGCCGTTTCTTCTTCTTGCGGAGGTAGAGAGCTTCTTCGGGCTGGAGTAACTGAGAGGTGTAGTCCTGCTGGGTCTGAGAGATGGAGACACCTAGAGGATGGGAGGGGGATAGCGACATGCAGGTCAGAGGTGAGCGAGCCCTAGGTCAGGATAAGAGGGCAGAGGTGGAGAATAAGGGTCCTGGGTGCTATCAGACAGACATTGGGCCGGAAGGTGAGGCATGCAAAACACACAGGAAACCATGGGTCAGAAAACAGGGTTGTTGAATTAGAGAATGAGATCAGTTCCAATCCAAGGTAAATACTTTACACTGTACCAATCACCATACCATACCACCACATTATGGTTATTTGCGCACAATACTCTAAGAGAGTGGATACTTCCCAATCAGCAAAATGTAAACGTTACTCGAGCTACATCATCATAACGCCCCAATCCTCAATAATGATAAATTAACACATTTGGGTAGCTACAGTAGGCTTTAGGTTTAGCAAATTCTAGCTAGCCAACAGTTCATAAAATGCCAGATGAATGACACTATTGGTTTGAAGGTTTCAAATTCAATAAAGGACTTCTACAATGTGGCACCTACATGCTTGGCACCAAAGTAAGGTAGTTGTTGGGCACCAAAATATTTTTCTTACAATGGTTCAAATAAGTTAATGAGTTGGAAATGCAACATGAATAAGTGAGACATTGAATTGTATGATTCAAAAGATAAATTGCATTAACTGATCATCTACAGTCATTTGATACCTGTGCAAGTATTACTAGAAATTATGTCATGACTCTGGAGAAAGTTGGTGTCAAAGTTAGGTTTCTGGAGAACTGCAGTACTCATTGAGGGAACTACCTTGGTGTTACCACCACTACGGCTGGGTATCAGAGATGGGGAAAATATCACACCATGGTACCTTATCACACCATAGTGGCGTGCCGCTGAGTAGATAGCATCGTATGATGCATATATGTAATTTGATTGGCGCCTGTAAAAGAGAAAGTCCTTGTTAATCCTGTTGTGGTGAAGTCTCTAAAAATATATATGGCTACTAAAAACAAATCTGAGTCTGCCAGACACAATTTCTGTCAAAAGAGCGGTATGCCACAAAATGTGCATGTTAATCAATCATTGTCTTACGTCAGGACCATACATCCACAACGCCAGGGGACTCACCTGTTTTTCTTCTGGACTTGGAGTTGTTGTTGTTGACCACCATCATCTTCTTGGCCTTTTTAATATGTTGGTATCTCAATGCATCAAACCTCTCAGACCCCGCAGGGGCACTCAGCTCACCCCGACGATTTCTGAACAAAAAAGGAGGGAGAAGACACGTAACCCTGAGGAACATCTGTCTACTGGACCTCTCTGTCTGCATGAGAGGCCCTCAAAGTCCAAGGATCAAACCTTATGAATTCAGCTTCACATTACGTTTAGAACAATGTGACACACCTGAGGTTTCTGACTGAACCAAGCCAATAGTTTGGCCAAACAAAATCAAGAGGTATGTTTGTGTGACTTGAATCTAGTAGTATTTTATACTATCTGTTCTATGATTTGTTAAATAATATAATAATCCTTGTAACAAAGTTGTGATACGTAAATGTATCCCAAGGTGAGGTATACAAGATTATTACAGTGCTTAAACATTTAGAAAAAATATTTGCACGTTATTTTCAGAGGGGAGTGAATATTTTTGTATTTTTTTTAAATAAACCATACAAACGGAATTTGATTTCAAGCTTAAGTGTAAAAAGCAACACTTTCTTATGGTTTATTTTGCCATTTTTATTCTGAAAATAACAGTTGCAAATCTGAAACAATATTGTAATTTGTAGAACATGAACAAGTATTCCTATCCAGATACCGAGGCACATTAAAACGGCAGCCCACAGATTCTGTCACCAGTTTCTCACAAGGCACGGAAAACAAATAGCATTTCAAGGGGGCTGTCCTCCAGCTGTGGCTGCAGAGAGAAATTGAAGGCTGTTAGAAGAGGGGGAAAATCACAGCTGAGCGACAAAGCATCATCAATATGTATTCATAGACATGGATACTGTCTACAATGGGCTTCACCATGCTGACAGGGAGAGATGGCGGGAGGGGAAAATGGCTACTTGGGAACAGTCACATAACGAAAAAATAAGCCAAAACCAAAACGAAGCACTCGGACAACAAATGTAACAAGAGTTAATTCAGATATTTGTTTTTTGGGGGGGGAACTGAATAGCAATATTTAGCGATGGCATGCATGGCAGTTTGCACATGGAACAGGACTTTAAAGGGGAATACTCTGAAAAGTGGTCCTGTATGGCTCAGTTGGTAGAGCATGGCGCTTGCAACGCCAGGATTGTGGGACTGATTCCTGGGGCCACCCATACTTAAAATGTATGCACATATGACTGCAATTCGCTTTGGATAAAAGCGTCTGCTAAATGGTATATATTATATTATATATAAAAGCACTTCATAGGACTGTGGACCTAAAAACAAGGGGTGCTTGCTCCCCCTCACACCCTGGGCTAATGCTACTTTCCCAACAATATCAAGAAAGTGCGTCAACAGTTGTGGAAGGACACTTGCTTCACATGGTAGTGAGAACTGTTCTGCAGTCCAAACTTACAAGTGCAATTAGGTTATTTGAGTGTTTTGTTTCATACTGACTGGAGTTAAGGGAGTTCAGACTGCCAATCAAATAAAATATTTCCTAAGAGCATAGGTCCAAAATATTTAATTGGTGTATTATACAAAAGCACCTTAAGTAAGAAAGGATAGTATGTCTATTGCTTGAGAGGAATGCTAAGAATGTAACAAGTCAAAGAGGACATAACAAAGTGCCCATTGCCACAACCCACCAGACTAGACGAGAGAGACAAACTACTACAGCCTGGACAACCTAACCTTGGGTAGGCTTATAAAAGGGCTATTACAATTGTAATCTATCTATATATTTCCTCTGATATCTACTGCTCATTCTCAATGAAGACACACAAGAATGTACAAAAAAGTAAGGATAAGTGCAGCTAAGCTGCCAAGGTAACACCATTATACATAATACTGCTTCTGTAGTCAACAGAACAGACAACATTTTTGTCTGGGCCTTGCTTGTGCAAGGACTTTCTTTCAGCTTTTTATGTGTACCTGTCAGCTGTCATGGTAGTTAACCAAAACAATCTTAATCGAAAAATGACTAGTGTTAGCATACATCTCAAGCATGCAGTTGTGTCAGTGTTTCAGTGCCTTCAGAAAGTATTCACACCCCTTGACTTTTTACACTGTTTTTGTGTTACAGCCTGATTTTTTAAATTGATTAAATGTACATGTACACAACAGCCCATAATGTGAAAGTGGAATATTTTTCTACATTTTTACAAATAATAAAAAAATGAAAAGCTGAAATGTCTTGAGTCAATAAGTATTCAATCCCTTTGTTATGGGAAAGGGGGATACCTAGTGAGTTGTACAACTGAATGCTCTCACTGGAAATGTGTCTTCCACATTTAACCCAACCCCTCTGAATCAGAGAGGTGCGGGGGGCTACCTTAATCAACATCCACAGCGCGCAAGGAACAGTGGGATAACTGCCTTGCTCAGGGGCAGAATGACAGATTTTTTACCTTATCAGCTTGGGGATTTGATCCAGCAACCTTTTGGTTACTGGCCCAACGCTCTAGCCACTAGGCTACCTATGGCAAGCCTACATAAGTTTAGGAGTAAAAATGTGCTTAACAAGTCAAATAATAAGTTGCATGGACTCACTCTGTGTGCAATAAAAGTGTTTAACACTACTTTTGAATGACTACCTCGTCTTTGTACCCCACACATTCAATCATCAGTAAGGTCCCTCAGTCGAGCAGAGGATTTCAAACAGAGTCAACCACAAAGACCAGGGAGGTTTTCCAATGGCTCACAAAGAAGGGCACCTGTTGGTAGATGGGCAGAAATAAAAAAAGCAGACATTGAATATCCCTTTGATCATGGTGAAGTTATTAATTACACTTTGGATGGTGTATCAATTCACCCAGTCACTACAAAGATACAGGTGTCCTTCCTAACTTATTTGCCGGAAAGGAAGGAAACCGCTCAGGGATTTCACCATATTTTCAAGCATAGTGGTGGCTGCACCATGTTATGGGTATGCTTGTAATCGTTAAGGACTGTGGAGTTTTTTTTCTGGATAAAAAAAGGAATGTAGCTAAGCAAACAGGCAAAATACTAGAGGAAAACATGGTTCAGTCTGCTTTCCACCAGACACAGGGAGATTAATCCACATTTCAGCAGGACAATAACTTAAAACACAAGGCCAAATATATACTGGAGTTGCTTACCAAGAAGACGGTGAATGTTCCTGAGGGGCCAAGTTACAGTTTTGACTTAAATCTACTTGAAAATATATGGCAAGACCTGAAAATGGTTGTCAAGCAATGACAGCTTGAACATTTTTGAAAATAATAATGGGCAAAGGTTGCACAATCAGGTGTGGAAAGCTCTTAGAGACTTACCCAGAATGACTCACAGCTGTAATCTCTGCCAAAGGTGCTTCTACAAAGTATTGACTCAGGGGCTGTGAATACTTATGTAAATAAGCTATTTCTGTATTTCATTTTCAAAAAATTTGCAAACATATAGCACTAGTCAAAAGTTTGGACACACCTACTCACCCTAAGGTCTTTCTTTATTTTTACTATTTTCTACATTGTAGAATAATAGTGAAGACATCAAAACTATGAAATAACACATATGGAATCATGTAGTAATCAAAAAAGTGTTAAACAAATCAAAATATATTTTATATATGAGATTCTTCAAAGTAGCCACCCGTTGCCTTCTTGGCATTTTCTCAACCAGCTTCATAAGGTAGTCACCTGGAATGAGTTTAATTTAACAGGTGTGCCTTGTTCAAAGTTAATTTGTAGAATTTCTCTCTCTTCTTAATGCATTTGAGCCAATAAGTTGTGTTGTGACAAGGTAGGGGTGGTATACAGACGATAGCCCTATTTGGTAAAAGACCAAGTCCACAATATGGCAAGAACAGCTCAAATAAACAAAGAGAAAAGACAATCCATCATTACTTTAAGACATGAAGGTCAGTAAATGCGGAAAATCTGATGAATTTTTAAAATGTCTTCAAGTGCAGTCGCAAAAACCATCAAGCGCTATGATGAACCTGGCTCTCGTGAGGACCGCCACAGGAAAGGAAGACCCAGAGTTACCTCTGCTACAGAAGATAAGTTCATTAGAGTTTACTGCACCTCAGATTGCTGCCCAAATAAATGTTTCACAGTTCAAGTATCAGACACATCTCAACATCAACTGTTCAGAGGAGACTGTGTGAATCAGGCCTTTGTGGTCGAATTGCTGTAAAGATACCACTACTGAAGGACACCAATAATAATAAGAGACTTGCTTGGGCCAAGAAACACGAGCAATGGACATTAGACCGGTGGAAATCTGTCCTTTGGTCTGATGAGCCCAAATTTGAGATTTTTGGTTCCAACCGCCGTGTCTTTGTGAGTAGATGAACGGATGATTTCCGCATGTGTGGTTCCCATGAAGCATGGAGGAGGAGGGATGATGGTGCTTTGCTGGTGACACTGTCAGTGATTTATTTAGAATTCAAGACACACTTAACCAGCATGGCTACCACATCATTCTGCAGCAATACGCCATCCCATCTGGTTTGCCCTTAGTGGGACTACAATATGTCTTTCAATAGTACAATGACCCAAAACACACCTCCAGGCTGTGTAAGGGCTATTTGACCAAGAATGGGAGTGATGGAGTGCTGCATCAGATTACATGGCCTCCACAATCACCCCGACCTCAACCCAATTGAGATGGTTTGGGATGAGTTGGACAGCAGAGTGAAGGAAAAGCAGCCAACAAGTGCTCAGCATATGTGGGAACTCCTTCAAGACTGTTGGAAAAGCATTCCTCAGGAAGCTGGTTGAGAGAATGCCAAGAGTGTGCACAGCTGTCATCAAGGCAAAGGGTGGCTACTTTTAAGAATCAAAAATCGAAAATATATTTGTATTTGTTTAACACTTTTTTGGTTACTACATGATTCCATATGTGTTATTTCACAGTTTTCATGTATTCACTATTATTCTACAATGTGGAAAATAGTAAAAATAAAGAAAAAACCATGGAATGAGTAGGTTTGTCCAAACGTTTGACTGGTACTGTATCTAGAAACACGTTTTCAATTTGTCATTATGGGGTTTTGTGTGTAGATAAACGTTTCTTAAAGTATGGGTCGGGACCCAAAGTGACGTAAGTATAATTATTTAATTTATTACTGGAATCGATTTGGCCAAGCGCAACTGCACTCTCGGTTCATTGCGGTCTCTGCTCAGTTTGGCAGCTGCCGGAGTGCGAGAGGTAGAGGGAGATGCCCGTGTGCTTCGCGGTTTACCGGATCTTTTTTCTGCAGTTTTCTTGTAGATCACTCCGCGACCCACACGCTGCAGCGCTGTAGTTCAAGCCACTGACTTGTTATTCCCACTCGCCATCACTCACCGCGGTCATGAAATGGACTCATGCAAGCCACAAGTTCTGACTGAGCTCAATCGTCATGAAACGCAAATACAGTGATGACTTTTTTGTCTCTTTCATACAAACTTTGAGAAATAACGAGGAGCGCACACAATGTGTTTTGTGTGGGGAAGTGCTTAGTAACGAGTCTCAAAACGAACAAATTAATAAAACGACACGTGCTGACCAAACATCCAGGCACACATGACAGTAAACCCAGGGAGTTATTTCAGAACAGGGCAGAATGCTTCAGGAAACAGTGCTTCGAAAGTGGAAAAGTAAGTCAACTAGCAAGTCATTGTTGTCATTTTATAATCGGTGATGATAAGCAGAAATAAACTAGTACTATCTCTCATAGTAGTAGATGTGAGTTTCTCTTTCAAACAATCCCCTGGCCTTGTAACGTTACACAGCTAACTAATAGCTAACGTTAGCCAAAGCAAGGTAACTAGCAACTGATAGTGCAACCATAAGAAACAGTAAAGATGAAGATTAAACATTATCAGACCTACTGTACATTTAACTGTAGAAATGATTATTGAAAACAAGTCTAGTTTGGAACTGTTGTTGTTAAAATACAAGTAATACGTTTTATTCTGAACTGGAATAAAATGAATGAAGCAAGATGCTTTTTGAGGCAAACACTCACAGTTCTGGGTTGCTAATCTACAGCAGGAAGTGGTCTCCTGCCTGACTGAGAAAGCAGTAGATCAGTTTATTCCTGTTCAGAATAAAACATATGTATTTTAACAGCAACAGTTCCAACCTAGACTTTCTATCAACAATAATTTATACAGTAAGATTTACAGTAGGCCTGATAATTATTATCTGTACTGTTACTTAGGGTTGCATGATCAAAAAGCCTGTGTGTGTGTGTTCTGTTATACATCTGTGTGATGTAATCAATCTGTGTATTCCAGTTCAGATTGAAATAATTTGTATTTTAACAGCAACAGTTCCAACCTAGACAGGTATGTAAGAGTGTTTTTAATGGGGAAAAATAAACATGAAAATATATTTATGGGTATTTCATTGTTATTTGTTTTTGTCTATATTGCATTTTCTTTAAGCATAAGGGCAATTAAATTTACCGATATTTATGTTTAGTTGCATATTTTCCTAAGCTTGGGTCCCAGGAAAACACAGAATTTCTGGGTCCCAGGCGGAAAAAGTTTAAGAACCCCTGGTGTAGATGGTTGAGGAAAAACATCAATTTTGATTTCAGGCTGTAACACAATAGAATGTGGAACAAGTCAAGGGGTATGAATACTTTCTGAAGGCACTGTATGTGTCTAACCTCCAAATCAATTATCATAAAGGGTGACATATGCATATTTATTTCAGAATGAATACATTATTGCAGACTGTAGACCTCAAAATGCATAGTACTTTGAAAAAAGGGAAATTAACTGCAAGTTGATTGGAGTAACAAACTAAACAAAGCAAGACCGAAAGACTCGTATTCCCCTTTAAAGGACGAGGTGATTCAAAGCCCCACCTACTGCCCCCCCCCTTTCAGACATGGATCCAACCCTTACCTATTGTGGTGTAGAAGACCTGGTCACAACAACGCTGCCCAGATAGCTGAGATCAATCAAAAACAAAGCAGGTAAGACTCCAGGAGCCATCAAGAACGACCAACTGCCCCTAATCAATAATGATGGAGACATTGCAACACATGAAAGCGGACAGATCCCTGCAACACGCTTCGCCCAACAAGCCTCCCCTGGCAGTCAGACCTGGGATGTCCTGTGGGCAATGGAGGGGTGGGTGAGGGATGGGGTTGGGGTGGAAGGTTCAGGGAAGAGGCAGGTCATGCAGTCAGGTTACTAAGGACGAGGATGGGCCCCCCCTGTGCCTGCTGAGATGGACTCTGATAAAAGTACCCTCTGCATGATAAATACAGAGTCCTAAAAGGCCTAAGAGTTAGACACAGCAATGGTGTTTGTTTTGTCTGAGAGTCAATTCGGATGCACATATGGGATTCCTCCTGTTGGGTGAAAGCAGGGTAAAGCATGAGACACATGGAAAACCAGGGATCCTGTGGTGATGTCCCTCTGATTCCAGGCTTTTAGGGGCTTGTATCAAACAAACTGCACAATGCATTTGAAATGGTTTAGATAATAATGGCATTTTCTCCAAAGACTTACTGTAGCCCCGAAAGGTCTGTAAGGTAATCTGTGAAGCAAATTATTTCTCTTGTCAGGTCACAAAGGAGTTGATCCACCAAGTCCGAATTTAGAGGAAAACGAGCAATTAGGATTTGTCAAAAGACAAGTTTGGTGCAGTGCTTCACAGATTCAATGGATGGATGTTTGAAAGTTGACGTCTGACATGAAAAGCAGCATTGATCAAGTTGAAAACGGTAGAACACCCAAGCCCATAAAATAAATCTATACAGCAAAATTACATTGCAAGGAATAATGTAAGAGTCCCTAGTCAATTTATCATAATTCTATCCTTTGATTAAGTCATTTGTCAAGAAAAAAAATTGATATTTCACTCTAAAAACTGACATTGGTATGTAGTCCAACCCAAATCTTCCTGACAAGTGCATTTAGCTTTTAAAAGTAGAACCAAAATTGCCCTCAATGTAACTGCTTTCAGAACTTAAAGCGCAACCTAACAAGTTAAAGCAATTGGTAATGGGGCAGATAACAAGTAAATCCCTCCCTGAAGGCCTAGTGCACCTACCCTGAAGCTGACAACTGGGATGGAGAGGGCTCGGACGGAAGGACCTCCTCCTCAGTTCTCCTCTGGGATGGTATCTGCCCAATGGGATCACTTGGGATCTGCCCAAACATGTTGCTGCTTTCCATGGGGGGTGACGGGGACTGGGACGGGTAGCTTGTGGCGGAGGTGGCAAAGGCCATGTGGGAGCGGTAGCTGGGACTTGCCCTCTTGCTAACCTGACCATGGGCGGGGGAGGAAGATGGAGACGACCTCCGGGAGAAGCTGGCTGAAGAGGGGGGAAGCAGTGTGATCTCAGACATCTCTGGAGGTATGGAGGGCTGGACGAAGCTCGGATGGGGACGTGGTCGCACTAAAATCTCTGGGGAGCCCTCGTGGGAACTAAGTGGACTCTGGGTGAGGGGCGAGAGGCGGGAAGGTTGGAGGACCATCATGCTAGTCTCCATCCTACGAGCCTGCCTGGGGCTGAGCCGGGGGTTGGGCTCGAACCACCGGGTGTCCAGGCTACTGAATGTGCTAGGGCCGCCCATGAGGGCTGTTGGGTCGGGGTAAGGCAAAACCGGCACACCCATACCGTGGCTTTTGTGTCTTAGCTTCCCTAGCCTCTGTGCCTCTTGCATAGCTAAACGCTTGACTGGAAGGCCCTGAGGCTTGACCTTGCTGGGAGACTTGCCTGGACAGCTCTTTGGGGCCTCCAGCTGCAGAACACCGGGATAGGAGGGCACCTGGAGAGAGGATGGTTGGAGAGCACCAGGGGGAAGAACATGGGGAGGAGGAAAGAAAGGTTCCCTGTGGAGATGCAAAGGATGGTGGGGTGGGAAAATGAAGTGGGGCCTTTCCAGACTTGCAAAGGGGAAATCGGGTCTGTGCCATATCTCCGGGGAGCGAGAGGAAGAGGTAAGCGTCAGGGGAAGGGGGAAGCTTGAAACTGCATAGTGATGAATATCTCCTTCCCCCATCTCCTCAGGGATGCGGTGGTGACCAAAGGGCTCTTTGGGGTGGTAAGGTGGTGACGACATGACAGAGCTCAGAGGGCTGGTGTCTACCATGTAGAAAGGGGGTGGAGGGTCGGATTCCCCAGGGCTGCCAAGGTACCCGTAGAAGTGACCGTCGCTGTGGGGGAAAGCTCTGTGGTGCAGGGAGCCTTGGATCTGCCCCGTGGCCTCGAGCCGACTGCTCTCCATGATGGTCATACCTTCCATGGGCCTCTGAAAGCGGGGGCTGTAGGCTGGTGGCTGCAGGTAAGACTCCTGGCTGGAGATGGGGGAGATTTGGTGAGGTCGAAGGGTTGCCATGATGGGGGGCATGGTCCCGGGATCATCGTTCTCCTCATCCGACTGGCGGAATTCGGGATAGCGGTCCGACTCTTCGACGAAGGGGAAGCCCTCAATTCGCCGGGGCTTGATGGAAATCATCTCCATGTCGCTGGGGTCCATGACGAAGCGCCCGTCAGGGCCTCGGCTGATCAGCTCGATGGGCGTGGTTGCCTCCATTTCATACTTGGAGACGCTGTACTTTTTGCTCGTTATTGCTCGCTTGGTTTTCTTGTACAGGGAGAGTTCTTCCTTCTTCGCAGGACTCAGGGGGATCTTCTTCATGCTCATGCCATGCCCGTCCTCAGAACACTCTGATGGTTGTCCAATGGAACGCATACTCTCCGGACTCACCTTACCAGAGGAGGACCTGAGAAACAATGGAAAGACAGAAGGCCAGTCAATGCCTGCTCACCTACCTCCTAACATGACTCAGCAAACACCCAAACTAAGCACTTCTGTTGATGCTTTTACTGCCAGGCAACATTTCAACGGAAAATTACGATGAAATAAATAAAATAAAGTCTCCAGTCAGAGATGACACATTTATCTATAAAAAATGCTTTTTTTTTAAGAGCCAGGCTCTGACTATAAGTGTTTCATATTTAGGTAACAAAATCAGTATTGTCATAATTGTTTATCTGAACTGGAAAGTCAGATTATGTGCTGTTATAAGTTTTGTTTGAGCCTGAAGTTTAAATGGGGATTTCAGACACTGCTACGATGCTCCAATGATTTGATCTGACAAGGCAGGGATTGCATGTTTATCATTTGGTTATGAGTAGAGGATGGAGATGGAGGGGCCATGTGCAGCAGTAACTTTAGAGTATTGGACTGCTCTCCTACGCAACATTATAAATAAATTGTTGAGTCGTAGGTGCATGGTTGAGTCATAGGTGCATGGTCTTGGTATGGAGTCAGATGACCCACTGAGTAAAGTATCTTTGGTGTACAGTGTTAACAGTCTATGTTGTCTATTAACTTTTCAATTGCTCACTTGAACAGTTCATGAGGAGGCTGTGCTGATTATAAATCATGTCTGCCTGTTCGTTTCTCATTGAGTAATATTTTCATTGTTCAGTCATGTTAGTGTAATTGATGTGAAGTCAGTCACATTAATTAACTTTGGGAGCAGCGCACGAGGTGACCGTTTTGGAGAGCCTGGCGTGCCCAAAGTAAAATGCCTCCCATTCAGGCCCAGAAAATAGGATATGCACATATTTAGTACCATTGGATAGGAAACACTCAGACGTTTCTAAAAGTGTTAACATTTTGTCTGTGAGTATAACAGAACGGATATGGCAGGCGAAAACCCGAGGAATTTCTGTCCTGGAAAAAGTGGTTTTGACACATTGCCTCATTTAGAACCCCTCCCTTATGAAAATGCCCATATAAGGGCATATGAATGCAGTACCTATTGCTTCCTCTGGATGTCAACAGTCTCGAGAAAGTGTTCTGATTCTTCTTAGCTGCTTTTAGAGCATAGAAGAAGACGAATAAGGAAGTGGCCACACAGACGTCAATAGAAGTAAACGCGCGTTCTCGGCTGGCGCGCTCTTTGTTTTTTTCCTTTCTTATCGCCCAGTTTATATTCCGGTTGAAATATTATAATATTTATACATTTAAAATTATGTTTGATTGTTCTTGGACAAGTTTATAGGTATAAGTTGAACGAGTTCTCTTCACGTTTCAATGGAGGAGTCGACGCTATATTTTCTCATTATAACGCGCCAACCAAACGGAGATTTATGGATGTAATACATTACTTTTTCTAACAAAAGAACCATGGATTGTCTTCGTTGGACACTTGGGAAGCCCTCAGCAGAAGTTCTTCAAAAGGTAATTGATTTGTTTTCGCTGTGAAATGTGTTATGTGTGAACCGTGAAGGCTTATGAATTTATGGTAATGTGAAAAATATGTTAGGTGCTACCCTCAAACAATCAAATGTGGTGCTTTCGCCGTAAAGCCTTTTTGAAATCTGACAACGCTGTGATATTGATAAAGCAGAGCTTTTGATGACTATGAAACACTTGTATATTGATGAATGTTTAATAATTCAACTTTTGGATTTTGAATTTGGCGCCTTGCATTTCACCGGGTAGTGTCGGGAGTGTCGCTAGCGGGTAGTGTCGCAGCGCCCCACCACTCCGTAAGAAGTTAAGTGTCCCTCAGTGGAATAACAATGCTTAATGTGTATGTTGTATCACCTGACATTTCCATTTACTTAGATTTTCACAAACCTCTGATAGAGCCAACCAGAGGCAATGACTAACATGCCCCCCCACCCCACCCACCCACACATTCCCATTGCCCAGACACCGCCATCTTGATGACTCAGGTGACCATCTTTTGCAGAGTGGGCATCTGTCCCCTTTTCCCCTCCTTTTTTCTCGATAAGTCTTGTCATTACTCAAACTTCCCCTGGACCACATACTCTCGAGCCTCGTTCTCACTATATTTATATGTGGTGTTGACATGCATGTTATTTGTATTTCAAATTGTGATTTGAATGTAAGAATATCCACTTAGAATACAGTACATTCTAAGGTTATCATTGTAGAAAATGGACTACGTGTTTGTTATTAGTTGTATGGGTTTTATTCATTAGGAAGAAATTTGAAAGACCATTTAGTCGAGAGTATTTGTTATACCAAGAAATGAGGAACAACAAGCATTTTCCAGAAAAGAAAAGAGAAAAATCTGGACGTTTTGATAATACTTTATTCAGAGTACCAAAATACAATGCAAGGCTGAGGCTTTTCAGTCTCTCTTTTTTGCTGAATCACTAAGGCCTAGCTGTGCTTGTGATGGCTGCGGTGGCAATGGAGGGGCTGAGTTTCTAAGGCAACTGACAGTCGAGGACCCGCATTGAAAAGAAATTACGTTCTCTTTCACTGCTACGTATGAGGCGCGTACGTTCTCTCTCTCTCTCTCTGATGAAGGCACTGTCTGTCGTGGTTCAGGGTCTTCAAGTAGAGTGCGTGACACAGGCAAACAAAGCTGACTCCACTGGACACAGAGCACAACCCACATTCAAGATGCTTCCAGCAAACTATTCAATATCTACTACTCATGTGGTTCATAATATCTAAAACTATATCAACAAGTTGAATACATAGAAATATCAATTACAAGCAATGCTATACACATACTTCAGTCTAGATAGAACTGTTGTTACAGCTATAAAATGTAATATGCTGGCTTGTTTGTTTCTATAAAAATCACTTGAATACAGTATTTGACATTTGCTGAATGTGCCATTTTTCATGTTAAGATTGTCACCGCTCATATTATGAGACAAAGATGTATTAACACTGGTTATAGCATGAATTTTAGCAGTACAGCAGATGAGGACAATACACGTATGTAAAAGTGAGAACCTCACAAGGGTTCTCCTGGTCATATAGATTCACTGGTTTGATTACAACGCTGTAAAATTACAGGTGGTCACAAATACAACATTATACTTCTAGTATGTTACTGTATGTACTGTATATAATGTGCCATGTGCTTGTATACAGTAACAGGAGCACCATTTGGCACCAACACTGTATGCTTACCATTACACATACTCACTCTACTAAACTTAACTTTTCAAGGAATCCAACAGAATAGCTAAGTGGAAAACAGCAAAGCAAAGAAAAAAGTAACTGCCAGGAGAAAATGACATTGAGTTGAATTAACTATGGATCACATGAAATCAATTCACTAAGAAAATAAGGAAGGGTTTCTAGTTTGGGCAGGGTTATGTCAAGCTTGTGTGTGCAGGGGCGGGTTCATCACAAAGAGATTCAGGGGCCGCTCGGCTGCAAACAATCTGGAAGGACACAAGGTATATTCAGCTAAGACTTTTTTGTGACATACCAACATGAGGGAGATTTCTACAGTATGCTGTCCATTCTAGCAAAAAAGAAAGTGCTATTGATATTGACAACAAAGGAACAGTGAAAAAACTAGCTTGTCTGGAGATAGGACAAGATAATAATAAGGGGGCCATACATGCTTATGAAAAGTCTTATTATAACAACATGGATTACACCTGCACACTTCAAGTAACCGGTACTTTCAACCCACAGTTAAATTAAGAACTGAATGATGTCGACAATTTTATGGCAACATATTTTCTATGTTTAAACCACAATCTGTAACTTCATTCCCAGTCGAAAGTGCTGCCCCTGCATGTACAGTACCAGACACACCTACTCATTCAAGGGTTTTTCTATATTTTTACTATTTTCTACATTGTAGAATAATAGTTAAGACATCAAAACTATAAAATAACACATATGGAATAATGTATTAACCAAAAATATATTTTGTATTTTAGATTCTTCAAAGTAGCCACCGTTGCCTTGCCCAGATTCATGAGGTAGTCACCCAGAATGCATTTCAATTAACAGGTGTGCCTTGTTAAAAGTAAATTTATGGAATTTATTTTCTTCTTAATGCGTTTGAGTCAATCAGTTGTGTTGTGACAAGGTAGCGGTGGTATACAGAAAAGAGAAACGACAGTACATCATTATTTTAAGACATGAAGGTCAGTCCATACAGAAAATTTCAAGAACTTTGAAAGATTCTTCAAAAACCATCAAGCGCTATGATGAAAGTGGCTCTCATGAGGACCACCCCAGAGTTACCTCTGCTGCAGAGGATAAGTTCATTAGAGTTACCAGCCTCAGAAATTGCAGAGCAAATAAATGCTTCAGAGTTCAAGTAACAAAACAACTGACAAGTAACAACACAACTGACACAACATCAATGAGTTCAGAGGAGAATGCGTGAATCAGGTTCATGGTCAAATTGCTGCAAATAAACTACTACTAAAGGACACCAATAAGAAGAAGAGATTTGCTTGGGCCAAGAAACACGAACAATGGACATTAGACCGGTGGAAATCTGTACCTTAGTCTGACGAGTCCACATTTTAGATTTTTGGTCCCAACCGGCATGTCTTTGTGAGACGCAGAGAGTGAACGGATGATCCCTGCATGTGTGGTTCCCACCGTGAAGCGTGAAGGAGGAGGTGTGATGGTGACACTGTCTGTGATTTATTTAGAATTCAAGGCACACTTAACCAGCATGGCTACCACAGCATTCTGCAGCGATACACCATCCCATCTGGTTTGTTTTTCAACAGAACAATGACCTAACACACACTTCCAGGCTGTGTAAGGGCTATTTGACCAAGAAGGAGACTGATGGAGTGCTGCATCAGATGACCTGGCCTCCACAATCCCCCGATCTCAACCAAAATGAGATGGTTTGGGATGAGTCGGACCGCAGAGTGAAAGAAAAGCAGCCAACAAGTGCTCAGCATATGTGGGAACTCCTTCAAGACTGTTGGAAAAGCATTCCAGGTGAAGCTGGTTGAGAGAATGCCAAGTGTGCAAAGCTGTCATCAAGGCAAAGGGTGGCTATTTGAAGAATCTCAAATATAAATGTATATATTTTGATTTGTTTAACCCTTTTTTGGTTACTACATGATTCAATATGTGTTATTTCATAGTTTTGATGTGATGGAGAGCTGCATCAGATGACCTGACCTCCACAATCACCCGACCTCAACCCAATTGAGATGGTTTGGGATGAGTTGGACCGCAGAGTGAAGGAAAAGAACCCAAAAAGTGCGCAACTCCTTCAAAAGTGTGCAAAGCTGTCATCAAGACAAAGGGTGTCTATTTGAAGAATCTCAAATATGAAATATATTTTGATTTGTTTAACACTTTTTTAGTTACTACATGATTCCATATGTGTTATTTCATAGTTTTGATGTCTTCACTATTATTCTACAATGTAGAAAATAGTAAAAATAAAGAAAAACCCATGAATGTGTAGGTGTGTCCAAAATCAGTATATGTAAACCGTGTGGGTGGGTCTTGACATATGTCACTGCCACAGAGTTATTTGAATTATGTGGTAACCTATCCTTCCCCAAAACTAAAGACTACTAGGGGTGTTTTTAGAGTCTGATAGCCCAGACTTCAAATAACTCTGGGAGAAATGTGCCCTTTTGATAGGGAAAGAAAGTTACATTTGTCAAAACTCCCCACACATTGTACACATTGATGCAGGGACAACAGGTTTGACTAGAAATTAAAGTAACAGATAATGGGGCAGTAAAAGCAAACTGTCATAATTACTGAATAACTGTCAGCTTCTGTTGAATATCAATATCATTTGAAGTCGAACAAAATATACTCCATTTTCCATTGGTCTCCCTGATGTAATCAATTAACCAAACCCATTGCATTCCAGTTGTTGTACACCAGACCTGATCCCTTTGTATAGCCATCCCAAACTTAAAACGCCATTGGTCCACCTGTGCTAGGTTTTAAACAGGTCAGGCCAGAGCATGGGATGCTATGCCCGTGAGCTTCATGACAAGTGGCGATATGTTCCTGTTATATTCCCAGTGTATGGCACAGGAGGTAAGTTAGGGGGTGGGACGTGAGGAGGAGAAGCAGCAGCAGCCCGACCAATGAAACCTACGAGATGGGAAGGTGAGAATACTGGGTATGTACGCCCAGTGGAAATCCTCAATGGGACAGAGTCGCCTGTCGATTCAAAGGAGAGTAAACATTTTGTCCATTCTGAACACTGGAGTGGTTTCATCTTACATGTCCAGCATGGTGGTCAGCATCGGGGGCAATTGGTACCATTTCGGGAAAACTGAATACAATGGCCTCCTGTGCAATGTTGAATTGGGCACTTGTGTTATTCATATACAGTGAGTGTACAAATCATTAAGAACACCTTCCTAATATTGAGTTGCACCCTCTTTTGCCCTCAGAGCAGCCTCAATTCGTCAGGGCATGGACTTTACAAGGTGTCGAAAAGTGTTCCACACGGATGCTGGCCCATGTTGACTCCCATGCTTCCCACAGTTGTTTTAAGTGGATCGGATGTCCTTTGGGTGGTGGACCATTCTTGACACACACGGGAAACTGTTGTGTGAAAAACACAGCAGCATTCAAAGGCACTTAAATAATATTTTTTAAAGAGCAAGGGTTCTTAATGTTTTGTACACTCAGTGTAATTCACTGTAGTTACACCACTTACCATGGCTTATATGTCAATTTGAGTTTGGAGCAGTCTGACCGCTGAAAATTCTTGCCTGAAAATCCTTCTCAGTTCGGGGTGCTATTACGCTACGTTTGCACGCACCTCGGGGAGACCATTAATAGTACTGGTCTAAATTGCTAGTTGGCCCATTTTGGGAACATTTCTGAGATATCGGGATCTAGGGCTTATGTCTTGATTCGGATGTATTTCAATTCAGCTCAACAGCTTTCTCAAAAGGCACTTTCTACCCAACAATGCTGTACGCACGTCACCCTCTGCTGGACATCTAAGACTATGACATCTCCAGGAACCATAAAACAAGTATGACTCCAGGTAGGTTGTTTAGTGCGTATCTTTTTACGGCTGTATCTATTCAATAATTTTGCATCTCCTGTGAGTGGACCGTGAGGGAGCTTAGAGGCCCAACTGCTTGAAACGGCCTGTGACCGTGCGACTGTGCCCAGCGCATGAAGCATGCGCCCAAGCCAGCCAGCAGCACACTGACTGAGGGGCGGGCTGAACAAGGTGCAGGTAGCCACACTCACTGAGGGCTGGAGGGCGGGGGCCGGTAGCTGCTGGCGTCTGGCCCCTCACAGTAGGGCTCTATGCCGGGCAATGGGCTAAGAGGAGTCCTGCGGTGGGAAATACAACAGAGATGGGAGAGGAGGAAGAAAAAGAGGGGAGAAGAGGGAGGAGGAGGAATGCTGTCAATGAGTCTCCAGAGCTTCCACATGTCCAAACAGAAAGAGAGAGAGAAAGAGAGTGAGGCATGATAGAGGAGAGACAGAGAGGAGGGAAGGAGAGAGAAAGAGATGCTCAGAGAAACGGAGTGAGTGACAGAGGGTGCGAGAGAACCTAAAATAAAAGGCTGGGTAGGGATAAAAAGATGGGGAGACGGGGAGAAAGAGATACAGTCAGAAACGGGGTAAGCAAGAAATGAGATGAAAAAGAGGCTAAAAATGGAATAGGAAGGAGAAAGATGGGGATAAGCTGAGTTGGAGAAACAGAAGCAGAAAGCAAAAGGGAGGCAAGACTGAGAGAAAAGGGAGGAGAGGAGATAGAAGCAAGAAATAGAAACAGAGAGGAATAAAGAATACAGGGAAGGCGCGAAAGACACGAAGATATTTGTACGATGCATGTCTGACAAGTTCTCAATTTAATAGGCACAATGGGCACATTCAGGCACATTCAGCATACCATTAGACACCCACACATGCTAGGACTACATACTGAGTACTGTGGAAGTAATGCATTTCAGAGGGAACAGGGGTATCCCTCCGTCTGGCTTTGGTAGCAGCACCACACACACCCTTGTTCCTATGTCTTTTGGGAGACATTTCCAAACCTCCTTTACTTTCAAGCCTAAACCTATTAGCAGTTAATAGTTCATATTGGTGGGATGGAGAATAAGTAAAGGAGTGTATATATACATTTGAAGTCGGAAGTTTACATACACCTTAGCCAAATAAAAAGCTGAAATAAATCATTCTCTCTAATATTATTCTGACATTTCACATTCTTAAAATAAAGTGGTGATCCTAACTGACCTAAAACAGGGATTTTTTACTAGGATTAAATGTCAGGAATTGTGAAAAATTTAGTTTAAATGTATTTGGCTAAGGTGTATGCAAACTTCCGACTTCAACTGTATATACAGTGCATTCGGAAAATATTCAGACCCGTTGACTTTTTAAACATTTTGTTATGTTACAGCCTTATTCTAAAATGGATTAAAAAAAATGTATCCTCATCAATCTACACACAATACCCCATAATACTCCATAACCGAAAACAGGTTTTTAGACATTTTTGCTAATTTATAAAGAATAACAGAAATACCTTATTTACATAAGTATTCAGACCCTTTGCTATGAGACTCGAAATTGAGCTCAGGTGCATCCTCTTTCCATTGATCATCCTTGAGATGTTTCTACAACTTGATTGGAGTCCACCTGTGGTAAATTCAATTGATAGGACATGATTCGTAAAGGCACACACCTGTTTATATAAGGTCCCACAGTTGACAGTGCATGTCAGAGCAAAAACCAAGCCATGAGGTTGAAGGAATTGTCTGTTAAGCTCTGAGACAGGATTGTGTCGAGGCACAGATCTGGGGAAGAGTAACAAAACATTTTTGCACCAGTGAAGGTCTCCAAGAACACAGTGGCCTCCATCATTCTGAAAAGGAAGTAGTTTGGAACCACCAAGACACTTTCTAGAGCTGGTCGCTTGGCCAAACTGAGCAATCGGGAGAGAAGGACCTTGGTCAGGGAGGTGACCAAGAACCCAAATGTCACTCTGACAGAGCTCCAGAGTGCTTCTGTGGAGATGGGAGAACCTTCCAGAAGAACAACCATCTCTGCAGCACTCCACCAATCAGGCCTTTATGGTAAAGTGGCCAGACGGAAGCCACCCCTCAGTAAAAGGCACCCCTTTAAGGTCTCTCAGACCATAAGAAACAAGATTATCTGGTCTGATGAAACCAAAATGTATCTCTTTGGCATGAATGCCAAGCGTCACGTCTGGAGGAAATCTGTAACCATCCAAACGGTGAAGCATGGTGGTGGCAACATTATGCTGTGGGGATGTTTTTCAGCGGCAGGGACTGAGAGACTAGTCAGGATCAAGGTAAAGATAAATGGAGCAAAGAACAGAGAGATCCTTGATGAAAACCTGCTCCTTGATGAAAACCTCCTCAGACTGTGGCAAAGGTTTACCTTCCAACAGGACAACGACCCTAAGCACACAGCCAAGACAACGCAAGAGTAGCTTCGAGACAAGTCTCTGAAGGTCCTTGTGTGGCCCAGCCAGAGCCCGGACTTGAACTCTATCGAACATTGCTGGAAAGACCTGAAAATAGCGGTGCAGCGACACTCCCATTGCAACCTGACAGAGCTTAGAGGATCTGCAGAGAAGAATGGGAGAAACTCCCCAAATAGAGGTGTGCCTAGCTTGTAGCGTCATATCCAAGAAGTCTTGAGGTTGTAATCACTGCCAAAGGTGCTTCAACAAAGTACTGAGTAAAGGGTCTAAATACTTATAAAAAATAAAAATAAAAAAAAAAGTCACATTTGCATAAATCCGCAAAACTTGTTTTTGCTTTGTCATTATGGGGTAATGTGTGTAGATTGATGAGGGGAAATTTACGTAACAATGTGGAAAAAGTCAAGGGGTCTGAATACTTTCCGAATGCACTGTGTGTATATATATATATATATTTTTTTTAATCTTTATTTTAACAGGGAAAAACAGACTGAGACCTGGATCTCTTTTACGGCTGTGCCCTGTGTAAACATGTTGACATGTACAGTTCTAGGCATACAGACAAGAACATTTCAAAACATACAAAACAAAGACACAATTCAACAGAAACAATCACAGACAACATCATATTGATCCTCCATCACATTTTTAAAATGGGCAAGGGACACCAGAGTGGCTAGCTTAAGTTTGATCTGCAGTTTGTTCCATAAATAAGGTGCAAAGGAACTGAAGGCAGTCCTTCCCAACTCTGTGGAGACCGCAGGAGTTTCTAATGTAATCCACATCTGTGATCTGGTCATAAAATTTGTATATCTAATTAAAATTAATGATGATATATATGGAGGTAGTTTTAAAAGAAGTGCTTTATAAATAAACAAAAGAGCATGTTGCTCTCGCCTCACAGATAGAGAGGCCCAACCCACATGTTGATATAGGATACAGTGATGAGTTTTGTAACTATCACCTGTGATAAACCTGAGTGCACAATGGTAAATAGCATCCAGTGGTTTCAATGTGTTTGCCGATGCATGCATATAAATAATATCACCATAATCTAAAACGGACATAAAAGTAGCCTGCACAATTTGTTTCCTATTTACGGAGGACAGACAAGCCCTGTTTCTGTAATGGAACCCTATCTTGAATTTGAGCTTTTTTCCCAATTCAGTAACATGTTTTTTAAAAGAGAGCCTATCATCTAACCATACCCCTAAATATTTATATGCAGAGACCTGAGTACCATTTGATTTGAGTACCATCCAAGCTAGTGATTACAAAAGTGTTTCTAACTGAGAGGTTAGACCTAGAAAAAAGCATGACATTTGTTTTCTTAGCGTTTAAAACAAGTTTAAGCTGTAAAAGAGACTCCTGTAATATCCTAAAATCAGACTCCAACTGCATTAAAGCTTGGTCCGCTGTTGGAGCAATAGAGTACATCACTGTGTGATCTGCATATAAATGGAAATTACAATATCTGACATCATCACCAATGTTGTTTATATAAAGTGAGAACAATAGTGGGCCAATTATTGAACCCTGAGGGACCCCTTTAAGTAACTGTAAGGGGTCAGACTTGACCATGACGGCCTGAGTTCTATCTTTAAGATAGTCATAAAACCATCGGCAGGCATCAGTGCCCAGTCCTATAGATGACAGCTTACTCAAAAGGATGGCATGGTCTACAGTGTCGAAAGCTTTAGACAAATCTATAAACAACGCAGCACAATGCTTTCTATCATCTAAGGCATTTGCAATATCATTTACAATAAGCATAGTGGCTGATGTGGTACTGTGTTTAGATCTAAAACCAGATTGATTGGTGCTAAGAATACTGTTAGCAGAAAGAAAAGATTGTAACTGTTTGTTAACTAAAGATTCTAGGATCTTTGCCAGACAAGGGAGCCTAGAGATGGGTCGATAGTTATCCAAATCACTACCGTCACCTCCCTTATGTAATGGCAGGCTGATTGAGGTAGTATGTACATGTAGATATAGTTAAAGTGACTATGCATATATGATGAACAGAGAGTAGCAGTAGTGTAAAAAAGGGGTTGGCGGTTGGTGGGTGGCGGGACACAATGCAGATAGATAGCCCGGTTAGCCAATGTGCGGGAGCACTGGTTGGTCAGCCCAATTGAGGTAGTATGTACATGAATGTATAGTTAAAGTGACTATGCATATATGATAAACAGAGAGTAGTAAAAACTGTTGAGAAGCCTTTTTGTCCTAGACTTGGTACTCCGGTACCGCTTGCCATGCGGTAGTAGAGAGAACAGTCTATGACTGGGGTGGCTGGGGTCTTTGACAATTTTTAGGGCCTTCCTCTGACACCGCCTGGTGTAGAGGTCCTGGATGGCAGGCAGCTTAGCCCCAGTGATGTACTGGGCCGTACGCACTACCCTCTGTATTGCCTTGCGGTCAGAGGCAGAGCGATTGCCGTAACAGGCAGTGATGCAGCCAGTCAGGATGCTCTCGATGTTGCAGCTGTAGAACCTTTTGAGGATCTCAGGACCCATGCCAAATCTTTTTAGTTTCCTGAGGGGGAATAGGCTTTGTTGTGCCCTCTTTACGACTGTCTTGGTGTGTTTGGACCATTCTAGTTTGTTGTTGATGTGGACACCAAGGAATTTGAAGCTCTCAACCTGCTCCACTACAGCCCCGTCGATGAGAATGGGGGTGTGCTCGGTCCTCCTTTTCCTGTAGTCCACAGGTGTTATTCTGGCACTACCCGGCCAGGTCTCTGACCTCCTCCCTATAGGCTGTCTCGTTGTTGTTGGTGATCAGGCCTACCACTGTTGTGCCGTCTGCAAACTTAATGATGGTGTTGGAGTCGTGCCTGGCCATGCAGTCGTGGGTGAACAGGGAGTACAGAAGGGGACTGAGCACGCACCCCTGAGGAGCTCCAGTGTTGAGGATCAGTGTGGCAGATGTGTTGCTACCTACCCTCACCACCTGGGGGCGGCCCGTCAGGAAGTCCAGGATCCAGTTGCAGAGGAAGGTGTTTAGTCTCAGTGTCCTTAGCTTAGTGATGAGCTTTGAGGGTACTATGGTGTTGAACGCTGAGCTGTAGTCAATGAATAGCATTCTCACATAAGTGTTCCTTTTGTCCAGGTGGGAAAGGGCAGTGTGGAGTGCAATAGAGATTGCATCATCTGTGGATCTGTTTGGGCGGTATGCAAATTGGAGTGGGTCTAGGGTTTCTGGGATAATGGTGTTGATGTGAGCCATTACCAACCTTTCAAAGCACTTCATGGCTACGGACGTGAGTGCTACGGGTCTGTAGTCATTTAGGCAGGTTGCCTTTGTGTTCTTGGGCACAGGGACTATGGTGGTCTGCTTGAAGCATGTTGCTATTACAGACTCAATCAGGGACATGTTGAAAATGTCAGTGAAGACACCTGCCAGTTGGTCAGCACATGCCTGGAGCACACGTCCTGGTAATCCTTCTGGCCCGCAGTCTTGTGTATGTTGACCTGTTTAAAGGTCTTACTCACGTCGGCTAAGGAGAGCGTGATCACACAGTCGTCTGGAACAGCTGATGCTCTCATGCATGCCTCAGTGTTGCTTGCCTCGAAGCGAGCATAGAAGTGATTTAGCTCGTCTGGTAGGCTCGTGTCACTGGGCAGCTCGCGGCTGTGCTTCCCTTTTTGTAGTCTGTAATAGTTTGCAAGCCCTGCCACATAAGACAAGCGTCGGAGCCGGTGTAGTATGGTTCAACCTTAGTCCTGTATTGACGCTTTGCCTGTTTGATGGTTCGTCGCGGGGCATAGCAGGATTTCTTGTAAGCTTCCCGGGTTAGAGTCCCGCACCTTGAAAGCGGCAGCTCTACCCTTTAGCTCAGTGCGAATGTTGCCTGTAATCCATGGCTTCTGGTTGGGGTATGTACGTACAGTCACTGTGGGGACGACATCCTCGTTGCACTATTGATAAAGCCAGTGACTGATGTGGTGTACTCCTCAATGCCATCGGAGGAATCCCAGAACATGTTCCAGTCTGTGATAGCAAAACAGTCCTGTAGTTTAGCATCTGCTTCATCTGACACCTTTTTTATAGACCGAGTCACTGGTGCTTCCTGCTTTAATTTTTGCTTGTAAGCAGGAATCAGGATGTTCGAGTTGTGGTCGGAGTTACCAAATGGAGGGCGAGGGAGCAGGTTGCACTCTGGATGGCACTTTCAAGTGAATTTACTGCTGTCTGCTAATACCCTTACATAAAATCCTGACCTTGAATGCAAATACTGTAACAAGACTTTTAGAATTGATTTATGATTTACCAAACCTACACTACTGGTCAAAAGTTTTAGAACACCTGCTCATTCAAGGGTTTTTCTTTATTTTTACTATTTTCTACATTGTAGAATAATAGTGAAGACATCAAAACTATGAAATAACACATATGGAATTATGTATTAACAAAAAAAAGTGTTAAACAAATCAAAATATATTTTATATTTGAGATTCTTCAAATAGCCACCCTTTGCCTTGATGACAGCTTTGCACACTCTTGGCATTCTCTCAACCAGCTTCATGAGGCAGTCAATTGGAATGCATTTCAATTAACAGGTGTGCCTTCTTAAAAGTTAATTTGTGGAATTTCTTTCCTTCTTAATGAGTTTGAGCCAATCAGTTGTGTTGTGACAAGGTAGGGGGGGTATACAGATGATAGCCCTATTTGTTAAAATACCAAGTCCATATTATGGCAAGAACAGCTCACATAAGCAAAGAGAAATTACTTTAAGACATGAAGGTCAGTCAATATGGAACATTTGAAGAACTTTGAAAGTTTCTTCAAGTGCAGTCGCAAAAACCATCAAGCGCTATGATGAAACTAGCTCTCATGAGGACCGCCACAGGACAGGAAGATCCAGAGTTACCTCTGCTGCAGATGATAAGTTAATTAGAGTTACCAGCCTCAGAAATTGCAGCCCAAATAAATTCTTCACAGAGTTCAAGTAACAGACACATCTCAACATCAACTGTTCAGAGGCTGTGTGAATCAGGACTTCATGGTCAAATTTCTGCAAAGAAACCACTACTAAAGGACACCAATAAGAATAAGAGACTTGCTTGGGCCAAGAAACACGAACAATGGACATTATACCGGTGAAAATGTCATCTTTGGTCTGCAGTGTCTTTGTGAGAAGCGGGGGTGCTTTGCTGGTGACACTGTCTGTGATTTATGTCGAATTCAAGGCACACTTAACCAGCATGGCTACCACAGCATTCTGCAGCGATACACCATCCCATCTGGTTTGGGCTTAGTGGGACTGTCATTTGTTTTTCAACAGGACAATGACCCAACACACCTCCAGGCTGTTTTTTTTACCAAGAATGAGAGTGATGGAGTGCTGCATCAGATGACCTGGCCTCCACAATCACCCGACCTCAACCCAATTGAGATGGTTTGGGATGAGTCGGACCGCAAAGTGAAGGAAAAGCAGCCAACAAGTGCTCAGCATATGTGGGAACTCCTTCAAGACTGTTGGAAAAGCATTCCAGGTGAAGCTGGTTGAGAGAATGCCAAGAGTGTGCAAAGCTGTCATCAAGGCAAAGGGTGGCTATTTGAAGAATTTCAAATATAAGTTATATTTTGATTTGTTTAACACCTTTTTGGTTACTACATGATTCCATGTGTTATTTCATAGTTTTGATGTCTTCACTATTATTCTACAATGTAGAAAATAGTAAAAATAAAGAAAAACCCTTGAATGAGTAGGTGTTCTAAAACTTTTGACCAGTAGTGTAAGCTGAAGCATTTAATCTGTTGAACAATCATAATTATATTGAAAAAATCCATCTAGCATTGATTAAGTTTCAAAATGTTACGGCCCACCTAAACTGTGTCGGTGCCCCACCTTGGCCGCCCCATTCAAAATGTTCTGGACACGCCACTGCACAGAAGCATGGGTAATAAAGCCAGGGGCCAGGATGGTGTGAAGAAGCATGAGGGAGGCCCCAGGATCCAATTGGAAAAAGACAGCTAGGAAACATAATTCACAGCATGCATGTTTTTTACCATGTTAAACTTCAGTTCCTGCCAGTGCCAAAAAAGTATTCTCGACAAGGATCAAAGAACAACATTGTTGTCAGGGTAGGAAAGAGGAATAATGAGAAAATAAGAACAAGTCAGGGGATTCTGGAAACTCGCATGTACCAGCCGTACTTCGCCAGTGAGCCACTTTTTAACCGCAGCCTTTCAGCCAGATCCTCTGATAACCTATAGTCATACACATAGTGAGCGTAGAGGAGATAGGCATAGGGGACAGAACAGAACATAGTCCAGGCTGAATTCTTACGTTCCGGGGTGAAGTTTCCCTAGTTACAGATCCAGGATCAGCTTCCCTCCCCCATTTAGAACCTTTACCGTAAGCACAAGCATTTTGCTACACTCGCAATAACATCTGTTAACCATGTGTATGTGACCAATAAAATGTGATGTGATTTTAACCATTGGTGTGGAAAAGCAAAACTGATCCAACATCAGCGACCCAATTTCAACCTACACCAGTACTAACACAGAGAGAGGGATTTATCTCCTTTCAGTATCTGAAGCTAGTCTCTGATCACAGCTTTCACCTGACTTGATCTTTCATCCATGAACTAAGGATATGGGTTAGCAATAGCATGTTAGTGCTTGTGTGTGTCATTGTGGTCTTATTTATAATTGCACATCATCTAGGTTGGATTAGCCTATGCACGGTTGCCAGAAAAGGGCTAACATCCGTTTTTAAGGGATACAGTATTTTCAACATCTTCCGTTTCCCGCTCAGGTGTTTTTTTTCCGCCTGCTACGTAAGATTAAGATTGAGTTATCATGGGAGAAAAAATTTTTACTTTGGACTATATAACCTATTGCCCTTTTCACACTACTACTGAGCCGAGCCATGACAAGCCGAGCTGTACTAGGCTGGCCTGGTTACATACCCACTATAGTTGCTGGAAGTTTGCAGGATAGGACAATGTGGAAGGAAAACATCCGAACCAGCACAGTACGGTTTGGGTCGGCACTTTAGTGTTAAAATGGTCAAATGGAGTCCCAAGACGAGGGCTAAAGACAGGAATCACAATCAAGTAACAGGCTACAGTGACAAATCCGATATTTACCTGTTACTTTGTTGTGTTTTTACCACTTACATGACATTTAAAACACCACAACTTTACAGACATAACACATTCTCTTCTCCTAAAATGTTGGTTGTACGTCCTGTTGCTATGTTAGTACCACTACACCAGGAGTTCAACAAAACATGCTCTGTAAGTGAGTGGATCAAAATATATTATACTTCTATGGAATTCAGCTCAATGATATATGCTTGTTCAGTCCTCAAAGCCCACAGAAGGAATGAGTTTGAGGAAGAGAGAATCTATGTGGCAATTAAGATGCTATTTAATGAGGCCACAGTAGCCAAATGAGGCCCTTGGAAAGAACTGAGGGAGAACCATTTCTCCAATCCAACAGTCTGTCAGACCTCTGAAGAACCGCCCTCAAATAATGATCAAATGTTCTGCCTTTAATGTCAGGGATTTTTGATTGATGTCTCTATGTAGGGTTGTTTTCTTTTGATTCTAAAAGACTTGGCCTGCGTCTCAAATTATACCATATTCCCTTTATAGTGCACAACCTTTTTTACCAGCACCCCATATGGCTCTGGTCAAAAGTAATGCAGTATATAGGGAACACACACAAAGACTTGGCTGCTAGATTAGACACCAATGTTTGTGAACACGGCCATGACTAACTCTCTGTGACCAAGAGGTATTGATCGTTCAGTCCCACTGTTATTAGGAAAACAAGGTCAACAACGATGGATTGAACTTCCTGGGCCGTGACAAAGACAAGCTTGTGTACAAGCTCAGCTCTACTAGTCCATTAAAATTATATGAATGAAAACAGGTAGCTGAAAGTGTTTTCTCTAGGCCGCATTTTGTTGGGAATTATCGACAACATGATTTGAATTTGGTAAATGTTTATAAAATATGAGTTGTATTTTTTTATTTCATTTGAGCATTTACTGTACGCGACAAGTATCTGTGATTAGCATTAAGAATGTGTTGGTTCCAAATCTGATTGTTAAAGAGCAAGTATGGGCTTTGCTGAGATGAACTATGGGTAATAGCTAGCTACACAGTGACCGCCCCCTGTCCGTCAATATCTGGCCAATCGCTGGCCAGTAATTGGTGGTCCTGCCAATAAGCTTTCTCTATTTGATGGGCGTGTCTGCTAGAAGCCTTGAGTTGTGATGCAGTGCACCCTGCCCTTGATTTGCATAATTTGCAACGAAGTAAGAAAAGAAAGAGAAAAGCGTTGTTGGCTTAGGGTTACTTACGGAGTTTCCACGCTTTTTCTGCAGTGTGTTATCGAGAGAGGGGGGTCTGAAAAAGAAGTGGGGGGGATTAATTCAATGTTTAGTTTGATGTCAATTCAAAGAAATGTCAAAAGAGCGCTATATTGCTATATCAGCTGTCAAATCATGTGTATGTGTGGCTGTCTGTGAATCCTTGTGTGTCTCTATATGTGTCTCACCTCTCCTCCTCTTGAGTTTGCGTCGGCGCTGCTTGTTGACGAAGCAGGCTGCCAGTGTGCTAAAGAGGACAGCAGCTGCCAGGAAACAGATGGTAGCCACGATGCCAGCCACCACCGGCCACGCCAGCCCCCCCTCATCCACCATTTCCGGGGGCGGGAAGAAGTCTGGGGGAGAGGAAGGGGGTGTGTGAAAGAGAGAGAGAGAGAGGGGCGGGAGGGGAGAAAGAGTGTTTGGGGGTGTGTAGGATAGGTAGAGGAGGGAGAGGGAGAGAGGGAGGAAGAAAGAGGGAGAGAGAGTGGGAGAGCGAGACATGACATGACTTGTCTGCCAGGAGGCTATAGGCTTGGACAGGTCTTTGACCCAAAACAATACTGTGACCGATATCCACCCACAATAATAAGTATATTATCTTTATATTGGTATAGTAAACTAAGCATATTGGTATATTAGAAAGCAAATCTTTCCAGTCTAGCCATTAAACATGCAATCTTGTGAGTAAGAAAAGTGTATTACATTGTGTAAATGACTTGAGTAACTCTACATAGACTTTGTACTAGGCTTGGACTTTAAGGAGAATGTAACTGATTACTACGTATGGGAGAGCCTGACATCTGACATCTGCAGGCCTCTACCAGTCACCACACTAACTGTGTGTGTGTTCACGTCCGTGTGTGTGTGTGTGTGTGTGTGTCTAGCTGGCTCCTGCCAATCACCACACCAACTGGCCGTCCATGAATCATCATTTATAGTCCTAAATCAATAGACACTTAATTGAAAAGGAATAGGAAACTCCTTTCCTCATCTACTATCCTTTCGTGACCACACACTGTCTAGACGACTGGATAGTGAATGTTCCCGCCCTATTCATTTTATCTTGGAGAGAATTTGAAATATCAACATTAAGCATGACTGGGACCAGATAATTATACAAAAAATGTAGTACAAGTACTTCATCAGGAGGGGGCAGCAAAGTACTTCCAAGATTAGGAAGTAAACTTGTGATTTGCACATTGCACATTCATCTACTGCACATTTACCATTCCAGTGTTAAATTGCTATACTGTAATTACTTCGCCACCATGGCCTATTTATTGCCTTACGTTCCTTATCTTACCTCATTTGCGCACATTGTATATAGATTTTATTTTGTGTGTGTTTGTTTACTCCAATGTGTAACTATATGTTGTTGTATGTGTTGAACTGCTTTGCTTTATCTTGGCCAGGTCGCAGTTGTAAATGAGAACTTGTTCTCAACTTGCCTACCTGGTTAAATAAAGGTGAAATAAAATAAATAAATACAAACATTATGGTGGAAATTACAAGATTATGTTATAATGCTGTTATTGCATCAAATGGTTGGGCCTCTGGAAGATTTACCATGTCTTTGGGATACCGCATTCCAGAGCATGAGTTAATGTTGATGTTCTATACGGTGCCAGGGAGAGATGGCTCCAGTATGGAGTTGAGGGGCCAGACACTGGTCTCTAAACAATGAGTTCTCATGTTTTTACAGCAGATACTGTATGCTGTGAATTATAATTATATTATCTTTCATACAAATCTTAACCTTGTGACCCATTCAATACATCTGTTGTGTGTCATGTAGACTGAAGGAGGATGGACTTTGCTATAAAATGCTTTGGCTCAAACCAGCTCGTTGAGTTCTCAGTGATCACCTCCAGGGGTGATTACCGACCAGCTCCATTACTGCAGTAATTAAATAGTAAAGTTTTATTGTTTTGAAGAAATCTTAAAAGTCTCTCCTTTTGATTTACAATAATTCCACCACATAATTTTTTGCAGCTCTGGCGATGCTTTCACAGTTGCTCACAGTCACAATTTCTGTGACAATATGTTCCCTGTGACCTCCACACCAGAAAGGAATAGGGTAGAGAGTATTTCAACCTGACAGCACTAAAGATGGAAATCTTTGTGTACATAGGAGGAATATGTACATAGGAGGAATATGAATATTTTTTGTGATGTCATACTTTTCAGGCTGTTCCAGGAAGTATTCGTGCCTGGTCTCAGATGTGTTAGTGCTGTCTTGCTAACTCCTATGGTCATTATCACATTTGACACGTAAGAATTGGCAATCCCTCTGGATCTCTTACAATATACACTACCAGTCAAATGTTTAAGAACACCAACTCATTCAAGGCTTTTTCTTTATTTTTACTATTTTCTACATTGTAGAATAATAGTGAAGACATAAACTATGAAATAACACATGGAATCATGTAGTATCCAAAAAAGTGTTAAACAAATGAAAATGTATTTTATATTTGAGATTCTTCAAATAGCCACCCTTTGCCTTGATGACAGCTTTGCACACGCTTGTCATTCTCTCAACCAGCCTCACGAGGTAGTCACCTGGAATGCATTTCAATTAACAGGTGTGCCTCCTTAAAAGTTAATTTGTGGAATTTCTTTCCTTCTTAATGTATTTGAGCCAATTAGTTGTGTTGTGACAAGGTAGGGGTGGTATACAGAAGATAGATTTGGTAAAAGAAACAGCTCACAAGAACAGCTCAAATAAGCAAAGAGAAACATCTGTCCATCATCACTTTAAGACATGAAGGTCAGTCAATACAGAAAATGTCAAGGACTTTGAAAGTTTCTTCAAGTGCAGTCGCAAAAACCATCAAGTGCTATGATAAATCAGGCCTTCATGGTCGAATTGCTGCAAAGAAACCACTACTAAAGGACACCAATAATAAGAAGAGAAAGAAACACGAAACACGAACAATGGACATTAGACCGGTGGAAATTTGTCCTTAGGTTTGGGGTCCAAATTGACGATTTTTGGTTCCAACAACCGTGTCTTTGTGAGACGCGGTGTGGGTGAACGGATGATCTCCGCATGTGTATTTCCCACCGTAAAGCATGGAGGAGGTGTTATGGTGTTGGGGTGCTTTGCTGGTGACACTGTCTGTGATTAATTTAGAATTCAAGGCACACTTAACCAGCATGGCTACCACAGCATTCTGCAGCAATACGCCATCCCATCTGGTTTGTTTTTCAACAGAACAATAACCTAACACACACTTCCAGGCTGTGTAAGGGCTATTAGACTAAGAAGGAGAGTGATGGAGGGCTGCATCAGATGACCTGGCCTCCACAATCACCCGATCTCAACCAAAATGAGATGGTTTGGGATGAGTCGGACCGCAGAGTGAAGGAAAAGCAGCCAACAAGTGCTCAGCATATGTGGTAACTCTTTCAAGACTGTTGGAAAAGCATTCTAGGTGAAGCTGGTTGAGAGAATGCCAAGAGTGTGCAAAGCTGTCATCAAGGCAAAGGGTGGCTATTTGAAGAATCTCAAATGTAAAATATATTTTGATTTGTTCAACCCTTTTTTGGTTACTACATGATTCCATATGTGTTATTTCATAGTTTTGATGTCTTCATTATTATTCTACAATGTAGAAAATAGTAACAATATAGAAAAACACTTGAATGAGTAGGTGTTCAAAAACTTTTGACCGGTAGTGTATAAATGTATGATCATTTTATACAGTTTTGTGGGATTTAAATGGGTCATTAAATTACCACTCCACCAAATTACATTCCACTTTTTTTTAACAGGATGAATCCCTACAATTATTTCCGCATCTGCTTTGTTTTGTCATTTGCTTTGTTAATGTCTGCCATATCTCAATTTTAGTCTGCCACTTGCCCCCATGCCTCTGTCTCTCAAATCCTAGACATGTTTTGTGTGATGAAGGGGTGTCCATAGACGTTTATGTGTAGGTGTGTCGTTCACTCACCTGTACTGGACACTCCTACTGTGTTACTGGGCTCGCTGACCAGTTCCTCCATGACTGCTATGACCCGGAACTCATACCATGCCTCCTATGTCACACACACCAGGGAGATGAGAGTAAGACAGGGGCAGAGGAAACACTGTATTTGTGTGTGTTAGTGAAACATCTGTTTAATGTTGTACTCTGTCATTCATGTTGTACTCTGTCCCATTCTTCTTAGAGTCAATGAAAACTATTGTTTACAAAAAAGAAACCAGTTTGTTTGTTTTAGGAGGAAAAGGTTGGTATGAAAATGTGTCGCATCACTAACAGTATGTTAGCGAAGAAGTAAAAAGGCAGAGCAACAAATAGACAGTCCCTAGTGGTCCAATTACCTCAATAGCTTGAGTAAAAAGTGAGCTGCAGGAATGTGCTACAGTATAGGTGTAATGAGTGATAGAGAAGTGTGAGTGGGTGTTGGGAGTCATGCTAGAATAAAGTACCTGCATAGAATGTGTCTACGTCCCAAATGGCACCCTATTCCATTTATAGTTCTGATATGGTATTTAGTATACTACCTGCACCGTGGTCAAAAGTAGTGCACTATAAAATAAATAGGGTGCCATTTGGGATGCGTACTGTGACTGATGGCTGAATGAGACAAAAAAAAACACACTAAACATTTCACGCCAGGAGCGCAATCCGACATACAAAAAAGGAATCTAGATTTTTTTCAACGTTGGTGGAAAAATACATTTCTATACTTTAATACATCACTCTCCCCAGATGGTGTACTTATGTGAGACTAAGGATGCGTTCCAAATGGCACCCTAAACCCTATATAGTGCACTTCCTCTATGGGGGAATAGGGAATTTGACTTTGAGATATCAGATAGGCTTGGGCTGACAAGGAAGATAAAATAATCATTTTCATATACACTGAGGGTTCAAAACAGTAGGAACAACTTCCTAATATTGAGTTGCACCCCATTTTGCCCTCAGAACAGGCTCAATTTGTCGGGGCATGGACTCTACAAGGGTTCGAAAGCGTTCCACAGGGATGCTGGTCCATGTTGACTCCAATGCATCCCACAGTTGTGTCAAGTTGACTGGATGTCTGTTGGGTGGTGGACCATTCATGATATACACGGGAAACTGTTGAGCATGAAAAACCAAGCAGCGTTGCAGTTCTTGACACACTCAAACCGGTGCGCCTGGCATCTACTACCATACCCCGTTCAAAAGGCACTTAAATCTTTTGCCTTGCCCATTCACCCTCTGAATGGCACACATACACAATCCATGTCTCAATTGTCTCAAGGCTTAAAAATCCTTCTTTAACCTGTCTCTTCCCCTTCATCTACACTGATTGAAGTGCATTTAACAGGTGACATCAATAAGGGATCATAGCTTCACCTAGTCAGTCTATGTCATGGAAAGAGCAGGTGTTCCCAATGTTTTATACACTCAGTGTAATATTGTATAGTTGGTTCTTTGAAGAACCCATTTTTTAAAACACAACTGACTCCCATCCCCAATCATCATACACTATAAATACAAAAGTATGTGGACACCCCTTCAAATGAGTGGATTCGGCTATTTCAGCCACATCCGTTGCTGACAGGGGTATAACATCAAGCACACAGCCATGCAATCTCCATAGACAAACATTGGGAGTAGAATGGCCTTACTGGAGCTCAGTGACTTTCAACATGGCACCGTCATAGGATGCCACCTTTCCGACAAGTCAGTTTGTCAAATTTCTGCCCTGCTAGAGCTGCCCCGGTCAACTGTAGGTGCTGTTATTGTAAGGTGGAAACGTCTAGGAGCAACAACAGATCAGCTCTGAAGTGGTAGACCACACAAGCTCACAGAACAGGACCGCCAAATGCTGAAGCGCGTAGCCTGTAAAAATCGACTGTCTTCGGTTGCAACACTCACTACCGAGTTCCAAACTGCTTCTGGAAGCAATGTCAGCACACTAACTGTTCGTTGGGAGCCCATGAAATGCGTTTCCATTGCCGGGCAGCCGCACACAGGCCTAAGATCACCATGCACAATGCCAAGCGTCGTCTGGAGCAGTGGAAACGTGTTCTCTGGAGTGATGAATCACGCTTCACCATCTGGCAGTCCGATAGACAAATCTGTGTTTGGCGGATGCCAGAAGAACCCTACCTGCCCGAATGCATAGTGCCAACTGCATAGTGCCAACCTTCCAGTGAAGGGAAATCCTAACGCTACAGCATACAATGACATTCTAGATGATTCTGTGCTTCCAACTTTGTGGCAACAGTTTGGTGAAGGCCCTTTCCTGTTTCAGCATGACAATGCTCCTGTGCACAAAGCGAAGTCCATAAAGAAATGGTTTGTCGGAATTGGTGTGGATGGACTTGACTGGCCTGCACAGAACCCTGACCTCAACCCTATTGAACATCTTTGGGATGAATTGGAATGCCAACTACGAGCCAGGCCTAATCGCCCAACATCAGTGCCTGACCTCACTAATGCTCTTGTGGCTGAATGGAAGCAAGTCCCTGCAACAATTTTCCAACATCTAGTGGAAAGCGTTCCCAGAAGAGTGGAGGCTGTTATAGCATCAAAGGGGGGACCAACTCCATATCAATTCCCATGATTTTGGAATGAGGTGTTCGACGAGCAGGTGTCCACATACTTTTGGTCATGTAGTGTCATAACCATTGTGTTGGATGAAGGTGTGTTAATGAGCTTGGCTGGAATTAAAGCCTTTGCCCAAACCAGCCCTCAGATAACTGGTCACCCGTCATTCTGTATGAAACAGTGTATATACAGTAAGCTACCTGAATGAGGTCTCTGGCTAGCAGCTCTGTCTCTCCAGCGGGGATGGCATCGTCCAGGACATCCCACCTCTCCCCCAGGCGGAACTCCATGACGTAGCGCTCAATCTGAGCCGTGTGGTTGGCCGGCGGGATCCACATGAGCAAGACGCCCTGCTGCGTCCGATTGGCTATGAGGCATCGTGGTGGGGTAAGCAGCACCAGTGGTTCAGGGGTACTTATTGGAAATACTGGACAGAGAAAAAGGGAGAGAAAGAGAGACAGAGGGGGAGAGATGGAGAGTTGGAAAGAGAAAGAGAGACAGAGAGGTTAGAGAGCTGTATTTCAAATGCAGTAGCAGTGTAACTGCAATTGTTGGTACGAGTTCTGTAGAAAGTCGATGAGCAACTTTTAAAACCACAACACATTGTTACTACAGCTGCTGCCACAGCACAACTGTCTACATCACTATTAACAACAAAACCACACATCATTCAATTCATTACCATCACAACTTTTCCCTAGCTGCCATCTTGTACTTACAACACACAGTTCTGTTGTGTTCCCGCCAGGTAAGGTCACTCTTGCCTCACTCTCTTAGGTCATATACTGTAGGTCAGAGGTGAATACCGTAATACCCACCTAGTGTGTTCACAGTGATGACCTCGCTGAAGGGGCCCGTGCCCAGCTTGTTCTGCGCAAGGACACTGAACTGGTAGGCCGTCTGGGGCTCCAGGCCGGGCACTACCAGCCACGTTTGGCCAGAAGGCACGGCTATAGACAGCCAGTCATGTGGGCCCAGCTGCTCTCTCTTCACCCTGCAAGGTGGAGGGGGACGATAGGAGAACAGGCATGGGAGAGGGGGATGAGAGAAAGAAGATAGGAGAACAGGCATGGGAGATCGAGATGAGGGAAATACACATAGGAGTGGATATGGAGAGGGCCCAGACTTTTAGCCAATGCACTCTGTCATTTCAGTAACGGTAATTTCTGTCCTGTCAGTTCTGTAAAAAGATTTTGTCCGGTCAGTTCTGTAATTTCTGGAATGACATTCAGTGACACACCATTGCAGTTGCAGTCAGTGATGTCATTGTCAGTGATGTCACTGCAGTTGCAGTCAGTGATGTCACTTCAGTAAGATAATTTCATTTACAGCATGTCATTTCACAGTATTTCAGTCAAATAATTTCACACAGTAATACAGTTGATGGTGGTAAGCCCATGCTGCGCTCAGCCGTGCAAATTCCCATTGAAGCTAAAGATAGGCCATGCTTTTGATACAACACCACTTTTCTGACGTTCACTGCAACAGATCTCCCTGAAAAAGTAATATGGGTGAATCAGTTGTTATACTTTCCAGTGAGTATGCATGGCATCAGTCTCCATTCGTATTGTATAAACCCTCAGGTCGATAACAAGTCAATCACACACATGTGCCAGTACGTGTGAGTTCATGCATGCAAGTGTGTGTACAGGTGTCTGCGTGAGCACATACGTGTGTACATGTTGAAGTTTGTGGCAATACACATTAAATCTTATCAGTGTGTGTGTGTGTGTGTGTGTGTGTGTGTGTGCACGAATGAGTGTGTCTGTGTCTGTGTTCTACAACAGTGTGTGTACGACTATGTGTGTGTGTGTGTGTGGGTGTGTATGTGCACGTGTGTGTAAACGCATCACGGTGGAGGCCTGCCAAGCATGTTTGCTGGAGGACCTTGGAATGAGAAGCGTTGGTCTTAATCTCCCGACCGGCAGAAGGGAGCTTTTTGACCGTGCTGCCTGCATACTGACACTGTCCTCCAAAACCAGCTCCCTATCTGACGCTAAAAGACACAACACATGCGCACACTGGTCACCCTGGTCAGAAGTAGTGTACTATATGGGGAATTGGGTGCCATTTGGGATGCAGTCCAATGCCAGCCGCCTGTTGAGTTACCATCACCGAGCAACCTGGTAGTCTCACACCACCATGCTTTAACACTCTGGAGAGGAGATAGTTATATGGGGCTTGAGACTTGTTATAACGCCATAGTGACCTGACTTAAGGTGTTAAAGTGGGCCAACTAAAGAGATCAGACAGGATCGTTGTCAATGTCTGACTGCATCCAGAGAATAGAGCTATAAACGGGGCTTACCACCTGCTATAACCACCTAATGTCCTGAGATGGGGTTAGAATTGGTTGTCTGGGGCTATAGGTCTACATACAGAATACATACAGAATATATATGTTATAACAGCCTCTTCACCTGACACAGAGTTAGAATACACAATGTTATATGAGGCTGGTGTACACTGGGTTTGTGGCACATTTGTGGCTAACATTTTCCAGATCAATGCTTCAAATGAATATGAGCTGCTGTTTCTGTGAGTCGTTCACACCTGAAACATAATCAAACAAACAAACATACAAAAAAAGTGACACAGCTTTTTATAGAGCATTCTATAGAGTTAAGAGCAGCGGGGGCTATAGAATAGTGATATTTGGCAGGAATATTGGAAGTGGAAGGTTGCTACTAGAGTTGCATCAGAGCAGGTAGGTGGAGGTCTAGGCACTAGCCGAGAGAGAGAGAGAGAGAGAGAGAGAGAGAGAGAGAGAGAGAGAGAGAGAGAGAGAGAGAGAGAGAGAGAGAGAGAGAGAGAGAGAGAGAGAGAGAGAGAGAAAGGGTAAAGGGGGCCAGTTGGTTGGATAGTGTGGAGTCAGTGGAGGAGAAGCTCTGTTTACTCTTGCTTGGCAAAATAGAAACCCTTGAGTGATCAGCATTGTTTTGTGTGTGATCGGCTAACTCTTGAATATATAGTATTACGGTGTAATGAACTGACAGTTGTGTTGTTGATGACGATCGGGGCCAGATGATGTCATGAAGATTTGTGGCAATAATTCCAGTGTGTTGTAAATAGATTTGATGGCACACCTTGCCTGCTGCTAATATAGGAACTAAAAGACAGCATTTCTAAGGAACCAGTCATCTCACAAGTTCCCTTTCAGGCAGAAAATAAACATTCATATAGTTTGATGATTTGATTGAAAAATAGTTCAACTAAATGTGATGCATCTCAGTACTAGCACAATGGATATGATATAACCTTGTTTAATATGAAGCGCAGGCATATTAATGAACTTAAGTTACTAACTACTGAAGTTGTACAGCATTCTATTAATAAAAACAACTTGACATGGTAAGTTGTCCTCAGAAGTCGGCGAGGGAGGGCGAGACGGAGCCTCCGACGAAAACATGAGATGTCTGATGACGCGCCCGTTGGCGTGGCATGAGGGCATAAGGGGGGCATGGGGGGTGGGCACGACACAGCTTTTATAGCACATGAATATATCATTACTTTTTTAGAGGATCACAGTACTTGAAGCGCTCGCTAATTGCGCAGTATGCTTCTCGCTAATTGTTCTCCTCGTTTGTTAATATGATACTTTATATTCACTTTTAATAACAACTCCCCCATCTAGGGATTGTAACAGTCTGATAGTTCTTCTCGCTGGTTTTTATCTGTGGTCATTAAGTAAGGGGCAAGCCCATTTGCTGTGTGTCTGTTTGGGAGTAGAAGAACGAGCTGATGACAGGGCAGAATATCCTGCGGCAGGTCTGGTCTGGTTTGGACTGGTCTGGTTTGGTCAGGTCTGGTCTGGTTTGGACTGGTCTGGTCTGGTCTACTCTGGTCTGGATGCTTCAGGGTCAGTATTCACAAAGCATCTCAGAGTGCTGATCTAGGATCAGGTCCCCGCTGTCCATGTAAGCTTATTTATTATAATCTGAAAGGCAAAACGGTTCCAAGATCCACACTTCTACTCTGAGACACTTTATGAATACAGGCCCAGTAGTACTAGGTGAGTTGCTTGGTGATAATGTATACTTTTGTAGTGATGCTAGGAATTGAGCATGTAGATGTTATAAACATGATAATCTGGTGAATACCATTTGAGGAATCAATGGGTGAAAAGGATTGGTGATAAAGTCAAACTATTGTTGAATCGGTTTCCCGGCTATTTTTGCCTCGTTCTGAACATCGGTGTGTAGTTACAGGGCATTTCCATGACAGTCAACTGAAAATATTGGTAATTTGGTGTCTTAAATAGTTTGAATTAGGCGTTTTTGTCCTCGTCTCAAACTTATTGGCGTTGACTTGGGATGACTTGAACGGCATGTTACGCTACGCCGTCCCCTCTTTCTCGTATTATCCCCACCCCTTCCCATCCGCTCTGGGTAACATTTGCCCTTTTTTAAGGCACAGGTCTAGGAACAGCCTACCCCTCCCCAAACCTGAACCTTAAAAACACGAGACTGAACTTGATTGAACTTGACAATGTCAAGGGGCAACTTCCACCCCACTACCCCATCCAGCCCCCCTCTTCCCCAGTCAAGGTGAAGCAGCCTCCTCTAGGCAGAAGAGCAGCAGAAGGGGGCAGAGAGGAGCTTGGTTTCCCAAAAAACAGTTGGGCTGCATCCCGATTCTCCACCCTTTTCAAGACCTGTGCACTTCTACTCTCCCTGTCATCTACTTCAAAGCACTGTATTGGTGTGGAAGCATTGACTGGAGTGAGAAGGGTAGAGAATCGGGACGTAGCCTTAGAGGGAAAAACGTTTGAAGAAAGAAGAAGCAGGAAGCAAAGCATGCTGGGATGACTCACACATGGCCATACCAGACTGATAATGTCTGCTCGAAGCCGCCGTCGTAGCCAGCCTCCCATGACACGTTGGCCCAGGTGGTGGAGACCGCCGCATGGACGTTGGCCGGGGCGTGGGGGCTTGTGCCTGGGGAGAGTTAAGTGGAGAGTGGCGGTAGTGAGGAGGGTGGGAGAGAAAGAGAGTGAAACATGAAGCATAAACCACACACACACTTACTTAAATCACACACACAAGTCAAACACACACACAAATCAAACACTCACACAAATCAAACACTCACAAAAACACAGACACACAAAAACACACACACACAAAAAGACAGACACACACCTGAGTTGGCCTGGAAGGAAGTCAGCTCTTTCTGATATGTGTAGGCTTTATGTGGATGTGTAAAGACTACAGTCAGGTGGATGGCCTCTGAGTGGTTATGTAAAGACTACAGTCAGGTGGATGGCCTATGAGTGGTTATGTAAAGACTACAGTCAGGTGGATGGCCTCTGAGTGGTTGTGTAAAGACTACAGTCAGGTGGATGGCCTCTGAGTGGTTATGTAAAGACTACAGTCAGGTGGATGGCCTCTGAGTGGTTGTGTAAAGACTACAGTCAGGTGGTAGGCCTCTGAGTGGTTGTGTAAAGACTACAGTCAGGTGGATAGCCTCTGAGTGGTTATGTAAAGACTACAGTCAGGTGGATGGCCTCTGAGTGGTTGTGTAAAGACTACAGTCAGGTGGATGGCCTCTGAGTGGTTGTGTAAAGACTACAGTCAGGAAGATGGCCTCTGAGTGGTTGTGAAAAGACTACAGTCAGGTGGATGGCCTCTGAGTGGTTGTGTAAAGACTACAGTCAGGTGGTAGGCCTCTGAGTGGTTGTGTAAAGACTACAGTCAGGTGGTAGGCCTCTGAGTGGTTGTGTAAAGACTACAGTCAGGTGGTAGGCCTCTGAGTGGTTGTGTAAAGACTACAGTAAGGTGGATGGCCTCTGAGTGGTTGTGTAAAGACTACAGTCAGATGGTAGCCCTTTGGGTTTCATGTGGTCTTCTATTTGTGGATTTGGTGTGGCCTGGTCAAGGTGTAACCGGTTCATTGGATTGGTTATGGCTCACTAGATTATCCCTACATGACAAATTGGCTCGGGTTCCAAGTCCACATATACTTTAACAACATCTTAAAATGGTCACCAGTGAGGTCAGACTTGAAAAATAATTAAAACCCTCTTCCCTTTCATCCTCCAATCACACATCAGCATCTGTCATAACAGGTGTGACCTCGTATGGTCGTGTCACTTTGTAATGAGGCCAGATGTTACCACCAAAACGTTTCAGCAGACAAAAGGATGTAGGGGTTGGAAGGCAGACAAATTACCCAGGAAGCAGTGGAGGCTGCTGAGGGGAGAACGGCTCACAATAATGGCTGGAACACAGCAAACAGAATGGCATCAAACACATGGAAACCCTGCGTTTGATATATTTGATACCATTCCATGAATTCCACTACAGCCATTGCCTTTCCTCCCCAATTAAGGTACCACCAACCTCCTGTGCCAGGAAGCCTTTCTGCTGTCCAAGAAAATGGAGGAGAATGTATCTTAATTCGTTGACCTTGTAACCGTAGAACGTCAGAATGTCTTATAGCAGTCTTGCTATGTTGTGTCTGCAGTAGATGATTTCAGAAATCTCTGGCCATGTTCAAACAAAAGTACAAAATATTCCCTACCAATTATACACGAAAATGTGCTGAAAGGTAAGAAGAGGAATGATTTGGCCATAATCTAATCACCCACCAAATACATGAAATCGTCTTTCTACATAGCCAGCTGCAGCTAGGAACACTAAGACTGTTCCAAAAAGGCATCATTGTAATTGGATGACCTAGACACAACAAGTGACAGTTAATCTATCGGTTGTCTTTATTTATCAGACAAACTAGAGTTTTCAGCAGTGGAAACAGTCTCTGTGTCAACTTCCCTAATGCTGCGAGCCCAGTTTGCTGATTTGTGATTTGCGGATGTTGGCGCGCCACGTCGTTGACCTTGCAAATTGCTCTTTGCACATGTCCTCCAGGTGCTTTGGCTGACACGTCGAGCTTTGGAAAATTGTCAGCGGTTGACGCTTGGATGCCGCCGTCACTGCCGCTCTGCAAAGCCCTGCCTCTCTTCACTACCCTTTCAGAGCACACAAGGATTGTATTCATTAAGGCACGCAACGGAAACCAGTTTAAAACGTTTTGCAACAGATAATGAAAATTTGTAATTCGGATTGGTTTCCTTTGGACGTGATGTCCTAGTATTGGACTACTTCTACTAGATTAGTTATATTGTAGATTCAAATTTAACTGTATTGACTTGCCGTGGTGTTAAAAGGCCCATTGCAGACGCTTTTATCTCAATATTAAATCCTTTCTGGGTAATAATGAAGTACCTTACTATAATAGTTTTCCACAAAAATAAGCCCAAAACTATTTCTCAAGCAATAGATTTGCTAGGACTGTCTGGGAGTAGTCTGAGTGAGGGGCCTAATTGGAGGAGCATAATGCGAGGGATATGTAACCTGAAAATGAGCTGTTATTGGCAGAGAGGTATGGAACTCTCTTATTAGTTTAAGTGGTAATGCCCGAGAAGCCAGTTGATATATTGGCACGGGTGTTGTTAACCGGCAAACCGTGCCTATATATCTTCCAAACATCACTTTTATACAACGGGTTACCAACATATTCAAGTAACAATTGACATATTTTCATACTATTTCATCCTTCCACAAGATATAGTCTCGACACAAATCTAGGGTTGCTATCCAAGCTGGCTGGTCGTTCATTCTATTGGTTCGGTTGCCCGAGATGCGACCCAGTCGTTCAGTCTTTTTGTTCTGTATTTATGGAAACGACCCAGTCGTTCGTTCTAAATATACCGTTGCCATACTGGCTGGCAACGTTCTTATCCCTTGCTTGCTAGCTAGCCAACTATGGCTAACTTACAGTCACGTCAAAAATTGCAGCCAGAATAACAGCAACGTAGCCACATTTGCATTTGTTTAAGCTGTTTTCTAGTGACATTTATTTGGATACATCCATAACAATGAGCTAATGAGGTGCGATTTCGCCCGGCATAGAAAATGTGCTCACTTGTCAGGACACTGTTGTTCAGAGGAGCTAGCCAACAACACAGCTAACACAATCACTTTAAACTGAAACTGGAAAGACTGCTGGCTTCCTGCACCTTTTTTCAATTGACACTTCTTCGTATATACCTATAAACATTATGCCAGCTGATTCATGATTTTGACTGGCTGAGAAATGCTGCCTGTCTTTATGTCTCGTCCAGACGCCCAACACGTTCATTACTGTGGGACAGCTGGAGATTGAATTTGAATATTGAAACAATGTTGCAAATGTCAGAGAAACAGAAAGGTTTATACAAATCTGTAATGTTTTGTCTGAAGCCCCTTGACTTCACCTCTAGATGGCGTTATGTCAACCAACATTGATTCTCTTGTGTTAATTGTTGTTAGTAATGGCCTCACCTGTGTTGTATTACTTTTAATGACAAACCCTATTTAAGGCCCCACTGCCCTTTTGTTCATGTTCAGTCCTGATGTTGGTCTAGGTGTTGTCATTCTCTAGGATTCCTTGTGTCTGATATTTTTCTGACTTCTAATATTTGAACTTGGATTCTATGTTTTTTTGTTTCCTTTTGTGGACTTTTGGAAGGATGTTTCTGGACTCATGTTGAGAGATTTCTCTCTGTTTTGGATTACCTTTTGTATTGCCTCCCAAGCGGAGTTGTTTAAGTTACTCTGGGACACAATCATTTAAAGTGTGGCCTAAGACTTTTTTCTCTGAAGTAAAGAGCCAAAGATAAAACCCAGACTTTTGAGATCTCATTGTTTCCTAATTCCTCTGCACTTGGGCTCAACCTCCTCCAGTAGTGGAGTGGTCAACATCAAGGACAGCTGGCTCGTAACAGTAGGACTGAACCATGGATACAGGCCCAGCAGAGGAAGCTCAACCGTTGTCCAAAGCAGAACGCATCTTAGCTGCTGTTTCAAGCCAGGCAGCCACCATGGAACGACATGAACAAGCTCTTGCACAACAGGAAGCTGCTGTATCAAAACTGGGTCAAGCCATCACAGAGATCTTGCAGCACCTTCAAATACTTTTGAACCCACAGCGGGATACTGATTCTCAGCCCCAAGCTCCACCAGCACCTCCCAGCAACTTTGAGGTTCATCTACCGCACCCTGAAAGGTGCGATGGAAGCCTTGGCAGATGCAAAGGCTTCCTCACACAGTGCTCACTGAACTTTGAATTACAACCTAATAAGTTTCCAACTTCACGTAGCAAGGTAGCTTATGTTATTACCCTTTTATCTGGGAAGGCCCTAGCCTGGGCCACTGCACTGTGGGAGCAGTCTCCACAACCAGCAGTCTGTTCTGATTACAGTTGCTTTATTGACGAGATGAGGAGGGTGTTTGAACATCCAGTAAGGGGCGTGAGGCAGCTAGCCGCCTCCTTCAGCTAAGTCAGGGCACTCAAAGTGTCGCAGAATTAGCCGTGGAGTTTCGAACCCTAGCTATGGAGAGTGGCTGGAACCCGGAAGCATTGACTGTGGCTTTCAATAGAGCACTTTCTGATGAACTCAAGGACGAATTGGCAGCCCGTGATCCTGCAACGGACCTAGAGTCTTTGATTGCTATGGCAATTCGATTAGATAATTGTCTTCGAGAGAGGCGTCGGGAGCGCACAATGTCTTCTAGGTATGTTCCCAATCAACATCCCTTGGTACTGCACCTGCCTCATGATCACCCTGCCTCATCTGTGACTTGCACTGAGGAGCCCATGCAGCTGGGCCGATCACGGCTCTCCCAGTCTGAGCGGAACCGCAGGATCAAGGAAAGATGCTGCTTGTACTGTGGTGAACCTGGCCACTTTCGAGCTCTCTGCCCGATTCTTTCGGGAAAAGCCAACTCTTGTCCAGTGAAGGGAGGACTGTGATGAGAGAGACTATTTCTCCCAACTCAGCATCTTCTGGGGTTTTCTTGTCTACTCATCTTTTATGGAACAATCAGTCACATCCCCTAAAGGCCTTTGTGGATTCCGGGCTGCTGGGAACTTTATGGATTTGGAAATTGCCAGACATCTTCAGGTGCCACTTACCAACCTTGAGGAACCCCTGACCATTACAGCATTGGATGGAAGACCCTGGGTTCTGGTCGGGTGAGTCTGAGCACTATTCCTGTACTACTTCGGATTGAGGGTCACCAAGAGACTATACAGTTTTATGTAATCAAGTCACCAGAATTCCCTTTAATCCTTGGTTTTCCTTGGCTAGCCCATCATAACCCCCAGATTAACTGGTTCTCTGGTAACATTGTCAAATGGGGGCCTCGTTGTAATAACTTGTGTCTCGCTACTTCATCTCTTGAACTTCTTGTCTCTCCCAAGTTAAGTCAGACTACCCTGCAATCATCCGGGACTCCTCCAGAGTTATCCCGTGTTCCCCCTGACTATGCAGACTTGCTAGAGGTGTTCAGCAAGAAGGCGGCCTCATCCTTGCCCCCTCACAGACCTTATGATTGTGCCATCGACTTGTTGCCTGGAATGTGCCCTCCTAGGGGGAGACTATTTTCCATTTCCCCACCAGAGAGGAAGGCCATGGAGGACTATATTCACGAGGCCCTGAAATCTGGCTTTATACGTCCCTCGACTTCACCAGCAGGAGCTGGATTCTTCTTTGTTGCTAAGAAGGATGGGGGTCTCCGACCCTGTATTGATTACAGGGGTCTCAATAAGATCACCATAAAGAACCGTTATCCTCTTCCATTAATGTCTACTGCCTTCGAGTTGCTTCAGGGTCAACTGTATTCACTAAACTGGACCTTGAAATGCTTATCATCTGGTCCGCATCCGCTGGTGATGAATGGAAGACCGCTTTGAATACACCAACGGGCCACTATGAGTATAGAGTCATGCCTTTCGGTCTGGGAAATGCCCCTGCTGTATTTCAAGCTTTGATTAATGATGTGTTAAGAGACATGCTGAACAGATTTGTATTTGTTTATTTGGATGACATTCTTATCTTTTCCAAGGACCTCCAGGAACACGTGCAGCATGTTCGCCTAGTCCTCCAGCAGCTCCTGAGAAACCATCTGTTCATCAAACTTGAGAAGAGTGAGTTCCATGTTCAAGAGGTCTCCTTTTTGGGCTTCATTGTATCTAAAGGTCATATCCAGATGGACACTGCCAAAACCAAAGCGGTTAAAGATTGGCCTCAACCCACGTCCAGTAAGCAGGTACAACGTTTTCTCGGCTTTTCCAATTTTTATCGAAAGTTCATACGCAATTTCAGTGCCATTGCTGCTCCACTTACGACTCTTACTAGGAAGAATATTAAGGGCTTCCAGTGGACAGACGAAGCTGAGAAGGCTTTCTGCAAACTAAAAGACAGATTTACTTCAGCGCCCATTCTCACTATCCCGACCCTGAGCTGCCCTTCATAGTCGAGGTGGATGCCTCTGAGGTAGGGGTCGGCGCTGTACTTTCCCAGCGGGCCAGAAGAGACGACAGATTGCATCCTTGTGCCTTCTTTTCACACAAGCTATCTTCTAGTGAAAGAAATTATGATATTGGTAACAGGAGTTATTAGCAGTCAAGCTAGCATTGGAGGAGTGGAGGCACTGGTTGGAGGGCGCCAAACATCCCTTTGTTGTATGGACTGACCACAAGAATCTAACTTATATCCAAGAAGCCAAGAGACTGAACTCTCGCCAGGCCCGATGGGCTCTATTTTTTAATCGCCTTGACTTTGTTCTCTCCTATCGACCAGGCTCTAAGAATCAGAAACCTGATGCTCTCTCCAGGCAGTTTGATCCACCCAACATGGTTTCAACCCGGTGACGATCATCCCCCCCTCCAAGATTCTGGCTCCAGTTAGATGGGGAATAGAGACCATTGTGAGAGAAGCACAGCAGCAGGAGGCTGACCCGGGTAATGGGCCACCTGGCCGTCTTTTTGTACCCAAGAGAGTGCGCACCGATGTTTTACAATGGGGGCATTCCTCATCAATCACATGCCACCCAGGAGTCAGTAGGACTCTTGACTTCCTTTCCAGACGCTTCTTGTGGCCAAAGATTGCTGGAGATGTCAAATCCTTTGTTGCTGCCTGCCCCATTTGTGCCCAGCATAAGGATTCCAGGTCTCGTCCACAAGGTCACCTGCTACCCCTCCCGGTCCCTGCTCGGCCTTGGTCACATATTTCTATGGACTTTGTAACGGGTCTACCACTCTCCCAAGGTAACAAAGTGATTTTGGTAGTTGTGGATAGATTTTCAAAGGCTTGCCACCTTATTCCATTGCCAAGACTTCCTTCAGCTCCACAGACTGCTGAGGTTGTATTGCAGCATATTTTTAGGTTGCATGGCTTTCCCCAAGATGTTGTTTCAGACCGTGGTCCTCAGTTTGCATCCAGGTTCTGGAAGGCCTTCTGCCAGCTGATTGGGGCTTCAGCAAGTCTGTCATCTGGTTTTCATCCCCAGTCTAATGGACAGACTGAAAGAACTAACCAAGAGATAGAGACAACCTTGAGATGTCTAGCTTCATCCAACCCAATGACCTGGAGCAAACACCTGATATGGGCAGAATTTGCCCATAATACTCTTCGCCATTCCTCAACGGGTATGTCACCTTTTGAATGCCAGTTTGGTTATCAACCTCCTTTGTTTTCTGAGCAAGAGACTGAGGTGGGGGTTCCGGCTGCCCAACATCTCGTTCGACGGTGCCACAGGGTGTGGAAGAAGGCCCGAGCTGCGCTTCTGAAGGCTTCACAGCTACAACAGCAACGGGCCAACCGTCGCCGCAGACCAGCACCATCTCTACGGCCAGGGCAGAAGGTCTGGTTGTCCAGCAAGGACCTTCCCCTTCGAGTTGAAGCACGCAAGTTGGCTCCAAGATTCATAGGTCCCTTCAAGGTTTTAAGGAAAGTAAACCCTGTTTCCTACCGTCTCCTACTTCCCAAGTCGTTGCGCATTCATCCCACCTTTCATGTTTCCCTCTTAAAACCTGTCAAATACAGTCCTCTGTCTCCTGCCACCAGGCCACCCCCAGCACCACAGATCATCGACGGCCAGCCAGCATACAGGGTCAAGCGGATATTGGACACTCGACTGGTCCGTGGTAGACAGCAGTTTCTAGTGGACTGGGAAGGATATGGGCCGGAGGAACGGTCTTGGGTCCCCACTCACCATATCCTGGACAAGAGTTTGATCAGAGACTTTCATCGTCTCCACTCAACCCGAGCTATTGGGAACGCGTCAGGAGCCGTTCCTAAAAGAGGGGTTCTGTAATGTTTTGTCTGAAGCCCCTTGACTTCACCTCTAGATGGCGTTATGTCAACCAACATTGATTCTCTTGTGTTAATTGTTGTTAGTAATGGCCTCACCTGTGTTGTATTACTTTTAATGACAAACCCTATTTAAGGCCCCACTGCCCTTTTGTTCATGTTCAGTCCTGATGTTGGTCTAGGTGTTGTCATTCTCTAGGATTCCTTGTGTCTGATATTTTTCTGACTTCTAATATTTGAACTTGGATTCTATGTTTTTGTTTCCTTTGTGGACTTTTGGAAGGATGTTTCTGGACTCATGTTGAGAGATTTCTCTCTGTTTTGGATTACCTTTTTGTATTGCCTCCCAAGCGGAGTTGTTTAAGTTACTCTGGGACACAATCATTTAAAGTGTGGCCTAAGACTTTTTTCTCTGAAGTAAAGAGCCAAAGATAAAACCCAGACTTTTGAGATCTCATTGTTTCCTAATTCCTCTGCACTTGGGCTCAACCTCCTCCAGTAGTGGAGTGGTCAACATCAAGGACAGCTGGCTCGTAACACAAATCTCCGCTGGTAATTTGTATAAAACGAAATGTTAGTCTAAAAGAAAATGTGAGATAATGTCTAGATGATTTTTTATAGTGGCAATCAAGTTTATAAATTGATTGGCAGGGCTGATGAGACAATGGATTGCGCAGTCAGATGGAACAGAGTAAATAGGCATTTTAACGTCATAGATTTTGCCGGTGGTAACATGTGGAATGGACACCGGCTGCAAATTCGGTTTTAATCAATTAGCATTCAGGATTAGACCCACCCGTTGTATAATAACATATAACGCCTGGTGATGTCACTAGGCAAGCCAAAACTCCACCCATGTAAAACCTGCTGATTGGAAGGTCCTGCGTAAATTATATTTTTAACCAGCAACTATCAGGAAATAACACTGATAACATTTTTTCACACATTTACAACTTTAGTTTCATCAAATGAATTATGACTGCACTGGACCGTTAAGGTTCTTCACTTCCCCTTGCTTTCACCTGTCCAATCATGTTAGAGCAGGAATAACTTTGAGGACTTCTTGACATTTTCAAACAGGGCCCACGTGAATGGTGATAAGGCTTGTAACTTATAAATGTCAAACTGAACTCTGTGTGTGTCTCAGACCTGTGTTCAAATACTACTGGGTTCAAAGACATTTGGATATTTTTTCTTTGAAAAACCAAGCAGTTGAATATTGGAATGTGTTTGTAAATACATTTGAAAAATATTAGAAAATACTAAAATACACAGTATATATAACATATTTAAATACTCCCATGCATTTGAAGTAGGTATGTTTGGTATTTGAAACCATGTATTTTGAAATAAGTATTTGAAAAACTTTCAAATAGTAGGCTATTTATAGGAAAGTATTTGAAAATACTTAAATACTTCCAATAGAACTAGTTTATTCGGGCCACATTATTTTAAAATAAGTATTTTAATAACCAATAATCCAATACGCACGTATTTGAACCCAGGTCTGATGTGTCTGTATGTATGTGCCTATGCCTGTTCCTGTGCATGTGTACGGCAGAGTGGCTCGTACCAATAACTAGGAGGTGCGTGCTGGCAGTGATGCTCGTGGCGACATTGGTGGCCACACACTCCCACTCCCCGTGGTCTTCCTTGCTCACGGACTTGAACTTTAAGCTGCCTGAGGGGAGGACATTGTGCTTGCTTTTGCTGGGCTTCCATACCTAAAAAGAGAGAGGAGAAGAAGGTTGAGTCACACATCTCACAGAACAGCACATACTGTACTGGTGCTGGCAAGAAAGGACATTATCGTCCACCCACATAGCTTCCAGACAGACAGTAGATTAGTAGACAGACACATAGAAAGACAGACTGACAGAGAACAGAAGAATGATAGAAAAATACATACAAAAAGGAAGACAGACAAACAGTGACACACACAAACAGACAGGTAGATTAGTAACAGACAGACAGGCAGACAGACAGGCAAAACAGAAAGACTAACACCTCTAAAAAAATTGTCCTTCCTCAGTCACTGTCACTGTTGTAAGAGACTTATCCTTCCTCAGCTATTCATATAACTAAAATGTTCGGCATCAGCATCACGACGGTAAAGGGAGACAAACAACTGCAAATCACATTGTTTTCAACAGGAGAGATTAAGAAGCTCCGTAATCAAGATACAATTTAAGGTTAATGCTAATGAGGTTGTTTCAACTGATAATGCCACCATTAAAATGCTATTAAAACATTGGGATTTCTAGGATCCAGTTTGATTGCAATCTCATCTCATTCTTTGTGGCAAAGATGGAAAAGAAGATGATTCCAATATCAACAATCGTTAGGAAATAAACACCATGGGGGTTATGGTAGTAATAACCACCCATTATCATTACTCAATAATGGTCACCTAACATCACTTGGGGAATTAGTGACACCTAGTAGCTTTGTTACCATTAAATCTCAATGCCAAATATATTGTGTGAGTGTACAGCAATGTGCTACCCAATACCCATAACTTTAGAGTGAAAGGATAGAGAAGAGGAGCTATAGCTCTGTCCTATTATGAAGTAATAGACTGTTAGACCAGGCCACAACATGAGTGCTTTGGGTGGTGGTGGGGGTCGTTTACCTTCCTCCATGTGATGTTGGGATAGGGGAATTCTCCCTCAGCCGCACAGGGGATGACCAGCTCTCTCCCAGCCTCCTGCCTGTACTCCCCTCCGGGAACAATTGAGAACTTGGGGGGATCCTGCCCAGAGAAAGTGTGAGATTAGGCCTGAGCCTGGGTGTAGTCACTAGGCTAACTTGCAGCATGCTAGTCTTCTTATAGAAAATGCATGGGAATTGCTACACTAACTATCACAGTTAGCATTAATGTAGGCTAACTCGCAGCATGCTAGTCTTCCCATAGAAAATGCATAATGATTGCTATGCTAACTAGTATGCAATGCTAATTAGCGTTAGCATCAGCCTGCATACCTTTAGCACCAGGGGAGTGGGATCGGACCAACCCTCGGAGCCCAGGGCGTTGTAAGGCATGCAGGTGTAGGTGCCCAGAGAGTCATCCGTCACCTCAGTCACGCGGATGCTCCCGTCCTCCATTTGGCTCCAACCAGGGTACTGAGGGAACAAAGAGGGGCTAACACTATGACATCGCAATGTTTGTATGGCTGAGCTCACCAGTGGCACATCACTATCTCATCATCCTGCATAGAGGACCTGAGGAGACTGTGGCTGCCCGATGGAATAGGAGTTGAGAGGTACGCTCGGTCCCCCCGTTGTTCTCAATAGTTAAAAGTTCTGAATCAAAAGGCAAGGTCAAGGTCAAGAAGTAGTGGAAGGAAACAGAAAAGCAACAGCTAGATTTTGTCTAGGATATATACAACAATTTATCCACCCCTAGAAGCCTGAAACTAGGAAACTTAGTCACTAGTTTAATGCACATGTGAAGTGTAGAAATGACCCACTAAAGCAGCCCTGCAGTTAGCTCAGTTCATCACCTTTGTTGCAGTTCAAAGCTTGAGGGGATTTCCCAGTCTGCCATCCCCAAGCCGGGTAGATGTTGCCCTTCTAGGCACTGTCAGCTTACCCCTTAGCCCTAAACTTAACCATTAGGGGAAAACACAAAACTGACTTTAGATCAGTGCCTTCACCCTACCTAACTGGGCTATATTCAGTTATCTCAGAAACCCAGAACTAAAATATTCTCTAATTGCTTCAGATGCTCGATGAAGTTCTGGGGGGAGATCGATGCATGAGAAAAGATACTAATGAGGCTAGCAAATTCTCCACCCCTCTAAATAGAGATTTTGGGAACGTCTATGGCCCAAATGTCCCCTCTTCCGAAATTTGAAATCGTCATTTGTCCAAATTGTTAGTGATGAAAAATCTGCGCACTGGAACAATGTTCCTCATTAGTCGTTGCATCCCACAGTCTGTTGACAGACACTACGATAACATACCATCCTATGCATCTGTCCACAAGTGATTATGCATTCAGTGATGCCAAACGTTCTGAACATTCCAGATAGAAATAGAACTGACACCATCCCCTATCCTCCCTAACAGATAATCATATCGGTTCTACACAATACATTTGTCTCTGAACGTTTTGGGTCATATTCATTAGGCACCAAACGCAAGCAAAGGGACTGAAACAGAGAGGGACTTTTGCTCTAATGAATACGACCCTCAACTCACCTTCTCTATCCGGAGAGGGTTGCCATCTTTGGTCCACTTGACCAGCGTGGCGGGCGGGTTGGCGTCCACCGGGCAGCGGATGAAGCCTGGCAGGCCGATGGCCACGTAGATGGCAGGTGGCATGTCTTTGACACGGGCAGGGTCTGGGGCGAGATTTTTTTTTTATGTTAATGTTTTTATTGGACATAGGAGAGATGGTGGGAAAAGTAGAGAGTTTGTCAAAGGCAGTGGGCTGGATTGGAACTCACGATGACACGGGCAAACATACAATGGTGTAGGCAGTGGCACTAACTGCTAGCTAGACCATCCAGGTCACAAGATAAATATCATACTAAAACATTATCTTTATAGTAGAGTAACATTGATAGTGATTATGGGACCAGTACTTCAGCAGGAGCCAGGGGAAATAACACGGGCTGTCGTAACATGATAAACTGTGTGCTTCTGTAGCAGCTGGTCTGAGAGAAGTAGCTGTTCATGTGGAGGTTGTGTGTGTGTTTAGAGTGTATGGATAAACACTGACTAGTGAACCGGGAAATACGTCTTTAGTATGTCAATTCATTTCACAAGGAAGGAGAATCTGAGACAGTCAAATAAGTCGAATGGAATCAACGTATGGATTAAAATGAGTTTAGAGGACGCTGTCCTCTTTAGTATTCAGACAGAGGCTTCCATGGCTGAGGCAGTCTGTCTGGAGTCACAGCTAATTTAACTTTATCCGGCAACAAGGATAGACGACAGGAAAGAGGAGTTGGAACTGAAAGTCAATGCACCAGCTTTTAACTTTGAACAACCCTGGAAGCAGGAGAATAGTAGGGCTGCTTAGCAAAATTATGTCAAAATGGTCCGTTTCAAAGAACCATATACCCTATTTTTTACATTTTGGTGGCTATGTAAGCAGGTCAGCTCAGTCCAACTTGTTTTGACTTGGCCTAGTTCAGCTCAGGTGTGTGAAAAGCCCTATATAGTGACAGAATCGCCACTACACCCCATACATTACACAACGGCACAAACCAGGTTTCCACTAGATAGCACAGCCACAAAGTCAAAATTGCTTGATCGTAAAAATTCATTAAAACTAAAATTAGCTTTTTGGTCTTAAAATAAAGTTTAAGAAGATACATTGTAGAAATGGCCGGGGTTTATGACTTTGTGGCTGTGGTAACTAGTGACAACCCACAAACCAAAAAACTAGTCTGCACTTCCCATTCTTTCCCTCCGTGTTATCTAACCTTTTACCGGACAAGTCTCAGGCTGTGTTGGTTCTGATGGATAATATCTGTGGCCTAATGGCAGATTCAGACATTGTCATCTGCTCAAAGCCCTGTACATATGGCCACAAAGCCACGCTCCACAAAGAGCTAATGGATATCCGTCTGACGGCCGGTGCAGCTCAGAAAGGAGCGGTTTAGAAAAAAAACATAATGCTTGGCGAGGTGCCACAGTCTATTTATAGGAAAGATGAGGGGGGTAGAGCCACTCTCGATACAGCTAGCATACACACACACTCACACTTATCTAACATGCACATATCCACACATGTATTTTCTCTCTCTCTCTCTCTCTCTCTCTCTCTCTCTCTCTCTCTCTCTCTCTCTCTCTCTCTCTCTCTCTCTCTCTCCGTAGTGCTGCAGTGCCATCAGTGGTCTAGTGGGGCCGCTATCGCCCACACTGCCTATCTGCCTGCTAAACCTGCCTGCCTGTTGTCTGGAGCTGTCGTCACTGCAGAGGAGAGGGTTTCCACAGAGGATGATGTCACCTCTCTCCCTATTCCTTCTCTCTTTCACTCTCCCTTTCCCTCGCTTTCTCAGGTCCTGTCACACGAACGCAGCACCAAAACAGCCAGTCACGGTGGACAAATTTGGTCTGTGTGTGTGTGTGGTGTGTGTTGTGGCATGTGTGAGTGTGAGCATTAGAGTGTGTGTGTTTGTATGTGTGTGTGAGTGTGTGTGGCTGCCTCCATGGCACTGCTATCCTGCGGAAGGTATAGAAGCATGGCAGCACGCAGCCCAACTACCCCCCGCCAAAGAGAGGGCACAGAGATGGGGGGATACAGCTTAGAGAGGGGGAAGAAAAGAAAGGAAGACAAGGAAGGAGAAGAGAGAGAATAGGAGCGATAGAAGGAGAGAGAGAGAGAGAGAGAAAGATTAGGTTGACAATGTGGATTCAAAAAGGTAGGAGATGATGAGAGGAGAATAATAAACAGAAAGAGAGATGGAGAGAATATTTGTATTTTTATTCCCAGCCCCTGTCCCCGCAAGAAGCTGCAGATGCCTCTTGCTAGGCCGTCATTGCAAATAAGAATTTGTTCTTAATTGATTTGCCTAGTTAAGTAAAGGTTAAATAAAAAAAAAATAGAGAGCGAGAGAGAGAGAGAGAGAGAGAGAGAGAGAGAGAGAGAGAGAGAGAGAGAAAGAAAGAAAGCATATCCTGGTAGTTCAGTGCCTGTGCAGTATACTGCAGCGTCTATCTACATCCTACCACCCTAAAAACCCTAGTTATCACACTATACCACTACTACTCAGCCCCAACTCTCAACAAAGACCTCAGTGGCAGCCGAGCAGACAAGAATATCATCCAAAGTCTAAAAATAGAACAGTGCTAGATAGCTAGCAATCTCTCGCTCTCTGCATCCTGGCTCTAGCAGTGACTTGCTTTGGGAAAAGTAGTGGTCACTACTTGAGAGAAAAAAGCTCCCTCTATCTATGTGTCAAAAAAGTCTGGTCTCTGAAAGCAACGATGTAATGCTCCCTCCCTCCCTCATGACTGGTGCCGCTTTCTCCTGCTTGGGCCCTGAGAAAAAAATCTAATTTAGAGCCGAGGAGGAGATAGAACGGGGGAATGCAAAATGTCTGTTGCCTTGGCTACCCAGACGAGTCACTACCCACCGACGCGGGGCCACATCTCTGTGGTGGATGGGTATTACCGGTGCTCAACATTCATCCTCGCCTCCATTCATTTAGATTACAATACATCTGATTTACCTCGGGGGAATGACAGGACTGGAGTTTTTGAATGTCACAACTCATGAGTGAAAGGCGGGTTGCGTGTAATATTGATTAATTCTGATCAAACACAAAGCCTGTGTGACTGAAAACGAAAGAAAGAGAGCATTTAATCCGAGGAGAACATTGTGACTTGAAGGACTTTGAAGAAGAGTGACTTCAAGGTCACTGTTTCAATTCTAACCCGCAGGGCTCTCGGGAATGGTGTGTGTGTGTTGGGGTTTAGAGACACAGTGTGTGTAGTGGTTGAATGGGATCACGGTTGGGGCTAATATGCCCACTTGTCATATGGGGTGGGGGGTCTGAAATTGGCTCGGAGACCACACACCAGTGTAACCTCCAATTCATCTCAATTACACAGTGCAGTGGAGAGAGAGAGGGGTTCTATTTAAGTCTATACCAGGGTTCCCCAACTGGCGGCATGATTTTATACAAATAAATCAATTGTTTGAGTGATTTTTATTTTGGAAATCTGTTCCAAAGTATTCCCACGCATAATAGGGAGATATATGTGATCGTATATAAATGAAAGCAAGGTTTGAAATTATTATGTTTTTGTCAGATATTCTATCTGTTTGGGCTTCTTGTGGTCAATTTGCAGTCTAGAAATTATTTGTAATTATGTTCTGGCCCCCTGACCATCCGCTCAAGAAAAATCTAGTTGATGATCCCTGGTGCCTATCATGGCCAGATATCGTGCCATATTTCCTGTAAAGCTTTATTGTCCATTAAATATACATACAGTAATATGGAAACTGGTCTTTGGCTTGTGATTCGGTAGTATTTATTACCTTTATTTAACTAGGCAAGTCATTTAAGAACAAATTCTTATTTTCAATGACGGCCTAGTTTAACTGCCTTGTTCAGGGGCAGAACAACAGATATATCTATTGTTTTTTACCAGCTCGGGGATTTGATCTTGCAACCTTTCAGCTACTAGTCCAACGCTCTAACCACTAGGCTACCTGCCATATAACACTCTTTAAGTAGAGAAAAGCATCAGCAGGACTGAGTGTACACAGTTGCAGTGTGACTGCTCAATAGCACAGCTGCAGGTTCAAGTTGCTCTTATAAGCACAGATCTAGGATCAGTCAATCAATGTCCTAAGTGCGGCTGATGAGTAGAATTAGAATTGTTAGAGTAGGATGGATCTTGCTGTAGTGTACACCTAGTAGCTCTGTGTGCTCTGATAAACACGACCCATATCTTGAAAAGCGCAGGGCAGCAGGTAGCCTCGAGGTTAGAGCGTTGTGCCATAACCGAAAGGTCGCTGGGTTGAATACCGTAACCGACAAGGTGAAAAATCCATCGCTGTGCCCTTGAGCAAAGCACTTAACACTAATTGCTCAAGGGCTGCTCTACAATGGGACCCTGGCTATCACCCCACTCCCTGCTGGTGTCTCAGAGGGATATGCAAGAAAATGTGTAACAGGACAAATTATTTTTATAATAAGGGGTAGGGGGTATGGGTTGACTGTAGAGCATAGGGCGAGACACTCACATTGCACTGTGAGCTGGGCTGAAGCGGATGGGGGCCGGCCCAGGCTGTTGCTGGGGCTGCAGGTGAATCTCCCAGCATCCTCTGGCTTCACACTGCCAATGATGAGCGAGCCGTCCACCAGAATACTGACTCTGTCCCTCAGGCCACTGCAGAGGAGTGATGGAGTGAGAGATAGGGAGGGAAGAGCATCAAAGTAGCATCTATAACCACATCATGGACTCAATGGGGCAAATCTTAACTTCCACAGCACGCATTTTTACCTATTCGTGCATTAATGTCATTGGGAGACTTAAAGTTAAAATTCAACTTAAATGGAAGTTAGGATTTGCCCCAATGACACAGACATATGTGTGACTTTGAAAAATAATCCTGAATATTGGTGCTGAAATAAACCGCGTCCTCAGAGCATCCTCAAAGCATGTGCAGCTGCCTGGAGTGTTTACGGACATATTCAATCTCCATATCCCAGTCTGTTGTCTCCAATTTTTTTTCAAGATGTCCACCCTTGTTCCTGTACCCAAGAAAGTGAAGGTAACTGAACTAAATTACTATTGACCTGTAGCACTCACTTCTGTCATCCAGAAGTGTTCTGAGATGCTAGTTAACCATATCACGTCCACCTTACTTGACAACCTAGACCCACTACAATTCGCATACGCCATTGCACTGCACACGGCCCTATCCCACCTGGACAAGAGAAAGAATGCTGTTCATAGACTACAGCTCAGCCTTGAACACCATAGTGCCCTCCAAGCTCATCACTAAGCTCGGGCCCTTCTGTACTCACTGTTCACCCATGACTGCGTGGCCACCCACGTCTCCAACTCATTTGCTGACGACACAACAGTGGTAGGCCTGATTATAAACAATGACGAGACAACCTACAGGCAGGAGATGAGTCCTGGCAGAGTGGTGCCAGGAAAATATCCTCTCCCCCAATGTCAACAAAACGAAGGAGCTGATTGTGGACTAAAGGAGACAGCAGAAAAAGCACGCCCCCATCCACATTGACAGGTCCGCAGTAGAAAGGGTTGAAGCTTCAAGTTCCTCATCGTGCACATCACTGAAGACCTGAAATGGTCCCTTCACACAGAAAGTGTGGTGAAGAATGTGCAGCAGCACCTCTTCAACCTCAGGAGGCCGAAGAAATTTGGTTGGCCCCTAAGACACTCACGAACTTCTACAGACGCACCACTGAGAGCATCCTGACGAGCTGTATCACCGCCTGGTATGCAATTGCACCGTTCGCAACCGCAGGGGCACACTGCCTGCTCTCCAGGACATCTACAGCACCCGGTGTCACAAGAAGGCCAAGAATATCATCAAGGACCTCAGCCACCCGAGCAAGGGCCTGTTCACCCCACTACCATCTATAAGGAGGAGATAGTACAGGTAGGTGAATCAAAGCTTGAACAGAGAGACTAATAAACAGCTTCTATCTCCAGGCCATCAGACTGTTAAACAGTTACCAATAGCTGGTCTTCGCCAAATACCCTGCCCTGAACCATAATCACTGTTACTAGCTGGTAACACCCACCATTAAAGTGAACCCTGGTCACTTTAATAATGTTTACATACGGTTTTACTCGCTTTATATGTATATACTGTATTCTAGTCATGGCTCATCCTGTACAAGTACTACACCTTTTCAATTCCATACTGTCTATACACACCATTATATACAGTGCATTCGGAAAGTATTCAGACCACTTCACTTTTACCAAATTTTGTTACATTACAGTCTTATTTCTAAAATGTATTAAATTGTTTTTCCCCCTCATCAATCAACAAATAATACCCCATAATTATAAAGCAAAAACAGGTTTTTAGAATTTTTGTACATTTATTACAAATAAAAAACTGAAATATCACATTTACATAAGCATTCAGACCCTTTACTCAGTACTTTGTTGAAGCACCTGTCATGACGTTGCCCTGTTAGTGAGGTTTATGACCCCCATAATTACCTTTTCCCCTTACCCCTCTCTACTCTACAGATTTGACTCTTGGAAAACCCTTTGTTAACATAGAGAGAGCCTGGTAACATCAAACGGGTGGGGAACGGAACCATATTTCGGTAATCCAACCAGTTGAAAATATCCGTTGGAGAATATAAGAATATGATGTCAGCTCAGTTGTCATCTGAGATATTATTACTGATGATAGGATGACATAAACTGTATCTTGTAAAGTCTACACATTCTAGTTATCAGATTACATGGAATGGTTGTTCGGAAGACAACAGCTCTATAAACATTCTTCCGTGGTGCCCCGACTTTCTAGTTAATTACATTTACCTGATTAGTTTAATCAGGTAATATTAACTACAGAGAAATGATTTGATAAAATAGCATGTCATATCACTTAATCCGGCATAGCAAAGACACGACACACCTTTGGCAGCGATTACAGCCTCAAGTCTTCTTGTGTATGACGCTACAAGCTTGGAAAAACCTGTATTCTGAGTTTCTCCCATTCTTCTCTGCAGATCCTTTCAAGCGCTGTCAGGTTGGATGGGGAGCGTCGCTGCACAGCTATTTTCAGGTTTCTCCAGAGATGTTCTATCGGGTTCAAGTCCGGGCTCTGGCTCGGCCACTCAAGGACATTCAGAGACTTGTCCCGAAGCTACTCCTGCGTTATCTTGGTAGTGTGCTTGGGGTCGTTGTCCGGTTGGAAGTTAAACCTTTACCCTAGTCTGAGGCCCAGACTTTCATCAGACCAGAGAATCTTATTTCTCATGGTCTGAGAGTCTTTAGGTGCCTTTGGCAAAATCCAAGCGGGCTGTCATGTGCCTTTTACTGAGGAGGGGCTTCCGTCTGGCCACTCTACCATAAAGCAGGGATGCAAACTGGTGAGGGCCCAAAAAGGTTACACTTCTTTTTGTTGCACTGAAACATGCAAAAAATCCCTGCTAGGGGGAAATACAGGTTTGAACTAAATAAAAACATATAATATGATCTACATGATTAGGCTCTGTGTCTAAAATAGAAAGTGGTTAATGTGAACCTAACTCACAGCTAAAAAATGTAAGGAAAGCATTCCAATGTTATTTGTTGCCTAGACTTTACTGCAAATGACACTCAACTCTTGAGAAAAAACAATACACTAATATTGCAGTTAGCCATGACAGCCTTTATAATAGAGCACTTGTGGCCACACACATCTAAATACTGCACTTGGGAAAAAAACATCTTAAGTAGAAATAGAATGAAACAAACAGGCATTCTATTTTTGCTCTATTATAGTGGCCACTATAGTAGACATCGATCAAGTGCACAAGGCTACATGTGTGCAAAAATAAAATTGACTGAGTAAAAACTGTAATAATTCCCCCTCACTCACATACAAGTGTTACTGTCAAGTTCAACACAACAAAAGCAATATATTTGGGCTACACTGCACATTATTACATTGTACACTTTCTGCCTGTGGACATCTGTTCTACAATGTGCCAGCAGAGCAAGATACCCTTTGTTGGCATAATTGATCTCTTTCAGGCAGAGAGTACACCTGGCATATCCCTTTTTATCCACTGTATTGGAAAAGTGAGAAAGAGGGAAAGTGTGTTGTTCCTTTCATCTCTATAGTGGCATCCAGCTTAAGCCAGGCCCATCTCCAGCTACACTTAACTGTTTAAAAAGTGTTGGATTTGGGGTAAACTTCGAACATTGTTATACGCTAAAGCATTTATATAAAGGAGTGGAAGAGACTGTTTTTATGTCAGAGGTTAATGGTTCACTGTAGAAAGACAGATGGCTTTGGAATGTGTTGGGTGGACGGTAGGAGGTCACAGGATTGCTATAGGGGAAGAGGATGGACATCTGTGGATTAGGCGAATGAGGGGTTGAGGTCAGGTCAGATCCCCTGAAGGGATAAATTATGGTTTATTATCCTATTACACTCTTCCTGTGGAACCATAAGATGTAAGGATTGGAGAGAAGGAGGAGTGCCTAAAGTGGAGTATATATACAGTTAAAGTCGGAAGTTTACATACACCTTAACCAAATACATTTAAACTCAGTTTTTCACAATTCCTAACATTTAATCCTAGTAGAAATTCCCTGTCTTAGATCAGTTAGGATCCCCACTTTATTTTAAGAATGTGAAATGTCAGAATAATAGTAGAGAGAATTATTTATTTCAGCTTTTATTCCTTTAATCACATTCCCAGTGGGTCAGAAGTTTACATACACTCAATTAGTATTTGGTAGCATTGCCTTTAAATTGTTTAACTTGGGTCAAACGTTTCGGGTAGTCTTTCACAAGCTTCCCACAATAAGTTGGGTGAATTTTGGCCCATTCCTCCTGACAGAGCTAGTGTAAGTGAGTCAGTTTTGTAGGCCTCCTTGCTCGCACACGCCTTTTCAGTTCTGACCACAAATGTTGAGGTCAGGGCTTTGTGATGGCCACTCCAATACTTTGACTTTGTTGTCCTTAAGCCATTTTTCCACAACTTTGGAAGTATGCTTGGGGTCATTGTCCATTTGGAAGACCCATTTGCGACCAAGCTTTAACTTCCTGACTGATGTCTTGAGATGTTGCTTCAATATATCCACATAATTTTCCTCCCTCATGATGCCATCTATTTTGTGAAGTGCACCAGTCCCTCTTGCAGCAAAGCACCCCCACAACATGATGCTGCCACTCCTGTGCTTCACGGTTGGGATGGTGTTCTTCAGCTTGCAAGCCTCCCCCTTTTTCCTCAAAACATATTGATGGTCATTATGGCCAAACAGTTCTATTTTTGTTTCATCAGACCAGAGGACATTTCTCCAAAAAGTACGATCTTTGTCCCCATGTGCAGTTGCAAACCGTAGTCTGACTTTTTTATGGCGGTTTTGGAGCAGTGGCTTCTTCCTTGCTGAGCGGCCTTTCAGGTTATGTCGATATAGGACTTATTTTTACTGTGGATATATATACTTTTGTACCTGTTTCCTCCAGCATCTTCACAAGGTCCTTTGCTGTTGTTCTGGGATTGATTTGCACTTTTCGCACCAAAGTACGTTCATCTCCAGGAGACAGAACGCCTGAGTGGTATGAGGCTGCGTCTTCCCATGGTGTTTATACTTGCGTACTATTGTTCGTACAGATGAATGTGGTACCTTCAGGCGTTTGGAAATTGCTCCCAAGGATGAACCAGACTTGTGGAGGTCTAAAAAAAAAAAAAATTGATTTTCCCATGATGTCAAGCAAAGAGGCACTGAGTTTGAAGGTAGGCCTTGAAATACATCCACAGGTACACCAACAATTGACTCAAATTATGTCAATTCATCTATCAGAAGCTTTACAAGAATTTTACAAGCTGTTTAAAGGCACAGTCAATTTTGTGTATGTAAACTTCTGACCCACTGGAATTGTGATACAGAGAATTATAAGTGAAATAATCTGTCTGTAAACAATTGTTGGGAAAATTACTTGTGTCATGCACAAAGTAGATGTCCTATCGAATTGCCAAAACTATCGTTTGTTAACAAGAAATTTGTGGAGTGGTTGAAAAACGAGTTTTGTGTATGTGTATGTAAACTTCCGACTTCAACTGTACTGAATACAGCTATGTCGACCCTTTGGGAAGAATTCAACTTGGTTAAGCTTCTCTAGTGTCCGTGAGTTATTTACTCTGAAAAATTAGAACCTAACACAAGCAACGCCTCATTCTCACCTAATTCTCTCATTCTGAAAATTAACCAGTACTTACTGTACTGTAGAGGGAAAACATTAGTTCACAGATAGTAGTTTGTTTGTTAGCTAGTTAGCTAGTTAGGGAACATTTTACACAGATTGCCAGGGTCCAGTAAGCAACTAACGCGTTATAACTTGAGGAACGGCAAGGAGTCATATAACGTTACCAGTTAATACTATAGCGAATTGGTTAGGTTACTAATGTTAGCTCATCTCATGTTGTAACGTTAGCTAGTTGACTTTATTAGCCAGCTAATTTTCACACCATAAACTAAATTATTTGGTCAGTTCAGTTGGCTAATGTTGCTCAACATTTCTCTGTCAAGCTATAACGGATAATTCGATCCAGCTAGCAAGATACTTAACAATGCTAACAATACTTGTTCCACCACACTTTCTCCCTCACCTCAAAATTTCCAAATGCCAGTTTTCGGTTACAGCTCATGAAGTAAGCTTCATCAACTTCTCACCCCCATCTCTGTGGTCAGGCTTCTCACATACCTTTTCGTCATCATTTAGGGGACGCGCTGCTGTAAATTAACTGGAAAACTGCCTTTCCACGCCTCTTTCCAGAGTGCGCGCTGATGCTGTAACTAGAACATTGGATGTCTTTTCTCTCTTCAGTTGCATGCTGCTTTCTATTGTTATGTGAACGATTGGCTGAGCCTTGGATACAGCCAGTATTGCTCCAAATGTGCATCACTTGTTCGCATACAGCCAAATGTGCATCACTCGTTCGCATACAGCCGGTAGTCATCCAAAGCTACATGAATCGGATCTACATGAATCACGTACGTCACCTATTTTGGATTCAAAATGGCAAATTTCGCAGAAAGGTAACTAGTTTGCATCCCTGATAAAGGCCTGATTGGTGGAGTGCTGCAGAGATGGTTGTCCTGGAAGGTTCTCCCATCTTCACAGAGGAACTCACCTCCCTGACCAAGGCCTTTCCCCCGATTGTTCAGCTTGGCCGGGCGGCCAGCCCTAGGAAGAGTCTTGGTGGTTCCAAACTTCTTCCATTTAAGAATCATGGAGGCCACTGTGTTCTTAGGGACCTTCAATGTTGCAGACATTTTTTGGTACCCTTCCCCAGATCCTGTCTCGGAGGTCTAAATCAAATCAAATTGTATTGGTCACATACACATGGTTACCAGATGTTAATGCGAGTGTAGCGAAATGCTTGTGCTTCTAGTTCCGACAGTGCAGTAATATCTAACAAGTAATCTAACAAATTCACAACGACTACCTTATACACACAAATGTAAAGGGATGAATAAGAATATGTACATATAAATATATGGATGAGTAATGGCCATGTGGCATAAGTAAGATGCAGTAGATGGTATAGAATACAGTATATACATATGAGATGAGTAATGTAAGATATGTAGACATTATTAAAGGTGGCGTTATTTAAAGTGACCAGTGATACCTTTATTAAATCGATTTATTACATTTATTAAAGTGGCAAGAGATTTGAGTCTGTATGTTGGCAGCAACCACTCTATGTTAGTGATGGCTGTTTAACAATCTGATGGCCTTGAGATAGAAGCTGTTTTTCAGTCTCTCGGTCCCAGCTTTAAAGCACCTGAACTGACCTCGCCTTCTGGATGATAGCAGATATCTGTAAATGTTTGTGAGTGTTTTAGGTGACAAGACTAATTTCTTCAGCCTCCTGAGGTTGAAGAGGTGCTGTTGCGCTTTCTTCACTGCTGTCCCGTCGTTGTGGATAGGGGGGTGCTCCCTCTGCTGTTTTCCTGAAGTTCACAATCATCTCTTTTGTTTTGTTGACGTTGAGTGAGAGGTTATTTTCCTGACACCACACTCCGAGGGCCCTCACCTCCTCCCTGTAGGACGTCTCGTCATTGTTGGTAATCAAGCCTACCACTGTAGTGTCGTCTGCAAACTTGATGATTGAGTTGGAGGCGTGAATGGCCATGCAGTCATGGGTGAACAGGGAGTTCAGGAGAGGGCTGAGAACGCACCCTTGTGGAGCCCCAGTGTTGAGGATCATTGGGGTGGAGATGTTGTTTCCTACCCTCACCACTTGGGGTGGCCCGTCAGAAAGTCCAGGACCCAGTTTCACAGGGCGGGGTCACATTCTTACATTGTAGGTATTCCTCTTGTCCAGATGGGATAGGGCAGTGTGCAGTGTGATGGCGATTGCGACGTCTGTGGACCTATTGGGGCGGTAAGCAAATTGGAGTGGGTCTAGAGTATCAGGTAGGGTGGAGGTGATATTATCCTTGACTAGTCTCTCAAAGCACCTCATGATGACAGAAGTGAGTGCTAAGGTGGCGATAGTCATTTAGTTCAGTTACCTTCACTTTCTTGGGAACAGGAACAATGGTGGCCATCTTGAAGCATGTGGGAACAGCAGACTGGGATAGGGAATGATTGAATATGTCCATAAACACACCAGCCAGCTGGTCTGCGCATGCTCTGAGGATGCGGCTAGAGATGCCATCTGGGCCGGCAGCCTTGCGAGGGTTAACACGTTTAAATGTTTTACTCACGTTGACCACGGTGAAGGAGAGCCCACAGGCTTTGGTAGCGGGTCGTTTCAGTGGCACTGTATTGTCCTCAAAGCGAGCAAAGAAGTTGTTTAATTTGTCTGGGAGCAAGAAGTCGATGTCCGTGATGGGGCTGGTTTTCTTTTTGTAATCCGTAATTGACTGTAGACCCTGCCACATACGTCTCGTGTTTTAGTCGTTGAATTGCGACTCTACTTTGTCTCTATACTCGCACTTTGCTTGTTTGATTGCCTTGCGCTAGGAATAGCTACACTGTTTGTATTCGGTCATGTTTCCAGTCGCCATGCCATGATTAAAAGCGGTGGTTCGCGCTTTCCATTTTGCGCGAATGCTGCCATCATTCCACTGTTTCTGGTTAGGGAAGGTTTTAATAGTCACAGTGGGTACAACATTACCGATGCACTTGCTAATAAACTTGCTCACAGAGTCAGCGTATACATCAATGTTATTGTCTGAGGCTACCCGGAACATATCCCAGTCCACGTGATCGAAGCAATCTTGAAGCGTGGAATCCGATTGGTCAGACCAGCATTGGATAGACCTGAGCACGGGTGTTTCCTGTTTCAGTTTCTGTCTATAGGCTGGGAGCAACAAAATGGAGTCATGGTCAGATTTTCTGAAGGGAGGGCGGAGGAGGGCTTTATATGCATTGCGGAAGATAGAGTAGCAATGGTCCAGAATGCTACCAGCCCGTGTTGCGCATTCGATATGCTGATAGAATTTAGGAAGCCTTGTTCTCAGATTAGTTTTGTTCAAATCCCCAGCTACAATGAATTCAGCCTCAGGATATATGGTTTCCAGTTTACATAGAGTCGAATGAAGTTCTTTCAGGGCCGTCGAGGTATCTGCTTGGGAAGGATATACACGGCTGTGACTATAATCGAATAAAATTCTCTTGGTAGATAATGCGGTCGGCATTTGAATGTAAGGAATTCTAGGTCAGGTGAACAAAAGGACGTGTATGTTGTTATGATCACATCATGAGTCGTTAATCATAAGGCATACACCCCCGCCCTTCTTCTTACCAAAGAGTTGTTTGTTTCTGTCGGCGATGCGTGAAGAAACAGGGTGGCTGTACCGACTCTGTACCAAGTGAGCCATGTTTCCGTGAAACAGAGAATGATACAATCTCTGATGTCTCTCCAGAAGGCAATTCGTGCCCTAATTTCATCCACCTTGTTGTCTAGAGATTGGACATTGGCGAGTAATATGTTCGGAAGCGGTGGATGGTGTGCTCGCCTTCTAAGTCTGACCAGTAGGCCGCTCCGTCTGCCTCTCCTGCGGCAACCGCGTTGTTTTGGATCGGCCTCTGGGATAAGATCCCATGTCTAGGGTGGATGTCCGAACAAAGGATCCGCTTCGGGAAAGTCGTATTCCTGGTCGTTATGTTGGTAAGTTGACTTCGCTTTTATATCCAATAGTTCTTCCCGGCTGAATGTAATAACACTTAAGATTTTCTGGGCTAACAACGTAAGAAATAATACATCAAAAAACGACTGCATAGTTTCCTAAGGACCTGAAGCGAGGCAACCATTTCTGTCGGCGCCATCTTGTTATCCTTCTACAGACAATTCCTTCTACCTCATGGCTTGGTTTTTGCTCTGACATGCGCTGTCAACTGTGAGACCTTATATAGACAGGTGTGTGCCTTTCCAAATCATGTCCAAACATTTGAATTTACCAGAGGTGGACTCCAATCAAGTTATAGAAACATCTCAAGGATGATCATTGGAAACAGGATGCACCTGAGCTCAATTTCGATTTTCATATCAAAGGGTAAATACTTAAGTAAATAAGGTATTTCTATTTTTTATTCTTAATACATTTGCAAACATTTCTAAAAACCTGTTTTCTCTGTGTCCTTATGGGTTATTGTGTGTAGATTGATGAGGAAAAACATGTGTTTAATCAATTTTGGAATGAGGCTGTAACGTAACAAAATGTGGAAAAGGGGAGGGGTCTGAATACTTTCCGAATGCACTGTATATTATATATACAGTTGAAGTCGGAAGTTTACATACACTTAGGTTGGAGTCATAAAAACTCATTTTTCAACCACTCCACAAATTTCTTGATAACAAACTATAGTTTTGGCAAGTAGGTTAGGACACCTACTATGTGCACGACACAAGTCATTTTTCTAACAACTGTTTACAGCAGATTATTTCACTTATAATTCACTGTATCACAATTCCAGTGGGTCAGAAGTTTACATACACTAAGTTGACTGTGCCTTTAAACAGCTTGGAAAATTCCAGAAAATGATGTCATGGCTTTAGAATCTTCTGATGTATTTCAAGGCCTACCTTCAAACTCAGTGCCTCTTTGCTTGACATCATGGGAAAATCAAAAGAAATCAGCCAAGACCTCAGAAAAAAAATTGTAGACCTCCACATGTCTGGCTCATCCTTGGGAGTAATATCCAAACTCCTGAAGGTACCACATTTGTCTGTACAAACAATAGTACGCAAGTATAAACACCATGGGACCACGCAGCCATCATACCGCTCAGGAAGGAGACACGTTCTGTCTCCTAGAGATGAACGTACTTTGGTGCGAAAAGTGCAAATCAATCCCAGAAAAATAGCAAAGGACCTTGTAAAGATGCTGGAGGAAACAGGTACAAAATTATCTATATCCACAGTAAAACGAGTCCTATATCGACATAACCTGAAAGGCCGCTCAGCAAGGAAGAAGTCACTGCTCCAAAACCGCCATAAAAAAGACTGTACATGGGGACAAAGATCGTACTTTTTGGAGAAATGTCCTCTGGTCTGATGAAACAAAAATAGAACTGTTTGGCCATAATGACCATTGTTATGTTTGGAGGAAAAAGGGGGAGGCTTGCAAGCTGAAGAACACCATCCCAACGTGAAGCACGGGGGTGGCAGCATCATGTTGTGGGGGTGCTTTGCTGCAAGAGGGACTGGTGCACTTCACAAAATAGATGGCATCATGAGGGAGGAAAATTATGTGGATATATTGAAGCAACATCTCAAGACATCAGTCAGGAAGTTAAAGCTTGGTCGCAAATGGGTCTTCCAAATGGACAATGACCCCAAGCATACTTCCAAAGTTGTGACAAAATGGCTTAAGGACAACAAAGTCAAGGTATTGGAGTGGCCATCACAAAGCCCTGACCTCAATCATATAGAAAATTTGTGGGCAGACTTGAAAAGGTGTATGCGAGAAAGGAGGCCTACAAAACAAACTCAGTTACACCAGCTCTGTCAGGAGGAATGGGCCAAAATTCACCCAACTTATTGTGGGAAGGTTGTGGAAGGCTACCCGAAACGTTTGACCCAAGTTAAACAATTTAAAGGCAATGCTACCAAATACTAATTGAATGTATGTAAACTTCTGATCCACTGGGAATGTGATGAAAGAAATACAAGCTGAAATAAATAATTCTCTCTACTATTATTCTGACATTTCACATTCTTAAAATAAAGTGGGGATCCTAACTGACATAAGACAGGGAATTTCTACTAGGATTAAATATTAGGAATTGTGAAAAACTGAGTTTAAATGTATTTGGTTAAGGTGTATGTAAACTTCCGACTTCAACTATGTGTATATATATACACTGAATGTACAGAACATGCTCTTTCTTGTTAAATCCACTTCAATCAGTGTAGATGAAGTGGAGGAGACAGGTTAAAGAAGGATTTTTAACAATTGAGACAAATGAGACATTGATTGTGTATGTGTGCCATTCAGATGTTGAATGGCACATGACAAAAGATTTAAGTGTTTTATTTATTTTTAATCTTTATTTAACTGGGCAAGTCAATTAAGAACAAATTCTTATTTACAATGACGGCCTACTAAAAGGAAAAAGGCCTCATGCAGGGACGGGGGCTGGGATTAAAAATCAAATAAAAATATAGGACAAAACACACATCACGACAAGAGAGACACCACAACACTACATAAAGAGAGACCTAAGAGGGTTTTATAAATAAGCATCAACCAGTGGGTCTTGTGACGGGTTTACAGATGAGTATAGAGTGCAGTAATGTGTCCTATAAGGAGCATTGGTTGCAAATCTGATGGCAGAATGGTAAAGAACATAGCCGCTCGAGAGCACCCTTACCTGCCGATCTATAAATTACGGCTACGTAATCTAGCATGGGTAGGATAGTCATCTGAATCAGGGTTAGTTTGGCAGCTGGGGTGAAAAAGGAGCAATCACGATAGAAGAAACCAAGTCTAGATTTAACCTTAGCCTGCAGCTTTGATATGTGCTGAGAGAAGGACAGTGTACCGTCTAGCCATACTCCCAAGTATTTGTATGAGGTGACTACCTCGAGCTCTAAACCCTCAGAGGTAGTTATCACACCTGTGGGGAGAAGGGCATTCTTCTTACCAAACCACATGAACTTTGTTTTGGAGGTGTTCAGAACAAGGTGTTTAACACAAAATCCAGGGAGGGGCCAGCTGAGTATAAGACTGTATCATCTGTATATAAATAGATGAGAAAGCTTCCTACTGCTTGAGCTATGTTGTTGATGTAAATTGAGAAGAGCATGGGGCCTAGGACCGAGCTTCCGGTTACTCCCTTGGTGACAGACAGTGGCTGAGACAGCAGATGTTCTGACTATATACACTTCACTCTTTGAGAGAGGTAGTTAGCAAACCAGGCCAAACACCCCTCAGAGACACCAATACTCCTTAGCCGGCCCACAACAATTGAATGGTCTACCGTATCAAAAGCTTTGGCCAAGTCAATAAAAATAGCACAACATTGCTTAGAATCAAGGGCAATGGTGACATCATTTAGGACCTTTAAGGTTGCAGTGACACTTCCACAACCTGAGAGGAAGCCAGATGGCATACCCGAGAGAATACTATAGACATCAAGAAAGCCAGTCACTTGATTATTGACAAGTTTTTCCAACACTTTTGATAAACAGGGCAAAATAGAAATTGACCTATAACAGTTAGGATCAGCTTGATCTCCCCTTTAAATAAAGGATGCACCGTGGCTGCCATCCAAGCAATGGGAACCTCCAAAGAGAGGGGGGCCAGGTTAAAACGATCAGAGATAGGCTTAGCGATGATAGGGGCAGCAACCTTAAAGAAGAAAGTGTCTAAACCATCTGACTCAGCTGTTTTTTTGGGGTCAACTTTAAGGAGCTCCTTCAGTGACCGCCTGCAGGGAGAAACTTTGCAGCGGGGCAGGGGAAATAGAGGGAGGAGCATCGGGGATAGTCGCATTAGAAGGGGTGGGAGATGACGAAATGTCAGATGGGCAAGGAGGCATGGCAGAGTCAAATAGGAATCCTGACTTAATGAAGTGGTGATTCAAGAGCTCAGCCATATGCTCCCTCCGACACATTGGTGCGGCTGGCTTCCGGGTTAAGTGGGCATTGTGTCAAGAAGCAGTGCGGCTTGGTTGGGTTGTGTTTCAGAGGACGCACAGGGCAAAAAAAATGGATAGCCTGAGTTATTATTATTTCTAATTTGCCTGAACGAGAGCCAGTCAGCCTGAGAAGGGGTGTGCAAAGCGATTTGCCAAATTGAATTTTTGAGCTGGAGTAACTCTGCCAGACCATGGTTGAACCAGGGGCTGAACATGTTTTTAATTCTTATTTTCTTTATGGCGCGTTTTTTTCCGTTAATGATACCACTGAAAATATCAAAAAAGAAGGTCCAAGCGTCTTCGACAGAGGGATCAAGCTGATTCTATACAAATTTACAGAGACCAGTTCATGAAGGAAGGCTTGCTCATTACATTTTTTTTTGCAAGTGTCTATGACAAATCAGGACAGATCATTTCACTGAGCAGCCATTATGAACACAGGCTGTAAAACATTGATCACTAAAGTCATTACAGAAAACACCAGACTGATACCTATCAGGATTATTTGTAAGGATAACATCAAGGAGAGTAGCCTTCTATGGATGTTTGGAGTCATATTTTGTGGGATTGGTAATAATCTGAGAAAGATTTAGGGAGTCCCATTGCTTTAGGACTTGATCATGTGGTGTAAGCATGTCCCAGTTTAGATCACCTAGCAGGACAAATTCAGATTTAGCGTAAAGGGCCAGGAGAGAGCTTAGGGCATTTAGGGTACAGGCATGTGCTGATGGAGGCCGAAAACACCCAGCAACAGTCAACAAAGAGATATTTGACAGTTTAATGCGTAAAACCAGCAAATCAAATTGATTAGAGACAGACTTGGTGGAGACAACCGAGCACTGAAAGTGTTCCTTGGTAAGGATTGCCACTCCACCACCTTTGGAAGATCTGTCTTGCCGAAAAAGGCCATAACCAGAAAGGTTAACATCAGTGTTCAAAACACTCTTTCTTAACCATATCTCAGTAATGACCAACACATCTGATTTAGAGCTGTGAACCCACAGTTTCAATTGATCAATTTTAGGTAATAAGCTTCTAGTGTTAACGTGAGAAAACCCAGGCTTTTATGAGAGCAGAAATCAGTGAAGAAGATATCAGAGCACCAATCAGAATTGGGGCAACGGGAGTAGGTGTCACACCTACTTGGGAGAAGCTTTTTTCGGGAGGCAGATTCCATGTAAAAAATTCCAGCTAGCTAGCTAACTTAGCTAGAAAATCTCTGTCCACCATCTTTTCCACGTGGAAAAGTAGGTTGTTAGATAGCTATATCTTTTCCATTTCGACGAATGGTCCTTTACGACATTTTGGAGATTCTGAGTAGGATATCTTCTGATGTGATCAAAGAAACAATATTGTTTCTTAATGAGGTAATTTACAATTGAAGTGTCCTGGCTGCATATTAGTTAAAAATAGAGATACATCCAGGGGGTACTGTATTTTAGTTACCTGGAAGGGCCTTTAAAGGCCTCTGCATTTGGGGGCTATGAAACTCTCTTGCCATTGTTAAGCTCAAGAGTTCACACCTCTCACTTCACTGCTAATTTCAGTCAGTTTATTTCGTAGCAGCTTGGTAGCTTAGTAGCCTTATTTATTAAGCTTTATATAACTTTATTATTTATTAAGCTTTATTAAGCTTCGAACGAAGTATGGTAGTAGGTGCCAGGTGCACTGCTGTAGTCGCTACCAAAGATGCTTCAACAAAGTACTGAGTAAAGGGTCTGAATACTTATGTAAATGTGATATTTCCGTTTTTTTTCTAAAAAACTGTTTTTGCTTTGTCATTATGGGGTATTGTGTGTAGATTGATGAGTAAAAAACTGATTTATTCAATTTTAGAATAAGGCTGTAACATAACAAAATGTGGAAAAAGTCAAGGGGTCTGAATACTTTCCAGTCAAGAGTTTGGACACACCTACTCATTCAAGGGTTTTTCTTTATTTTTACTATTTTTTACATTGTAGAATAATGTGAAATAACACATGGAATCATGTAGTAACCAAAAAAGTGTTAAACAAATCAAAATATAACTTATATTTGAAATTGATGACAGCTTTGCATACTTGGCATTCTCTCAACCAGCTTCACCTGGAATGCTTTTCCAACAGTCTTGAAGGAGTTCCGATATATTCTGAGCACTTGTTATCTGCTTTTCCTTCACTCCTTCCAACTCATCCCAAACCATCTCAATTGGGTTGAGGTTGGATGATTGTGGAGGCCAGGTCATCTGATGCAGCACTCCACCAGTTTCCTTCTTGGTCAAATAGCCTTTACACAGCCTGGAGGTGTATTAGTTCATTGTCCTGTTGAAAAACAAATGATAGTCAAACTAAGTGCAAACCAGATGGGATGGTGTATCACTGCAGAATGCTGTGGTAGCCATGCTGGTTAAGTGTGCTTTAAATTCTAAATAAATCACTGACAGTGTCACCAGAAAATCACCCCCACACCATAACACCTCGTCCTCCGTGCTTCACGGTGGGAACTACACATAGAGATCATCCATTCACCTACTCTGCGTCTTAGAAAGCGTTTGGAACCAAAAATAACAAATTTGGACTCCACCGGTGTCCATTGCTCGTGTTTCTTGGCCCAAGCAAGTCTCTTCTTCTTATTGGTGTCCTTTGGTAGTGGTTTCTTTGCAGCAATTCAACCATGAAGGTGTGATTCACGCAGTCTCCTCTGAACAGTTGATGTTGAGATGTGTCTGTTACTTGAACTCTGTGAAGCATTTGGGCTGCAATCTGAGGTGCAGTTAACTCTAATGAATTTATCCTCTGCAGCAGAGGTACTCTGGGTCTTCCTTTCCTGTGGCGGTCCTCATGAGAGCCAGTTTCATCATAGTGCTTGATGGTTTTTACAACTGCACATGAAGAAACTTTCAAAGTTCTTGAAATTTTACAGATTGAGTAATGATGGACTGTCGTTTCTCTTTGCTTATTTGAGCTGTTCTTGCCATATTGTGGACTTGGTCTTTTACCAAATAGGGCCATCTTCTGTATACCATCCCTACCTTGTCACAGCACAACTGATTGGATCAAATGCATTAAGGAGGAAAGAAATTCCACAAATTAACTTTTAAGAAGGCACACCTGTTTAATTGAAATGCATTCCAGGTGACTACCTCATGAAGGTGGTTGAGAGAATGCCAAGAGTGTGCAAATTCCATATGTGTTATTTTATAGTTTTGATGTCTTCACTATTATTCTACATTGTAGAAAATAGTCAAAATAAAGAAAAGAGAAATTAACATTCAATTCCCTGGCAACAGCTCTTGTGGACATTCCTGCAGTCAGCATGCCAATTGCATTCTCCTTCAAAAGTTGAGAAATGTGTGGCATTGTGTTGTTTGACAAAACTGCAACTGCACATTTTAGAGTGGCCTTTTATTGTTCCCAGCACAAGGTGCACCTGTGTAAGGATCATGCTGTTTAATCAGCTTCTTGATATGCCACACCTGTCAGGTCGATGGATCATCTTGGCAAAGGAGAAATGCTCACTAACAGTAATGTAAACAAATTTGTGCAAAACATTTCAGAGAAATAAGCTTTTTGTGCATATGGAAGATTTCTGTGATCTTTTATTTCAGCTCATGAAACATGGAAACAAAACTTTACATGTTGCGTTTATATTTTTGTTCAGTATATATATATATATATATATTCTGGACTCTGACCTTGCTTGTTCTAATATGTCTTAATTTCTTTATTTTTACTTTTGGATTATGTGTGCATTGTTTTGTATTGTTTTCTCGGTATTATCACTGCACTGTTGTAACTAGAAACACAAGAATTTTGCTGCTCCTGCGATAAAATCTGCAAATTAACTTTAATTAGAAATGTGGCTTTACACACAAATGTTTAATAGGTGCAATGGCCAGGTGGCATAGTGTCACGGATTCCCCCGGTACTGCTGCTTATTCCGTGCACCAGTTCCGGAGGTCTACGTCATCGGCCTCTAGGCGTCACTGAGCTGTCTCATTATGCACACCTGATTCCAATTCCCCTGATTAGTAATTGTATATATGTGCCCTCTGTTCACCATTGTGTGGTTGGTTATTGTTCCCATGTTTGTTCCTCTGTGAGTACCTGTGCGTTGTTATTTTGGCTCTCTTGCTGCGTGTATTGTACACTTGTTATACGGGTCTCGTCCCGTGTATTGTTGTGCATTTGTTACTATGGGTATCGCCCCGTGTAGTGTATTGCGGGTCTCGTCTTGTATTTATTAGAGGTTTAATCATGCTCTTTTGTGTGGGTTACATCCTTGTGTTTTTGTATACGTGTTGGTTTTGGGCTTCGTCCCCTTGCCTTTCATGGCATGTGGTATTAAAACCTTATATTACGTATTCCTGCGCCTGTCTCCAATCATTTGTTCAACGTGACATATAGCTTGTTAAATATTGTACATTTTCTAATATCATTGTGTATTAATACCATTGTCTCAACTTCCCTGGGCTCCAATAACAGAAACTGCCTCCTTATATCGAAACATGGGCTCTTCCCTTGTCTCTCCTCCCTCCACTTAAACATTTAATTCTCTGGGAATGTGGAGGTTGAAAAAGTGGACAGGCCACGCATGAGTGGATGTGGGATTGCTGGGGGCTAGGTGGAAGTCCCGTAATCATAGCTAGTAGAGTGTGGAACGGCACAAGCACTGTCACTCGATATTCCTGTCACTGGGGACAAGGAGGGGTGGTGTTGGTGAGGGGGTCCTCTATCTATTGCCTTCTATCTTTCTTTGCTTACGGTCTTTCTGTCTCCATTGTGGTGATGCTGTACATATTGTTCTCACTTTCTCCCTTCCACATTCCCTGACTTTGACTCTCAAATTTTCTTTATATTCATTCTCTTATGTACCTCCTTCCCGACCTCCCTCTGCTTCAGTCTCAATATTTTCCGTCTGACTGTCTATCTTCATTCCCTACTTTGCTTAAAGAGGTACATGCTACACTGTGCATGTACCTCTTCACCTTCCTCTCTTTCAATCATATTCAATACCTCACTTCCCCTTCTCTCTATCCCCCCGTATATAAATTCCAGTCGTACTTTATCAAACATTTTTGAAGTCAGTTATGAATACTAGGCCTAGTTTCCCAGATTTATCAGTGTTCTATTGTTTCCAGTACTTGTCTTATATTCTCTCCAATGTATCGTCCATGTCAACCTGTCTGATTAGGATGAACAATACCTTTTTAATTCTATGCGCTATGCAATTCGCTCTAATTTTGCATCATAACGCTGAAGTGTAAGGGGCCTCCCATTCTTTTTAATGGACTATATTTACCACCTGGGTCCTGTTTTAGTAATAGTGAAATCAGACCTTCTTGTTGAGTATCTGTATATTTTTATAGGAGTGGTTAAAACATGCTAATATTGGTCCTCTGAGTACATCAAAAAAGTTGGATATCCCTCAACTGGTATGCATGCCATCCAGCCCTTGAGTTTTCCCTGACTTAAATGCTTTAATTGCATCAATAAGTTCCTCTGTAATTTGGCCTTCACATGAGTCTTTCTGTACAGCTGTTAATTTTATTATTAATAGAAATGGAGGAGACTGAAACTAAAACATATACTTAAAGTACTTTGCTTCCTCTTTTAAAATATTGGTGACTGTCATAAGTTTCAGTTAATTCTTTTTGGTAGCATTTCTATGTTGAAGATTAAAAAAGAATTTGGTGCATTTTTCCCCATATTGCATCCAGTTGGCTTGATTTCTTATATATTACACTTGGTCTTTCTTCAAAAAGTTCCTCTAACTTATTCTCTACCTCTCTGGTACAGTTTCTATTGCTGTCTATCTGTACTGTTAGTCCATCTACTTCCTTTGTTAATATGAACTATTTTGACTATTGCTTTTGTTTTATAGATGAGTATTGCATTGCATGGCCTTTAAATGGACATTTAAAAGTGTCACATAACATAGGTACAGCAGATCCCTTTATTGTATGTCAGAAAAGGTCTGTCTTGGTTAAAAACAAGTAGTCTTCCAATAGGCTTTGATTACATTGCCAATATCCTCGGCCACTTTAATTCTGTAAGAGCAATGTATATGGAAATTATTTGATAGTCCGACTGCATTCTGTCCCCTATCAACACTTTTTACTTTTGGGGCAAGCGAGAATGACATAAGAAAGTAGTCAAGATGACTAGCTTGATTTAGCCTCTGCCAGTAGCAGTCAAAGTTTGGACACACCTACTCATTCAAGGATTTTTCTTTATTTTTACTATTTTCTATATTGTAGAATAATAGTGAATACATCAACTGTGAAATAACACATATGGAATCATGTAGTAACCACAAAAAAGTGTTTAACAAATCAAAATATATTGGGCATTCTTCAAAGTAGCCACCCTTTGCCTTGATGCTCACCCATCTGGGGGCTTTGGCTTTGTTGGACCAACCCTGCCAGGCAGGCTCAGTCTCTTGAGCGGGCGATGCTGCTTTAGTGGGTTTCTGACCGCGTTTATCTTTCGTTCTTGGTCTAGTATAGACTAATTGCAGTAGGTCTATAAAACAGATGACTTCTCCTTAGTGTGTGGGTCACTCAGGTGGGTGTCTAGGATATAGGGTTGGTGACTATTCCATCGTGATAGGACAAATAAACTATATTGTAATTTATTTAAAAATGTATATCCCATATCTGCATAAAATTGAAAGCTCTCTGTCACAACTCCTGCTCGCAGACACACATGGGCTCTGGCTTTTGCAACCATTTTACTTTTTCACTCACTTAACTCACCACACTTTTTCAAACACACACCCCATCTTCCACCACAGCCTCCCCCACCACATGTACATACCCACGTACTGTGCCTTCGATGTCCTCTGTTTGCGGTGTTTTTATTTCTACCATGTTATTCCTGCCTAATTGCAGGCTTTTGAGTACCTTTCTGTTCCAGTTCCTTATTTAATTAATTTCTTTTAATGCTGTCTTAACTTTCTATTTATAAATAGATAACTACAAATTATTTTACTACATTCCTAATCTTGAATGGTATAGTATTTCTTTATCAATTGTTGTATTTTATTATTTTCCTTTTTTTTATTACAATCCCTACCATGGGTATTTATCAAGTATTGATGGCTAGCTTCCCTTGAAGTCAAGTTTATTCTGTCACCACGGTGGGGTACTGCAGCTTGTTTGACACTATTTCAGGCACTGCTGTTATGCCATCGCAGGGCATCTTAATTCCATGTGAGGAGAAAGAAGAGCACAATGCGGGCAACACAATAACTAATACTCTCTCTGTGCAAGGGTCTAAAATGAGATTACATGAACAGGTTGAGCGTTCCAAATTCATTGTGTATGTGCGTCAGGGCGGGATTTTATTTGAGTACTTCGGTCTCTCAAATGTTACTGTTACGGTGCTGTGACTGCACAAGGACAATGAACAAACACAAACAATTCTGTAAGTGGTGGTTGGTATTCACACCAAACAAAGCATCACAAAACTAATATTTAATGTGTCCCCATTTGTACGGCATGTGTTTAGGGTGGTGGGGGATAGGGGATGGAACAGTAATAAACCCGATCATAACTTTACTTCTTGAAGAAGACGTTGTCGTCCTCCCAGAACCAGGTGTAGGTGAGGTTGCCAGGGTAGGCCTCGGCCAGGCAGTCCAGCTTGGCGGCCTGGGATATGTTCACCGTCAGGTTCTGGGGAGGGGACACGATGAACGGTGGCCCTGGAGGGACACAAAGCACAAAACAATTAGTTACATTAACTTTTTTTGCACATACTCAAACACATTAAACAGGAGAAGATAAGAAAAAAATACAGTCCAATCATCTGCCTAACCAGACCCTCTTGTTTTAGCCCACATAGCATTTCATTCCCTTATGATTTTAGTTCCTCAGTAATCCAAGTGTTCTCTCTGCCGTTAATCCAGAATTTCTTTAAAGGGACATGCCTATTGCATACATCCTGGAATTGTCACAGATCCCCCGGTACTGCTACTCAATCCATTCACCAGCTTGCTAGGCTTCACTGAACTGGATGTCTTGTCTCATTACGCACACTTAGTTCCCAATCCCCCTGATTAGTATGTTATATCAACTCAGCAAAAAAAGAAGAGAGATCAGGGTCCAGAGTAACAGAAGATCTCTTTGTTTCTTGGGACCTAAACTCAGCAAAAACAATAAACGTCCTCTCACTGTCAACTGTGTTTATTTTCAGAAAACTTAACGTGTAAATATTTGTATGACAATAAGATTCAACAACTGAGACAAACTGAACAAGTTCCACAGACATGTGACTAACAGAAATGGAATAATGTGTCCCTGAACAAAGGGCGGGTCAAAATAAAAAGTAACAGTCAGTATCTGGTGTGGCCACCAGCTGCATTAAGTACTGCAGTGCATCTCCTCAATGACTGCACCAGATTTGCCAGTTCTTGCTGTGAGATGTTACCCCTCTTCCACCAAGGCACCTGAAAGTTCCCCGGACATTTCTGGGGGGAATGGCCCTAGCCCTCACCCTCCGATCCAACAGGTCCCAGACGTGCTCAATGGGATTGAGATCCGGGCTCTTCGCTGGCCATGGCAAAACACTTACATTCCTGTCTGTTATAGATTTTATGGTTAATGACAATGTTTGTACATCTAAGAATATTCCATTATGAAAATGTATGCAATAGAGATAGGGTTATAAGACAAATGGTAGTCCAATTGATGTGTGTGTCTATAAATGAATATTGTGTAAAGAGTGGAACAGGATGGTACGACTTGTGAGAAGAAGTCTGAGAACAAAGCATTCTTAGTTCTAATCGGACATATGTGGGAAGGCTTCTGGTCCTAGGGATGGGAGGGACGGTTAGGAGCTGTCCAAGGTTGACTTATGTTGCAAAGATTGTGATAAGGAATGAATGGGTATTGTGGGAAAACACTATTTCCTGGAAAGGGTGGGGAATATGGTGGGGCCTTTGTATTTTTTGTATTTCAACATTGTACAGTATAAAAGACTATGTACACCTTTTAAAATCAGAGCTCTCCTGAATTAAACAATTTACATTTGACCATTGTAGATTGGGCCTCTGTCTCATTTCAACCAGTATCTTACAAATACTGGGTAACAGACAGAGTTTGTTTAATTGAAGTTCAGTTTGTGAACATTGAGCACAACATTTCTATAACAATTTGGTCCTTCGAGCCGGATCTCAATACCTGTCTGTCGTCCAAAGATAACACGCCGAATACCGTGCACGGGCGGATGAAGACCTGCCCCCTGACATTGGGGAACTATTGCAGGCTGGTGTATATCTAAGAACGACAGAGACGGTGACGAGATCCAACCGACATTGCTTTTCCTAGTCTACAAAACAGGTCAGTAAATCTTTATTCACGAATTTGGGGGGAATGATTAAGATATCTTTGAATTGATATTCTAAAATGCTTAGAATTTAGCAATAATAGGAGCTTGGTCATTCTAATCAGATTCACAAGTTAACTTTAAATGATCGATCCAGACTTGGTGTCTCCAGACTTGGTGTCCAACGTTATCAGGTCCGAAATGACCTGAGGTAAGGCGCTGCCATAAATAAAACTAGCTTAATAATTCTACGGCCTGGGTGGCTGTTATGAATAAATTCATATGATTTATGTTTAATGACTAAATTATTATATGTTTAAAATAATATGTTTAAGTAATTACTAAGAATGTTATTTTCCTGTAAATATATGTAATAGGTGTTAGAGGAATAAGTCTAGAACTTTTTAGGAGACTAAGACATCGTGTTACTATTTTGCAACCTAAGCAGGATGGAGTTGAGATAACAGGAAAACTGTTATCAGACGATTTATAACGGGACCCTATAACAGGAAACGGTTTCTTCACCCAGGAGGGGAGAAACGGTCATAAAGCTGGTACAAGTGATAAGATGTAAGTTGTAAACGCAGCCCATCTAAAGTGGGGTGGAGTTAAATTGTATGTATATATAAAGGACTGTGTTCTTATTGTGATTTAGAATTCTCGGTGAATAAACATTTGACATAATGATCTCTGCAGCTGGGTCTCTGTCTGTTTCATCTTAACCAAAGCTTTACGACTTTTGGGTTACAGACAGAGTAGGTCAATTAAAGTTCAGTTTGTGAACATTAAGAACAAAATTTCTATAACAATTTGGTCCTTCGAGCAGGATTCTCAATACCTGTTTCTGTCTAGTTCCAGTGGACACCGAAAACCGTGCACGGGCGGATCAGAGATCCGTGAGATAAAGACCTGACCTCTGAATTGGGGTTTGATTCAGGCCGGTGAGAGACTGGAACCACGACAGAGACAGTGACGAGATACAACCTACATTGCTTTTCCCAGTCTGCAAGACAGGTCAGTGGAATTTTTATTCACGGATTTTGAAGGGGATGGTTTGTGATATTTTGGTTCTAAAATGTTTAGATTTTAGCAAAAATAGGACCTAAATCATTCTTAAACAGATTACTAGTTTCTACTTTGTAAGTAGCAGGAAGTTAACTTCAAACGATCTATGAACGATCCAGGGAGAGAGACAGGTCCGAAAATGACCTGAGGTAAGGCGCTGCCATAAATAAAACTATCTTAATAACAGCCGTTTTTGCTCACACGGGTTATTAAGCAGGGACATTAAATTCTCTGTGAAAAGATGGTGATTTTGTGAATAGGATAAACTTAAATGGTATATTTGCCTAGGTCGATAATTCAATAAACATACCTAAATAAAGTCCTTATGTGAGGATATAAACTAGGTTTGGTGAGATAGACGGTGATTCTATAAAAACGATAACCATTAAGCAACAGAGTAGGTCCAAAATAGGAGGAGAGGAAGCCTAAAATAGAGATGAGAGATAGAAGATATTAACTTCAAAGTCCTAAGAAACAACAAAAGATAGGCAAATTAACTAGGGCTTTACGACCCTGGAAAATAGCTTATAGTTGTATACGGGTGAGATCTAATGTCCGATTGAATTTATCTCTATCGATAAAGCTTCCGGAAACCTAATGTAGCGGAATGAGATATGAGATATTAACTTCAATAAGTCCCAATGTAGCAACAGGAAAATAGATGGTTAACTAGGGAATTATGACCCCTGGAAAATAGTTTATCGTTGGATACGGGTGAGATTTACTGTCCATATCAATAGGACCTCTATAGATCAAAGTTTCCAGACCGGAGAATCCCACACGGTAGAATTCATATCACATAGGTGGTGGGAATACACATAGAAGCATAACCATTAGGAACCACACATACAGATCACGGAGACCTAATATAGATATACATATTGAGAACATAGGGGGTAGCGACATACACATTACTAGTCAAACACATAGAAAGGTTTTTCATGATTGACAATGGGAAGTAAATCTTCAAAAGAGGTTCCTAATTTACGGAGATGAGCTATATGGAGTTAAAAGATAAGAGAAACATTTATTTTGGTCCAAAATGGAGAAAGAAGTATGGACGTTTAAATGCTAGAAAAAAAGAATCTATGATAAAACAGATACATAAGGAATGTAGAAAGGATGAGAATAAGCAGCGAAAAGAGGGTTTAAACACTGCTAGAATCTGGCTTTCAGAAGCCAGAAAGAGAGTAGAAGGGGATAGGAAGAGGATCCCAGACAGCCAGGAAAGGAAAGACATAGTGAGTCAAGGAACGCCGCCTCCGCTCCCTCAGCCGAGAAAGTCAACCAATTGGGTGGGGTTCAAAACTATATCCTTCTCTGGTGGACCAAGCATGGAGGGGAAACCCCGATGACGAGGTGGTGGTGTCTCGGAGAAGGGTGCAATTGCCGCTCCAGGCTGAGCCTCCCCCAGCTTATGATCGGGGTGTGAATAGTGCAGAACCACGCAGAGAGAGAGAGAGAAATGGAGAGGAGCAGGAGCAAATCACGGCAGCAGGAAGTTGGAGATGGAAAGGGCATGGGCCGAGACCCAGGCAGTGCAGGATCAAGACAGGTAGGGAAATATCAGGCACATTCTCCAAAACAGAACCGATCAGGGCTAGCCAGGAGAGTGGCAGATGTAGAAGAAAAGGTAGAACCAAGCCAGGCATGGATAGTACAGATCAGATTGCCAGTTCTCTCGGCACTCCCGAGACAGGTAGGAAAGGGAGAGAATTCCAGGAGCAAAGGTTCCACCGGTGTAGGCGAGAGAGGAAAAGAGGTGAAGTGTTTTAATTGTCAGAAGACAGGGCACTTCGCGAGGGAATGCGCAGCCACATGCTATCATTGTGGGAGAAAGGGACACAATCATCGCGATTGCCAAAAGATAGAAAACGTGACCGCGATTGCAAAAACAAACTATAGGAAAAAAGAGAGGCGCCCAAAACCTGACAACAGGAGGAGGATGAGTCCTGACTAGGTTCTGGACAGACAGGAGAGGAGAACGAGCTAAATACTAAATGTGAGGTATTTGAGTTAGCTCAGATATAACTAAAGTCTTTCATCTGAACAAGTAATACATTTGCGACCGTAAAAAAGTGTTATATTTAGTAATGGTTAACAGAAATAATCTACAGTATAATAGCTATCAATAGATCTGATTGGAAACTGGCCTATTGGAAATTGGTCTATTAACTATAACAGAGTGTTTGTACATGATTATGGCAGGGAGAGACTAACCTTAAAATACCGTGTGTGATGTGAATGGGTGTAGGAACAATCAATGAGATTGCAAACATCTCACTGGGATTTATTTGTATAGAAATGTTCTGAAAAGCCCTGGATTTTGAAAAAATTCCTGATGAGGAATGATCAACCTCATCATGAATGTTGAAGAAATCAGGAGAATTTCACTTTAACATTTGTGAGAAATACCATTCTCTATCTAAATTGTACTATTACTTTAGGAGATTATTGTTATCTCCTAAGGAAATTTAGAATATGTTTACTACTTGTGATGGATGCAAAAACGGGTACATTGCAGATATTGACATAGATGGCAGAGTAGGGCCATAAAGTAAGGAAAAGGAAATTGTAACAGTTTTGGCAATCTGAAGTTATCTATCTAGGGTACACCCTCACTCAGGAAGGCCGCACGCTAAATTTAATTAGTGAGTAGGCCATCCTGGAGGCGCCAAAACCTTTGACTAAGAAACAAATGATGAGTTTCTTGGGTGTAGGGCGTGGGTCCCACATTTTGCTTTATATACTGGGAAAGTTAGTGATCTGATCTATGGTAGGGCTATGACAGCCAAAGATAAAATTGAATGGACCTTTAAGGTTGAAGGGCAATATGTTAAGATTAAACAGCTGGTGGTATCAGATATGGTTTTAGCATTCCCTAGATATGACCGTCCGTTTGTAACTGAGATGGAGAAAGTTGTGTTCCATAAGCCTGATTTTACAGATAACCATTGAGAAATTACTTATAGTTGGGTCTTCAAGGTAGAATTCAGACTACTCTGTGCAGCAGGTAGAAATTGAGGCCCTTATGAGGACATGTATGTTGGGTAAAGGGAAAAGGGTTGCCATTCATACAGATAGCGCTTGTGCAGCTCGATGGAGAAATAGGGGGATGGTAACTACAGCTAATTTTATATTGTTAGAGGCAGTTCTCCTACCAGACAAAGTATCTGCAATGGAGACAGGAGGGCAGATGAGGAAGCGAAGACAGTTAGTCTTACGTCATTGCTACACAGACTCACACTTGAAAGAGGAAGTGAACAAAGGTTCTACTCTGCTAAAAGATAGCCGAGATAGGGCACCAGTTTTAGATTAAATAAGTGGGAGCAGCTAGGAGCAGTTAGTAAGGAAGAAATTTGGAAAAAAAAGAAATTTACCAATTTTGGCTAAGTAAAGCTAGTGGTTTTTGTTGTTTTAGAGATGCAGTAGTTTGATACAGGGGCAGAGCCTTGTATCAAAAGGAGGGATATGGTAGAGTATATATGGTAGAGTATGGTAGAGATGAATAGTATAGAGATGATTGTTAGATATGGTAGAGATTGTTCGACAACATAAATTACTTTGAATAAAAAATTTAAAAAAAATAATTGAGCTCACCAGGAGCAAAGGAAAGAAACAGTGTTTAAATTGTTATTGTATTATAGGACACATTAATTCTATGATTAAAAGTAGGTTAAGATAGACACACCTGAGTACAGGATGAAATTAGAGTTAGGAAGATACAGTAGCAGATCACATGAGAAGTTGTTTGCTAACCACACCTGTGTGTCAGAGATTTTATGCCCAACAGAAGAACTACAGAAGGAGGTGAGCATACAAACCAGCCTGGTGACTGGGTGTGGGTCCAGTCTCTGGAGAAAAAGGACTGGAAGCAGCCCCCGTTGGGAAGGTCCCTACCAGGTTATGTTGGAACACAGCCTTTGCCATTAGAATATCAGAAAGAGCAACCTGGGTCAACGTTACCCACTGCAGAAAGGTAGGAACACATACAAACACCGTGGAACACACGCAGAGTTAGAGAGCAGAACTGGACCAATAGGGTCTGGGGTTCACCTCTGTTAACGAAGATTTCCTATCCCGACCTATCATCACTGTAGTGTGTTCCCTAGAGGTGTGAGTATGGGGTGGTACCTAGCAGACTTGCTAAGGGCAGGAGAGGGTTGGCGGTTTTTTGGGATATGGGGAACCTCGAGCTGCATCATAGTTTTGATTATCTTTTTATACATCATTATTCAACATAAATTATATGTCGCTGACGGGTTTAATAAGTAAAAGACAAGTTATATAATACCCGACCCTCATGAATAAGAAGGAGATAAAGAAGGAGTCCAAATAGGTGATGAGGTAAGATTTAAGGTAAATATTAAACATTTCCCTAAATGATTCGGGACTTTGTGATACCTTTATATTTCTGTTTGGAACCCACTTCATCTTGTTCCTGGCCTAGGTAATTAAACATACTTGGGGACCGGGGTATGTGAACGGAAGTGATCCCGATGGGGTTTTAAACAAAGTTTGGATATTAATGACTGTAGAGTAGATGTAGTAGTAACCCTCCAACGAGTCACAGAACGGACACGGAATGAAAGCATTGGGCTCAAGCTGATGATTATGGACACGATTTTTCCTGTTTACTAATCCAGTCGGTAGAGGCCAACTTCACGAAGGACCCAGGTCTTGTAGTGGATCTCAATAGATGTGTCTGTGGTTAATGTAACTGATTTTGGTTCAGAAGTATAGGAGAAAATTCTCAACCTCACAGCTCCTATAACTGATGTGTGGGGGACTGGTACCAATAGAGGAGGCCTAAGACAGGCTATTACCTAAAAGGTAATATTGGTCCAACCAGTTAGGATTAGTCATCAGAGGCCAGTTCTGGATGGGATAACTAGAAAAATGAGAAATATAGGTTCTGATGCAGGTAGTTCTATTTGGATGGATGCCATAGGCATCGCCAGATAAGTTCCAGACGAATACAAAGCTATAAATCAGATTGGGGAGGGTTTTATCACTACATTCTTCTGGTAGGTAACGATAAATAAAAATGTCGATTGGATCAATTATATATTATAATGAAAGAGGATTTGTGAGTAAGACTAGAGATGCAGTGATGGGAATCTCTGAACAATTATCCGCCACCTCCCTCATGACCTGGCAAAATAGGTTGGCTCTAGATGTGTTAATTGGCTGAAAGGGTGGCGTCTGCAGAATGGTAGGGGAGACATTGTTGTATTGTTGTCCTGACAGCAATGCCCCAGATGGTACAGTTACTAGAGCTCTGGCGGGACTGACAGCCTTGAATTGTTTGGGTAGAGTATTCAGGGGTTAATACCTCTGTGACCGGAATGGTTTGACAATATGTTTGGACAATGGAAAAATGTTATGATTACTGTGTTGTGGGCAACTTTTACCTGTATGACTGTGTTAGGACTATGTGGGTGTTGTGTGTTTCCGTGTGTGAGAGGTTTAATCTCCAGGACTCTGGAGAAATCAATGACTCAACAGATGGTGAGATACGCCAGATTCGAGCTCTGATCAATGGAACGAGATGGACGTGCCTCCTGACCTGGTGGATGACAACTGTCCCTTTGTTTATGAAGAACCCATGTTTAATGAGACAATTTTAAATTTTTAGATTTGAATAATGTTTATACTGTTTCTTTTCATGATGATCATAACGAAAATCCTAACTAGAAGAGTTATGATTGGATAGGCCTAGAACAGTTATTAATGTGGAGGAGATGTAAATACATATATTGGTATTGTATTGTGTGTATAATATTTAGTCAAAGGGTGGATTGTTATGAATAAATTCATATGATTTATGTTTAATGACTAAATTATTATATGTTTAAAATAATATGTTTAAGTAATTACTAAGAATGTTATTTTCCTGTAAATATATGTAATAGGTGTTAGAGGAATAGGTCTAGAACTTTTTAGGAGACTAAGACATCGTGTTACTATTTTGCAACCTAAGCAGGATGGAGTTGAGATAACAGGAAAACTGTTATCAGACGATTTATAACGGGACCCTATAACAGGAAACGGTTTCTTCACCCAGGGAGGGGAGAAACGGTCATAAAGCTGGTACAAGTGATAAGATGTAAGTTGTAAAACGCAGCCCATCTAAAGTGGGGTGGAGTTAAATTGTATGTATATATAAAGGACTGTGTTCTTATTGTGATTTAGAATTCTCGGTGAATAAACATTTGACATAATGATCTCTGCAGCTGGGTCTCTGTCTGTTTCATCTTAACCAAAGCTTTACGACTTTTGGGTTACAGACAGAGTAGGTCAATTAAAGTTCAGTTTGTGAACATTAAGAACAAAATTTCTATAACAGTGGCCACACGGGTTATTAACACAGTCCGGCCTGGGTGGCCACATGGGTTATTAACACAGTCCGGCCTGGGTGGCCACACGGGTTATTAACGCAGGAACTTAATGTATCCGGCCTTGGTGGCCACACCGGTTATTAAAGTCCAAAAAAGGAGGAGAGGGAAGCATAAAATAGAGATGGGAGATAGAAGATATTAACATCAACTGAGTCCCAAGAAACAACAGAAAAATAGCTTATAGTTGTAAACGGGTGAGACCTAATGTCCGATTGTAAGTCACCTCTATAGATAAAGTTTCCAGACCGGAGAATCCCACATGGTAGAATACATATCACATAGACTGTGGGAATATACATTAGAACATAATTAGAGTAATTTGATAACGTTAGGAACCACACACATAGATCATGGAGACCTAATACACATATATTGGGAACATAGAGGGTCAGCCTAGCACACACACATAGGGGGTAGTGACATACACATTACGTGTGAAACACATAGGGATAAGGTTGATTATTAAGAGGGGATATAAAATAAGTAGATGTGGAAACAATGTGAAGAAACAACATGGGATTTAAAATAGGTAGTGTGAGAAATAACGGTCCTTTAACTGGTTTCATGAAATTAGAGTCTTCATAAGCCTCTGGGTTACTGGTTGGATGATATATATGACTCAATATTATATTTCATCCTAAGTTTGCTCAAGAAGCACACCTAACAATAAGATCCACATAGGATGGGGGTTATAGAATAATTAAGCGAGTATTTAAATGTGTATAAACCCTACCTAGGCGTCTGTAAGGAGACTATCAAAATATATTTGTAATATCAACAATGGGCAGTAAATCTTCAAAAGAGGTTCCCAAATTTACGGGAGATGAGCACTATATGGAGTTAAAAGATAAAATAAACATTTATTTTGGTCCAAAATGGAGAAAGAAGTATGGATTTGATAGACATCTAGATGTAGAAAAGCTAGAATTGAGTTTAAAAGAAAAGGTAGAACCAAGTCAGACATGGATAGTACAGATCAGATTGCCAGTTCTATTGACGCTCCCGAGACAGGCAGGAAAGGGAGAGAATTCCGGGAACAAATGTTCCACCGGTGTAGGTGAGAAAGGAAAAAGGGTGAAGTGTTTTAATTGTCAGAAGACAGGTCACTTCGCGAGGGACTGTCCAGCCCCCAGCGATTATTGTGGGAGGAAGGGACATATTCGCCGCAATTGCAAGAAGAAAGGAAAAGGGAAAGAATGACCAACACAGTCCAGAAAGAGAAGCATGGAATTATTATGAATATCACAGTATAATGATGTGGTTTGGAAATAGTTATTGTAAAACCATGGAGTTGCTAAAAGAAGTGCACGTAAATTCTACCAATTCGTCGTGAATAAATGATTAGTGAGGAGCCTAACTAGCTTTGCGAGGTGAGTAGGTTGAAGATGTATTTTCTTGTATCTAGAAATAACGTTAGCTAAATGAGTTAGCCACGATTAGCTTAGGTGTTTGACCGCCATGTGGGAAAAATAGTAGGAATTATAATTTAGAGAGTTTGAATTAACTAGTTCATTAGTGGATATTACGTTTAAAATGGATATTAACGTTGTATTTCGCCACATTCGAACCATCGCTAAAAGTTTAGATTTGACGTTCAATGTTGATAAAATATGTATGCTATGTGGTAGAGCAGAAACACGAGGAGTTATGGCTTTGGTAAAGTACTAAGAACCATGCGACTCAAGAAAAACTTCAGTCTCTGTTTTTCTAATTCGAAATAAATGCATATAATTGAGACATTGGAGGAGGATATAATAACTAATTAAAGTGGCCTCCCTGTAAAAAGCAGAAATAGGTTTGTTTTAACTATATTTAACAAATAAAAAAAATTAAACTGGTAACAAATGTTAGCAAAAAGAGAGGTGGTTGGAAGCAAGTAATTAGTGGGATGATTAAAAGTAAAGGTATGAATAAAACATTACTATTGTTTGACAATCAAGCTGATAAGGCAGCACCAACTTTTTGAAGGTCCAACATTTGTTAACATCTTAGGGAGCGGTGGGGCGCTACCAGGTGAAATGCAAGGCGCCAAATTCAAAATCCAAAAGTTGAATTATTAAACATGCATCAATATACAAGTGTTGCATAGTCATCAAAAGCTCTGCTTCTTGGCAATATCACAGCGTTGTCAGATTTCAAAAAGGCTTTACGGCAAAAGCACCACATTTGATTGTTTGAGGGTAGCACCTAACATATTTTTCCCATTACCATGAATTCATAAGCCTTCACGGTTCACAGAAAACACATTTCACAGCGAAAACAAATCAATTACCTTTTGAAGAACTTCTGTTGAGGGCTTCCCAAGTGTCCAACGAAGACAATCCATGGTTCTTTTGTTAGAAAAGTAATGTATTATATCCATAAATCTCCGTTTGGTTGGTGCGTTATAATGAGAAAATAGAGCGACTCCTCCATTGAAACGTGAAGAGAACTCGTTCAACTTATCCCTATAAACTTGTCCAAGAACAATCAAACATAATTTTAAATGTATCCTTAGGAACACTTTTATGTATAAATAGTATAATATTTCAACCGGAATATAAACTGGGCGATAAGAAAGGAAAAAAACAAATTCCTCTGGTTTTTGCCTGCCATATCTGTTCTGTTATACTCACAGACAAAATGTTAACAAATTCAGAGTGTTTCCTATCCAATGGTACTAAATATGTGCATATCCTATTTTCTGGGCCTGAATGGGAGGCATTTTACTTTATGGAAACGCCAGGCTCTCCAAAACGGTCACCTCTCCAAAACGGTCACCTAGTTTTGCATTTGACTAAACTAATGCAAAGGTTAAACTGATAGGATTACTGGAAAGGTCCTCTGGGATTGGTTAGTTTAAAGTAAGGTCAATTCCACTTAATGGAAAACTATATTATATGATGAATTTTGAATATAGTGCTTGCTTTCAGGAAAAATGGAAGTAAAATACGTGTGTATGTATGTTAATTAAGGGAGACAATAGATAATGGTTAACAGAAATAATCTACTGTATAATAGCTATCAAATGTACTGATTGGAAATTGGTCTATTAACAATAACATAGTGTTTGTACATGATTATGGCAGTGAGAGACCAACTATATAATACTGTGTGTGTGTGTGATGTGAATGGGTAGGAATGTCTAAGTGGGGCAGGGAAGTGTCTGGACATTTCTGTTTGATTTCAACATATGGTTTAACACACACACCCAAGTACACACAGACAATCAATGCGATTGCGGAGGTCTCACTGAAGTGTGGGATTTAATTAGTATAGAACTGTTTCGAAAATCCCTGAATAGTTGAACAATTCCTGGTGAAAACTGATCACTTTCAAAAGAAATTGGAAAAAACAGGAGAATTTCATTTTTAAAAAAAATTGTGAGAAACACTATTTTATATCCAAATTGTACTATTACTTTAGGAGATTATTATTATCTCCTTGGGAAATTATATGGATAGTGTTTGGGAAATAGAGCCTTGTTCAGTCTGCATATAGGAGTAGAGAGAGAGTTTTGGGCTGAACACACGTGTGTTAGAACATGCAGTTAGACAACCATCAGGATTGTTCTAAGGCAGTAGGGAGTATATGCGGTGAAAAGGGTAGGCGCCCATCGCCAGACAGTGTAGATGAGGAGGATAAGATAGATACTGAATTACTAGGTATTTGAGTTAGCTACAGTAGATTTGGCTCTAGCAAAGGAACAGAAACCATTTTTAACATTGTTCTGACTCATGAGGCTTCAGGGGGGGAAGCAATGGTACCGGTGCTAAATTCCAAGTTGTGTCCCGTTCACCTATTGGGAAGGGATGTGATGACACTTTTGAATATAGCTGTACCACCCACTGAAAGGGGCATGAAGGCCCACATAGTTAAGAACAACATGGTCATCTGTGGGGACAGCGAACCTTGTTGCTGGTATAGTCAGGACTTAGTCAGAACGGTGGGAGAGTATGGGTTATTGGGTATCAAAGGGAAAGAAGATTAATGACTCGGTATCCGTGGAGGGAGGGGTTGCGCACAGCCCATCCGCAGACAGATACCGTAGGAAGTTTTGTTTGGCATTCCCTAGATATGACTGTTCGTTTACTCAGACTGTGGACTGTAGGGAGGGGGTCATGACGTCAGCTTTGACCTAGAAACAGGGGGGAAGAAGGATAAGCCAGTGGCTTGTTACTCCTCTCCTTTGGATAAGGTGGAGTCGTTTGTGTCTTGTATGATTTATATTGTTAGACATGCCAAATTTTGACTATTGGGAGATGTGCTACTCTGGACACCTCCACCCTTATTCTAATAGCTACTGATGGGAGCCCACATTTATTGTGTAACTGAGAAGGTTGTGTTGCATAGGCCTGATTTGACAGATTTGCCATTAACAGATGGAGGAATTACTAAGTTTATAGATGAGTCTTCAAGGTAGAACTCAGATGTTTCGAATACAACTGGGTATGATGTTGTTACTCTTACTAAAAACTTAGAGGCTGAATCACGACCTAGTCACTATTCTGTGCAGCAGGCAGAAATTGATTTACTTGTTATGATTTCTCCATTTCTATATATGGTAGAGCCATTTTTAGAAATGGTAGTGTTTTGATACAGGGGCAGAGCCGTGTATCAACAGGAGGGATATGGTAGAGATGATTGTTAGATGGTAGAGATGATTGTTAGATATGATAGAGATTGTTAGACAACACAAATTACTTAATACAATTTTTTGTTAATTCATTTTTTGTTGGAAATGGAAAGAACTGAGAGAGGCTGGACTGAGGAAAGAAACAGTGTTTAATTATTATTGTATTATAGAACGCATCAATTCTATGATTAAAAGTAGGTTAAGATAGACACACCTGAGTACAGGATGATCACATGAGAAGTTGTTTGCTAACCACACCTGTGTGTCAGAGATTTTATGCCCAACAGAAGAACTATAGAAGGAGGTGAGCCATACGATCCAGCCTGGTGACTGGGTGTGGGTCCAGTCTCTGGAGAAAAAGGACTGGAAGCAGCCCCGTTGGGAAGGTCCCTACCAGGTTATGTTGGTCACAGCCTTTGCCATCAGAATATCAGAAAGAGCAACCTGGGTCAACGTTACCCACTGCAGAAAGGTAGGAACACATACAAACACCGCGGAGCACACACAGAGTTAGAGAGCAGAACTGGACCGATAGGGTCTGGGGGTCGCTTCTGTTAACGAAGATTTCCTACCCCGACCTATCATCACTGTAGTGTGTTCACTAGAGGTGTGAGTATGGGGTGGTACCTAGCAGACTGGCTAAGGGCATGAGAGGGTTGGCGGTTTTTGGGATATGGGGAACCTTGACCTGCATCATAGTTTTGATGATCTTTTTTATATATCCTGATTCAACACCTCCAGTATAAATTATATGATGTCGCTGACAGGTTTAAGAAGTAAAAGACAAGTTATATAATACCCAACCCCTCATGAATAAGAAGGATATAAAGAAGGAGTCCAAATAGGTGATGTAAATATTAAAAATTTCCCTAATAGAGCAGGAATATGGCTGCATAATAAATCATATAAGAATATTCGGGACTTTGTGATACCTTTATATTTCTGTTTGGGACCCACTTCATCTTGTTCCTGGCCTAGGTAATTAAACATACTTGGGGACTGGGGTATGTGAATGGAAAGTGATCCTGATGGAGTTTTAAACAAAGTTTGGATATTAATGACTATAGAGTAAATGTAGTAGTAACCCTCCAAAGAGTCACAGAAATAGAGACGGAATGAAAGTATTGGGCTTATGCTGATGATTATGGACACGATCTTTCCTGTTCATTATTCCAGTCGGTAGAGACCAACTTCACGAAAGACCCAGGTCTTGTAGTGGATCTCAATAGATGTCTATCAATGTGACTGATTTGGGTTCAGAAGTATAGGAGAAAATTCTCAACCTTACAGATTCTATAACTGATGTGTGGTGGGCTTGTACCAATAAAGGAGGCCTCTGACAGGCATTACCTAAAGGGTGGAGGGGCTCTTGTGTTCTGGTATTATTGGTCCAACCAGTTAGGATTAGACATCAGAGGCCAGTTCTGGACGGGATAACTAGAAAAAGGAGAAATATAGATTCTAATGTAGGCAGTTCTATTTGGATGGATGTCATAGGCATCGCCAGAGAAGTTCCAGACGAGTATAAAGCTATGAATCAGATTGGGGAGGGTTTTATCACTACGTTCTTCTGGTGGGTAATGATAACTAAAAATGTTGTTTGGATCAATTATATGTATTATAATCAACAAGGATTTGTGAATAAGACTAGAGATGCAGTGATGGGAATCTCTGAACAATTATCCGCCACGTCCCTCATGACCTGGCAAAATAGGTTGGCTCTAGATGTGTTATTGGCTGAAAGGGTGGCGTATGCAGAATGGTGGGGGAATAATGTGCTGTACCTTCATCCAAAATAACACAGCTCCAGACGAATCAGTGACCAAGGCCATGGCTGGTTTAACCACACTAGCCCACGAATTAGCTGAGAACTCTGGGGTAGATACTTCTCTGATGAGTTGGTTTGACAATATGTTTGGACAATGGAAAAATGTTATGATTACTGTGTTGTGGGCAACTTTCACCTGTATGACTGTGTTAGTTCTGTGTGGGTGTTGTGTGATTCCGTGTGTGAGAGGTTTAATTTCCAGGACTCTGGAGAAATCAATGACACAACAGATGGTGAGATACGGACCAATTCCGAGCTCTGACCAGGGGAATGATGAATACATGCCTCATGACCCTCTAGATGGCTCCAGTTCCTTTACTCATGAGGAACCCATGTTTGATGAGACAATTTTCAATGTTTAGATTAGACCTTAAATGTTATGCTGTTTCTTTTCATGAAGATCATAATGAAAATCCTACCTAGAAGAGTTATGAATGGATATAGACAGTAATTGATGAGGATCAGATGTAAATACATGTATCGGTTTTGTGTAATCGTTATGTGTGACAATGATAATTCTAATCAAAATAGATGTGGTGTTATTTCTTTATAGTTTGTTTCTTTTTGGTGTGGTGTCATTATTGATTCTAATCGATATAGAGGGGTGTTTGTGTGTTAAAATTTAGTCAAAAGGGTGGATTGTTATAGATTTTATGGTTAATGACTAAATGTTTGTACATCTAAGAATATTCCATTCTGAAAATGTATGCAATAGAGATAGGGTTATAAGACAAATGGTAGTCCAATTGATGTGTGTGTCTATAAATGAATATTGTGTAGAGAGTGGAACAGGATGGTACGACTTGTGAGAAGAAGTCTGTGAGAACAAAGCATTCTTAGTTCTAATCGGACATATGTGGGAAGGCTTCTGGTCCTAGGGACGGGAGGGACGGTTAGGAGCTGTCCAAGGTTGACTTATGTTGCAAAGAATTGTGATAAGGAATGAATGGGTATTGTGGGAAAACACTATTTCCTGGAAAGGGTGGGGAATATGGTGGGGCCTTTGTATTTTTGTATTTCAACATTGTACAGTATAAAAGACTGTGTACACCTTTTAAAATCAGAGCTCTCCTGAATTAAACAATTTACATTTGACCATTGTAGATTGGGCCTCTGTCTCATTTCAACCAGTATCTTACAAATACTGGGTAACAGACAGAGTTTGTTAAATTGAAGTTCAGTTTGTGAACATTGAGCACAACATTTCTATAACACTGTCTTGCAGGAAATCACGCACAGAACGAGCAGTATGGCTGGTGGCATTGTCATGCTGGAGGGTCATGTCAGGATGAGCCTGCAGGAAGGGTACCACATGAGGGAGGAGGATGTCTTCCCCTGTAACGCACAGCGTTGAGATTGCCTGCAATGACAACAAGCTCAGTCCGATGATGCTGTGACACATCGCCCCAGACCATGATGGACCCTCCACCTCCAAATCGATCCCGCTCCAGAGTACAGGCCTCGGTGTAACGCTCATTCCTTCGACAATAAACACGAATCCGACCATCATCCCATGTGAGAAAAAAACCAGACTCGTCAGTGAAGAGCACTTTTTACATCAGTTGTCTGAGCAGCTAACCGATCGCTGCAGCTGTACAAAGTCCATCTGTAAATAGCCCACCCAATCTAACTACCTCATCCCCATTTTATTTACTTTTCTGCTCTTTTGCACACCAGTATCTCTACTTGCACTTCATCATCTGCTAAATTGTAATTACTTCGCTACTATGGCCTATTTATTGCCTACCTCCTCACGCCATTTGCACACACTGTATATAGACTTTCTTTTTTTTCTTCTATTGTGCTATTGACTGTACACTTGTTTATTCCATGTGTAACTCTGTGTTGTTGTTTGTGTCACACTGCTTTGCTTTATCTTGGCCAGGTCGCAGTTGTAAATGAGAACTTGTTCTCAACTAGCCTACCTCGTTAAATAAAGGTGAAATAAAAAAAAATTAAAAGAGCACTTTTTGCCCATAGGCGACATTTTTGCATGTGATATCTGGTGAGGACCTGCCTTACAACAGGCATACACGCCCTCAGTCCAGCCTCTCTCAGCCCATTGCAGACAGAGCACTGAAGGAGGGACTGTGCGTTCCTGGTGTGACTCAGGCAGTTGTTGTTGCCGTCCTGTACCTGTCCCGCAGCTGTGATGTTTGGATGTACCGATCCTGTGCAGGTGTTGTTATACATGGTCTGCCACTGCGAGGACGATCAGCTGTCAGTCTTGTCTCCCTGTAGTGCTGTCTTAGGCATCTCACAGTACGGACATAGCAGTTCATTGCCCGGGCCACATCTGCAGTCCTCATGCCTCCTTGCAGCATGCCTAAGGCACGTTCACGCAGATGAGCAGGGACCCTGGGCATATTTCTTTGGGGTTTTTTCAAAGTCAGTAGAAAGGCCTCTTTAGTGTCCTAAGTTTTCATAACTGTGACCTAAATTGTCTACCGTCTGTAAGCTGTTAGTGTCTTAACGATCGTTCCACAGGTGCATGTTCATTAATTGTTTATGGTTAATTGAACAAGCATGGGAAACAGTGTTTAAAGCCTTTACAATGAAGATCTGTGAAGTTATTAGAATTTTTACAAATTATCTTTGAAAGACAAGGTCCTGAAAAAGGGACATTTCTTTTTTTGCTGAGTTTGTGCCCCCCATTGTCCTTGTCGGTTATTGTTATTGTTCCCTTGTCCGTTGGTCTTGTGAGAACCTATGTTTGTTGTTTCGGCTTTCGTGCTACGTGTATTGTGCACTTGTTATTTTGGGTCTCATTCCGTGTAATTATTAGAGGTTAAACCTCACTCTTTTGTTTGGGTTACAGCCATGTGTATTTTATATACATGTTTGTTTTGAGCTTGGTCCTCGAGCCTTTTTCATGTTTTATTTTTGGGTGGAGTAATAAAATCCCCCTATTACGTACTCTTGCGCCTGTCTCAGATCATTATACAACGTGACAGAATAACCGACCAAAGGGACGGAGCCAGCAGTAAAGGCCGTGCTATCGACCATCGTAGAGGCAGTCCAGCATCACAAGGATTGTCTCTCCAGATGCTGCAGCGCCATGGACAGCGTGCTGGCAACCATCCTGCGCTTGGAGGGGAATGTGCAGTCCTTCTGGTCTCCAGCACTGGTTCCGGCACCAGCCCCCACACCACGACCTCCCTCCAACCCATCTGAGCCAACCCGCGTAATACCCCTGTTCATCCCGGAGCGCTTTGACGGCACGGCAGCGAGATGCAAGGGATTCCTTCTGCAATGCGACCTGTACCTCACTTCGCTACACCGAGGCTGTCTCCGGGAGAGACAGGGTTGCCACCGTCATCTCGGCACTGACCGGACGGGCCCTGGACTGGGGAGCGGCGGTCTGGGAAACGGGCGGGCACGAGGTCGAGTCCTACAAGCGCTTCACCCTCTTCCACTCTGTGTTTGATAATCCTGTGGAGGGCCGAGAGGTGGGTGAGCACCTACTCCAACTTTACCAGGGATCTAGGACCACCTCAGAGTTCGCCCTGGAGTTCCGGACCATCACGGCCTCCACTGGATGGAACGAGTTGGCTCTGGTCACCGTGATCCGCAGCAGACTGCGGTGGGAGGTACAGATGGAGTTATCCTGCCGTGATGACAACCTGTCACTCGACCAGCTCATCAGCATGGCGATTCATTTGGACAACCTCCTGCGGTCCTGACGAAGACCTGTGCGGAATCCAGAGCCCATGGCTACACCTGCGTGGCCAGAGCCGATGGAGGTGGGTTTTGCACGTTTGCCAGAGGCAGAGCGTAGGAGAAGGAGGAATCTGGGCCTCTGCTCCTATTGTGGGGAAAAGGGGTCATTTCTCCCCGACCTGCCCTCTATCCAAAAATAGGCGAGGAGGTGACAAGCCAGGGAATTCTCCTACTCCAACCCAGGAGTGTCAGGAGAGGTGTCTTGCGGTGTCTGTCAACACCACTATGTGGAAAGTCCGGACCACGCCCCTCAAGTGGAGTTACCAGAGGAATACCAGGATCTGCACCGGGTTTTCTCTAAGACCCAGGCTACATGCCTGCCTCCTCATCGCCCCTGGGACTGTGCCATTGACCTGCTGTCTAATGCAGCCCTCCCGAGAGGACACGTCTATCCCCTCTCCTGTGCGGAGATCGAGGGAATAGAGACCTCCTACGTACAGGGGAGCCTCCACCAGAGGTTTATCCGCCCCTCTACGTTGCCAGCCTCAAGCTTATTTTTCGTTAAAAAGAAAGATGCGCCCCTGCGTTGATTATCAAACTCTAAATAAAGCCACCATCAAGTTCAGCTATTCTTTATACCTCATCCCAACCATGGGCAAATTGTGCGCCGCCCTATGGGACCCCCGGTCACGGCCGGTTGTGACACAGCCTGGGAATGAACCCGGTTCTGTAGTGACACCTTAGACTGAGTCCTATATCGACATAACCTGAAAGGCCGCTCAGCAAGGAAGAAGCCACTGCTCCAAAACCACCATTAAAAAAGCCAGACTACGGTTTGCAACTGCACATGTGGACAAAGATCGTACTTTTTGGAGAAATGTCTTCTGGTCTAATGAAACAAAAATAGAACTGTTTGTCCATAATGACCATCGTTATATTTAGAGGACAAAGGGGGAGGCATGTTGTGGGGGTGCTTTGCTGCAGAAGGGACTGGTGCACTTCAAAAAATAGATGGCATCATGAGGGAGGAAAATTATGTGGATATATTGAAGCAACATCAAGACATCAGTCAGGAAGTTAAATATTGGTTGCAAATGGGTCTTCCAAATGGACAATGACCCCAAGCATACTTCCAAAGTGGCAAAGTGGCAAAATGGCTTAAGGACAACAAAGTCAAGGTATTGGAGTGGCCATCACAAAGCCCTGACCTCAATCCTATAGAACATTTGTGGGCAGAACTGAAAAAGCGTGTGCGAGCAAGGAGGCCTACAAACCTGACTCAGTTACACCAGCTCTGTCAGGAGGAATGGGCCAAAATTCACCCAACTTATTGTGGGAAGGTTGTGGAAGGCTACCCGAAACGTTTGACCCAAGTTAAACAATTTAAAGGCAATGCTACCAAATACTAATTGAGTGTATGCAAACTTCTAACCCACTGGGAATGTGATAAAATAAATAAAAGCTGAAATAAATCATTCTCTCTACTATTATTCTGACATTTCACATTCTTAAAATAAAGTGGTGATCCTAACTGACCTAAGACAGGGAATTTTTACTAGGATTAAATGTCAAGAATTGGGAAAACTGAGTTTAAATGTATTTGGCTAAGGTGTATGTAAACTTCTGACTTCAACTGTATATATGTGTTGAATCCTTACTGACTCAAGATATGTCAGCTATACATTTTTTATTAATTTGCAAACATTTCTAAAAACATAATTCCCCTTTGACATTATGGGGTATTGTGTGTAGGCCAGTGACACAAAATAAATTCAGGCTGAACACAACAAAAAGTCAAGGGGTATGAATAGTTTCTGAAGGCACTCTAAGTGCAATAGTGGTGAGTGAGGAAAGAGAGAGAGAAGTGAGAAAAGAGAGAAAGATGGCCTATGATACATTATCAGTAATTTCAGCTCATTTCATCTGTCTGCACCGATGGAAAATCCTCGAATTCATGTCATAACGTCTGCGCACACACAAACATACTCAAACACACACAAACATGCATTTTAGTAATTTAGCAGATGCAAAGCTGAGCTGATTGCAGAGTCCATAATACAAAACACACACACCCACACAGTTCATCCCCCTCCAGTCCATCCCCCTCCTTAAGCCAGCTTGGTGATTTTGACTGGCAGCCTAATAGGGTAGTTCTGATCCAGAGCCCAGGGCCTGAGTCTCTAACAGGGGAAAGATTCTTATCTGCAAACCCACTGTGTGGATGTGTATGGGTGTGTGTGTGTGTATGTATAGCAGGGGCACAACTGGAAATGCTGCCCGATGCAGATTTGCTTAGTTGATCTGGTGGCGATCAGATTCATTGGCTTTCCAACAGGGACACCGAATTAACATAATCCCTACCCCCAGAGTCATCTGCCAATCAAAAGCCACCACCTTTAAAACATGCATCATCAGACATCATCAGACAGACATAGAGAGCTTGTTAAAGCCTTGATCCTCAGACATGCTCCATATGGCAGCCAATTAGCTCCTGTAGTGGTAGACCTCATAGACACACACACTTACACGTCTTCATGCACATGCACATACGTAAACCTGTCCACTGACACATATACCCAGCAGAGAACGAACACAAAGACACACATACTGTACATGTCGACTGATATACACACCCGCCCAATGCTGCACGTAGGTATACATGCACTCACCTACATCCACACACAGACACAAACACACAGACGTTGAGTTGTGGTGAGGCTACCTTGGACAAGCAGGCGTGTGGTGTGGACCATCTCCCCCTGGATGCTGTAGGCTCGGCAGGTGTACGCCCCTCTGTCCTCGCGGCTGACCAACAGTACCGTCAGACTCCCATCAGACACCTGGGGAGGGAGAGGACACCTTAAAATAATTATTACTGATTGAATACTGTACTTTCTGATTTTACTTCTTGGCATAGGGTACCATCAATATGGCCGCCGGTCCACTAAACAGGGAACATTGACTTTAATAGGGATTGACATTCTAGAAGAGATTCTATGACAGACATTGGACATTCACATTCACTTACACATTTTGGATCACTATCTGTACAACAATAAAGCACTGAAATTGGCACAAAATAACACCCATGTTACAAAATACAAAAGCCCATGTTCTGGTGTAGGCTAGCCTGTGTTGGGTTGGTGTGGGCTTGGTGTGGTCTAGCCTGTGTAGGGCTGGTGTGGGCTTGGTGTGGGATAGCCCGTTGGTCTTGGTGTGGGCTAGCCCCTGTTGGGCTGATGTGGGATTGGTGTGGGCTAGCCTGTGTTGGGCTGGTGTGGGCTAGCCTGTGCCCACCTTGCCCACCGAATACTCAAATTGGGCCATGTTTGCTGGGAATAACCACTGGACTGGGCATTTAATTAGTTTTATCATTATATCATATAATACATAATTTCTTGTGAGTGTAACTACTAGTGTTATTGTTTTATATGTATACATATATGTTTATGCATGTACCAATTAGCACTACTCGCCTAGCCCCTCGTGGGATAAATAGAGTAGAACTGACACATACAGCCTATAACGTAAAGACTGTAAATTACACATTACCCAAGCACTACATAAACCACGGCTGCCACTGTGAGAAATTCATAATCTCTCTCATTTCCCAGAGTACAGGATGGGACACGACTTGTTGTCCGACAAGAAACAACATTTAGGAGATCATGTCACACTACACTACTTCCATAGTGGTGCAACACACAACCTGAGCAGAAAGCTAGCGTTCAGTCAATCTCACTGTAGCCACTCATTAATTACTTTTGACAAATTCCTAAATCATTACACAGTTATTTATGTTATGTATAGACAGTGGTTTTTACAAAGTCATTTACTCAATTGAGCCAGAGTCATTGATTCTCACATCAAATCTAACGGACCAATTAAAGGCCAAGTACAGTGGTCTTGATCTCCATATGAAATCATTTCTAGATAACAAAAATAGTTCACCCGGGTAATAAGAAAAGTTCACCCTCAGATTGAAGTTTGTCATAAGTTTTTCTACTTTCAAAGTTGAGTCTCAATTCCACGCTGTCTGTCTGGTCTTAGCTCTAAAACATCCCCTAATTAAGGTGAGGATAAAAACCAGGAGACACTGGAACCCTCAAAGACAAAACATGTTTGTGTGTGTGTGTGTGTGCGCAGGCATGTGTGTGGGGAGGACTTAAAATGCTCCATTCCAATTTGGAGGGGCACCGTTAGTCTTAACACTGATCCTGCCCTGACCTGCAAGGCTTACCTGCGATGTTGAATGTGCCCATAAGTAAGGTATTCTCATAGGTTTACAATAGGAGTGTTCTAATGGGTTTTCAAGGGAGTGTTGCATTGTACTGTTGCATTGCTTTACTTGGTGTAATTCGCAGGCGTGAGAGCCAATCACCATTCAGACAGGAGTCTATAAATTACTGGCTTTATTTTGATTGGATTAAAACTGTCAGAGGTTCTGACACCCACAAAATCAGATGTTACCCAAAGCTAAACTTTAAAACATATTTTGCATCCTCAATGATTTGGAAAAGAGTGTACAATTTCATTACAGACTTCAATTCTCCTACTAAATAGACGTGCCAAAAAAGAGTAAGAGAACGTTCAGTTCCAGAACTTGCCAGTGAAATTGAGTGAATGCATGACCTTGATTCATTGACCTTGATTACAGAGAGTTCAGATTTTTAGTTCAGATTTTTTTAAATCAGTCGATGGACAAGGATTGACTGCAATGCACACTCTGGTTTTGTTAAATTAGGGCAGTAGATTGAAAGGAAGAGAGCGAGCAAGAGAGAGAGAGAGAAAGAGAGAGATTGAGAGAGAGAGACTTTCACCGGTGAATAATGGAAAGCTCCATCAGCTCTGGTACACGTGTTACTGTACATGTGGTAGATGTGTTACTGTACATGTGGTACATGTGGTATAGCGAGACCAGGTTGACAGGATGACAGATGTAGTAAGTGAGATGCGGTGTGTGTGTGTATGTGCTATTTGTGTATGTCTGCATGTGTATGTGTGCTTGAGTGAGAGTGTGTGCTTCCCACGCAACCGTCACCTTTAGTTTCCACCAAAGACTTACAGTTCTTTCAACAACCAATCAACCACCTGTTACCCAATGAAAAAGCGGGCCATATGACATCACCACCACTATCTTACATTACAAAAAAAAATACAGAAATAATGAATTTATATTTATACGGAGAGAACACACTCCACTACCGCACAATGTGACAGAGGCACACCATAATCTTAGCCGGAAAATCCTCTGAGAACGCACACAGACTGGCGGGAACAATGGACTCAGCAAACATTAGTCAGACTAAAAGCCGTACAGTATAATTACCGTAATTTAACGGAGGGTGTAAAAACAGACGACACAACAACAACAAAAATAATGTTAAACACACCAAATGCCTAGTGGGAAAATGAGGACAGACATCAAACAGATTTTTAAGTAAACTCTTTTTTTCTGGTAAAAAGGGTGAAATCAACTCATAAGATTTGTTTAAACAGATTGATACGATTTGTCTTATTCCAGTAAAATGGGGGAGATCAGTCAAGACCCCTTCAATCGATATTTTCTTAAACAGTCTGTCTAATGTTTATAAATATTGTTCTGTCCATAACTGGCCGATGCACTATTCAGCAGAACATCTACAGTTGAAGTTGGAAGTTTACATACACTTAGGTTGGAGTCAATTAAACTCGTTTTTCAACCACTCCACAAATTTCTTGTTAACAAACGATAGTTTTGGCAAGTCGGTTAGGACATCTACTTTGTGCATGACACAAGTAATTTTCCCAACAATTGTTTACAGACAGATTATTTCACAAAAATTGATGTCATTGCTTTAGAAGCTTCTGACAGAGTAATTGACATCATTTGAGTCAATTGTTGGTGTACCTGTGGATGTATTAAAGGCCTACCTGAAGGCCTACCTTCAAACTCAGTTTCTCTTTGCTTGACATCATGGGAAAATCAAAAGAAAATCAGCCAAGGCCCGAAGGTACCACGTTCATCTGTACAAACAATAGTACGCAAGTATAAATACCATGGGACCACGCAGCCATCATACCGCTCAGGAAGGAGACACCTTCTGTCTCCTAGAGATGAACGTACTTTGGTGCGAAAAGTGCAAATCAATCCCAGAACAACAGCAAAGGACTTTGTGAAGATGCTGGAAGAAACAGGTACAAAAGTATCTATATCCACAGTAAAACAAGTCCTATATCGACATAACCTGAAAGGCCGCTCAGCAAGGAAGAAGCCACTGCTCCAAAACCGCCATAAAAAAGCCAGACAACGGTTTGCAACTGCACATGGGGACAAATATTGTACTTTTTGGAGAAATGTCCTCTGGTCTGATGAACAAAAATAGAACTGTTTGGCCATAATGACCATCGTTATGTTTGGAGGAAAAAGGGGGAGGCTTGCAAGCCGAAGAACACCATCCCAACCGTGAAGCACGGGGATGTCAGCATTATGTTGTGGGGGTGCTTTGCTGCAGGAGGGACTGGTGCACTAAACAAAATAGATGGCATCATGAAGAAGGAAAATTATGTGGATATATTGAAGCAACATCTCAAGACATCAGTCAGGAAGTTAAAGCTTGGTCGCAAATGGGTTTTCCAAATGGACAATGACCCCAAGCATACTTCCAAAGTTGTGGCAAAATGGCTTAAGGACAACAAAGTCAAGGTATTGGAGTGGCCATCACAAAGCCCTGACCTCAATGCCATAGAAAATATGAGGGCAGAACTGAAAAAGCGTGTGCGAGCAAGGAGGCCTACAAACCTGACTCAGTTACACCAGCTCTGTCAGGAGGAATGGGCCAAAATTCACCCAACTTATTGTGGGAAGCTTGTGGAAGGCTACCGGAAACGTTTGACCCAAGTTAAACAATTTAAAGGCAATGCTACCAAATACTAATTGAGTGTATGTAAACTTCTGACCCACTGGGAATGTGATGAAAGAAATAAAAGCTGAAATAAATCATTCTCTCTACTATTATTGACATTTCACATTCTTAAAATAAAGTGGTGATCCTAACTGACCTAAGACAGGGAATTTTTACTAGGATTAAATGTCAGGAATTGTGAAAATCTGAGTTTAAATGTATTTGGCTAAGGTGTATGTAAACTTCCGACTTCAACTGTATCTCCTTAAGCACTACAGTGCCTTGCAGTGTCTTCACATTTTCTTGTAATACAAAGTGGGATCAAAATGGATTTAATTGTAATTTTCTGTCAACAATCTACATAAAATACTCTGTTTATGTCAAAGTGGAAGAAAAATTCAATTTTTAAGATAAATATAAAAATGCATAATTAATATAGTCATTGCATAAGTATTCAGCCCCTTTATTTTAGGCAAGCCTCAATGTGTTAGGAGCAAAATGTGGTTTAACAAATCACATAATAACTTACATGGACTCACTCTGTGAAATAATAGGCGTTGACATGATTTTTTTATGACAAACCCTTCCTCTTTCCCCCATAGATACATACAGTAGGGGCAATACTAAAATAATGTCAGTGATCTAATGATTCTGTCTCTTCGTAGCAAAATCTGCAGAGGTGAGATGGTTGTATGCCCCATATACAGTGCATTCGGAAAAGTATTCCGACCCTTTCACCTTTTCCATATTTTGTTTCATTACAGCCTAATTCTAAAATTGATTATATCGTTTTTTTCCCTCATCAATCTACACACAATACCCCATAATGACAAAACATTATAGGGTAAACGTTTTTTTTTTTTCAAATTTCTTAAAAATAAAAAACATAAATAACACATTTACATAAATATTCAGACCCTTTACTCAGTACTTTGTTGAAGGACCTTTGGCAGAGATTACAGCCTCGAGTCTTCTTGGGTATGACGCTACAAGCTTGGCACACCTGTATTTGGGGAGGTCCTCCCATTCTTTTCTGCAGATCCTGTCAAGCTCTGTCAGGTTGGATCTCCAGAGATTTTCAATTGGGTTCAAGTCCGAGCTCTGGCTGGGCCACTCAAGGACATTCAGAGACTTGTCCCGAAGCCACTCCTGCTTTGTCTTGGCTGTGTGCTTAGGGTCGTTGTCCTGTTGGAAGGTGAACCTTTGCCAAAGTCTGAGGTCCTGAGCACTCTGGAGCAGGTTTTCATCAAGGATCTCTTTGTACTTTGCTTCATTCATCTTTCCCTCGATCCTGACTCGTCTCCCAGTCCCTGCCGTTGAAAAAAATCCCCACAGCATGATGCTGCCACCACCATGCTTCACCGTAGGGATGGTGCCAGGTTTCCTCCAGGCGCAATGCTTGGCATACAGGCCAAAGAGTTCAATCTTGGTTTCATCAGACCAGAGAATCTTGTTTCTCATGTTCTGAGAGTCCTTTAGGTGCCTTTGCCAAACTCCAAGCGAGCTGTCATGTGCCTTTTACTGAGGAGTGTCTTCTGTCCGGCATCTCTACCATAAAGACCTGATTGGTGGAGTGCTGCAGAGATGGTTGTCCTTCTGGAAGGTTCTCCCATCTCCACAGACGCACTCTTTAGCTCTGTCAGAGTGACGATCGGGTTCTTGGTCACCTCCCTAACCAAGGCCCTTCTCCCCTCATTGCTCAGTTTGGTCTGCGGCTAGCTCTAGGAAGAGTCTTGGTGGTTCCAAACTTCTTTCATCTAAGAATGATGGAGGCCACTGTGTTTTGGGGGACCTTCAATGCTGCAGACATTCTTTGGTACCCTTCGCCAGATCTGTGCCTCGACACAATCCTGTCTTGGAGCTCTCTAATTCCTTCAACCTCACGGCTTGGTTTTTGCTCTGACTTGCACTGTCAATTGTGGGACCTTAAATAGATAGGTGTGTGCCTTTCCAAATCATGTCTAACCAATTGAATTTACCACAAGTGGACTCCAATCAAATTATAGAAACATCAAGGATGATCAATGGACACAGGATTGATCTCAATTTCGAGTCTCAAAGCAAATTATCTGAAAACTTATGTAAATAAGGTATTTATGTTCTTTATTTTTAATACAGAAATACAAAACTGTTTTCGCTTTGTCATTATGGAGTATAACTCAATATTCTTTAAAATGACTAAAACCAAATCAAAACTGTGTAGAAATGATAATGGACCTACATTTATACAAGTTTATTGACTGTGTCCAGATCGCTAATAATCACCTAAATTAAAGTTAGACAGTCAGGGGGTATTGAAAATTCCAAATTTTGACTGCAAGGAAATATAACCAATTTTGAGTGGGGCCCCCCGGACCTCGTTGAAGACCAAATGTGGCCCCCGGGGCAAAATTTGTTTGACACCCTTGATGTACAGCAATATTTAAACCTTTTCTGAAGATTTTCTTTCACTTTGAAAAAGTGAAGTAGGTTGTGGATTGGTAGGAAAATGTTTCAGTTTAATTCCTTTTTAGTACTGTAGTTTTAAGGCAGCAAAATGTGACAACTTTGCTTTGGGGTGTGTATGTAGAGTTTCGCTAGTGACTGTATGTAGGATCTATAGGATTATCTAATCAGGTGTTAGCGTTTCATGTATAGCTGATTCAGCTTCAACCCCCACCTGGCTCACTAGTCTTTGACTTATAATCTTTTAATACAATGTTGCCCTATTCCAAAACGACCACATGGTTTGCTCCCTACCCCTAGGAACTTTGTGGTACTGTACATCTGACAGGATTGGATGGGTGGTGGGTGTAAGTAGTATGGCACAAAAGGGTGGATGAAATGGAAAAAGAGGATGAAAGAGTGGAAAGGGAGGATGGCTATGTAGCCCTAGGGGGGAGGAGACGGACAAACAAGGTAATGAGCTGTCTCTTCCTGTTTGTAACAGGTTACAGGTAATGAGAGTGGAGGCTGCAGCCATGCAGTCCTCAATCAGTCCAATCATACAGTCCAATCATCTAAATTCTATTGCATAAAATTACCCATCACCGCAGTACAAAAAGAAGGCTCACAATTTCAACCAATCACTGCACATTTACGACATAATAAAGTTCAATCAAGCCACACGTCAACAAACTTTTCCCCTCATCAGAGCATTTTCTCGTCAAATTTCACATTCGCAAAAAATAAGTATTTGACCCCTCTGCAAAACATTACTTAGTACTTGGTGGCAAAACCCTTGTTGGCAATCACAGAGGTCAGACGTTTCTTGTAGTTGGCCACCAGGTTTGCACACATCTCAGGAGGGATTTTGTCCCACTCCTCTTTGCAGATCTTCTCCAAGTCATTAAGGTTTCGAGGCTGAAGTTTGGCAACTCAACCTTCAGCTCCCTCCACAGATTTTCTATGGGATTAATGTCTGGAGACTGGCTAGGCCACTCCAGGACCTTAATGTGCTTCTTCTTGAGCCACTCCTTTGTTGCCTTGGCCATGTGTTTTGGGTCATTGTCATGCTGGAATACCCATCCACGACCCATTTCCAATGCCCTGGCTGAGGGAAGGAGGTTCTCACCCAAGATTTGACGGTACATGGCCCCGTCCATCGTCCCTTTGATGCGGTGAAGTTGTCCTGTCCCCTTAGCAGAAAAACACCCCCAAAGCATAATGTTTCCACCTCCATGTTTGACAGTGGGGATGGTGTTCTTGGGGTCCCTTTACTCAGTAAAGGCATCATTCCTCCTCCTCCAAACACAGCGAGTTGAGTTGATGCCAAAGAGCTCCATTTTGGTCTCATCTGACCACAACACTTTCACCCAGTTGTCCTCTGAATCATTCAGATGTTCATTGGCAAACTTCAGACGGGCATGTATATGTGCTTTCTTGAGCAGGGGGACCTTCCCGGCGCTGCAGGATTTCAGTCCTTCACGGCGTAGTGTGTTACCAATTGTTTTCTTGGTGACTATGGTCCCAGCTGCCTTGAGATCATTGACAAGATCCTCCCGTGTAGTTCTGGGCTGATTCCTCACCGTTCTCATGATCATTGCAACTCCACGAGGTGAGATCTTGCATGGAGCCCCAGGCCGAGGGAGATTGACAGTTCTTTTGTGTTTCTTCCATTTGCAAATAATCGCACCAACTGTTGTCACCTTCTCACCAAGCTGCTTGGCGATGGTCTTGTAGCCCATTCCAGCCTTGTGTAGGTCTACAATCTTGTCAACAAACTGAGATTAGGAGCACTCCCTTTAAGAGTGTGCTCCTAATCTCAGCTCGTTACCTGTATAAAAGACACCTGGGAGCCAGAAATCTTTCTGATTGAGAGGGGGTCAAATACTTATTTCCCTCATTAAAATGCAAATCAATTTATAACATTTTTCACGTGTTTTTATGGATTTTTTTGTTGTTATTCTGTCTCTCACTGTTCAAATAAGCCTACCATTAAAATTATAGACTGATCATTTCTTTGTCAGTGGGCAAACATACAAAATCAGCAGGGGATCAAATACGTTTTTCCCTCACTGTATATCAATTGACACCTCATAGGGACTAGTGAGCTACAGGCAGGAATCAGTAATGAGTCACCTATGGGGGAAGGGTGCCCCCTTGTGTACAGAGAGCAAATCACCCAACTTATTACTCCCACCCTGGAGAGATTGATATACGCCTTGGACCCCGGGAACACCGTGGAGCGCAGGGTACTAGAGGGGCATTAAACATGGACAAGCCTCCAACACACGTTGTGCTTCCGTGAGACTGTATTGCCTGCATGAAGCCCAGACCCTTTATGGGCACAGAGGGCTCCGGCATTGGCTAACGTAGTACCTTGTTTGCTGAAACAAAATGTGGGGGCACTGTCGTCACAGCATTGTTTTTGTAGATCGGCACAGCTGTGCTGGGGCTGCTTCCTCATCAGAGGAGCATGGAAGCCCCTCTCTCTCTACTCCCTCCAACTCGGCAGGGTAGCCTAGTGGTTAGAGAGTTGGACTAGTAACTGAAAGGTTGCAAGTTCAATTCCCAGAGCTGACATGGTACAAATCTGTTGTTCTGCCCCTGAACAGGCAGTTAATTGAAAATAAGAATTTGTTCTTAACTGACTTGCCTAGTAAAATAAAGGTAAACAAAAATACTCCAGGAATTTAAAATAGGAATGGGGTTGCCATATGCTGGGGGAACGGTGATAGACTAATGAGCCTCCTGGCTAATGTCAGCTATGTTAGGCTAGCCTCTTTGACCAAAGCACGGTCCATTTAGAATAACCAAGTGACTTACGGCTACATATAGTAAACAAGACAGCTACCTGAGCAAATCCACCATGAGGGAGGCAGGAATAGCTAATAATATCTAGCTCGCCTTGGTGAGTTAGCCAACCTGGCTTGCACGCTATGCAGTGCTCATTAGCTAGCCTGGTCTCGAAAGTGTATGTAGGACCGGATCACTGAGGTGGGACCCACACCCTGCTGCGAAAAGAGACATGCGGTGCTTAACCAAGGGAGACACAGGCGGCTGGGAGATGGTCGCCCTCTCTCTTTGAGTAGCCTCCTGTAACCAGCAACAGAGCGCTCTGGTGCCCGGAAGACATTCGACCTGACCAACAACCCAAACCATCATCCACGTCCCACAACTCAGACTCAGACGAGGTACGAGCACCCGGGAGAGGAAGTCACTATCAGAAACACCAAGCCCCCCGAAAAAATGCTACACAATTGACAAAAGAACACGTGCCACAGACTAGTAGAGGAACAATGCCAGCCGTCCCCTAGTCTCGCACACAAACTGATTCAAGCGAGGGCAGCTTGAGCATGCACCGTGCCGAGACAAACAAGACAACCAATGTGAGTATCTTTTTGATTCCTTGGGGCATCGGTGCGAAACCAACACGGCTTGTTAGCCTTCGTCGTTTTGGATGCATTAGTCATCTTACTTATTGCTATAGCCAGGCCAAGCAATTAGAAGAATAACTAATTGTTAGTGATCAGGAAACTTATGAGATCCTTATGATATCTCAATCTTTTCATTCAAAGACTCAATCATGGACACTCTTACTGACAGTTGTGGCTGCTTTGCGTGATGTATTGTTGTCTCTACCTTCTTGCCCTTTGTGCTGTTCTCTGTGCCCAATAATGTTTGTACCAAGTCTTGTGCTGCTACCATGTTGTGTTTATTTTATCTGACCTTTATTTAAGCAGGTATGCCAGTTGAGAACAAGTTCTCATTTACAACTGCGACCTGGCCAAGATAAAGTAAAGCAGTGCGACAAAAACAACAACAGAGTTACACATAAACAAACATACAGTCAATAACACAACAGAAAAATAGAAAAATCTATGTACAGTGTGTGCAAATGTAGAAGAGTAGGGAGGTAGGCAATAAATATGCCATAGAGGCGAAATAATTACAATTTAGGATTAATACTGGAGTGATAGATGTGCAGATGATGATGTGCAAGTAGAGATACTGGGGTGCAAAAGAGCAAGTAGGTAAGTAATAATATGGGGATGAGGTAGTTGGGTGTGCTATTTACAGATTGGCTGTGTACAGGTACAGTGATCGGTAAGCTGCTCTGACAACTGATGCTCAAAGTTAGAGAGGGAGATATAAGTCTCCAGCTTCAGAGATTTTTGCAATTCGTTACAGTCATTGGCAGCAGGGAACTGGAAGGAAAGGCGGCCAAAGGAAGTGTTGACTTTGGGGATGACCAGTGCAATATACCTGCTGGAGCGCGTGCTACGGGTGGGTGTTGCTATGGTGACCAGTGAGCTGAGATAAGGCGGGGCTTTACCTAGCAAAGACTTATAGACGACTTGGAGCCAGTAGGTTTGGCGACGTATATGTAGTGAGGGCCAGCCAACGAGAGCATACAGGTCACAGGTGGTGGGTAGTATATGGGGCTTTGGTGACAAAACGAATGGCACTGTGATAGACTACATTCAGTTTGCTGAGTAAAGTGTTGGGGGCAATTTTGTAAAAGACATCGCCGAGGTCAAAGATCGGTAGGATAGTGAGTTTTACGAGGGTATCAAATCAAATCAAATTTTATTTGTCACATACACATGGTTAGCAGATGTTAATGCGAGTGTAGCGAAATGCGAAAATGGGTATGTTTGGCAGCATGAGGGAAGGATGCTTTGTTGCGAAAAATGATTTAATTTTGGATTGGAGATGCTTAATGTGAGTCTGGAAGGAGAGTTTACAGTCTAACCAGACACCTAGATATTTGTAGTTCTAGGTCAGAACCGTGTAGAGTAGTGATGCTAGTTGGGCGGGAGGGTGCGGGCAGCAATCGGTTGAAGAGCATGCACTTAGTGTTGCTACCATGCTGTGTTGTCATGTGTTGCTGCCTTGCTATGTTGTTGTCTTAGGTCTCTCTTTATGTAGTGTTGTGTTGTCTCACTTGTCGTGATGTGTGTTTTGTCCTACATTTCTGTTTATTGTTATTTAACAAAAATGTATTCCCAGCCCCCGTCCCTGCAGGAGGTATTTTGCCTTTTGGTAGGCCGTCTTAATCACCTTTACTCCACACACAGAAACGCATACAAGTCTCTCCCTTGCCCTCCTTTTGGCAAATCTGATCGTAACTCTATCCTCCTTATTTGTGCTTACAAGCAAAAACACAGGAAGTCCCAGTGACGCACTCAATACAGAAGTGGTCCGATGAATCGGATGCTAAGTTACAGGACTGTTTCACTAGCACAGATTCATTCGATAACATTGAGGAGTTTACCACATCAGTCACCGGCTTCATTAAGATGTACATTGATGACATCGTCCCCACAGTGACTGTATGTACATATCCCAACCAGAAGCCATGGATTACAGGCAACATCCGCACTGAGCTAAAAGCTAGAGCTACCGCTTTCAAGGAGCGGGACACTAATCCGGACGCTTATAAGAAATCCCACCATGACCTCCGACGAGCCATCAAACAGGCAAAGCGCCAATACAGGACTAAGACCGAATCCTACTACGCCCGCTCTGATGCTCATTGCATTTGGCAGGGCATGCAAACTATCACGGCTTACAAAGGGAAACCCAGCCGCAAGCTGCCCAGTGACGCGAGCCTACCAGACGATATACATTTATTCTATGCTCGCTTTGAGGCAAGAAACAGTGAACCATGCATGAGAGCACCAGCTGTTCCAGACGACCGTGTGATCTCGCTCTCCATTACCGATGTGAGTAAGACCTTTAAACAGCTTTACATTCACAAGGCTGCGGAGCCAGACGGATTACCAGGATGCGTACTCAGAGGACGCGTACCCATCATTTCGTTTGCTGTCGACAAGTCAGTGGTAGGCCTGAACACCAATGACGATGAAACTGCCTATAGAGAGGCAGTGGGGTGCCAGGACAACAAACTTTCCCTCAACATCAGCAAGACAAAGGAGCTGATCGTGGACTACAGGAAACGGAGGGCGGAGCACACCCCCATTCACATCAATGGGGCTGTAGTATAGCGGGTCAAGAGCTTCAAGTTCCTCGGTGTACACATCACTAAGGAATTAACATTGTCCACACACACCAACACAGCTGCATCACCGATTGGTATGGCAACTGCTTGGCATCCGACCGCAAGGCGGTACCGATGCACCAAGTCTGGAACCAACAGGGCCCTGAAGAGCTTGTACCCCCAAGCCATGACACCGCTGAATAGTTAACCAAATAGATACCCGGACTATCTGCATTGACACTCTTTTGCACTAAGTCTTTTGACTCATCACATACGCTGCTGCTGCTTATAATCTATCCTGTTGCCTTGTCACTCTCCCCCTTTCTATACAGTATCTACCTCAATTACCTCATACCCCTGCACATAAACTTGTTACTGGTATCCCATGTACAGTATATAGCCAAGTTATTGTTACTCATTGTGTTTTATTCCTTGTGTTATTCTTTTTCGATTATTTGTCTATTTTTCTCTCTGCATTGTTGGAAAGGCCCTGTAAGTAAGCATTTACCTGTTAGTGTACACCTGTTGTTCATGAAACATGTGACAAATCAAATTTGATGTGATACTGTGAATACAAAGTAAAGGACCTCCCATGGGTATTCAACGCAAAACTCCCTAATGCTCGAAAAAGCCAGATACCATTACTATCTGGAATTAATGCATGGCCAGTTGTAAATGGAATGGGATAGAAAGTCTCCATATAACTAGAACACTATGCAAAATCATGAATAGAGCCATAGAGAGTAGACAACAGATGGGGCAGGTCAAATGTAATGTTTACCAGGAATCTTCTAACATTATTCACACATGATTCACACATATAAGGCTCCTGCACTTGCTCAACAGTTTGCATGATATAGGCAATGTTGTCCTTTCTAGCATGGTCATCCCAACTGAGCTTAGTAGAACTACTTATAGACTTCATTGGGTCATCATCGCATGAATAACTAATAGGTAGCCAGGGGCAAACTAACTGTCCTCCAGGACACCTACAGCACCCGATGTCACAGGAAGGCCAAAAAGATCATCAAGGACAACAACCACCTGAGCCACTGCCTGTTCACCCCGCTATCATCCAGAAGGCGATGTCAGTACAGGTGCATCAAAGCTGGGACAGAGAGACTGAAAAACAGCTTCTATCTCAAGGCCATCAGACTGTTAAATAGTCATCACTTGGCGGCTTCCACCCGGTTACGTAACCATGCACCTTAGAGGCTGCTGCCCCATATTCATAGACTTGAAATTACTGGCCACTTTAATAATGGAAAACTAGTCACTCTAATAATGTTTACATATTTTTGCTTTACTCATCTCATATGTATATACTGTATTCTATTCTACTGTATTTTAATCTATGCCACTTCGACATTGCTCATCCTAATGTTTATATATTCCTTAATTCCATTATTTTACTTTTAGGTTGTGTGTATTGTATTGTTGTGAATTGTTAGATATTACTGCACTGTTGGAGCTAGAAACACACGCATTTCACTACACCCCGCAATAACATCTGCTAAACATGTGTTTGTGACAAATAAAATTTGATTTGATTTTTGTTGGGGCAAACACATGAAGTGGTGACTTGGGGGTCCTACCTTGTACTTGTTGCTGTCCTCCACGGGCTCGCCCTCCCGGAGCCAGTTGATGGAGGGCTTGGGGTTGCCGGAAGCAACGCAGCTCAGGGTGATGCTGCCGCCTTCCTTGGCCTCAACGTACAGTGGCGGCGTGTCAGTGAAATTGGGGGGGAGCTGTGAAGAGGACAATATAAAATAAATGTTGAGAATTTTATTGGCAAATATCAAAATGTTCCAGTGTTGTATGTGTTTTTGTGTGATATTTGTGTGTATATGTCTGTCTATGTCAATGTGTGAAGCCATAATGTGGAAAATAAAGTTAAACCTATTCTGTTTCAAATGTATTAATCCAATGATCCACTATGAGAAGCTCTAGCTAGCAAACCTTAGATGTGTTGCTGGGAGAGACGCAAAATCAAGTGAATATTTACAGACCTTGCTTGGACAACGTAATCATTACCACATACAATTAATGAATACATTGTAGTAGTGTTTTATGATATTTTTATGATATTTTTTATATGTGTATGTACTGTACTGTACTATGTGAGTAAGCTTCAATGAACATGTATATATATATATAATATATATATTACTGTTAATACCTGCAAATGGCAAATAAACTACTTGAAATTGAAGCTTGGACCAAAATATGGCCCGTGTTTAACCGAATAGCCCAAACCCTGGTAACGTTTTATATTAACGTACAGTAATAAACCATTTATAAAGGCATATACAAACAGTTTGTGCACCATTTATTAATCATTACTCCCAAATGAGAAAAGGATCCCAATTTCAAACTCTCATAAAAAGATGGGATCTTATACAGTTTCTTGCCATAGCCTTCTGAGACTTTAAATAATATTTCTCTCAAAGCTGTGTTTCCTGAAAAATGTGTCCAGAGATTTGGTCAACTTCATCAGATTAGTCTAAAATCCTAAATTAATCAGGAATAACCAGGGTCAGATATACCATAAGGACCCCTTATTCATGTCTTCACTACATGTAGTGCAACAAGACCACTCATAGTCTAGTAGACCCGTCCTGCAGTCAAATGACAAAATTGCCGTCTAGTGGCCTCATGGGTGGAATGTAATTAATAATTGTTTTTTTTAAACCTGCTAAAAATCTGGTGTTTATATGTCAAACAGTTTTGTTATATTTCAGTCTTCTGTGAGCTACACTACCAGTCAAAAGTTTGGCCACACATACTCCTTCTAGGGTTTTTCTTTATTTTTACTATTTTCTATATTGTAGAATAATAGTGAAGACATCAAAACTATGAAATAACACATATGGAATCATGTAATAACCAAAAAAGTGTTAAACATTTTAGGTTTGAGATTCTTAAAAGTAGCCACCCTTTGCCTTGATGACAGCTTTGCACACATGTTTTGTTGTTGTCAGAAAATAGAAAGTGACATTTGAAAGATACAGTTTTTGTCTTTTTGGAAATTGAACTCAAATCTTACTGCTGGCAATGTCATAAGAATCCCCCAAATATAAAAAAACACAGTCTTGGAAAACGTGACAGGAGAAGAAAATATCTGGGGCCTCAAATATAGTTAAATATTTACAGAAATAAAGTCACAATGTGCACTGCACTCTCCTACAGAAAGACTGCAGTGATCACTAGACGAGATACTACCTCTATGTAATCGGATGTATTGTACTTCAGGGCCTCACACTAGTCAACACCTTAGTCCAATAATGCATGTGCTGAAACCTTCACATGGCCTTGACTCTACAGCTGGGGAACACCTGTGTGACATTATGCCCCAGTGACCACACTTTTAGATGTACCATGGGGTAACTGTCAGGCATGATGGTATCAGAGCCAAAACAGATGCCATGAGGGCTTAACAAAAGGACATAAAGGCATGGGAAGATGGACTCTAGGTAATTACTGCCCATTTTACCTCAATATTGTGTGGGAATCATAACATTCGGCCACTCTCAACCCAGCGTTACACATCTGTGAATGACTAACTTATTCTTTAGGCAGTTCACAACCCAGGTAGCTGTAGTGTCACAGATACTAACTATAGTATTATCCGGACAGATCTCAATTCCATGACATCCTTTGGATCCCACTGTCCCCGTGGGACTCGTGCCTCATGTTCTAATACAACCAACAACACCTGGCCAGGCACTAATAAAGCAGGCAATTAAGAGCGCACAGCATCTGTCCATCCACTGGCTCTCTGTATCTCCACTAGCCTGCTGCATTCAAAGGTTTTTGAACAATACCTTGGCTTTACCCTTTAGCTACAACTGGTGTTATACTGCAGTGGGCAGTGGACTACGGTGCGTGCAGGTTTTTGTTTCAGTCCAGCACTACCTCACCTATTCAAGTCTAAATTGAATGAGCAGTTGATTAGTTGGATCATGTGTGTTAGTGCAGGTCAGTATTCACATCTCGGGTACCGAAGTAGTGGTGCACTAGTATGGCCAAACCTGAAGCTATTACAATTCTTATCTTTCTTTCTCCCTTTCTTCCTTTTCTTTGTCACATCAGGTCAGCAACCACAGCACAGCCACGCGTCATGCTGCTGCTCATAGCCTCTCCTCTTCTCTCTGTCCCTCCTTCAATGGTTCTTTGTGACAATATTGCACTAGTGGTGTCAGGTGGATGAGTGGGAGGGAGAAAAGTGAGCAAGACATTAGAGAGAGAGAGAGGAGAGAGTGAGGGGAGAAAGAGACAGAGAGAGAGGAAGAGAGGAAGAGCGGGAGAGAGGGAAAAAAAGAGAGAGAGATATGTGCTCGATTAGACATAAACATGTACAGTGCATCCATATGCAGTAGCTACGACTTCATCTAGGACCCTAAAAATACTGGAGGTGGCCGACGCCGACGCGAGGTGGCCGATACTGGAGGTGGCCGACGCGTGGCCGACGCGTGGCCACTGGAGGTGGCCATGTGGGAATTAAACGCTATGGCTAATGGATGTGGAAGTGTTTCAAAGTGCACCTTTTAAATAGTCTGATGCCTTTTGCAATAATACACCTCCACATGAAAAGGTGTTATTAATAGTAAACAAATAGTTGTATAGTAGTAGTAGTAGGACTGTAGTAGTATTATACCATGGAGCAATATTTGAAAGTGGATCCTGCTGCTAACAGGATTTTTCAAATACCAGACTGGAGGTTTAAAATCTTGCCAGTTTGAAATGAATCAATTAAAAACATCATTGCAACAGACTACATCTGGCCAAACAACCTAACTAGTACTCTGAATCCTCCAAATGGTTTGAATAGTGACAATAAAGGATAACTTTGTCTGGCCTAGCAGGATAATGGCTAGTTTCATAGTCTGGCCCATAGCAGGCCTTACCATCTGCATCGGCCCACTCTCTCTCTTAGTGTTCAGACTCAGAACACCTGGCATTCTTCTAGTTATTCTCTAAAGCTACATCTGAATGCTGGGGAGAAACAAAGCAATCTTTCCAGGCTTCATACACATTTTGACGGATGGAATTTCCTGACTTTTCCATGAAATCTCCATGAATTTAAACCAAATTGCTATAACCAACCGTTAGTGGTTGTATGTACGTATAAAAAAAAAGTATGCGCAATGTGGTATTGACACTGGGAGGCTGCTCTCTGATCCCATGTACCATCTCCTGTCATTGAGCAAGGAACTTAATCCCACACAAAGTAGAATACTTGTTAGGCAACTGTATATAACACATGTGGTCAGCCCTCAGTCTGGAGAGCTACTGGATGTGCAGGCTTTTGATCAAGCTCACCTCAAACACATCAGATCCAGTTTATCAAGTTTTCTAAAATGTGGTTTATTAGAGGAGGACTGGAATAAAAGCCTGCACACCCATTAAGCTCTTTTGGAGGATGGTTGACCACCCTTGATGTATAACATTGCAACATTACATCCAAATATGTTTTATGTCTTTTGAAAGAATTCCCTCACTTAATATATCAAAGATCGAATGGCTATGGTAGGCTACAAATCTTATTATTCAGCTGAAGCAAGCCTACAAATTTTCTTCAGTAAATTTACCTAATCTTGTTTCTCATGGCCTGAGAGTCCTTTAGGGGCCTTTTAGGGGCAAACTCCAAGCGGGCTGTCATGTTCTGTCTGGCCACTCTACCATAAAGGCCTGATTGGTGGAGTGCTGCAGAGATGGTTGTCCTTCTGGAAGGTTCTCCCACCTCCACAGAGGAACTCTGGAGCTCTGTCGGAATGACCATCGGGTTCTTGGTCACCTCCCTGACCAAATCATGTCCAATCAATTGAATTTACCACAGGTGGACTCCAATCAAGTTGTAGAAACATCTCAAGGATGATCAATGGAAACAGGATGTACCTGAGCTCAATTTCGAGTCTCATAGAAAATGGTCAGAATACTTACGTAAATGAGGTACTGTATTTCTGTTTTTTATTTTAATACAATTGCAAAAAATTCTATAAACCAGTTTTTGCTTTGTCATTATGCTGTATTGTGTGTAGATTGATGAGGGGAAAAAAATATTGAATACCTTTTAGAATAAGGCTGTAACATAACAAAATGTGGAAAAAGTAAAGGGGTCTGAATACTTTCCGAATACACTGTATAGTCGCTTAACAGTTAACTACTGGGTACAATACATGTTTTGAATTGGCTACCTAGTTATTAGTCTGTTCTCTGCTGCTCTCTCTCTCCTTTTGCAATGGCCCACTCGTCTTGCACACATGCAGGTGATGCACGTTTTGTGCTAAAGCACCATTCCGATCCTGGCTGATATGTAGATTGTTATTTGATTGAGACAATATTTCAAAGCTGGGTCTAAATAACTTACATTAAGAGAATTGATTTTCCAAAACATTTTATAATTTCCCAAGAATGTTCCAGGCCTGGAAAACATAACTTTAAAATTCGATTACTTTTCCAGGATTTTCATGACATAGGAACCCTGTCTTTCACACACACGTGTTTTATGTCTCTCATCTGCTTGGCAAACCCTGAAGGCTCTAGTAGACACACACACGCACGCACAAGTGCAGACACACACTTTCATGAAAAGAGGCAAGTGTTTTAAAGATCAGCTTCACACACTTGCCCTTTATCAGTGCTGGATGAGGATTGTCCCAGCAATTTAAATGGGTCTCGGAGGTATTTCATGATCTTTGTGAGAGGAAGAAAAGTGTGTGCAGGAGCAAGAGACAGAGAGAGGGTGTGTGTGGGCGTGCATGCGTGTAGTGTGTGTGTGTTTGAGGGAGTGATAAAATAGCAAGCTTGTGTCGCAGGGTTGGATTAACAAACAGCGTGAGAGGAGGCAGACTATAATACGTCTTTGTGGCTGCGAGCCCTGCAAAGTGTGTGCAGATGTTCACACAGACACTTTGAATATCTGCATCGGTCCTCCAACAACCAGAGGTGTTGAGTTTTAATCCCCAGTTCCGTTCTGCCCTGGAGAATCTAGCTAACCCTTCCCAGCAAAATCTAGCACAGCTAACTGTAGCAGAACTGAGCCCAGCACAGTCTAGACCAGTACATTTAAATTCAGCACTGTCAATGCTACCACGGTTTAGCACTGGTTTCCCAGCCTACTATAACTTTGACTCTAGCCTTACTAGCCCATCTTGAGTTAGCTGAGCCCAGCCCAGAGTCCCTGGCTCATGGTGTCAGGCTGATGCACAGCCCTGGAGGAGTTTCCTCTGTTAAATATGCATGAGTATCACTGACTGAACATATGCTACCAGCAAAGAGAAACCCCAACACGTTCAACAGCTTCGGGCAAACTGCCAACTTCGGGCAAACTGCCAACTCTAATTACAACATTCCTGTGATAGGTAAATCACTCCCGCCTACCTTCCTCTCTGAGGTGAATGTGTAAAAATAATGTTCATATTTTGAAGTAGGAGGTACTGTTTAGGGATAGTTAGGGAGATTTCAGCAAATCTAGGGGATTTCAATTCACAATCTTAACAAGGGAAAATTATGAAGTTTGAAGTCACATTCGAGGCACAAAAAAAACATTAGCTGGGTGACGATGACATTGTTGACCCATAAGCCCAAATTCAGGCTTGTGCTAGACAAGGATTGGTTAGCTGGTCTTATGTCCCTGATGAACTGGGTTTAGCTCTCTCTATCTGAATATAAGGTGTAATCTATGATCCCAGACCCCGAGCTCAATGTATGGGATTCAGCTCATACACAGAGAGTCAGCGGAATGATTGCATGGATCATACACTATTGTTACCCATTACCGTAGTGCCATTCAGTATCGCGAAACTGAGTGTAACAAAAGAGAGAGCAGTGTAATACAATAAGCTATTATTTGTGAAGGGGAATTCAGAGTTTGTGTGTGTGTGTGTGTGCATTCTTTCACGTGACAATGCTTCATTGTAAATAATGTATAAAGGTATGCATGTATATGTGTGTGCCATTGTCAGAATACGAATCTCTGTGTCGAAACAACTTCGACTTGACCTTGACACATCCATCCTCACACAGACGCCATGTCAAGACAAAGTGCATATGCTGGAGTGTAGATGTGTGTGTATGTGCGCAGCGGGATCAATGCAGATACTCAATATGCACTCATCATTACATGATATAGAGAATCTGACAAAACTTGTCACTGACACTCTACAGCTAATAAAGTCCAAAATCTACCAACTGGTTGCTAGAAAGAAGAGTTTTGCTCCTGTGGTTGCTAGTGGCTGGAAGTTGAACTAGTGAAACGGTGACATTGCACTGTAGGTACAGTATGTCTGAAAAGCTAACAGCTGTTTTTGTACTGCTCCAGTGCTGCATCATACAGTAATAGTATCATACTGCTTTCACACATTTGACCCTGCAGATAGTACAGAATACAGATCTGTCTGAAATGCACACTCACATTGTGGGACAATACCCATTGTTCAAACTATCGACGGGATATGTTTCAACGTTAATAGACAGCCGGCATTATGAGTACAACGATATAAAGAGACCATGCAAGTTTGAGCCTTTATCTATCGAAAGCTTTGGGAAGCAGTGAAGCCAAAATTAAATTTACAGTGAACAAACCGATTTGCTGATACACCACCGCAGCTATTTACGCAAAAACAAAAAAACTATAAAGATTGCTTTGGACCGCTTTACTCACAAAACAAATGCAAATCCCAATTTTAATCCTCTTTTCCCTGGGGCTTGACGATTGGGATCGGAACAGAACATCCTCTGAGACAATTGGCGCGACTCCCGACAAAACGGACCCCCCGCTGTCCCTCCTGGAGCGAGAGACACAACCAAGCTTATATATACATGCATCATAATAATCCTATATTAAACTGATTATGGTATTAGTAATGTAAACACCTTACTCCGCTTATCTTAATCGGAGTATGGTCATAATCAAAGTAAGCATATGCTGATTAAAATACCTGGATTTCTGAGCAATCTTTCAAACTATTAGGACATGTAAACACCTCAATCACAATTCCAGCTGTGTGTTGGATCTGCACATGTGCTAGCACCAGCAGTGTGAGCCTCGCTCTTTTGCGAGAGTGAAGTGAGTTGGGAAAAACTGAAAGTATGCATCTTAGAAATAGTTTTCACAGTCCTGCTTAAATGATGTTCAGCCTATAAAGGCTTCATAAAGCCTTCATAATGCCTTTATAAGCACAACCTAAATGTGTTACAAAGCCAAATGTCATGCTTTATAAAGGGTTCATAAATGTGGCATAACTGTGTGACATAATCACCAATGTCAAATGTGACATAACCCACTGTGTTGAATATAATTTAAACATGTGCTTTATAAAGGGTGACATGTTGTACTGAAGGATGTCACACGCTCTAAAGTTTAGTCATATTAGTCACATTACACCTAATCTCGTTCCCAGACACTTCTGCCCAAATGCGCGGAAGGTCTGGTGGACCAACGCATCAAACTTGTGGTCAGGGTTTAGCCATAATTATGACTTTGTAGCTGTCCTTCATAAATCAGCAGAACGTTAATAACCTAATCAGTGACACTTTATGTAGTGTCCTGTAATACTTAATTTGAAGTGAGACACCTTTGGTCATTCATAACACATCCATAAAGATGCTATATCGTGTGACGCTGTACTTAGTTTGAAGTCAGACACATTTGGTCATTTATAACACATACATAAATGCCATATATCATATGATGCTGTACTTATTATTAAGTCAGTCACCTCTGGTCATTCATAACACATGCATAAAGGCTTAATTCTCAGTAACAACTAAAGAATTTAAATATTAAAGACATTTGTAAACTATACATTTCCTTCTTAAAAAAAAAAAAATCTTATACCAATTTTCAAAAAGTCCAGCAATGCAATTACATTGAACATTACACAGGGCTGTTAATAGTGTAGCTTGTACCTGAGCTGGCAGGGACAAGCTACACTACCCTCTGCCTACTGGAGGTCCTGCATGTTGGTTCCAACCTTAAAAGTAACAACAAAGAAAGCAGGTCTGTTAGGAAACGCCTTTGTCACACCATCTGGATAAGGGCATTTCAGTGCTGTGCCAGAAATACTCTAAATGGGGAGATGGGAAACTCCATTCTATTTGTATTATTACATTTGAAGTCAGAAGTTTACATACACTTAGGTTGGAGTCATTAAAACTCATTTTTCAACCACTCCACAAATGTCTTGTTAACAAACTATAGTTTTGGCAAGTCGGTTAGAACATCTACTTTGTGCATGACACAAGTCATTTTTCCAACAATTGTTTACAGATAGATTAATTCACTTATAATTCACTGTATCACAATTCCAGTGGGTCAGAAGTTTACATACACTAAGATGACTGTGCCTTTAAACAGCTTGGAAAATTCCAGAAAACTTTAGAAGCTTCTGATTTACATAATTTGAGTCAATTGGAGGTGTACCTGTGGATGTATTCAAGGCCTACCTTCAAACTCAGTGCCTCTTTGCTTGACATCATAGGAAAATCAAAAGAAATCAGCCAAGACCTCAGAAATTGTAGACCTCCACAAGTCTGGTTCATCCTTGGGAGCAATTTCCAAATGCCTGAAGGTACCACGCTCATCTGTACATACAATAGTACGCAAGTATAAACACCATGGGACCACGCAGCCGTCATACCGCTCAGGAAGGAGACGCGTTCTGTCTTATAGAGATGAGTGTACTGTGGTGCGAAAAGTGCAAATCAATCCCAGAACAACAGCAAAGGACCTTGTGAAGATGCTGCAGGAAACAGGTACAAAAGTATCTATATCCACAGTAAAATGAGTCCTTTATCGACATAACCTGAAAGGCCACTCAGCAAGGAAGAAGTCACTGCTCCAAAACCGCCATAAAAAAAGTCAGACTACAGTTTGCAACTGCACATGGGGACAAAGATCGTACTTTTCCTCTGGTCTGATGAACAAAAATAGAACTGTTTGGCCATAATGACCATCGTTATGTTTGGAGGAAAAAGGGGGAGGCTTGCAAGCCGAAGAACACCATCCCAACCGCGAAGCACGGGGGTGGCAGCATCATGTTGTGGGGGTGCTTTGCTGTAGGAGTGACTGGTGCACTTCCCAAAATAGATGTCATCATGAGGAGGGAAAATGATGTGGATATATTGAAGCAACATCTCAAGACATCAGTCAGGAAGTTAAAGCTTGGTCGCAAATGGGTCTTCCAAATGGACAATGACCCCAAGCATACTTCCAAAGTTGTTGCAAAATGGCTTAAGGACAACAAAGTCAAGGTATTGGAGTGGCCATCACAAAGCCCTGACGTCAATCCTATAGAAAATGTGTAGGCAGAACTTAAAAAGCCTGTGAGAGCAAGGAGGCCTACAAACCTGACTCAGTTACACCAGCTCTGTCAGGAGGAATGGGCCCAAATTCACCCAACTTATTGTGGGAAGCTTGTGGAAGGCTACCCGAAACGTTTGACCCAAGTTAAACAATTTAAAGGCAATGCTACCAAAGATTGAGTGTATAATTGAGTGTATGTAAACTTCTGACCCACTGGGAATGTGATGAAAGAAAAAAAGCTGAAATAAATCATTCTCTCTACTATTATTCTGACATTTCACATTCTTAAAATAAAGTGGTGATCCTAACTGACCTAAGACAGGGAATGTTTACTAGGATTAAGTGTCAGGAATTGGGAAAAACTGAGTTTAAATGTATTTGGCTAAGGTGTATGTAAACCTCCGACTTCAACTGTATATTCCTCTTTCATTTACAAATCTCATGACGTGACTATGAGACTTGGCTGTATCTAGGGGTATTTGTATTTAGCTGAGCCTGCTAGCTAGCTAAATTTTGTTAGCTAGCTAGCTAGCAATTGCTGTGAAGTCACCAAAATTATTTGAAATAAAGATTGAGATAGCTATGTAATCTAACGCAACACTTAACTACTATAAACAAATGTATATTACAATAAATAACATTGACTAACACCATTCCGTACACATTTTGCGTAACAGTGTCATTCAAAGTAGGCTGCAATGAAAACGAATGGGACTGTAGCGACTGTGTTGGCATCAAAATCCGGGGTGTAAACTACGTTTCTCTTCAAGCGTTGACTGACATGGTAATGGTCCAATAGTATTGAAGTTAAGTTTAAAACACTGACTGCTCTGATGCTGTACGTTACATTGTGACGTGTCACAACGCAACGTACGGCACGCATTATGCAACTCATTGTGTGCCATACAGCCTTTTCCACCAGCAGTAGCGCTTCTCAAGAAATGATCAATGTTGAGTGTAATGGTGAGTGTAAAGTTAATTAATTGAGTCCATCAATAGTTAATTAAATCAATTGGGCTCCCGAGTGGTGCAGCGGTCTATGGCACTGCATCTCAGTGCTTGAGGTGTCATTACAGACACCCTGGTTCGAATCCAGGCTGTATCACAACCGGCCGTGATTGGGCGGCGCAGAATTGGCCCAGCGTCGTCTGGGTTTGGCCGGTGTAGGCCGTCATTGTAAATAAGAATTTGTTCATAACTGACTTGCCTAGTTAAATGTAATTATATTTTTTACGTCATCACTGCGAGCCATCATGACTCACAAAAACCGTGACAGATGCAAATTACTTGTGAAGATAAATTTTGTGCATGAGGGTCTCGTCATTGATTTTGCTGGAAAGGGGAGAAATTGTGCTTTACAATGGCATTCATATTACAGTTGACCTGGAAGTAGGTTTTTTGGGCGCTAAAATAAGGTAAAGTGTATGGAACACTGCGAACACTACAGAAGGTTAACTTACTCGTTTTTTGCTGTCCAGTGGCACCACAAGTGGGTATTTGATTTGCAAACATCGCAAGAAACACCGCTACCCAAACAACAGTGCAGAATTAAAGGGCAACTACACTCAAATATCCACGTTTCATAGATTTTTTCACAGACATCAAAAGTCGTCCCCTGATTTTTTTTGTGAACACAGAAAATCAAATTTTGTTGTTTTTCTATTCAAAGAGTGTGCAAAAACTGGGGAAATCCAAAACCTGGGAAAACCAAAACCAAGAAAATATACCTTTTAAGAAAAGAAAACCGCACTTTAGAGTGTGCCATCCTAGAAATGTTCTAGATTAATATAATATATACAATTTAGCAAATGCTTTTATCCAAAGAAACATTTTTACGTGTGGGTGGTCCCAGGAATCAAACCCACTATCCTGGCGTTGCAATGCTCTACCAAGATGCATGACAAGGTTATAAATGCTTTGTGAAGCCTCAATTGAATATGATTAATAAAGCCTTTATTAAGCGGTGCTTATGCCACCCTTTATAAAGCACAGGTTTATGTCATATCTGAGTTTGACATACTTGGTGCTGTCACATTTTACAATGGTCGTTATTTCACACAGTACGGTCATAGATTTGTGACACATTTATGTAGTGTTTATAAAGGGTTTATGAAGCCTTTATAAGCTGCACGTCATTTTAAAGCAGGACTCAAACGGTCATATGTCCGAACTAGATTTCCCAAAAATAACATGGTGGTAGAACGTTTATTTTTATTTGCAATCTTCGGCATTTATCAGAGTCCCTTCAACTAGCCTGATTTCAGAAGTGTAAACAGGATTGTTAGGGATATCAGTCTTTTTGTAAATCATGTAAACATTTTAATCTACCTATTATATTAATTTGAGTATTCACAATAATCATATTATTGTGTGCACGTAAATGTACCCAATGACTCATATAGCTTTCACTCATGTTTAATTCCTCTTTTTTCATATTCTACGTATCTATAATCACCTTATGATGGATCTGATCTGCTTACATGTTGTCACGTCCAGGCCTGAGATGACAGGCTGGAGTGTTTTGGTTTTGTTTTTGGTGTAGGGCTTTTCTGTTCTAGATTATATATTTCTATGTTGGGGTAATGGTTCCCAATTAGAGGCAGCTGAGTGTCGTTGTCTCTAATTGGGAACCATATATATGTTTGTAGTTTTCACTTGGGGTTTGTGGGTAATTGTTTGAGCATAGCTGTGTTTGTTTTGTCATGTTATGTCAACATCACGATCTTCGTTTAGTTTTTGTTATTTTTCCCAGTTACGTTTGTATTTAATATAATGTATACTGGAAGCATCGCTGCGTCTTGGTCTGTCCCTTATGAAGATCGTGACAGAATTACCCACCACCAAGAGACCAAGCAGCATGGCAAGAAGGAGAGGGGGTTCTTGACCATGGCGGAGATCAAGGCGGATTGGGAGGCCTTTCCTTGGCGGGAGCTCCTGGGGTGTTCGTGGCCACAGCAGCCCCAAAAATTTATTGGGGGGCACATGGTGCGGGCTCCACGCATCAGGCCCCCTGTGTGCATTGAGAGCCCGGCACGTCCTGTTTCGGCTCCGCGCACCGGGCCCTCTGTGCGCTTAGAGAGTCCAGCACGTCCTGTTCTGGCTCCGCGCACCAGGCCCCCTGTGCGCTTAGAGAGTTCAGCACGTCCTGTTCCGGCTCCGCGCACCAGGCCCCCTGTGCGCTTAGAGAGTCCAGCACGTCCAGTCCCTGCTCCCCGCACCAGAGTGCGCGTCACGAGCCCAGTACGGCCGGTTCCTGCTCCCGCACCAGAGTGCGCGTCACGAGCCCAGTACGGCCGGTTCCTGCTCCCCGCACCAGAGTGCGGCGTCACGAGCCCAGTACGGCCGGTTCCTGCTCCCGCACCAGAGTGCGGCGTCACGAGCCCAGTTCGGCCGGTTCCTGCTCCCGCACCAGAGTGCCAGTGAGGGTCCCCAGCCCGGCGCCGCCAGTGAGGGTCCCCAGCCCGGCGCCGCCAGTGAGGGTCCCCAGCCCGGCACCGCCAGAGAGGGTCCCCAGCCCGGCGCCGCCAGAGGGTCCCCAGCCCGGGGCCGCCAGAGAGGGTCCTCAGTCCAGCAAATGGCCCAGGGCCTCCGGTGCGTGACTTCAGACCAGCACGTGAGCCGCCACCTGGGACAAAAACCCACCGAAGACCCCCCACCCATGGACTTTTGGGGGTACTGTCACGTCCAGGCCTGAGATGACAGGCTGGAGTGTTTTGTTTTTGTTTTTGGTGTAGGGTTTTTGTTCTAGATTATATATATTTCTATGTTGGGGTAATGGTTCCCAATTAGAGGCAGCTGAGTGTCGTTGTCTCTAATTGGGAACCATATATATGTTTGTAGTTTTCACTTGGGGTTTGTGGGTAATTGTTTGAGCATAGCTGTGTTTGTTTTGTCATGTTATGTCAACATCACGATCTTCGTTTAGTTTTTGTTATTTTTCCCAGTTACGTTTGTATTTAATAAAATGTATACTGGAAGCATCGCTGCGTCTTGGTCTGTCCCTTATGAAGATCGTGACACATGTGTAATCCAGAAGCTTTTTCCCGGTCATTTGGCTACCATCAGCACCAGGGGCCATGGTGGGGCTAATTTCACACCCTCACTATATGGGTCAAAGTGGTTGACATGGGCTCCCCAAGGAGGAGGTGAATTAATTAAAAACGATGCATTTGTAGTGTGTGGCAGAAATATTATTTGCTTACAGTTGTACCAATTTTACAAATGTGGTAAAAATGTATTGATTATAGTGACACAATACCAAATGTTTTTGTTGTGGGCCCTACATTGCAGAAAGGTGCTGAGTACTGTATTGCAGTGTAAACCCACTCTTTAGACTGAACCACAGACAGAGAGGGACAGAACAACAGATTGACCCCCATCATCAACTGCTCCTGTCTGCTCCATGTGTTGTATAGCAAGGTGGATGTTGTGGCTGGATTTGCTTTATCACAGGTTACTGAGCACTCTGCCAAGTTTGGGGGAATGAGAATGAGAAGCATTATCAGTTGTGTGGCTCTGAAAGAACTTCATTCGACTCTATGTAAACTGGAAAACACATATCCTGAGGCTGCATTTATTGTAGCTGGGGATTTAAACAAGGCTAATCTGAAAACAAGGCTCCCTAAATTTTATCAGCATATCGAATGCACGACCCGGGCTGGCAAAATTCTGGATCATTGCTATTCTAACTTCCGCAACGCATACAAAGCCCTCCCTCGCCCTCCTTCGGCAAATCTGACCACGACTCTATTTTGTTGCTCCCAGCCTATAGACAGAAACTAAAATAGGAAACGCTCGTGCTCAGGTCTGTTCAACGCTGGTCTGACCAATCTGATTCCACGCTTCAAGATTGCTTCGATCACGTGGACTGGGACATGTTCCGGATAGCATCAGACAATAACATTGATGTATACGCTGATTCGGTGAGGGAGTTTATTAACAAGTGCATCAGTGATGTTGTACCCACGGTGACTGTTGAAACCTATCCCGACCAGAAACCGTGGATTGATGGCAGCATTCACGCAAAACTGAAAGCGCGAACCACTGCTTTTAATCATGGCAAGGCGACTGGAAACATGACCGAATACAAACAGTGTAGCTATTCCCTCCGCAAGGCAATCAAACAAGCTAAGCGTCAGTATAGAGACAAAGTAGAGTCGCAATTCAACGGCTCAGACACGAGACGTGTGGCAGGGTCTACAGTCAATCACGGATTACAAAAAGAAAACCAGCCCCGTCGCAGACACTGATGTTTTGCTCCCAGACAGAATAAACAACTTCTTTGCTCGCTTTGAGGACAATACAGTGCCACTGACAAGGCCTGCTACCAAAACCTGCGGGCTCTCCTTCACCGCAGCCAACGTGAGTAAAACCCTCGCAAGGCTGCCGGCCCAGATGGCATCCCTAGCCGTGTCCTCAGAGCATGCACAGACCAGCTGGCTGGTGTGTTTACGGTCATATTCAAACAATCCCTATCCCAGTCTGCTGTTCCCACATGCTTCAAGTTGGCCACCATTGTTCCTGTTCCCAAGAAAGCTAAGGTAACTGAGCTAAACAACTTTCGCCCTGTAGCACTCACTTCCGTCATCATGAAGTGCTTTGAGAGACTAGTCAAGGATCACCCTACCTGACACCCTAGACCCACTCCAATTTGCTTACCGCCCCAAAAGGTCCACAGATGATGCAATCGCAATCATGCTGCACACTGCCCTAACCCATCTGGACAAGAGGAATACCTATGTAAGAATGCTGTTCATCGACTACAGCTCAGCATTTAACACCATAGTACCCTCCAAACTCGTCATTAAGCTTGAGACCCTGGGTCTCGACGCCGCCCTGTGCAACTGGGTCCTGGACTTTCTGACAGGCCGCCCCCCAGGTGGTGAGGGTAGGAAACAACATCTCCAGCCCGCTGATTCTCAACACTGGGGCCCCACAAGGGTGCGTTCTCAGCCCTGTCCTGTACTCCCTGTTCACCCATGACTGCGTGGCCATGGCCAACTCAATCGTCAAGTTTGCAGACGACACTACAGTGGTAGGCTTGAATACCAACAACGACGAGAAGGCCTACAGGGAGGAGGTGAAGGCCCTCGGAGTGTGGTGTCAGGAAAATAACCTGTCACTCAACGTCAACAAAACAAAGGAGATGATCGTGGACTTCAGGAAACAGCAGAGGGAGCACCCCCCTATCAACATCGACGGGACAGTAGTGGAAAAGGTGGAACGTTTTAAGTTCCTCAGCATACACATCACAGACAAACTGAAATGGTCCACCCACACAGACAGCGTGGTGAAGAAGGCGCAACAGCGCCTCTTCAACCTCAGGACAACCACCCGAGCCACTGCTTGTTCACCCCGCTATCATCCAGAAGGCGAGGTCAGTACAGGTGCATCAAAGCTGGGACCGAGAGACTGAAAAACAGCTTCTATCTCAAGGCCATCAGACTGTTAAACAGCACTAAATTTGAGTGGCTGCTGCCAACATACTGACTCAAATCTCTAGCCACTTTAATAATTAAAAGTTGGATGTAACAAATGTATCACTAGTCACTTTAAACAATGCCACTTTATATAATGTTTACATACCCTACATTACTCATCTCATATGTATATACTGTACTCTATACCATCTACTGCATCTTGCCTATGCTGTTCGGCCATTGCTCATCAATATATTTATATGTATATATTCTTATTCATTCATTTACACTTGTGTGCATAAGGTAGTTGTTGTGAAATTGTTAGATTACTGCACGATTGGAACTAGAAGCACAAGCATTTCGCTACACTCGCATTAACATCTGCTAACCATGTGTATGTGACCAATAACATTTGATTTGATTTTGATTTGATTTGTGTTACTCCACATAGTCAATGCTCTGAATGACTGGATCGCAATGAAAACCACATAGGCCCAATTTAGCGGAATTCAAATTGCCTTGTGAAGAAAGAATGCACTCTCAAGTGGACTCGGGCCAATAAACGGCTGCACAGAAAGACCGGACAAAGGACCATCACAAACATCAATGAACAAAGCTCTACTACAATATGGTAGGCTATACTGTACCTTCTCAGCAGTGAGGCAATCAGGAAACACAAGAGTAGAATAAAACAGATTTTTGTTAGACTAGAATTCCACTGTCGGTTCTCAACATTTGTTAGAAGCATCAAAGAAGTACTAGAGGAGCTACACATGAAGGATGTCCTCCCGAAGAGAACAGCCAGTTCCTTATTTCTTAGTATGGAGGGGGTTTAAGTGCAACCAAAGAAATGGGGAAGAAGCTTTGACATGTTAGCTCTTTGACATCAAACGCAGTGGAGGATAAAAGAGTTTCCATTCATCCTACAACACAGACATTAAATATTTCACTGGCTCCTCTGCCGCATCTGCATGACTGCACTTCCAGTCTGATTCATAGGCACAGAGTTCCAAAAAAGCAGCAAAAAAGTGTATGCTCTCAGATCTATTCTCAGATCTTTAAATTAAAAGGATAGTTCACCAAATCTGACAGCTTTGATTTTGGGTGACTACACCTTTAAGAGGCTATCACTATGCTCTGAACTATTTGAGGGTGGTACAGTCTCAAAGTGTGTTGCTATAACGTTTTCATAACAACTAAGCTGCAGACGAGGAAGTAAGGAATCATTTGTTTGAATGAGAGGGGTGGTTTAAATGGTTTGTTGAGTCTGCCTGCATGGGCTGTGAGTAATGGTCCCTTCCACTTTGTAGCGTGACGGTGCTGAAAAACCTCCCACTCGGTGCGAGGCGTCATGTTCTGATGATGTGGCAAGACTGCTCCTAAGCCACTCCAACACCATTACTTTTCATTCTTCTTCCTTGCCATCCTTCCTTTTAAGTCATTCTACATGTTTGAACTGAACGTTGTTTTATGCAGTTGGTCTATTTTAATTTTAAAAGCTCCTCACGTGTCGTATTGTCTCCTCTAATCAAAGACGCAAATAAAGTTGGTTATTATCATCATTGTGAATTCCTCAGTCTTTATACTTTTTTCTCCTTTTTGCATCATAGTTGCAAGGAGTATAATGCAGAGTTTTGGGCATTTGCTCCTCCAGGCTGGTCTGTTTCTTTAATCCTATAGGGATAAGCAGTGGCTAGGGGTCATGTGTAAATCTGTTCAGAGCACGAGGAAGAGACAGAAAAATAAGCTTTTTTTTCAGAGAGCTATGAGAGAGAGAACTAGAGATTAAATGAATGCAGCAGACAGAGAGTGACAAATAGAAAGAGATAGAGAGACAGAGAGCGAAAGAGTGGGAGAGCGGGAGCGAGGAAAGATATAGAGAAGCTGTGCAGCTTATATGCACTGCAGACCTCTGCTGCAAAGAAGAGATGGGGGGTGAGAGGGGGAGCTGGAGGAGCTATTTGAGGGGTCTAGGGACCAAGCCTTGGAGATCTGAACCCCCCCATCTCCTTCAGATCAAAAGCTAAGGAGGAAAAAATCCCAAACTCTCTACACAGAGAAGCTAGCCCATGACATAATTCCCACCAACCCCTCTCCCCTTCCCCCTTTCAACACTTAGCTCACACCTTGGTTGACAGGGTGCGTGAGGGTGTGAGGGTGAGGAATATCACAGGAACTTGAACAGCAGCATCTACATCAACATCACAACGGACTCAACCATAGCCCAACCGATTGCCACTCAATGCTATGGACGCTAACCTGGCTCTAACCCACTCAGTTACTCAGCGCTACTGAAGCTAACTGCTAATTAGCAACTTCCCCAAATAGCCTCCCGAGACCACCAGCGCACAACAGGCAGTGGCTGCTGCTTTATCCATCATTATGTGCCGGCTCCAAACCCTGAGAGTGTTCTGGCAGCACGTTACGTAAGGCATTTTCTGTGTCATTTGAAGGCATAAGGAAGGAAGTCACGATGTTGAAAGGAATGGTAATGAGTTCTTTGAGTGGCATCTCCTCAAACGTTCAAAAACACAGAGCTGTCGGCCCAGTGCCGGTTCAAGGGCTTGGAGTTGATTCCATTTACCTACTTGAAGATTGATGTCTCCCATCTAGTCCCGATGATTGCAGTACCAAACATCGGACTCGACAAAGCTGCTCGATAGTGTGTGCGTAGATTACACAACTCCTTTTGGGTTGGTTAGTCTCTCGTACTGTATCTTCCTTGAGATCTTTTGCACTTCAAGAAACAGGAAATGCATTTGAAAGTGATATCCATTATCCACTGACAGACTAGCAAAATAGTTGAACCAACTACCACATTTCACATGATCTTCACCAATGTCATGGAGCCACTCTTAACTATCCACATCTTGAGAAAACCTTGGGAGCTTGGATATCCATACATTCCAACTGCAAATTTCAAGATTTCATAAGATTTCCAAACCCCACAATGGATATTTATGACTTTGCCACTGCTACAGTGGGTTGGCGTTTAAGAGGCGGCTCCACGCACACAAATAGGCCTGCAGGCACTGCAAACACGCACAGGCGCGTGCGTACACACACATTCACAGACAGACACTAACAATGGCACATGAGATTTTGTGTCACTGGCCTACACACAATACCCTGGAATTATGTTTTTAGAAAGTTTTAGAAATTAATAGAAAATGAAAAGCTGAAATGTCTTGAGTCAATAAGTATTCAACCCATTTGTTATAGCAAGCCTAAATAAATTCAAGAGTAAAAATCTGCTTAACAAGTCACATAAGTTGCATGGACTCAATCTGTGTGGAATAAAAGTGTTAAACATGATTTTTGACTACTTCATCTCTGTACCCCACACATACAATTATCTGTAGGGTCCCTCAGTAGAGCAATGAATTTCAAACACAAATTCAACCACAAAGACCAGGGAGGTTTTCAAATGCCTCGCAACGAAAGGCACCTATTGGTAGATGGATAAACAATTTAAAAAAGCAGACATTGAATATCCCTTTGAACATGGTGAAGTTATTCATTACACTTTGAATGCTGTATCAGTACGCCCAGTCACTAAAACTCAGTTGCCGGAGGGGAAGAACACCACTCAGGGATTTCACCATGAGGCCAATGGTGACTTTAAAACAGTTACAGATAGGAAAAAACGGAGGATGGATCAACAATATTGTAGTTACTCCACAATACTTAGGAAGCCTGTACAGAATAAAAATATTCCAAAACATGCATACTGTTTGCAATAAGGCAAAGAATGTGGCAAAGAAATGCACTTTATGTCCTGAAAAGAAAGCGTTATGTTTGGGGCAAATCCAACACAACATACCATTCTTCATATTTTCAAGCATGGTGGCTGCATCATGTTATGGGTATGCTTGTCATCGGCAAAGACTAGGGAGTTTTGTAGGATAAAAAGAAACAGAATAGAGCTAAGGACAGGCAAAATCGTAGAGGAAAACCTGGTTCAGTCTGCTTTCCAACAGACGCAGGCCAGGCAGCAGGCTGTTAGCCAGTGTTACGTACGCCTCTTGGAGGAGGGAACGCAAATCCCTGCTGCTCTAAATTCCCCGCGGAGTGAGAGGTATGGGACTGTAGGTGCGAGTAAGGATGACAAAAGCAGTACCGTTAAAAAGGAATTTATTCCGTCACACGGTAATTTTTGGGAAAAGGGGCTGAACGGAACCAAAGCAGAGAAAGTAAAAATCAAAGCCCCCTCTCCTACCTTATCTGCCTACCCACAGCTTACCTAACTTAGCACCACCTGGTGCACTAAGCAAAATACAGGGGGTGGTCCATCCAGGTCTTACCTAGTGTGCATAGACAGTAAAATACTACGGGTTATGTATGCCCGCAGGCCTCTTGCCTAAGCACTCCCTAGGTGCCTTCCCCTTCCCCCCTGGGAACAAACACAGAAAAATACAAACAATTTCAAATAATCAATACGGACCTTTGGATAGAAACACACCAGCAGGACCGGTTACAAAATACTACCAAACTAACCTGTCTGAGCAACAACTATCAGCTCTATCAGAAAACAATCAACACTGGTTCTACTAAACAAACACTTCATCTTTCGCCATAAACCTCAATCAGTCTCCTTCTCTCAGCCTTCTCTGTCCTTTGTCTTCTGCCTTCTGAGCAACAGAACACTGGCTTATATAGCTGGAGAAGGTGTCTAATGGGATACAGCTGTATCCTGACGAGGGGGCGGGGTCAGCTCCAATTAGTAATGGGGAGAATTTCAGGAAGCCATCCTGAAACACACACATACAAGCAAAAGCACCACAGAAACTGGGGAACGTAACAGCCAGCCTGCCAGCTTAGTGGAGTCTGCCACTAGCACAGTCAGTGTAGTCAGTTCAGCTATCTCCATTGAGACCGTGTCTGTGCCTCGATCTAGATTGGGTAAAACTAAACATGGCCGTGTTCGCAATAGCAATCTCACTGGAATAAAGACCTCCTCCATTCCTGTCATTATTGAAAGATGGCGTAGCAGTGGGGATGTCTGTTTTGATTGTCTTGTTCTGTCCCTTTGTATATATCGTTTTTCTTCATATATATTTAGTATATATTTGTATTATTTTTATTATCTAATTTTCCATCTACGGACTGAACTTACTCTCCTGCAACCCGCCTCACCCAATGTGGTATGGACCTGCTATTTTTACACTTTTGAACCGGAACCCCCTTCTGAAGCTAGCCAGCTAACTAGCTACTAGCTAGTAGTTAGCCTGGAGCTAGCCTCGAACTATGCCCATCTCCCGGCTAGCTGAAGAGATTCCATCAAGCAATCCCTGGGCTTCAATTACCTATTTTTCCAATTGGCCTGGACCCTTTGCTGCCGACACGAGCCTCGCCGATCCATCACGACTGGTCTACCGACGTAAGCGTACGGGGAGGTTTCTGTCCCGAAGCAAGCACCCAGTTAGCCTGGAGCTAGCCTGGAGCTAGGTCCTTCTCCTGGCTAGCCAAATAATTCTATCAGATAATTCCTGGGCTTCAATACCTCTTCTGCCAATTGGCCAGGACCCTTTGCTGCCGACACGGAGCCCCGCCGATCTATCACAACTGGTCTGCCGACATAACCGTCCGAGGGGGTTTCAACAGACTCTTGTTGCGACTTCCCCCTGAGGCCCATCTGCTAGCCCCGGGCTGCTGGCTGTCTGAATCGCCACGCCTCCAGCTCACCTAGCTACTCACTGGACCCTATGATCAGTTGGCTACACATGCCTCTCCCTAATGTCAATATGCCTTGTCTATTGCTGTTTTGGTTAGAAATGTTTGCCTTATTTCACTGTAGAGCCTCCAGCCCTCCTCAATATGCCTTAGCTAGACCTTATGCTCCACCCCCCACACATGCGGTGACCGCACCTGGCTTAAATGGTGCCTCTAGAGACAAAACCTCTTTCATCGTCACTCAATGCCTAGGCTTACCTCCACTGTACTCACATCCTATCATACCCTTGTCTGTACATTATGCCTTGAATCTATTCTTCCGCGCCCAGAAACCTGCTCCTTTTACTCTCTATTCCGAACGCACTAGACAACCAGTTATTTTAGCATTTAGCCGTACTCTTATCCTACTCCTCCTTTGTTCCTCTGGTGATGTAGAGGTTAACCCAGGCTCTGCAGCCCCAAGCATCACTCCCATTCCCCAGGCGCTCTCATTTGTTGACTTCTGTAACGGTAAAAGCATTGGTTTCATCCCTAAGTTTGTTTTATTCAATACTTTAGCACACTCCACCAACCCGGATGTCCTAGCCGTGTCTGAAACCTGGCTTAGGAAGGCCACCAAAAATCCTGACATTTCCATCCCTAACTATAACATTTTTTTACGACAAGATAGAACTGGCAAAGGGGGCGGAGTTGCAATCTACTGCAGAGATTTGAGAGTTCTGTCATACTATCCAGGTCTGTGCCCAAACAATTCAAGCTTCTACTTTTAAAAATCCACCTTTCCAGAAATAAGTCTCTCACCAGTGCCGCTTGTTATAGACCCCCCTCGGCCCCCAGTTGTGCCCTGGACACCATATGTGAATTGATCACCCCACATCTATCTTCAGAGTTTGTACTGTTAGGTGACCTAAACTGGGACATGCTTAACACCCCGGCCATCCTACAATCGAAGCTAGATGCCCTGAATCTCATACATATCATCAAGGAACCTACCAGGTACAACCCGAAATCCGTAACCATGGGCACCCTCTTAGGTATCATCCTGACCAACCTGCCCTCTAAATACACCCCTGCTGTCTTCAACCAGGATCTCAGCAATCACTACCTCATTGCCTGCATGCGTCCTGGGTCCGTGGTCAAACGACCACCCCTCATCGCTATCAAACGCTCCCTAAAACACGAGCAGGCCTTTCTAATCGACCTGGCCCGGGGTATCCTGGAAGGATATTGACCTCAACCCGTCAATAGAGGATGCCTGGTTGCTCTTCAAAAGTGCTTTCCTCTCCATCTTAAATAAGCAAGCCCCATTAAAAGAATTTAGAACTAAGAACAAATATAGCCCTTGGTTTACCCCAGACTTGACTGCCCTTGACCAGCACAAAAACAACCTGTGGCGCTCTGCATTAGCATCGAATAGCCCCCCGCGAAATGCAACTTTTCAGGGAAGTCAGGAACCAATATACTCAGTCAGTTAGGAAAGCAAAGGCTAGCTTTTTCAAACAGAAATTTGCTTCCTGTAGCACTTATTCCAAAAAGTTTTGGGACACTGTAAAGTCCATGAAGAATAAGAGCACCTCCTCCCAGCTGCCCACTGCACTAAGGATAGGAAACACTGTCACCACCGATAAATCTACGATAATCGATCATTTCAATAAGCATTTTTCCACGGCTAGCCATGCTTTCCACCTGGCTACCCCTACCCTGGCCAACATCTCAGCACCCCCTGCAGCAACTTGCCCAAACCCCCCGCTTCTCCGTCACCCAAATCCAGACATCTGATGTTATGAAAGAACTGCAAAATCTGGAGCCCTACAAATCAGCCTGGGCTAGACAATCTGGACCCTCTCTTTCTAAAATTATCAGCCGAAATTGTTGCAACCCCTATTACTGGCCAAGTCTTTCGACTCTGTCAATCACCGCATTCTTATCAGCAGACTCAATAGCCTTGGATCCTCAAATGACTGCCTCGCCTGGTTCACCAACTACTTTCCAGACAGAGTTCAGTGTGCCAAATTGGAGGGCCTGTTGTTCAGACCTCTAGCAGTCTCTATAGGGGGCCACAGGGTTCAATTCTCGGGCTGACTCTTTTCTCTGTATATATCAATGATGTCGCTCTAGCTGCTGGTGATTCTCTGATCCACCTCTACGCAGACGACACCATTCTGTATACATCTGGCCTTCTTTGGACACGGTGCTAATAAACCTCCAAACGAGCTTCAACTCCACACAACACTCCTTCCATGGCCTCCAACTGCTTTCAAATGCTAGCAAAACTAAGTGCATGCTCTTCAACCGATTGCTGCCCGCACCCTCCCAACCGACTAGCATCACTACTCTGGACAGTTCTGACCTAGAATATGTCAACAACTACAAATACCTTCCAGACTCACATTAAGCATCTCCAATCCAAAATTAAATCTAGAAATGGCTTCCTATTTCGCAACAAAGCCTCCTTCACTCATGCCGCCAAACATACCCTCGTAAAACTGACTATACTACCGATCCTTGACTTCGGCGATGTCATTTACAAAATAGCCCCCAACACTCTACTCAGCAAACTGTATGTAGTCTATCACAGTGCCATCTGTTTTGTCACCAAAGCCCCATATACTACCCACCACTGCGACCTGTATGCTCTCGTTGGCTGGCCCTCACTACATATCCGCCACCAAACCCACTGGTCCCAGGTCATCTATAAGTCTTTGCTAGGTAAAGCCCCGCCTTATATCAGCTCACTGGTCACCATAGCAACACCCACCCGTAGCACGTGCTCCAGCAGGTACATTGCACTGGTCATCCCCAAAGTCAACACTTCCTTTGGCCGCCTTTCCTTCCAGTTCTCTGCTGCCAATGACTGTAACGAATTTTAAACATCTCTGAAGCTGGAGACTTATATCTCCCTCTCTAACTTTAAGCATCAGCTGTCTGAGCAGCTTACCGATCACTGTACCTGTACACAGCCAATCTGTAAATAGCACACCCGACTACCTCATCCCCATATTATTACTTATCCTCTTGCTCTTTTGCACCCCAGTATCTCTACTTGCACATCATCATCTGCACATCTATCACTTCAGTATTAATGCCTATTTATTGCCTACCCCCCTACTCTTCTACATTTGCACACACTGTACATAGATTTTTCTATTTTTATTTTCTTTTGTGTTATTGACTGTATGTTTGTTTATGTGTAACTCTGTGTTGTTGTTTTTGTCGCACTGCTTTGCTTTATCCTGGCCAGGTCGCAATTGTAAATGAGAACTTGTTCTCAACTGGCCTACCTGGTTAAATAAAGGTTATATATATATATAAATATATATATATATTACATCTCAAAATAGGGCTACTTAATGTTAGATCCCTCACTTCCAAGGCAGTTATAGTCAATGAACTAATCACTGATCAAAATCTTGATGTGATTGGCCTGACTGAAACATGGTCTGATGAATTTACTGTGTTAAATGAGGCCTCTCCTCCTGGTTACACTACTGACCATATCCACCGCGCATCTCGCAAAGGTCTGAGGTTTCGTTAACATTTACGATAGCAAATTTCAATTTACAAAAAAAAATTACTGAGTTTTCGTCTTTTGAGCTTCTAGTCATGAAATCTATGCAGCCTACTCAATCACTTTTTATAGCTACTGTTTACAGGCCTCCTGGGCCGTATATAGCATTCCTCACTGAGTTCCCTGAATTCCTATCGGACCTTGTAGTCATGGCAGATAATATTCAACTTTTTGGTGACTTTAATATTCACATGGAAAAGTCCACAGACCCACTCCAAAAGGCTTTCGGAGCCATCATCGGGTTTTGTCCAACATGTCTCCGGACCTACTCACTGCCACAGTCATACTATGGACCTAGTTTAATCCCGTGGAATAAATATTGTGGATCTTAATGTTTTTCTTCATAATCCTGGACTATCGGACCACCATTTTATTACGTTTTCAATCGCAACAAATAATCTGCTCAGATCCCAAACAAGGATCATCAGAAGCCATGCTATAAATACTCGGACAACCCAAAGATTCCTAGATGCCCTTCCAGACTCCCTCCACCTACCCAAAGACGTCAGAGTACAAAAATCGGTTAATCACCTAACTGAGGAACTCATCTTAACCTTGCGTAATAACCTAGATGCAGTCACACTCCTAATAACAAAAAACATTAGTCAGAAAAAACTAGCTCCCTGGTATACAGAAAATACCCAAGCCCTGAAGCAAACTTCCAGAAAATTGGAACGGAAATGGCGCTACATCAAACTGGAAGTCTTCCGATTAGTATCGAAGAGCCCTCACTGCTGCTTGATCATCCTATTTTTCCAACTTAACTGAGGAGAATAAGAACAATCCAAAATTAATTTTTGTTGCAAAACTAACTAAAAAGCAGAATTCCCCAAGAGAGGATGGCTTTCACTTCAGCAGTGATAAATTCATGAACTTCTTTGACAAAAAGATCATTATCATTAGAAAGCAAATTATGGACTCCTCTTTAAATCTGTGTATTTCTCCAAAGCTCAGTTGTCCTGAGTCTGCACAACACTGCCAGGACCTAGGATCAAGGGAGACACAAGTTTTTTAATACTATATCTCTTGACGCATTGATGAAAATAGTAATGGCCTCTAAACCTTCAAGCTGCATACATATTCCAACTAAACTACTGAAAGAGCTGCTTCCTGTGCTTGGCCCTCCTATGTTGAACATAATAATATCCACCAGATGTGTACCAAACTCACTAAGAGTGGCAGTAATAAAGCATGAAAAAGCCAAACCTTGACCCACAAAATATGAAACACTATCGGCCTATATCGAATCTCCCGTTCCTCTCAAAAATGTTTAAAAAAGCTGTTGCCCAGCAACTCACTGCCTTCCTGAAGACAAACAATGAGGTTTTAGACCTCATCATAGCACTGAGACTGCACTTGTGAAGGTGGTAAATGACCATTTAATGGCGTCAGACCAAGGCTCTGTATCTGTCCTTGTGCTCCTAGACCTTAGTGCTTTTGATACCATCGATCAGTTAGTGCTGCTTTTGATACCACCGATCACCACGTTCTTTTGGAGAGATTGGAAACCCAAATTGGTCTACGCGGACAAGTTCTGGCCTGGTTTAGATCTTATCTGTCGGAAAGATATCAGTTTGTCTCTGTGGATGGTTTGTCCTCTGACAAATCAACTATACATTTTGGTGTTCCATCAAGGTTACGATTTAGGAACACTATTGTTTTCACTATATATTTTACCTCTTGGTGATGTCATTCAGAAACATAATGTTAACTTTCACTGCTATGCGGATAATACACAGCTGTACATTTCGATGAAACATGGTGAAGCCCCAAAATTGCCCTCCCTGGAAGCCTGTGTTTCAGACATAAGGAAGTGGATGGCGACAAATTTGTTACTTTTAAACTCAGACAGAACAGAGACGCTAGTTCTAAACTCAGCAAAAAAGAAATGTCCCTTTTTCAGGACCCTGTCTTTCAAAGATAATTCGTAAAAATCCAAATAACTTCACAGATCTTCATTGTAAAGGGTTTAAACACTGTTTCCCATGCTTGTTCAATGAACCATAAACAATTAATGACAGGACGGACAGCTGATTGTCCTCGCAGTGGCAGACCACGTGTAACAACACCTGCACAGGATCGGTACATCCGAACATCACACCTGCGGGACAGGTACACGATGTCAACAACAACTGCCCGAGTTACACCAGGAACGCACAATCCCTCCATCAGTGCTCAGACTGTCCGCAATAGGCTGAGAGAGGCTGGACTGAGGGCTTGTAGGCCTGTTGTTAGGCAGGTCCTCACCAGACATCAACGGAAACAAAGTTGCCTATGGGCACAAACCCACCGTCGCTGGACCAGACAGGACTGGCAAAAAGTGCTCTTCACTGACGAGTCACAGTTTTGTCTCACCAGGGGTGATGGTCAGATTCACGTTTATCGTTGAAGGAATGAGCCTTACACAGAGGCCTGTACTCTGAAGCGGGATCAATTTGGAGGTGGAGGGTCCGTCATGGTCTGGGGCGGTGTGTCACAGCATCATTGGACTGAGCTTGTGGTCATTGCAGGCAATCTCAACGCTGCGCGTTACAGGGAAGACATCCTCCTCCCTCATGTGGTACCCTTCCTGCAGGCTCATCCTGACATGACCCTCCAGCATGACAATGCCACCAGCCATACTGCTCGTTCGGTGCGTAATTTCCTTCAAGACAGGAATGTCAGTGTTCTACCATGGCCAGCGAATCCCATTGAGCACGTCTGGGACCTGTTGGATCGCATGGTGAGGGCTAGGACCATTCCCCCCAGAAATGTCAGGGAACTTGCAGGTGCCTTGGTGGAAGAGTGGGGTAACATCTCACAGCAAGAACTGGCAAATCTGGTGCAGTCCATGAAGAGGAGATGCACTACAGTACTTAACGCAGCTGGTGGCCACACCAGATACTAACTGCTACTTTCGATTTTGACCCCCCTTTGTTCAGGGAAACATTATTCCATTTCTGTTAGTCACATATCTGTGGAACTTGTTCAGTTTATGTCTCAGTTGTTGAATCTTGTTATGTTCATACAAATATTTACACATGTTAAGTTTGCTGAAAATATACACAGTTGACAGTGAGAGGACGTTTATTTTTTTGCTGAGTTTAGGTCCCAAGAAACAAAGAGATCTTCTGTTACTCTGGACCCTGATCTCTCTTTTAACAAACATATCAAGGAGGGGGAAGAAAATGGCGCCTTAGAGAGAACACTGTGTTTCAGCGAGCTCCCGTGGCATTCGTAAATTTATCTTTTTACATTAATCCTCTAGCTTGAAAAAGTGGTAAAATGTGCTAAATAAGTTATCCTACAATGAGTCTTGACGGCTATTTCTCAAAACTTCCGACAACATGCCCAGCAAAACTACTAAGAAGTCGAAAAACCAAAATCCCTGTAGATGTGCAGGAGGAGCTAGCTAGCGTTAGCGAAGCTGGCGCCACTGCGGATCCAGGCACAATGGACCTGCTGATACAAAGGATGACAGATAACATTACTAAAGTGATCGATGTTAAGATAGGAACGGTCTTGGAAGCAATAGCAGGCCATTCAGCTGAACTACAGAGAGTTGTCAAACGTGTGGATGAGGCGGAAGAAAGAATTGCTACTGTGGAAACTTCAACTACATCAATGGACACTAAAATAAAGGCACTTGAGAAACAGGTGCGCGAAATGGCGAGCACATTGATGACTTGGATAATCGAGGACACAGATGCAATATCCGTGTGGTGACTCCCGGAAAACTCGGAAGGGACACATTCAGTAAAATATTTTGAGGAATGGATCCCGGACTACCTACAAATGGACACTAAGGCTGGTCGTGAAGCTGGACAGAGCCCATCGCGCTCAAGCACCGATGCCCGGTCCCAACCAACGCCCACGGCCAGTGGTCATAAAGTTCCACAACTTCAGCGACAAGCAACGCGTCATGGATGTGGCTAGGAAAATCGGCTCTGACGGTAATCAACGTCAAGGTCCAGAGGGTCTCATTCTTCAATGATTACTCCACAGTGGTTGTACGGAGACGTAAGGCGTTTGACGAGGTGAAGGCTCGACTCAAGAGAATGAAGATGGACTATGCACTGCTGTACCCAGCCACATTGAAGGTTATGGTCAACGGATCGCCTAAAAACTCTACACACCTAAAGAGGCTGCTGCGTTTATGGACTCTCTCGGTAAATAACTGCAAGCACCTCCGCAGAATTTGATAACTTAAAAAAAGATGAAACAGTGGTGTGAGTTCTCATGTGGTCCTGTTCATTAATATTGATATCTTTAATATTCATATATTTTATTATTTTTCTTGCTAAAATAACTGCCGCTATAGTTCAGCCAGGAGATATGTGTGAATCTATATTGGTGCCCAGGCTTGGTTTTAGGTGGAAGAGCCTCAATCTCCTTCTATTGATTTTCATTTCCATATATATAGAAGATGAGGCTATGGGTGGCTATGCGGACTTAAGAGTCTACACTGGAGAGTTGAAATCCCGGCATGTTAGCTAGTGGGAAAACCCTTTTGGGCTGTTACATGTTTAATTTTGGGTTTATTATAGTTCAGGTTCAGGGTTTATATCGTTTGTTTATGCTCGGTGAAATTGAGGAAAGTTTAACACATGAGAAAAGGTACCACCCCATTTTTACAGTAGGATTCAGTCTGGATATTGGTTGGTCAAAGTGCAATGGCAGGTAACAGACTACGTGTGTGTACATGGAACATTAGAGGGAGCCACAACCCCATTAAAAGGAAGAAGGTATTATCTTTTTGAAAAAGAGAATATTGATATTGCTCTGCTGCAAGAAACTCATCTGGATGATAAGGAACATTTGAAATTGCAACAAGGGGGTTTGGTCAGGTGTTTTTCTCATCATTTACATCCAGAAGCAGAGGGTAGCAATTATTGTGAAAAAGAACCTACCATTTAAGGTGTTGAATTGTGTGAAAGATAAACTTGGTCGTTTTGTTATAATTAATGGTACCTTGCAAGGGCAGAACATTTCCATAATGAATATTTACTTCCCCCTGCCCACCCCCAGATTTCCTCACTAAGGTATTTCTGGACTTTTCAGAATTAAACTCAGACACTGCAGTGGTTGGAGGAGATTTTAACTGTTTGTTAAACCCCTTTATGGACAAGTTTCCCAGCGGTATAGCTTCACTCTCTTCTCAAGCTAAGTCACTTAAAGCTATTTGTGATGATCTGGGGTATTCTGATGTTTGGAGAACCCTTCATCCCTCCAGCAGAGAGTTCACTTTTTCTCTGCGCCTCATGGATGTCAGACTAGAATAGATTACTTTTTATGCCCAGGACGTCTTTGCAGTCTGTTTTATCCGCTAAGATAGGAAGCATAGTCGTATCGGACCATGCGGAGGTGATACTGGACATAAAAATCAACGGAGCATCCAATCTGTCAAGACATTGGAGGTTGAATACAACCATTCTTCAAGACCATACCTTTACATCATATTTTATTGCAGAGTTTAAAGCATTTTTCTCTATTAACTCTCAATCAACAGACAACCCTCGCTCCTTTGGGAAACCTGTAAAGTCGCACGCCAGGGCCTGATTATGTCAGACACAGCCACTAAGAGGCGGAAAAAGCGTGAAAAGCAAAAAAAAAAACGCTGGAGGAATTAGGAACTAAAGAGAAAGACTACATTAAAACTCCCTCCTGCCTCTATTAAAGGAAATATTAGTCCTTAGATCAACGCTGGACTCTCTCCTAACTCAGGACGCTGAAAAGAAAATGAGATTCATGAGGCAAAAGCTATATGAACATGGAGATAAACCAGGGAAAGTACTTGGCATACCTAGCTAAAAAAAGAGAGCTGACTCACAGTCAATTGCTATGATTACAGATTCTGATGGCAATAATTTATATGAAAATAAATTGATAAGTGACTCATTTAAGAAATTTTATACTAAGTCTTTATACCTCAGAACTGACAAATGATGCACCCAAATTAATGGAGGACTTCTTTTCTAAGATCAAGCTTCCCACTATCGATTTAAGAGCAGAGATCTCTCCTTAATGCCCCTATTACCGAAGAAGAGATAAGGTTCGCAATTAAGAATATGCAAAATGGTAAGGCCCGGGACCAGGCGGGTTTGGCAGTGAGTTCTATAAGGAGTTCCATGGCCTGATCCTTGAGCCATTGCGTGATATGTTTAACCATTCATTTTAAATGGCCAAGCTCCCTCAAACACTGAGGGATGCCAACATATCACTTATTCTCAAAAGGGAAAATGCCCAGAGTCTTGTTCCTCGTATAGACCCATTTCCCTTCTGAATGTGGACAGAAAATTGCTATCTAAAATTCTAGCCACAAGATTAGAAGACTCACTACCACTAATTGTGAAAGGAGACCAAACTGGCTTCATCAAGGGCCGGAAATCATGTAACAATGTCAGGCGGCTCCTTAATGTAATTCAAGCCTACCAAAGAAGTGCTATGGATGGTCTTGTGCTCTCCTTAGATGCTGAGAAAGCATTTGATCGTGTGGAGTGGTCTTACTTATTCTTTGCTCTGACTAAATTTTGGTCTAGGGGACAACTTTATAAAATGGGTGAAAATGTTATATGATGATCCTCAGGCTGCTGTCCTTACTAATGGGATAAGGTCAAATAGCTTCTCTATACACAGAGGTACCAGGCAGGGCTGTCCTTTGTCCCCTCTCCTATTTGCACTCGCTATGGAACCACTGGCCGAGGCCATCAGAGTAACGCCCTGCTATACAAGGGCTGCTCATTGGTGGCGTTCACCATAAAAATAAGCTTTCTGTATGCTGACATGTCCTGATATTCCTCTCTAGCCCAGAGACTTCAATTACATCTCTTGTTAATATTATTGAATTATTCAGCGAATTCTCAGGCTACAAAATTAACTTAACTAAATCAGAGGCTATGCCACTTGGTAACCTTCACTCAGTACTAATACTTCTCCCCCTTTCCTTTTTAAATGGTCTCCCTCAGGTTTTACATACCTGGGTATATTTTGTAACTCCTAAATTCCAGCAAATGTATAAAGCCAATTTTGTCCCCTTGTTTGATACAGTAAGACACGATCTGGAGCGCTGGAACTCTCTTCCCATTTCATGGTTGGGTAGAATATCCCTCTTGAAAATGAACATCTTACCTAGACTACTTTACCCAATCCAAATGATCCCAGTCTTACTCTCCAATAAGGTAATAAAGGACGTAAATGGATGGCTAAGTTCCTTTATATGGAGTAAACGCAAGCCAAGACTAAAGATGGCAATATTACAGTTGCCAAGCTCTATGGGCGCTTGGATCTGCCCAATATTAGACTTTATCAGTGGTGTGCCCACCTGTGTTATATTTCTGACTGGATCACAAATGATGATGACTCTATTTGGTTAGACATTGAGACTTCTTTTTCAGAATACCCCTTACAGGATCTCTTATTTTTCAGAAGTTTTCAGGTCTGTAAAGATAAATGCAGTAATCCCATTACACTTAATACACTCAAAGTATGGAGGTCAGTTCAACGTTATTTGGGAAGGTCCAAACTTACCTCTGCTCTTACCCCAATCCTTAACAACCCAGACTTTGGTCCGGGATTGCTGGACGCTGGCTTTAATCTTTGGCTTAATAAGGGCATACAGACTAAATGATTTATTTACTGATAAGATTTTATTGTCATTTGAGCAGATGGTTGAAAAATATCAACTCCCAAAGCAGGACTTTTTCCGCTTTCTACAAGTAAGACACTATATTTTGAAGAGCACCACCTTAATTGGCAACCTGAGGTGTCTGTCATTGAAAGAATGCTTTTTTCCCACAAAGGAAAATGTCTGTAAGTCTGTTTTTATGATGCTTTAAGGTCCTTTGCTGGTGTCGACACACAGAGGGTGAAACAAGTGGGAGAAAGAACTGTCTGTTGCTATTGACGAAGAGATGTGGGAAGACATTTGGAGATATGCAAAAACAATATCTATATGTAATCATTTAGAGCAATCCAGTTAAGAATATAATACACAGGTTGCATATATCCTCAAACACTTGAGGCATGCTTTCAGCCCAACTTCCTCCTCTCCTCAGTGTCTTAAATGTAAACGGACACAGGCACCTAACACATTGCTTATGGTCATGTTCCAAAATACAAAGATACTGGTCTGGTGTTCTGCAAGAAATTGAAAAGATCCTAGGGGTGGATCTAGAATTAGATCCAGTTTCTTTGCTGTTAGGTCTCCCTAGTAGGCATGTTACCTCGGTGGGTAGGAGGAGGCTTTTACAACATCCTTACCTTCGCAGCGAGGAAAACATCCTCTTGCAGTGGATTAATGATAAGGTCCTTCTATTAAAGATTGGCATAAGATACTATTTGAATGGGTGCCACTGGAATATCTGACATGTACATTGCACTCTAAAACAGATCAGTTCTACAAAGTGTGGGAACCATTATCTAAACTATCTAGAACCTGAGATATCAGCTATTATGCTGCAAGGATTCTCTTAAAATGGTGGTGACCTATTTATTTCAGTTATCTGTATGTTCCAGGTGTGGAACCTAACTGTACCTTGGTTTAAACTGAGCTTTTTTCTTAAGTTTAAATATTATTATTTAAACTATTTTTTTTTTTTAATTTTATTTCTGTTTGTATGTTTGCTTAAAATGCATGTATTGAGGGCCTTAGTGATGGGGATGGGTGAGAAGAGAGCGGGGAGAGGAAAATGGTGGTTGTGTGTGTGTGTGTATGTATATGTACATATATATGTATGTGTGCGTATATATATATGCATACAGGTATGTGTAAGGAGTGCTGTTTTGCTTTGTCCTTGTTATTGTATCTCTTAATATGGGTGTATATTGTGAAATTCCAATAAAAAATATTGTTACAAAACAAACATATCAAGACTGTTTCAAGGACAGCTTTTTTCCATCTACGTAACATTGCAAAAATCAGAAACTTTCTATCCATAAATGATGCAGAAAAATTTATCCATGCTTTTGTCACTCTAGATTAGACTACTGCAATGCTCTACTTTCCAGCTACCCAGATTATGCACTAAATAAACTTCAGTTAGTGCTAAACACGGCTGCTAGAATCTTGACCAGAACCAAACAATTTGATCATATTACTCCAGTGCTAGCCTCTCTACACTGGCTTCCTGTTAGGGCTGATTTCAAGGTTTTACTGCTAACCTACAAAGCATTACATGGGCTTGCTCCAAACTATCTTTCCGATTTGGTCCTGCCGTACATCCTTATTGTTCCTAGAATTTCTAAGCAAACAGCTGGAGGCAGGGCTTTCTCGTATAGAGCTCCATTTTAGTGGAATGGTCTGCCTATCCATGTGAGAGATGCAGACTCGGTCTTGACCTTTAAGTCTTTATTGAAGACTCATCTCTTCAGTAGGTCAGTATGATTGAGTGTAGTCTGGCCCAGGCGTGTGAAGGTGAACGGAAAGGCACTGGAGCGATGAACCGCCCTTGCTGTCTCTGCCTGGTCGGTTTCTCTGCCTCTAACCCTATTACGGGGCCTGGAGAGGTGCGTCACTTGAGTGGGTTGAGTCAGTAAGTTGGTGGTTTAGTAAGTAGTAAGTTGGTGGTTTTAAGATATCCCTCTAGTGGTGTGGGGGCTGTGCCTTGGCAAAGTGGCTGGGGTTATATCCTGCCTGGTTGGCCCTTTCCGGGGGTATCGTCGGACGGGGCCACAGTGTCACAGTATTTATGCTGCAATAGTTTATGTGTCAGTTGGCTAGGGTCAGTCTGTTATATTCTCCTCTTATCCGTTGTCCTGTGTGAATTTAAGTATGCTCCCTCTAATTATATTTTTCTCTCTTCTCTGGGAGGACCTGAGCCTTAGGACCATGTCTCAGGAATACCTGACCTGATGAGTCCTTGCTGTCCCCAGTCCACCTGGTCGTGCTGCTGCTCCATTTTTAACTGTTCTGCATGCGGCTATGGAACCCTGACCTGTTCACCGGACGTGCTACCTTGGACCTCTCTCTCTACCGCACCTGCTGTCTCAAACTCTGAATGATCGGCTATGAAAAGTCAACTGACATTTACTCCTGAGGTGCTAACCTGTTGCACCCTCTACAACCACTGTAATTATTATTATTTTACCCGGCTGGTCATCTATGAACGTTTGAACATCTTGGCCATATACTGTTATAATCTCCACCCGGCACAGCCAGAAGAGGACTGGCCACCCCTCAGAGCCTGGTTTTTCTCTAGGTTTTTCCTAGCCACCGCGCTTGCTGTTTGGGGTTTTTGGCTGGGTTTCTGTATAGCACTTGTGACATCGTGCTGATGTAAAAACGGCTTTATAAATACATTTGATTGATTGATATTCACCTTTCAGCAGGACAATAACCTTAAACACAAGGCCAAATATACACTAGAGTTGCTTACCAAGATGACATTGAATGTTCCTGAGTGGCCTAGTTACAGTTTAATTAAATTGGCTTGAAAATCTATGGCAACTTGAAAATGTCTGTCTAGCAATGATCAACAACCAACTTGATAGAGTTTGAATAATTTTAAATAGAATAATGTGCAAATATTGCACAATCCAGGTGTGCAAAACTCTTAGAGACTTACCCAGATAGACTCACAGCTGTAATCGTTGCCAAAGGTGATGATAACATGTATTGACTCACGGGTGTGAATACTTACGTAAATTATATATTTCTGTATTTCTAAAAACATGTTTTCACTTTGTCATTATGGGGTATTGTGTGTTGATGGGTGAGAAAAATTATATTGAATCCATTTTGAATTATGGCTATAACTCAACAAAATGTAGAATAAGTCAAGGGGTATGAATACTTTCTGAAGGCACTGTATCTCAGCAACCCAGCTACCATGTATGACTAAGTAGAACTCTAAATCTAGCCCATGTCAGACGTATTCCAAGTCGAATATGTATTTAAAATATTTCATATACTTGAGGTGGACTTGAAGCAATGGAGTCAAAAAAGTGCAAACTCTTCATGCCAGGCAAGTTTCTCAAACAGTATTTGGAATAAGTATACAACCCAGGCCTGTCCTACACAAAACATCCACCACAAGAGAGTAAATCTACTCTGTAGACAAAACAGAATCAATTGTATCAAACCACCTACCCCAAACAACAGAATCGCCTTCATCAAAGACCCAATGACGAAGGACAACTGACTTGCCATGTTGATAACTAAGGTCTCATTATAGGACATTCAACCCAACCACAGCAGTAAGGGCTGGGATGTCCAGTCAGCAGACAGCTGCTGCAATGAATCCATTTCAGTTAGTCTAGCAGAGGCGTGACAGTTGGACAGTGGTAGAGCGGAGGGGCCTGGGGCTTAAATGACTGGCTCCTCTCCAGAGCTCTGGGTAAGTCATACAGTGCTGATGACACTGAGCTAATGTGCTGTGACCAAGGACCGGGGGAGGCTGCATGTCTGTCTGAGGTGTCTGTTAACACAGCGACAGGTGTCTGCGTGTGACTGGAGGGGTGGGCGTGCAATTGTGTGTATGAGAGAGTGATGGACTGTGTGCATGTGTGAGTGCGTGTGTACCTGTGACGTCCACCTAACTCACCGTTTACTGTGAGGTGCACCCAGCTGCCGTTGTGAAAGGTGTTGTACTGCTGCTCCAACATCAGGACCTTACACTCATACCAGCCCTGGTCATCTGGACGCACCTTCTCAATCCGCAGAGAAGATTTGCCGTGCAGACTGGCTCGACCTGGGGGAGGGATAGGAAGGAAGTGGAGAGAGATTAATAACAGTGGTCAAACCAGGAAACATAGTATTCAGTACGCTATAATCCATAGTACACTCTTGGAAAAAAAGGTATTATCTCAAACCTAAAAGGATTCTGAAGCTGTCCCCATAAGATAACCCTTTGAAGAACGCTTTCTGGTTCCAGGTAAAACCCTTTTGGTTCCAAGGTTCCAACCCGTTTGGGTTCCATGCAGAACCCTTTCCTCAGACGGTTCTACATGACACCCAAAAGGGTTTTTACCTGGAACCAAAAGGGGTTCTCCCATGAAGAACACTTGTGGAACCCTTTTTTCTAAGAGTGTATATAATTCTCCCTCTACTGTATCATATAGATCAGGTTTTCCGAACCACCGGGCCCTGGACCTGCACCTTTTTTCCCTTCTTCTTTCTAGGGCACGGGGATGGGTATTCCATTAACTCCATTAACTTCCATTAGTCTGTGAGCCAGTCTGAGAGCCAGTAGCTCATATCTTACTCCCTGAAGCATTTTTGTGAAAAAAGTAATTACCCACAATATACGCTGATTGGATGGACTGGACACGCATCAAGTCTCAAACATTATTACAGTAGCCACATAACACTTTACTTACAGGACCAAGCTTACATGGACATGATATGCAATAATAATAGCCATTTTAGCACATGGACTTACCACGATTTACATGAGAAGTTTTAACAGAAGTGAGGTGAGTAAATAGCCTATGATCAAATAACTACAGTAGGCTAATAACAAAAGCTCCTTGTTTCTTTAGCCAGCTAGCATCAGGGATAGCTCCCAGAGAGTTGAAATGGTTTTAGTATTCTCCCAAGTGACATTCGCTTGCTAAATAGCAATTAAATGTGTATTCCAAATTAAAAGAAGGGACCCTGTATATACTGTTGTGCTCTATAAAATCTGAAGAAATACTGGTAGATGTGCTTGTTTTATTTTGGGTGGCACGTGTGCCGAGTGCCATTCCTAACTCTTCCAAACACCCTACCAGACGCATAGAAGCGGAGCACAGAGACACGAGAGCCTGACAAATCTGAATCCATCATAACACTAAGACTACAGGGGTTGTGTAGCAGCCCAGTGTCACAGCAGCTTTCAGTCTTTACAGGTCCATCTGCTTTTGTCATCATAACACCATGTGTCCATCTGTACTCATCTCTGTCTATCAGTGTATGTACAGTGCCTTTAATTTTTTCCACATTTTGTTACGTTACAACCTTATTCTAAAATGGATTAAATAAATTAAAATCCTCAGCACTCGAAATTGAGCTCAGGTGCACCCTGTTTCCATTGATCATCCTTGAGATGTTTCTACAAATTGATTGGAGTCCCCTTGTGGTAAATTCAATTGATTGGACATGATTTGGAAAGGTACACACCTGTCTATATAAGGTTCCACAGTGTCATAGCAAAAACCAAGTCATAGCAAAAACCAACCCATGAGGTCGAAGGAATTGTCCATAGAGCTGCGAGACAGGATTGTGTCGAGTCACAGATCTGGGGAAAGGTACCGAAAAAATTCTGCAGCATTTAAGGTCCCCAAGAACACAGTGGCGTCCATCATTCTTAAATGGAAGAAGTTTGGAACGACCAAGACTCTTCCTAGAGCTGGCCGCCCGGCCAAACTGAGAACTCGAGGGAGAAGCGCCTTGGTCAGGGAGGTGACCAAGAACCCGATGGTCACTCTGACAGAGCTCTAGAGTTCCTCTGTGGAGGTGGGAGTACCTTCCAGAAGGACAACCATCTCTGCAGCACTCCACCAATCAGGCCTTTATGGTAGAGTGGCCAGACGGAAGCCAGTCCTCAGTAAAAGGCACATGACAGCCCGCTAGGAGTTTGCCCCTAAAAAGCCCCTAAAGGACTCTCAGGCCACGAGAAACAAGATTAGGTAAATTTACAGAAAAAAATGTGTAGGCTTGTTTCAGCTGAATTATAAGATTTGTAGCCTACAATAGCCATTTGATATTTGATATATTAAATGAGTGAGTTCTTTCAAAAGGCATAAAACCAACTCTTTGGCCTGAATGACAAGAGTCACGTCTAGAGGAAACCTGGCACCATCCCTACGGTGAAGCATGGTGGTGGCAGTATCATGCTGTGGGGATGTTTTTCAGCGGCAGGGACTGGGAGACTAGTCAGGATCGAGGGAAAGACAAACGGAGCAAAGTACAGAGATCCTTGATGAAAACCTGCTCCAGAGCACTCAGGACCTCAGACTGGGGCGAAGTTTTACCTTCCAGCAGGACAACGACCCTAAGCACACAGCCAAGACAACGCAGGAGTGGCTTCGGGACAAGTCTCTGAATGTCCTTGACTAGCCTGGACTTGAACCTGATCAAACATCTCTGAAGAGACGTGAAAATAGCTGTGCTGTGCATTCCAAACTGACAGAGCTTGAGAGGGTCTACATAGGAGAATGGGAAAAACTCCCCAAATAGAGGTGTGCCAAGCTTGTAGCGTCATACCCAAGAATACTCAAGGCTGTAATCGCTGCCAAAGGTGCTTCAACAAAGTACTGAGTAAAGGGTCTGAATACTTATGTAAATGTAATATTTCAGTTTTTTGTTTTTAATAAATTAGCAAAACAAAATACAAATTTGCTTTGTCATTATGGGGTATTGTGTGTAGATTGAGGGAAAAAAACGATTTAAACAATTTTAGAATAAGGTTGTAACCTAACAAAATGTGGAGAAAGTCAAGGGGTCTGAATACTTTCCGAAGGCACTGTACATGCATATGTGTTTATATCTGTATATACTGTTTGTCTGAATGTCTATATCGGTGTGTCTTTATTTTTCTGTGTGTACCAATGCTTTATATATACTCTAGATGACTGTGTTGAATCCATCCAATATTTTGGAAGCATAGAAATGCATTTAAACATGTCTACATTCCTTTTTTTTAACACATATTACAGACACCTTAATGCATACTTTGAAATTATATTATGTGAGCTAAACATGAAAAATTATACACTAAAAACATGTAAAATACATACATATGGAGGACTGATTCTACAACCGGTGGCTTCAAAGCCTCTCAATGGCCAATACATAGCACCAGTAATCCAGGTTTTATATACAAAATTGTTGTGTACAGATAGGGCAGCAGCATGAAGCCTCAGGTCTAGAGTACCACTCAAGTCGGACCTCTTCTCTGAGCTAATGATGACAAAAGTCCAGCTGTTATACTTGTCCCTCCTTTCCCGCTTCTCTCCTCTCATTCCTCAAATTACCTCATATTTGTCAGTGCATGTCAGACTGCCACACCATTAATTGTCATATGGGGTGATATCGCGAGAGGAGCCATAAACAATTCACACTAACTCCAACGCAAACCTGAGAGGATTCCTAATAAGTTCTGCTAAATTTTGACAGAAGGGAAATGTGGATGTTGTCGCTTTGAGGAACTTATGCGACTCTAGTAAATTTTTGGGCCTTACTTGGAGATTCTCCTCATTGATATTGGAGCGTGGCTGTGGTTGCGGATTGGCTCTCACACTGGAGCAAATATTGGAGATCAGTGTTGGAGATCGGTACTTCAGAAGGATAACTGGGCCGCAGCCTGCCTGGCCAATAGAAAGGAAGGATAGATTTAAAAGTCAGCTGTATTTTTATCTGGGTGATTAAGTGGAGATGGGAGAGAGGGGGGAAACTACGCGGACATGGAGGTTGAAGATAGTACCAAAGTTGTGGGACAAGCTGGAAGTGTAGGTATAGGTAAATACAGTCCTCTATTCGGTGGACTGGCCTGTATCTTTGCCACAGTAAATGTAACCGTTACTGTGGCTCTTTTTGTGCCTGATCCAACGCTGAGTGCTTGTTTCTACAGAAACACAGGGCATAGAAAGAGAAATCCAGTTTGGCTTGGTATTAGGGCAAGTGTAAGGAAAGTCATCAGTTTGTGGATCCCATTGATATTCTGAGAGACCAGGGACAATGTTTCTCTAAGGTTGCCATGTGCAATCTTCGACAGCAAAGTTCTCAGGAATTGCAAGGAGATGAAGGTTGGAATATTCAATATGTTGGGTTATTTTGGGGGATCTGGTATGTCTGCTACATTGACCATCAGCAATGACAAAGACATCCTCTAAAGCGATCTTAATCCATTTACAGTCAAAGGCAGGCAGACTGTTTTGCTAGCACAGATTGGAATATGTTTTGAGATCCTTCCAATGGCATTGAGGAGAACACCACATCAGTCACTGGCTTCATCAATAAGTGCATTGATGACGTCGTCCCCACAGTGACCGTTCGTACATACCCCAATCTGCACTGTGCTAAATGGTAGCGCTGCCTCTTTCAAGGAGTGGGACTCTAACCCGGAAGCTTATAAGAAATCCCGCTATGCCCTCCGACGAACCATCAAACAGGCAAAGCGTCAATACAGGACTAAGATTTAATCGTACTACACCGTATCCGGCACTCGTCGGATGTGGCAGGGCTTGCAAACTATTATAGACTACAAAGAGAAGCACAGCCGAGAGCTGCCCAGTGACACAAGCCTACCAGACGAGCTAACACTGAAGCATGCATGAGAGCATCAGCTGTTCCGGACGACGGTGTGATCACGCTCTCCGCTCTCCGTAGCTGATGTGAGTAAGACCTTTAAACAGGTCAACATTCACAATGCCGCACAGCCAGACGGATTACCATGACGTGTACTCTGAGCATGCGCTGACCAACTGGCAAGTGCATTCACTGACATTTTCAACCCGTTCCTGACTGAGTCTATAAAACCAACATGTTTCAAACAGACCACCATATTCCCTGTGCCCAAGAACACTAAGGTAACCTGCCTAAACAACTACCGACCCATAGCACTCACGTCTGTGGCCATGAAGTGCTTTGAAAGGCTGGTCATGGCTCACATCAACACCATCATCCCAGAAAGCCTATACCCACTCCAATTTGAATACCGCACCAACAGATCCACAGATTTTGCACTCAACACTGCCCCTTCCCACCTGGACAAAATAAACACCTATGTGAGAATGATATTCATTGACTACAGCTCAGCGTTCAACATCATAGTGCCCTCAAAGCTCATCACTAAGCTAAGGACCCTTGGACTAAACACCTCCCTCTGCAACTGTATCCTGGACTTCCTGACGGGCTGCCCCCAGGTGGTGAGGGTAGGTAACAACACAGCCGCCACGCTGATCCTCAACATGGGGGTCCCGCAGGGGTGCGCGCTCAGTCCCCTCCTGCAATCCCTGTTCACTCATGACTGCATGGCCAGGCACGACTCCAATACCATCATCAAGTTTGCCGATGACACAACAGTGATAGGCCTGATCACCAACAACGATGAGGTCACAGACCTGGCCATGTGGTGCAAGGACAACAACCTCTCACTCAATGTGATCAAGACAAAGGAGATGATTGTGGACTACAGGAAAAGGGGGACCGAGCACGCCCCCATTCTCATCAACGGGGCTGCAGTGGAGCAGGTTGAGAACTTAAAGTTCCTTGGTCTCCACATCACCAACAAACTATCATGGTCCAAACAGACCAAGACAGTCGTGAAGAGGGCACGACAAAGCCTATTCCCCCTCAGGAGACTGAAAAGATTTGGCATGGGTTCTCAGATCCACAAAAAGGTTCTACAGCTGCACCATCGAGAGCATCCTGACTGGTTGCATCACTGCCTGGTATGGCAACTGCTCGGCCTCCGACCGCAACGCAACAGAGCGTAGTGTGTACGACCCAGTACATCACTGGGGCCAAGCTTCCTGCCATCCAGGACCTCTATACCAGGCGTTGTCAGAGGAAGCCCCTAAAAATTGTCAAAGACCCCAGCCACCCTAGTCATAGACTGTTCTCTCTGCTACCTGCACGGCAAGCAGTACCGGAGCGCCAAGTCTAGGTCCAAAAGGCTTCTTAACAGCTTCTACCCCGAAGCCATAAGACTTTTACGCTGCTGCTACTGTCTGTTTATTATCTATGCATGGTCACTTTAACTCTACCTACATGTACATATTACCTCAATGACCTTGACTAACCGGTGCCCCACACATTGACTCTGTACCAGTACCCCTGTATATAGCCTCGCTATTGTTATTTTACTGCTGCTGTTTAATTATTTGTTACTCTTATTTTTTTTTATTTATCTATTTTGTACTTAACACGTTTTTCTTCTTAACTTCTTAAAGCATTGTTGGTTAAGGGCTTGTAAACAAGCATTTCACTGTAAGGTCTACACCTGTTGTATTCGGCGCATGTAACAAATACAATTTGATTTGATTTTATTCATCATATTCTCTATGAAGACAGTCAAATGCAGACCCAAGTCAATGGTGTGAGGTCTCATTTAGGCCCAGAATGTGTTGTGTGACAGACTCTTTGTAGCTCCTAATGGAACAAGCCAAACGCTTTAGATGAATGTTCCTCTCTCATACAAAGTGGAAATGCCTTCCTGCCAATACACAAAGCCTTTTCATTGGTTTGGGGTGGCTAGACGGCATGACACCGAAACAAAGATGCACCCTGTTGGCACGACAGACGAAGCAGTGCCCTCTCAGTGCCCTCCATGGTGAAAAAAGCAGCAGCCCAATCTACAATGGGCACAACTCAGATCTCTGTGTGAATAAGAAGTGCTATTGATTCCTAGCCTTGACGCTGACCCTCATTCTGTTCCGGCGCTGTTCCATCCTCACTGTGTTCCATTGTAACTCACAGTAGAGGGAGGCAGAAGTCAGTTAGCGACGACTAGAGCTTCGGATCCAGCAGTAGCATTAATTAAAAAGGGTCCCTGTTCAGTAGCTACTGCAGCGCAGCAGGGAAAAATTGGCTGTAGTTTAAAGCGCGGGTTGTCAATCTCTGTGAGGATTGTCAAATGTAATTTGTACCGGGGTGCAAGGAGCCGTCTAAAAACAGCAACGGGGAAGATTGTAGAGGAGAAGCATAAATCCTTTGAAAGGTATTCCAACAAATAAAAAAACGCCTACGATCTAGAGATAATGGCTGGAAGCTACTTTAGATGATTGAAAATGTTCTACCACCTTCAAGTCTTTGTCTCTTGACGCACTAAAACACTGTCCATATGATTGCCGTCTTTGATCCAGTAAAATGTTTTTAATCACAATCAATTGGGGAATGTATCACTTCGATGCCATTTAGCCATATAATACTTTTGTTGACTACTGTTCTCTAAATGGTGATTTATACTGAACAAAGTTATAAACACAACATGCAAAGTGTTGGTGCCATGTTTCATGAGCTGAAATAAAATATTAAAGAAACTGTCCATATATCACCCATTGAGCATGTTTGGGATGCTCAGTAGGTAAGCTTTTCTAAAATGGACATGCTTAGTAAATTACCACACGCCCTTTCTGTCTTTGCCCCGTATCGATGCTGTAATGTTCCAATCGCCGAGATGAAGAAGAAAAAAAGACATGGTCCGACACACTTTTGACCCATCACCTCTACCGTTACGCACTTCTGGTCTGGAGGCCTTTTAACCTCTGCTCCTGTTTGAAGTGCAATGGCATACCACCTGGGTGGGTATTCTCCCCCAACCGATTGTCCACAGCTTATTCAAATCAGCAGAGCTATTCTGAGAGGTTGTCTATCATTTTCCCAACGGGCAGTGATTGTCTAAAAGCCATTGCTGAGTTTCAAGTGCTTAATACAAATATATTAAAATATAAATAGGATATTTCTCATATTTAGATGATTCAGACCAATAAAATCACCTTTGAGGGAACACATCTTTCTCATGATTTTGGATTCCTTTCCTTTGCTCTTATTTCCTGTTATTATAAAGAGTCTTGATTCCCAGAGACTGACATGGAGGCCAGAGTCCTATAGACTCTCTATCTATACTGAACAAAAATATAAACTCAACATGCAACAATTTCAAAGATTTTACTGAGTTGCAGTTCATATAAGGAAATCAGTCAATTTAAATAAATTCATTATGCCCTAATCTATGGATTTTACATGACTGGGCAAGGGCACAGCCATCCATTTGGGAGCCAGGCCCAGCCAATCAGAATGAGTTTTCCCCCATAAAAAGGCTTTATTAGAAACAGAAAGACTCCTCAGCACCCCCCAGACAATCCTACAGGTGAAGAAGCCAGATGTGTAGGTCCTGGGCTGGTGTGGTTACATGTGGTCTGTGGTTGTGAGGCCGGTTGGACGTACTGCCAAATTCTCTAAAACGACGTTGGAGGCAACTTATTCTCTGGCAACAGCTCTGGTGGACATTCCTGCAGTAAACATGCCAATTGCACGCTCGTTCAAAACTTCAGACATCTGTGGCATAGTTTTGTGTGACAAAACTATGTAGCATTTGATTGTCCCTAGCACAAGGTGCACCTGTGTAATGATCATGCTGTTTAATCATCTTCTTGATATGCCACACCTGTCAGGTGGATGGATTATCTTGACAAAGGAGAAATGCTCACTAACAGGGATGAAAAAACAAATGTGTGCTCAGAATATGAGAGAAATAATATGAGAGAAATAAATCCCAACATTTCTGGGATCTTTTACTTCAGCTCATTAAACATGGAACCAATACTTTACATGTTGCGTTTATATTTCTGTTCAGTATATAATACAGTATGTATCTGATGGAACCATGTGACATCAAACACGCAAGTGACTTCCTACTTGGCCGCTTATTCAGCTATCTGGCTACAGTATTAACTATTCTACTTCATGGCTGGATTATCGGTCATAATCAGTCATTTATAATACATTATAAAGAGGGCATTCATAGCAACTGTCTCCAACTCCAAATCCTAGAGATTTTGCTGTGGGAGCCTGGCTCTGCATTGTAAAGGCACTTCAACAGAAACCTCCACTTTGTCTGATGCAAACTGCAGATAATCTATTGACTGGCTCCCAACCAAATAGGGATTATAGTGTGCTAATCATATATGGCATATTAACAGTATAATGCATCTAATGGGAGTGATGTTATTTAAGGGATCAAAGGGAAGCAGATTGTTTTCCACTGTGATCATTCTAGGATACCTTTAATAGTGAAAGATATGACCTAGGAACAAATGCACCTGTAAAATCAATGGAGTTGTTTATTATTCATTTTTAAAGGAAGACATCCTTGTTTCTTCACCCTCATTATACATCTATTTTATTAATAAGAATTTAAACACATTTTACACCCATTCATTATATCTAATAACACCTGTCAAAGAACAACAATTTATGGTCTCATAGTTAAATCAGCCATATGTCATATGTTTCACAAGCAGTACCACACTTCTCGCACCTGAGAATTTTTTATTATATTTTTTTATTTCACCTTTATTTAACCAGGAAGGCTAGTTGAGAACAAGTTGTCATTTACAACTGTGACCTGGCCAAGATAAAGCAAAGCAGTTCGACACATACAGCAACACAGAGTTACACATGGAATAAACACACATACAGTCAATAGTACAGTAGAAAAAGGAGGTGTTGGCTTTGGGGGTGACCAGTGAAATATACCTGCTGGAGCGTGTGCTATGGGTGGGTGCTGCTATGGTGACCAGTGAGCTGATATAAGGCGGGGCTTTACCTAGCAAAGACTTATAGATGACCTGGAGCCAGTGGGTTTGGCGACGAGTATGAAGCGAGGGCAGAAGGGGATATTTCTTACAGAGCATTTGATTCCCACTGTGGGTGTTAGGGGAGGGTTGTGAGAGTTAATGTAATGTGCTATACAGAGACAACCTCCCCTAGACCGCAGTGAAAAAAATCCCAAACTTGCTCTCATCCTTACACACACTCGATCTAGTGAATCTGGAAAACTTTAGCCTCTCTGATCATTTGAAAATATATTTTTATTGAGACAGACGAATGATAAGGGAGATGGGAGGGGGGAGATGCAGAGTAGCGGTGGGGCCGGGATTTATATATATGCTGAGGTGTAACGATGTGCGCTAAGAGTCGGGAAGCAAGTTCAGGGAGTGAGTGTTTTAATAAATAAACACAATATAATACAAAAATAAGAAGCACGAACAACGCACAGAACTGACACAAAAACAGAAACAATGACACCTGGGGAAGGAACCAAAGGGAGTGACATATAAAGGGCAGGTAATCAAGGAGGTGATGGAGTCCAGGTGAGTGTCATAATGCGTGTAACGATGGTGACAGGTGTGCGCCATAACGAGCAGCCTGGTGACCTAGAGGCCGGAGAAGAAGCACACGTGACATGAGGGGTGACGTATATGTGCTGCATTCTGCAGCGTTACCTGCTAGGCAAGCCTCGGGCACGATTTCACAGTAAATTCAATTACTATAGTAATTGCCTAAACAGCTTTACTTTGAATTCGTGCCCAAGGCTGGTCTAGCAGGTAACGCCACCACCTGCAGTTCATATAGCAACTACATTGTGTGTACAAAACATTAAGAACACCTGCTCTTTCCATGACATAGACCACCCAGGTGAATCCAAGCGAAAGCTATGATCCCTTATTGATGTCACTTGTTTGTGTCAAAAACTGAAACAACGCTGTTTTTTTTTATACTCAACAGTTTCCCAAGTGTATCAAAAATGGCACACCACCCAAAGGACATCCAGCCAACTTGATACAATTGTGGGAAGCATTGGGAGTCAACATGGGCCAGCATCCCTGTGGAATGCTTTTGGTATCTTGTAGAAAAGGGGGCTAAATAGGTGTACAAAATGACATTGACAAAACTGACCAACGGCAAATCAACTTTGACACCCGTGGTTTGGGGCTAATGAAGAGGAAGAGGTGTTTTCTTACCGGCGTACTCCGGGTCCACATGAGGCGGATGGAAGCGGAAGTTGATGAAGAAGGGGATGGGCACTCCGAACTTGAACCATTCCACAACGTAGGGCTGGCCATTCAGGGGGTGGGCCACGTCGCATCCCAGGATGACGTTCTCTCCAGCGCGTGCCGTCACAAACTGGGGCTCCTCTCGCACGCCGTGGGCACCTGGGAAACGGACGGACGGGGGGGCATTGTGAGTATCCTTGTAAACAGCTAGGGACATTACTTAATTGTGGTGAAATAACCAACCGAAAGCAACCTAGAAGCAAAGGGTAATCTTTTATAAGCATACCATCCACATTGTGTCTTAGAGTTCCAACATCAACCACAAACATTTTGTTTGTTTCTTCACATAGAGAAATGTAAGACAAGAAAGCCTCCTTGAAACTGTTCATGAAGTACAATATTCACAAAACGTGATATACAGTGGTACATCCTCAAACAACATAAACAGAAGACCTAACCTAAATTACACTGATTGGGCCACAGAACCTTATTCAACCATAAGGTCTTCTTATTTGCTATAATATCTGCCTTTTAAGTAGCCTCCTCCACTTCTACCATCCTGGTTTACTTTTTCTCTCACGTAGAGAGCACCCTGTCTGTGACAGACAATCATGAACTACGGGTGCCATAACTCAAGGTGGCGACAACAAATTCCATCCTGAGCTAAGACCAATAGTTTTAAGAATGGAATTTAAAGGACATAGCTCTGTGTGTGAAAAAAAAAAACGGTGCACTTTGTCTTGATACCATCACCCGTTGCTGCCGTGGCATGAGGCTTTCTACGAGTCTGAGACACTCACTTGAGAAAGATAAAGCACACGCGCGCACAAACACACACAGACACACACACTGTACATTTGCTGTGAACTTTGATGGAACATATCTTAACTTCCTTATTTACTTTTTTTACAAGACATACACTACATGATCAAAGTATGTGGACACCTGCTCGTCGAACATCTCATTCCAAAATCATGGGCAGTAATATGGTGTTTGTCCCCCCCCCTTTGTTGCTATCACAGCATTCACTCTTCTGGAAAGGCTTTCCACTAGATGTTGGAACATTGCTGCGGGGACTTGTTTCCATTCAGCCACAAGAAAATTAGGGAGGTCGGGCACTGATGTTGGGTGATAGGGAGGTCGGGCACTGATGTTGGGTGATTAGGCTTGATTCGCAGTCGGCGTCCCAATTCATCCCAAAGTTGTTCGATGGGGTTGACGGCAGGGCTCTGTGCAGGCCAGTCAAGTTCTTCCACACCGATCTCGACAAACCATTTCTGTATTGACCTTGCCTTGTGCAAGGGGGCATTGTCATGCTGAAACAGGAAAGGGCCTTCCCCAAACTGTTGCCACAAAGATGCCCAGAATTGTCTAGAATGTCATTGCATGCTGTAGCGTTAAGATTTCATTTCACTGGAACTAAGGGGCCAGCCAAACAATGAAAAACAGCCAAGACCATTATTCCTCCTCCACCAAATTTTACAGTTGGCACTATGCATTCCGGCAGGTAGCCTTCTCCTGGCATACGCCAAACCCAGATTAGTCGGTCGGACTAATCTGGGTTTGTATGTATAGTGTATGTATAGTGTAATTCTGCAGACACTGACAGGGGACTTGACATTGATGGTTTACTACGATGAAGCTGTGTGTCCACATGTCCACAGGGCTATCTGTTCTACCAGAGCATCGATCCTCTACTAATTCATGCATAGCTTGGCTTTACAACCGGATAATCAAATGGTGGTCTGCTCACCTCTGTGGCCCATAGGGATGCTTGGGATTATTGGGTTTGTCTTGTGGGTTGCTGTAGGAATGCTCTACATCCATGGTGCTCTCCAGCTGGTGTCTGCTGGTTTTCGTTTCTCCCTGGTACTTAATTATTGATCTGTTACTGTAACATAATGACCAACTCCTAATTTCCTCTGCTGGGAGGGGGAAATTCACTTTTACTTCCTGGCTAGAATAGGAGTAGGCCTGTAGTCAGGGGCCTCGGTGAATGCGACAATTCAAGGAGCAGCAGAGACAGTGACGCTTGTAAACCTTCAAGTTTCGCCCATCACATTCTGCACTACTGTTTACGAACAATAGGGTGAAAGGAAGCCAGCAGCCAGGAAAACTATCTGAAGTACATTTTTTTGAGGAAAGACTCATTCTTGGCAAATCAATCCTGAAAACCATATATATATCAGTTGTGCTATTACACACTTAAACATAAAACATCTCATTGCTGTAATAATCTGAAATTATACTCAAGGATATTATTGTATGTTACAAATTACTTAACTCATATTTACAGCAAGAGGCAGGGAAAACGTTTACAGCAAGAGGTGTGAAGCAGGGAAAAACGGCATTAGCTTTTCAAGCGTATTTTAGCCCCTATTCAGAGGCCTGAAAAGATTCAACAGTCACCTTAGCTGGAGGTCAACACAAAATAATAGCTTAATTACCTCACTTTACACTAAACAGAGGATGATTATCATATCATTCCGTTGCATTTGGATAAATGGCGGATGAACACAAAACAGCTTCATTCTGGGCAGGCGGAGGCTGCTCAAAATGCTTCTTCAGTACAGAGAAATCCTCTCATTCTGTCTTTTTAAGGTATGGAAGTCAGGCACTTACATTGAACACTATATCTATAACAGGCATATTTACGGTTTCCAAAACATCGCTGTAATGTTGGATGATGGTTTACTATGTGGATCTGTGTGTGTTCTTCTTGTGCTTGGCAGAGGCGGATAAGTAACAGAGGCTGAGCGCATATACCCAAGACTCCCCCTGCCTCTCCTACATAGCCCAGCGCTACGGGTTGATTGGATGCAGGTGACATCACCAGCGAGCGAAAACAGGCCTCTGGAAGGTATGACTTCACTGTTTATATTGATGAGAGAGAGGGAGGGAGAGAGGGAGGGAGGAGAAACAAGCGTTAATAAGCTCCTCTTCTCTTCCATTAGGATTTTGCCCGGAGAGGGATGGTCAAACACTTTAATCTCCGAGCTGCAGGAGGGAAGAGTAGAGCACCTCCAGAGAGGTTCACAGACAGCCTATAGAGTGGGCTCTAATGTTTGAGCATGGCTGTCTGCGTTCAAGAAGATGAGATGTTCTATCACTTTTGGCTGTAAGGTCGACATTTGGACAGCTGTCACTCAATGGTGTCTCTGTCCGAATTTAATGAGCCCAATCCAAATGTTCTTTATCATTCCAACCATTTTAAGAGTACAGTATTTCATTATGATTATATTAATAGCTACATTTATCAAACAAACCATTCACTTCTGAACTGTTCCTGAACTGTGCCTGAAGTTTGAAGCACCCTCAATCACGCTCCTCGAGAGATTAGAAGTACACATTAAATATGCAAGACTTTCTAAACTCATTGAGAGAGACCATTGTTGAATACTGAAGTCCATATGCTAGCTTGCACTGAATACAAAGAATTCTTAAGTTCAGGAAGCTGAAATAGTGGTAGATGGCGGAGAAGTTGAGCTGAAATGTAAACTCTACAGTCTACACTGTAAACTGTCCTTACCTCCAGAAAATACTTAGGTTGGGAGTTTAAAAAAAGAAAGAAAATTACTTTTTTGAAAATGTACTTAATTGCTCAAAATTAAGTGGGTATTAGCCTAAAAGTTAAGTGGGTATTAACCCAAAAGGTGTAAAGTAATTTGATATTATAGCACAGTCAAAATCTATTAATTTAGAGAACCACATAATAGGGTAGTAAAACTACACTGAACAAAAATATAAATGCAACATACAATTTCAAATATTTTACTGAGTTACAGTTCATGAAAGGAAATCAGTCAACTGAAATAAATTCATTTGGCCCTAATCTATGGATTTCACATGACTGGGAATACAGATATGCATCTGTTGATCTCAGATACCTTAAAGAAAAGGTATGGTAGTATGGTCGTGGACCAGTCAGTGACCACCATTTGCCAAATCTCCTTGGCATAGAGTGGATCAGGCTGTTGATTGTGGCCTGTGGAATGTTGTCACACTCCTCTTCAATGGCTGTGCGAAGTTGCTGGATATTGGCGGTAACTGAAACACCTGTTGTACACGTCGATCCAGAGCATTCCAAACATGCTCAATAGGTTTTAGAGTGGCCCTTTATTGTCCCCAGCACAAGGTGCACCTGTGTAATTATCATGCTGTTGAATCAGCTTCTTGATACGCCACACCTGTTAGGTAGATGGATTATCTTGGCAAAGGAGAAATGCTCACTAACAGGGATGTGAACACATTTGTTCACAAAATTTGAGAGAAATAAGCTTTTCATGCATATGGAACATTTGGGATCTTTTTTTTCAGCTCATGAAACATGGGACTAACACTTTACATGTTGCGTTTATATTTTTGTTCAGTATATTTAAAAATTGCATTGTTATTACCTAACCCAAAAGTGCAGGAGGCGTAGTGGCTGCCAATAGGCTGAGCACTCAAAGATCAAAGGCAGCACGACTCAGTTTTAGATCAATAAATTGAAAATGTGCAAAACCATAGATACTGGATTCATTGCGCCTGACTGTGCAATTATCACACGCAGGGAAGAGAAATCCAGTGGGACACAAGCCGTGAAAGAGAATGAAATGTGAAATAGTTAGTTAGCGGTGTTTAACTTCATCAAAAGGGAAGGAAAAATACAAGCAGTAGAATAGAACTTGGCAATTTAATATGGAATTGCTTCACCTACGCCACCAGTCTAATTGCGCTGGTCATCTGTGTATGTCGACTGTCAATAACCCAAATATCATAGTGGCATGAGAAAGTAATGAAGCACAGAGGGAAGGGCAGGATTTGACCTACTTGGCTCACATGCCCTCCAACGAGTATCACTCACTCATTTTCAATTCAAAGGAGACTGCCGGGGTGCACAGAGAGCATCTAATTCTTCCTGCATCACTGCTAGAGTGTAGTCATGGCCTTATTATCATGCCATGAATTTATGCCTATTCAAGTCTATGTATCTAAAGGTAACGGTTACGTTTCTGCTTGTAACATCAAAGTGAGTTATGATACCTGTGAGTTTTATTCACAGGGCCAAGTGAGAGATTCAGGTATGATAGTACCATTTGAAGGAAACCTTCATTGAGTCTGTCTTGTGTGCACTGCTCGCTAACAGTTTACCTTTCTGCAAGCTGCCTCCCTGCTACACCGTCTCTGCCCTGTTGCCCTCTACCTATCTCTACCCCAGAACAGAATCACATGCCAGTTTATTAGGTACAGCCATCTAGTACCGGGTCGGACCCCCCTTTGCCTCCAGAACAGCCTGAATTCTTTGGGGTATTCTACAAGGTGACAGAAACGTTCCAAAGGGATGTTGGTCCATGCTGACACGATGGCATCACACAGTTGTTGCAGATTGGACAGTGGTACATTAATACTGTGTACAGCCCATTTCATCTGTTGTTTTTAGCTGATAGGAGTGGAGCTGGGTGTGGTTGCAATAGCCCATCTGTGACAAGGATTGCCCGAGTTGTGTGCAATGGTGTAAAGTACTTTAAAGTACTACTTAAGTATTTTTGGGGGGTATTTGTACTTTACTTTTCTATTTATATTGTTGACTACTTTTACTTTTACTTCACTACACACAGAAAGAAAATTATGTACTTTTTACTCCATACATTTTCCCTGACACCCAAAAGTACTTGTTATATTCTGAATTCTTAGCTGGACAGGAAAATGGTCCAATTCACGCACTTATCAAGAGAACATCCCTAGTCATTCCTACTGCTTCTAATCTGGCGGACTCACTAAACACATGCTTTGTTTGTGTTGGAGTGTGCTCTTGGGTGTCCGTAAATAAATAAAAAACAAGAAAATGGTGCCATCTGGCTTGCTTAATATCAGGAATTTGAAATGATTTATACTTTAACTTTTGATACTTAAGTGTATTTTAGAAATTACATTTACTTTTGATACTTAGGTATATTTAGAACCAAATACTTTTAGACTTTCACACTGGAGACTTTTACTTGAGTCATTTTCTTTTAAGCTATCTTTACTTTTACTCAAGTATGACAATTGGGTACTTTTTCCACCACTGGTTGTGCATTCCGAGATGCTGTTCTGCAAACAACTGTTGTACTGTGCCGTTATTTGTCTGTTTGTGGCCCGCATGTTAGCTTGCACGATTATTGTCATTCTCCTTCGACGTCTCTCATCAACGAGCTGTTTTCGCCCACAGGAATGCCGCTGACTGGATGTTTTTTGTTAGTCGCACCATTCTCTGTAAACCTTAAACACTGTGTGCGGGAAAAGCCCAGTAGGGCAGCCGTTTATGAGATACTGGATTCTGCGCACCTGGCACCGACTCTCAACGTCGCTTAGGTCACTCGTTTTGCCCCTTTTAATGTCCAATTGAACAGTAGCTGAATGCCTTGATATCTGTCTGCCATCTTTATATAGCAAGCCTGGGCCACGTGACTCACTGTCTGTAGGAGCGATCCATCCATTTTCGTGAACGGGGTGGTCTACTTAATAAACTGGCCGGTGAGTGTACATGGGTTTTCACTGTCTAGTTGGACTTGGGTACATGTATTGTCTCTGGTTGGAGTCGTAGTTAGCTTGTGTGCTTTGGGTGGTGCCCTTATGCTGAAAAGGGAGTTAGTATATACATTTGTATAGGGTTTAGTAGTGTCAAACTTGACCACTCAATTGCCAATCTTTAAGCCCAACAAGAGTTTAGACCAGTTGTGCCAATTACTGGTCAAGGGCTAATATTGTCTGGAGATTTTGCTTAGTTGAGTAACTAAAGTCAATGATTGGCCAAACTTTCAAATGTAATTTGGTTCTCTTCATACTGGACATCGCATAGATTGTTGACATTTTGACTGATATCATGTCATGCAACCACGCATTCTTCAAGTCATTCCACTACAAGTTACGTGTTCCCTAAAATCCTTGTCAAAGGTGAATCGGACCAATACCTCCAACAGTAACCACTGAGTAAAGAACCTTATGAGGCCAAACGTTGTGGCGCTGTCAATAAAAGACGCACACTGCATTAGTGTCCATTCATCGTGCCTCTCCACTGCCTGCTTTCATTGATGGTATTGATGCTCATCATATCTGCCCTAACAACTTCCTTAATACAAATTCACACCCTCTTTCAGTGCTCCTCTGCTCTCAGAGTGCAGACAGATCCTATCTCACATAAGCTCCAATAAATAACCATAGAGTAGCATGTTAGCGTTGATGGACCTCTAATTACGAAAGAGGGGAGGAGGCAGTGCATAACTCAACCACTCAGCGTCGATTAGCATTTTAGAACCCGATGAGTGGCTGCTATTTTGTGCAGGTTGATTACCTCACCTTAACCTGTTCACCGCTTTTGCAGCGGCATCCTTTATGATGGATATTGCTTCTGACAGCTCTGTTAATGCCATCGTCTTGCCCCCTTCCTTCTACTTCGCCCTGTGGTCCCCCCTGATATCTAATTTTCCTATAATGCTCTTATAGGGTGTGTGTAACTTCACTTTGCAGTTGCCCTGTTGATTCATGGTGCCTACAATCCCTGGAGGACCTTGGTGATTCTGTTGATACTTAGTCATTGGACTAAGGTCAGACAGAGGGGTTTTTCATATTCCAGGAACTTCTGTTATCTGGTTTTTAAGCTTTACTGACCATCTGAAGCTTTACAGCAACGTCAGCAGGTCAGAAAACATTGCAGAAAAGTATATAAGGAGATTTGCCTTGAAAGAATCAGTATGGTGAAAAGGTTTGACAGTAAAATAGTAATCTTACTCCTCACTCTAATTTGCATACAGTGCAATTTATCACCATCAAGCCTAGGGAATTGTGAGACAGTGAACAGTATACCATCACCTGCTGATGAATGTAAAGGCTTGGGACTGCCGAGACAGCATGCACAAAACCGGAGCATGCAATTATCAGGAGCAATTAAAAAGACTGCAAATAAAACTGTATTGCTCTTAAACAGAGTTTGTACTTATTAGGAGTCAAATGTATTCAGGAGGCAACACGGAACTTGCATGCAGAAATTTCAGAGGAAGTGGAATTTGAACCTGTTGCCTGCTTCCATTTAAGATCGTACCACGGAGTGTCTTTGAAGAGGACAAAGACACTGAGTCTGATTTTGAGCCTCTTTCCCCCTAGTGTCTGGCTGGAATTAAGGCCAATAGAGTTGCACTGACAGTCTCGATTCTCCACCCTTTTCCTGAAGTTTGCACTCACCGACTATCGTACATGGATTTTTACAAAAATGCTTACACCAATCTTATGTGTTTAAATCCATGACAGGAGTGTACAAGTGCACACTTCTGGAAAAGGGTGGAGAATCGGGACAGTCAGTGCAAACGATATAGATGCTCTCTGCAGAGACATCACAGCAAAGGGTTTAGGGTGAGTACAGCTAATCCAGATAGTTTGTTGGTATTTCAGGTTTAATAAACTTAATCCGCAAACATCTGAAAATAGGTGATGAGGAATCTATTGCTTCAATGAAGATAGTAATACAATCTACTAAATTAATTTCTCGAAATATGGTTTGTTTGTGGGACTAGGCTTGTGAGGGTTATTGTTATTGTTCTGTATTTACTTTCACATCGACCTGTGATTTAGCAACTGGTAGCCTGGTGGGCACAGTTAGCATCTGTGTCTACCACTTAAAGACACTTTATTCTCCGGGGACTTAATCCACTTTATTTGATTAGGTTGTACACTTTTATGACTGAAAGAGAACAGATACAATCAACGGCATGTTTTGGGAAATCTTCGAAAATGTACCAGAAATGTTCTCTCTGAAGAAGCTAGGTTAGCATTCAAAAACAAAATGTTATCCTAATCAGGACCGAAATCTGTGAGTACAAAACTTAAATCCAACTGTAACTGACAACAAGGAGATTTCTCGAAATATAATGAACAGATATACTCACTAAAGTATTAGGCTTGGAACACATAACAAAGCATGAGGGACAAATAAATGTTGACCTAACTGCTTACTGTTCCTCAACATTAAAGGAGACAATGACTCTAAGAGTGCAATTACCAAGAGCTCTATGATTAATGGTTGTACCGTATTCTCTTTGGCATGTCTAGGCCTGACATCCTGGGTTATATTTACTCGACTCTTACAAAGGCAAAATGCTTGGTATTCTTCATCATTAAATGCTATTATTTTTCACAAATTTGTTTACATCCCCCGTAGTAAGCATTTCTCCTTTGCCAAGATCATCCATCCGATTAAACAGCATGATCATTACACAGATGCACCTTGTGCTGGGGACAATAAAAGGCCACCCTAAAATGTGCAGTTTTGTCACACAACACAGTGCCACAGACGTCTCAAGTTTTGAGGGAGCGTGCAATTGGCATGCTGACTGCAGGAATGTCCACCAGAGCTGTTGCCAAAGTCACCTCCAATGTCGTTTTAGAGAATTTGGCAGTACGTCCAACCGGCCTCACAACCACGCCAGCCCAGAACTTCCACATCCGACTTCTTCACCTGCGGGATGGTCTGAGAGGATCCACCTGGACAGCTGATAAAACTGCACAAACTGTCAGAAACCATCTTAGGGAAGCTCATCTGCATGCTCACCATTCTCACCTGGGTCTGGACCTGATTGCAGTTCAGTGTCGTAACCAACTTCAGCTGGCAAATGCTCACCTTCGATGGCCACTGGCACGCTGGAGAAGTGTGCTCTTCACGGATGAATCTCGGTTTCAACTGTACTGGGCAGATGGCAGACAGCATGTATGGCATCGTGTGGTCGAGCGGTTTGCTGATGTCAACGTTGTAAACAGAGTGATCCATGGTGGCAGTGGGTTATGGTATGGGAAGGCATAACAAACACAACTGCATTTTATCGATGGCAATTTGATTTGATCCTGAGGCCCTTTGTCATGTCATCATCACGTCATTTTTCAGGATTATAATGCATGGCCCCAAGTCACAAGGAACTGTACACAATTCCTTGAAGCTGAACATTTCCCAGTTCTTCCATGACCTGCATACTCACCAGACATGTCACCCATTGAGCACATTTGGAATACTCTGGAACAACGTGTACAACAGTGTGTTCCAGTACACGCCAATATCCAGAAACTTCGCACAGCCATTGAAGAGGAGTGGGACAACATTACACAGGCCACAATCAACAGCCTAATCAACATTATGCGAATGAGAAGTGTTGCACTGCATAGTTATCATAGTTATCAATAGTTATCACACCAGATACCGACTGGTTTTCTGATCCACAGGCCTACCTAAGTTATCTGTGACCGACAGATGCATATCTGTATTCCCAGTCATGTGAAATCCATATATTCCAATATTAGGGCCTAATATTAGGGCCTAATTTCAATTGACTGATTTCCTTATATGAAAGGTAACTGGCTACATCTTTGAAATTGTTGCATGCTGCATTTATATTTTTGTTCAGTATATTTCAAAATCTAGACATACTCCAAATTTTAGAGCATACTAAAATCAGTATAATGACACCAAGATGTTGTCTGTATCATGTACGGTTCACAGATCATAGCGTCTTACAGGAGGGCATGTATAGGTCACTTTTATGATTTTCAAAAAGAAAATTGTGATACAAATGTAAAAAGCATGTCAAACATTCTTTCTCCCAATGAAGTTTCTGTAAAGATTTCTAGAATAATCTGAGAAACCCCAAAATATTTTTGGGCTATCCTGCAGTTGAATCGCCTATTTCAAACATTGCACTGTCAATGTCAACCAGGGAAGTGCTTATGACTGTAAATAGAGGGACATCACATACAGTGAGGGAAAAAAGTATTTGATCCCCTGCTGATTTTGTACGTTTGCCCACTGACAAAGAAATTATCAGTCTATAATTTTAATGGTAGGTTTATTTGAACAGTGAGAGACAGAATAACAAACAAAAAAATCCAGAAAAACGCATGTGAAAAATGTTATAAATTGATTTGCATTTTAATGAGGGAAATAAGTATTTGACCCCTCTGCAAAACATGACTTAGTACTTGGTGGCAAAACCCTTGTTGGCAATCACAGAGGTCAGACGTTTCTTGTAGTTGGCCACCAGGTTTGCACACATCTCAGGAGGTATTTTGTCCCACTCCTCTTTGCAGATCTTCTCCAAGTCATTAAGGTTTCGAGGCTGACGTTTGGCAACTCGAACCTTCAGCTCCCTCCACTGATTTTCTATGGGATTAAGGTCTGGACACTGGCTAGGCCACTCCAGGACCTTAATGTGCTTCTTCTTGAGCCACTCCTTTGTTGCCTTGGCCGTGTGTTTTGGGTCATTGTCATGCTGGAATACACATCCACGACCCATTTTCAATGCCCTGGCTGATTGAAGGAGGTTCTCACCCAGGATTTGACGTTACATGGCCCCGTCCATCGTCCCTTTGATGCGGTGAAGTTGTCCTGTCCCTTAGCAGAAAAACACCCCCAAAGCATAATGTATACAAACCTCCATGTTTGACGGTGGGGATGGTGTTCTTGGGGTCATAGGCAGCATTCCTCCTCCTCCAAACACGGCGAGTTGAGTTGATGCCAAAGAGCTCCATTTTGGTCTCATCTGACCACAACACTTTGACACAGTTATCCTCTGAATCATTCAGATGTTCATTGGCAAACTTCAGACGGGCATGTATATGTGCTTTCTTGAGCAGGGGGACCTTGCGGGCGCTGCAGGATTTCAGTCCTTCACGGCGTAGTGTGTTACCAATTGTTTTCTTGGTGACTATGGTCCCAGCTGCCTTGAGATCATTGACAAGATCCTCCCGTGTAGTTCTGGGCGGATTCCTCACCGTTCTCATGATCATTGCAACTCCACGAGGTGAGATCTTGCATGGAGCCCCAGGCCGAGGGAGATTGACAGTTATTTTGAATTTCTTCCATTTGCGAATAATCGCACCAACTGTTGTCACCTTCTCACCAAGCTACTTGGCGATGGTCTCGTAGCCCATTCCAACCTTGTGTAGGTCTACAATCTTGTCCCTGACATTCTTGGAGAGCTCTTTGGTCTTGGCCATGGTGGAGAGTTTGGAATCTGATTGATTGCTTCTGTGGACAGGTGTCTTTTATACAGGTAACAAACAGATTAGGAGCAATCCCTTTAAGAGTGTGCTCCTAATCTCAGCTCGTTACCTGTATAAAAGACACCTGGGAGCCAGAAATCTTTCTGATTGAGAGGGGGTCAAATACTTATTTCCCTTGTTAAAATGCAAATCAATTTATAACATTTTTCACATGCGTTTTTCAGCATTTGTTTTGTTGTTATTCTGTCTCTCACTGTTCAAATAAACCTACCATTAAAATTATAGACTGATCATTTCTTTGTCAGTGGGTAAACGTACAAAATCAGCAGGGGATCAAATACTTTTTTCCCTCACTGTATATATATATATATATACACTGCTCAAAAAAATAAAGGGAACACTTAAACAACACAATGTAACTCCAAGTCAATCACACTTCTGTGAAATCAAACTGTCCACTTAGGAAGCAACACTGATTGACAATAAATTTCACATGCTGTTGTGCAAATGGAATAGACAACAGGTGGAAATTATAGGCAGTTAGCAAGACACCCCCAATAAAGGAGTGGTTCTGAAGGTGGTGACCACAGACCACTTCTCAGTTCCTATGCTTCCTGGCTGATGTTTTGGTCACTTTTGAATGCTGGCGGTGCTTTCACTCTAGTGGTAGCATGAGACGGAGTCTACAACCCACACAAGTGGCTCAGGTAGTGCAGCTCATCCAGGATGGCACATCAATGCGAGCTGTGGCAAGAAGGTTTGCTGTGTCTGTCGCGTGGTGTCCAGAGCATGGAGGCGCTACCAGGAGACAGGCCAGTACATCAGGAGACGTGGAGGAGGCCGAGGAGGGCAACAACCCAGCAGCAGGACCGCTACCTCCGCCTTTGTGCAAGGAGGAGCAGGAGGAGCACTGCCAGAGCCCTGCAAAATGACCTCCAGCAGGCCACAAATGTGCATGTGTCTGCTCAAATGGTCAGAAACAGACTCCATGAGGGTGATATGAGGGCCCAACGTCCACAGGTGGGGGTTGTGCTTACAGCCCAACACCGTGCAGGACGTTTGGCATTTGCCAGAGAACACCAAGATTGGCAAATTCGCCACTGGTGCCCTGTGCTCTTCACAGATGAAAGCAGGTTCACACTGAGCACGTGACAGACGTGACAGAGTCTTGAGACGCCGTGGAGAACGTTCTGCTGCCTGCAACATCCTCCAGCATGACCGGTTTGGCGGTGGGTCAGTCATGGTGTGGGTGGCATTTCTTTGGGGGGCCGCACAGCCCTCCATGTGCTCGCCAGAGGTAGCCTGACTGCCATTAGGTACCGAGATGAGATCCTCAGACCCCTTGTGAGACCATATGCTGGTGCGGTTGGCCCTGGGTTCCTCCTAATGCAAGACAATGCTAGACCTCATGTGGCTGGAGTGTGTCAGCAGTTCCTGCAAGAGGAAGGCATTGATGCTAAGGACTGGCCCGCCTGCCCCTCAGACCTGAATCCAATTGAGCACATCTGGGACATCATGTCTCGCTCCATCCACCAACGCCACGTTGCACCACAGACTGTCCAGGAGTTGGCGGATGCTTTAGTCCAGGTCTGGGAGGAGATCCCTCAGGAGACCATCCGCCACCTCATCAGGAGCATGCCCAGGCGTTGTAGGGAGGTCATTCAGGCACGTGGAGGCCACACACACTACTGAGCCTCATTTTGACTTGTTTTAAGGACATTACATCAAAGTTGGATCAGGCTGTAGTGTGGTTTTCCACTTTAATTTTGAGTGTGACTCCAAATCCAGACCTCCATGGGTTGATAAATTTGATTTCCATTGATCATTTTTGTGTGATTTTGTTGTCAGCACATTCAACTATGTAAAGAAAAAAGTAGTTAATAAGATTATTTCATTCATTCAGATCTATGATGTGTTATTTTAGTGTTCCCTTTATTTTTTTGAGCAGTGTATATATATATATATTGTTTTTTGGGGATCCACCAAACATTTTAGGCAACAGGGATCTTGATCTAGGAGGGGATTGAATGTCTATGCTGTAACCAAGAAGCTTGCTCTTGATATCTAGAGTTAGCAAACCAAATGCATAGGTGGAGCCCTGAGCTGGATATTATTTATTTGACATATCTTAGATTTCTTATAGTTATAACTTATTGTTATGCCTCCAACCCCCCCAAAAAACTGTATTGAAAATCATATGTCAGTATTCCGAAATACCCCAGTATACGTAGCCCTGAAGACATGGACCACCCAATCAGCACAGCATAGCACACCGGATCCTGAGGTCAGATGAGACTGCCCAGAGACGGACAGACAGAAACAAGGAGAGGAGTGAGGAGGGTCCTGGAGAGAAAAGAACATCATGATTCTGGTGTGTTACTTGTAGTCTGGAATAAAAGTAGTAGAACCCTATCATGAGTATTCTTATGCCCTCCTGCTCCTCTTCTCTGCCTAACTCCTCTCTATTTTTGTTATTTGAATCTTGTGCTTTAATGATGGTGTGCAAATCCATGCTGTAATATAGCAGGCCAAGAGCAGGACTACAGCAACATGGTAGATACAATATGTCGTTTCAGGAACTTGCAACTTTTAAAGAACGGAATATTTACTTGAGTAATATACCGTTTGGCTTTGTAAGAGCACTGCTGTATAATACAAATTAGCTGTGATTCAAAAAACCCAGCTCTCAGTACAGTACAGTTACTGCTGTTGCCTGATGTATTACCGCCATACCGACAGTCATGAGTCAATTCCACGTGACCGTTGAGTCATGGTAATCTCCTCTTATGCACTCTGGACATTCGTTGGTAGTACCCAACTCGCTAATGATCATAAGGTCGCTAATTGCCTGATACTCAGAGCTCTATTGTCCCTCTTTACCACTCTGACATCAAGGCAAATGAAATCCAAAATCACAAATCTCATCAAAACAGTATCATGCTTTTAAAACTCACCTCAGTGTGATTGATCAACTTGAAGAAAGACGTTCAACAACAGGTTGAAACTGAGTGGAACTTTCTAAGGTGATGATTACCCTAATTCAAAACACTAATTTGCATGTTAGAGCTTACACATACAGTGCCTTCAAAAAGTATTCAGACCCCTTGACTTTTTCCACATTTTGTTACGTTACAGCCTTATTCTAAAATGTATTAAATTCTTTTTTCCCCTCATCAATCCATACACAAAACCCCATAATGACAAAGCAAAAACTGGTTAAGATATTTTCGCTCATTTATTAAAAATAAATGGAAAAAACACATTTACATAACTATTCAGACCCTTTATTCAGAACTTTGTTGAAGCACCTTTGGCAGCAATTACAGCCTCAAGTCTTCTTGGGTAGGACGCTACCAGCTTTGCACATCTGTATTTGGGGAGTTTCTCCCAATCTTCTCTGCAGATCCTCTCAAGCTCTGGTTGGATGGGGAGCGTTGCTGCACAGCTATTTCCTGGTCTCTCCAGAGATCGGGTTCAAATCCGGGCTCTGGCTGGGCCACTCAAGGACATTCAGAGACTTGTCCCGAAGCCACTCCTGCGTTGTCTTGGCTGTGTGCTTAGGATCGTTTTCCTGTTAGAAGGTAAACTTTTGCCCCAGTCTGATGTTCTGAGCACTCTGGAGCAGGTTTTCATCAAGGATCTCTGTGTACTTTGCTCCCTTCATCTTTGCCTCGATCCTGACTAGTGATGTGATGCTTGGCATTCCAGACATGATGCTTGGCATTCGGGCCAAAGTGTTCAATCTTGGTTTCATCAAACCAGAGGATCTTGTTTCTCATGGTCTGAGAGTCTTTAGGTGCCTTTTGGCAAACTCCAAGTGGGCTGTCATGTGCCTTTTACTGAGGAGTGGCTTCCGTCTGGCCACACTACTATAAAGGCCTGATTGGTGGAGTGCTGCAGAGATGGTTGTCCTTCTGGAAGGTTCTCCCATCTCCACAGAGGAACTCTCGGGTTCTTGGTCACCTCCCAGACTCGATTGCTCAGTTTGGCCGGGCGGCAAGCTCTAGGAAGAGTATTGGTCGTTCCAAACTTCTCCATTTAAGAATGATGGAAGCCACTGTGTTCTCGGAGACCTTCAATGCTGCAGAACCCACACAATTGTGTCTAAGAGCTCTATGGACAATTCCTTCGACCTCATGGCTTGGTGCTCTGACATGCACTGTAAACTGTAGGACCTTATATAGACAGGTGTGTGCCTTTCCAAATCATGTCCAATCAATTGAATTTACCACAGGAGGACTCCAATCAACTTGTAGAAACATCAAGGATGATCAATGGAGACAGCATGCACCTGAGCTCAATTTCGAGTCTCATCGCAAAAGGTCTGAATACTTATGTAAATAAGGTATTTCTGTTTATATTTTTAATACATTTGCAAAAACTTCTAAAAACCTGTTTTCACTTTGTCATTGTGGGGTATTGTGTGTAGATAGCTGAGGATGTTTTATTTAATCCATTTTAGAATAAGGCTGTAATGTAACAAAATGTGGAAAAATTGAAGAGGTCTGATTTTTTGTTGTTGCTTCGAGCACGTGGACTGGGATAAGTTCCGGATAGCATCTGACAACAACATTGATGTATATGCTGATTCAGTGAGCGAGTTTATTAGCAAGTGCATTGGTGATGTTGTACCCATAGCAAATATTAAAACCTTCCCCAACCAGAAACCGTGGATTGATGGCAGCATTCGCGCAAAACTGAAAGCGTGAACCACTGCTTTTAACCAGGGTAAGGCTACCGGAAACATGACTGAATACAAACAGTGTAGCTATTCCCTCCGCAAGGCAATCAAACAAGCTAAGCGTCAATATAGAGACAAAGTAGAATCACAATTCAACGGCTCAGACACAAGAGGAATGTGGCAGGGTCTACAGTCAATCACGGACTACAAAAAGAAAACCAGCCCCGTTGCGGACCATGACGTCCTGCTCCCAGACAAACTAAACAACTTCTTTGCTCGCTTTGAGGACAATACAGTGCCACTGATACGGCCTGCTACCAAAACCTGCGGGGTCTCCTTCACCGCAGCCAACGTGAGTAAAACAGCGTGTTAACCCTCACAAGGCTGCCGGCCCAGATGGCATCCCTAGCCGTGTCCTCAGAGCATGCGCAGACCAGCTGGCTGGTGTGTTTACGGACATATTCAACCAGTCCCTATCCCAGTCTGCTGTTCCCACATGCTTCAAGAGGGCCACCATTGTTCCTGTTCCCAAGAAAGCTAAGGTAATTGAGCTAAATGACTATCGCCCCGTAGCACTCACTTCCGTCATCATGAAGTGCTTTGAGAGATTAGTCAAGGATCATATCACCTCCATCCTGCCAGACACCCTGGACCCACTCCAATTTGCTTACCATCCCAATAGGTCCACAGACGACGCAATCGCAATCACACTGCATACTGCCCTAACCCATCTGGACAAGAGGAATACTTATGTAAGAATGCTGTTCATCGACTACAGCTCAGCATTTAACACCATAGTTCCCTCCAAGCTGGTCATTAAGCTCGAGACCCTGGGTCTCGACTTAGCCCTGTGCAACTGGGTCCTGGACTTCCTGACGGGCCGGCCCCAGGTGGTGAGGGTAGGAAACAACATCTTCACCCCGCTGATCCTCAACACTGGGGCCCCACAAGGGTGCGTTCTCAGCCCTCTCCTGTACTCCCTGTTTACCCATGACTGCGTGGCCAAGCACGCATCCAACTCAATCATCAAGTTTGCTGACGGCACTACAGTGGTAGGCTTGATTACCAACAACGACGAGACGGCCTACAGGGAGGAGGTGAGGGCCCTCGGAGTGTGGTGTCAGGAAAATAAACTCTCACTCAATGTCAACAAAACTAAGGAGATGATTGTGGACTTCAGGAAACAGGAGAGGGAGCACCCCCCTATCCACATCGAGGGGACAGTAGTGGAGAAGGTGGAAATCTTCATGTTCCTCAGCATACACATCACTGACAAACTGAATTGGTCCACCCACACAGACAGCGTGGTGAAGAAGGCGCAACAGCGCCTCTTCAACCTCAGGAGGCTGAAGAAATTCGGCTTGTTACCAAAATCACTCACAAACTTCTACAGATGCACAGATGCACTCCGCCCACAACCGTAAGGCTCTCCAGAGGGTAGTGAGGACTGCACAATGCATCACCGGGGGTAAACTACCTGCCTTTCAGGACACCTACACCACCTGATGTCACAGGAAGGCCAAAAAGATCATCAAGGACAACAACCACCCGAGCCACTGCCTGTTCACCCCACTATCATCCAGAAGGCGAGGTCAGTACAGGTGCATCAAAGCTGGGACCGAGAGACTGAAAAACAGCTTCTACCTCAAGGCCATCAGACTGTTAAATAGCCATCACTAACATTGAGTGGCTGCTGCCAACATACTGACTTAAATCTCTAGGATGTAACAATGTATCACTAGCCACTTTAAACAATTTTGTATATAATGTTTACATATCCGACATTACTCATATCAAATGTATACACTGTACTCTAAACCATCTACTGAATCTTGCCTATGCTGTTCGGCCATCAACCCAAATCTCTAGCCACTTTAATAATTATAATTGGATGAAATAATGTATCACTAGCCACTTTAAACAATGTCATTTATATAATGTTTACATATCCTACATTACTCATCTCATATATATATATATGTGTATATAATGTACTCCATACCATCTACTGCATCTTGCCTATGCCGGTCAGCCATCGCTCATCCATATATTTATATGTACATACTCGTATTCATTCCTTTACTCATGTGTGTATAAGGTAGTTGTTGTGAATTTGTTAGATTACTTGTTAGATACTACTGCATGGTCGGAACTAGAAGCACAAGCATTTCGCTACACTCGCATTAACATCTGCTAACCATGTGTATGTGACAAATAACATTTTATTTGATTTGATTAGAGAGAACGTATAGGCCAAGGTGATGCTGTTGATTCACTGATTGTGCAGGGCAGTTTAAAGAGTTAGCCTACATTTATAGTGAACACGTAAACTCAGCAAAAAAAGAAACGTCCTCTCACTGTCAACTGCGTTTATTTTCAGCAAATTTAACATGTGTAAATATTTGTATGACAATAACAAGATTCAACAACTGAGACATAAACTGACATGTGACATGTGACTAACAGTAATTTAATAATGTGTCCCTTGAACAAAAGGTGGGGGGCAAAATCAAAAGTAACAGTCAGTATCTGGTGTGGCCACCAGCTGCATTAAGTACTGCAGTAAATCTCCTCCTCATGGACTGCACCAGATTGCCAGTACTCACTGTGAGATGTTACCCCACTCTTCCACCAAGGCACCTGCAAGTTCCAGGACATTTCTGGGGGGAATGGTCTTAGCCCTCACCCTCCGATCCAACAGGTCCCAGAAGTGCTCAATGGGATTGAGATCCGGGCTCTTCGCTGGACATGGCAGAACACTGACATTCCTGTCTTGCAGGAAATCATACACAGAACGAGCAGTATGGCTGGTGGCATTGTCATGCTGGAGGGTCATGTCAGGATGAGCCTGCAGGAAAGGTACCACATGAGGGAGGAGGATGTCTTCCCTGTAACGCACAGTGTTGAGATTGCCTGCAATGACAACAAGCTCAGTCCGATGATGCTGTGACACACCGCCCCAGACCATGACGGACCCTCCACCTCCAAATTGATCCCGCTCCAGAGTACAGGCCTCTGTGTAATGCTCATTCCTTCAACGATAAACGCAAATCTGACCATCACCCCTGGTGAGACAAAACCGTGACTCGTCAGTGAAGAGCGCTTTTGCCAGTCCTGTCTGGTCCAGCGACGGTGGGTTTGTGCCCATAGGCGACGTTGTTGCCGGTGATGTCTGGTGAGAACCTGCCTTACAACAGGCTTACAAGCCCTCAGTCCAGCCTCTCTCAGCCTATTGCGGACAGTCTGAGCACGGATGGAGGGATTGTGCGTTCCTGGTGTAACTCGGGCAGTTGTTGTTGCCATCGTGTACCTGTCCCGCAGGTGTGATGTTCGGATGTACCGATCCTGTGCAGGTGTTGTTACACGTGGTCTGCCACTGAGAAGACGATCCGCTGTCCATCCTGTCTCCCTGCAGCGCTGTCTTAGGCGTCTCACAGTACGGACATTGCAATTTCTTCACTAAATTAGATCTCAGGAGCGCTTACAACCTGGTGCGCATCCGGGAGGGAGATGAGTGGAAGACGGCTTTCAGTACTACCTCAGGGCATTATGAGTACCTCGTCATGCCGTACGGGTTGATGAATGCTCCATCAGTCTTCAAAGCCTTTGTAGATGAGATCTTCAGGGACCTGCACGGGCAGGGTGTAGTGGTGTATATTGATGACATTCTGAAATACTCCGCTACACGCGCCGAGCATGTGTCTCTGGTGCGCAGGGTGCTTGGTCGACTGTTGGAGCATGACCTGTACGTCAAGGCTGAGAAATGCTTGTTCTTCCAACAGTCCGTCTCCTTCCTAGGGTACCGCATTTCCACCTCAGGGGTGGAGATTTTATTTATCCGTTATTTTACCAGGTAAGTTGACTGAGAACACGTTCTCATTTACAGCAACGACCTGGGGAATAGTTATAGGGGAGAGGAGGGGGATGAATGAGCCAATTGTAAGCTGGGGATGATTAGGTGACCATGATGGTATGAAGGACAGCTTGGGAATTTAGCCAGGACACCGAGATGGAGAGTGACCACATTTCAGCAATGCGTAATTGGCCGACTCCCACCACGGTAAAGGAGGTGCAGCGGTTTCTAGGGTTTGCCAATTACTACCGGAGGATTATCTGGGGTTTTGGTCAGGTAGCGGCTCCCATTACCTCACTGCTGAAGGGGGGGGACCGGTACGTTTGCAGTGGTCGGCTGAGGCGAACAGTGCTTTTGGTTTCCTGAGGGCTCTGTTTACCTCGGCTCCCGTGCTGGCCCATCCGGATCCCTATTTGGCGTTCATAGTGGAGGTGGACGCGTCCGAGGCTGGGATAGGAGCCGTGCTCTCTCAGCGCTCGGGTACGCCACCGAAGCTCCGCCCCTGTACCTTCTCGAGGAAGCTCAGCCCGGCGGAGCGAAACTATGACGTGGGGGACCGGAAGCTGTTGGCTGTTGTCAAGGCTCTGAAGACGTGGAGACATTGGCTTGAGGGGGGCTAAACACCCTTTTCTCATTTGGACTGACCACCGCAATCGAGTACATCCGGGCAGCGAGGAGACTGAACCCTTGCCAGGCAAGGTGGGCCATGTTTTTCATCCGTTTTGTTTTCATCCTTTCCTACAGACCAGGTTCCCAGAACGTGAAGGCAGGCACACTGTCCCGGCTGTATGACACAGAGGAGCGGCCCATGGATCCCACCCCCATACTCCCGGCCTCCTGCCTGGTGGCACCGGTAGTGTGGGAGCTGGATGCGGACATTGAGCGGGCGCTACGTGCAGAGCCCACTCCCCTCCAGTGTCCAGCTGGGCGTCTGTCCGGTCCGTCTGCTGTCCGTGACCGGCTGATCTATTGGGTCCACACGTCACCCTCCTCTGGTCATCCAGGCATCGGTCGGACAGTGCGCTGTCTGAGTGGGAAGTACTGGTGGCCCACCTTGGCTAAGGACGTGAGGGTTTATGTTTGGTCACACCTGTCGGTGGATTTCCTTACCGATCTTCCTCCCTCACAGGGTAACACCACAATCCTGATCGTTGTGGACCGTTTTTCTAAGTCCTGCCATCTCCTCCCTCTTCCCGGTCTCCCTATGGCCCTACAGACTGCGGAGGCCTTGTTTACACACGTCTTCCGGCACTACGGGGTGGCTGAGGATATAGTGTCTGATCGGGGTCCCCAGTTCACTTCGAGGGTCTGGAGAGCATTTCGTCTGGGGGTCTCGATCAGCCTTACCTCGGGTTTTCACCCCGAGAGTAACGGGCAGGTGGAGAGAGTTAACCAGGATGTGGGTAGGTTTCTGAGGTTTTATTGCCAGGACCGGCCGGGGAAGTGGGCGGCGTTCGTGCCCCGGGCAGAGATGGCCCAGAACTCGCTCCGCCACTCCTCCACTAACCTCTCCTGCATACTGGGGTACCAGCCGGGTTCTAGAGCCTTGGCATCAGAGTCAGATTGAGGCTCCTGCAGTGGACGACTGGTTCAGGTGCGCGGAGGAGACAGTGAGGCTCCGGTGTTCGCACCGGGGGACAGGGTCTGGCTCTCAACCCGAAACCTGCCCCTCCGCCTGCCCTGCCGGAAGCTGGGGCCGCGGTTTGTGGGGCCATTTAAAGTCCTGAGGAGACTGAACGAGGTTAGTTACAGGTTACAGCTTCCCCCCGATTACCGTATTAACCCCTCGTTCCATGTGTCTCTCCTCAGGCCGGTGGTGGCTGGTCCGCTCCAGGAGTCTGAGGTGTGGGAGGTTCCTCCGCCCCTCTGGACATCGAGGGGGCCCGGCATATTCAGTTCGCTCCATACTGGATTCGAGGCGTAGGGCCTTCAGTACCTCGTGGAGTGGAAGGGGTACGGTCCGAAGGAGAGATGCTGAGTTCCGGTGGAGGACGTGTTGGACCCTTCAATGCTGCGGGAGTTCCACCGTCTCTGTCCGGATCGCCCTGTACCTTGCCCTCTGGGTCGTCGCCGAGGCCGGTAAAGTACTTAGTCCACTCATCTCTGCTCTTCTGCGCCTGACTTACCTACACCAGCTACACCCACCGCATGACAATATGATGGAGTGTATAGACATTATGGACAGTGTATAAATAGAAAAGGTGTGTACAGCAGTAGTTATATAGGATGAGCCTTGATTAGAATACAGTATATATGTATGAAGTGGGTATAACAGTATGTAAACATTATTTAAGTGACTAGTGTTCAATGACTATGTACAGTGCATTCGGGAAAGTATTCAGACCCCTTGACTCTGTAGAAAGACAGAGTGGCTGTGGAACGGGCTGGGTGGACGGGAGAAGATCACAGGATTGCTTTAGGGGAGCGGATGGACATCTGTGGATGAGGTGAAGGAGGGGTTGAGGTCAGGTTAGATCCCCTGAAGGGAGAAATAAGGGTTTATAATCCTGTTACCCTTTTTCCTGTGGAACCATAAGATGTAAGGATTGGAGAGGAGGAGTGCCTAAAGTGGGGTATATACAGTTGAAGTCGGAGGTTTACATACACTTAGGTTGGAGTCATTAAAACTTGTTTTTCAACCACTCCACACATTTCTTGTTAACAAACTATAGTTTTGGCAAGTCGGTTAGGATATCTACTTTGTGCATGACACAAGTCATTTTTCCAACAATTGTTTACAGACAGATTATTTCACTAATAATTCACTGTATGACAATTCCACTGGGTCAGAAGTTTACATACACTACGTTGACTGTGCCTTTAAACAGCTTGGAAAATTCCTGAAAATTATGTCATGGCTTTAGAAGCTTCTGATAGGCTAATTGACATAATTTGAGTCAATTGGAGGTGTACCTGTGGATGTATTTCAAGGCCTACCTTCAAATTCAGTGCCTCAATGCTTGACATCATGGGAAAATCAAAAGAAATCAGCTAAGACCTCAGAAAAAAATTGTAGACCTCCACAAGTCTGTTTCATCCTTGGGAGCAATTTCCAAACGCCTGAAGGTACTACGTGGGACCACACAGTCATCATACCACTCAGGAAGGAGACGCGTTCTGTCTCCTAGAGATGAACGTACTTTGGTGCAAAAAGTGCAATTCAATCCTAGAACAGCAGCAAACGACCTTGTGAAGATGACCAAGAACCCGATGGTCACTCTGACAGAGCTCCAGAGTTCCTAAAGATGAACGGAGCAAAGTACAGAGAGATCCTTGATGAAAACCTTCTCAGGACCTCAGACTTGGGCGAAGGTTCACCTTCCAACAGGACGACAACCCTAAGCAGCTTCGGGACAAGTCTCTGAATTTCCTTGAATGGCCCAGCCAGAGCCCGGACTTGAACCAGATCGAACATCTCTGGAGATACCTGAAAATAGCTGTGCAGTGACACTCCCCATCTAACCTGACAGAGCTTGTGAGGATCTGCAGAGAAACATGGGAGAAACTCCCCAAATACAGGTGGGCCAAGCGTCATACCAAGCGTCATACCCAAGAAGACTCAAGGCTGTAATTGCTTCCAAAGATGCTTCAACAAAGTACTGTATAAAGGGTCTGAAATCTTACAGATCCAGTCAAAGGTTTGAAAACACCTACTCATTCAAGGGTTTTTGTTTATTTTTACTATGTTCTACATTCTACACAACAAAACTATGAAATAACAGATATGGAATCATGTAGTAACCAAAACAAAATTCAAAACTTTTGACTGGACCTGTATGTAAATTTGACATTTTTTAAACATTTGCGAAAATGTCTAAAAACCTGTTTTTGCTCTGTCATTATGGGGTATTGTGTGTAGATTGATGAGGAGGAAAATGTAATAAATTTTAGCATAAGGCTGTAATGTCTGAATACTTTCCGAATGTACTGTACAAAGGCAAGGTTGAGCACCGGGTGGAAGCCGGCTAGAAACACTGACTAAAGTGTACTAGGAGGGGGCCAGCTAGTGGTGACTATTTAACAATCTGATGGCCTTGAGATGTTGTTCAGTTGTTCAGTCTCTCAGTCCCAGCTTTAATGCACTTGTACTGTCTCCGCCTTCTATATGGTCGTGGCTCAAAGACAGTGTGCCCCCGGTGATGCGTTGGGCTGACCGCACCATCCTCTGGAGAGCCCTGCGGCTGTGGGTGGTGGAGTTGCCATACAATGCGGTTATACAGCCCGACAGGATGCTCTCAATGGTGCATCTCTTGAAATTCGTGAGGGTCTTAGGGGCCAAGTCGAAATTCTCAGGCCTCCTGAGGTTGAAGATGCGCTGTTGCATCTTCTTCAACATACTGTCTGTGTGCATGGACCATTTCAGGTTGCCAGGAATGTGCACGCCGAGGAACTTGAAGCTTTTCATGTGGATAAGGATGTGCTCCCTCTGCTGTCTCTTGAAGTGTACAATCAACTGCTTTGTTTTGTTGACGTTGAGGGAGAGGTTATTTTATTGGCACCACTCCGCCAGGGCCCTCACCTCCTCCCTGTAGGCTAACTCATCATTGTTGGTAAATCAGGGCTACTACTGTTGTGTCGTCTGCAAACTTTATGAGTAGGAGACGTGCGTGGCCATGCAGTGATGGGTGAACAGGGAGTACAGGAAGGGACTGAGCACGCACCCTTGTGGGTCACCATGTTAAGGATCAACATAATGGAGGTGTTGACGCCTACCTTCTCCAACAGGGGTTGGTTCGTCAGGTCCAGGACCCAGTTGCACAGGGCGGAGTTCAGACCCAGAGCCCCGAGCTTAGTGATGAGCTTGGAGGGAACTATGGTGTTGAAGGCTGAGTTGTAGTTTATGAACAGTATTCTTACATAGGTATTCCTCTTGTCCAGATGGGTTAGGGCAGTGGGCAATGTGCAGTGTGATGTTGATTGCGTCATTTGTGGATCTGTTGGGGCAGTATGCAAATCAGGGGCACAACTTTCACGGGGGACGGGGACATGTCCTCCCCACATTCTGAAATTGCATTTTTGTCCCCCTGTTTTATCATTGGAATTTGATACAAAACGAGGCAACGGTATGCTTTAGGAACACGTGGACGCCTCCGAGCTGTCGGGTAGGCTCCTTGGAGTGTTTATCCAACTGGTTAAAAAAAGAAAAAGATGTCCCCCTCACTTCTATAATGTTGCGCCCCTGATGCAAATTGTAGTGGGTCTAGGGTGTTGGGTAAGGTGGAGGTGATATGATCCTTAACTAGCCTCTCAAAGCACTTCATTATGACAGAAGTGAGTGCTACGGGGCGATAGTCACTTAGTTCAGTTACCTTCACTTTCTTGGGTACAGGAACAATGGTGGACATCTTGAAGCAAGTGGGGACAACAGACTGGGATAGGGAGAGATTGAATACACAATATCTTATCACATCACTGGCAAAACATGGTTGACACACTTCTTGACCAAAATGGCTGACCTTCATACCATCATAAGAAAGTTCATGTCCATCTAGCATTTGAATTCCTTGCTTGAAACCGCTAACCCTGGCAATTTTACTGATAAACTGGGTACACTCACAATGGCTGCCTGGTATTGTGATGCAAAAATGGCAATTGAACAAATGAACAAATCCCAGCACATATCGATGGGTACGCTTCTTGCTTTTACTTTCTGTTTTGCTCCTATGGGTAAACTCTCAATGGCCGTTAGTCCACTCATTATGCCATCATTGACTTGAATGGGGTATCTCATTCTATTTCTATGGCAGCACATGCAGCCAGGAGCGGAGGAGAGGAGAAAATGTATTTTTTCGTATTTTTCTATTCAAACGGTTATTGCGGTGACCGCTGTCATTTGGCTGGCCGATAACCAGCATCCAAAATTCCATGAACATACAGTGGGGCAAAAAAGTATTTAGTCAGCCACCAATTGTGCAAGTTCTCCAACTTAAAAAGATGAGAGAGGCCTGTAATTTTCATCATAGGTACACTTCAACTATGACAGACTAAATGAGAAAAGAAATCCAGAAAATCACATTGTAGGATTTTTAATTTATTTATTTGCAAATTATGGTGGAAAATAAGTATTTGGTCAATAACAAAAGTTTATCTCAATACTTTGTTATATACCCTGTGTTGGCAATGACAGAGGTCAAACGTTTTCTGTAAGTCTTCACAAGGTTTTCACACACTGTTGCTGGTATTTTGGCCCATTCCTCCATGCAGATCTCCTCTAGAGCAGTGATGTTTTGGGGCTGTTGCTGGGCAACACGGACTTTCAACTCCCTCCAAAGATTTTCTATGGGGTTGAGATCTGGAGACTGGCTAGGCCACTCCAGGACCTTGAAATGCTTCTTACGAAGCCACTCCTTCGTTGCCTGGGCGGTGTGTTTGGGATCATTGTCATGCTGAAAGACCCAGCCACGTTTCATCTTCAATGCCCTTGCTGATGGAAGGAGGTTTTCACTCAAAATCTCACGATACACGGCCCCATTCATTCTTTCCTTTACACGGATCAGTCGTCCTGGTCCCTTTGCAGAAAAACAGCCCCAAAGCATGATGTTTCCACCCCCATGCTTCACAGTAGGTATGGTGTTTTTTGGATGCAACTCAGCATTCTTTGTCCTCCAAACACGACGAGTTGAGTTTTTACCAAAAGGTTATATTTTGGTTTCATCTGACCATATGACATTCTCCCAATCCTCATCTGGATCATCCAAATGCTCTCTAGCAAACTTCAGACGGCCTGAACATGTACTGGCTTAAGCAGGGGACACGTCTGGCACTGCAGGATTTGAGTCCCTGGCGGCGTAGTGTGTTACTGATGGTAGGCTTTGTTACTTTGGTCCCAGCTCTCTGCAGGTCATTCACTAGGTCCCCGTGTGGTTCTGGGATTTTTGCTCACCGTTCTTGTGATCATTTTGACCCCACGGGTGAGATCTTGCGTGGAGCCCAAGATCGAGGAAGATTATCAGTGGTCTTGTATGTCTTCCATTTCCTAATAATTGCTCCCACAGTTGATTTCTTCAAACCAAGCTGCGTACCTATTGCAGATTCAGTCTTCCCAACCTGGTGCAGGTCTACAATTTTGTTTCTGGTGTCCTTTGACAGCTCTTTGGTCTTGGCCATAGTGGAGTTTGGAGTGTGACTGTTTGAGGTTGTGGACAGGTGTCTTTTATACTGATAACAAGTTCAAACAGGTGCCATTAATACAGGTAACGAGTGGAGGACAGAGGAGCCTCTTAAAGAAGAAGTTACAGGTCTGTGAGAGCCAGAAATCTTGCTTGTTTGTATGTGACCAAATACTTATTTTCCACCATAATTTGCAAATAAATTCATTAAAACTCCTACAATGTGATTTTCTGGATTTTTTTTCCTCATTTTGTCTGTCATAGTTGAAGTGTACCTATGATGAAAATTACAGGCCTCTCTCATCTTTTTAAGTGAGAGAACTTGCACAATTGGTGGCTGACTAAATACTTTTTCGCCCCACTGTATCAGCCCTAACAAAAGGTACCAATTGTATAGCTTACGGTACACTCTTAACTCAGTTACACTAACCCCCATCTAAACTAGCTCCACAGCGACCCCAGCAGTCGAGCTGAGCCCAACTCTGGATCAAGGTACACGGCACCAGTGTGCTAGCTTAGCATATAGCACTGCCTCCCTGAACTTGCCTCTGACTGGGCTTGGATAAGGCTCCTCTACCTCGCCAACACACGTGGCCACCAGCTTGACATTGTACACACCATTTGAGCCACACAAAGTTACCAATTGGATAGCTCCATCTGCGACACTTCAAGCTAGCAGTGGAGTGAGGTTACGGTGGATTTTGAGTAAGTAAAGTGACATAAAACAATTACTGACCACTACCAATGGCACACACATAATCAAGGCCAACACAAACATACTCCTTTAACTCTGGCTCTGACCCTGGCTGTGAGCCTGTTGAGGGTCTGTGTAAACAGAATGAGAGTGATTTAGAGGTTTGCTCCTGTTGATGCTCTGGGACTTCTCAGTGTGATAGAGTAGCTCATGTATCCAAAAGCCAACCCTCACTACCACAGGGGTGTGTGTGTGTGTGTGTGTGTGTGTGTGTGTGTGTGTGTGTGTGTGTGTGTGTGTGTGTGTGTGTGTGTGTGTGTGTGTGTGTGTGTGTGTGTGTGTGTGTGTGTGTGTGTGTGTGTGTGTGTGTGTGTGTGTGTGTGTGTGTGTGTGTGTGTGTGTGTGCGTGCGCGTCCAAAAGCTGTGGTGTGTGCAGGATAAGTGTATGTGTACAGTTATGTCCAGTTAAACACTGTGCCAAAGAGGTTAGGAACCTGAGAAGACAGACAGACAGTCATACAGACACACATTCTGCTTGCCACAGTCACAAACCCAGTACTTTCAATACAGAGAGCAGGGATGGTAAAGCCAAGAGAGGAGATTGAGCTGACCAAAGAAAGCAAAAAAAGACAATGGAGAGAAAAGATAAGAATAGGGATAGGCAGGATGCGAGGGGCTGATTCATCAGCCGTGGGCTTCTGGGAGTGACAGGGAGCGTCCGGAGTGCGTCACGGCTGGTGACAGGGGCCTGGGCTGGGAACAACTGATGATGTTATTGTGTACTCTCATTCGGCACATGGACCAGAGGAGGCCCTGCATTCAACTACTGGGCCCATCTACAGCACGGAAGAGAGATCTAGATGGATAGGTGGAGAGTGAGGTGGGGGGATGGATGGATGAAAGTTGCCGACATACTGTAGTATAGATCAGCTTCTAGAGAATGACAGGAAGATGTGCATCGCTTACTGCACACATCAATTCAGACTAATATACAGTTGAAGTCGGAAGTTTACATACACTTAGGTTGGAGTCATTTCTTGTTAACAAACTATACTTTGTGCATGACACAAGTAATTTTTCTAACAATTGTTTACAGGTATTTCACTTATAATTCACTGTATCACAATTCCAGTGGGTCAGAAGTTCACATACACTAAGTTGACTGTGCCTTTAAACAGCTTGGAAAATTCCTGAAAATTATGTCATGGCTTTAGAAGCTTCTGATAGCCTAATTGACATCATTTGAGTCAATTGGATGTGTACCTGTGGATGTATTTCAAGGACTACCCTCAAACTCAGTGCCTCTTTGCTTGTCATCATGGGAAAATAAAAAAATAAATAAAAAGAAATCAGCCAAAAATATTGTAGACCTCTGCAAATCGAAAAAAAGTGCAAATCGATCCCAGAACAACAGCAAAGGACCTTGTGAATATGCTGGAGGAAACAGGTACAAAAGTATCTATATCCACAGTAAAACAAGTCCTATATTGACATAACCTGAAATGGTGCTGAGCAAGGAAAAAGCCAATGCTCCAAAACCGCCATAAAAAAGCAGAAGAACACCATCCCAACCGTGAAGCACGGGGGTGCTTTCATCACATTCCCAGTGAGTCAGAAGTTTACATACACTCAATTAGTATGTGGTAGCACTGCCTTTAAATTGTTTAACTTGGGTCAAACATCTCCGGTAGCCTTCCACAAGCTTCCCACAATAAGTTGGGTGAATTTTGGCCCATTCCTCCTGACAGAGCTGGTGTAACTGAGTCAGGTTTGTAGGCCTCCTTGCTCGACAGGCTTTTTCACTTCTGCCCACAAATTTTCTATATGATTGAGGTCAGGGCTTTGTGATGGCCACTCCAATTACCTTGACTTTGTTGTCTTTAAGCCACTTTGCCACAAATTTGGAAGTATGCTTGGGATCATTGTCCATTTGGAAGACCCATTTGCGACCAAGCTTTAACCTCCTGACTGATGTCTTGAGATGTTGCTTCAATATATCCACATTTTTTACTTCCTCATGATGCCATCTATTTTGTGAAGTGCACCAGTCCCTCCTGCAGCAAAGCACCCCCACAACATGATGCTGCCACCCCTGTACTTCACGGTTGGGATGGTGTTCTTCGGCTTGCAAGCCTTACCCTTTTTCCTCCAAACATAACGATGGTCATTATGGCCAAACAGTTATATTTTTGTTTCATCAGACCAGAGGACATTTCTCCAAAAAGTATGATCTTTGTCCCCATGTGCAGTTGCAAACCGTAGTCTGGCTTTCTTATGGCGGTTTTGGAGCAGTGACTTTTTCCTTGCTCAGCAGCATTTCAGGTTATGTCGATATAGGACTTGTTTTACTGTGGATATAGATACTTTTGTACCTGTTTCCTCCAGCATCTTCACAAGGTCCTTTGCTGTTGTTCTGGGATTGATTTGCACTTTTTGCACCAAAGTACGTTCATCTGTAAGAGACAGAACGCGTCTCCTTTCTGAGCGGAATGACGGCTGCGTGGTCCCATGGTGTTTATACTTGCGTACTATTGTTTGTACAGATGAACGTGGTACTTTCAGGCGTTTGAAAATTGCTCCCAAGGACGAACCAGACTTGTGGAGGTCTACAATTTGTTGACTGATTTCTTTAGATTTTCCCATGATGTCAAGCAAAAAGGCACTGAGTTTGAAGGTAGGCCTTGAAATAAATCCACAGGTACACCTCCAATTGACTCAAATGATGTCAATTAGCCTATCAGAAGCTTCTAAAGCCATGACATAATTTTCAGGAATTTTCCACTGTTTAAAGGCACAGTCAACTTAGTGTATGTAAACTTCAGACCCACTGGAACTGTGATACAGTGAATTATATGTGAAATAATCTGCCTGTAAACAATTGTTGGAAAAATGACTTGTCATGCACAAAGTAGATGTCCTTACCGACTTGCCAAAACTATAGTTTGTTAACAAGAAATTTGTGGAGTGGTTGAAAAACTAGTTTTAATGACTCCAACCTAAGTGTATGTAAACTTCCGACTTCAACTGTACACTCGCACTCAGGGCTCACGCACGCACGCGTGCATGCACATACCCACACAGACAGCACACTCCGAAGAGCATTGCTCTGCCTAGAAAATGGAGAAAAGCATTGATCGAAGTGAGTGAGTGCATGCAGTTCAAAAGCTCTTCCAACTGCCCTGCCTGCCTGCTTGCCTTTCTGTCTGTTTGAGTGGCTGAGAGTGGCTGGGCTCACAGAACGATGACAGAGCCAGCAGCGTTGCAGTGTTCTCTCCTTGTTTTTGTTTCTGTGTGTGTGTCTATGTGTGAGTCTGCCCAGGACTCTAATGGGAACAAGAACACTGACAACCCGGGATTCCTCTGAGAGAGAAAAAGGGCTTGAGACAGGCAGACGCCTCCAGCTTCTGTCAACCTCTGAAAGAAGGACACCGTGTATCGAGCAGAAAACTGTCTGCCTCCCACTGACAATGACAGCATTGAGGAGATTCACACTTCCAAGTCACAGTCTGGGTTGTTGAATGACGAATGTCTAAAATAATGACAATGTTGTGCCTGAGGTTGGATGAGGCTTATGTGATCCCCAACCTGTGTGGGATTGAATCCCAGGCCCCACAGGAATTTCGCTATGTTCCCTCTATTTGTCTCCCAGCTCCTTCTGTCGACCAGCTCCTTCTGTCTCCCAACTCATTTCTGTCTAGGCTATCAATAAAACTAAATATATATACAGTACCAGTCAAAAGTTTGGACACACCTACTCATCCAAGGGTTCTCCTACATTGTAGAATAATATTGAAGACTATGAAATAGCATATGGAATCATGTAGTAACCAAAAAAGTGTTACACAAATCAAAATATACTTTAGATTTGAGATTCTTCAAAGTAGCCACCCTTTGCCTTGATGACAGCTTTGCAAACTCTTGGCATTCTCTCAACCAGCTTCATGAGGTAGTCACCTGGAATTGATTTCAATTAACAGGTGTGCCTTGTTAAAAGCACAATTGTGGAATTTATTTCGTTCTTAATGTGTTTGAGACAATCAGTTGTGTTGTGACAAGGTAGTGGTGGTATACAGAAGATAGCCCTATTTGGTAAAATACCAAGTCCATATTATGGCAAGAATAGCTCAAATAAGCAAAGAGAAATGACAGTTCATCATTACTTTAAGACATGAAGGTCTGCCAATCCGGAGAATTTCAAGAACTTTAAAGGTTTCTTCAAGTGCAGTCGCAAAAACCATCAAGTGCTGTGATGAAACTGGCTCTCATGACGACCGCCAGAGGAAAGGAAGACCCAGAGTTACCTCTGCTGCAGAGGATACATTCATTAGAGTTAACTGCACCTCAAATTGCAGCCCAAATAAATGCTTCAGAGTTCAAGTAACAGACACATCTCAACATCAATTGTTCAGAGGAGACTGCATGAATCAGGCCTTCATGGTTGAATTGCTGCAAAGACACCAATAAGAAGAAGAGACTTGCTTGGGCCAAGAAACATGAGCAATGGACATTATAGCAATGGACATTAGACCGGTGGAAATGTGTCCTTTGGTCTAACGAGTCCCAATTTCAGATTTTTGGTTCCAAACGCTGTGTCTTTGTGAGACGTAGAGTAGGTGAACTGATGATCTCCGCATGTGTGAAGCATGGAGGAGGAGGTGTGATGGTGTGGGAGTGCTATGCTGGTGAAACTGTCTGTGATTTATTTTGAATTCAAGGCACACTTAACCAGCATGGCTACCACAGCATTCTGCAGCGATACGCCAAACTATCTGGTTTGCGCTTAGTGGGACTATCCTGTTTTTTTAGTGGGACTGTCCTGTTGAAAAACAGGACAATGACCCAACACACCTCCAGGCGGTGTAAGGGCTATTTCACAAAGAAGGAGAGTGATGGAGTGCTGCATCAGATAACCTAGCCTCCACAATCACCTGACCTCAACCCAATTGAGATGGTTTGGGATGAATTGGACTGCAGACTGAAGGAAAAGCAGCCAACAAGTGCTCAGTATATGTGGGAACTCCTTCAAGACTGTTGGAAAATAATTCCAGGTGAAGCTGGTTGAGAGAATGCCAAGCGTGTGCAAAGCTGTCATCAAGGCAAAGGGTGGCTACTTTGAAGAATCTAAAATCTAAAATCTATTTTGATTTGTTTAACACTTTTTCAGTTACTACATGATTCCATATGTGCTGTTTCATAGTTTTGACATCTTCACTATTATTCTACAACGTAGAAAATAGTACAAATAAAGAAAAACCCTTGAATGAGTAGGTGTGTCCAAACTTTTGACTGGTACTGTATATATATTTATTTTAAATTATGATTGTTTCTAAACCCCCCTGTCCATAGACCAGTACCATAGTGTTCTGTGGGACGTTTCAGAATGGTCTATCAGATAGTGTAGTTAAAGTACATAAATAATCAGTTCTCAAGTGTTAGTTTAAATTCAAAAGCCCACTAGCCACTGATATGATTTTTTGGGCGAGAGACACTGGCCTAAGTCCAACAGATGTCTAATTGTAATGTGCTCCCTCCAACATCAATATATTGGCACGAGTTTGTGCACAGACAGGATATCACAAGGTGTTTCTAAAATAGGATTGCCACGGAATGCAGTTTTGTTCTACTTCCCAATTTTGTTACCACCACAACCGAAGCCCGAAGCAAACGAAGCACACAGGCCAATTAGGTAGCGAACACTCGCGTGAAATTCTGATCATGGGCCCTCAAACTGCGGGCATGGAGGATAAGATGTCTTAATCTTCTTATTCTGTGTGTGGACTGCTGCCACAGAGTAGGCCCAAGCTGCCAGATAACCCCGGGCTAGGGGTAGTGGTGGTGCTTGGCTGCACATACTCCCAAAAACAGGTAGTATAGTGTGTGGGACTCAGTGTACAGTATGATGGCGAGTAATACATGCTGCTGGATATAGGCGTGGCCGCTGCCGCCAAAGAGGTGTAGATTACAGGCAATTAGTGGGCCGCCATGCTCGGGGACCTGTTTCTGCATTTTCCATAAATGCCAGCCTCTGCAAAATTCAGATGGAGGCTTGGAGTTGTGAGGCTTTTCATCGCATTGATGCATATGAACCCTCACACATAAGCTCTAATACACACACTCGGACACACACACTTCACAAAGATGCATGCATGCAATACAAACAAATCTACAACAGTCACCCCTCAGCACACAGACCTATGTACCCACTTCAGCACATACCGACACATATGCACAACTCGTACACATTTGTTTAAGCACGCATGTCATATGCACACACCAACAGAAACACACTGGGTGCACACACTGAGCCGTCACATTCTCGCAATCCCTGGAGTGTATGCTCCTCATCCTATACGGCAGATCATTGACAAAGAACTTGGTAAGGGACAGACAATCAGACTACAGACAACTAGGCTTTCAACTTCTGGACAGACATTTCAGCTTTATTTACATTTTAGTCAATTAGCAGATGCTCTTATCCAGAGTGACTTACAGGAGCAATTAAGTTTAAGTAACCTGCTCAAGGGCACATCAAAAGTTTTTCAACTATTCTGCTCGGGGATTTGAACCAGCAGCCTTTCGGTTACTGGCCCAACGCTCTTAATCATTAGGCCGTTGCTATATGATGTCCAGCTCCATTACCTCCAATACTTTAGCCTTAATCAGCAAATGTGGTTTTGACACTGAATGAGTCTAATTCATCCCAGCGGTTCCTGCCAGGTAATATTAATCATTTTCACCCGCCCTTTTACTGGGGGTCTAGCACTGATCAATAGCATATTGAAATTAATGTAACATATTGGAATTAATGTAACATTAAAACCCATATAAACTGTAATGTATGCAATAAAACATTGCAATACAGAAGACTGTGATGAAACTGATTTGATCTCTGATGGAGAACATCACAACATTTTAACCCATGCACTTCTCTGACACTCAATTACTGGGTACGGGTAGGCAAACGCTTGTCACTTGGGTCCATGGCACCAACAGAGAATGAATCAATGTTCACCTATGTGAAATGGACAACAGCGCTCTTGAATCCACGGACCCTGGCAGGGCCTGGCTGTTATTATATTTTGTCCTCCTAATACATAGTCCCCACTGTAGAATCCTTCTCTGTTCGTGTGACAAACACAGTCATAGAGGAGCATTACCTTACCAACTTTTTTAAAATTTAATTTATTTCACCTTTATTTAACCAGGTAGGCCAGTTGAGAACAAGTTCTCATTTACAACTGCGACCTGGCCAAGATAAAGCAAAGCAGTGAGACAAAAACACAGAGTTACACATGGAATAAACAAAAGTACAGTCAATAACACATTCGAAAAATCTGTATACAGTGTGTGCAAATGATGTAAGGAGGTAAGGCAATAAATAGGCCAATAGTGGCGAAGTAATTACAATTTAGCAATTTACACTGGAGTGATATTGGTGCAGATGAGGATGTGCAAGTAGAAATACTGGTGTGCAAAAGAGCAGAAAAACAAAAACAAATATGGGGATGAGGTAGGTAGTTGGTTGGAAGGGCTATTTACAGATGGGCTGTGTACAGCTGCAGTGATTGGTAAGCTGCTCTGAGAGCTGATGCTTTAAAGTTGGACCAGCCAACGAGAGCATACAGGTCGCAGTGGTGGGTAGTATATGGGGCTTTGGTGACAAAACGGATGGCACTGTGATAGACCACATCCAATTTGCTGAGTAGAGTGTTGGAGGCTATTTTGTAAATGACATCGCCGAAGTCAAGGCTCGGTAGGATAGTCAGTTTTACGAGGGTATGTTTGGCAGCATGAGTGAAGGAGGCTTTGTTGCGAAATAGGAAGCCGATTCTACATTTAACTTTGGATTGGAGATGCTTAATGTGAGTCTGGAAGGAGAGTTTACAGTCTAGCCAGACACCTAGGCATTCATAGTTGTCCACATATTCTAAGTCAGAACCGTCCAGAGTAGTGATGCTAGTCGGGCGGGCGGGTGGGGGCAGCGATCGGTTGAAGAGCATGCATTTAGTTTTACTAGCATTTAAGAGCAGTTGGAGGTCACGGAAGGAGTGTTGTATGGCATTGAAGCTCGTTTGGAGGTTTGTTAACACAGTGTCCAAAGAAGGGCCAGATGCATACAGAATGGTGTCATCTGCGTAGAGGTGGATCAAATAATTACCCGCAGCAAGATCGACATCATTGCTATATACAGAGAAAAGAGTCAGCCCGAGAATTGAACCCTGTGGAACCCCCTTAGAGACTGCCAGAGGTCCGGACAACAGGCCCTCCGATTTGACACACTGAACTCTATCTGAGAAGTAGTTAGTGAACCAGGCGAGGCAGTCATTAGAGAAACAAAGGCTGTTGAGTCTGCCGATAAGAATACAGTGATTGACAGAGTCGAAAGCCTTGGCCAGGTTGATGAAGACGGCTGCACAGTACTGTCTTTTATGGGGGCCCTGGTGGCCTGGGTAGGGACCTCATAGTTTAAATGAGTTCAAAGGCAATTACTGCAGCACAGGCAAGATGGCCAACCACCAGCGCATTGCGTTTCGCAACCCACATCAAGCTTGTCTCCATCAAGACAGGGAAGTTCAGCAGGTGTGAGGAGAGTACTCACGTCATCGACAGCCAAGCAGTCAATGAACTGAAAAGCCAAGAAAGACGCTTAGTTCAAACAGGGTGTGGGACTTCTCACCATTGAAAAAGCCAAAGATTTTGCCACAACAATTGATATTCTGGACAATATGCCTGATCTGTATTCTCCCTTTGCAGCCTTTGGCCCAAGTGATTACAAGCTTGGAAGGCTTAAAAGTGACTGAACTGCGACAAGAGGAGATGTTTCGCAAACATATGAGAGCGCAAATGCACCTCTAAACAAACATACTTTCAGTCGACTGCGAGTTACGTAATAGGCCTGTAGCAACTGCGGCTCCAAGTCCAATCCCACCACAGGTTTCTGTGGGCCATGGAATGGGCCTGTCGATGCATATTAGGACTAGTATAGCATTAACATGCCGATCAATGGCTCCCAACTATCAGCTCCTGTCTCCATCCTTCAGGAGATCAGTACGGGCCAAGTGTTGACAAGACTGAAATAAAAACACACTAACCTTACTACTACACCAAATGTCTGTGGAGTAGAATCATGCATAATTGAAGATGTTCCACAAGGCTCCTACCCATCTTTATCTGGAGCATCTTTCACCAGTACTCTCTAGCATCAGTTGGTCAAGAATGCACCTCAACCATAGAAACTGGTGTCTCACAGTGACCCAAAATGGATCGAGATCCCAGGGGGCTTAGGACCCGAGGCAATCTTTCGTATTCCAAATACCAGCTGATTGATGTCTGAAGGTTGGTGACTTTTATGGAGCACGGCATTTGCCCTGGGCGAGAGGGGAGGCTGCTACTGTACTTCCCATCAAGCTCAAATAGGGTGAAGGACTTACTTTAGCGGGACATGGACTCTATCGAAAGCATATTATCATGCTAACGAGCATAAACAACCATGAACTAGAGGAATGATGAAAAGTAGCTTTATGTGTTACTTAATGCTCTATGCTCTTAATGCTCTACCAAATTCCTTAACTTCTTAGGGAGCAGCTCCCGAGGTGATGGTTTTGGAGAGCTTGGCGTGCCTAAAGTAAAATGCCTCCCACTCAGGCCCAGAAAACAGGATATGCACATATTTAGTACCATTGGATAGGAAACACTCTGAAGTTTCTAAAAGTGTTAACATTTTGTCTGTGAGTATAACAGAATGGATATGGTAGGCGAAAACCAGAGGAATTTCTGTCCTGAAAAAAGTGATTTTGACACATTGCCTCATTTGGAACCCCTCCCTTATGAAAATGCCTATATAAGGGCATATGAATGCAGTACCTATTGCTTCCTCTGGATGTCAACAGTCTCGAGACACTGTTTTAATTCTGTTTAGTTGCTTTAGATGGCAGAAGAAGAAGAATTAGGAAGTGGCCTCACAGAAGTCAACAGAAGAGAACGCGCGTTCCTGGCTTGCGCGCTCTGTGTTTTTTTCCTTTCTTATCGCCCAGTTTATATTCCGGTTGAAATATTATACAACATATACATAAAAGTGTTCCTAAGGTTACATTATCAATGATGTTTGATTGTTCTTGGACAAGTTTATAGGTATAGGTTGAACGAGTTCTCTTCAGGTTTCAATGGACGAGTGGACACTGTATTTTCTCATTATAACGCGCCAACCAAACGGAGATTTATGGATATAATACATTACTTTTTCTACAAAAGAACCATGGATTGTCTTCGTTGGACACTTGGGAAGCCCTCAGCAGAAGTTCTTCAAAAGGTAATTGATTTGTTTTCGCTGTGAAATGTGTTTTGTGTGAACCGTGATAGCTTATGAATTTATGGTAATGGGAAAAATATTGGAGGTGCTACCCTCAAACAATCAAATGTAGTGCTTTCGCCGTAAAGCCTTTTTGAAATCTGACAACGCGGTGATATTGCCAAGAAGCAGAGCTTTTGATGACTATGCAACACTTGTATATTGATGAATGTTTAATAATTCAACTTTTGGATTTTGAATTTGGTGCCTTGCATTTCACTGGGTAGTATCGGGGGTGGGGTGCTAGTGCACCACCGCTCCTTAACTTCTTAGGGAGCGGTGTCCAAGTGTCCACCGAAGACAATCCATGGTTCTTTTGTTAGAAAAAGTAATGTATTATATCCATGGTTGGTGCGTTATAATCAGAAAATAGAGCGTTGACTCCTCCATTGAAACGTGAAGAGAACTCGTTCAACTTATACCTATAAACTTGTCCAAGAACAATCAAACATCATTGTAAATGTAACCTTAGGAACACTTTTATGTATAAATAGCATAATATTTCAACCGGAATATAAACTGGGCGATAAGAAAGGAAAAAACCACAGAGCGTGCCTGCCGGAAGCGCGCGTTTACTTTGTAAGGACATCTACGGGGACACTTCCTGAATCCTCTTCTTCTCTGCTCTAAAAAGCATCTAAAAAGAATCAGAACACTTTCTCGAGACTGTTGACATCCAGAGGAAGCGATAGGTACTGCATTCATATGCCCTTATAAGGGCATTTTCATAAGAGAGGGGCTCTAAATGAGGCACTTCGTGCGCTACTCCAAAAGAAGTTAAGAAGTTAAGCATATTTTTAAGAACAATTTCAAGAAAACCTTTATAAGCAGTGGCCCACATCCCTCCATAACTGACTTCTTTCTCATACTGGTTAACTACTCACCAGAAAATACTTCCCATAAAGAACCATGTGCAAAAATATCTCTACAAAAAGGTATTGAAGAACCTATGAACCTATGCAGGTTCAAATACTGGCCAAGGTCTCACTCTTCCGAGAGCTACTTCTAAGTATGACCTCCAAGCCAGAGCCCGGTTTCCCAAACGCATTTTCTACACTTTTGATTAGTCCACTGTTGATACAGTCCCAAAATGTTTTGGATATCAGCAGTCAAGTTTTCGAGATATTGGACTTTCAAGAAACAAAGTGTCACCGGCCACATCATCATGATAATGAGTTTAGCATAGTTTTATGCATTTTGCATCATCATGATGATGTGGCCGGTTTCCCTTTATGGCCAAGTTCATTGTTAGAACCTTCGTAGGAGCAGCGTTGAGTTGTTTCCAAAAACCATTGTTGCAAAGCTGGAACTGTTGAGGATTAATTGGGGAGAACGGGCTTGTGGTAATGGCTGGAACCGAAGCGAATGGAATCGAATGGAATCATCAAACACATGGAAACCATGTGTTTGATACAATTCCACTCATTCCGCTCCAGCCATTACCACAAGCCTGTTCTCCCCAATTAAGGTGCCACCAACATCCTGAGTTAGGAACTCAGGAGTACGGAAAGAGTCTTGGTAGTCTAACTATAAGCTCTCCTAGCTGTGCCTTTAAGGTATTAGAGCAAGCACAGTTGTTTTGTTTGGAACACAACCCTGCATCCCCACCATCACACAATTACTGTTGTTTTTCATGCAATCCAAAAACAGCCCATTATAAATCACAATCTGGGTCAGGTGTGCATCATTTGAAAGATTGTTCTATTGCCAACCTGAGTTATAAACCTAAGTTATAAAATACGACCTTACAGTGTTAGGCTTTCATAAGGAAATTCAGAGAAATTGTGTGTGCATAGAAAGGAGTCATGATTGCATTCAGGTGCATGTTAACCGGCAATTTTTTTTCACAATAGACAAACATAGGTTCATTCTGTTCAGAACAACCCAGTATATTTAGGCATTTCTTCTTGTAACTGTACATCAAACATAGTCATCATAAACGTCAACACTGTATATGACATAAGTTTTATGACATGGAAATGTGAAGTGCACATTTGGGCTCACTGGGTGTTTCTCAAAATGCATACTACCGTGCTCCGAGCACGAAAATTGGAGCACAGGAGGGTCGGAGTATGAGTCCAAATCAAAGTATGCAAAACGGAGCACGGAGGGCACTTCTCGACGTACTCTGTTTGTACATATTTTGAAGCATGCATTGATGCAAGCTTCAACGGAAAGTATGCAAAGAAATATGACAGAACCACGTAAAAAAATGATTAAACATTTCTTGAAAATAAGAGAGGACATTATTTAAGCTGAAGCGAGAGAAAATACACTCCGACTTTGGAATGAAATGTTGCCTATTCACATCTCATATGTTACCTGACTACGATATTTTATCTTGATACGTTAAATAATGTGCCATGGGAATTCTGCGGCACCACGCAAGCTGTGCTGCAGTACGCTGCAACTTTTAATGGACAAACCACTGTACAGTATTTTTTTGTATCAGTAGCCCTTTACAGTCATACCCATATACGGGTTGAAAATGGCAGAGTTGGACACTGATAAGCACCTTCAACTTGAGTTACTCAATGAGAGGGGGCAACACTGAGCTAACCTACAATGCCACTTCCTGGAGTAGCTCAAACTGTGCATGTTATGTTTCCATGGCTCAAAAGACCAATTAGTGGAGAAAATATCAGAATTGGGCTGTCTGTGTAAACGCAGCCCATGAGACGCCATCTTAACCAGCTTAATTTGGCTTCAATGTGCTATTGAGTCTTCACATAGGAATGACTGGTGTCGCTTTATTGATAGCTTTGTCCATTCCCTTCAGCTAATTGTGCAAATGTTTGGTTGTCTGAGTGAGGGAAATGCTGTACATTTACAGGACAATGTATTTTGAAAGATGAGACGTTGAGGATTATAATAAATAAAGCTTTGACCAGGGCCGTGGGAAGATTATTATTTTTATATACAGTATATTTTTTGCTGCAGCACCTTCAGCACCCCTACTTCCCGCGGATATGGCTTTGACAGCATACGAGCAAGCCAAACACAGTGGGTGTTTCTCATTATGCATACTACAGTGCTACACACTCTCATGCTCCGAGTGCATTCTCCGACCACATTCTCTCGAGTACGTTCTAGTGAGGACGTTCTTGTGAGGACGTTCTTGTGAGAATGCATAAAACAATATATCTGAGAAGCACTCGCACTCCCCCTACTGTATTACCTCACGCTTCAGCTCCCTTTTCACTGAACCTTCCAAAATATACACAAAGCAAAGTTTTACTTCATAATTATCAGCTAGATATGTGAATCGTAATAATCTAGCTACCAATGGGTAGCTACCAATACTTCATGGCTAGCTAGCTTGCCAGTTAGCCCTATTGACTTACTTTGGACTTACCCATTCACTGAACTGTCTTCCAGCCAGGACAACAATGGCAATAGAGACAAAACAAGATATACACAAAGCAACCTTTTTACTTCATAACTATCAGCTAGCAATATGTGATTTGTAGCTAACCAGATAGTTTAACAGGCAAAAATGACCTAGAACTAATATTATGCAAGATAGATTAAAATTCTTTGTGGGTAGCTAGCTAACAATTCTTTGTGGCTATCTGGCTACCGAACAGTATTAGTAGCTAGCCAGTTAGCCCGATTTACATATTATGGGCTTGCGATCTACGGTATGTAGGCAGGTAAAAATGCCAAAATTAAGGCAGCATGTATTTATTAACTTCTTAAGGAGCAGCAAGGTGCGCTGGGGCGCTAGCGCCCCACTCCCGACACTACCAGGTGAAATGCAAGGCGCCAAATTCAAAATCCAAAAGTTGAATTATTAAACATGCATCAATATTCAAGTGTTGCATAGTCATCAAAAGCTCTGTTTCTTGTCAGATTTCAAAAAGGCTTTACGGTGAAAGCACCACATTTGATTGTTTGAGGGTAGCACCTTCAATATTTTTCCATTACCATGAATTCATAAGCCATCACGGTTCACACAAAACACATTTCACAGCGAAAACAAATCAATTAACATGTTGAAGAACTTCTGCTGGGGGCTTCCCAAGTGTCCAACGAAGACAATCCATGGTTCTTTTGTTAGAAAAAGTCATGTATTATATCCATAAATTTCCGTTTGGTTGACGCGTTAGAATGAGAAAATAGAGTCCATTGAAACGTGAAGAGAACTCGTTCAACTTATACCTATAAACTTGTCCAAGAACAATCAAACATAATTGCTAATGTATCCTTAGGAACACTTTAATGTATATGTTGTATAATATTTCAACCGGAATATAAACTGGGCGATAAGAAAGGAAACCACCACAGAGCGCGCCAGCCGGGAGCGCGCATTTTCTTGTAAGGACATCTGTGGGGACACTTCCTTATTCGTCTTCTTCTCTGCTCTAAAAGCAGCTAAGAAGAATCAGAACACTTTCTCGAGACTGTTGACATCCAGAGGAAGCGATAGGTACTGCATTCATATGCCCTTCTATGGGCATTTTCATAAGGGAGGGGTTCAAAATGAGTCAATCTGTCAAAACCACTTTTTCCAGGACAGAAATTCCTCGGGTTTTCGCCTGTTATACTCACAGACAAAATGTTAACACTTTTAGAAAATTCTGGGTGTTTCCTATCCAATGGTACTAAATATGTGCATATCCTATTTTCTGGGCCTGAATGGGAGGCATTTTACTTTGGGCACACCAGGTTCTCCAAAACGGTCACCTCGTGCGCTACTTGGTGTCCCTTCCATGGGACGGTTGAGCTAACGTAGACTAATGTGATTAGCATGAGGTTGTAAGTAACAAGAACATTTCCCAAGACATAGACATATCTGATATTGGCAGAAAGCTTAAATTCTTGCACAGTCCAATTTACAGTAGCTATTACAGTGAAAGAATACCATGCTATTGTTTGAGGAGAGTGCACAATTTTGAACATGAAAAGTTATTAATAAACAAATTAGGCATATTTGGGCAGTTTTGATACAACATTTTGAACAGAAATGCAATGGTTCATTGGATCAGTATAAACTTTGCACATACAATGCTGCCATCTAGTGGCCATAATCTAAATTGCACCTGAGCTGGAATAATACATTATGGCCCTTCTCTTGCATTTAAAAGATGATTGTTCAAAGAAAAGACAAAAGAACGTTTTTTTTTTTCTTTGTATTATCTTTTACCAGATCTATTGTGTTATATTCTCTTACATTCCTTTCAAATTTCCACAAACTTCAAAGTGTTTCCTTTCAAATGGTACCAATAATATGCATATCCTTGCTTCAGGGACTGAGCTACAGGCAGTTAGATTTGGGTATGTAATTTTAGGCGAAAAAAAAAAAAGGGGCGGATCCTTAAGATTAAGTGCCAACCACTGGTACCATTAATGCTAGTTAGTGCTAGTTTGACCACCAGAGGGCATCTTTGAGAAGCATTTGATAGCCTTCAATAGTGGCTGTTCTAGAGAATATAAAACCTTTTTTTTGTAAGAGCATAGTATATGGGACTGTTTTAAGACATTTTGCTTAATTAATTTGATTAATATCATGGTGTTTCTATTCCAAGAAAAACTAAAAACCCTCTGGGTTTGCGTTAGGATGGAATGGAAAATATGGCGCTGTACAACATGACGGTCGGGAGTAGGCTACAGTGCTGGGCTGTTTAGCTAAAGAATCCCTGTGTTGTGTGGGCACGCAGGAGACTGGGGTTCAATTCCCCGACGGGGAGGAAGGAGTAGGCTGTCCTTGTAAATAATAATTTGTTCTTAACTGATTCCATATGTGTAATTTCATTGTTTTGATGTCTTCACTATTATTCTACAATGTATAAAATAGTAAAAATAAAGAAAAACCCTCGAATGAGTAGTTGTGTCCAAACTTTTGACTGGTACTTGCTTAAATAATTTGATTAATATTATGGTGTTTCTATTCCAAGAAAAAAAACAAAAAACCCTCTGGCTTTCCGTTAGAATGGAATGGAAAATATGGCGGTGTACAACGTGACGATCGGGAGTAGGCTACTGTGCTGGGCTATTTAGCTAAAGAATCCCTGTGTCTTGCGGGAGACTGGGGTTCAATTCCCCGACAGGGAGGAAGGAGTAGGTTGTCCTTGTAAATAAGAATTTGTTCTTAACTGATTCCATATGTGTAATTTCATAGTTTTGATGTCTTCACTATTATTCTACAATGTATAAAATAGTAAAAATAAAGAAAAACCCTCGAATGAGTAGTTGTGTCCAAACTTTTGAGGCCATTAAAGACGTATTGGCTAGAGAAATTGACGATTATACAATGCAACAAAAACATTGATCATCTCAGCCAGGTTTTGCCCGTGGTCGTGGAGCTGGGTAAAAGTGCAACGAAATATAGTTTAAATAACCATCTGCATTTTGGATGTATATTTTCTAGTTATTTTCTTAACGAAGGAATAAAGATGTTGATGAAGAAATACTGTTCTGCTGTTTTGAGTTAGAAATGTAACACTTCAGAGTACTTCAAAATGCCTTAGATAGCTATTTTGTTCCACCCCACACACATGCGGAGACCTCACCTGGCTTAACTGGTGCCTCCAGATACGAAACCTCTCTCATCGTCACTCAACAACTAGGTTTACCTCCACTGTACTCATATCCGACCATACCATTGTCTGTACATTATGCCCTGAATCTACTCTACCACGCCCAGAAATCTGCTCCTTTTATTCTCTGTCCCCAACGCACTAGACAACCAGTTCTTATAGCCTTTAGCTGTACCCTTATCCTACTCCTCCTTCGTTCCTCTTGTGATGTAGAGTTTAACCTAGGCCCTTTATCCCCCAGTTCCACTCCTATTCCCCAGGCGCTTGCGCCCCACTGCTCCCTAAGTAGTTAACATAATCACTAGTTAACTACACATGGTTGATGATATTACTAGTTTAACTAGCTTGTCCTGCGTTGCGTATAATCATTGCAGTGCCTGTTAATTTATCATCGAATCATAGCCTACTTCGCCAAACGGGTAATGATTTAGCATTCGCGTCAGGGTATATGCAGCAGTTTGGGCCGCCTGGCTCGTTGCAAACTGTGTGAAGACCATTTCTTCCTAACAAAGACCGTAATTAATTTACCAGACTTTTACATAATAATGACATAACATTGAAGGTTGTGCAATGTAACAGCAATATTTAGACTTAGGGTTGCCACCCCGTTCGATAAAATACGGAACGGTTCCATATTTCACTGAAAGAATAAACATTTTGTTTTCGATATGATAGTTTACGGATTTGACCATATTAATGACCTAAGGCTCGTATTTCTGTGTGTTTATTATATTATAATGAAGTCTATGATTTGACATTTGTTAGAGCAGTCTGACTGAGCGGTGGTAGGCAGCAGCAGGCTCATAAGCATTTATTCAAACAGCACTTTCCTGCATTTGCCAGCAGCTCTTCGTAATGCTTGAAGCACAGCGCTGTTTATGACTTCAAGCCTATCAACTCCAGAGATTAGGCTGGCATTACTATAGTGCCTATAAGAACATCCAATAGTCAAAGGTATATGAAATACAAATGGTATAGAGAGAAATAGTCCTATAATTGCTATAATAACTACAACCTAAAACTTCTTAAGAGGGAATATTGAAGACTCATGTTAAAAGGAACCAGCAGCTTTCACATGTACCATGTTCTGAGCAAGAAACTTAAACGTTAGCTTTTTTACATGGCACATATTGCACTTTTACTTTCTTCTCCAACACTGTGTTTTTGCATTATTTAAACCAAATTGAACGTTTCCTTATTTATTTGAGACTAATTTGAATGTATTTATGTATTATATTAAGTTAAAATAAAAGTGTTCATTCAGTATTGTTGTAATTGTCATTATTACAAATATATATATAAAAATCGTCCGATTAATCGGTATCGCTTTTTTTGGTCCTCCAATAATCGGTATCGGCATTGAAAAATCATAATCGGTCGACCTCTACTCAAGACCCAACCTGTTACAGTCCTATATCTATCCTGCCCTGCCTTTCTAAAGTCTTCGAAAGCCAAGTTAACAAACAGATCAACGACCATTCTGAATCCCACCGTACCTTCTCCGCTATGCAATCTGGATTCCGAGCTGGTCAAGGGTGCACCTCAGCCACGCTCAAGGTCCTAAACGATATCATAACTGCCATCAATAAAAAGACAATACTATGCAGCCGTCTTCATCGACCTGGCCAAGGCTTTCGACTCTGTCAATCACAGCATTCTTGTTGGCAGACTCAACAGCCTTGGTTTCTCAAATGACTGCCTCGCCTGGTTCACTAACTACTTCTCAGATAGAGTTCAGTGTGTCAAATCGGAGGGCCTGTTGTCCGTACCTCTGGCAGTGTCACGGTCTTCGGGATAGACAGACCAAGGCGCAGCGAGGCATCCAGTATACATGTTTTATTTATGAAACGAAACACACGTAACTGGGCAAAATAAACAAACGTAAACGAAGACCATGCAGTTGAAAACATAACTGACAAAACACACAGCTATGACCAAACAATAACCCACAAAACCTATACGAAAACCCCAAACATATATATGGTTCCCAATTAGAGACAAAGACACACAGCTGCCTCTAATTGGGAACAATTACCCCAACATAGATATATAACACCTAGAACATAAAAAACCCTACACCAAAACCAAAACAAAACACGCCAGCCTGTCTTTTCAGGCCTGGACGTGACAGTACCCCCCCCCAAAGGCGCGGACTCCGACCGCGCCAAAAAGTCCATGGGGGGGTCTTCGGGTGGGTTTCTTAGTCCCAGGTGGCGGCTCCGGTGCCGGCCATGCTGGTCCGAGGTCACACACCGGAGGCCCTGGGCCATTTGCAGGACTGGGGACCCTCTCTGGCGGACCCGGGCTGGGGACCCTCACTGGCGGCTCAGGACTGGGGACCTTCACTGGCGGCTCAGGACTGGGGACCCTCACTGGCGGCTCAGGACTGGGGACCCTCACTGGCGGCTCAGGACTGGGGACCCTCACTGGCGGCTCAGGACTGGGGACCCTCACTGGCCCTCTGGTGCGGGGAGCAGGAACCGGCCGTGCTGGGCTCATGGCCAGCGCACTCTGGTGCGGGGAGCAGGAACCCGGCCGTGCTGGGCTCATGGCCAGCGCACTCTGGTGCGGGGAGCAGGAACCGCCGTGCTGGGCTCGTACGCGCACTCTGGTGCGGGGAGCAGGAACAGGGCGTACTGGGTTCCCGACGGTACCGGAATCCTGGAGCGTGGAACAGGGACAGGGCGTGCTGAGTCCACGCCGGGCACAGGGATCCTGGAGCGTGGAACAGGGATCCTGGAGCGTGGAGCAGGGACAGGACGTACTGGGCTGTGGATGCGAACTGGAGATTCTGCCCGTAGGACCGGTGCAGGATATCTTGGTCCTAGGAGACGCACTGGAGACCTAGCGCGCAGAGCTGGCATCACTCTACCAGGCTGCACACTGACCTTGGCCTGACATACGAGTGGCGCTGGGATCTCTCGCACTGGGCTGTGTACACGTACCGGAGACACTGCACGCAGAACCGGTGCAGGATATCTTGGTCCTAGGAGGCGCACCGGAGACCAGGAGCGCTGAGCCGGCACCACTCTACCAGGCTGCACACTCATCGTAGCCTGACAGATGAGTGGCGCTGGAATCTCTCGCACCGGGCTGTAAACGCACAGGAGAAACCGTGCGCCAAAACTGCATAGCACGGTGTCCTTTCCGTCTGACGCTCTCCCCAACGCTCTCTCCACAAAGCACGAGGAGTTGGCTCAGGAGTCCCTCCAGAACCGCCAACCTCCTCGTGTGCCCCCAAAAAAAGGTTTTTGTGGCTGCCTTTTGGGCTTCCGTGCCAGGCGAGTTCCAATAAACTTTTCTCGCTCCGGATCGCATGCTCCATATATATCCTCGTAACTGCCTCGCTCAGTCTTAGCCGCTTCCATCCTCTTCTTGGGGTGACGATGCTCCGTCGTCTTCATCCAAGGCCCCTTTCCAGCCAGGATTTCCTCCCAGGTCCAGAAATCCTGGCTCTCTCGCTGCTTGGTCCTTTTGAGGTGGGTTATTCTGTCACGATCTTCGGGATAGACAGACCAAGGCACAGCGAGGCATCCAGTATACATGTTTTATTTATGAAACGAAACACACGTAACTGGGCAAAATAAACAAACGTAAACGAAGACCATGCAGTTGAAAACATAACTGACAAAACACACAGCTATGACCAAACAATAACCCACAAAACCTATACGAAAACCCCAAACATATATATGGTTCCCAATTAGAGACAACGACACACAGCTGCCTCTAATTGGGAACAATTACCCCAACATAGATATATAACACCTAGAACATAAAAGCCCTACACCAAAACCAAAACACGCCAGCCTGTCTTTTCAGGCCTGGACGTGACAGGCAGTCTCTATGGGGGTGCCACAGGGTTCAATTCTCGGGCCGACTCTTTTCTCTGTATACATAAATGATGTCGCACTTGCTGCCGGTGATTCTCTGATCCACCTCTATGCAGACGACACCATTCTGTATACTTCTGGCCCTTCTTTGGACACTGTGTTAACCTGTTACAGCTAGGGTCCCCATTTTCCGAATTTTCGCCTGTCTGACGTGCCCAAAGTTAAATGCCCGCCACTCAGGGCCAGAAACTAGGATATTCACATAATTAGTACTATTGGATAGGAAACACTCTGAAGTGTCTAAAACCATTAAGATATAGTCTGTGGGTATACCAGAACAGATATAGCAGGCAAAAACCCGAGAAGTTTCTGTCCGGAATTCCTTTTTCTGTTGCCCTCCTCTCACTTTGAAGGCCTGGTAATATAAATCAATGGGGAATAGGACACAGGTTGCAGTACCTATGGCTTCCACTGGATGTCAACAGTCTCTGGAAAGTGTCTGGAGGAAATAGCCCTGAGCAGATCCTTATAGAAGAAAGACTACAGGAAGGGAAAAATGTAAACAACCGTGCACGTTCACGAGAACGTGAACGCGCCCAGCTTTCTTTTCCTTTTATAACGTTTCAGTTACCATCCGTGTAAAATATGATCGCTATTATTCATAAAAGAATACATAAGGATGCATTATTAATGATATTTGATTTGTTTGTGAAAAGTTGAGAGGTATAACTTGAACGCGATCCCTTCACTGTAAAACGGGCGAGTAGACTGACAATGCTTGGTGGAGTAGCTGAACATAACGTGCCAACAAAACTGAGATTCATGGATATAATGAATTACTTTTTCTAACAAAAGAACCATGGATTCTCTTGTTTGGACACTTGGGAAGCCATCAGCAAAAGTTATTTGAAAGGTAAGCGATTTATATTAGCTGTGATATGGACATTTTGAGAACCGAGCTGGATATGAATTTATGCTAATGAGGAAAATATGTGAGGTACTAGCCTCAAACAATCAAATGTGGTGCTTTCGCCGTAAAGCCTTTTTAAAATCTGACAACGCAGTGATATTGCCAAGAAGCAGAGCTTTTGATGGCTATGCAACACTTGTATATCGAAGGATGTTAAATATTACGAATTTTTATTTTGAATTTGCCGCGTTGTTTGCTCTGAAAACGATCCCGCTAGCGGGATCCGTGCGCAGAGAGGTTAACAGCTCCAGACGAGCTTCAATGCCATACAACACTCATTCCGTGGCCTCCAACTGCTCTTAAATGCTAGTAAAGCTAAATGCATGCTCTTCAACCGATCACTGCACGCTCCCGCCCACCCGTCTAACATCACTACTCTGGACGGTGCTGACTTAGAATATGTGGACAACTACAAATACCTAGGTGTCTGGCTAGACTGTAAACTCTCCTTCCAGACTCACATTAAGCATCTCCATCCTTTTTCACAACAAAGCATCCTTCACTCATGGTGCCAAACATACCCTCGTAAAACGGACTATCCTACCGATCCTTGACTTCGGCGATGTAATTTACAAAATAGCCTCCAACACTCTACTCAGCAAATTGGATGTAGTCTATCACAGTGCCATCCGTTTTGTCACCAAAGCCCCATATTACCCACCACTGTGACCTGTATGCTTTCGTTGGCTGGCCCTCGCTTCATATTCGTCGCCAAACCCACTGGCTCCAGGTCATCTATAAGTCTTTGCTAAGTAAAGCCCCGCCTTATCTCAGCTCACTGGTCACCATAGCAGCACCCACCCGTAGCACGCGCTCCAGCAGGTATATTTCACTGGTCATCCCCAAAGCCAACTCCTCCTTTGGCCCGCCTTTCCTTACAGTTCTCTGCTGCCAATGACTGGAATGAATTGCAAAAATCACTGAAGCTGGAGTCTTGTATCTGCACCTGTACACAGCCAATCTGTAAATAGCCCACCCAACTACCTCATCCCCATATTGTTATTTTTTGCTCCTTTGCACCCCGCTATCTCTACTTGCACATTCATCTTCTGCACATCTATCACTTCAGTGTTTAATTGCTAAATTGTAATTATTTTGCCACTATGGCCTATTTATTGCCTTACCTCCCTAATCTCACTACATTTGCACACACTGTATATAGATTTTTCTATCGCGTTATTGACTGTTTGTTTGTTTACCCCATGTGTAACTCTGTGTTGTTTGTGTCGCACTGCTTTGCTTTATCTTGGCCAGGTTGCAGTTGTAAATGAGAACTTATTCTCAATTGGCCTACCTGGTTAAATAAAGGTTACACTAAGAGCATAACATTTCTTCACCATCAATTTCGTCTAACCAACACCCAAACTGAGATTCAGTCAAAATAGAAATCTCATTGATTTATCAAGACCAGTCCCCATGCTTGTCTCAGAGCAGCACGAAACGATGTTAAAATAGTTGTAGGCTAATGCTTCAAATCCTATTGCTTCTAACTTCAATACGCTCTTTAAACAAATAAGACCTACACCACTTTTAACAGCACATTACTCAACACTAGTGAGACTCGGTAGGCCTACAGTATATCGAAAAATATGACGTGACTCTCCGCCAATAATTACATATAGAGGATTGGAGGATTCTAAATTAAAACCAAAAGCCGCCTCAAGGGTCTCCTGGTGGCGGCCGGAACGAGTATCTGTAGCAACACATTTTGCATTGCGATGCGGTGACTTAGACAGCTGCGTCACTGGGGAGGCCCCATCCACAAAGTATCAAAATACAGAAAGGTGTTGGTAAAGGTATATTGTCCTGCTAATAGCCCATAATGGGCTATTATATTACTGTACATGGTGTCCAGGTCGGGATAACCGAAACATTTATTTATTAAAGACTATCAGAAAGAATGTTGGTACTTATTTATTTTGATCCAAAGCCATGAATGAGTGAGTCACTCAGCTTTATGTATGTGCCGGCTATATGACTGTGCCATCAACTTGATAATATATAACGATATTTTGGCTGTATTTCGTAACAAAAAAAAAAAAAAGTGAGCGATTGTTTTTTTTTATTTCACCTTTATTTAACCAGGTAGGCAAATTGAGAACAAGTTCTCATTTACAACTGCGACCTGGCCAAGATAAAGCAAAGCAGTTTGACACATACAACACAGAGTTACACATTGGAGTAAACATACAGTCAATAATACAGTAGAAAAACAAAATATATATAAACAATGTGTGCAAATGAGGTAAGATAAGGAACATAAGGCAATAAATAGGCCATGGTGGCGAAGTAATTACAGTATAGCAATTTAACACTGGAATGGTAGATGTGCAGTAGATGAATGTGCAAAGTAAAAATACTGGGGTGCAAAAGAGCAAGATAAATGACTACGGTAAGGGATGAGGTAGTTGGTTGGGCTATGTACAGGTGTAGTGATCTGTGAGCTGCTCTGACAGCTGGTGCTTAAAACTAGTGAGGGAGATAAGTGTCTCCAGTTTCAACGATTTTTGTAGTTCGTTCCAGCCATTGGCAGCAGAGAACTGGAAGGAAAGGCGGCCAAAAGAGGAATTGGCTTTGGGGGTGACCAGTGAGATATACCTGCTGGAGCGAGTGCTACGGGTGGGTGCTGCTATGGTTACCAGCGAGCTGAGATAAGGCGGGGCTTTACCTAGCAGGGACTTGTAGATGACCTGGAGCCAGTAGGTCTGGCGACGAGTATGTAGCGAGGGCCAGCCGACTAGAGCATACAGGTCGCAGTGGTGGGTGGTATAAGGGGCTTTGGTGACAAAGCGGATGGCACTGTGATAGACTGCATCCAGTTTGCTGAGTAGAGTATCGGAAGCTGTTTTGTAGATGACATCGCCGAAGTCGAGGATCGATAGGATAGTCAGTTTTACTAGTGCAAGTTTGGCAGCATGAGTGAAGGAGGCTTTGTTGGGATTGTAATCTGAATAAAGTCCAAAATTATATTTGTAAAGGCCAACACATGTATATATTTTTTTAGAGGGAGAGAAACGCTAGGCCAAAAGCATAATCAGTGCTCTAACTCCCCCTTGCGCTGGTCTGGAGGAATGAAGTGGTGACGCAAGGTACCATACTAAACCACAATACCTCTAAGTACCGCAGCATAATCGGAAAACCTTTAGTGGAGAAATCACTTTAGTATGAAATACAAAATATGCTATGTGATTTGTTGTGTGTATGTGAACCACTGACAAAGAGACCATGTAACTTGAATATCCATGTCATGATTAAAACCTGTCAGCAGTGTTAGAATGCCTAAATGCACACACCTATGGATACATCATACATACAAACACATTCACTCTAACTAACTAGATTTCCATCCAATTGGCGACCGATGTTCATGCGAATATTCTAAAACACGCATAAAAACAACAATTCCATAAAATTGACTTCTTAAAAGTCTGTGCGTGATGATGTAGTGCACATAAAAATTACTTTTGCAGTTAAATTCCCATGTACCAATACAAGTTAAATGGGGTTCCATCGCATTTTCAACTCTACTGATGGTTTTGCCACAAAAAGAGTTGCGTCATACGGCGATCTGACCATAATTATTTCTAATTATTATTTCTCAATCCAATAGTGTTCGAACAAAACAAGTAAATTAAGTAAATCTGTAATAATAATTTCATGTAAATATTACCTGTTTGCATTAGGTGTAACTACTGTCCAAAATTGTATTACTGTCTAAAGATGACTTTTTTTGTGCATAAGCTCATCACCTTGCACTTTCACCACCCTGTGAAGTTCATCATACTGTATTTCATATGTAGCCTAATAAACTGCATGCTTTCCCGAGTCATAGTGGGAGGACAACACACTGTGACTATTATCGCATGACTCCAAGTTTACTTCCATATGATGGTTATATCAATATTTGCGCATAAAGGCGTTTCCACCACAATTTCTTGCATAATGAATTTTACAGACACAAAAAGATCCCACCATCTCGAACGAACCATATTATCTGTCTGCATTTATAAAATTGTACCGATCTCTTGCACTCACTCACACACACACACACCTAATACCGAAACTTGACAATGAAATCGATTGCTTTAAATTGTCTGTCTCAGCATTCCTATTTGTGGTTAATTAGTAACAACTCTGTAGGTTTCTGTGAGGTCATCAACAGTCGCCCACTCTCGCCAATCTTCTCTTTTGCAATGTGTATACATACCACTGAAGTATTTTTTTTTGCAATGGCCCTGTGAGGCAGTAAAAGCATTAGGAACTGAAATCTCTAACGTTATGTCTTTAACTAAATCGCTTCCTGTGTGTTTACACTCTTTACCCTCCCCGGTCCGCACACACATGCAAGCACAAATACATGTACAGACGCGCGCACACACACACACACCTGAGAAACGATCCTGGGGGGAAAGTGATGTACCAACCGCCCCTTGACCCAACATAACCCGCCCACTCTGTACCTGTACCATGTGCATTATGGTCGAGCACCAGAGTGGCATTTAACTCACAGCTTAGTCATAATCAGTTTAACAGGGGGAGAGCGCCATCCTGTTAGTGGGCATATGCTCATATCATGGTTAAAGACTCACTATTCCCTCAGGGGGGCTATGTGGGGGATGTAACAAGTGGAGTGTGGATACTAGCAGACGGTTGTCGTGCACCCCTCCAGGTCTCCATTAACAACGCTCTCCATGCTCCCATGCCCCCCCACTCTACCATCCCATATTGCTTAGAGCCAGCCAACCTAAATGGTGGTGGGGGGTGTTGAGTTGGTGTGGCGAGCTAGTGAAATAGGCAGAAGGAGGGACAGACAGACAGACAGACAGAGGAAGTGAGTGAGGCAGTGAGGAGGAGAATTTAGAGAAAGCACCTGAGACCAAAGAACGGGGGAGAGATGGAGGGTGTGAGGGAGGAGGGTTGGAAAGAGGATGCGCGGACAGAGAGAGGAGCAGACAGAAAGACAGTAGGTGAAACTTAAGACAGGGAGAGAGTAACAGATTAGAGGGGAGGCAGAAAGAGAGAGCTTGTGTCCAGGGTTATCGCTGGGCAGAGTCGAGGGTGGCGTTTGCCAGCTGACAGCTTGAGATGGCAGCGTTCGGGCAGAAGAACGTAGTACAGCCAGCTTCTGCTGGTGTGTGTGTGTATGTGAGTGTGTACAGCTCTAGAGCTCAGTGACTGTCTGTCTGTAACACTGGAGACGGGGAACATATGCAGAGGAGAGCATGAGCGGCAGAGCAAGGTGACAGACAGTCAGTCCTCAGTCGCCCAGAGGCATATGACACCAGCAGCACAGCGTCACTCACTGTACTGTCCTCGTCTTCTTGGTAATGACAACTGTCTGCTGCCTGCCTGGCTGATACTGCATTGAATGGGACTACACGTGAGAGGAAAATATACTACTACTGTAATGAATGCTATAGGCCACGTGTAACTATTATCTACACAGCAGCAAAGGCTAACTATCAAAGTAAACTCAACCTCTTGATTATCAATCCAACAATGAACTGTCAACTATCAATGGATATATGCAGTATAAACTTACTTGAGCATGTTTGACCATACTTTAACATACTGTACAATGTACCATGTTGCAGAAATTTTATACTATCAAAAATCCCTCCACCATGTGGACAAATATGGAAGTACTGGGCTAATTGAGTCCATATATGAGACCGGTATATTGGGATGAAAACGTATCCATTTATCACTTTACTTGTATTGGCAAGACATTATGTATCACCATAGTTGATGGCACAAATATACAAAAAAGGCCTGCCTTTTGCGATGAAGGAAGTCAAAAGGAAACTCTACAGGACGGGTGTTTGAGAATCTATAACACACTGAACTAACCATTTACAACACCACTAAGAATTTCGGTTGCGTTTTTAAACATACAAAAAGCTATAGTCCAGTCAGTATGCTTACTGTAGCTTACAACACTATTGAGAATCAGGATGGTGCTTTGCATGCGCCACTGCAGCTACCTAAAGAGGGTTATTTAAATGAGTTTATAGCAGCATGACAATACATATTATTAGATATATTAGTGATATATATCATGATTAGTGCTCTTAATTTCTTATTATCCACCCCCATTATCCTAATTTAGATACCGGACATGGAGTGGCTATTCATAATTAAATGAATTTGTATTACTTTTCCTCCTAATGTGTGCTCGTCTCATCATTCAACAAAACGTAACATATAATACTAAATGGAGTGTCTCGGGTTTGCGCACTTTTGAAATTACTTGTGGACAACATTTGCGACAACCAATCATCCTAAAGCCATATACCCTTTTAAACATATCCACAAAAAAACTAGATCAGCAAGCAGTATAAAATATAGCACTTCAACTCACCTTGAGCTGCCGTTCCTCGGGTGCTGAATACACTTGCTATCAAAGTGGCCACATACCAAATCATAGTACTATTGCCAACCAGAAAGAAACCTCATCATATCTCAAAGTGTCCCTTGCAATAAACCTTTCATTGCGGAGCCCCCAGGTCAATAAATGCGCTATATGCTGCTGTTGATATCATTTTAGTCATGCCCTGCACCATACTGCTGACTTTTTCACCGGCGCTTTCCTTCTCTCTATCCCTCCCCTGCACTCCTTTCGCATCCTCTCTCGCTGAGACAGAGCACCTGCAACACTAGGAGGAGAGCAGACGGTGCTGGACTTCAAATCTAACGTGAAACCAAGCATGACAATTTAGCTTTTAGATCCGCCTCCGCGTTATTTTTATTGGTGAGTGTGGGAGGGTTTGGGGCGTGGATTGGTTTTTCCACTGTCGCTCTGGAGGCACTACCAGACGAGTCCTGTTTCAAGGTGAGTTGGAGCGTGAAGTTGTACAAGAGCCGCAGAATCATGCGCAATGACAGTGATAGAGGAACTTGCATATTCGATCCAGGACCTATCTCAAACATAATTGCACTCACTAACACGAGTGGAGAGTTAGGATTCCAAACATGTCTTCTATCTTCATGGGACTTTATGCAAAAACAATGAGGCGACTTGCAGGTGCAACCTGCGCGCGCCTACACTCTTGACGGTGAGCGGTCCAACGTGCTACTTTATCATACCCTAATCGTTTATTGAAACATACTTTAATTAATATTGGATTACTTCCTACATGGAACTAGCAATGCAATATTGCCATCAACCGAAGCGCAACATGCGTCATTCTGATATAGCCCTTTACTGGCATGTTCAAGAGTAGAGCTACACCAACGTCCAACGAGACTGCCCATAAGTCCGTGAAGAACACATCTCGATAGTTTATCTCATGTTTTCTGAGGATAGTTCCCCTTTCCATAAGTAAAATTGTCATTGCTTGCCCACAACTATTCTGTATCTCCACAGCAGAGAAGAGGCTATTACACTTTTGTAATAAGTTATTAACCATTGGTGTAATTACAACATTTCTCTGATGAGCTTTTGATTATGTTGTGTGTACTATACCATACTATGATTGGTTAATGTCCTATGTAGGCTGTTCTAAAGGTTTTATGAATGCATATCTAGCCAAATGTGTTACCAGTGTGGACAGAAGATGTCAGAGGTATGGTATATTAGTGTAGCCTACATGCAGAACACACTTTGAAACGTAAACACGTGCCAATTAATCTGGAGTAATGAGCTTTTTCTTTTACTCGTGAGGGTTTAAATACCATCATAAGAGCTTTAAATAATATATGTTTAGTCCAGTGGATTTGATTTTAAACCACGATACACAATTTCTAAACTATTGGGAGAACATATTAGTATTAAAAGTGTTAAAACAATAAGTAGGAAATTAATGTGTGTATTATTTGCAAAGGAGCACTACGCAAACAACAGTAAATCTTTACTTCAGTTGTAATTGTGGACACTTTCTTCCATAGCTAGTAGGCCTAGTACAGTGGGAATGGTTTGCTTTTTCAGATGTTTTTAATGGAAGCATTGGTGGCCTGCCAATGCTTTCTGACCCCCAATTATGCCAGCCTCTATATGACATTTTACAGCTGGGAGCACTCACGTATTTCTACGTGTTGGGCCCAATAATTAATTGGCATCAAAATGCACTCGGACCGGGGGCCGTGGACAAATAAAGTTTAATGCATGACAGTATATATATTTTGTATTGCCCTACAAAACTACAGCCCTTTCAACTAAGTGACAAAACTTAAATATTTTACCTAATCAATGTAAATGTGTCATTATGTAAGATTTACTCTTGCACACTGTTAGCCTAACGTGATTGATTGTACAGTATAAAGCCATTTAACAAGCTCTGAACTTTTAAAGGAATGATTCATATTCTGCTGGTTGCCTAATGATACAACCCACTATCACAAATTATCATGCAATAGACAAATTACTTATGCAAATTCGTGACAGACATTTTTTGTGTCCACCACACAAATTTGTATACAGTGCATTTCAAATCACAGATTAACCTAACGTAGGATGCGTAAAAGAAATGCCTGAAACTAGATCCCCTACATATGGTGTTGACGGCAAAAAGAAAAACTGTCGGCGGAGGTTCTCTTCTGCGCTGTTCAATGAATCCAGTAAATGTGGAGGAGGATTTAGGATGGAGTGTCATCTTGTTAATGTCCCAAAGCAGAAGTCGCGTCACAGGCTCTCTTTACATTTCCCCAGAAAACTGGAACAGCCAGTTGTTGGGGACTGGGCAGTGGTTAATCACAGATAAAGGTAGTAGGTTACTTAAGACAAAAATGATAGAATCAAGGTTGGTAAGGGAGGATGGGTGGATGTATAATGCGAAGGTCTAGCAACCCAAACTGCATGTTTGAATCACATGATGGACCATTTGAGCTAATTAGCAACTTCTTATAACTTTTTTACTACTTAGCTAACATGTAAGTGTAACGGGTATGAAATGGAAAGCTTGTTAGCGGTGCACGCTAGTTGTGTTTCAATCGGTGACGTCACTCGCTCTGAGACCTTGAAGTAGTTGTTTCCCTTGCTCTGCAAGTGCTGCAGCTTTTGTGGAGCGATAGGCGAGAGGCAGTTGTTGATGTGTTCAGAGGATCCCTGGTTGGGACAAGGGGAGGGAAGGAAGCAGTACTGTTACATAAGTTAGCCCTAACCTTAACCCTTTAACTACTTAGCTAGCATGTTACCTAAACTTAACCCCTAACCTTAACCCCTAGCCTAGCTAATGTTAGCCACCAAGCTAACCTAGCTAGCTAACATTAGCCAAAACAAATTGGAATTCGTTATGAAGAAGAAAATCATGTGGTGGACACGGAAAAATGTACTTTTTCCTTTGCCTCTCACAAATGTTGAATAAGTAATGTGTCTTTTTCATGATAATCTGTGATAGTGTAATAATCTACAGTCAGGGCCGGAGTTATGGGCGGGCCTTAGGGGGCCTGGCCCGCCCTACTGTACTTCCTTGCCTGTCCAAATAAAATATTGAAATATTTTATAATTTATTTGACCGAGACGCGCGCCGACAGAAAGACACATCAATCTCAGATAAAGCATCCGAGCGAGCGAAACAGTGCCCCTCTGTCTCAGTATGTGTAGACCAGGGATGGGCCACAAAAAATCTGAATAGAGATATTTTTTTGTTTGTTTTATAGTTAATTTTGTGCAATTCTACCCATTTTGCCATGGGGTTTATAGAAAATGTTTCTGTTTTAAAGCTATTCTACACATTGTGTTATGAGGCAGAGAGAACATAATTTCATGCAAATATTTGTTTTTGGGAGAACTTTGTGCAATTCTGGTCGTTCTGCCATGGGGTAGAGAAATGTTTTTAATATGATATCTGAGACTGACTAACAAAATGATCAATTCAATGAAATTGCACCTTGTGTATTCTACTTTTCTACCTTGCAACAGTAAATTGAGACCCGGACTGACCCCAAAAAAATACAATTTGCCCATCCCTGGGGTAGACCATGTATCTGATGCTGTCTGGACAAAAAGAGTATGGTATGTGCATATAGTAAGACAGAGGGGCGCCATTCTGCTCGATCTGTTGCTTTCTCTGGTGAGATTTAGAAGAGAGGAAGAGGCGAAGCGAGAGGGCTCACTCTCACCAAAATCTGTCCAGAATAAGTCCAATGCGTTTCTTTGGGACAACGACTCCCACTGTTCGGATGCTGGCGTGTCTCTCTCGCCAATTCTTGCGCATTCATTGTTTCATTGTGTGAATTGTTTACCCTTTGTTTATTTTGATCGATTAACCATTACATGTCACCAGTAGGCTTAGTAAATGTACCGGTAATCCCCGGGATTTGGTTACATTCTTTTAGGTTAATGCATGTGTCAAAAACAGAGTTCTATAATCCTACGGCAAACACAACCAGAGAGACTTACCAAAGTACAATCAAAGGTTCTTTATTATAAATTCAGGTTTTACCACAATGACAATACACAGTATCACAACGTATAAAGGAGATAGTTAGCCTATAGCCCTAAATCCTATGACCACCGAGGAAACTAACACAGCAGTTGATTCACTTACAGAGCGGTGGCATAGGTTTGTTTGTTCGGCTCTACCCAAACAGGGTTCGGCTCTTCCTCCCAAGCATCGGTCGTTACTCGATAGCTAGTCCGGTAGTCAATGACTGGTTCAGTCATCAATGGCAGGTTCGGTGGCTGCTTGCTGGGCTATCTCTCGCTTTATGCTGGGCCTTCTGGGTTTTAGCGCTGGGTGTAGCCTCTCACAGATGCGTCATGGCCCCTGTGTCTGTAGTCGCAGGGGACACAAAACATACAATTAGAGCATGTACTGGCCAACAATTGGAGTCACACTTGCACGTTCTAAACATGTAGTTTCCTTTAGAAGTGCTATAGAGAGCGTTGTGATGTGTCTTTTTCCCACAGCAGGTGAACAGCAGCAACAAGGTGGATGTCAAGAGGTCCCCAGTCCGAATGGTGCCTGAAGGTAAGTTCCTTTTAACTCTAGTTCTGGGGCGTGTTTAGCAATATAGTTATTGGAGGGAGAAGGTTATAGGGAATTGGCAACAGATGTCTCAAGTCAATATTGTCCAGGGATTGGCCACTTTGATGGGAGTGGGGGCCACAAAACGTCTGAACTCATCATGAGGGGCCGCAGTTGCTACCCATTTTGCCATGGGGTACAGATAAATTGTTGTTTTAAAGCTAGTTTGCTGCAATTCTACACATTTTGTCATGGGACAAAGAGAAGATTTCATGCAAATTCTTACATTTTAGAGTTAATTTAGTGCAATTCTAATCATATTGGCATGCGGTGGAGAGGAACATGAGCAGTTTTACAGCAAATGTCCTGCAATTCTACACATTGTGCCATAGGGTGGAGAGAAATGCAGTTGTTTTATATGATCTGAGTGAGATTGACTAACAAAATCAATGGGGTCTCCCTGGGCTCTAATTCAACCCTGGTTACTACACATTTAGATAGCTGATCACTAGATGAATTTGCCAATAAAAAAAATGTTAGCTGACATGGGCTAATTGAGTGACTATCAGTGACTGACATAAGAGAAAAACTGTTAAAGCACAACAACATTTCGAAATTGCAACTTGTGCATTCTACTATTCTACCTCTGTTTTGAGGGGGAGAATTGATCCGAGGGCCTTCATAACCGCGGGCTGCCAGTTGGCCATCCCTAATGTAGTCCATACCAATCTGGGGAATCACAGCACACCATGCAAGCAGTCAAATAGTTGCAATTACATTTCACACGTCAGAATGTCCGAAATTAAGTAAAAGGCAATCGTTGTAAACAACACACAGCACACATGATTAAAATGCACTCATTAATAGGCATGATATAAAATAATAAGACCTGCTGATACGTAATATACAAATAATGGCAGTACCTAGTTTGGTAAGAGTCAGTGTCACCAATTAATTACAGTAATGTACTTTTCTCATTATTGGAGTGGAAACGTTGTTTTCAGAGTTCACAACCTGCTACACTTGCAGAAACTAGTATTGGTTTATTTCATAACCATGATTTACGAGTTTTGTACATATATCATGATCTGATTATCCCATATATCCAATGGAAACGTCATAAAAAACAGCTGTCTGTCCCGAGCCCACTGGCGCGAGAAACTCGAGGAACCAGAATAGGCTATAAAAACTGAGGAACCGGAATAGGCAAGTTGATACAATGTTGCAAGTTCTCTAGGGACAGCTTCGGGCCAGACCCATGCTGATTGATTTTATACAATATTGCACTTCACTAGCGATAGCTCAAGTCACGACAGATAGAAAGGGAGGCAGACAGACAATGTAAAGAGATAAATGCGATTGAATTTTCATCAGGATATTTTCTACTGTTTTTATTTGTCGGCTTTAGGCCTACAGTGCTTTTTCAGAAAGTATTCACACCCATTGACTTTTTCCACATTTTGTTGTGTTACAGTCTGAATAAAAAATTCATGCAATTTAGAGTTTTTGCCACTGGTCTACACAGAATACCCCATAATGTCAACGTTAATTAAAAATGAAAAACTAAAATGTGTTGAGTCAATAAGTACTCAACCCCTTTGTTATAGCTCAGGAATAAAAATGTGCTTAGTAATGATCATCAACCAATTTGACAGAGCTTGAAGAATTTTGAAAAGAATAATGGGCAAATGTTGCACAATCCAGGTGTGGAAAGCGCTTAGAGACTTACCCAGAAAGACTCACAGCTGTAATCTTTTCCAAAGTTGCTTCTACAAAGTATTACCTCAGGGGTGTGAATACTTAAGTAAATTAGATATTTCTGTATTTCATTTTCAATAAATTAGCACCATTTTCTAAAAACAAGTTTTCACTTTGTCATTATGGGGTATTGTGTGTAGATGGGTGGGAAAATAAATAAATTGAACAAATGTTAAATTCAGGCTGTAACAACAAAATGTGAAATAAGTCAAGGGGTAGGAATACTTTCTGAAGGCACTGTATGTATTTTACTTAGTTGAAGATGGAAGTTATAGGCTTACTGCTGCATTGGCCTAAAGGCTATCTCTGAGTTCCATGCGCTCATTTCTTTACCTTTAGCCGCCAATGAATCACGGTGTATAAATGTGTTCATATGGCAGAGGCTGGTGCTCTCGCATTAGTTGAATTGTAATTTTATTCAGATTGATGATTTACCCCGTGACAATGATTGAGAAACGAATACGTTATTATTTAAATGAAACTTTTCCACGAAAATGCGCATATAAAAATAATCATAACTGGCACTTAGATTAGTGATCTGACATGCTGTATTGTTCACGCCATGCTGCTCGTTCATGCTGCTCTTTTAAGGAGAGAACCTCTCTCCTTAACTTGTTGACAGGTGTTTTGGCTCACTGCCCCGCAACGTACTGCTTGCTTCTACAGCACCACCTTGCGAGATGGTCATCTCCTGCTCGTATAGTGTATGTGCAGCCCGGATTCATATAGTGAGCAAGTCCTCCATTTTCTTTCTGTTTGTTGTACTGGTGTTTGACTACAGGCTAACTAGGCTAATTGGGCTTCCGTGTCTCTCTTCTTGACAGGAATTTACTAAGAGTTTGCTATAAGCTACAGTGAGTTCGCAAAAAATACAGCCCGCACGCGTCTCCCGAAACAAGCACAGCCCGTGAATTGGCAAACACACAAGCAGCACACACCTGAGTCATCACACATTCATATTCAGATGGGACAGTTATATCACGATATGCCCCCCTCTACGTTTTATTTTATATCATCTATGGACATAGATAGTGGAACCCCAGAAATGACCCCGCTCAGCTTAGCCGAAGCTCCAGGGACATGACTTGTGATTTTCTTCCCCATGAGAGTTATTTTTTCCAGAATCTTCCCTTGCTGAACCTGGTCAGTACAAAATAATAACAGCATACCATTACCAATGAACCGGGCTAATGTGACTTCCCCTCTCTCTTTCTTAACGGCAGGGCCTTTCACTACCTTCACCCTCTTCACGGTCTCAACACAATAACTGCCACTGCTGTCAGCAGCGATTATAGCAGGGCCATTATTTTTTCTTTTACTTTTCACCACAGACCATCCAGGTCCATGACTTTCATCATCCACACCCATACCATCAGAACTATCATCCATGTCGACCACAGTCCAGGATCCTACCACAATATAAAATGGATTGATTCTATTTTTGATTCTATTCTATTTTGGATTCTATTTTGCTTCCTTGTTTGAAGTCAAACGTCGCCTCTGCCTCCTGTCCTAATTCTCAATTGCCTAAATAGCTGCCAATCAGATAACGAGCCAGTTTGTCTAGCCTTGGCCCAGGCTTAATTTCTCATCAAGAGGTCTGAGAGTACAGGAGAGTAGCATGGGTTAGTTCGGTTTTTGCCTCTGAGTCGCTTGAAGGGCCATGTTTATCAGCCAGAGAGGTAAAAATGGATGAGAAAATTTCAAGTGTCAAAACAGGGACTGGTATGCAGCTAGTAGAAAAAAATCTCGGAATAATATAGATCATGGAGGAATGCCTGAAGCGAGAATGAAAAAAAAAAAGACAGCTTCACAATTATACGAGGGTCAGAGTTTTTCCATTTGGTATCTCTAATCCAAGCAATAGGGCAGTGGTCGCTGATATCATTTGCAAAAACACCACTAGCCAAATACTTATGAGGATGGTTAGTCAGGATAAGGTCAATCAATGAGTTTAGGTTTTTTACATTAATCCAAGTGGGTTTCTTTATCAGCTGAGTCAAGTTGTACTCAAGATGGACATTCTTCAACTGATCTGAGGCATGTGTAAGCCAATCAAGATTTAGATCTCCTAACACAACCAGTTCAGATACCAGAAACGTTTTAAATAATCAGTCATAATATCAACAACGTCCGCCAAAGCAGCTGGGGTAGATCGCAGCAATAAATATATGCATATTTTGGCTTATGGACACTTTTATAACCGCTCATGATGCCATAAGAGAAGATCTTACATGAATAGCCACCTTTTTTTGTCTATCACATTTGAAAATGTTGTAGTCCGCAATGTCAACGTCCTTATCCATAATCAAATTATTCAGCCAAGTCTCTGAGATGAACATCTGGGCTAGTGTCATGCACCCAGACATCCAGAAAGTCCAGTTTAGACATCAAGCTTCGCACACACATTTATATGTAAAAGTTCAAGCTCTCTGCGAGATTTGCAAACAGCAGGATCATTAATGGTGACACAAGAGTCAGTATAACTGGATGAGTTAGCCACAACAGGCTTCCTGATTGGATTCAAAGTTGCAGAGCTAATAGTAGAATTCAGGTAAATGTACACAAGATTACAGCTGACAATACCCCTATGCTTATAAGCACATGCAGCAAAATGATAGCTTGATATAGCTATAAATATCATAGGTAGAGGTAACAAAATTGGGTTCCTTACAGGAGCTAACAGAGCTATGAATGGAAATTAAATTAACAAGAATTACTATTTACAATACCCCTATGGGAAGCTGTGGCGGAATGGTATTGCTGCGATTTAATGGGAGTAAATACCTTTGAGGAGCTTGATTTGATCAGTCATTGCTTCAGCGCTGCCTTGTATTGTTTGGACAGGATCCAGGCACCAAATAATTAGGGTGGATCCCATCCTCCTTATAGAGCATCCTCTGTTTCCAAAAGGTGTCAAAGTTGTCTACAAAAGTTACACCTAAGGAGCTGCAGTAGTCACATAGCCAGTTGTGAAGTGCTAGTAGCTTGCTAAAACGTTCACTACCTTGACCCAGTGAGGGCACAGGGCCAGAAATGATAGAACGTTTTTTGGTGTCCAGCAGAGACCCAATAAATTCTTCCAAATCCTGTTTCAGACATTCCGAGCTAACATTCCTAAAGTCATTAAATCCCACATGGACTACAAATCAAATAAAATGTTATTGGTCACGTACACGTGTTTAGCAGATGTTATTGCGGGTGTAGTGAAATGCTTGTGCTTCTAGCGCCGACAGTGCAGTAATATTTAACAAGTGATATCTAACAGTTTCACATCCTATACCCAAAATACACATTAATCTAAGTAAGGAATGGATTAAGAATATATACATATATGTCAGAGCGGCATTGGACTAAGATACATTGGCATAGTATAGAGTACAGTATATACACATGAGATGGGTGATGCAATATTTACAAACAATTAAAGTGACTAAGATACTGTAGAATAATATAGAGTACAGTTTACACATATGAGATGAGTAATGCAAGATATGGAGACATTATTAAAGTGGCTAGTGGTTCATTTCCTTAAAGTGGCCAGTGATTCCTAATCTATGTCTATAGGCAGCAGCCTCTGATGTGCTGGAGATGGCTGTTTAACAGTCAGTTGTGTAGTATAGAATACAGTACAGTATATACATATGAAATGAGTGATGCAATATGTAAACACAATTTAAAAGTGACTAAGATACCGTAGAATAGTGTGGAGTTTATACATATGAGATGAGTAATGCTAGATACGGATCATTATTAAAGTGGCTAGTGATCCATTTCTAAAAGTGGCCAGTGATTCCTAATCTATATCTATAGGCAGCCGCCTCTGATGTGCTAGTGATGGCTATTTATCAGTCTGATGGCCTTGAGATAGCATCGGGGGCTGTAGTTTTCCTGGAGGGCGGGAAGTTTGTCCCCGGTAATGTTGGACAGACCGCACCACCCTCTGGAGAGCTTTGCGGTTGTGGGCGGTGCGGTTGCCGTACCAGGCGGTGATACAGTCCGACAGGATGCTCTCAATTGTGCATCTGTAAATGTTTGTGAAGGTTTTAGGTGTTAAGCCACATTTCTTTAGCCTCCTGAGGTTGAAGAGGCGCTGTTTCGCCTTCTTCACCACACTGTCTGTGTGGGTGGACCATTTCAGTTTGTCAGTGATGTGTATGCTGAGGAACTTGAAGATTTCCACCTTCTCCACTGCTGTCCCATCGATGTGGATAGGGGGGTGCTCCCTCTGCTGTTTCCTGAAGTCCACGATCATCTCCTTAGTTTTGTTGAGTGAGAGGTTATTTTCCTGGCACCACACTCCCAGAGCCCTCACCTCCTCCCTGTAGGCTGACTCATCGTTGTTTGTAATCAAGCCTACTACTGTTGTATTGTCTGCAAACTTGATGATTGAGTTGGAGGCGTGCTTGGCCACGCAGTCATGGGTGAACAGGGATTACAGGAGTACAGGAGGGGGCACAACAGCATCAATATCCGTGTGCTGACATAGAACGGGGGGGAGCAGGCTAGAAATATCCTGTACTCGAGTCCCGGGGTAGCACAGGGTTTTTGCTCCAGAAACCGAGAGGTTACCATAGAGCTGCCTAAGACAACAGTTGGCGAGATATCCGCCTCGCATTATTCAGGTGAACCGTCTAGGACCTGCGAGAGGTGGAATCTTGCACGCCTGCAACTCTTGGCACCCGGTTCGAGCTTCCCATAACCAACAAAGTGGAAATCTACAGTGCAGGTAGTAATATTAAGTTAGAATATTTATTTTTTATTATTATTATATATTTTTTTTATTGAATATCCGAAACGTACAATATACTTGCAGTGAAGCCTTTCAACAACTACATCAGTCATCACAGTCATCCAACAGACTCCCATTCAGAGCGACACACAGAAGCATCCAGGGTCAATGCCCTGCTCAAGGGCACGTTGACAGATCCCCCACCAGGCCAAAAAAAACGTAAACCCGAACCCTCCAAGATCCCCCCACAGTTCCCCAATAGCTGTCCCTTAACCATTCGAGACCCCTCCCACAGTCCACCCCCAAGAAGAAAAAATAAAAATACAATGAATCCCATTCCCCACCCCGAAGAACCCCCCCAATGCACCAACAACCAAGAGAATGAACTAAAGAGAAAAAAGAACAAGACAGAAGAAAACGGCAAACAACATTATATATATATATTTAAAACAAAGAACATCAAGGACAACTAAAATCATAACAGCAATGACAACTGTATATGTTTGTGTGCATGTCTGGCACTATTACAGGTATGTGTGTGTTCTTGTATGCGTTTATTTGAATGAGAGTATGTGTATATGCATGTGTACAAACACCTGCACGGCATCAGCCTCAGGCAAACCGGCATTAGTTGTAAAACCCTGCCCCTCAGTGTCATTCAAACAAACTTTTTATTATATTTTATTTAGCCTTTTTTTTTTACTTTTATCTTTGACTATCATTCTATGTCCCGCACAGCAACTCCACTTGTCTGTAATTCCACATCCCAACCCTCAGCTTCCCTCAGCCCATCACATCTATCTCTGCTGGCCACCCACTTCAGGTTTCTACGCAACACATATCTTTCAACTATGCTGTGATGTTTAACGTACAATTTCAATCTATCTAATCGAATAGAATCCACAGATTGCGAGTTGAAGATAAATACTTTTACTAAGAGTCGGAAGTGTACAGTCGTGGCCAAAAGTTTTGAGAATGACACAAATATTAATTTCCACAAAGTTTGCTGCTTCAGTGTCTTTAGATATTTTTGTCAGATGTTACTATGGAATACTGATGTATAATTACAAGCATTTCATGAGTGTCAAAGGCTTTTACTGACAATTACATGAAGGTGATGCAAAGAGTCAATATTTGTAATGTTGACCCTTCTTTTTCAAGACCTCTGCAATCCGCCCTGGCATGCTGTCAATTAACTTCTGGGCCACATCCTGACTGATGGCAGCCCATTCTTAAATAATCAATGCTTGGAGTTTGTCAGAATTTGTGGGTTTTTGTTTGTCCACCCGCCTCTTGAGGATTGACCACAAGTTCTCAGTGGGATTAAGGTCTGGGGAGTTTCCTGACCATGGACCCAAAATATTGATGTTTTGTTCCCCCGAGCAACTTAGCTATCACTTTTGCCTTATGGCAAGGTGCTCCATCATGCTGGAAAAGGCATTGTTCGTCACCAAACTGTTCCTGGATGGTTGAGAGAAGTTGCTCTCTGAGGATGTGTTGGTACCATTATTTATGGCTGTGTTCTTAGGCAAAATTGTGAGTGAGCCCACTCCATTGGCTGAGAAGCAACCCCACACATGAATGGTCTCAGGATGCTTTACTGTTGGCATGACACAAGACTCACCTTGTCTTCTCCGGACAAGCTTTTTTCCGGATGCCCCAAACAATCGGAAAGGGGATTCATCAGAGAAAATGACTTTACCACTGTCCTCAGCAGTCCAATCCCTGTACCTTTTGCAGAATATCAGTCTGTCCCTGATGTTTTTCCTGGAGAGAAGTGGCTTCTTTTCTGCCCTTCTTGACACCAGGCCATCCTCCAAAAGTCTTCGCCGCACTCACACCTGCCTGCTGCCATTCCTGAGCAAGCTCTTTACTGGTGGTGCCCTGATCCCACAGAAAAGAGGAAATGTAAAAACTTAAGTGAAGTCTTTTTTACACAATCTTTATTTTAGTGACCTTGATTGTATTTCAGCTATCTCTGAACCTGATCTAGCTTTGAGCCTCGTTTGCAGATGTCTTCAATACTATTGTGGATAATCATGCTTCCTTCAAAGAATTAAGAGTTAAATATAGATTTAATTCCTGTTTACTTTGCAGAACTATCAGAAGTCATTCATAAAAGAGATGATGTTTGGGTCAAGGTCAGGAACACAGGCTTAGGCCCAGACTGGGAAGCTTTTAAGTAATTGAGGAATCATTGTGTAAAAGAAAAAAAAATCTGAAAAGCTAAATCTGATTATTATGTAACCACACTTTCAGATTGTAATGGGAACCCAGCTAAATTCTGTAAAACTGTCAAATCCCTGAAAGGTTCTCATTACCGAATCACCATTTTACTTCAGCGGGCTATCTCTTTGAAAGAACTTCTAAGCCTATTCACAATGATATTGGGTTGGATGCTGATAGGGGAAACTTGTTGAACGATCAGAGAAATTATAGTCAAATCGTTTCTTTTAGGCTATTTACAGAAAAATAACTCATGGATGCTTTGCTAGCAATGGACAACAAGAAATCTACAGGAGCCGACTAATTGGATCCTGGTCTGCTTAAATGTGCAGCGCTCATCATTGTTGCCTCAATAACTCACATTTTTCATTTAACATTTTTATCAGAAAATATTCAAAATTTGGAAATCAGCTCTTGTGCTGCCACTCCATAAGGGTGGGATAGTAGTGATCTTAATAATTATCGCCCCATTTCAAGGCTTCCTTGTCGAGCTAAGATTCTCGAATCCTTGGTAAAAATATACAAATGCTCTTTTTTTATCTGAGAAATGTATTTTGAATGTAAACCAATCAGGGTTTAGGCCTGGGCATAGCATTAACCACTTTAGCTGCTTTGTTTGTGGACCTGTCAAAAGCTTTTGATACTGTTAATCATGCTATTTTATTGACTAAGTTGTCCTCGATAGGCCTGAGCTCTTAACACCTGTTCATCGTTTCAGTAATGGGGTTAAGTTAGAATTTCTTGATGTGCATTAAGATGTCCCACAGGGGTAGATTTTGGGACCTATTCTCTTCACTATTTATATAAACACCATTGGTCAATCTTTTAAAAAATGTTAAACTTCACCCCGACTTTTGATCTGGCTGTGTAAAAACTACAGTCAGATTTTACAGCTATGCAGGAATCTCTTGCGGATTCAGAACTTGTGCTTAATACGGGCAAAACAAAATTCATGTTGTTTTTAAACTCTCTTAAAAATGTATTAGATGTTCACTTATTAGATGGTTCTCAAATTGAACGTGTTCCCGAATAAAAATACTTAGCCATTTGGATTGATATAGATTTGACCTTTAAAAAACATATACAGTACCAGTCAAAAGTTTGGACACACCTACTCATTCCAGGGTTTTTCTTTATTTTTACTCTTTTCTACATTGTAGAATAATAGTGAAGACATCAAAACTATGAAATAACACATATGGAATCATGTAGTAACCAAAAAAAAGTGTTAAGCAAATCAAAATATATTTTATATTTGAGATTCTTCAAAGTAGCCACCCTTTGCCTTGATGACAGCTTTGCACACTCTTGGCATTCTCTCAACCAGCTTCATAGTCCCATACTCGTCTTGTTTGGTTACTACATGATTCCATATGTGTTATTTCATAGTTTTGATGTCTTCACTATTATTCTACAATTTAGAAAATAGTACAAATAAAGAAAAACCCTTGAATGAGTAGTGTCCACACTTTTGACTGGTACTGTAGATGAGATGGTGCAGAGGACAATATAAAAAATTATATTTTTCTACATAAACAGATAATGCCTTTCTCTAAGCAGTAGGAAACAGATTATTCAGTCAACCTTTTTATCTATTATTGTTATTATGATATTATTGATCAAATTTGGGGACATATTTGTGGAGGAATGTAACTGTTTTTCTGGGTGATTTGTGATGTTTTATTTGTGCTTCCCATGACTGTGTTAACACATCATAGATCTGAATGAATGAAATAATCTTATTAAATACTTTTTTCTTTACATAGTTGAATGTGCTGACAACAAAATCACACAAAAATTATCAATGGAAATCAAATTTATCAACCCATGGAGGTCTGGATTTGGAGTCACACTCAAAATTAAAGTGGAAAACCACACTACAGCCTGATCCAACTTTGATGTAATGTCCTTAAAACAAGTAAAAATGAGACTCAGTAGTGTGTGTGGCCTCCACGTGCCTGAATGACCTCCCTACAACGCCTGGGCATGCTCCTGATGAGGTGGCGGATGGTCTCCTGAGGGATCTCCTCCCAGACCTGGACTAAAGCATCCGCCAACTCCTGGACAGTCTGTGGTGCAACGTGGCGTTGGTGGATGGAGCGAGACATGATGTCCCAGATGTGCTCAATTGGATTCAGGTCTGGGAACGGGCGGGCCAGTCCTTAGCATCAATGCCTTCCTCTTGCAGGAACTGCTGACACACTCCAGCCACATGAGGTCTAGCATTGTCTTGCGTTAGGAGGAACCCAGGGCCAACCGCACCAGCATATGGTCTCACAAGGGGTCTGAGGATCTCATCTCTGTACCTAATGGCAGTCAGGCTACCTCTGGCGAGCACATGGAGGGCTGTGCGGCCCCCCAAAGAAATGCCACCCCACACCATGACTGACCCACCGCCAAACCGGTCATGCTGGAGGATGTTGCAGGCAGCAGAACGTTCTCCACGGCGTCTCCAGACTCTGTCACGTCTGTCACGTGCTCAGTGTGAACCTGCTTTCATCTGTGAAGAGCACAGGGCGCCAGTGGCGAATTTGCCAATCTTGGTATTCTCTGGCAAATGCCAAACGTCCTGCACGGTGTTGGCCTGTAAGCACAACCCCCACCTGTGGACGTTGGGCCCTCATACCACCCTCATGGAGTCTGTTTCTGACCGTTTGAGCAGACACATGCACATTTGTGGCCTGCTGGAGGTCATTTTGCAGGGCTCTGGCAGTGCTCCTCCTGCTCCTCCTTGCACAAAGGCGAAGGTAGCGGTCCTGCTGCTGGGTTGTTGCCCTCCTACGGCCTCCTCCACGTCTCCTGATGTACTGGCCTGTCTCCTGGTAGCGCCTCCATGCTCTGGACACTACGCTGACAGACACAGCAAACCTTCTTGCCACAGCTCGCATTGATGTGCCATCCTGGATGAGCTGCACTACCTGAGCCACTTGTGTGGGTTGTAGACTCCGTCTCATGCTACCACTAGAGTGAAAGCACCGCCAGCATTCAAAAGTGACCAAAACATCAGCCAGGAAGCATAGGAACTGAGAAGTGGTCTGTGGTCACCACCTGCAGAACCACTCCTTTATTGGGGGTGTCTTGCTAATTGCCTATAATTTACACCTGTTGTCTATTCCATTTGCACAACAGCATGTGAAATTTATTGTCAATCAGTGTTGCTTCCTAAGTGGACAGTTTGATTTCACAGAAGTGTGATTGACTTGGAGTTACATTGTGTTGTTTAAGTGTTCCCTTTATTTTTTTGAGCAGTGTATATATTTTGTGTGTAATCTGTATGTTTATATTGTATTATACAGGGCAGCAATCATTTGGAAAAGATACCTAGGTCTCAGTATGTCTTCCCTGTCAAAATAAAGGTAAAAAAAGGGCCTCAAACTACTTCCTTATCGCTATGACAGACTTTATTAGTGATCCCTCTAAATTCTGGAAAACCATTAATTCACTGAAGCAGGGTGATTCCTCTACTTCCATGTCTAAGCAGGGAGGAAATATATCAAATTTACATAAATATTCAGACCCTTTACTCAGTACTTTGTTGAAGCACCGTTGGCAGTGATCACATCCTTGAGTCTTCTTGGGTATGACACTACAAGCTTGACACCCCTGTATTTGGGGGGTTTCTTCCATTATTCTAGACAGATCCTCTCAAGCACTGTCAGGTTGGATGGGGAGCATCGCTGCACAGCTATTTTCAGGTCTCTCCCGAGATGTTTGATCAGGTTCAAGTCCAGGCTCTGGCTGGGCCACTCAAGGACATTCAGAGACTTGTCCCGAAGCCACTCCTGCGTTGTCTTGGCTGTGTGCTTAGGGTCTTTGTCCTGTCAGAAGGGGAACCTTCACCCCAGTCTGAGGTTTCATCAAGGATATCTTTGTACTTTGCTCCGTTCATCTTTCCCTGGATCCTGACTAGTCTCCCAGTCCTTGCCGCTGAAAAACATCCCCACAGCATGATTCTTCTACCACCATGCTTCACCGTAGGGATGGTGCTAGGTTTCTTCCAGACGTGACGCTTGGCTTTCAGGCCAAATAGTTCAAAATAATCTTGTTTCTCATTGTCTGAGAGTCTTTAGGTGCCTTTTGGCAAACTCCAAGCGCGCTGTCATGTTCCTTTTACTGAGGAGTGGCTTCCGTCTGGCCACTCTACTATAAAGGCCTGATTGTGGAGTGCTGCAGAGATGGTTGTCCTTCTGGAAGGTTCTCCCTTCTCCACAGAGGAACTTTAGAGCTCTGTCAGAGTGACCATCGGGTTCTTGGTCAACTCCCTGACCAATAACCTTTTCCCTCGATTTCTCAGTTTGGCCGGGCAGCCAGCTCTAGGAAGAGTCTTGGTGGTTCCAAAGTTCTTCCATTTAAGAATTTTTTAGGCCACTCTGTTCTTAGGAAACTTCAATGATGCAGACATTTTTTGGTACTCTACCCCAGATCTGTGCCTCGACACAATCGTGTCTCGGAGCTCTACAGAAAACTCCTTCGACCTCATGGCAGGTTTTTGCTCTGACATGCACTGTCAACTGTGGGACCTTATATAGACAGGTGTGTGCCTTTCCAAATCATGTCCAACCAATTGAATTTACCGCAGGTGGACTCCAAGTTGTAGAAACATCTCAAAGATTATCAATGGAAACAGGATGCACGTGAGCTCAATTTCGAGTCTCATAACAGAGGGTCTGAATACTTAATGTAAATTAGCAAAACATTCTAAACCTGTTTTCGCGTCGTCATTATGGGGTATTGTATGTAGTTTGATAAGGATTTATTTTTGATTTATCCATTTTAGAGTAAGGCTGTAACGTAACAAAATGTGGAAAAAGTCAAGGGGTCTGAATACTTTCAGAAATCACTGTATTTAAAAAAATATATATATTTATCTAGGCAGGTCAGATAAGAACAAATTATTACTTACAATGACGGCCTAGGAACAGTGGGCCTTATTCAGGGGCAGAACGACAGATTTTTACCTTGTCAGCTCGAGGATTTGATCTATCAACCTTTCGGTTACCGGCCCAACACTCTAACCACTAGGCTTCCTGCCGCCCCACAGTAGGAGGTCCCATGGAAAAACACGTGCCCGCCTATGGAAATCAAATGCCGTCCGTTGTGACGCCGGCCCTGTCTACAGTACGTCTAACACATGCTTAATTTAAATTTAAAAAAATCATGAGTTTAGCTTCAACTGTTCTCTTGATGTTTTTGGATCCTCCTAACGGTCCTACTCATTATTTATCATCGTATGCTTTAAAAATAGATGACGAAGATAATAATATATACACTACCATTCTAAAGTTTGGGGTCACTTAGAAATGTCCTTGTTTTCCTTGAAAACATACATGAGATGAGTTGCAAAATGAATAGGAAATAGTCAAGACGTTGACAAGGTTATAAATAATAATTGTGTCCTTCAAACGTTGCTTTCGTCAAAGAATCAGCAGCAATTACAGCCTTGCAGACCTTTGCCATTCTAGTTGTCAATTTGTTGAGGTAATCTGAAGAGATTTTACCCCATGCTTTCTGAAGCACCTCCCACAAGTTGGATTGGCTTGATTGGCACTTCTTACGTACCATACGGTCAAGCTGCTCCCACAACAGCTCAATAGGGTTGAGATCCGGTGACTGTGCTGGCCACTCCATTATAGACAGAATACAAGCTGACTGCTTCTTCCCTAAATAGTTATTGCTTTGGGTCATTGTCCTGTTGTAGGAGGAAATGGCATGGCGTTGCAAAATGGAGTGATAGCCTTCCTTCTTCAAGATCCCTTTTACCCTGTACAAATCTCCCACTTTACCATCACCAAAGCACCCCCAGACAGATGGCGTCAAGCAATCCTCCAGCATCTTTTCATTTTTTTCTGCGGCTCACGAATGTTCTTCTTTGTGATCCGAACACCTCAAACTTAGATTCGTCTGTCCATAACACTTTTTTCAAATCTTCCTCTGTCCAGTGTCTGTGTTCTTTTGCCCATCTTTATCTTTTCTTTTTATTGGCCAGTCTGAGATATGTCTTTTTCTTTGCAAATCTGCCTAGAAGGCCAGTATCCCGGAGTTGCCTCTGCACTGCTGACGTTGAGACTGGTGTTTTGCGGGTACTATTTATTGAAGCTGCCAGTTGAGGACTTGTGAGGCATCTGTTTCTAAAACTCAAAGTCACCATTATTAGGCAGTTGTACAACCGAATGCCTTCAACTGAAATGTGTCTTCCACATTTAACCCAACCCCTCTGAATCAGAGAGGTGCGGGGGGCTGCCTTAATCGACGCCCGGGGAACAGTGGGTTAACTGCCTTGTTCAGGGGCAGAACGACAGATTTTTACCTTGTCAGCTCGGGGATTTGAACTTGCAACCCTCCGGTTACAAGTCCATGCTCTAACCACTAGGCTACCTGCCGCCCTAGACATTAATGTACTTGTCCTCTTGCTCAGTTGTACACCGGGGCCTCCCAGTCCTCTTTCTGTTGTGGTTTGAGCCAGTTTGCGCTGTTCTATGAAGGGAGTAGTATACAGCGTTGTACAAGATCTTCAGTTTCTTGGCAATTTCTCGCATGGAATAGCCTTAATTTATCAGAACAAGAATAGACTGATGAGTTTCAGAAGAAAGTTCTTTGTTTCTGGCCATTTTGAGCCTGTAATCGAACCCACAATTGCTGATGCTCCAGATACTGAACTAGTCTAAAGAAGGCCAGTTTTATTGCTTCTTTAATCAGGACAACAGTGATAAACAAACAAATAATAAACTGGGATGTAGATATTCCATTAAAAAGATCTGCCGTCTCCAGCTACAATAGTCATTTACAACATTAACAATGTCTACACTGTATTTCTGATCAATTTGATGTTATTTTAAATGGACAAAAAAATGTGCTTTACTTTAAAAAAGGACATTTCTAAGTGACCCAAAACTTTTGAACGGTAGTGTAAATATGAGTAGGCATACCAAATATGCCCAGTAAGGACATGGTTGACATTTGCCAAAGTGAGAGATGGTAAATTCCAGAAGTTCATTATAGGTATCACAATAGCCAAGGGAAAAAAGCATTGTTTTGGGGGTGGGTTTACATAGTTGAAAATTACAGAACTTCCGGATGTGCCATAAGTCTCTGTACTTTATCTACATGCAGTTGGTGGGAGAATATTTGCCAAATGCATTTCCTTTTCCTTTCCGAGTGGCACTCTAAAAGCTTGCTCCCCTAACAACCCTATAAGTAAGAGCAGTAATATTACAGCTCTTATTGCCTGCCTTAATGCATCTCCGTATGCCCAAACCCCCAGTACATTATGCTTTACAAGAACCCTAGACACAGAGCCTGAAGCATTGTCACGATTCATCAAGACAACACGACTCACATCCCCACATCCCAAGGGCCAGACAAATAAGTCCTATAAAACAGTAGGAGTACTTCACATCCAAGTCCATACAGCCATAGCTGAGCTAGTTGAAAAAGGAAATCCAAAAAGACCCCAAAACATATGAGCCACTTCAACAGACTCTAGATCAGCACTCATACTTTGGAGTTTGTGTTCTTTACAAAGTGCTTGGCTGTAAGCTGAGCCATTGTCCTCAGTAGGACTGTAGCTACAGCCTCACTGCTTTGCCTTGTGTGAAAATGTAAGAGACAGACCATGGGAGACAACAAATATAATACCAGTCAAAAGTTTGGACACACCTACTCATTCAAGGGTTTTTCTTTATTTAACTTTTTTCTACATTGTAGAATAATAGTAAAGACATCTAAACTATGAAATAACACATATGGAATAATGTAGTAACCAAAAAGTGTTAAACAAATCAAAATATATTTTATATTTCAGATTCTTAAAAGTAGCCACCCTTTGCCTTGATGACAGCTTTGCACACTCTTGGCATTCTCTCTTCAATGTAAAAGAATAGTAAAAATTAAGAAAAACCCTGGAATGAGTAGGTGTGTCCAAACTTTTGACTGGTACTGTATGTGCAGACCAATACCACGGGCCAGGTTTTGTACTAGCTCAGAAATGTAAGGTTCAGCGGATGTTAAATCGGGCCATGTCTTGTGTTTGTTCTCAACATAGGGAGGCTCAGTGGAAATGAATCCCAGTGTCTGTCATAGACGTGTCACCGTGCCACATGAGCTGGATATTGTGTGTGTGAGTATGTCTGTGTGTGTGTGAAGGCGGGCTGCTGTTCAGTCTTTGTGCTCTCACCATGGTGGGCGATTTTGCCAGCTGGACCTTCTGCTCTCCTAGGTTTTGGGAAAAGGTTGGTCAGGGGGAGAGAGCCAGCAGACGATCCAGATTGCTCTCCTTAACGCCAATCCGGAGTGTCACACATAAGAAAGAGAGATGTATAATGCCTTGCCCTCGATTCACCTATTTGAGAGGGGATACATTTTGCAAGTCAACTTATACAAAGGTTTGTCTCTTTAAAGAAATTACTATACATAATGGGATTTCAAGGTATTGTCTGTTGGAGCTTAAACATTCTCATACTGCTTTGGCATTTCTGTTAAGTCCCATGTTAGTAAAATGAGAGCTCCAAATATAAACCTAAAGAACACATTTGATACCTTCATGTTAGCATGACAATATAATGAGTAGAGGCTTTAATATGTACAGTACATGCATAGAAAAAACAGATCTGAGAAGCCCCCCACGGGCAATTTAGAAGTGACGGAGGAAGAGATATGAGAAACTTTTGTCTCTTTCAGTACCCGCAGAAGACAATAGATAGAAGGTCTGTGTTTTTCCGCACCATTAAAGGATTTGCATATTTCGAAAGGACAGCGAAAGTGTCGCTTGTGCGACTCTGTCACTTATCCGCGCTCAGGGATCCATTTGGGTTGTTCTGCGCTTTGTGAAATGTTAACTGCAGTCGACTCAACAAATGCAAATTAGTTGGGTCCAGGCTCTGTGGTTATTGGTTATTGTAAGACATAAAGGGAGGGCTGATAAACAGCTTGCCGGCTGGCTGGCTGAAGCTAAGCCCAGTGCCCCCACGGTTGCAAGGGAATCTGTTGCAAGGGAATCTGTTACAACAGGAATGGAGCAGTGAAGGATCTGTGCTCCTCTGATTGAGCTAGTTGGTGTTCCCTGAATCCCTGCAGTTTGGGCTCTGACACAATGGAATTTGTTTACAGACTATACAGTTACGGTCTTCAGTCTTTTACTCCCAGCCTTGTTTGATCTCTTTTTCTATGTCTGTTGGTCTGTTAACATTCTAGTTTTAGTTACTCCTCAAACATCCTAGCACCGTTCAGAGAAATAAATTACAAATTCATCTAACCCAGCCCATGTGGTTGATGGCCTTGATCTATGATCAAGAAATTGAATATAATTCTCTTTCTGGCATTTTTCGAGTTTTGCTGGTACCCTTGTATACACTGAGTATTAGAGAGTAAGACGACTGGAACTTCAGGCTAAAAGAGTATTACGTTGGACCAATATAAATGTCATTTTGGAGGTTTCTCTTATTGAATGAGTCATTACACTACAGATGCCACCTTTTGTTCTCTGAACAGCCTTTGCAGAGATCCAAAAACAACCAAAACACCTTAACGGTAGACTTGCAGATATTGATATTAGCGAGATGCAAGACTTCGCTCTCACACAGTCACACACTGTATCTGCTCATGTGCATGGGTTTGCATCACGCTGTTACAGCATGGTAGCTAGTGGACCAAAAGCTGAGAAGTTGAGCGCTCCCAATTCAACGCTCTAAGTTGTTCTGAAATAAAATAGGTTACATACATGTGTTTAGCAGATGTTATTGCGGTTGTAGTGAAATGCTTGTAAATTGACCTACTATGCTGTTTACTTTCTGCATCTACATCATATCACTGATTCTACCTTTAAATAGTCAATAGGGCAAATTTGGAACACTGTTGACCAGTCTTTTGTACGTGTCCACTGTGTGTACTCTAATGTACATTTGTGAAACACTTTGGTTTGGTTATGGGGTCCATTCAGTTTAAAGCCACTTTGAAATGGCAGTAGTGCACATTATCAACCAATGCCTCTGTGATCAATTTTCTATACAAAATACATGTGGGCCAACTACGTCTGGTGGATAGCAAAGATTAAACAATTCATACACAGGCAACACAGCCACATTACAGTTGTGCTTTCAAATGTTTTTACCCTCACCTACCTCTTTCAGCAAAAACAAGTTCAACGTCTAGCATTTAGGACTAGGGGAGAGTGGGGTTAGTTGAGCCATTTTTTCTTATTCAGCATTACTAAGTCAAGGGAAATACAGTATGTTTTCTAACAAATATATTTACTTACTGTATATTTCTGGATGTTGTGTATCCCTGGAAATAATCTGAATCAAAAACATAGCTTGTCGACAAAAAGGGGCCTCTTGGCACATCTTACCCCGGGTATGAGGTAAGTTGAGCGTAGGGACAGGGTAAGTTGAGCTGTCTTGGGGTAAGTCGGTGAAAGTGTCCTGTGACAGTGAGTGATGGTGCTGGTACACACTGCGTACAATTTGGACTAAGGATGTAGTGAGATACTGATCTTTCATTACCAGGCCACACGTGACATGAAAACAGGGACAAAGGGGGCTGTAATGAGAAGAGTTATTACCGGCAATAAAAGGTTGTTGATAAATGTACAGTTGAAGTCGGAAGTTTACATGCACCTTAGCCAAATACATTTAAACTCAGTTTTTCACAATTTCTGACATTTAATCCTAGTAAAAATTCCCTGTCTTAGGTCAGTTAGGATCACCACTTTATTTTAAGAATGTGAAATGTCAGAATAATAGTAGAGAGAATGATTTATTTCAGCTTTTATTTATTTCATCACATTCCCAGTGGGTCAGAAGTTTACATATACTCCATTAGTATTTGGTAGCATTGCCTTTAAATTGTTTACCTTGGGTCAAACATTTCGGGTAGCCTTCCACAAGCTTCCCACAATAAGTTGGGTGAATTGTAGCCCATTCCTCCTGACAGAGCTGGTGTAACTGAGACAGGTTTGTAGGCCTCCTTGCTCACATACACTTTTTCAGTTCTGCCCACAAATGTTATATAGGATTGAGGTCAGGGCTTTGTGATGGCCACTCCAATACCTTGACTTTGTTGTCCTTAAGCTATTTTTCCACAACTTTGGAAGTATGCTTGGGGCCATTGTCCATTTGGAAGACCCATTTGCGACCAAGCTTTAACTTCCTGACTGATGTTGAGATGTTGCTTCAGGTCACAGTTGTAAATGAGAACTTGTTCTCAACTAGCCTACCTGGTTCAATAAAGGTGAAAAAAAAAGAAATATCCACATAATTTTCCTTCCTCATGATGCCATCTATTCTGTGAAGTGCACCAGTACCTCTTGCAGCAAAGCACCCCCACAGCATGATGCTGCCACCCCTGTGCTTCACGGTTGGGATGGTGTTCTTCGGCTTGCAAGCCTCACCCTTTTTCCTCCAAACATAATGGTCATTATGGCCGAACAGTTCTATTTTTGTTTCATCAGACCAGAGGACATTTCTCCAAAAAGTACAATGTTTGTCCACATGTGCAGTTGCAAACCGTAGACTGGCTTTTTTATGGTGGTTTTGGAGCAGTGGCTTCTTCCTTGCTGAGCAGCCTTTCAGGTTATGTCGATATAGGACTCGTTTTACTGTGGATATAGATACTTTTGTACCTGTTTTCTCCAGCATCCTCACAAGGTCCTTGCTGTTGTTCTGGGATTCATTTGCACTTTTCGCACCAAAGTACGTTCATCTCTAGGAGACAGAACGCGTCTCCTTCCTGAGCGGTATGACGGCTGCCTGGTCCCATGGTGTTTATACTTGCGTACTATTGTTTGTACAGATGAACGTGGTACCTTCAGGCATTTGGAAATTGCTCCCAAGGATGAACCAGACTTGTGGAGGTCTAAAAAAAATCTGAGATCTTGGCTGATTTCTTTTGATTTTCTCATGATGTCAAGCAAAGAGGCTCTGAGTTTGAAGGTAGGCCTTGAAATACATCCACAAGTACACCTCAAATTTGGTCAATTAGCCTATCAGAAGCTTCTATAGCCATGACATTATTTTCTGGAATTTTCTAAGCTGTTTAAAGGCACAGTCAACTTAGTGTATGTACACTTCTGACCCACTGGAATTGTGATACAGTGAATTATAAGTTAAATTATTTGTCTGTAAACAATTGTTGGAAAAAATGTGGTTGAAAAACGAGTTTTAATGACTCCAACCTAAGTGTATGTAAACTTCCGACTTCAACTGTATGTTCTAACAGGGATGATGTGTGCTAAATTGAGAAGCTGGAATTCGAGTCCTAGACTCAAAGTAAGCACTAAGGACTGTCGTTCTAAATTTGGGTTGGATAATTTGTAAAATGTTTTAGTTGTGATTGGGATATAGGGAGAGAGAATTGCTACAGAACGTTGAGGGGTGGGGGAGCTGCTAAAATATCTTTGGCCGAGAGTCTCCAGCAACCTTATCTCTAAGTGTCATCCTGAAGGGATGTGGTTTGTTAGAGAAGTCACTGGATGATAGCTTGGGATAACCATGAAAGTGTTTTGTTCTCTTTTGTTTTACCATGTACTCAGAATATTAATGTTAAATCGCATCAATGGGTGGTGCTATGTTATTAAACATAAACTTTTGTTTTCTCTTTCCTTTTCAAGTCCATATGATTTTAGGTTTCGTGGAACATAAGAGTGATCATTGTTCCATAGGAGGGGCTGATGTATATTGACTAATTGATTTGAGAATGTGTTAGTATGACTAATTGATTTGAGAAAAGTATGTTTATAACTGTAGGAATGCATTAGGAGTAGTGACTAGTGTGTTATGGGTTAGATGTAATGATAGAGGAGTATCATTACCAGGGACTGTATATTGTTACAGGAGATAGCTCATAGGAGAGGGTGGACAGCTAACTGTAGAGGGTGGACAGCTAACTGTAGAGGGTGGACAGCTAACTGTAAACAATATGGGGATTAAATTGAACATCACACATACCTAGATCATGGAATGACTGGAGTAGAGATCTGTGGGGGCTCATAAATTAAGATAATTGTCACGGCTTTCTGATGGAGCGGACCAAGATGCAGCGAGGGTTCCAGTATACATACTTTTATTTAAGTGCAACTGGCCCAAAAAAAACAATAAACAGACCGTAACACAGGTGTGGTGTAGCACACACACACAAGCACAAACAATAACCCACAAGGCAAGTGGGGCAAGGAACCAACTTAAATAGGATTCCCAATTAGAGGCAACGACAACCAGCTGCCTCTAATTGGGAACCTAGTAAAAAACCAACATAGAGTTCCCTACATAACCCTAGTCACGCCCTGACCCAACACACCATAGAGAAACCTAGAGAGCTCTCTATGGCCAGGGCGTGACAATCATGGTGAAAGTAGAAGAGATAATGGTGGCATTTCAGACACTATGGTAACCTTTCTGGAAACCTGTGACTCTGTTTTGTTAGGTTGGATATTTTTCCCAATTTCTAACAGCCGGCGAACATTTGACAGATTACATGCAGGAGGTATTCTCACGGCAGTCACGGTAGGGACAGTAACTCAAGGAGTAGTACTAGTAGCGAAGGATGCTATATTGACAGCATGGAACTGGACTACTGCGCAAATCAGGGATATTGTGAGACTATAGTCATGGGCCATGTTCGTAGTAGCAGGGGTTACTTTAGTAGCATTGTTGGGATATCAGTTTGAGGACTCGTGCCACATTGATTGGTAACTGGTAACTGGGAGACCCATGGTAGTACAGGGGAGGCTGTTATTCAAATGTCACAAATTAGTGATCTTGCCATAGGAGGAGAGTTTATGTTGTCAGGAAATGACCCATGTGTTGCATTGTGTATATCCTCAAGGGAAAGCAGAGATAGCCAAGGGCACAGGCTGAATTCTGGAGATTGAGTGTACATCAAAAGACATCAGGCGGGGGTGTTGGGACAGTGTTGGTTTGGGGCACACACACTACTCCTTACAGCACCTGCAGCGGTAAAGATCGTCATGTCTCCTTGGGGGGTGCATAGTTGTCACGTGAAGTGAGGTCCAGCTGCATAATGGGTGAGCTTGAAGACACCATGACAGAGGAAGCGGAGCGAGAGAGAAAGAGAGAGACTAGATTCCACTGTAAGACATGCAGATGGGTTGGGTCTGGGTTCTACTTTAAACTTCATAGTTGGGTTGGGGTTAGCTGCTTTATTGGTTAATGCATCATATGGTAGAGGATAGATGTTGGGGTAATTGTACTCTGAACAACATGTTGAAGGCATTGATGTTAAAATGACTACACACCTCTTGGATCCTGTAGTCTGACGGGGAACACTGGGCGAAAGCATGAGGAAGCTTTTTTAGAGCTTTCATTTTTGCCAACCTCAGCAGAAAAGTATCCTGAAGACATAGTCAGGCTAAGAGAGAGTGGGAATTGTCATGTTTTCAAACTTTCCAAGTCTTATGCTATCACTCTCTTAGGAACCAGAAAGAGAAAGTAGAGAAACAAAAAGCGTTCCAGCTGACATGGAACAAGACAGCAGATTCAGTTGGAATGGCATTTTGTTGTGTTATGAGAGATGGAAATAAAATTGTGTATGATGTGATCAAAGAACAGAGGCCATAATTCTCTGAGTTTGTAAACCTCACGGTGAATGTTTGTTATCATTGTTTGTTCCATTTGTTATTTTTTTAAATTCATGTTTTGTTATCATTGTGTGTTCATTTATAAGTGATTTCCAAGTGTATGTGAATTGAACAGTAGGACGCTATTGTTCAAAAGGAGGGACTGTTGGGTTCTGAGAAATGAAATGTTACTTATTCATGTCACTGATGGAGGGCTAAGGTTGAGGGTCTACACCAGTAGTTAAGGATTATAGGAGGTAGGTATATAGTCGGTGCAACTAAGCTTGGAATGTGTTGAGTGCAGGGAATCGATTACATGTAGCAGGCATTGATAATGGGAGAAACTAACAAATGTCATTGAGGGAGAGAGGGTAATGTATAACGTTTATATTATGTCAGGATATGTTATTGTTAGCCATCAGGGATACTCTGGGAGGGGAGGAGACACAGTCTTACATCAATAACCATGACAGCCTTGAGTTGGGGAGGAGTGAGCACTTTGGGGTAGAGGTCAGGTTAGATGCAGTGAGGAAGAACAGATATCACTAAGATTCTGTCTAGCAACAGAGATGCATTGGATGTTCAGTTGTGGAGGAGGAGACTCAGCCTAGGAGAAAGGGTTAAATATCAGTGCTTGTGTGAAATGTTTTTTTTTTTGTCTGAATAACAGCTGTAACGACCCTTTGGGAATAATTACAATTGGTTAAGCTTGTCTAGTGTCCGTGAGTTATTTACTCTGAAAAATTAGAACCTAACATAAGTCAAAGTTAAATTACGTGGTATATTGTATATATCTTAAATATATGCCTACATTCAGATATATATCTCTCTGTTCAATATCACTTAGTCTTCCATTTCTTGACCAGTTGTCTGGGACAGGAATATTATTTAAATGTACCAATTCATAGGCAAGTTCTCTAAATTTGTGGCTACTAAAACCCATGAAACTGATCCGCTAGATTCTTGATATGTTTAGCAAGCTCAGCCTCCATATCATCCGACAAGACTGTGTGCATCTGCTGCACTATCATGGCCTCTCTGATGATTTATGCTCTGTAACAATAAAAATCCACTATCTTGAGTTCATATACAGTGAGGGAAAAAAGTATTTGATCCCCTGCTGATTTTGTACGTCTTCCCACTGACAAAGAAATGATCAGTCTATAATTTTAATGGTAGGTTTATTTGAACAGTGAGAGACAGAATAACAACAAAAAAATCCAGAAAAATGCATGTGAAAAATGTTATAAATTGATTTGCATTTTAATGAGGGAAATAAGTATTTGACCCCTCTGCAAAACATGACTTAGTACTAGGTGGCAAAACCCTTGTTGGCAATCACAGAGGTCAGACGTTTCTTGTAGTTGGCCACCAGGTTTGCACACATCTCAGGAGGGATTTTGTCCCACTCCTCTTTGCAGATCTTCTCCAAGTCATTAAGGTTTCGAGGCTGACGTTTGGCAACTCAAACCTTCAGCTCCCTCCACTGATTTTCTATGGGATTAAGGTCTGGAGACTGGCTAGGCCACTCCAGGACCTTAATGTGCTTATTTTTGAGCCGCTCCTTTGTTGCCTTGGCCGTGTGTTTTGGGTCATTGTCATGCTGGAATACCCATCCACGACCCATTTTCAATGCCCTGGCTGAGGGAAGGAGGTTCTCACCCAAGATTTGACGGTACATGGCCCAGTCCATCGTCCCTTTGATGCAGTGAAGTTGTCCTGTCCCCTTAGCAGAAAAACACCCCCAAAGCATAATGTTTCCACCTCCATGTTTGACGGTGGGGATGGTGTTCTTGAGGTCATAGGCAGCATTCCTCCTCCTCCAAACACGGTGAGTTGAGTTGATGCCAAAGAGCTCAATTTTGGTCTCATCTGACCACAACACTTTCACCCAGTTGTCCTCTGAATCATTCAGTTCATTGGCAAACTTCAGACAGGCATGTATATGTGCTTTCTTGAGCAGGGGGACCTTGCGGGCGCTGCAGGATTTCAGTCCTTCACGGCGTAGTGTGTTACCAATTGTTTTCTTGGTGACTATGGTCCCAGCTGCCTTGAGATCATTGACAAGATCCTCCCGTGTAGTTCTGGGCTGATTCCTCACCGTTCTCATGATCATTGCAACTCCACGAGGTGAGATCTTGCATGGAGCCCCAGGCCGAGGGAGATTGACAGTTCTTTTGTGTTTCTTCCATTTGCGAATAATCACACCAACTGTTGTCACCTTCTCACCAAGCTGCTTGGCGATGGTCTTGTAGCCCTAGTCTTGTGTAGGTCTACAATCTTGTCCCTGACATCCTTGGAGAGCTTTTTGGTCTTGGCCATGGTGGAGAGTTTGGAATCTGATTGATTGATTGCTTCTGTGGACAGGCGTCTTTTATACAGGTAACAAGCTGAGATTAGGAGCACTCCCTTCAAGAGTGTGCTCCTAATCTCAGCTCGTTACCTGTATAAAAGACACCTGGGAGCCAGAAATCTTTCTGATTGAGAGGGGGTCAAATACTTATTTCCCTCATTAAAATGCAAATCAATTTATAAAATTTTTCACGTGTTTTTCTGGATTTTTTTGTTGTTATTTTGTCTCACACAAATAAGCCTACCATTAAAATTATAGACTGATCATTTCTTTATAAGTGGGCAAACGTACAAAATCAGCAGGGGATCAAATACTTTTTTCCCTCACTGTACATGACACATTGCAAAAATACTATGCACATTATGCATAAAACAGACAAAATGTAAACGTAATTTGTATGGGGTATGGTGACCATTGGCTCAACTTACCCCAAGACAAACTATTAGCCCACACAACTAGAAGGATGCACTTTAATGCTAGGTTTAGGACCTCATATTATAGCCTATAGAGACCAACTAATATATATAAAAACATCTTAAAACGATCTACTTTGGTTTAGATACAAGCATCATGAAACCTATAACACCATCAATTAATTTGACTTTGTGAAAATCCGTTTTTTAGACCTGACTTGCTTAACATTTTATCCATGTGATTTCTTCCTTCACAGACTCCATGAACTGATGACCTCTTTCTAAATAGTTGTTCACATGATTCAGTTTGTTTATGGTTTCTTAGAAACGAGTTGGCTCAACTAACTCTTTGGCTCAACTTACCCCACTCTCCCCTACTGGGGAAACTGTTGTGAGAAGACAGGAGTTGTGGAATTTGAGTGTGCTGTTTTGGCACAATTTTAGCAGCGTATTAACAAAATGTAACAGACATTCTACTGGGGGGGAAGAACATTTATATTTTTCTGGAATGCATGCTTCCAGCCGTATGATGAAGCAACTTCCACTAGCCACTCCTCATATCAGGGAGCTCACAATAAACACATGAATTCCAAGAAGGACAAATGCAGTGTTTGCGATTAACAAAATGTGTTCGCTTCAGAAGTGGAAAAACTGGTTGCAATGACGCCATGGTTGCCATGGTCTGGTTGTCCAGGGCTGAACAAATAATTGCATATCTGATGGCTGACTTTGCTCCACATTCGCCTGGCACAGCTCTACCCCCTTTCTCTGTACCCAGGGGTAGACTGGCATGGAACACACTGTGTGTGTGTGTGGGGGTGGGGGGTGAAAGAGGGAGTGAGGGTGAATTAACTAGGTCAAATAGAGAGTTGGCCTGTCTCACACTCCTACCCCCTCTGTCTATATTGAGAAGTGTGGGGGTTGTGAGTGTTTGTGTGTGCCACCCACCCACCCATTACGTTTTTGGATTAATACACTCTCTGTTGGGATACATTGGGAATTCAGTACTTTGAGCTCTACAACACTCCTGATGAATCCACGTTGGATAAGTGCAACACAGTTCACCAGTACAGTTCACCAGATTCAAATTTGAATTGATTGGGACATCCACATGGCCTGGTTTAGTACACATATCAACAACCAATAATCCAAGCCACTGCGTTTTGGAATTTAATACAGTACATGGCTTTTGTCATTTGGGAAACATTGAGAGTGATGTTTATCAGCAATGCTACATTACTTTATCTGTATGACTACTGGGGTCTGTGACAGTGGTTTAAAAAGCTGGAGTTGTCTTGGGTGCACAGCTGCATTTGTAGATCTTATTTGTCTGTCAACATGCTGAGTTTGACGTACCGGGTTAGTTTCTAGTCCTGACTGTTTCTTGGCTGACTGACACGTCTCAGGCTGTGTTATTTCAGACAGAGGAGAGAGAGACAGAGACAGAGACAGAGACAGAGACAGAGAGAGCGAGCAATTAAAAAAGAGAACAAGAAACAAACACATCTACCAAACATTGGCCTTATTTCTCCTCCAGACATCCAAGCCACTGGGCTTTCAGACAGGCACCATGCCAAAAGGTAACTCCTCTCTTTCCTCCCCCTACCATATCCAAAAGTGTCCCTCCCTGCTCTCCAAAAAGGCTGTTCACTTCACACTAGATTTGAACCCTTAGTCAGACTGCCCTCTTTACGCTGTTATAAGCTTACAGAGAAAACAGATGTCATATCATAACCGTGTCAACATAGGTCAATAGGACGACTACTAACACTGACATGGCCAAATTCAGCAGTTGGCAAGCTTGCTCGTAGCTAGCAGGTTGCCTAACTCACAGGCTGACCTCATATTGTGACTGTTGTAATTAACTAGCATTAGTTGATTATGATAGCTGATTATATTGCAGGGAGGCATGCATGCCAGCATAGAGTTCTATATGAAGTGCTACCAAAGGCCGGGGTCAATAATATCCTGGATCTTATAATCCTTTGCACATTTTTAAGTACTTTAAACCCCAAACCATCCTGAGCTAAGGTGAAGGCCAAGGAATCACTCTAGTTCCATTTACACTGAGTGACATAGACTGACCAGGTGAATCCAGGTGAAGCTTTGGTCCCTTATTGATGTCACTTGTTAAATCCACTTCAATCAGTGTAGATGAAGGGGAGAAGACAGGTTAAAGAAGGATTTTTAAGCCTTTAGACAATTGAGCCATGGATTGTGTATGTGTGCCATTCAGAGAGTGAATGGGCAAGACAAAATATTTAAGTGCCTTTGAATGGGCTATGGTAGTAGGTGCCAGGCCAGTTCCTAATGTTTGGTATACTCAGTGTACATTGCAATGGCTCCTTATGCGGCTTATACAACAAGACAGAAACTACTTTCAGTCCACGGTGGAATCATACACAATCAATTGATATATTTGTCAATGCACACTATCGATAGTGTCAATAAAAGGACAAAAGCTGTGATTTGGAACCACAGCACTTCTCAATCCACAAGCTGTCACTCAGAACACGGCTGATTTCACTCAACACACCATAAGACACAACCATTCAAGGGCCCAGCATCCAAGAGGATTCTTGTAATTCTTCCATTTTGCAAATGCTCCCGGTGCACCACCGGCAGGCTCCAAACTGTAGAGTAATCCTTTCCGGATCACAAGTGATTTTCACAATTGAATTGCCAATTGCTGTGGCCAGCCTTCTCCAAATGTTTACAGTCACGTCATCGACATCTGTTCCCCAGAGGGGACTGAAAAATAAGCTCTGGACCATGCATTTCTGGGGGCCAGAAAGGTCAAGCTCAAGTGGATGTTTATATTAAAATCCATGCTTCACCATCCTTACAGTGAAGCATGGTGGTGGCAGCATCATGCTGTGGAGATGTTTTTCAGTGGCAGGGACTGGGAGACCAGTCAGGATCGAGGCAAATGAAAACCTGCTCCAGAGCGCACAGGACCTTAGACTGGGGTGAAGGTTCACCTTCCAACAGGATAACAACCCTAAGCACACAGCCAAGACAACACAGGGGTGGCATCAGGACAAGTTTCCCATTCTTCTCTGCAGGCCCTCTCAAGCTCTGGATGGAGAGTGTTGCTGCACAGCTATTTTCAGGTCTCTCCAGAGATGTTCGATAGGGTTGAAATCCGGGTTCTGGCTGGGCCACTCAAGGACATTTAGAGACTAGTCCCGAAGTCACTCTTGCGTTCTCTTGGCTGTGTGCTTAGGGTCGTTGTCCTGTTGGAAGGTAAACCTTCAACACAGTCTGAGGTCCTGGAGCAGGTTTTCATCAAGGATCTCTCTGTACTTTGCTCCATTCATCTTTGCCTTGATCCTGACTAGTCTCCAAGTCCCTGCAGCTGAAAAACATCCCCACAGCATGATGCTGCCACCACCATGCTTCACTGTAGGGATGGTGACAGGTTTCTTCCAGACGTGACGCTTGGCTTTCAGGCCAAAGAGTTCAATCTTTCATCAGCCCTCAGAATCTTGTTTATCAGGGTCTGAGAGTACTTTAGATGCCTTTTGGCAAACTCCAAGGGGGCTGTCATGGCCTTTTACTGAGGAGTGGCTTCCGTCTGGCCACTCTACCATAAAGGCCTGATTGGTGGAGTGCTGCAGAGATGGTTGTCCTTCTGGAAGGTTCTCCCATCTCCACAGAGGAACTCTAGAGCTCTGTCAGTGACCATCAGGTTCTTCTCCCCTATTTGCTCAGTTTGGCTGGGCAGCCAGCTCAAGGAAGAGTCTTAGTGATTACAAACTTTTTCCATTTTAAGAATGATGGAGGCCACTGTGTTTTTGGGGACCTTTGGGGAAATTGTTTGGCACCGTTCCGAAGATCTGTGCCTCAACACAATCCTGTCTCGCATCTCCGGACAATTTCTTCGACCTCCTGGCTTGGTTTTTTTTCTGACATGCACTGTCAACTGTGGGACCTTATATAAACAGGTGTGTGCCTTTCCAAATCATGTCTAATCAATTGAATTTACCACAGGTGGACTCCAATCAAGTTGTAGAAACATCTCAAGGATGATCAATGGAAACAGGATGCACCTGAGCTCAATTTCAAGTCTCATAGCAAGGGTCTGAATACTTATGCAAATAAAGTATTTCTGTTTTTTATACATTTGCAAACATTCTAAAAACTTGTTTTCACTTTTTCATTATGGGGTATTGTGTGTAGATTGCTGATAAGTGTTTATTTATTTAATCCATTTTAGAATGAGGTGGAAAAAGTCAAGGGGTCTGAATGCTTTCCGAAGGCACTGTATGTCCACTCAGTATGCTTTTCTCTCATTCAATTTGAATTGATGCATGAATACCCACAAATCCAAATGTATAGATGAACAAAAGGTATGGATCTAAAGTGTGTCCATCTTGGTGTCTGTGTACTTGGTGGTATAAAATCATGCATTCTGTCTCAAAAAGGTCTCCCTCCTCACAGATGAGACACTATTGTCTGTTTGTGTAAACTGAGTGTCTGCATCCCAAATGGCACCCTACATTATCTCCTGCATAATACACTACATTGGAGCAGTGTCCTATGAGCCCTGGTAAAAAAGTAATGCACAATATAGGCAACAGGGTGCCATTTGAGATGCAGACACTCTGATAGAAGAGCAGACACAGTCTAGACATAACAAAAATCTATTTTCATCAGTCCAGACATAAAAGCAACAACCTTGGCTGAATCCCAATTAACCCCCTTTCCCCTCGACCCTCAATTTGCGTGTTCACTCGCACTTCTGCCATATGCGCAAGTGTCTCAGAGCTGAGGGAGTAAAAATGGAGGGTGTAGGGGCTAATTAGACCCTCCGATAACTTTGACCAAGCCAACAATGCTGCCGGCTTCAGAGCGAAATGGAATCCCATAAGGCATTGTGTTATTTTTGAGTTTCACAGTAAAGAATGGAGAGGAATTAACGTTGAACTGTTCCTGAGGTTTATATCTTGTAAAACGACAGGGGGGGGGATTTGTTCATTTGACTTTCATGCTGATTGTATTATTTAAAAGTGAAACATGAATTGCATCATTCAAGTCAGGGGTGTGTCCCGAAGTTAATGGGTTATTGATACCCTCGCCACTCTCTGGAAGTCACCCTCAGAGTTTCATCAGCAACACGTGACAACGGAGGGCCCTCCGAGCGAGTTGGTAGGGGCGAAGGGGTGGTTTGGGATTCACTACCTGTATCATCATTCTCCCTCAACCTGACAGAACATGGATTGTGTCCCGACGACCATTCCAGGCAGAGCTTATATGACACCACTGCTGAACATGAGACCTGGTCCTAGAACTGTGTGTGCTGTAGCCACAATAGTGTCAGGAATTGGCTAAAGCTAGCTACTAGCTACAGATTACTAGGCTAGTGAACAAGTAACACAAAGGGACGGTTTCCCGGACAGAGATTAAGCCTAGTCCTGTACTATAAAACAAGCTGTCCTTAGTACAGGACTAGACTTAACCATGTGTTTGGGAAAGTGGAAATTCTGTGCAAATGCTTGGTTCTTGTGAAATGGGGGGAATAGTATTTTGACCCAGGTTTCTTATATGAGGGCTGGAGGCCTCCCGAGCATCACTGCATCATGTTGTGTTAAGTCACAATGACAAGGGAGAAGAGGACTGTCTGTTCGTGACAACAGAGTGTGGGCCAAGCTAGATTACTGGAATAGAGGATTGACATACTCCCTCAGTGTGGGTACTCCATGACTGCTCGCATACGCTTAGGAGTATGGAGTCATGTTCTCTCTCTCTGTGTGTGTGTGTGTGTGAGTATACATATACACTATACATACAAAAGTATGTGGACACCCCTTCAACTTAGTGTATTCGGCTATTTCAGCCACACCCGTCGCTGACAGGTGTATAAAATTGATCACACATCCATGCAATCTCCATAGACAAACCCTGGCAGTAGAATGGAATTACTGAACAGCTCAGTGACTTTCAATGTGGCACTGTCATAGGATGCCACCTTTCCAATCAGTTTAAGTCATAAGTCAGTTTGTCATATTTCTTATTGGAAAAGTCCAGGTAGTCCAGGTAGTCCCTCCCTGTTTTAGTCTGTTTTCTTCCCTTTGGTGCCTAATGAACACAACCTAAAAAGGAAGCCATTTCAGACTATTAGGATGTGGCCACTGTGTTAGAGAGATGCAGAGTTATTTTCTCTGTTGACACTCCCACCCATAACACATACACACACACCCCATCCCACCCCATTTCCCTCCCAGCCCTGGGCCGATCCCTTTACAAAGCTGCTTCAAGATGCAGTGTGCTGTCACCAGTCCAAGATGAATGGATGGTTCCTAACTCACTGGCCTATATTACTGGATGAGCCACCACTAATTGGAGTTTATTTAGGAAGGGATCTTTAAAAGCCCAAAAATGCTGAGCCACAGAAACACGTAAGAGGGACAGGAAGAGAGAGAGAGGGGGAGCTGAGATACAGAGCGCGCAGAGCGTGCACAGCGCACACGAAATAGAGGCTGCAATACAGAACAAGAGAGAGGGATAGAGGGGAGGAAAGTCAGACACAGAGAGGGAGCGAGAGGAGAGGACAGAGACAGAAATTGAGAAAGCGGGAGAGAGAAAAAAAGAGGGAAGAAGGGGGTTGGCCAGTTTAAAGCAGTGAGATTACCTCATGAAAGCCTAAAGAGGGGAATATGAGGCAGAATGTGATAACATCTCTCTTGTGACCTCAAACCAAGGAGAAAAGGCCTGTGAACACTCCCCTCATATCTCTTAACACCAGCATAGCGCTACATTTGTTATAATAGAGAGTAGGTCTATTTATTTTGAACATTGTAGATAACTCATTATATTTCTGACTATGTTGAGATGCCTTTGGATAGGATATAGTACCATGAATGTTGCAATAAGGTGGACTTTATTGTCAGTGGTAATTCAGTCTTCAACTCTAGTTTTGCTATGATAACAAATACATTGATCTCTAAGTCATTCATCACACCCAGTGAAGCCAAAACAACAGGATCATCAACTATAGTAGATTCAGCCTCAGGCCGATTTTGTCTTAAGAGGATGGTCGGGGGGCTGGAACATAATTACAAATAATTTGTAGACTGCAAATTGACTGCAAGAAGCCCAAACATATATAATATTTGACTAAAATATAATAATTTAAAACCTTGCTTACATTTGTATACAATCATGTTAGTGATGCGCGGGTTGACTCATAACCCGCAGTCCCCGCGGTTATATCTGCGGGTGGTAAAAGAGGATGATAGCAGTTATCCTCTATGTTATGTGTGATGATTGTGAGGCACCATACAAATTCGACAGTCACAAGACTGACACTTCAAATACAATGGCTTGCGAAAGTATTCACCCCCTTGGCATTTTTCCTATTTTGTTGTTACAACTTGGAATTAAAACAGATTTTTGGGGGGTTTGTTTCATTTGATTTACACAACATGCCTACCACTTTGAAGATGCAAAATATTTTTTATTGTGAAACAAACAAGAAATAAGACAAAAAAACAGAACTTGAGCGTGCATAACTATTCACCCCCCCAAAGTTAATATTTTGTAGAGACACCTTTTGCAGCAATTACAGCTGCAAGTCTCTTGGGGTATGTCTCTATAAGCTTGGCACATCTAGCCACTGGGATTTTTGCCCATTCTTCAACGCAAAACTGCTCCAGCTCCTTCAAGTTGGATGGGTTCAACTAGGCCATTCCAAGACATTTAAATGTTTCCCCTTAAACCACTTGAGTGTTGCTTTAGCAGTATGCTGGAAGGTGAACCTCCGTCCCAGTCTCAAATCTCTTGAAGACTGAAACAGGTTTCCCTCAAGAATTTCCCTGTATTTAGCGCCATCCATCATTCCTTAACTTCTGAACAGTTTCCCAGTCCCTGCCGATGAAAAACATCCCCACAGCATGATGCTGCCACCACCATGCTTCACTGTGGGGATGGTGTTCTCAGGGTGATGAGAGTTGTTGGGTCAAAAAGCTCAATTTTAGTCTCATCAGACCAGAGTACCTTCTTCCATATGTTTGGGGAGTCTCCCACATGCCTTTTGGCGAATACCAAACATGTTTTGCCTATTTTTTTCTGGCCACTCTTCTGTAAAGCCCAGCTCTGTGGAGTGTATGGTTTAAAGTGGTCCTATGGGCAGATACTACAATCTCTGTTGTGGAGCTCTGCCGCTCCTTCAGGGTTATCTTTGGTTTCTTTGTTGCCTCTCTGATTAATGCTCTCCTTGCCTGGTCCGTGAGTTTTGGTGGTCGGCCCTCTTGGCAGGTTTGTTGTGGTGCCATATTCTTTCCATTTTTTAATAATGAATTTAATGGTGCTCCGTGGGATGCTCAAAGTTTCAGATATTTTTATAACCCAACACTGATCTGTACTTCTCCAAAACTTTGTCCCTGACCTGTTTGGAGAGCTCCTTGGTCTTCATAGTACCGCTTGCTTGGTGGTGCCCCTTGCTTAGTGGTGTTGCAGACTCTAGGGCCTTTCAGAACAGGTGTATATATACTGAGATCATGTGACAGATCATGTGACACTTAGATTGCACACAGGTGGACTTTATTTAACTAATTATGTGACTTCTGAAGGTAATTGGTTGCACCAGATCATATTTAGGGGCTTCATAGCAAAGGGGGTGAATACATATGCACGCACCACTTTTCTTTTTTTCTTTTTCTATTTTTAAACAAGTAATTTTTTTCATTTCACTTCACCAATTCTGACTATTTTGTGTATGTCCATTGCATGAAATCCAAATAAAAATCAATTTAAATTACAGGTTGTAGCAGTATGCTGGAAGGTGAACCTCCGTCCCAGTCTCAAATCTCTTGAAGACTGAAACAGGTTCACCCCCTTTGCTGTAATTGCTGCAAAAGGTGTCTCTAAATTACAGGGGCGGCAGGTAGCCTAGTGGTTAGAGCGTTGGACTTGTAACCGGAGGGTTGCAAGTTCGAATCCCCGAGCTGACAAGGAAAAAAATCTGTCGTTCTGCCCCTGAACAAGGCAGTTAACCCACTGTTCCCTGGGCGCCGAAGACGTGGAAGTCGATTAAGGCAGCCCCCCGTACCTCTCTGATTCAGAGGGGTTGGGTTAAATGCGGAAGACACATTTCGGTTGAAGGCATTCGGTTGTACAACTGACTAATAATGGTGACTTTGAACACATCAACATTTTGTAATGCAACAAAATAGGAAAAACGCCAAGGGGAGTGAACACTTTTGCAAGGGACTGTAGGCCTGTTCAGATGAGTTAAATGTAAACTGAAATTTGGACACTTGACTGTAGGCCTATAATTTCTCATATATCCTTAATATTAACTCCTGCAGAATTAAGCATTTCTTGCAGTAAAATGATCACCAAAGTCAAAGTCACCAAATGTAGGCAAAATTGTTACTTGGGAACAGGAGTGGAGAAATATGATTGATTTATTTCAGCATCTTGACAGAATGCAAATGCGCAGTTAGATAGCTCATCTACAGAGGGTATATTAATCAGCATCATAAAAGCTGATAGTATTTCAACCACATAAAATATGCATCCAAGCTGAACTGAAATCATATCAGAAACATGTTGGGCCGATTTTACAGCCTTCTATTTCCTTACAACCGGTCAAACTGATGTCATTTGGAAATTTTGCACAGAAAATCTTTCCTGTTTAATAATTTTTCTTTGTTATTGCATTTTCTCCCCAGTCCCTAAATGTCCTTGCTTCATGAAAGAAACAGAGATGACAGAGAACTTGACCAATGTCAACTTGATGGAAGCATTCATTCTATTGATGTATTACATTATTCTGGTGAGCAAGGGTTTATTTAGTATTTTAGGGCAACATATAATGACAGAGAGGCTGCATTTATATAATTATAGACAAGTTGACTAACAAAAAAAAGCCGAAATCAGGCCCCCAAAAAAGGCCTGCACCCCCTGTCGAAAATGATTACGCATTTTCTAGATTAGCGGGTTAGGGTTGAGTGCGGGGACTCAGATTTCACCTTATCACATATAGTCGGGCGGTTGCAGATGGGTTATTAGCAATTGCGGGCGGGTACGGGTGAACAAACAGCTGACCCGTGTACCACTAGATCACGTGTCTCTCTATTATGCGTGGGACTACTTTGGAGCAGGTTTCCAAAATTAAAATCACTTGGGGCTGATTTCCTGGTGTTTGTACAGTCTTATGTCTGGGCCACCAGTTGGGGATTCTAGTGTATAGAGTGCCTGATTCAAAGTTGGCAGATTTCGCTTTTTGGGCTTCAATCTCTTCTCCAAAAATAACAACTAGAAAACGCCAGGCACCAGCTCCTCCCCCAATCCGAATTAAAGGGCTTCTTGATGTTTACTGCAGAGTATTAGGAAGCAGTAATCTGGGGGATCATGGGTAGGGAGGTTAGCACTGGTAAGCCTGGGTTGTGATCTATCACTTGGCAAATATCAGTGATCATAAAAACCTGTTGAAACATGCCTCCAAAAATGTGATTACACAGCTTTGGCATGGCTTTCTTTGGTTTGAGTGGGCCAATACCCTCGTTGGTCAGTAGCGTGTGTTGACCCAGTTGATTCCAATTTAAACAGGGATATGCTGGTGTTAGCTTAATCTTAGCCCAAATCAGCACCTAAACCAAAGGGGGCTGATTTGAGTAGTGACAGCCCATGTAGGGCTTGTATTCTAGGCTTCTTTGATAGACAGTATATGTGCCCTTAATATTACCATTGAGAATCTCCAGCGCATTGGCGATAGGGCAGTTTGGGCAAATGCTTGGTGGTTCAGTCCATATTTAGGCTAGTGGATTGGTTTCAATGCGAGAGAGAACCTGTTTGCCTGTGTGTCAGAAATGCCTGGGCCGATTTCTGGTCCCAGTTCGCCACTGATCACATGAACATTTATACTGTATCACACTTTATTTGAGGAATCATGCAGGAATTATGCATTCTAATAGGATGATGAAAAACAGCAGGGTATCTACTGTATATGAAAGAACTCCGGCCGTGTTACCCTTAGGTATAAATAAAAATGTTGCTCCAAATCGATTAATCGTTTTCTAGACAATTAAAGTGCTACGATAAAATGTAAAATGTTACCCCTTTGAACAATTAAAGACACATTTGCATACATCTTAGGGTGGACCTTTTTTAATGCATTTTCTATATAGCGAACCACCAAATCTCATAGTGATCATGACAGTAATAATTTAAGATAGCAATTTTATACATTTATCAATTTCCTCTGCTGTTGAACACAAGTATTACCACTGCTTGCGAATGAAGGATCAATAATTAATACCTGAAAGAGGCTTTAAGCTTTCTATTTCGGGTGGGTAAGTTAACCTAATGTCAAGCTGTCCTGTGACTTTATTGGATCTTTGTATCCAAGTGCGTGACAAAGTGATGTCTGACTACTTTTGGCAGGGATTTGACCTCCCGCTGCTCTGAAGGCAACACATTGTCAATTGTTTATAATATCTCTATCTAATCTGTTTGAACAGGAGGAAATCCAAAATCTGCACAGACGATTGGTATTTTCTCCAGGCAGCTAGAAGTATTTGTGTGTCAGTACCCCCTTTTTTTAAATGTTGGCGCAGTAACCATAAGGGATAACTGAAGAATGCATAAAATGCATCTGATTTTGATGTTACACCTGCTCATAACATAGGCCTATGTTGAGTCTCAGGGTAACAGATATCCAACACCTTACATAGGCCTACTATATGTATGTATTCCTATTTCTCTGCCTGTCAAAGCCTATGTATTTCTCCCTCCATCACTACAGCAGTGTAATTGCATGGCTGTGCCAGCAGAGGATGTATGAAATACTGCATAGCATTTCCAATGATTTCATCACTGCCACAGAGAACAGGCAGTGCAAAGAAATAGTCAGTGGATAGGTCTATAGTGGGGCTGAATTCAAGGGGCTGCAGTGCAAGAACAAGCATACCCCGGACGACACTGGGCCAATTGTGCACCGCCCTACAGGGCTCCCAATCACAGCCAGATGTGATGCAGCCTGGATTTGAACCAGGGACTGCAGTGACACCTCTTGCACTGAGATGCAGTGCCTAAGACCGCTGTGCCTTCAATGATGCAGACATTTTTTGGTCCCCTTCCCCAGATCTGTGCCTCGACACAATCTTGTCACGGAGCTCTACGGAGAATTCCTTCGACCTCATGGCTTGGTTTTTGCTCGGACATGCACTGTCAACTGTGGGACCTTATGTAGACAGGTGTGTGCCTTTCCAAATCATGTCCAACCAATTGAATTCACCACAAGTGGACTCCAATCAAGTTGTAGGAACATCTCAAGGATGATCAATGGAAACAGGCTGCACCTGATCTCAATTTTGAGTCTCAAAGCAAAGGGCCTGAATACTTATGTAAATAAGGTATCTGTTTTTTATTGGTATTAAATTTACAAACATTTCTAAAAACCTGTTTTCGCTTTGTCATTATGGGGTATTATGTGTAGATTGATAAGGATAATGTTTTATTTAATCAATTTTAGAATAAGGCTGTAACGTAGCAAAATGTTTAAAAAGTGAAGGGGTCTGAATACACTGTAGAATGATGGGAGCCTGTCCTTTAACTTGTGGCGGCCTTTCCCCCATATCTGCTGGTTAGTGATTCAAGGAGAGGGACTGGACAAAGGTTCAATATCCTTCAGATCAGTGATCATGACGGAAAGGATTACAAGAGAATAAGACTATTCAGGACTTCAATAATATAAGGTAACATGGGCTATCCAAATAAAGCGTTACTGCATATAATGAAAAAATTCACTTATGAAGCACATGGCTTCATCTGCTTCTCTTTTGAACACAATATTCTTTCTGAGGGACTGTGTAGGATTAGAGTTGACTCTGAGTGCAGTGGGGAGAGTACGATGACGTACCTGCTAGGGACCGGTTTTGTTGGCCCCTTTGTCAGTGGCAGTCAGGCCAATAAAAGCTGCACCATGAATGGCACTGCAGGACATTTATGTTGACTGGAACCACTCCCTGGGGACATCGCTACCTCACAGTCCGAGTCCACAGCACAGTGCAATGGAACCACACACACATTAACTAACTAATGACATGGGACAGGTTGAATGATTTTGTGATGTAAGGTTATGACAGCCTTACTGGTAGAACTTCCGTAAACGTACATATGTACCATTTGGTACCATGAACCATTTGTGTTAAGTTATTTGTGGTAAGTAACTGTCTAGAAAGTATATATTGTTGCAGGTAAATATTAGATACCGTAAGTACCAACCTAAACCAGGCTGTGAAATAAAGTGTAATCGCGAATTCTTATCAAGGAGTACTGAATAGAAGGAAATTTTTTAAGAACACCTTGAAGACACATTCTTTGGCGAATGCCCACTTCAAATCTTGTCCTTAGATTTGATTAGATTTTTGAATGTTCATTGGCGTTGTTCAATATTTATCATCTTCAAAGCGTGATGTTAAAATGGGTGTCGGAGTAGGAAAACACACAATGTGAATTTATGCAGTGTTTATCCTGAATTACAGATTGAAATACCTCCCCTTTTAGTTGCCAAATGGAGCACTTAGAATTCAGGCACATCACTTAGTACGAGAGCTTCATCCTGTTAGTGGGAATGGGGAGATTGTCAATGAAAGCACATTTAATTGATGGTCATGATGACATGCGGTGGCAGGGTTAAAGAATTCTTCTGAGCAATGGTATACAAAGCCATTGACCTAGAACCTTCCGTACTGTTAAAGCTATAGACAAAGGAGAATGGATGTGGGACAGGTCCACTTGATTAAAAAGACCTGAATAAAGATCAAAACTAAATGCATTTGTCACATGCTTCGTAAACAACAGAAGTAGACAAACAGTGAAATGCTGAAATACTATACTTTTCGTGGCTGTTTATTTACCACCACAGACACTAAGACCACTCAGTCATACCACTTCAGGACTTCATTGAAAAAATGGATTTTCGTTTTCATTATTAACAAAACGTTCTTCAAAAACTCAGGGATGCTGGCTTTCTAGGCTGGCTTTCCATCTTAATTTTTTATTTTTATTGGCCTGTCTGAGATAGGGCTTTTTCTTTGCAACTCTGCCTAGAAGGCCAGCATCCCTGAGTCACCTTTCACTGTTGACGTTGAGACTGGTGTTTTGCGGGTACTATTTAATGAAGCTGCCAGTTGAGGACTTGTGAGGCGTCTGTTTCTCATGTGAGGCGTCTGTTTCTCTAATATACTTGTCCTCTTGCTCAGTTGTGCACCGGGGCTACCCACTCCTCTTTCGATTCTGGTTAGAGCCATTTAGTGCTGTTCTGTGAAGGGGAGTAGTACACAGCGTTGTACGAGATCTTCAGTTTCTTGGCAACTTCTCGCATGGAATAGCCCTCATTTCTCAGAACAAGAATAGACTGACGAGTTTCAGATTTTGTAATTCTTTTTCTGGCCATTTTGAGCCTGTAATTGAACCCACAAATGCTGATGCTCCAGATACTCAACTAGTCTAAAGAAGGCCAGTTTTATTGCTTCTTTAATCAGAACAACAGTTTTCAGCTGTGCTAACATAATTGCAAAATGTTTTTCTAATGATCAATTAACCTTTTAAAATGATAAACTCGAATTAGCTAACACAACGTGCCATTGGAACACAGGAGTGAGGGTTGCTGATAATGGGCCTCTGTACGCCTATGTAGATATTCCATAAAGAAATCTGCCGTTTCCAGCTACAATAGTCATTTACAACATTAACAATGTCAACACTGTATTTCTGATAAATTGTATTTAATTTTAATGTACAAAAAGTGAGATTTTCTTTAAAAAACAAGGACATTTCTAAGTGACCCCAAACTTTTGAACGGTAGTGTATCTGTTTGCTCATTTTGGCTTTTTGATATTCCTCAGTGAGGGTGCTGCCAGAACATCTGCTTGCACGCACAGCCCCCTGGGTACCATGTGGGAGAGAAATAAGTTACAAATGTCTGGCTTCATGTTCTTCACTATATGAGACACAAGTGGTGATTTTCGATTAGTCATCTGACAGCTGGTCTGTCTAGCCAAGCCAACCCTCCTTACGCTGCCATAGAGATTGGCCTTTAGTCGCTGCAGGTAGACCAGTCATCAAAGACTAAGCACTCATGTCACCCTTCGTGAGCACTGGTGGTCTGAGATGACATCTGGCTTCATAAACGGGTCAGGGGTTTAGTCAATTCGCCCGGCAACTCCTACACTGGCTTTGTCCCAAATGGCACCCAATTCCCTTTTTTGACCTGGGCCCATAGGGCTCTTTGGACTATGGTTAAAGGGATAGTTCACCCAAATTACAAAATGACATATTGGTTTCCTTACAATGTAAGCAGTCTATGAACAAGGAATGACTGCATTTGATTTTGTTTACCTGGCCAGTGTTTCAAATGCTAACTCTTTAGCATTTGTGTCACAAATCCGATGCAAGCCATGTCGAAATCAACCTAAAGTATATCAAAATGTATTGTGTAACTCAATTAAGTTATATATAAATAATTTGGATGTAAAGTGAGAAAATGGTTATATATTGACTTGCATTGGATTTGTGCCACAAATGCAAAAAAGTTAGCATTTTAAACATTGGCCATACCTTGTCCACAGACTGCTGTGATAGGTGTGTACGCAATAGGGTGAATGCATTTGGAAGTAAATCTCAGCTCAGTTAAAAGTACACCCAAGAAAAACTTTTATTGATCATAGTCGAAGAGGTTGTGAGTTCAAATCTCTGGTGAGGACTATTGAATAATATATACTGTGTAAATGAACATGCACATCATAATCAAGTACAGTATGTCGAAGTGTGTGAAATATGTAAGTTGAAAACACTGTGTGAGTATCCCTAACCTTGCCATCAGATGAAGAGCTATGAATGGATCACTGGGTCCCCAATCAGGACCTTGATTGGCTTGGAACAGTAACAAGGTGTGATGTGTAATGAAACATTTTTTTGGGGAGAATGTTTCTTAGGTTCCATCAGGCAACGTTCTGACAACTGATACAAATAAATGTTCTTGCAACGTTCTCATGAAATGTGTCTAGAACATTAAAATCTTATGTTCTGAGAATATGGCATGTTCTGCGTATGTTTGGTGGGTTGTTGATGGAATATTCTCCTAACCCTCAGAAAACGGAACACTTGAATGCAACATCCCATGAAACATGTCTAGAACATTAATATTGTATATTCTGAGAACATGGTAACCATGTTCTGGGTATGTTCTGTTTACATTAAGGGAATGTTCCAAAAACATGCTAAAAAGGTTCTCAGAAGGTTTTTGCCAACATAGAATTTTTCCCCTAACTAACGGAAACTAACAATCAAACATTAGGGGAACATTACGTGTAACATTACAGCCACACACAAGCCTAAGATCACCATGCGCAATGCCAAGTGTCAGCTGGAGTGGTGTAAAGCTCGCCGCCGTTGGACTCTGGAGCAGTGGAAACGTGGTATCTGGAGTAATAAATCACGCTTCACCATCTGGCAGTTTGATGGACGAACCTGAGTTTGTCGGATGCCAAGAGAATGCTACCTGCCCAAATTCATGGTGCCAACTGTAAAGTTTGGTGGAAGAGGAATAATGGTCTGGGGATGTTTTTCATGGTTCGGGCTGTTTTTCATGGTTTGGGCTAGGCACCTTAGTTCCAGTGAAGGGAAATCTTAACGCTATAGCATACAATGACATTCTAGACAATTCTGTGCTTCCAATTTTGTGGCAACAGTTTGGGGAAGGCCCTGTTCCCTGCATCACCAGACTTCCTGCACAGTAGCCTACAGACTGAGCCCTCTCTCTCTCTTATTTTCCCCCTCCAGTTGTGCTGAGTTGACAGAAGTGGGCACCATCAGAGAGTGGCGACACCTCCTGCCCTGGGTATTGTAATTACAGTTCTCTCAGCACACATGGTGCTGCTGCCTTAGCCCTGCTGGTCATTTGGGGCTGTGTCTGAGGCAGACGTGTGCTGCTGTGAATCTCAAACACCCCGCTGCTGCTCTGCTACACTATCAGCACATCTCAGTTCTACTGGACCCGCTGAACCCTCAGTCTTGAGGATAGGGTTCTTCAGTCCTGGTCCTGGAGACCATTATAACTAACTAACACACCTGTTCACCTCATCAAAGGCCGGGATGACAAGCTGAATGATTCAATTATCTGAGGGCTTGAACCAAGTGTGTTACTAGGTTAGAACAAAAGCATGCACACCCTGTAGGGCCTCCAGGGACCAGCATTAAAGGGATTTGGCTGCAGTTCCCCTATAATGGTGAAAAGCAAAATGCTATGGATTACTCCATCTACACCCTGAAACAATCCCTTTACGATAGATATGCAGACTTGCACATTTATGATAACCCCCAGAAACTCATCTAGGTAGATCTGAAACGATTGGATAGACATAAGCAACGAGGCACAAAATTCCACCCAGCCCATATGGGGCAAGGGAAGCAATTACCATATTGTAGAAATCCAATTCAAGGCTTTCAGATCTACATGAGTGCCTATGGGGTAGGGTGTAGGGGTCAATTTGGAATTCAGAAATAGTGCCTGGAGCTAAGAATCATCCCCCCTCTCCCCCATCCCTCATTTAGTGCTCTCCCCCACTCTTTCCCTCTCTCCCTCCTATCCCTATCCCTTGTTTAGTACTCTCCTTCTCCCCCCCCTACACTGAGACTGTTGTCAAGCCTGGCTAGTCCCCATGGATAAACAGGGTCCTGTGTATAATTTGATTTGTGCCACCGCAATCCACTCTCTCCCGTCGTTGGGCCGCCTTGTGATATGCCAGCAATGTTAATAACGCTGTCTGCCGGTTTAGCATTGGCTTTCCATGAGTGATTAACACTGCAGCCCACTGTATTGGAACACGTTACCACATCTCCCGGCGCATAATTACAGTTTAATGTAGTATGTGTTTTCGCCATTGTGTTTTCTATGGCTCTGGCAAAACATGATCTGTTCTCTCTGCTACCGCTAATAAAAACGCCATTTGGTTGAGCTATTTTAAAGTAGGGGCTATTTAGTCTGGGGAAAGTACTGAAAACCTTAGAAAGATATGGATTTGTGTAAGCCTCAGCTTTACACCAAATATAAGGGAATAAATTAATGAACTACATGTTAGCAGGTCCAAGCTGAGCATACATGTACTGCAATACAGCTAACAGCCAGATTCAGAAAGCCAGTCAGGTCAAGTTGTCTTCCACTGTCAGGGGCTGTATGTGTGTCCTCGGGGGGGGCACACAATGAAGCGATTAATGACAGACCCTTTTGGCTGACACTGCATGTATTCATGGTATTTCACAAGCAAACTCCAGACAGGGACCCAATTGGACATGTACAGGTAACTGCAAAAATATGATCCGGAACAGCTTCAATGCACCTTGGCATAGATTCTACAAGTGTCTGGAACTCTATTGGAGGGATACAACAACATTCTTCCACAATAAATTCCCTAATTTAGTGTTTTGTTGATGGTGGTGCTAAAAAAAAAGCTATCTCAGGGGTTCAACTGGGTTGAGATCTGGTGACTGAGATGGCCATGTTATACGGTTTACATTGTTTTCATGACCATCAAACCGTTCAGTGATCACTCTTACACAGTGGATGGGGGCATTGTCATCCTATGGGGGCATAGCCATGGTAGCCAAAATAATGGCCTGCCCAGCATTTTATACATGACCCTAAGCATGACAGGATGTTAATTGCTTAATTAACTCATGTTTCTATTATTTTGTCAGTTACCTGTAGTTAGCATGTGTTCAGGGTTTCTCAATCAATATACTGCCCAGAAAACATAATTGGATTTCTCCATCTTCTAGCTAAAAGGCAGAGACGGTTCATCCAATATAGATGACAATACCCTCAAATTAAAGCTGAGAGTTTGCATTTTAACCTCAGTCATTGTATCATTTCAAATTCAAAGTGTTGGAGTACAGAGCCAAAACAACAAAGCTGTGTCACTGTCCCAATACTTCTGGACATCACTGTACTGAATATTATGTGAGCTCCCCTGGACATACATCCAGTATTTTACAATAAACGAGGTGGAGCTCTGTCATAGTCAACATTGCATTAAGAGCCCTAGAGTGCCTTCCATTAGGGCCTTAATCTTAGCTGGGGACTTCCAGCACAAATCCATTCTCATTTTCTCAATGGAGAGCGGGCTGATAAATTGGGGCCCAGCATGCTTTGCGGCCACGGTTAATGTTTTATGGCGGTGCTTAAGCTTAATTGCTACCGTGGGGAAAGCCTGAGTGGCCAGTTCGTTTGCGTCTGAGGGATAATGAGGGGATATCGCCGCAAAACCAGAGATTTCCACTGACTAAGTTAAGAAAGCGCCCGTTTTTAAGAGGGAACTTCAGAGCAAAACAGGCAAAGGGTCGCAGAGATGATATAGTAACAGGAATAGAGGGACTGGGGCTGTTAAACAAGGGGATATTGGGTTGAACGTTAAAAGGAATGTAACAACAAAGCAGAAATGATTTACCGGGGAGACAAATATTTGCACTCTGTATTCTATTTTTACAGGCTGCCCTTTCAAAATCCTCAATAACTTCATGGAATATATTTAGAACCGGTCTAAGTATAGGACTTTATGAGATGGTAATGCTCAGCTTTGAGGGCAAAATATACTTACATTATGACAAAGCCTCTCAATTTTCCAAACATGACTGTTTTAAAAGTCATCAACAGTCAAAATAGTTTGTAAATTATGAAATGACAACATACAGTAGATGCATTTGTTTAGCAGGACGTGGAAAGCTCTATTTTGGTATGTGTAAATGTCTTGCATAGGTCACACTACTCATGGTGTGTTTGGGTGGCTGTCAGCTGTCTCACAGTGAAGAGAAGTAGATAATTTAATATGACTGTAATGTAGACACTGGGAGTCGAGAAGCAGGTGGAAAGTTTAATATAACAAATAACATGGACCGATACGACGTAGTGTCTAGACATGAACAACAGAAACAATACTGCCTGGGGAAGGAACCTAAGGTAGTGCCAGATAAAGGGTAGGTAATGAGTTAGGTAATGGAGTCCAGGTGTGCTTAATGATGAAGCGCAGGTGCGCGTAATAATGAAAGCCAGGTGCGCGTAATGATGGTTCCCAGGACCGGTGGTTAGTAAACCAGCAACGGTGGTTAGTTAACCAGCGACGTCGAACGCTGGATGGGAGGAGCGGGAGTAGAAGTGACAATGACTTATTATTAAATGTGAGCGTTACCACTTTATGCCCCTCAACAGAAATTACTTAGTTGAAAAGGGATCTCTTATTATTCTGCATAAATACAATCAAAGGAATCATATAGATTCACAATGTGACTAAAACATTCAAAGAAGTGATATCAAATCAAAATCTAATTTATTGGTCACATACACATACATGAATATATACATACATGTCAGAGCGGCATTGGACTAAGATACAGTGGCATAGTATAGAATATAGTATATACATATGAGATGGGTGATTCAATATTTACACACAATTACAGTGACTAAGATACCGTAAAATAAAGTAACACTGAAACATGCATGAGAGCCTCAGCTGTTCCGGACGACGACACTCTCCACAGCCGATGTGAGTAAGACCTTTAAACAGGTCAACATTCACAAGGCCGCAGGGCCAGACAGATTACCAGGACGTGTACTCCGAGCATGCGCTGATCAACTGGCAAGTGTCTTCACTGCCATTTTCAACCTCTCCCTGTCTGAGTCTGTAATACCAACATGTTTCAAGCAGACCACCATAGTCCATGTGCCCATATAGTCCATGTGCCCATATAACTCACATCTGTAGCCATGAAATGCTTTGAAAAGCTGGTCATGGCTCACATCAACACCATTATCCCAGAAACCCTAGACCCATTCCAATTTGCATACTGCACCAACAGATCCACAGAGGATGCAATATCCACACTGCCCTTTCACACCTGGACAAAAAGAACACCTATGTGAGAATGCTATTCATTGACTACAGCTCAGCGTTCAACACCATAGTGCCCTCAAAGCTCATCACTAAGCTAAGGAACCTGGGACTAAACACCTCTCTCTTCAACTGGATCCTGGACTTCCTGGCGGACCGGCCCCAGGTGGTAAGGGTAGGTAACAACACATCCGCCACGCTGATCCTCAACACGGGGGCCCCTCAGGGGTGCATGCTCATTCCCATCCTGTACTCCTTGTTCACTCATGACTGCACGGCCAGGCACGACTCCAACACCATCATTAAGTTTGCTGATGACACAACAATGGTAGGCCTGATCACCGACAACGATGAGAGTAGGTCTATAGGGAGTAGGTCTGAGACCTGACCGTGTGGTGCAAGGACAACAACCTCTCCATCAACGTGATCAAGACAAAGGAGATGATTGTGGACTACAGGAAAAGGAAGACCGAGCACGCCCCCATTCTCATCGACGGGGCTGTAGTGGAGCAGGTTGAGAGCTTCAAGTACCTTGGCGTCCACATCACCAACAAACTAACATGGTCCAAACACACCTGGTCCAAACACAAGGGCACAACAAAACCTATTCCCCCTCAGGAGACTGAAAAGATTTGGCATGGGTCCTCCTGACGGGTTGCATCACTGCCTGGTATGGCAACTGCACGGCCTCCGACCGCAAGGCACTACAGAGGATAGTGCTTACGGCCCAGTACATCCACGTGGCCAAGCGTCCTGCTATCCAGGACCTCTTTACCAGGCCGTGTCAGAGGAAGGCCCTAAAAATTGTCAAAGACTCCAGCCACCCTAGTCATAGACTGTTCTCTCTGATACCGCACGGCAGGTGGTACCGGAGTGCCAATTCTAGGTCCAAAAGGCTTCTAAACAGTTTCTACCCCCAAGCCATAAGACTCCTGAACAGCTAATCAAATGGCTACCGAGACTATTTGCATTGCCCCTTCCCCCTCTTCTACGCTGCTGCTACTCTCTGTTATTATCTATGCATTATCACTTTAATAACTCTACCTACATGTACATATTATCTCAATTACCTCGACACCGGTGCCCCCACACATTGACTCCGTACCGGTACCCCATGTGTATAGCCCTGCTATTGTTATTTACTGCTGCTCTTTAATTATTTGTTTTTCTTATCTCTTACTTTTTTGTGGGTATTTTCTTAAAACTGCATTGTTGGTTATGACTTGTAAGTAATGTGAGCGGACCAAGTAATTTGGTGTTGCTCTAAAGCGGAAAGGTGGAGGTGCAGGTTTGCTTAATTGAACAAAGTTCTCTATTGAGGGATTTCTTTCAACTCAAACACTCCAACACAATCAATGATAATCTCCCAAGGAAAACATAAATCTTCTTCTTCAGACCAATGAGGAACACAAGACGATTATCTTTAAACTATAACATAAATCACGGATTTGTCACCGTCTTAATGGTTCGTTCGTGGATAGCTCCTCTCTCCTGTTGACCGTTCCCCAGAAGTAGTTTAACTTCTTGTCCTCTTCGCCTTCCCAAAAGATATGTCTTCCCCTTCCGAGGAGCAAACACTCTTTCCTTTCTTTGTCCTCCCCCTTCTCCCGGTTCCCTCCTCCCTCTTGTAGGAGAAAGAGAATAGGCCATTAGTACCGTCAGCTGTGCTTAATTGTCTCTGGTCTCCTTGACTCACATGCATGGTTGGGCTACTATCCGTGAGCCCAGCCTGTCCTCTGGTGGTCCTTCCACAGTAAGCATTTCACTGTAAGGTCTACAACTGTTGTATTCGGCGCATGTGACAAGTAACATTTGATTTGATTTCTAATCTATGTCTATAGGCAGCCGCCTCTGATGTGCTAGTGATGGCTGTTTAACAGTCTGATGGCCTTGAGATAGAAGCTGTTTTTCAGTCTCTCAGTCCCAGCTTTGATGCACCTGTACTGACCTAGCTATCTGGATGATAGCAGGGTGAACAGGCAGTGGCTCGGATGGTTAATGTCCTTGATGATCTTTTTGGCCTTCCTATGGCATCAGGTGCTGTTGGGTGGGAAGTTTGCCCCTGGTAATGCGTTGGGCAGACTGCACCACCCTCTGGTGAGTTTTGCGGTTGTGGGCGGTGCAGTTGCCGTACCAGGCCGACAGGATGCTCTCGATTGTGCATCTGTAAAAGTTTGTGAGGGTTTTAGGTGTTAATCCACATTTCTTTAGCCTATTGAGAGGCGCTGTTGCGCCTTCTTCACCACACTGTCTGTGTGGGTGGACCATTTCAGTTTGTAAGTGATGTGTACGTCGAGGAACTTGAAGCTATCCACCTTCTCCACTGCGGTCCCATCGATCTGGATAGGGGGGTGCTCCCTCTGCCTTTTCCTGAAGTCCACGATCATCTCCTTAGTTTTGTAGAGTGAGAGGTTATTGTCCTGACACCACACTCCCAGAGTCCTTACCTCCTCCCTGTAGGCTCATCGTTGTTGGTAATCAAGCCTACTACTGTTGTGTCGTCTGCACGCAGTCATGGGTGAACAGGGATTACAGGTGGGGGCTTAGCACACAACCTTGTGGGATCCCAGTGTTTCCTACCTTCACCACCTGGGGACAACCCGTCAGGAAGTCCAGGATCCAGTTGCACATGGCAGGGTTGAGAACCAGTGGCTTGAGCTTGATGATGAGCTTGGAGGGTACTATGTTGTTGAATGCTGAGCTATAGTCAATGAACAGCATTCTTACATAGGTATGCCTCTTGTCCGGATGGGACAGGGCAGTGTGCAGTGTGGTGGCGATTGCATTGTCTGTGGATCTATTGGGGTGGTAAGCAAATTGAAGTGGGTTTAGGGTGGCAGGTAAGGTGGAGGGGATATGATCCTTGACTAGTCTCTCAAAGCACTTCATGATGACAGAGGTGAGTGCTACAGGGCGATAGTCATTTAGTTCAATTAACATATCTGTAAACACACCAGCCAGCTGGTCTGTGCATGCTCTGCGGACACGGCTTGGGATACCATCTGGGCCAGCAGCCTTGCGAGGGTTAGCACACTTAAATGTCTTACTCACATCGGCCACGGAGAAGGAGAGCCCACAGTCCTTGATAGCGGGCTGCATCAGTTGCACTGTATTATCCTCAAAGCGAGTGAAGAAGGTGTTCAGCCTGTCCGGAAGCAAGACGTCGGTGTCCACGATGTGGCTGGTTTTCCTTTTATAATCCGTGATTGTCTGTAGACCCTGCCACATACGTCTCGTGTCTGAGCCGTTGAACTGGGACTCAGCTTTGTCCCTATACCAACGTTTAGCCTGCTTGACTACTTCATATTCCCAGTCTTCTTCCCCTGGTTAAATGCGGTGGTTCGCGCTTTCAGTTTTGCGCGAATGCTCCCATCTATCCACGGTTTCTGGTTGGGGTAGGTTTTAATAGTCACAGTGGGTACACCATCTCCTATGCAGTTTCCTTATAAACTCATTCACCGTATCGGTATATGTGTCAATATTATTTTATGAAGCTACTCTGAACATATCCCAGTCCGCGTGATCAAAACAATTTTGAAGTGGGGATTCCAATTGGTCAGACCAGCATTGAATAGTCCTTACCACAGGTGTTTCCTGTTTGAGTTTCTGCCTATAGGAGGGGGAGGAGCAAGATGGAATCATGGTCCGATTTGCCGAATGGAGGGCGGGGGAGGGCCTTATATGCATTCTGGAATGGATTATAGCAATAGTCTTGAGCTTTAGCAACGTGAGTACAACAATCAATATGTTGATAGAATTTCTGGAGCCTTTTCCTCAAATTGGTGTCACGGATCCCTCCGGAACTTTCATTACGCACACCTGGTCCCTATTCCCAGTGATTAGTAATTGTATAAGTGTGCCCTTGGTTTACCAGTGTCCTGTAGATTATTGTTACTATTTCCGTTGGTGCGTGTGAGTACCTGTGCTGTGTGTTTTTGCTTTTGTGTCATTGTGGATTGCGCAGATGATTACGGGACCCGTGTGTTAATCATTGTGCACTTGTGTTATTTATTCAAGGTACTCCTCGCTCTTTTGTTTGGGTTTCAACCCTGTGTTTTGTATAGTGTTTGTTTGGTCTTCGTCCCCATGCCTTTACACGGCACGCTGTAAATTTGGGTGTAAATATAACCCCCTATTACGCATTCCTGAGCCTGTCTCCCGAATCAATCATACCGGCGTGACAATTGGCTTTGTTCAAATCCCCAGCTACAATAAATGCAGCCTCAAGATATGTGGTTTCCAGTTTGCATAAAGTCCAGTGAAGTTCTTTGAGGGCCGTCATGGTATCGGCTTGAGGGTGGATATAGACCGCTGTGGCTATTATTGACGAAAATTATCTCTGGAGATAGTAAGGTTGGCATTTGATTGTGAGATATTCTAGGTCGGGTGAACAGGAGGACTTGAGTTCCTGTATGTTATCACAGTTACACCATAAGTCGTTGATCATAAAACATATACCTCCACCCTTCTGCTTCCCGGAGAGATGTTTGTTCCTGTCGACGCAATGTACTGAGTACCCAACTGGCTTTACAGAGTCAGACAGTATATCTCGAGAGAAAGCCATGTTTCCATGAAGCAGAGTATGTTACAATCCCTGGTGTCTCTCTGAAAAACAACTCTCGCCTTGAGCTCATCAACGTTATTATCCAGAGATTGGACATTAGCGAGTAAAATACTCGGGAGCGGTGAGACCAGAAGACCGCCTGAGTACCTCTCCTCCACCGGCGTTGTTTTGGGTCAGCCTCTGGAATAAGTTCAATTGCTCTGGGGAGAGCAAACAAAGGATCTGCTCCAGGGAAGTCATAATCCTGGTCGTAATGCTGGAAGTGCTGGTGAGTTACCACCTCTCTAATTTCCAATAGTTCTTCCCGGCTGTATATAATGACACAAAACAATTCCTGAGCTAATTACATAAAGAATAGTACATAAACAAACAAGAGCTAGTCGCGATACTGCCATCTCCGTCGGGAGATAAGTAAATATAAACAAACACTATATAGCATGGTTCAACTATGGTTCAAACAAATTTCAAACTATAATTTGGTATCATGGATGTTCAGTCTTTGCAAACATATTGTAGCTCTGTCTATGAATTGTAGCCCCATCCCTCAGCTTTTTACCAAAATAGGGACGGGGATTTATTGTTTCAACAGCTGATTGCCGCTTTAATGGTTTGGTATTGAATTATAGAATGATCAGTACAAACAGAATGTTCACTCTTGTATGATGTCCATAATAAGAAGTGTGTCAATAAACGTTGTGTCACCGTACTCTTGCGTTATACTTTCCAATGTGATCACCAGACAGCCAGCCAACTAGGTCCTTCCTGATGACAGGTAGAACTATGGCTTGATCACTGACAGGTTAGGCATGGAATCAGTTGCTCTGACAATCCACTCACTGGTCCGCACTTGTCACGGCCGTCGACAGAAGTGGACCAAGGCGCAGCGAGGTATCCAGTATACATACTTTATTATATACGTAACTGGTAAAATAAAGAACAAGCGAAGATCGTAACACCGGTGTGGCTACAAAGGGCACACACCACTGAACATACTAATACAAACAGCAACGAACCGACCGTAACGCAGGTGTAGCACACACAGGTACTCACACACAAACATATATATGGTTCCCAATTAGAGGTAACGACACTCAGCTGCCTCTAATTGGGAACCATTACCCCAACATAGAAATGAACAACCTAGAACTCAAAACCCTCCTAAACCAAAACCGAAACTAAACACGCCAGCCTGTAACTCAGGCCTGGACGTGACAGCACTGGTCGTTTCGAGGCATAATCAGCAGAGGAGAAATATGTCAGTGTCTGGCTCATCACAGGCTAATGGCCTGGAAGATGATTTAGCGAGAGCCAAGTTTCTGTACAAAATACTGCACACAAAAGTGGACGGCAGCTTCTCTCTGTCACAACAGTTGATAGTAAAGACTTATTTTTATTTTTTTATTTTACCTTTATTTAACCAGGTAGGCCAGTTGAGAACAAGTTCTCATTTTCAACTTCGACCTGGCCAAGATAAAGCAAAGCAGTGCGACACAAACGTACAGTCTAACACAAAAGAAAAGTCTACATACAGTGTGTGCAAATGAAGTAGGATTAGAGAGGTAAGGCAATAACCTGTTCGGGCTAGGGGGCAGTGTTCGGAAGTACGGAGAGCCTGACGTGCCCAAAGTAAACTACCAGTTACTCAGGCCCAGAAGCTAGGATATGCATATAATCGGTAGTATTGGATAGAAAACACTCTGTTTCTAAAAAATAGAAGTTCTTCCCGGTGGCTCATGAAAAGGACTCGCACGTGACTGTGTGCGCGCTCTTCGTTATTTTTATTTTCTATTGAACAGGCTACTGTCCGTCTGAAATATTATCGTTTATTTACATATTAGGGTACCTGAGGATTGTCTAGAAACGTTGTTTGACTTGTTTGGACAAAGTTAATCGGTAACTTTTTTAGGTTTTCTATGTCTGTATATTGAACGAGTGGAACGGGTGGATTACTGAACAAAACGCGCCAACCAAACTGAGTTTTTGTGATATAAAGAGGGAATTTATCAAACAAAATGACCATTCTTTGTGTTCCTGGGACCCGTGGGATTGCAACCAGCGGAAGATCTTCAAAGGTAAGTGATTTATTTTATTGCTATATTTGATTGTGTAAAGCCTGCGCATGTTAGATTTTTTTTTATATGCAGGAAGTATGTGGGGCGCTGTCCTCAGATAATCAAATGCTCACGTCCCACCTATCCCTAACAAGATAAATAGGCCATAGTGGTGAAATAAATGACAATTTAGCAATTAAACACTGGAGTGATTGATGTGCAGAAGATGAATGTGCAAGTAGAGACATTGGGGTGCAAAGCAGCAAAAAGTAAATAAATAACAATATGGGGATGTGTTCAGTTGGGTGGGCTATTTACAGATGGGCTATGTTCTGGTGCAATGATCTGTAAGCTTCTCTGACAGCTGATGCTTAAAGTTAGAGAGGGAGATATGAGTCTCCAGCTTCAGTGATTTTTGCAGTTCGTTCCAGTCATTGGCAGCAGAGAACTGGAAGGAAAGTCGGTAAAAGGAGGAATTGGCTTTGGGGGTGACCAGTGAAATGTACCTGGTGGAGCACGTGCTACTGGTGGGTGCTGCTATGGTGACCAGTGAGCTGAGATAAGGCGGGGGCTTTACCTAGCAAAGACTTATGAATGATCTGGAGCCAGTGGGTTTGGCGACGAATATGAAGCGAGGGCCAGCCAACGGAGCATACAGGTCGCAGTGGTGGGTAGTATATGGGGCTTTGGTGACAGAACGGATGGCACTGTGATAGACTGCATCCAATTTGCTGAGTAGAGTGTTGGAGGCTATTTTGTAAATGACATCGCCGAAGTCAAGGATCGGTAGGATAGTCAGTTTTACGAGGGTATGTTTGGCAGCATGAGTGAAGGATGCTTTGTTGCGAAATAGGAAGCCAATTCTAGATTTAATTTTGGATTGGAGATGCTTAATGTGAGTCTGGAAGGAGAGTTTACAGTCTAACCAGACACCTAGGTATTTGTAGTTGTCCACATATTCTAGGTCAGAGCCGTCCAGGGTAGTGATGCTAGTCGGGCGGGCAAAAGTCAGGCAGCGAATGGTTGAAAAGCATGCATTTGGTTTTACGAGCAGTTGGAGGCCACGGAAGGAGTGTTGTATGGCATTGAAGCTCGTTTGGAGGTTAGTTAACACAGTGTCCAAAGAAGGGCCAGAAGTATACAAAATGGTGTTGTCTGCATAGAGGTGGATCAGAGAATCACCAGCAGCAAGAGCGACATCATTGATGTACACAGAGAAAAGAGACGGCCCGAGAATTGAACCCTGTGGCACCCCCATAGAGACTGCCAGAGGTACGGACAACAGGCCCTCCGATTTAACACACTGAACTCTGTCTGAGAAGTAGTTGGTGAACCAGGCGAGGAAGTCATTTGAGAAACCAAGGCTGTTGAGTCTGCCGACAAGAATGCTGTGATTGACAGAGTCGAATGCCTTGGCCAGGTCGATGAATACGGCTGCACAGCATTGTCTTTAATCAATGGCGGGTTATGATGTCGTTTAGGACCTTGTGCGTGGCTGAGGTGCACCCATGATCAGCTCAGGAAACCAGATTGCATAGCGGAGAAGGTACGTGGGATTCGAAGTGGTCGGTGATCTGTTTGTTAACTTGCCTTTCGAAGACCTTAGAAAGGATAGATATACAGTTGGTCGGAAGTTTACATACACTTAGGTTGGAGTCATTAAAACTAGTTTTTCAACCACTCCACATATTTCTTGTTAACAAACTATAGTTTTGGCAAGTCGGTTAGGACATCTACTTTGTGCATGACACAAGTAATTTTTCCAACAATTGTTTACAGACAGATTATTTCACTTATAATTCACTGTATCACAATTCCAGTGGGTCAGAAGTTTACATACACTAAGTTGACTGTGCCTTTAAACAGCTTGGAAAATTCCATAAAATGATGTCATGGCTTTAGAAGCTTCTGATAGGCTAATTGACATCATTTAAGTCAATTGGAGGTGTACCTGTGGATGTATTTCAAGGCCTACCTTCAAACTCAGTGCCTCTTTGCTTGACATCATGGGAAAATCAAAAGAAGTCAGCCAAGACCCTAGAAGAAAAAGTGTAGACCTCCACAAGCCTGGTTCATCCTTGGGAGCAATTTCCAAACGCCTGAAGGTATATTGGGTCAGCTCTGTCAGGAGGAGTGGGCCAAAATTCACCAAACTTATTGTGGGAAGCTTGTGGAAGGCTACCCGAAACATTTGACCCAAGTTAATTGGAGTGGCCTTCACAAAGCCCTGACCTCAATCATATAGAAAAGTTGTGGGCAGAACTTAAAAGCTTGTGCGAGGAAGGAGGTCTACAAACCTGACTCAGTTACAGCAGCTCTGTCAGGAGGAACGGGCCAAAATTCACCCAACTTATTGTTGGAAGCTTGTGGAAGGCTATGCAATTTAAAACAATTTAAAGTCAATGCTACCAAATACTAATTTAGTGTATGTAAACTTCTGATCCACTGGGAATGTGATGAAAGAAATAAAAGCTGAAAGAAATCATTCTCTCTACTATATTTCTGACATTTCACATTCTTAAAATAAAGTGGTGATCCTAACTGACCTCAGACAGGGAATTCTTACCAAGATTAAATGTCAGGAATTGTGAAAAACTGAGTTTAAATGTATTTGGATGATGTATGTAAACTTCCGACTTCAACTGTAAGATGTATGTAAACTTCCGACTTCAACTGTAGGTCTATAACAGTTTTGGTCTAGGGTGTCTCCCCCTTTGAAGATGGGGATGACTGCGGCAGCTTTCCAATCTTTGGGGATCTCAGGCGTTATGAAAGAGAGGCCACATTCCCCTTTAAGCCTCTTGATATGGCTTTAAGGGGAATGCTGTTTGCACTGTAAATATCATATGTGCTGCATCTACTCAGTCTACTGTATCTACTCAGTCTAAAGTAATGCATGTCTACACAAGCAGGCTGAATGGAGTGCATGTCCTTGTTTCCACGGGTCACTGTCTGTCATGTCCTTGTTTCCACTGGTCACTGTCTGTCATGTCCTTGTTTCCACGGGTCACTGTCTGTCAGCTCCTTGTTTCCAAACCCAGATCTTATGGTGGCAATGTCAGGGTAGGTATAATATTTGTATGTAGGTTAATAACATGTTCATAACTGTTAATAACACTTCTCTAGCTAATACCAGCAGGTAATACACAGCCAAGCGTCAGGTTTTTCTGTCAGAAGTGAGTCGTTTGAAAAATGACTAATGCAAGGAATTTTTGACATGCTCAGTGACGAGCCGAGAGAGGTTTTGGGACATATGCAAAAACTATGATCATGATCATGATCATGATGTCTCTAAGGACTGTCAGAGTAAGACAACATCATGTCATCTCTACTAGTTGCCTAAAAGCACAGGAAAGTACATTCATTTCCAGCAACCAATGCCAAAAGTTGCTTAATGCAGGTCCACTATCTGGCAGTGGACACACTAAAGCGGTCGAATGGCCCCTAGGCCAGATGGATAATGTAAGAGGACAAAATGGTTTGGTGAGAGATGACTGACTCCACATTAGCGTGCTGTTAGGCGCCACATTGAACAGTAGCAACACTGTGCTTATTTATGCAGAAAAACAAACAGCGCTTATAGGATTATCCTGAGACACAGTGGGCTAACATGACACTGTCAGCCCACATTGTGCTCCTGTCCAAATGTACTACGGACTAAGGATGCTGTCCTCTAGTTATCTATATGTCTGTGGGTGGGCCTGAATCCAGTGAATGTAATGTTGGGGAGGCTTGCATAATAAACTCAGAAATAAAGTAACGTCCCTTTTTCAGGACCCTGTCTTTCAAAGATAATTCGTAAAAATACAAATAACTTCACAGATCTTCATTGTAAAGGGTTTAAACACTGTTTCCTATGCTTTTTCATTGAACCATAAACAATTAATGAACATGCACCTGTGGAAGGGTCGTTAAGACACTATCAGCATACAGACGGTAGGGAGGTCACAGTTATGAAAACCTAGGACACTAAAGAGGCCTTTTTGCTGACTCTGAAAAACACCAAAAGAAAGATGCCCAGGGACATTCCCCCCAGAAATGTCCGGGAACTTACAGGTGCCTTGGTGGAAGAGTGGGGTAACATCTAACAGCAAGAACTGGCAAATCTGGTGCGGTCCATGAGGAGGAGATGCACTGCAGTACTTGCAACTGGTGGCCACACCAGATACTGACAGTTACTTTTGATGTTGACCCCCTCCCCCCTTTTTTCAGGGACACATTATTCCATGTATGTTAGTTACATGTCTGTGGGACTTCTTCAGGTTATGTCTCAGTTGTTGAATCTTGTTATGTTCAAACAAATATTTAAACATGTTAAGTTTTCTGAAAATAAACGCAGTTGACAGTGAGATGACGTTTCTTTTTTGCTGAGTTTAGTCATCACTGAGGTCAGTTTTGCATCCACTATCAGAAGTAATGCAGCAGCTATGGCTATATGCACCATGGGTTTGAGCAAAGCAGTCCTGTATAAAACAAGGAGGATTGTGGGGCATGAAGGGCAACATGGGCTGAAACTGAAAGACCAACAGATGAGTGCTTAGAAAGGTTTTGAAAGTTAATTGTCACAAGTGAGTCATAAGAAAAAGAGGTGGCATACACATGCACAGTGAGAGACCAAAAAACATGAATTATTATTACACCTATTCACACAAACTCCTCATACAAACACCAATACCCCTCCAAACACATGCACAAAACACAATGACTTACATACAGTACATACAACTCTCTCCACACACTCCCCACACACTGTTTTAAAGCATCAGGATTGTTGCAGTGTGTGTGTGTGTGTGTGTGTTTGATTGTGCATGCGTATGATGTGTGGCCTTTCAGTGCTCTGTGATTACCTGGGGGGCTAATTGATGTGCTCATGTTTCATCCAACAAAGTTCTTACTTGCAGGTTCCTTCTCGACAATGCAACCACAATAAGAAATAAGAAACAATAATATGAACATAAAGTAAATGGCAGTAGAATAGAATAATAAATTTTAGCATTAGTATAATACAGGAAGGCACAATTTGTAGTCCAATATTTACACGTGTTTTGTGGAAGGCGGGGGTTGTGCAGTATATAAGAGTCTGGTAGCAGCAGTGGTGATGTGTGCATAGCATGAATGTATATGTGTGTTTATATCTGTGTGGGTGTGTGCATTAGTGAGTGCATGTGTACTAAAGTGCAGAGAATCTGATGGCTGTCTTCACCACCCGCTGGAGGGCATCGTGGTCGTGGACGGAGCAATTCCCGTACCAGGTCAGGATGCAACCGGTCAGGATGCTCTCAATGGTGCAGTGGTAGTATTTGGAGAGGACCCAGAGCGGCATGCAACATTTCTTCATCCGCCTTAGGAAGTAAAGACTCTGTTGCGCCCTCTTAACAAGTTTGGTGGTGTTGGCGGTCCATGACAGGTCCTCTTGATGTGGACACAACTTAAAACTTGTGAATCTCTCTACGGGGGAGAGGTTGATGTCATGACACCACATTGACAGTTCACTTACCTGCTGGCAGCGCCATAGTGGTGCCCAGAAGTCGTGATAAGCCCAGTCATTCTGGACAGGGGCTAACGACTGTTTTGTCTAAATTACACTATAGTATCCTGGAAATACGATGACATTGCTAAAGTAGGCAAATATTCAGTAGGAAACAACTTTGACATCATTATCATGTCATCAAATTACAAATGACCTCCCCTATACCTAAAAGAATAATTAAAACATGAAGTCGATAGCAGAGAACATGTCTACTGTTTACCCTCACTTCTTGGACAGACTAGAGTCTTAGATATGCAGTTTTAGAAACTGTTCTCTGTCCTGTAAACATTACATGGCAACGCAGGATTTTTTTTATTGCGCACAGGTGTCACGATCCTCAGTAGTGACAGACCAAGGCGCAGCGAGGCATCCAGTATACATGCTTTATTTAAATCAACGATACTGGGAAAACAATAAACAGAACAAACGAAGATCGTGCCTAAACATAGACTTAAATAAACGAACAAAGCTATGCATAAACAATAACCCACAAAACCTATATGAAAGCCCCAAACATATATATGGTTCCCAATTAGAGACAACGACACACAGCTGCCTCTAATTAGGAACCATTACCCCAACATAGAAATATAACACCTAGAACATAAAAAACCCTACACCAAAACCAAAACTAAACACACCAGCCTGTCTTCTCAGGCCTGGATGTGACAACAGGGCTGCGGGCCAGAAGGTTGTAGGTTCGCAGACCACCGTGGACAAGAGTGGGGGTGGAAAGAGCTCCTTTATAGTAAAAGCATTGCATGAATCTATCATCTAATTTGAAGGTCTGAGAAAAAATTGCCTTTTATTAACATTTCATGCAATTAGCCGTAATTTTACATATTAGCAGATTTTTTTTTATACCAAACAAATTACAGGCTAAGTATGGACAGAGAGCTAGGCCTATGTGTTATATTATCATATTTCTCCAATGCCAAATCAGTGTCTTTTTTGTAACAAAACTGTCCCCGTTTGCAAATAATAAAATCTTAGACATCATTAGGAATCTGAATATGGTTCTTTAAAAAAGTTAGGCCTACCTTTCCACTCCAAACAGAGTAGGCCTAATGACACATATAAATGTAAGCTTTAACTGTTGGCTACTCTTCTTCCATGGCTAAACCCAAAGAGTGAAGGTCACAAGTGTTTTCCTAAAATTTGGCTGGGTTTAAACATCTTCTACTGTACAGAAAGTGAATAGCTTAATTAATTGATAGTGACAGAATTAGATTACTTCCCAAGCAAAGTAAATGTTTGTCTCCTCAACTGTAGAAGGCTGTAGCTCAGCCTCTGAATGTCAAAGAAACAGAACAAGGATATCCCCATATGCATCAGAGTCACGTCTTTCCTGGGTACTTTACAGCTTGTTTCTAGCATAAAGCATTGTGGACCAAAGCGCTGTTATAGATCACTTTATATAATTGGATGTGTTTTATTTTCTTCCAAATCTAAAGCTCACAAGGGGGGTAGGCCTGTGCTTTTTTTGCTGCCATTTTCTTTAATAAAAGGTAGGCATATGGTATACCTTCTCATACCCCCCTCAATTTGAGTCTTGGTTTTTGGTTTTTACTTAAGAGCCCTTCAATGACACGGAGGTTGGCTATTTAAAGAGTGCATGGTGGGTGGAGGAATGTATGGATATAGCAGTCTATAGCCTAATTTTGTCAGTCAAGCAAGTAGGCCTATCTCTTTCTTAAATAGGAAGAAACTATCTTGTTGTTAGTAAAGACTAACTAAAATGATGATGGTTTAAATGAATTATGTCTACTAAAATGTGCCTACTTTCAGCACGATGAGCTGTCCATTTCCAATTGATTGTTCCGCGGCTGCTGCTTCAAGTTTCAGCACCACAATGTAAGTTACTCGAATCTGGATTATTGTGAGGTCAATAACTCTGATAAATACAATATCTGTTTTTAATCAAATCTATTATTGTAGTAGCAAGCTATAAAAGTTGACCTCCGGTCCTCCTCATCTTCGCGCTCTCCTTCTCAAACTGAACAGAACATGGGCTATAGGCGAGTCCAGGCCTAGGCCTAATCAAAAATAATTTTCTGAAGAAGCCTTTGACTCACCTCCTGATGCCACCATAGGCCTACAGAGCACAGCCATTGGTTAGGCACCACACAAAAAAAGTTATTGATCAGCAAGTGTAGAGCAGGCCGGGCTCAGGGTTGGAATATCCATTGCCATGTGTAATACAGCCTAGTTTTATTCACACCATCCCAGCAGCTATCTTAGAAATATAACTTTGCTCTGTGCTTGTCTGAGCATGCACTTCGTTGCCTATAGCCTATGGATCATTTCATTGAGACCACACTAAAAAGCTTATAGGCTCACTTGATGTTGCACGCCCAGTGTAGAATCAGAGATCAGCATCAGGGTCACATTGATATATAGCCTAATAAGCAACTAATTCTAAAACACTGACAAATATTGACATGTCATCAATTACATGACTGTTCCCTGGACTAGATTAAAAAAAGACTAAACACTCCCCCTTGACTGAAATTGAAAAAGCATGACACTCCCCCCATTTTCCTCCAGCTAGTTAACTTTATACTGCATCTAAAGTCAATCTGGCAGGATCAAAATGATGACAAAATGTTTTCCTACTAATTATTTGCCTCCTTTTGAAATGTCATTGTCTTTCCTAGCCACTGTAATGCACTTTTGACAAAATCTTAATCAGCGCTCATTAACAATGCATTGAGTAGAATGCTCAGTCGGGCATCAGTCCAAAACAAATGTTTTAAACTACACTGCTCAAAAAAATAAAGGGAACACTAAAATAACACATCATAGATCTGAATGAATGAAATAATCTTATTAAATACTTTTTTCTTCACATAGTTGAATGTGCTGACAACAAAATCACACAAAGATTATCAATGGAAATCAAATTTATCAACCCATGGAGGTCTGGATTTGGAGTCACACTCAAAATTAAAGTGGAAAACCACACTACAGGCTGATCCAACTTTGATGTAATGTCCTTAAAACAAGTAAAAATGAGGCTCAGTAGTGTGTGTGGCCTCCACGTGCCTGAATGACCTCCCTACAACGCCTGGGCATGCTCCTAATGAGGTGGCGGATGGTCTCCTGAGGGATCTCCTCCCAGACCTGGACTAAATCATCCGCCAACTCCTGGACAGTCTGTGGTGCAACGTGGCGTTGGTGGATGGAGCGAGACATGATGTCCCAGATGTGCTCAATTGGATTCAGGTCTGGGGAACGGGCGGGCCAGTCCTTAGCATCAATGCCTTCCTCTTGCAGGAACTGCTGACACACTCCAGCCACATGAGGTCTAGCATTGTCTTGCATTAGGAGGAACCCAGGGCCAACCGCACCAGCATATGGTCTCAAAAGGGGTCTGAGGATCTCATCTCGGTACCTAATGGCAGTCAGGCTACCTCTGGCGAGCACATGGCCCCAAAGAAATGCCACCCCACACCATGACTGACCCACCGCCAAACCGGTCATGCTGGAGGATGTTGCAGGCAGCAGAACGTTCTCCACGGCGTCTCCAGACTCTGTCACGTCTGTCACGTGCTCAGTGTGAACCTGCTTTCATCTGTGAAGAGCACAGGGCGCCAGTGGCGAATTTGCCAATCTTGGTGTTCTCTGGCAAATGCCAAACGTCCTGCACGGTGTTGGGCTGTAAGCACAACCCCCACCTGTGGACGTTGGGCCCTCACACCACCCTCATGGATTCTGTTTCTGACCGTTTGAGCAGACACATGCACATTTGTGGCCTGCTGGAGGTCATTTTGCAGGGCTCTGGCAGTGCTCCTCCTTGCACAAAGGCGGAGGTAGTGGTCCTGCTGCTGGGTTGTTGCCCTCCTCTGGCCTCCTCCACGTCTCCTGATGTACTGGCCTGTCTCCTGGTAGCGCCTCCATGCTCTGGACACTACGCTGACAGACACAGCAAACCTTCTTGCCACAGCTCGCATTGATGTGCCATCCTGGATGAGCTGCACTACCTGAGCCACTTGTGTGGGTTGTAGACTCCGTCTCATGCTACCACTAGAGTGAAAGCACCGCCAGCATTCAAAAGTGACCAAAACATCAGCCAGGAAGCATAGGAACTGAGAAGTGGTCTGTGGTCACCACCTTCAGAACCACTCCTTTATTGGGGGTGTCTTGCTAATTGCCTATAATTTCCACCTGTTGTCTATTCCATTTGCACAACAGCATGTGAAATTTATTGTCAATCAGTGTTGCTTCCGAAGTGGACAGTTTGATTTCACAGAAGTGTGATTGACTTGGAGTTACATTGTGTTGTTTTGACTGTGTGTGTGTTGACTTAATTTTTTTGAGCAGTGTATATTGTCACTAAACGTGCAACTCATTAATAGGCTGACTGGTCGTTGTTGGTTATCAGGTCTACAACCGTGGTGTCGTCAGCCAACTTGATGATGAGTTGGTGTTGTGCAAAGCCACACGGTCGTGGGTATACAGGGAGTACAGCAGAGGACTGAGGACACACCCCTGGGGGCCCCCGTGTGGAGGTGGTGTTGTTGCCAATCCTCCATCTCCATTCAAGAGCCAGTGGGTCCTCTCAATGCTCACTGGCAACACTAGGAGTGGGTGAGAAGAAGTAATTTCCTGTACGGGGTGGGGAAATCTTTTTAGTGAAATTTTGGTTTATTATAGCACACCATCCATCTCAATGGCCATGAGTGGCTATGAATTCTTACGCAGTCAGGTCAATCTATCACCAAAGTAGGATAGGGCCCAGTGGTTTTTGGTGGCGTTTCTGAGGTGAGTAGCATCTTCATTTGCAGAGCATACAATTATCTTTTAAGTGCAAAAAGTCTGTCAAGAGGGAGGTGACTTTGATTAAGCGAGTTAGTTCATTTTCAGATTATGTGAGTTAATCAAATTTGAAAGTGCCGAAGAGATAGAAATTGGCCTCAATTTCTTAGGCTGAAAGTGAATCAACAAAAATGAGCTTTGTTTTTGTTCACAAACAAACAACGCACTACCCCACAAAAAAGGATGACATTGATGGTACTACTGGATTGCCTGCAAACGCGACATTCACACCTTATAGTCAAACCACAAGTCTATTGAAATTTATCCTAAATTAAATCTGGACTCTTTGGGACTGATGACTGATATTATCTTCTTGGGGATTGCTGGGGCACTAGCGCCCCAATCCCGACACTACCAGGTGAAATGCAAGGCACCAAATTCAAAATCCAAAAGTTGAATTATTAAACATCCACCAATATACAAGTGTTCCATACTCATCAAAAGCTCTGTTTCTTGGCAATATCACAGCGTTGTCAGATTTCAAAAAAGGCTTTACGGCGAAAGCAGCACATTTGATTGTTTGAGGGTAGCACCTCACATATTTTTCCCATAGCCATGAATTCATTAGCCATCACGGCACACACATAACACATTTCACAGCGAAAACAAATCAATTACCTGTTGAAGAACTTCTGCTGAGGTCTTCCTAAGTGTCCAACGAAGACAATCCATGGTTCTTTTGTTAGAAAAAGTCATGTATTTTATCCATAAATCTCCATTTGGTTTGCGCGTTATAATCAGAAACGACAGCTTCCACTACTCCATTGAAACGTGACGAGAACTCGTTCATCTTATACCTATAAACTTGTCCAAGAACAATCAAACATAGTTTTAAATGTATCCTTAGGAACACTTTTACGTATATTTACTATTATAAATCAACCGGAATATAAACTGATCGATAAAGACGGTAAAAAACACAAAGCGCGCTTTGTCGGGAGCGCGCGCTGCCTACTGTTGACATTGAAGGAGACACTTCCTGTTTCCCTCTTCTTCTCTGCTCTAATGCATCCAAAACGAAAATGAACACTGTCTCGAGACTGTTGACATCCAGAGGAAGCAATGGGTACTGCATTAATATGCCCTTATATGGGCATTTTCATAAGGGAGGGGTTCCAAATGAGGCACTCTGTGAAAACCACTTTTTCCAGGACAGAAATTCCTCTGGGTTTCGCCTGCCATATCCGTTCTGTTTTACTCACAGACAAATGGTTAACAGTTTTAGAAAATTCAGAGTGCTTTCTATGGTACCGAATATGTGCATATCCTATTTTCTGGACCTGAATGGGAGGCATTTTACTTTGGGCACGCCAGGCTCTCCAAAACGGTCACCTCATGCGCCCATCCCTAAGAAGTTATCAGAGCTCACTCCATGGAAAGGGAAGAATACAGGTCTCCGTCACTGGGGCTGGAACACCACCTAATCTGTTGAAACATCTGTATGGAGGATGATCATGTATGTCAGTATGCCACCTGTCAGCATGCCACCTGTCAGCTAGTTTTTGAAAGCCTTCCTGGCTAAGGCTACGGCCACACATGACACACAGGAAGACATATGAAATCGGATGACTCGTTCATTATTGTCTGTCAAAAGTTGAACTCAACTCAAGTTGAACTCAACTATTTTTGGACGAGCTGCATACGCAAAAAGGCAAACATCCATCATTCATCAACGGATAACTCCCATTGAACATTTTCAGACAGAAAATCTATGTGTGCCGTAGCCTCAACCTCCATGGCTTGCAAACTGTGCACACCGTCAAAAACAAAGTAATGACACTGAGAATGTGTCGAAACACTGTGGCTCACACAATGACTGTCCAGTTAATGATTCAGTAATGCAATTGTCAATTGCAAATACCTAGATTGGTGCAGCAAGGCATTAAGTAAAGCTGCAATATGAACTTTTTGGGGGCAACCCAACCAAATTCACAAAGAAATGTATGTTATAGATCTGTCATTCTTATTGAAAGCAAGTCTAAGAAGCGGTATATCTGTTCTATGTGCACTATTTCTATTCTTCACGTTCTTATGTTTAGTTTTGGCTTACTTTCGGTATTGTGAACCAGCTTCAAACAGCTGAAAATACAATATTTTTGGTAAAGGAAAATATATTTCACAGCGGTTTAGATGAAGATTCTTGACACTACTGGCTTGTTTTGTCACAAAAACTTAAATTAGGAGAACTATTAGAATTTTTGCAACCAGGAAATGCTGGAGCGATTTCTGCATAGTGCATCTTTAAGTAACTACCATCAACAGTATAGATATTATAAACCCATTATCCAACAAACCTTACTGATTCCACCTTGAACATTACAGTAATTACGTGGCCATGCCTTTACCCTGTAGTCTTCATCTTGTGAAGAGCAATGTGTAGGGAATGTGTCTCTCTGCTGTGTTCACTGAGTCGTTGTGCCCGCCCTGCAACCTCATTGGATAATGCTGGCCAGGCCTCTTGCTAGCTGTCACTCAAATGCGAGGGGCTGAAGCTAGTTGGCTAGAACTTAAATCGAGGGGGCTTTCCCACGTTGGGGAAAATGTAGGGAAAATAGACCCAAAGTACCGGAGCATGTCTTTAAGGGGAGGACACACACTCTAGGAGAGCAGTCATCTTCATTATCCCCGCAGAGCCTGTTGGCGACACTGCGTGTCACTTCCTCATGTTAGGCCGATCCATCTCCTCTGATCCTCCCCTGATCCGAGGCACGACTCTGAATATCAATGAAGCCGTTGATGCCTCCCTGAAGGGGCTCCGTTGCTCGGGCCAACCAGGTGCAAATATTGCACTGTCACTCTCTTGAATGGAGGCGGCAGAGGGCGCAGTGCAGGGCGCAGCTCCCATGTAGTTAACGAGCGATAATTGGAGAAATGTACAAGAGAGGAGAGGGGTAGGGCGCGCTGGGGGACGGTGCTAAGAGTTTAAAATCTAATCATAGACCTGTCAACATGTATTAATGTGAGTGGATGGGAGCTGAAGGAAAATCAAAATGCAGACAAGAGAAAATAATGGTGTCTCCAGTGTCGGGGGAATATACTGTAGGAGGCACCACTAGCCAGAGGTGGGCCACAGTAGTTTTTTCCTATAAGAAGGTAAGGCATCTTATTAGTAAGTGTATCGCCAATCTTTGTTTGCATGTGAAAAACCAAAAACAACGGAGCAGGAATATTATCGTTCATTGGAAATATCCCAATCTTCACTAACAGTTCACGTACTCCAACTTAGAGCAGTCAACACTGATGAGAATTAGAGTGTAGCGCGCTTAACAAAAAATGAAACTATAGAGCATTATAAGGGTGCAGGAGAACTTGTACATTGGGTACAATAATTACAATAACTTTTCAAGCGCCAAATTGACAAAATGTCTGATTTTCAAGGTAGGCCTATTCCAGTACTTGAATTTCTGATCTCCAAATTCATGTTCAAGCAGGCTACTTCAAGCCCCCTTGTATCATTTAAAATTGCAGGTGTAACATGGAAAACATGTATTTGTCATGTTATTTCATTACCAGATCATATTGTCAATAAGCCCACTAGGCCATGTAATTTGTTGTCATTATATTCTGAATAATGTATAGGAATAGCGTTGGGTGTTGTGCAATAGTCTATCCAACACAATTGGGCACAGTAGACTCTGTGTCCAATCCGAGGCACTAACACATATGAAAACATGAACTTATTACATTGACGCTTTCTGTGTTAAATCTAAAGAGAACCTCAAACAAGCAGATGATCAACATCAATTCACTAGGGATATTAGATCGAACATGGATCCAGGCACAAATGTCTTTACTGGTGTAACAAATGAGACACACAAATATTTTGGACATTCCACCTTTTTTCCAGCACTTGGGCTGTTGTTGCATCACATGCTCTATCACAACAGCTGTTCGTCACTTCACTGTCATCTGTAAAATTCCTTCCTGGATCAGATGATGATGTGTGAAAATATCACGTCTTAATTATATCAGCTGGACACCAAATGCGCATCCAACAATTAACATGTATAATTATTGAAGAACCACGTTAATGACAGTATCAATTTAGATTTTAAGTATCAAGGTAAGGTGACTGTTTCGGTTAAAGCATTCAATTTTGCAATGCATACATTATTTTGGATGTGTGTGCCCATGAGTACTGTTTTCACCCAGTAACATAAGGAGACACTAAATATTACATATTTACACTGCATTTCTGAGATCTCAATACAAAAAGTGTCTGACAGCTAGATCCAAGATTCTTACAGGGTTCAAGTTCAATGTCTAATTTAACTGATTATTGTTTAATATATGATATAACGACAACTTACACTGCCATAAACGCAAGGACAGAAAAGTAATGTTTTATGTCACATGATTTTGGACAAATCCATTAAGACACAAACCATGATAATGGGTTAAAAAAAGGTTTTACGTGAACAGGTGAATTTTATTGAATATACTGTAGCTATGTTCCCCCCTTATAATGTATCTTAATGACATTAAAAAAATTGTCTGATTAATATCAATAATATTCCCAATGGTTTGGATTGGATGGACACAGGGCAAAATGGCAATTGTGTCACGAACAGCTAGAAGTGGTGGGTGTGGAGTCAGACGCAGAGAGCACGGTGTAGGGAAAAATGTTCCTCTTTAATCCGGCGTGAGAAATAAAACGCCCAACACACAGCAGGCGCACAAAATAAACAAGGCGCTCAAAACAGGACAAGGGCACAAAGTGACGACATGCACGAACGTCCACCAAATGAACAGAGAAACAAGCCCGCACAAAAGGAGGCGGGCTTGACCGGCTTAAATAGCCCTAGAATTACAAACACAAAACAGGTGCAAACAATAGAACAATCAACGGAAAGGAAAGGAGGATCGGTGGCAGCTAATAGGCCGGTGACGACGACCGCCGAACGCCGCCCGAACAGGCAGAGGAGCCACCGTCGGTGGAAGTCGTGACAAATTGTGACACTTAGTTGCTTTCATTTGAATTGCAAAGACATAGGCCAACACAACTCAAACTCTCCCTCTCATTTTAATTCCTGAATATTCACCAGGGATATGTAGAACAGCACATCTTTTCCCCCTCGATCAGATACTTGTTATTAGCACTGTACAGTACAGTAATGCTGTCTTGGAGTGATTATGGTAATGCCATATTCTATTAGCCACCATGTGCTGTGTCTGCCTCGAGGGAAGCTTGTCATTAATTTGTATGAAGGCTGGGTAAATAGCATAGTTGGGGTGGAATAAATCTAAATAAATCTGTCTCAAACATGCCTGAATGGGTTGTTACGCAAACAGGGTGCAATACAAACCATGTCTGTTCTAGTCTCTTTAGCAGTGGCTATTTTAGCACAGAAATCTTGGTAGGGCAAACTCAATTTTATTTGTTGCTGCATGCCAGCAAAACTACTACACAACACAACACTAAACAATATATTAAAGTAAAGTATTCAGACCCCTTGACATTTTCCACATATTGTTACATTGCAGCCTTATTCTAAAATTGTTGTTGTTGTTTTCCCCCCCTCTCCACAGAGAAACTCTAGAGCTGTGTCAGAGTGACCATTCGGGTTCTTGGTCACCTCCCAAGTTATGACTACTTTGCTTGAATTGCCCTGCCAATGCATTGTTGTTTGGACCATTATTTTTAAATTATAAAGACATGAAACACAGAAACAGAGTCAATAACACCTGGGGAAAGAACCAAAGGGAGTGACAGATATAGGGGAGGTAATCAGGAAGGGGATGGAGTCCAGATGAGTCATGAGGCGCAGGTGCGCGTAACAATGGTGGCAGGTGTGCGTAATAATTGATAAACTGGCAGCGCCGGAGAGGGAGTAGACGTGATATGCCCAGTGTTGAGCCTATTGGGCCTTCAGTGTGTGACAGGGTTGTGATGGTGAAAGGACAGCAACCATAGTACCAGCGAACTCATGTAGGTCGGAGAGTGCACTTTTTGTAAAACACAAAGGGCCAGTGGTGTAGTGGAGGCTATACCCACTTTGTTTTTCAGTGGGCATTGCCTATACTCACTTCTTAATCCATACAGTTGTGTATCAAAGTAGTGTAGTGGAAGTATATGACTTATGTAGTACAATAGAGAAATGATGCACAAAGTAGCCTACACAATTGCAAAGCATGTGAAATACACTGCTCAAAAAAATAAAGGGAACACTAAAATAACACATCATAGATCTGAATGAATGAAATAATCGTATTAAATACTTTTTTCTTTACATAGTTGAATGTGCTGACAACAAAATCACACAAAAATTATCAATGGAAATCAAATTTATCAACCCATGGAGGTCTGGATTTGGAGTCACACTCAAAATTAAAGTGGAAAACCACACTACAGGCTGATCCAACTTTGATGTAATGTCCTTAAAACAAGTAAAAATGAGGCTCAGTAGTGTATGTGGCCTCCACGTGCCTGAATGACCTCCCAACAACGCCTGGGCATGCTCCTGATGAGGTGGCGGATGGTCTCCTGAGGGATCTCCTCCCAGACCTGGACTAAAGCATCCGCCAACTCCTGGACAGTCTGTGGTGCAACGTGGCGTTGGTGGATGGAGCGAGACATGATGTCCCAGATGTGCTCAATTGGATTCAGGTCTGGGGAACGGGCGGGCCAGTCCTTAGCATCAATGCCTTCCTCTTGCAGGAACTGCTGACACACTCCAGCCACATGAGGTCTAGCATTGTCTTGCATTAGGAGGAACCCAGGGCCAACCGCACCAGCATATGGTCTCACAAGGGGTCTGAGGATCTCATCTCGGTACCTAATGGCAGTCAGGCTACCTCTGGCGAACACATGGAGGGCTGTGCGGCCCCCCAAAGAAATGCCACCCCACACCATGACTGACCCACCGCCAAACCGGTCATGCTGGAGGATGTTGCAGGCAGCAGAACGTTCTCCACAGCGTCTCCAGACTCTGTCACATGCTCAGTGTGAACCTGCTTTCATCTGTGAAGAGCACAGGGCGCCAGTGGCGAATTTGCCAATCTTGGTGTTCTCTGGCAAATGCCAAACGTCCTGCACGGTGTTGGGCTGTAAGCACAACCCCCACCTGTGGACGTTGGGCCCTCATACCACCCTCATGGAGTCTGTTTCTGACTGTTTGAGCAGACATTTGTGGCCTGCTGGAGGTCATTTTGCAGGGCTCTGGCAGTACTCCTCCTTGCACAAAGGCGGAGGTAGTGGTCCTGCTGCTGGGTTGTTGCCCTCCTACAGCCTCCTCCACATCTCCTGATGTACTGGCCTGTCTCCTGGTAGCGCCTCCATGCTCTGGACACTACGCTGACAGACACAGCAAACCTTCTTGCCACAGCTCGCATTGATGTGCCATCCTGGATGAGCTGCACTACCTGAGCCACTTGTGTGGGTTGTAGACTCCGTCTCATGCTACCACTAGAGTGAAAGCACCGCCAGCATTCAAAAGTGACCAAAACATCAGCCAGGAAGCATAGGAACTGAGAAGTGGTCTGTGGTCACCACCTTCAGAACCACTCCTTTATTGGGGGTGTCTTGCTAATTGCCTATAATTTCCACCTGTTGTCTATTCCATTTGCACAACAGCATGTGAAATTTATTGTCAATCAGTGTTGCTTCCTAAGTGGACAGTTTGATTTCACAGAAGTGTGATTGACTTGGAGTTACATTGTGTTGTTTAAGTGTTCCCTTTATTTTTTTGAGCAGTGTATATTCCCATGCGGGCAGCACACAGCTTAGTTTCAGCGGAATATCAGCTGTAGGCAGCAAGAGTGTGTAGTTCTCAACTGGTTGACGCATGGAGCAGCTCACAGAAGAACGACATTGGTAGCTGGTAGGTAGTTAAAATGTTTCAACTTATATCTACCAGTAAATGTTAAGGCAACAATGAGTATGCAAACCAGGTATTGAAAAAGTTTGGTCCTTAGTCTTGGTTAGTAAATCAAATCAAATCAAATGTATTTATAAAGCCCTTCTTACATCAGCTGATGTCACAGAGTGCTGTACAGAAACCCAGCCTAAAACCCCAAACAATGCAGGTGTAAAAGCATGGTGGTTAGGAAAGACTCCCTAGAAAGGTCAGAACCTAGGAAGAAACCTAGAGAGGAACCAGGCTGTGAGGGGTGGCCAGTCCTCTTCTGGCTGTGCCGGGTGCAGATTATAACAGAACATGGACAAGATTTAAAAATATTCATAAAACAGGCAGAACAGTTGAAACTGGAGAAGCAGCACGGCCAGGTGGACATCAAGGAGTTATCAGGCCAGGAAGGCCTTGAGGAATGCTCAGGTCCTGAGAGAGAGAGAGAAACAATTAAAAAAGAGAACAAGAAACAAACACATCTACCAAACATTGGCCTTATTTCTCCTCCAGACATCCAAGCCACTGGGCTTTCAGACAGGTACCATGCCAAACGGTAACTGCTCTCTTTCCTCCCCCTACCATATCCAAAACTTCCCAATTAAATGTTGACTGCAACGTAGGCCTACCTGACAGAAATATATAATGCTGATTTGTATCAATGGGGATGGCTAGCAGCATGCAAGCTGCAATAAAAAAAACACAGTTCCACTCACCAGATGATGATAATTTGAAACTTAACTTGTTGAAAATGTATTATTGAAAAGGGACAAGGTAACAAATTAGCAACAACATCCTCTTCAATAATACCTGCTGCAGCCGTTGCAAACTAGCCTACAACAAAAGATAGCTAGCTAGACCGTGGTAAAACTACTACTCGCTATTCCACAGTGGCCTGTTGGCCTTCGAGAAGGCAGTTTCCATACGTTATTGTAAAAACTGTCCCACCCATTACAAGTCAATGTGATTGGTTCATTCCACTGTCACTCCAAAATGTTGCTCTAATACAGTTGAATGGCAGATGCTTTATATCAAGCATCTGATGGCCTTGCCAATGTCTGACTTAGCTAGCTAGATTTATCTCCCCAGAGACCACCAAAAAAAACTTTGATGGATATTTTTTTCTCTTCAGTGTTACCCTTTACATTCTAACAAAATTAGATTAAATCAGAATAATTATTTGTATTATTTTATAAATCCTTTGCCTTTCTCTGAAAGCGTAGAAGGCCCTATTTAGCAGATGCTCTTATCTGTCCGTACCTCTTCCATTCCAGCTAATGCCACTCTACATGGATACTGTAAATTTGCCATAGGGAAGCGAATTTCAGGTGATTTGCATAGATTAATTGACTCCTCGCCGTCTTGCTTTCGGCATACGATTACCACAGCCAGCATGAGTCTGGAAGGACACTGCTGGGAGAAAGTGGGGTTGGGAGAGCGAGGCAGAGGCACTGCCATTCACTATACCTATGAGTCATTGAGTGAGTGTACTGGCCTAATCCACCCCCAGCCCTTGGTCTTGACCTATGGTGGGGGCCCACTCACGCACACTCCAGAATCCCCCAACGTGCTGGATCCAGAGGGGGGACAGATTCCCGGGAGATGGCAGGTGGCAGCACATGGAGCCCTGGGGAACAAGGAGGGTGAGCTCTGTCATGCGAGGTTCTCTTTTTCCTCAACTTTCAGTTGGTTGTGTAACACAGAGTATGTTATCGTTGTACCGCCTCTGCTTGGGCTTTTGTGGAACAGTATTGGATTCTTGCCTCTGCACTGTTTTGAGTCCCTGTTGCGGCTTTCGTTCTCCCGCTATATTGGTGGTGGTGGAGGGATCATTCCAGTGGTCTCACGAGGCGTTGGGGAGCATGCACTTGTGCGAGTTTGAGGCTCAGTGCTGGCTTCTTTCTGGAAGGGGAATACTGTAACACAATATATATGCGTAGTAGAGATGGAACGGTAAGAAAATGTAATATCACGATTATAGTCACCAAAATTATCACGTTATCAGTATTATCGCAGTATTGTTCAAATGTGCTGAAAATGTTCAAAAAGTACTGATACACACTGAAATCATTTCACCAAGATTTATATTAAAAACAAACAAACAAATCAAATTAGCAGCACTATGCACTTTTTGTCTACATAAATATTAAAATAATAACATTAAAGATGGCACCATGTGGCCATGAGGTAAAAAGGACAACTCTCGCCAGCCTACAGAGCGCATCTCAAACCAAAGCAAATCCGACCTATTTTTCTCCACATCTCCAGATTCCTACCGCAAGCCCTGAACCTTTTTCACCTGGGTCATTGCAGCTAGCTAGCTACTCCTGGCTAACGTCTTTGTCCCAAAGCAAAAACCAATTAGCCTGGAACCAGCCTAATAGGACCATCTCCCGGCTAGCCGTAGAGGTCCATCAGCCACTCCTTGGGCTTCAATACCTATTTCACCAACTGGCGCGGACCCCCGCCAGACCCATCATGACTGGACCACCGACGTGATTCGCTCGAGGGGTTCTTTCCCAACTGGCTCCACCGTCACAACGTCCCCCATATGCCCAGCTGCTAGCATGCTAGCCGCAGCCCACTAGCTGTCCAGAGCACATCGGACTGTTAGTTTAATAAGAGGCCCATCGGACAAATTCTTTGGCCACTATACCTATTTTCCCAATTGGCCTGGTTTACCACACGGAGCCCCGCTCTCCGTATGCCGACGGAACAACACGAGGGGGGCCAAAACAGACTTTCTCCCGTCAAGACATCCCCCCAAGGCCCTTCTGCTAGCTATTAGCCCCGGCCTGCTAGCTGCCTGAAGCCACACACTGGACTCCTATGACCATCCGGCTACGCATGCCTCTTGATAACATCAATATGCCTTGTCCTTTGCAGTTCTGGTTAGTAATTATTGCCTTATTTCACTGTAGAGCCTCTAGCTCTAGCTCAATACACCTTAGTTAACACTTTAGTCCCACCTCCCACACATGCTGAGACATCACCTGGTTTAAACGATATTTCTAGAGACAATATCTATTTCATCGTCACTCCATACACAGGTTTACCCTCACTGTATTCACGTCCTACCATACCTTTGTCTGTACATTTCGCCTTGAATCTATGCTACCGTATCCATAAATCTGCTCCTTTCACTATCTGGTCCGAATATACTAGACGACCAGTCCTTTTAGCCTTTAGCCATACCCTTATTCTACTCCTCTTCTGTTCCTCTGGTGATGTGGAGGTTAACCCAGGCCCTGCAGTGCCTAGCCCCACTCCCACTCCCCAGGCACTATCATTTGTTGACTTCTGTAACCTTAAAAGCCTTGGTTTCATGCATGTTAACATTAGAAGCCTCCTCCCTAAGTTTGTTCTATTCACTGCCCTAGCACACTCTGCCAACCCGGATGTCCTAGCCGTGCATGAATCATGGCTTAGTAAGTCCACCAAAAACCCAGAAATTTCCATCCCTAACTATAACATTTTTCAACAAGACAGAACTGCCAAAGGGGGTGGTGTTGCAATCTACTGCAGAGATAGCCTGCAGAGCTCTGTCTTACTATCCAGGTCTGTACCCAAACAATTCGAGCTTACACTTCCTAAAAATCCACCTTTCCAGAAACAAGTCTCTCCCCGTTGCCGCTTGCTATAGACCACCATCTGCCCCCAGCTGTCCCTTGACACCATTTCTGAACTGATCGCCCCCAATCTGAACTGATCGCCCCCAATCTATTTTCAGAGCTCGTACTGCTAGGTTACCTTAACTGGGACATGCTTAACACCCCAGCCACCCTACAATCTAAGCTTGATGCCCTCAATCTCACACAAATTATCAATGAACCCACCAGGTACAACCACAAATCAGTAAACACAGGCACCCTCATAGATATCATCCTAACCAACTTGCCCCTAAATACACCTCTGCTGTTTTCAACCAAGATCTCAGTGATCACTGCCTCAAGGCCTGCAAATATAATGGGTCTGCGGTCAAACGACCACCCCTCATCACTGTCAAACGCTCCCTAAAACACTTCAGCGAGCAGGCCTTTCTAATCGACCTGGCCCGGGTATCCTGGAAGGATATTGACCTCATCCCGTCAGTAGAGGATGCCTGGTCGTTCTTTAAGAGTGCCAGATAGCTGATGTTCTGAAAGAGCTACAAAATCTGGACCCCTACAAATCAGCTGGGCTAGACAATATGGCCCCTCTCTTTCTAAAATTATCTGCCGAAATTGTTGCAACCCCTATTACTAGCCTGTTCAACCTCTCTTTCGTATCGTCTGAGATTCCCAAAGATTGGAAAGCTGCAGCGGTCATCCCCCTCTTCAAAGGGGGCGACACTCTAGACCCAAAATGCTACAGACCCCTATCTATCCTACCCTGCCTTTCAAAGGTATTTGAAAGCCAATTAACAAACAGATTACCGACCATTTTGAATCCCACCGTACCTTCTCCGCTATGCAATCTGGTTTCAGAGCTGGTAATATCATAACCGCTATCGATAAGAGACATTACTGTGCAGCCGTATGCATTGACCTGGCCAAGGCTTTCGACTCTGTCAATCACCACATTCTTATCGGCAGACACAACAGCCTTGGTTTCTCAAATGATTGCCTCGCCTGGTTCACCAACTACTTCTCTGATAGAGTTCAGTGTGTCAAATCGGAGGGCCTGTTGTCCGGACCTCTGGCAGTCTCTATGGGGGTGCCTCAGGGTTGAATTCTCGAGCCGACTCTCTTCTCTGTATATATCAATGATGTCGCTCTTGCTGCATGTGATTTTCTGATCCACCTCTACGCAAACAACACCATTCTGTATACTTCTGGCCCTTCTTTGGACACTGTGTTAAGTAACCTCCAAACGAGATTCAATGCCATACAACACTCCTTCCGTGGCCTTTAACTGCTCTTAAATGCAAGTAAAACTAAATGCATGCTTTTCAACTGATCACTGCCCGCACCTGCCCGCCCATCCAGCATCACTACTCTGGACGGCGCTGACTTATGTGGACAACTACAAATACCTAGGTGTCTGGCTAGACTGTAAACTCTCCTTCCATACTCACATTAGCTTCTTAGGGAGCGGTGGGGAGCTATTCCCCGCTAGCGGGATTGTTTTCAGAGCAAACATAACGCGGCAAATTCAAAATTCGTAATATTTAACATTCTTTAATATACAAGTGTTGCATAGCCATCAAAAGCTCTGTCAGATTTCAAAAAGGCTTTACGGCGAAAGCACTACATTTGATTGTTTGAGGCTAGCACCTCACATATTTTCAACATTAGCATAAATTCATATCTAGCTCGGTTCTCAAAATGTCCATATCACAGCTAATATAAATAGCAGAGGTTCTTTGAAAGGTAAGCGGAGGGCTTCCCAAGTGTCCAAACAAGATAATCCATGGTTCTTTTGTTAGAAAAAGTAATTTATTATATCCATAAATCTCCGTTTGGTTGGCACGTTATGTTCAGCTACTCCACCAAGCATTGTCAGTCTACTCGCCCAATGTACAGTGAAGAGAACGCGTTCAAGTTATACCTCATCTTTTCACAAACAAATCAAATATCATTAATAATGCATCCTTATGTATCCTTTTATGAATAATAGCGATCATATTTTACACGGATGGTAACTGAAACGTTATAAGAGGAAAAGAAAGCTGGGCGCGTTCACGTTCTTGTTTACCTTTTTCCCTTCCTGTAGTCTGTCTTCTATAAGGATCTCCTCAGGGCTATAGCCTCCAGACACTTTCCAGAGACTGTGGACATCCAGTGGAAGACATAGGTACTGCAACCTGTGTCCTATCTCCCATTGACTTATATTACCAGGCATTCAAAGTGAGTGGAGGGCAAAAGAAAAAGGATTTCCAGACAGAGATTTCTCAGGTTTTTGCCTGCTATATCTGTTCTGTTATACCCACAAACTATATCTTAATGGTTTTAGAAACGTCAGAGTGTTTCCTATCCAATAGTACTAAATATGTGCATATCCTATTTTCTGGGCCTGAGTGGCATGCATTTTACTTTGGGCACGCCAGACTCTCCAAAATCGTCACCTATGCAGCCGCTCCCTAAGAAGTTAAGTAGTGATCTGCGAGGGGAAACAATGTGCTCGCTGGCACTGAACACTCTCTCTGATGGCACGCTGTTTGCTGGGATGCACAAAAGCTTCCTGGCAACCCTGGCAAGGTGAGGCAGCTCCGATGCATGGCCACTCCACCCCACCAGTGAATCCTCTTCTGCTGGAATGGGTGGCAGAGACAGGTAGACCTTGATCTCTTCTTTCACTCTGTCTGGGTTGGTAGGAATCTGACCCGCTTTACCTCAACAATGCAGCAGAGGTGATCTTTCTCAGCAACCAAGACAGATCTTCCCCTCTGATGCCGCTGTGGGGGTGTTGGTGGTGCTTTGGGGTTCTTCCCTGACTTGTGCATCTGCCATCTAAAAATCTCCTTTTGAACCGGGGGTCAATGAAACAAGCCATGTGCATGACTCTCTTTGCCTTCTCTGTGTATCTGTTGATAAGGTTTTCTCTCATTACCCTTTTAATCTGCTTGGTCTGGGATGGCTCCATATCCTTTTCCACCAGAACATCACAGGTGATGTGGTCCAGGACAGGCTTGATGGCTGATCGTGTCACTCGTGTCTCTGAGGCAAGTGCATCTGTAAACTTACTCAGAGGTTCAAGGAGCTGGCACAGTTGCTCCATGACACTTATGTCGGCATCCTTGGCCATCAGATGCCATGTTCCTCTTCCTCCAGCCAGTGTCGCACAGACTGGCTGCTGTTGGCTGAGGAAACGCTCAAGCATTTTGTTTGTAGATCCCCATCGGGTCACCACATCATGGATCAGAGCCTTCTGTGGCATGTTGAGGGCAGCTTGCTTTTCTCTCAGTTCTCTCCTCCTCTTCCAGCTCCGTGAGAAGCCTTGGACCAGATGACGGCAGGCTTTGACTGCTGTGTCAACTCTCTGAATTTTCAGAGCCTTTGAGATGGCCAGGTTCAAATTATGGCCAAAGCACCCAAGCCACAGATCTGGGATCTCTTCAAAAGCCTTGATCATGTTTGTTGCATTGTCTGTTGCTTATGCAGACCAGGTCTTTATTGTTGATCCCCCACTCTTCCAGCATATTCTCAATCTCTCTGATGTTGTGAGCCGAGTGATCTTTGGGAAGAACTGTTTCTCCAGGCAGTTGGATTCCAGTTGCCAGTCTTGGGTGAGGTAATGGATAGTGAAGGTGATGTAGGGTTGACCACCCCTGCTTTCACTGGTCCAAAGGTCAGTAGTTGCAGCAAACCATGTGCCTTGAGTCAAACTTTTTCCAACATCAACTTTAACCTGGTTGTACAGGTTTGGGATTTCAGTCTTGGAAAAGAGTTTGTGACGGCACTTTGTAGTGAGACCACGGCAACCTTCATCAGCCTCAGAAAGCCAGGCCTCTCAACAATTTGAAATGGCATCATGTCCTTTGCAATGTAATATGAAAGGGCTGGCGTGTGGTCTTGAGCTTTTTTTGATGTGGGTGCATAGGCAGCCTGCCTTTTAAATGCTTGCTTGAGTGTCTGTCACAACTGTAGATGAGGGACCAGTAGCATCATTGGGTTTGCCTGCTGCACGCCCACTCTGTAAACAAGGGAATAGCAAATGTATTATTATTGGTGTTGTTACATTGTTACACAGTCTATCTTCTGTGTTGCATTTGAGTATATGCAATGACCCCATGCACAATTTACATAAATACAAAAGAGTCTTAAGACAGTGATAGTAATTGCAACGAGCCCAAAAATTGACATAAATACAGGAGTCTTGTATAGGAGTCAATCGTGTTTCTCCTTTTGGAACACTTTTACAACCAAGTTGACTGCCGGATTTTAAATGAACAAAATATGTTGGTTGGGTAACTAAACTACATAACGTGATATCGTGTGCAATGGGCGAATAGAGTCTGCAGACACACGACGCATACAGCAGAAGAACAATGTGTAGTGTTTTTACAAGAGTAGGTAACACTGAAAGCTTCAGTTTACATTTTTGACAAGCTATTAGCAAGTTAGACGGACAAACCATGACATTTTCCCCCATTCTGAAGTCCCCACATCATGCATTGAGCTAAAAGTTAACTTACCTTGCATTCGCTATAAAGTAGTGGGTGGTGGGTCACGAGGATGACTCAAGTGTTGTCCACTTTTGCAGCATTTTTTTTTTTTTTTGCATGTTCTGTAAACAGGGTGACCATCTTTGATTACATTCCCCTCAGCACTCTTGTAAAGCCCAAAATACGACCACACTTCAGATTTGGTCCTCTTAGAAGTCTTAAAAATCTCCTGAGCGCTGTCACTGCCTTCCGCCATGTTTTCACACACAACAAAACCCACGTTGCATGCTGCCCATGCGTCAGACTGTTGCTAACTTTGGTTGATGCTGGATAGTATTTACTGTGGGTTTTTCAAACCGTGGTAATCAAACATGGTAATACTAATCGTTGAGAATTTTACCGTGGTTTATCGTGAAACCAGTAACCGTTTCATCCGTAATGCGTAGTAGCCACGGTTTAAGTCCCCATTGCAGCTCTCTCTCTCAGTACAGTATTACTTCTACCTTGAGCCTGTGGAGTGATCTTGCAGAGGCCTTCATCCTGTGGGAGATAAATAGGTTCACATTATAAAATTCATAAATACATCATATATCGTAATTATGTAAAGTTTACTCAATAAAATAGTTAACATTATTAGTGCAGAGAAACAAATGGGAATTAATACATTTTCTATTCCTCCATTTGAAATAGTGGCAAGCTAGAAACTATTTTGATGAGTGGGCCATGAGTGATGATGACTAATTACCTTTTTCATCAGAACCACGCAGAATAACAACGACGCCTCTTACAAAACCTCTTACAGCACAAGCCCTTCCTTAACCAGTCATGCACGCACCACCGACTGACCCACACCTGATGTAAATGCTATACTCCTCTCTTTTATTTTATTTTTGTATTATTATTTATTTATATTACCTTTATTTAACCAGGTAGGCAAGTTGAGAACAATTTCTCATTTACAACTGCGACCTGGCCAAGATATAGCAAAGCAGTTCAACACATACAACACATAGTTACACATTGGAGTAAACAAACACACAGTTAACTATTTAGGGAGTGGCAGCCGAGGTGTCGGTTTTGGAGAGTCTGGTGTGCCCAAAGTAAAATACCTGCCACTCAGGCCCAGAAACTAGGATATGCACATAATTAGTGCTTTCGCCGTGAAGCCTTTTTGAAATCTGACAACGCTGTGATATTGCCAAGGATCAGAGCTTTTGATGACTATGCAACACTTGTATATTGATGAATGTTTAATAATTCAACTTTTGGATTTAGAATTTGGCGCCTTACATTTCACCAGGTAGTGTCTTATCCATAAGAGGTTAATAATACAGTAGAAAAAAATGAATCTATATACAATGTGTGCAAATGAGGTAAGATAACGAATGTAAGGCAATAAATAGGCCATGGTGGCGAAGTAATTACAGTATAGCAATTTAACACTGGAATGGTAAATGTGCAGTAGATGAATGTGCAAAGTAAAAATACTGGGGTGCAAAGGAGCAAGATAAATAAATGTATATGGTATGGGATGAGGTAGTTGGTTGGGCTACATACAGGTGCAGTGATCTGTGAGCTGCTCTGACAGCTGGTGCTTAAAGCTAGTGAGGGAGATAAGTGTCTCCAGTTTCAGTGATTTTTGTAGTTCGTTCCAGTCATTGGCAGCAGAGAACTGTTTAATGTGAGTCTGGATAGAGAGTTTACAGTCTAGCCAGACACGTAGGTGTTTGTAGTTGTCCACATATTCTAGGTCAGAGCCGTCCAAGGTAGTGATGCTAGTCGGGCGGGCAGGAGTCAGGCAGCGAACGGTTGAAAAGCATGCATTTGGTTTTACTAGCGTTTTACGAGCAGTTGGAGGCCATGGGAGGAGTGCTGTATGGCATTGAAGCTCGTTTGGAGGTTAGTTAACACAGTGTCCAAAGAAGGGCCAGAAGTATACAGAATGGTGTCGTCTGCATAGAGGTGGATCAGAGAATCACCGGCAGCAAGAGCGACATCATTGATGTATACAGAGAAGAGAGTCGGCCCAAGAATTGAACCCTGTGGCACCCCCATTGAGACTGCCAGAGGCCCAGACAACAGGCCCTCCGATTTAACACACTGAACTCTATCAGAGAAGTAGTTGGTGAACCAGGCGAGGCAATCATTAGAGAAACCAAGGCTGTTGAGTCTGCCGATAAGGATGTGGTGATTGACAGAGTCGAAAGCCTTGGCCAGGTCAATGAATACGGCTGCACAGTAATGTCTCTTATTGATGGCGGTTGTGATATCGTTTAGGACCTTGTGCGTGGCTGAGGTGCACCCGTGACCAGCTCGGAATCCGGATTGCACAGCTCAGAAGGTACGGTGGGATTCGAAGTGGTCAATGATCTGTTTATTAAGTAGGCTTTCGAAGACTTTAGAGATGCAGGGCAGGATGGATATAGGTCTATAGCAATTTTGGTCTAGGGTGTCACCCTCTTTGAAGAGAGGGATGACCGCGGCAGCTTTCCAATCTTTTGGGATCTCGGACGACACTAAAGAGAGTTTGAGCAGACTGGTAATAGGAGTTGCAACAATGGCGGCAGATAGTTTTAAAAAGAGAGGGTCCAGATTATCTAGTCCAGCTGATTTGTACGGGTCCAGATTTTGCAGCTCTTTCAGAACATCTGCTATCTGGATTTGGGTGAAGGAGAAGCTGGGGAGGCTTGGACAAGTAGCTGCGGCGGGGGGATGTTGGCCGGGGTTGGGGTAGCAAGGAGGAAAGCATGGCCAGCCGTAGAGAAAGACTTGTTGAAATTTCCGATGATGGTGGTGACCATGTTACCAAGCCTCAGTGCAGTGGGCAGCTGGGAGGAGGTGCTATTGTTCTCCATGGACTTGACAGTATCCCAAAACGTTTTGGAGTTAGAGCTTCAGGATGCAAATTTCTGTTTGAAAAAAGCTAGCCTTTGCTTTTATTGGTTCCTGACTTTCCTGAACAGTTGCATGTCGCGGGGACTATTCGATGCAATAGCAGTCCGCCACAGGATGTTCTTGTGCTGGTCAAGGGCAGTCAGGTCTGGACTGAACCAAGGGCTGTATCTGTTCTTAGTTCTACATCTTTTGAAAGGGGCATGCTTATTTAACCTCTCAGGGATTGCTGGGGCGCTAGCGCCCCAATCCCGACACTACCAGGTGAAATGCAAGGCACCAAATTCAAAATCCAAAAGTTGAATTATTAAACATCCACCAATATACAAGTGTTCCATACTCATCAAAAGCTCTGTTTCTTGACAATATCACAGCGTTGTCAGATTTCAAAAAGGCTTTACGGCGAAAGCAGCACATTTGATTGTTTGAGGGTAGCACCACATCTCTGCAATAGATTGCAACTCCTCCCCCCTTTGGCAGTTCTATCTTGTTGGAAAATGTTGTAGTTGGGTATGGAAATTTCAGAATCTTTGGTGGCCTTCCTAAGCCAGGATTCAGACACGGCAAGGACATCAGGGTTGGCGGAGTGTGCTAAAGCAGTGAGTAAAACAAACTTAGGGAGCAGGCTTCTGATGTTAACATGCATGAAACCAAGGCTTTTTCGATTACAGAAGTCAACAAATGAGGGTGCCTGGGGACACACAGTGCCTGGGTTTACCTCCACATCACCCGAGGAGGAGTAGGATAAGGGTACTGCTAAAGGCTATCAGAACAGGTAGTCTAGTGCATTGGGGACAGAGAATAAAAGGAGCAGATTTCTGGGTGTGGTAGAATAAATTCAGGGCATAGTGTCCAGACAGGGGTATGGTGGGGTGAGAGTACAGTGGCGATAGGCCCAGGCACCGAGTGATGATAAGGGTGGTTGCATCTCTGGAGTTGCTGGTAATACTGGGTGAGGTCACCACATGTGTGGGAGGTGGGACAAAGGAGGAATATGTGGCATGTAGAGTGGGTCTAGAGGCTCCACTGTAAACTATCACAATGATAACTATCCTAAACAACAGTAAACAGGGCATATTGACATTTGAGAGAGACATAAAGCGAGGCATAAAGCAAACACAGGGGTTGATTGGGAGAGCTAGCTAAGACAACGGGTAAGACCACAACAGCTAATCAGCTAAGACAACAACAACAGGTAAACTGGCGATGAATGGGCAAAGAGGGTTGGTTAGCTACACACAGGGCCTGAGTATGCGGCTGGGGCCGACAGATAAACAAAACATAAGCAGAATAGAGTACCGTGATTAATGAATGGTCCTGCAGGCATCAGCTATGTAGCCGAGTGATCATAGGGTCCAGTGAACAGCAATAGATGGGACAGGGAAGCCGCGAGGTAGTCGTTACTACGCCGGCACGCAGGAGACACAGCGTTTAAAGTTAGAGTTAGCAGGCCGGGGGTTGGTAGAACCGTCTGCTCCGACGTCCGACAGAGGCCGGTTGCAGGCACAGCGGATGGAGTAATCGTCGGCAGACCAGTCGAGGTGGTACGACGGGCGTCGTGTCGAGAGGGATCCAAGCCAGATGGCGAGAGAGGTATTGTTGTTGTGGTACTTTCCTTTGCTAGGGAGATGCGCCTGGCTAGCTTTGGGGCAGGGGCGTTAGCCACTATAGCCACTCGGTAGCAGCGATGAATCCGGTGCCAGGGTCGAGAGCTCACGGCAATGAACCGGTGGAGTATTGGGTTCTAGCCATGTTTGGGAGGAGGCCGGGAGGTGGGCCTGGCTCAGGGCTGCGTCACTCAGTGGCAGCTAGCTAGCTGTGGAGATCAGTGGTCCCACACAAAAACCAATCCTCTGACAGTTTTTTAAATGTTGAAGGTTGTATAGAGTGGAACACAACTTTGGTAACAGCTTTATCTCACAATATCATCTCAAGCTTCTTTTTAATTAATTTGCAGATTTTAGAGAAAATATTCCTTAAGTTAGGACTAATTAGGTTGTTAATTCATCTTTACATGGTGATATAAAAAGTACAGTTCAAGTCTTTGATTCAAATTAGAGAGTTAGAATATAGAAAATTTAGAAAATATTGCATGAAAACAGGACCAAATGAAATAGTCTTCAATCTATCATGTCCATACTTTATCTCCAAATCTGCTCTGCATACTAGATCTGGTCTGTACACCATTGTTGTCACCTGTACATACATCATTTAAGTGGACTGGACAGATGAAGACCTTATCACACTTTAGAGGATGACTTGCTTATAAATGGTTTGTGTAGCTTTTATCAAATCAAATCAAATTTATTTATAAAGCCCCCCTTACATCAGCTGATGTCACAGAGTGCTGTACAGAAACCCAGCCTAAAACCCCAAACAGCAAGCAATGCAGGTGTAAAAGCACGGTGGCTAGGAAAAACTCCCTAGAAGGCCAAAACCTAGGAAGAAACCTAGAGAGGAACCAGGCTGTGAGGGGTGGCCAGTCCTCTTCTGGCTGTGCCGGGTGCAGATTATAACAGAACATGGACAAGATTTTAAAATGTTCATAAAACAGGCAGAACAGTTGTAACTGGAGAAGCAGCACGGCCAGGTGGACTCGGGACATCCGGGTAGGCCTTGAGGAATGGTCCTAATGCTCAGGTCCTCCGAGAGAGAGAGAGAGAGAGAGAGAGAGAGAGAGAGAGAGAGAGAGAGAGAGAGAGAGAGAGAGAGAGAGAGAGAGAGAGAGAGAGAGAGAGAGAGAGAGAGAGAGAGAGAGAGAGAGAGAGAGAGAGAGAAGAAGAAAAAAAGAAAGAGAGAGATAATTAGAGCGAGCATACTTAAATTCGCACAGGACACCAGATAAGAGAAGAAATACTCCAGATATAACAGACGGACCCTAGCACCCCCGACACATAAACTACTGCAGCATAAATACTGGGGGTGAGACAGGAGGGGTCGGGAGACACTGTGGCCCCGTCCGACGAAACCCCCGGACAGAGCCAAACAGGCAGGATATAACCCCACCCACTCTGCCGAAGCACAGCCCCCACACCACTAGAGGGATATCTTCAACCATGTATGTATGTATTGTGTATAAAGACAGTCAATACAATATGAAACCTATTCTAAGTTGTAATTAAAAAAAATAATTAACCAGGGAAAAATCATCCGTTCCACAGAAAGTTATTAAACATTTGCTTAACAATCAGATAATAACAGGTGTCCTGGGTAATATCATATACAGATACAGCTGCCTGAATAAAGAAAACACTTGACTAAATGAGAGCTACAACGTATATTGAAAGCAAGTGCTTCCACAAAGGGGTGGTTCCTGAGTTAATTAATCAATTACCATCCCATCATGCTTAAGGTCATGTATAAAAATGCCCAGTTGCCAAGGTAGTTCGTCGAAATAATGGGCTAGAAGAAGAGATCTCTGAGACTTTGAAAGAGGGTTCTCAAAGGAGCATAGGGTGTTTAAAGTAGTGGAGGCTCCTCAGAGAATGAAGGGGAGGACCATCCTCCTCAGTGAATTTCATAAAATTAAAAATAGTAAAACATTTTTAAAAAGTTATCAATTTTAGATAAAACTATACGAAATATAATCACATGTCAAATAATTGATTAAAACACAGTTTTGCAATGAAGGTCTAAAGTAGCCTCACCAGCACTCTGTAGGGTAGCACCATGGTGTAGCCGGAGGACAGCTAGCTTCCGTCCTCCTCTGGGTACATTGACTTCAATACACAACCTAGAAGGCTCATGGTTCTCACCCCCTTCCAGACATGAATTATGACAACTTCCGAACGACGTCCTCCAACCTATCAGATATCTTGCAGCATGAACTGACATGTTGTCCACCCAATCAAAGGATCAGAGAATGAATCTAGTACTGAAAGCACACGCTACAGCTAGCTAGCACTGCAGTGCATAAAATGTGGTGAGTAGTTGACTCAAAGAGAGACAATAGTTGAACAGATTTGAACAAATACATTTCTTCAAAAATGAACGAGAGGCAAAAGTGAAAGATATATATTAAGTCATTTTTTCACCTTTCACTTGCTTAGCTAGCAAATGCAGCTCACTAGTTTAGCCTACTCAAACACCCAGCTCAAACAGAGGGATGCTATGTTAGCTAGCTGGCTATGACTAGCCAACACAACACTGGAACTCTTCTGAGTCAAACTAAGCTTTTGGTTTTACTCATTTACTGCCACCGGAGCCCGCCGGTATAACTACAAAACTGCTACAAAAACTAACTACAAAACTGCAGCGGGATTATGAACGCGTTACATCGATTAACTATGTTGACTATTACGTTACTTTAGCTAATATGGTGACAACGATGCAGGCTGTGTGTAGCGGTTATGATATGGTTTGGCTTGGAAAGGTTTTTCGCCTGGTCACAGACAGCTGATGTGTTGTGCATTGAAGTCCACAAGCGAAGGGAAAAGGTGAGAGGAGGAGAGCGCATATATGTGAGAAGGAATACAAAGTGGCTGCTATGAAAGTGAACTGTGTTCACGTGTGATCAGGCGTGTACTCATTCTGAGATTCTGTTGAATTTTTTTTTCTTAAACAGAAGCAAACAGAATGAAACGGGGATAAACATACCTGAATTTGTCCAATAAACTCTTGTTTGCAACTGTTGGACTAATAATAACACCATAGATCAGCTACATGCAGGCAAGAGTGACTGTCTGTCACCTCAACTTTTTCTCTCAACCTGTGTGCACCTACATTGTAAACTTTCATTCATAGGCTGGGTTGTTGCAACCTCATTATGGGTATAGGGAAAATTATGATATCATGTAGTAGCCTAAACCTATCGATGTTACATTGAACTGGGTGAATGGAAAATGCATGACAGTCATCCAATATGCTGTAATAGAAATAAGGCCATGCTCATAAAAAGAAAAAGGTCCTCCCTCATCTTAAATGACACCGACCACCACTGGTGTTAAAGGGTGTGTGTGTGTGTGTCTGTGTGTGTCTCAGTCACCAGATCTCAACCCAATTGAACATTTATGGGAGATTCTGGAGAGATGCCTGAGACAGCATTTTCCACCATCATCAACTAAACACCAAATGATGGAATTTATTGTTTAAGAATGGTGTCGCATCCCTCCAGTAGAGTTTCAGACACTTGTAGAATATATGTCAAGGTGCATTGAAGCTGCTCTGGGGGGCTCGTGGTGGCCCAATGCACTATTAATACACTTTATGTTGGTGTTTCCTTTTATATAAAATGTTTTGTATTTTTTGTATTTTTAAATGACAAACAAAAAAACTACATAGACAAAAACAATAGACTACCAAACACTCACATACTGTATATACATTTCAACAAACATTAATCACACTTGCTCAGACCCACATGTTCCCACCCGTAAGACTCCATATGACTTCATATTGTGTTGTTGTTTGTCTGTAGCCAGATTATTTTCTATATTTCAATAATAAAGCATTTGATTCTTCCATTCTCTATACAATGGAGTACCATTTGAATTCCAGTAATTAATAGCTTCTTCAATATAAGTGAAGAAAATAATATTGTCCAACCCATTGGGTCTCACCGCACCCTCGTATGCCATGTCTTGAAATATGCAGATTGACGGATTAAAAGTAAACTTACATTGTAAAAGTTCTGACAGACTGTCACGACTTCCGCCAAATCGGTCCCTCTTCTTGTTCGGGCAGTGTTCGGCGGTCGACGTCACCGGTTTTCTAGCCATCACCGCTCCCTTTTTCGTGTGTCTGTTGGTTTTGTCTTTATTGTACACACCTGTTGTTCATTTGCTCCCAATCACGCTCCTGCTTATATTCCTCATTTTCCCCTCTTCCCCTTGTGCGTGATTATTTTGTAATGGTTATTTTCTCAGTCTGTGTGCTGAGAGCTGGGATTATTCCTCGTTGTTCCGGGTTGTTTATTTTCGCCCGTCTATTTTGTTCCTGTGGGTATTTTGCAGCACCAGATTTATTTTGTAATTTTCTGGTGGCTTATTAAATTTGACCTTCACACGCATCTCAACTTCCTGCACCTGACTCCACTACATAACCACAGCCTTAACACAGACAACTTTCTAACTCTGTGTTTCCTTTATTTTAGCAGTTACCTGTAGGTGTTAGTGATCTTGTGACATCATGACATGGAGGTAAAGGTCATGACTGTCATGCTGTTGGTGACGCACTGTACTGTACCTACGCACTTTACACTCAAAGTGAGTCACTTTTCATGCAGTTTTCTTTTCACTAATGACTCCCATGGGAACTCTTATGTAACGTGAGAGTTTACATCGATGAGTGTTGATTTCTTGGCACATATCTTTCTCTATGAGTCCACAGACTGGTGGTCTTAAACAAAACATTTAGAGAAAACACCCCTAAGAACATAAGGTGTATCTGTACAAATGACCACGTTCTAATTATTATCATACAGTCAGCCCGGAAGAGTGTGAAGACAGGTGTGCTTGCTGAAAAGTGATGAGCCAACGCTTTTGAACGTTACTAACAATGGATAGTGATGTGAGCCGTGTGTTCCGTGCTCAGAAAAAAGCTGCATCCCATGCACTTCAGCTCATTGATCTGTCCAAGGCCTCAGCGGTGGAAGGAGGGAGGCTAACAGTGCGTGAACAATGGGGCTGGCGCACGTGTCTGGCTTGATGGGAATTTCCCCCGTGAGAGCCGTTGTTGCCTCGTGGAAACATTGGAGAACATGAAGAAACATGAAGAGCCTTTCGTTCAGAGCCACTTAGTGGTAACCTTGTGCTCACAACAAGTGTGTAGTAGAACGCTTTGCGTCCCCAGAGAGAAAGGTCGCAAGGCTCTATTTCATAACAGTGGGGCCCAGGAAGGATTGAATTGCCTGGCAACACATGTTGGCAATGGAAACTAACTACAGGTCAGGGTAATGGAACAACAGTGAGCGATTACACAAAGGCATGAAACCCATTGGTATTTGTGTTAGCAGGGAAAATATATTCATCAATGATGGCTGGTGTGTGTGTGTCTGAGAATTGGGGGCACCATTAAAATGCAACACCTAAAGAAAACTTCAACAGTAGTAGTTTAAAAATGCACCTATTTTGAATGTTATCTGGTTTTTGTGCATCTCTGAGTGATGTTCTATCGCTTCCCTGGGTCATTTCATGTTTTCATGTGTATCTGAGTTATTGGCTTTCAAGCAGGCAGAAATCCGGCCAGTATGACGTAGCACCGTGATAGTCACTCACTACACTGGAAGTTAATCGGAATGCGACTTTTAGATCGCAAAAACATTTATCATACATGTCAGATTTCAATACACGCTGATGTCATAACTCGGGAAGATGTCTTCTCTTGAATGAGCCATTGATCATATTTTTGCGATTTTCCTACCTCGAGAAATTTGTAATTTAACTACTTAGGGAGTAGAGGCGCGCTAGCGACACTACCCAGTGAAATGTAAGGCGCCAAATTCAAAATCCAAAAGTTGAATTATTAAACATTCATACATATACAAGTGTTGCATAGTCATCAAAAGCTCTGATTCTTGGCAATATCACAGCGTTGTCACATTTCAAAAGGCTTTACGGCGAAAGCACAACATTTGATTGTTTGAGGATAGCACCTCTCCTATTTTCCACATTAGCATAAATTCATATCCAGCGCGGGTCACACAAAACCCATATAAGAGCTAAAATAAACCACTTACCTTTCGAAGAACTTCTGCTGATTGCTTCCCAAGTGTCCAACGAAGACAATCCATGCTTCTTTTGTTAGAAAAAGTCATTTATTATATCCATAAATCTCAGTTTGGTTGGCGCGTTATGATCAGAAAATCCACCGTCGAGTCGCCCATTGAACCGTGAAGAGAACACGTTCAAATTATACCTATACACTTTCTCCAAACAAATCAAACATCATTTTTAATGTATCCTTAGGTATCCTTTTATGTATATTTACTGTAATATTTCAACCGGACGATAACGTGAATGATAGGAAAGGAAAATAATGTGGGATGCGCTCACAATCTCGCGCTTGTGAAACGTTGTTGACAAATGTGGTCCCTTCACTACTTCCTCTTCCTATCTGTTCTGCTTAGTGCTAGAGCCTCCAGACACTGTATAAAGACTGTTGACATCTAGTGGAAGCCATAGGTACTGCAGTCTCAGTCCTAGTTAACATAGAAATCAATAGGCAGCCTGGACAAAAAGGTTATGTACAAAAAAAACGGAAAATCCGTATGGATTTTCCTCTGGTTTTCGCCTGCTGTATCAGTTCTGTTATACTCACATACATTATTTTAACACTTTTAGAAACTTCAGAGTGTTTCCTATCCAATAGTACTAAGTATGTGCATATCCTATTTTCTGGGCCTGAGTGGCAGGCATTTTACTTTGGGCATGCCAGACTCTCCAAAACCGTCACCTCTGCTGCCGCTCCCTAAGATGTGAACGGAGGGTCTAGCACATTTTTTCTGTCTGCCTATTTTGTCCATTGTGCATTGCATGGTGCTGTTGCCAGAGATATTTTAGAAAGGAGATGGGAATCCAAGGAATGAAGGAACGTAATAACCCCCTCAACCCAGCAGACTGTCGAACAATCGCGTTCGTGTTTTTATGCTGTGTCAAACGGTTGCTAAGCTAATCGTCACGTAATCCCTTCTCAAAGTCAGTGTATATGTCGAGAAACGTGCCTATTTTCCTCTAAAGTACGTAATGTCACGATTCAAAAGCTATTCGATACTATAGATAGCAAGTTAATTATCTCACCTCTCAGAATAGATTTGTAATGTTGTACTTCTTGTTGTTGAAATTCATGCTAATGTTGGGTTTTTGAGCTAGCGCCCAATAGACTCCCATTCACTCCTTAAAGGAGAGTGCTCCTTGTCCCAGAATCACCCAGAATGTACCGCATGGTCCATTCGACGTAACATGGGCAAAGTTTCCCATCTCATCAAAAGTACATCTGCCGTTGCGAATATTAGACTCCACTATGTGAGGCACATCGATCTGCAGGTTGAACATGATGAGATTGTAGACTCCTAAATTGATAGTGCAGTTTGTTTAGGCGATTTTACAGCTAACTAGTTATGTTACATGATGACATTGTCTTTGGTTTTTATTGTGTGTAGCTACGTTTGCTAGCTAGATAGCTAGCCAGCCAACCAGCCCGTCCATAGAGTGCATTTGCATTGTGGATTTTGTAGTTGATTTTAGCTGCAACCGATTTCCACAAGGATTTTCCATGTTGCTACAAACCTTATTATAATGCCAAAATGAAACATTTGTTCACAAAAAATATTGTTCTCACATATTAGTGGTATTTAACACTGTAAATTAAAGGAATGAGTGGTGTATTTTTCCTTTAACTCCAAAAATGGAAAAGCAAGAGGTTGGGCAAGGTAGAGTTCTCACTTTTACTACAGCTTTACAAATAGAGCATCACATCCATTACAGCACCTCCGCTAGCTGCTGTACATGGGAATTTGTGACTGCTGGCGTCACCTAAATCTGTGCCTCATTCTCTCACTTCAGAAGTATTCTGGATGGCAGCCCATTGAAATTCATTGTGATTCTGACACCCTGATTTTAACGCAGATTATTTTCACGTGTTGACAGACATAACGCAATGGGATTACATCATCTAGTTGCACAGCAGATTGATTTACAAAGTTAACCTCAAATTCATAGGCTACAGTATTTCATCTGAACACTTACCTAATTAGGGATGGGACGATACCAGTATCGCAATATTTTTTCCATGGCAAAAATGTAAACACGAAGCAGACCTTACCTGTTGTATAAATAATATTGTGTGCTATAGCTTGGAAGATAAATACATGTGACTCTGGATGACAACATTAAGGCTGTTTTTCTAACAAAGTTAAATCTGCTTTGTTTGTTTATTTTCCACGATACTAACAAGTATTACGATACTGGTATCGTTCGGGCCCTATTTCTAACCACATATAGTGGGTACTCCACACTCTGGTCTAAGGAGACTCTAGCCTCGGCTTACATTGTTCTCTAAGGTGAGGTGAAGGCCTGTGGCAGAAGCTAAGAAGACCCCAAAGCTCTAGGTAAGCGGTTGGACACTGCCCTTCAAAGGGTGCCGTCCTGCAGTTCAAAGTAGGTCCTGACTTTCAAGTATCATTCAAGATCACCTGGCACTTGCTGAAGTTTCTGAAGTCCTGGCTACATTCCTAACCTGGCCCCTCATCCTACAATGGCCAGCTAGCCATCCTCCGCTTATGTATATATTTATATTCCGGACTATGATGTTGCTCGTTCCGATATTTCTTCATTACTTTCTTTAAATGTTTTGGATTATGTGTGTATTGCTAGGTATTACTGCCCTGTTGGAGCTAGAAACACAAGCATTTCGCTGCACCTGCGATAACATCTACAAATCTGTGAATGTAACCAATAAACTTTGATTTGATGGTCTCTTTCAACACCCCACCCTTTCCCTGCAACTCATTCCCAGTTCTTTGCAAAAGAAAGGGCCTTTGTAATCAACTTAAAATAACAAATACTGTTCTCCGCCCATAGATATATCTTCAAATGAACAGTACATACAAACACAAAGAGGGGAAGACGTGGTTTAACAAGAGTATTCGTTTTAAAACTCTACTTCTAAATGATATGGTTCTTTATTTTCCACACTAAAGTTAAATGTTGACTGATCTAAGATCAGATAGTCTTTTCCTTCACCATCAGGGGGACTAGAAAATATCTGGCCTTGAATCAGTGGTTAGGGTCAACTCATACCTATTCCATTCATCCTTTTTCACAGGATCTAAGCAACTAATGGGGGCTTAAAACACAAGCAGGGTTATCCACTGAGCTAGTAAACCAGTAATCACTGACAAAGGTTGCCCCCTAGTGTAGACAGACAAAACCACTCTCATAATATGACATAACTGAGTGTACATCATACAGTATTATCTACAGAAGAGTATTAGGGCTAAGTGAAGAGAAAAAAATATATAAAAGCGACAAGTGGTGGTAATTGGAGTATAATTGTTTTGAATGATAGTACTTTCAAAAAGTGGCAATATTTTGAGAATGAAGTAAAAATTTAATTTTGTGAAAAAAGTGGCAATATTTCAAGAATAAACTCAATTTAAATTAGAGAATAAATCCACATTTTAGAATAAATTCTCAGTTATATTTCAAGATTAATGTAGGGGATTTGGATAATTGCATGTCTCACTGACTTCCTGTTTTTGTGGTGCCACCGTTAGATGGCGCCACCCAGTTAGATGACCTGGTGAAACTGTACTTTAGAATTTGGCTTTAGTAAGAAGGAAATCACTGCTCTTTTAACACCATATTATTATAAGTATTAGGACCTGGAAAAGGTTGTGCCACAGACAGTAGCTGTGTGGGTAAAATCACTGAGGAAGCCAAGAAAGTAAAAAAGCCATATAATGTTGGTGAAGTCCACAAAGCAAATATTGCATGTAACTGTAACTGACAATTAACCTGTAAGTCTATGTCATTGCTTTTTTGTTTGAATTTTTTACGTGTTCGCTATGCGGGGGAAATGATAAGACAAGCAGAACTACGTGGCTAAGAACTGTTGTAACGGGGATTATTATCATAGCAACACACCTTTGGAGTGAAGGAAAACCCGAGCTGCGTTAGCTACATTTTCATGTCTTCGGGTGTAGTTTGTAAAGGTTGAAGTATGTATGTTAGGATGGTAACGTTATAAAAATCAAGGGTGAAGCGTGAATTCATGCCAGGAATAATAAGTGTGAAGTTTTTATTTCCTCCCTTCTGTAATAAGCAGCCAATTAGGTATTTTTCCTTTATTCATGTGTTTAATCTTATACTGTTATAGCTCCGGCTAAACTGTTTATGTATGTAAGCACTTCAGAGTTATATCAAGCTAATAAGTCACTCGTAAGACAAGAAAGTTGTAAGAGTGTGCTTAACTTAACTTTTCATTTACTTTATAGTTCTCACTGAAGGTGAAAATTCTGACTAAAACTACAGAATCAAGCCGCCAGTTAAAATCAAGGAACAGTTGTGCTCGTGGTTACTGGAGGGAGCTACAGTGAGAACTCAATGCTCTTCACGAGCAAGAGAGAAAGAAGAATCTCATTCAAGCTGTAAAACGTCTACAAGATTCCCAAGTCCTGGTAGGCCCTGTCATCTGCCAGATAAGAGTTTTACACCTACCTGCAACCTAAGAAGAAAATCTCCACATAAGGAAGTGTCGTGAAGCAACATACGGTCAAGGCTAACAGGAAAGTCAGACATGCAAGTACAAGTCAACGTGTTTGAAGGTGGTCCTAGCCTTGTGAACTGCTAATAAGAGATTTTTAAGTTTACAATTCCTGAGGACTGGAGATAGTTGTGTATTTCATCAAGACGCTGGTATTATGCATTTGCTCTTTCTATCTTAATGTATCGCTGGTATGTGTATTACTGTAAAAATATTATTTGATACTTACAACAACCCAAAAAATGAATATATATAGTTACAAAACATTAAGGGTTAGCGTACACCTATTAATTATATTTTCACCTGTAAGTTAATAGTGAAATTGTTTGGTAAGGTATTTGTTCAAGCCTTTGTTAAAAGCATTATTCATGTTTATACCACGTACTAAGGTTTAAATTACAGTGAATTGGAGTATAAATTACCTAATCACTTATCCAAACCTTACCTAGAATGTCAGAAAGAGGTCGTTTCACTAAAGGTGATAGAGATGGGGTGGGTCAAGTTGAGCAGCCGCAGCAACACCTCGCGAACTTCAAGCCTTCATCATATCAAACAGAGCAGCAGGAAGAGACCCAGACTGGTGTGGAGTCACGGCTGCCAACGAATGATGATACAGAGGCTGCTGATGAGACATCACAACAAGAGCCACGAAAAGGTGAGAGGGTCCGCAGGTTAACTGAAAAGGGCAGAGAGCTGCGCGATGAAAGGTGGAGACAGTTTGAACATCGTCAGCTATGAGAAGTGGCAGGCTCTGGTAAAGGAGGCAAAACTGTCACTGACAGGCTGTTGGTCTGAAGACCTACTACAAGACCTCTTAAACAAGTTTAGCCATACAGATCTACAGATCTAAACCTTGCCTATGTAAATGTGCGTCAAATCGACATTCCCGACAATGATATACGCCACAGAGTTGAAACTTGTGAAGCAGTTACAAGGCCTATTACCAATACTGTAAGGTGTCATTTAAAAGGCAGGGAAAAAGGTCAAAGTAACCAGATAGAGCTGCACTGGAATGACAGCAATTCCTTGTGCATGTGCACGAACTCTCACATAAGTAAAGTCGCAACTATCAGCACTCAAGTGTTTCCTCCCAGTCTCAAAGCAACTCAAATGTCACCTCCAGACGCTCAGGCGTGTCATCTGTCAAGAGACGAGGCTGCGGCAGAAGTTGCTGCTAACCAAGCAGCTTTAGAAGTAATGGTTAAGCAAGAACGGAAACTAGAAGAGCTTCAAAGACTCGATGATGAAGATAAGAAGAGGACAGCGGAGCAAGAAGCTGAGGCTGTGAAACGCAGCTTAGAAGAAGCTAGGCTGCAAGTAAAGTTAGAGGTTGAAAATGCTGCCAGACGAAGGACACTAGAAGACAAGCTAGAGCACCTAGAAGTGCTCAAGAAACTAAACTAAAGGCGTGGATGCAAGTGTATGAGCAAGATGAAAACTCAGATATCGAGAAGAGAGAACTACTCTCTAACTGCAAATCTGTGAAAGAAGTCATGCACAGAAGTGGCTCATTTCACAGTCTCTCACCACAACATGTTGTGACAAGCACACAACAAAAAGATGGCACCAAGACCATGGTCAGGTTACTAGCAGAATCCATCAGTGAAAGTCGCCTCCCCATACCAGAGCCAGTAACATTCAATGGAGAACCACTCTCGTTCACTGACTGGAAGGTCTCTTTTCAGACTCTGATTGACAGGAAGAACATACCAGCAACTGAGAAGATATACTACTTAAGAAAATATGTCAGTGGGCCTGCCAAGAAAGGAACAGAGTCAGCCTACCATACTTCCAGATTGGCTAACTTCAAGATGGAATAGAAAGGTCATAGACATCTTAGAAAAAACTGAGATCTTTCCTTAGCTTCAGTCAGTTTGTGAAGTTTCTCACGGGAGAAGCCAAGATCGCTTGCAATCCTGTAACATCCCTTCATGCTTTGAAACCAAATGAAGATGGAAAACTTAAGACGCCAAGAAAGATACTGTTACTAGTTGTGTCTTCTGTGAGAAGTCAGGTCACAGTCTCCAAAAATGTTGGAAGTTCTTGGATAAGCCCACCGCAGAGCAAAATAAGTTTGTTCAAGAGAATAAATTGTGCTTTGGCTGTTTAAGGCCTGGGCATCGTTCAAAAGATTGTGATACAGGAACACCTGTGACACGTGTCAGAGGAGGCATCCATCCTGCCTGCACGAAGATCGTACTAAAGTAAGGTCAAGGGATAGGAAGACAGAGCCCCCACAAGATAAGGGGACAAGGGTGTCAAGTGAGGCCATATCTAGCAGAGTCGTAAGGGACATTAACAACACTCACACCTCCACAATCATTCCAGTATGGGTGTCAACCACAAGTGAGCCAGATCGTGAAGTTCTCATGTATGCACTTTTTGACACCCAGAGCGACACCGCTTTTATTCTTGAAGAGACAACAAAAGCTCTCAACACAAGGAAGGAGCCAGTACAACTGAAACTCTCTACAATGGCTTCAAGGAATACCATCGTTCCCTGTCAGAAGCTGTCTGGTTTGCAGGTTAGAGGGTTTTACTTGGAGAAGAAAATCCCTCTGCCAACGACCTACTCGAGAGAGTTTATTCCTGCAAACAGAGATCATATTCCTACTCCAGAGACTGCAAGGGTATGGTCTCATCTTGAATACATTGCAGAGGAGATTGCTCCTCAACAGAGCTGTGATGTTGGTCTCTTAATTGGCTACAACTGCTCCCAGGCTCTCCTTCTAAGAGAAATTGTGTCTGGTAAGGGAAATCAGCCTTTTGCTCAGAGAACAGACCTTGGCTGGAGCATAGTCGGCTATCGAAACCCAGGTATCGACTATGGCGATGCTATTGGAGTGAGTCATCGGGTTATCGTTAGGCAGGTGATGCCAAGTCTTCAATCTTCTTCCAACCTCACAAATCAAGTACACTATGTTTGTAGAACACACGTAAGAGAGGTAATCACAGCACTGGACATTATCAAGACGCTTGAATCCGACTTCAACGAGAGCGCTGCAGAAGAGGACCTCATATCTCAAGAGGATATCCGGTTCCTGACAAAAATGAAAGCGGGCATCAGACGCAAGGACAATGGACATTATGAGATGCCACTGCCGTTTAACTTCTTAGGGAGCGGCTGCATAGGTGATGGTTTTGCCACTCAGGGCCAGAAAATAGGATATGCACATAATTAGTACTACTGGATAGGAAACACTCTGAAGTTTCTAAGAGTGTTAAAATAATGTATGTGAGTATAACAGAATTGATATAGCAGGCGAAAACCAGAGGAAAATCCATCCGTATTTGCAGTTTTTTTTTGTAAATGAGCATCTTCTCCATTGTGCCTATTGCATGCAACTTTATGTAGGACTGAGACTGCAGTACTTATGGCTTCCACTAGATGTCAACAGTCTATATAAAAAGTCTGGGAATTCTAGGAGTGACCAGAACAGATAGGAACAGGAAATTGTCAGGCGACCACTTTTGTAAACAAGTTTTGACGCGGGCGAGATTGTGAACGCGCACCACTTTATTTTTCTTTCCTATCGTTCACGTTATCGTCCGGTTGAAATATTACAGCAAATATACCCAAGAGGATACCTAAGGATACATAAAAAATGATGTTTGATTTGTTTCTAGAAAGTGTATAGGTATAATTTGAACGTGTTCTCTTCACGGTTCAATGGGCGACTCAACGGTGGATTTTATGATCATAACGCGCCAACCAAACAGAGATTTATGGATATAATAAATGACTTTTTCTAACAAAAGAAGCATGGATTGTCTTCGATGGACACTTGGGAAGCCCTCAGCAGAAGTTCATCAAAGGTAAGCGATTTTATATTAGCGATTTTATGCGTTTTGTGAGACCCGTGCTGGGTTATGGATTTATGCTAATGCATAAATATTAGAGGTGCTACCCTCAAACAATCAAATGTTGTGCTTTCGCCGTAAAGCCTTTTTGAAATGTGACAACGCTGTGATATTGCCAAGAATGAGAGCTTTTGATGACTATGCAACACTTGTATATGTATGAATGTTTAATAATTCAACTTTTGGATTTTGAATTTGGCACCTCACATTTCACCGGCTAGCGCCCCACCACTCCGTAAGTAGTTAAGGAAGAATGACCCAACCTGCCGAACAATAAGACATTTGCAGTTCACTATCTCAAGTGCCTGGAAAGGAGGCTAAGGAGAGACAAGCAATACTACAAGGACTACACAGCATTCATGGAAGAGACCATAGCTTGTGGAGATGCTGAGAAGGTCTCAGAGGAGGAAATTAACAAGCATCCGCACCATGGGGTTAATCACCCACAAAAGCCTGGGAAGATATGAGTTGTCTTTGACTGCTCAGCAAAGTTTCGGGAGACGTCCTTGAATGACCATCTCCTTACCGGTCCAGAGTTGACAAGCACATTGCTGATTGTCCTTTGTCCTTTGCCATTTGCGTAAGGGTCCAGTCGCAATCATGTGTGACGTAGAGCGCATGTTCCACCAGTTTCATGTGAAAGCAGAAGACCAAGATTATCTGCAGTTTCTTTGATGGGAGAATGGAGATCTAGAGTCTCAAAACTCGGTGTATCGTATGAAGGTCCACTTGTTCGGCGCAGCTTCATCTCCTGGTTGCGTCAACTATGGTCTCAAACGTCTTGCTGCCGAAAAGCGAGGAAGCTTCAGCGAGAAGTCTATCCAGTTCATAGAAAGGAACTTTTATGTTGATGATGGGCTGACGAGCGTATCGTCTGAAGCTGAAGCGGCCCAGCTGGTGAAAGAAGCAAGGGAGCTTTGCAGCATCGGCAAACTTCGGTTGCACAAGTTTATCTCTAACAGCAAGGAAGTTATAGCCACAATTCCCAAGGAAGAACATGCCGAGGGTGCAAAGACCTGGATATGGCTCTGGGTGAACCACACATGGAGAGAGCGCTTGGTGTACTGTGGTGTGTCGAATCAGACGAGTTCCGGTTTAGAGTAGTTTCCAATGAGCCCCCACTCACAAGAAGAAGAGCGTTGTATACAGTAGCCTCTGTATATGATCCGCTTGGGTTTGTGGCACCCTTTGTCCTGGCAGGGAAGCAGAACTTGCAGCGGATGTGTCATAACAAGATTGACTGGGATGACCCCCTTCCAGATGACCTACGTTCCCAGTGGGAATTCTGGCTCCAAGGTCTACAAAACGTGTCTGAAGTAAGGATCCAACGAGGTTACTTGCCATCAAGTTTCAAGGAAATGCAAAGTTATGAGCTCCATCACTTCTCCGATGCTAGTACCTCAGGTTATGGAGAGTACTCATACCTCAGAATAATCAGCACAGCAGGAGAAGTTCATTGCTCCTTAGTTATGGGGAAGTCGAGAGTCGCCCCTTCCAAGGTTACGTCCATACCACGACTAGAACTTTCAGTAGCGGTGGTAGCTGTTCGAAAAAGTGACACGCTCAAAAAGGAGCTAGAGATACAAGGTCTACAGGAATACTTCTGGACAGACTCAACGATAGTTCTTGGCTACATCAACAATGAAGCCAGAATATTCCATATCTTTGTAGCTAACCGTATTCAACGCATTAAGCAAAGCACAGATCCCAAACAATGGAGATATGTGACCTCTGAAGAGAATCCTGCGGATCACGCTTCCAGAGGTCTCACATCAGAACAGCTCATGGCTTCCAACTGGTTCACAGGTCCAGACTTTCTTTGGCAGGAAGAGCTTCCCAAAGGACAAGTCAAGGTGGGAGAGATCTCAGACAATGACCCAGAGCTGCAGAAATCCCTGGTCCATGATACCCAGGCAAAGGAATAAAGATCTTTACTAGATCACCTTCACAAGTTCTCCGAATGGGCAAGAGTGGTGAAAGCTATTGCCAGGCTCAAACAACATTTGCCATGGGCTTAAATCTAAGGTCCAGTGAAGCTACAAGCATATAAGAAAGGAGAGAGGCAGAGCTCACCATTATAAAGATGGTTCAAGAAGCAGCCTTCTCCCATGAGATACACAACCTTAGGCACCAGAAAGACATCAAGACCAAAGATAAAGCAAGCAAGTTGCATAAATCATCCATTTCTGGATGAGCAAGGTATCCTCAGGGTGGGAGGTTGCTTGGCTCATGCAACTCTTCATTCCCATGTGAAGCATCCTGCAATCCTGCCAAGAGATAGCTACTTGTCAGTGCTGCTCATCAAACACTATCATGAAAGAGTACGACACCAAGGACGTGGAATGATGATCAATGAGCTGCGATCCAACGGTATATGATCCTTCACATACTGTGGGATGGACTGCTTTGGACCTTTCTACGCCAAGGACGGAAGAAGTGAGTTAAAGCGTTATGGGCTCCTATTCACTTGCATGGGCTCTCGAGCAGTTCACATTGAAATTCTTGATGACTTAACCACCGATGCCTTTATCAATGCCCTGCGTTCATTCATTGCCATACGTGGTAATGTTCGACAAATCAGATGTGATCAAGGAAGCAACTTCATTGGCGCAAGATGCGAGTTTGTGGACGCCCTGAAACAAATGGATTAAGAACGACTGAAGGAACTTGGATGCGAGTTTATCATCAACACCCCATCTTCAAGTCACATGGGTGGTGTTTGGGAAAGGCAAATCCGCACGAGACGGAAGACTCGACAGCTCTTCTCTGCGTACTTTTCTCTATGAAGTCATGGCGATTATAAATAGTAGGACCCTAACTACTGAATATCTGAATGATCCATTAGGTCCAGAACCTCTCACACCAAGTCACATCTTGACAATGAAGTCCACAATTATCTTACCACCACATGGACAGTTCATCAAGGAAAATCTTTATCTCCACAAGAGATGGTGCACAAAGATGAGTACAATTCTTAGCCAATGAATTCTGGACAAGGTGGAAGAAAGAGTACCTCCTAAACCTCCAACACAGACAGAAATGGAATAAAGACAGAAGAAACACAAGGATTAATGACATTGTCATCTTGCAAGATAATACTGCACCACGCAACCAGTGGAAATTGGCTAAGGTTACAGAAGTGTACCCGGGACAGGATGGCCGGGTGAGAAGATTCAAGTTACTGATCAGCGACTCAACCCTGGATGAGAGAGGTAAACGCATCACCAAACCCACCTATCTGGAGATGCCCATCCATAAGTCAGTCATGCTCCTGGAAGCCGATCAAGAAACCTGCAGACCCCTTTCACAGAAATCACCGGTGAAAAACCATATAATGTTGGTGAAGTCCACAAAGCAAATATTGCATGTAACTGTAACTGACAATTAACCTGTAAGTCTATGTCGTTGTTTTTTTGTTTGAATTGTTTACGTGTTCGCTATGCAGGGGAAATGATAAGACAAGCAGAACTACGTGGCTAAGAACTGTTGTAACGGGGATTATTATTGTAGCAACACACATTCGGAGTGAAGGCAATCCTGCGCTGCGTTAGCTAAGTTTTCATGTCTTCGGGTGTAGTTTGTAAAGGTTGAAGTGTGTATGTTAGGATGGTAACATTATAAAAATTAAGGATAAAGCGTGAATTCATGCCAGGAATAATAAGTGTGAAGTTTTTATTTCCTCCCTTCTGTAATAAGCAGCCAATTAGGTATTTTTCCTTTATTCATGTGTTTAATCTTATACTGTTATAGCTCCGGCTAAACTGTTTATGTATGTAAGCACTTCAGAGTTATATCAAGCTAATAAGTCACTCGTAAGTAAGACAAGAAAGTTGTAAGAATGTGCTTTATCTTGGCCAGGTCGCAGTTGTAAATGAGAACTTGTTCTCAACTAGCCTGCCTAGTTAAATAAAGGTTAAATAAAAAAAGGTGATAATTCTGACTAAAACTACAGAATTAATCCGCCAGTTAAAATCAAGGAACAGTTGTGCTCGTGGTTACTGGAGGGAGCTACAGTAACAAACAGTTATATCACCTGCAGCATGGTCAAGCAAGTTAATGTTTGACAGTTTACTAAACAACTACTGATTTATAACCACAGAGTTACCGCAAGTCAGTACAAAGACCACAGGAGTATTGCCTCTGCTATTCCAGCAACATTTCAACTTAAATATTTAAACATCATCAAATCAACAAGGCTATATATGCTTTGTTTAATACGGTTTTCTGCACCAGGACAACCCACAGTTGAGCTCAGCTCAAAGCTGATTGGCTAATTCTTTTATAATTTGTTTTATCAAGGGAGGCCAAATTCTTGCTGGCATCAATCTGTCAAATGCTACGGCGGCAACATGTTATAGTCTTTTGGACCAAACAGCATCAGATACATGAGCTACACATACTGAGATAGAGGGGCACTGTTTCCATCTCTCGGATGACTTCTCCAGTGAGATTCAGCCACTTGCAAATTGACAGAGAATTGTGAAAACACAGAGAGAACGAAAGATACATTATTTTATCATTTTTATTTGTCAAATATTTGGGGTAGCCTGGCTTCCCTTGTCATCCATGAATACACGCCACTGGCCACAGATTGTTTTCAGAAGCAGGAACAATGGTTACATAGAGACGGGGGGTTGTAGGCTACATGACTATAGGTTAGTAGGCTAGGGCTGTGTTTCAAACTCACACCCTCGTCCACTTACCCTCGCCTTATGCCCTTGGGGGAATCCCCGCGGCCATAGCAAGGGAAGTTTGCAACGTAAGCCCCTCAGCCATCGTTTTTAATGGAGTTTGCGAGTGTATAATTATGTTCACTTCGGGGCCTGAATCGCGTCAATATGGAGTCAACATACAAGTGTAAGTAAAAACTAATGGAAATAAGTTAGAAATTGTGCTACTAATGCACACACACGTCTCGTAAAAGTAATTACGTTTTTGTTTGGTTAGTCGATATAATCGAGAAACAGAAATCACGCGATATGAATCAGACAGTGGGGTGCCGCCTAACCCACTAGTTGGTCAGAAGGTTCAAATCAACGTTTCATATTGTAATTTCCGAGTAGGCGGTAATTATCATTTTTATTGTGCTGTAACTGAAACTAGAAGAACTAGTGGGTCAAGCTGTGCCCCACTGTCTTGATTCATATCGCTTGATTTCTGATGATAGTTGTCGTTTATATTGACTGATTGCAATTGTATCGAGTGATAAAGCACCCACAAGCTACCAGTGGCTGAAAACACAATCGTCGCGGGACTAACGAGTGACAAATTTCCGCGAAGGGTGGTCCATTTAAAATTCATTCCTTCCTCCCTTGCTGCTTACCCTGCAAGTGTACATTTGTCAGACGTCATGATACGTCATCCTAAGTGTCCACTTCATTTGAGGGCTGAGGGGAGAGGGTGTGTCTGTTAAGTGTTTGGAATGCAGCCTAGGTGAGCACACACAAATAACAAATTATCTTGGGATCCTGGAGACCGGGGGCTAAGTCTCACATCAAGCTGCTCTCCAAATTCGCTGCAAAACCGCTATTTTAAATCAAATCAAATCAAGTTTTATTTGTCACATACACATGGTTAGCAGATGTTAATGCGAGTGTAGCGAAATGCTTCTGCTTCTAGTTCCGACCATGCAGTAGTATCTAACAAGTAATCTAACAATTTCACAACAACTACCTCATACACACAAGTGCAAAGGATTGAAAATGAGTATGTACATATAAATATATGGATGAGCAATGGCTGACCGGCATAGGCAAGATGCAGTAGATGGTATATAGTACAGTATATACATGTGAGATGAGTAGTGTAGGATATGTAAACATTATATAAATGGCATCGTTTAAAGTGGCTAGTGATACATTTATTACACCCACTTTTTAATTATTAAAGTGGCTAGAGATTTGAGTCGATGGCTGAACGGCATAGGCAAGATTCAGTAGATGGTATAGAGTACAGTGTAAACATTTGATATGAGTAATGTCGGATATGCAAACATTATATACAAAATTGTTTAAAGTGGCTAGTGATACATTTGTTACATCCAATTTTCTATTATTTAAAGTGGCTAGAGATTTAAGTCAGTATGTTGGCAGCAGCCACTCAATGTTAGTGCTGGCTGTTTAACATGGCCTTGAGATAGAAGCTGTTTTTCAGTCTCTCGGTCCCAGCTTTGATGCACCTGTACTGACCTCGCCTTCTGGATGATAGCGGGGTGAACAGGCAGTGGCTCGGGTGGTTGTTGTCCTTTATTATCTTTTTGGCCTTCCTGTGACATTGGGTGGTGTAGATGTCCTGGAGGGCAGGTAGTTTACCCCCGGTGATGCGTTGTGCAGTCCTCACTACCCTCTGGAGAGCCTTACGGTTGTGGGCGGAGCAGTTGCCGTACCAGGCGGTGATACAGCCCGACAGGATGCTCTCGATTGTGCATCTGTAGAAGTTTGTGAGTGTTGCGCCTTCTTCACCACACTGTCTGTGTGGGTGTACCATTTCAGTTTGTACGTGATGTGTACGCCAAGGAACTTAAAACTTTCCACCTTCTCCACTACTGTCCCGTCGATGTGGATAGGGGGGTGCTCCCTCTGCTGTTTCCTGAAGTCCACGATCATCTCCTTAGTTTTGTTGACGTTGAGTGAGAGGTTATTTTCCTGACACCACACTCCGAGGGCCCTCACCTCCTCCCTGTAGGCCGTCTCGTCGTTGTTAGTAATCAAGCCTACCACTGTAGTGTCGTCAGCAAACTTGATGATTGAGTTGGAGGCGTGCTTGGCCACGCAGTCATGGGTGAACAGAGAGTACAGGAGAGGGCTGAGAACGCACCCTTGTGGGGCCCCAGTGTTGAGGATCAGCGGGGTGGAGATGTTGTTTCCTACCCTCACCACCTGGGGCCGTCCCGTCTGGAAGTCCAGGACCCAGTTGCACAGGGCTGGGTCGAGACCTAGGGTCTCGAGCTTAATGACGAGTTTGGAGGGTACTATGGTGTTAAATGCTGAGCTGTAGTCGATGAACAGCATTCTTACAAAGGTATTCCTCTTGTCCAGATGGGTTAGGGCAGTGTGCAGTGTGATTGCGATTGCGTCGTCTGTGGACCTATTGGGACGGTAAGCAAATTGGAATGGGTCTAGGGTGTCTGGTAGGATGGAGGTGATATGATAGGAAACCATACACAGTCTGTGAAGGAAGAAACCAAAAAAGTGGTAAGCAGGTTAGGTCCCAAAAACTGATTTTCACTAAGTCAAATTAATGTATTGTGTTAGTGGTTTCATGATGATTGTATCTCAACCAAAGTATACTGAACAAAAATATAAACGCAACATCCAACAATTTCAAAGATGTTACTGAGTTACAGTTCGTATAAGGAAATTAGTCAATTGAAATCAATTCATTAGGCCCAAATCTATGGATTTCACATGACTGGGCAGGGGTTCAGCCATGGGTGGGCCTGGGAGGACATAGGGCCACCCACTTAGAAGCCAGGCCCACCCACTGGGGAGCCAGGCCCAGCCAATCAGAATTAGTTTTTCCCCACAAAAGGGCTTTATAACACCACCCCCACCCCCCTCAGATGATCCCACAGGTGAAGATGCCGGATGTGGAGGTACTGGGCTGGCTTGGTCAAAATCAAATTTTATTTGTCACATACACATGGTTAGCAGATGTTAATGCGAGTGTAGCGAAATGCTTGTGCTTCTAGTTCCGACCATGCAGTAGTATCTAACAAGTAATCTAACAAATTCACAACTACCTTATACACACAAGAGTAAAGGAATGAATACGAGTATGTACATATATATATATATATATATATATATATATATATATACACTGCTCAAAAAAATAAAGGGAACACTTAAACAACACAATGTAACTCCAAGTCAATCACACTTCTGTGAAATCAAACTGTCCACTTAGGAAGCAACACTGATTGACAATAAATTTCACATGATGTTGTGCAAATGGAATAGACAACAGGTGTAAATTATAGGCAATTAACAAGACACCCCCAATAAAGGAGTGGTTCTGCAGGTGGTGACCACAGACCACTTCTCAGTTCCTATGCTTCCTGGCTGATGTTTTGGTCACTTTTGAATGCTGGCGGTGCTTTCACTCTAGTGGTAGCATGAGACGGAGTCTACAACCCACACAAGTGGCTCAGGTAGTGCAGCTCATCCAGGATGGCACATCAATGCGAGCTGTGGCAAGAAGGTTTGCTGTGTCTGTCAGCGTAGTGTCCAGAGCATGGAGGCGCTACCAGGAGACAGGCCAGTACATCAGGAGACGTGGAGGAGGCCGTAGGAGGGCAACAACCCAGCAGCAGGACCGCTACCTTCGCCTTTGTGCAAGGAGGAGCAGGAGGAGCACTGCCAGAGCCCTGCAAAATGACCTCCAGCAGGCCACAAATGTGCATGTGTCTGCTCAAACGGTCAGAAACAGACTCCATGAGGGTGGTATGAGGGCCCGACGTCCACAGGTGGGGGTTGTGCTTACAGGCCAACACCGTGCAGGACGTTTGGCATTTGCCAGAGAACACCAAGATTGGCAAATTCGCCATTGGCGCCCTGTGCTCTTCACAGATGAAAGCAGGTTCACACTGAGCACATGTGACAGACGTGAGAGTCTGGAGACGCCGTGGAGAACGTTCTGCTGCTTGCAACATCCTCCAGCATGACCGGTTTGGCGGTGGGTCAGTCATGGTGTGGGGTGGCATTTCTTTGGGGGGCCGCACAGCCCTCCATGTGCTCGCCAGAGGTAGCCTGACTGCCATTAGGTACCGAGATGAGATCCTCAGACCCCTTGTGAGACCATATGCTGGTGCGGTTGGCCCTGGGTTCCTCCTAATGCAAGACAATGCTAGACCTCATGTGGCTGGAGTGTGTCAGCAGTTCCAGCAAGAGGAAGGCATTGATGCTATGGACTGGCCCGCCCGTTCCCCAGACCTGAATCCAATTGAGCACATCTGGGACATCATGTCTCGCTCCATCCACCAACGCCACGTTGCACCACAGACTGTCCAGGAGTTGGCGGATGCTTTAATCCAGGTCTGGGAGGAGATCCCTCAGGAGACCCTCCGCCACCTCATCAGGAGCATGCCCAGGCGTTGTAGGGAGGTCATACAGGCACGTGGAGGCCACACACACTACTGAGCCTCATTTTGACTTGTTTTAAGGACATTACATCAAAGTTGGATCAGCCTGTAGTGTGGTTTTCCACTTTAATTTTGAGTGTGACTCCAAATCCAGACCTCCATGGGTTGATACATTTGATTTCCATTGATAATTTTTGTGTAATTTTGTTGTCAGCACATTCAACTATGTAAAGAAAAAAGTATTGAATAAGATTATTTCATTCATTCAGATCTAGGATGTGTTATTTTAGTGTTCCCTTTATTTTTTTGAGCAGTGTATATATATGAGATGAGTAATGTAGGATATGTAAACATTATATAAATGGCATTGTTTAAAGTGGCTAGAATACATTACATACATTATTTCATCCAATTATAATTATTAAAGTGGCTAGAGATTTGGGTCGATGGCCGAACGGCATAGGCAAGATACAGTAGATGGTTTAGAGTACAGTGTATACATTTGATATGAGTATGTCGGATACGTAAACATTATATACAAAATTGTTTAAAGTGGCTAGTGATACATTGTTACATCCAATTCCTATGTTTAAAGTGGTTACACGTGGTCTGCGGTTGTTAGGCCAGTTGGATGCACTGCCGAATTCTCTAAAACAATGTTGGAGGCAGTTTATGGTAGAGAAATTAACATTCTCTGGAAACAGCTCTGGTGGACATTCCTGCGGTCAGCATGCCAACGGCACACTCCCTCAAAACTTGAGACATTTGTGGCATTGTGTTGTGTGACAAAACTGCACATTTATTGTCCCCAGCTCAAGGTGCACCTGTGCCACTTTAACTCTACCTACATGTACATATTACCTCAACTACCCCGACTAACCTGTGCCCCAGCACATTGACTCTGTACCGGAACCCCCTGTATATACCCTCGCTACTGTTATTTTACTGCTGCTCTTTAATTATTTGTTATTTTAATGTTTTACTTATCAACTTTTTACTTAACACTTATTTTTCTTAACTGCATGGTTGGTTAAGGGCTTGTAAGTAAACATTTCACTGTAACTTCTACACCTGTTGTTTTCAGCGGATTTGACAAATAAGATTTGATTTGATTTAATTATCATGCTTTTTAATCAACTTCTTGATATGCCACAAGTGTCAGGTGGATGGATTATACTGGCAAAGGAGAAATGCTCACTAATAGCGATGGAAAGAAATTTGTGCACAACATTTGAGAGAAATAAGCTTTTTGTGTGTGTGGAACATTTCTGGGATTTTTTTATTTCAGCTCATGAAACATGGGAACTACACTTTACATGTTGCGTTTATATTTTTGTTCAGTATAGATCATTATAAGATTTGCTATACACACCAGTTGGGGTCTCTATAAGCTTCAATATGAGGTCCTAAATCTAGCATTGTAACGTCCAGGCCTGAGTGTTCAGGCTGGAGTGTTTAGTTTTGTTTTGGTGTAGGGTTTCTTTTGTTCTATGGTGTGTATTTCTATGTTGGGGTAATGGTTCCCAATTAGAGGCAGCTGAGTCTCGTTACCTCTAATTGGGAACCATATATATGTTTGGGGTTTTGCACTTAGGTTGGTGGGTTATTGATTATACTGATGATTGGTCATGCCATTGTGTTTAGGCTCATGCCATTGTGTTTAGGCTCATGCCATTGTGTTTAGGCTCATGCCATTGTGTTTAGGCTCATGCTATTGTGTTTAGGCTCATGCCATTGTGTTTAGGCTCATGCCATTGTGTTTAGGCTCATGCCATTGTGTTTAGGCTCATGCCATTGTGTTTAGGCTCATGCCATTGTGTTTAGGCTCATGCCATTGTGTTTAGGCTCATGCCATCGTGTTTATGTTTATGTCCCAGTGTCTAGTATAGGATTTAGCGTTTGTTTCGGTCATGCCATAGGGTTTAGGTTTATGCTACAGTTTTCGTTCATAGCTTAGCTTTAGTTCGTTTCCACGTCATTGTTTTGTTCACTCAAGTCACGTTCGCTAAATAAATATGTATTCTGGATACTTCGCTGCGCATTGGTCTGTCCCAAGAGATAATCATGACAGAATAACCCAACACGAAAAAACCAAGCCTGGACATGGAGAGAGACGGCGGAGCATCGTCGTCCCAGGAGGAGGATGAAATCAGCGAAAGCTGAGCGGGGGAGTTACGAGGAGCTATATGGGGCATGGAGCCCGGAGAGGGAGAAATATGTTGGGCCTCGCCTGGCTAGAAGGGCCGAAAGGCTTCCCCAAAAAACTTTTGGGGGGGTACACGAGGAGGTTGGCCGGTTCAGGGTGGACTCCTGAGCCAACTCCTCGTGCTCCTTGGAGGGAGCATTGGAGGGAGCGTCGCACTGAAAGGACGCCGTGCTATGCAGTTTGGCGCACGGTGTCTCCTGTGCGGATTCAGAGGCCTGTGCGCAAAATTCCAGCTCCACTCATCTGTTGGGCTAGATTGAGTGTGCAGCCTGGAAGAGTGGTACCAGCTCTACGCATCAAGTCTCCAGTGCGCCTCCCAGGACCAAGATATCCGGCACCGGTTCTGCGTGTCGTGTCTCCGGTGCGTGTCCACAGCCCGGTGCGAGAGATCCCAGCGCCACTCATCTGTCAGGCCAAGGTCAGTGTGCTACCTGGAAGAGTGGTGCCAGCTCTGCGCCAGGTCTCCAGTGCGCCTTTGGGACCAAGATATCCTACGGTCCTGCGGGCAGAATCTCCGGTGCGAATCCACAGCCCAGTTCGAGAGATTCCAGCTCCACTCACCCGTGAGGCCAGGGTTAGTGAGCTACCTGGAAGAATTGTCCCTGTTCCACGCTCCAAGATCCATGTACGTGTTGTGGATTCAACACGTTCTGTCCCTGTTCCACGCTCCAGGATCCCTGTCCGTGTTGTGGATTCAACACGTCCTGTCCCTGTTCCACGCTCCAAGATCCCTGTCCGTGTTGTGGATTCAACACGTCCTGTGCCTGTTCCACGTTCCAAGATCCCAGTACGTGTTGTGGATTCAACACGTCCTGTACCTGTTCCACGCTCCAAGATCCCTGTCGGTGTTGTGGATTCAACACGTCCTGTGCCTGTTCCACGTTCCAAGATCCCAGTACGTGTTGTGGATTCAACACGTCCTGTACCTGTTCCACGCATCAGGCCCCCTGTGCGCCTTCAGAGCCCGGCACGTCCTGTCCCTGCTCCACGCATCAGGCCCCCTGTGCGCCTTCAGAGCCTGGCACGTCCTGTCCCTGCTCCACGCATCAGGCCCCCTGTGCGCCTTCAGAGCCCGGAACGTCCTGTCCCTGCTCCACGCATCAGGCCCCCGGTGCGCCTTCAGAGCCCTGCACGTCCTGTCCCTGCTCCACGCATCAGGCCCCCTGTGCGCCTTCAGAGCCCGGCACGTCCCTGCTCCACGCATCAGGCCCCTGTGCGCCTTCAGAGCCCGGTACGTCCTGTCCCTGCTCCACGCATCAGGCCCTCTGTGCGCCTTCAGAGCCCGGCACATCCTGTCCCTGCTCCACGCATCAGGCCCCCTGTGCGCCCTCAGAGCCTGGCTCGACCTGTCCCTGCTCCACGCATCAGGCCCCCTGTGCGCCCTCAGAGCCCGGTACGACCGGTTGCTGCTCCCCGCACCAGAGTCCCAGTTTGCATCATGAGTCCAGTACGGCCGATTCCTGCTCCACACACCAGAGTTCCAGTGAGCATCATGAGTCCAGTACGGCCAATTCCTGCTCCCTGCACCAGAGTCCCAGTGCGTGTCGACAGTCCGGAGCCCCCAGAGAAGATTCCCAGTCCGGCGCCCCCAGAGAAGGTTCCCAGTCCAGGCGCCCCCAGAGAAGGTTCCCAGTCCAGGCGCCCCCAGAGAAGGTTCCCAGTCCAGGCGCCCCCAGAGAAGGTTCCCAGTCCGGAGCCCCCAGAGAAGGTTCCCAGTCCGGAGCCCCCAGAGAAGGTTCCCAGTCCGGAGCCTCCAGAGAAGGTCCCCAGTCCAATTTTTAAAAAAGGGTTTTGATTGTGTTGAATTGTGTTTGTAAAATAAAGATATACATGGTTTTAAAAAGGTAGTGGCTTAACTTGCCCTCTCTCACAGCTCTACTATATTTCACTTGACAGAGTGATGCTGAATGAAAATATGGCTCAACTTACCCCACTCTACCCTACCCCCATGTCTGAATCAGTACCTGATCAGCAGAACGAAAAGAAACCAGAAATGTTTTGTTCCTCCAGGAGTGTAATTGAACAGTCCTGATCTACAACAAGGATGATGGTTACAGTCAAGCCTCAAAAGGGCAGCATTTCACTACAAAAGGACAACTATCAGCAAGGACATACAAGAGCAAAACTGTAATGCTGCCTGAAATTAAAAAAAAAACACAGAGACAAAGTGGCAAGGAAACACACCCTAGATGGGAAATAACCTTGAGAGGAACCAGACTCTAGAGGGGTAGCCCATCTTCCATCTGGATTGGCCAGGTAAGGAAGATGTTCGGTCCATTTACATCTGGGCCAAACATGTCAGTTGGCCATGTAGAGAAAGATTTAATTGATCATTTCAAATGCATGTTTCTGTTTTGATTGATGAAGACATACTGTTTATAAATGTGAATGTGATACCCCACAGGCTCTAAGCCAATAGTAAACAAGTTGAGCCACTGAATAAAAGGCATACAAGAAAAGACGCGGCAATACTATGCTACTCCACCTATACATTACATCCCAATACAGAAGTGTGTTTCAGGAAAAGAAGCGGAGAAAGACTTCAAATAGACTACATCGGCTCCACTTAATGCAGTAGAGCTTTGAAGCAAAACACTAAAGACTGAAGACAGACAAAGAAAGAAGAGAGAGTGCAGACAGGCAGCTCAATACATCTAGGGGCTATTATTGTGTCTAAAAAGCTTGGCTGCCTGCAAACTGCAGCCTGGCGTTTTGCTCTATGATTCCTCTGCTGTCATGCCAATTTAGTGGGTTCTTTCCCTGTTTCACAGAGGACTGACTTTAAGTGACTTTGCTGTGGGCAGGTGTTTTGCACTAACAGGTACACCGTGAGCTGTTCATGGTGACCTGACAGGGCAACTAAATCCCATTCCCAGAGTTCCCAGGACCAGGCTGTCATTAAAGCATTTAGCCCAGAGAAAAGGTTGGGTGGGTCTCTAAGGGAAGGGAGGGAGTCGTTGCATTGGTGTTGATGCTACTACAGCCTTGATTGGATAGGAGAAATTAGATGGACCACCCAAGAGAGGAAAAAATAGAGAAAGTACTTTAGAGGAAATTAAACCATATTATGAGTATGACAAGTAACATGAACACAATACTGATACATTAAAGCTCGGATAGTATTTGAAATTGTATGGGAATCGCTCATAGAAAAATCTATCGCACATGTGTGGCATATCTTTGAGGAATAGTGATAGTAATGTAAATAGTAATGTATATAGTAAATAGTAATGTTGCGGATGGTGATCTTAGTCTTCTTTTCCCATCCACCACCAGGGGGCAATGATGTTTATGAAATAAAATGTAGATACTCCGCATTAGCACGACACTCCAGATGACTTTCTCCATCATTCCTGAAATGCCTGTGATGATTTCGCACGCGCCACACTCCCAACAAATGGACGTCAACAAATGACGAAAATATATAGGGAAGGGAATGTTTTGACCTAATATGTTGCAGTTGTCCTCAGCAGCAGTTGAGTAAAATGTTTCATGCTGCACTCCCACACATTGTAAAGGCAGGAGCCAGACTGGCAAAGCCATAACTTAATTATTTAAAAAAAAAAACGGTTAATTTAAAGGCAGAAGGGAGACATAGATCATGTATGCATATCCCTGATTAAGTCACTGTGTGTGGTGAATGGCCTTGACTTGACTCATTCTACCTCTGTCATTTCAGAATGTTCACAGTACCTCTGACTACAATGAATATGACATGCCACAGTAGACTAAAGGAAAATCCTCAACCTTGCCCTCAGTTTGAGGCAACGTGCCACCTTTCTGTGCCACTGGGCAGTTTGACTTTGGTAGCGGGGGGGTATCTAATGGAGATTAGCTCACTCTTCTGTCAAAACCACTCTCATTCACCACCTGCAACTGCAGGGCTCTCCAGAGGGTGGTGCGGTCTGCCCAACGCGTCACCGGGGGGCAAACTACCTGCCCTCCAGGACACCCACAGTACCCGATGTCAAGGCCAAAAATATCATCAAGGACAACAACCACCCGAGTCACTGCCTGTTCACCCCGCTATTATCCAGAAGGTGAGGTCAGTACAGGTGCATCAAAGCTGGGACCGAGAGACTGAAAAAGAGCTTCTATCTCAAGGCCATCAGACTGTTAAATAGCCATCACTAGCACATTAGAGGCTGCTGCCCTAAATACAGTTGAAGTCGGAAGTTTACATACACTTATGTTGGCGTAATTAACACTAGTTTTTCAACCACTCCACAAATTTCTTGTTAACAAACTATAGTTTTGGCAAGTCGGTTAGGACATCTACTTTGTGCATGACACAAGTAATTCTTCCAACAATTGTTTACAGACAGATTGTTTCACTTATAATTCACTGCATCACAATTCCAGTGGGTCAGAAGTTTACATACACTAAGTTGACTGCCTTTAAACAGATTGGAAAATTCCAGAAAATGATGTCATGGCTTTAGAAGCTTCTGATATGTAAATTAGCCTCATTTGAGTCAATTGGAGGTGTAGCTGTGGATGTATTTCAAGGCCTACCTTCAAACTCAGTGCCTCTTTGCTTGACATCATGGGAAAATCCAAAGAAATCAGCCAAGACCTCAGAAAAAATATTGTAGACCTCCACAAGTCTGGTTCGTCCTTGGGAGCAATTTCCAAACACCTGAAGCTACCACGTTCATCTGTACAAATAATAGTATGCAAGTATAAACACCATAGGACCACGCAGCTGCTTCATACCGCTCAGGAAGGAGACGCGTTCTGTCTCCTAGAGGTGAACGTACTTTTGTGCGAAAAGTGCAAATCAATCCTAGAACAACAGCAAAGGACCTTGTGAAGATGCTGGAGGAAACAGGCACAAAAGTATCTATATCCACTGTAGAAAAGGCCCATGGAGTTGGTGGAAGAATCCTTTAATTCATGGCCACTTGCTCAGCTGCGCCAGGGGCGCTTTAATTAGGTCAGGTGGAAATGTTAGACAGCTCCCCTCATTAAAAGGAGGAAATCGCCCGATCTCGCTGCTTTCTCTTCCATAACTCTATCTGATCCAGAAGTTCTGTGCGTCTATGAGTCCACCACAGACTACCCAGTAAATATACCACGTTATGGTTAAAGGAATTCTTGCCTCAGTCTCATCCATTCCTCTGTCACCTGACCCGTGACCACCTGTTCACCTTTACTGTCAGTCATTCTACCTGTCCAGCTACCTACACAGATTCCAGTAATCTTTCAATGGTCCTTCGAGCCGGAAGATGACTGAACCAAAGACTGGTGTAAAGGAAATGGAGGAGAAAGAAGAATTGTCTCCACTGGAAGGAAAGAGAGTGGAGGAAAGAGCAGCTGAGGGAAAGGTCTCGGGGCTAATAAAAGATCCAGGAGCTAAGCCTAAAGCAACAAAGAAGGCTTCATCCTCAACCACCAACAGCACCAGGAGAACCAGGCAAGCACCTGGTTATCTTCAGGATTATGTGGTCGAGTTTCCCACACCAAAAGGCAAGCCCACCAGAGCTCGAAGTGGGGATGGAGTAACTGTACATATCAGCCATCAACCCTCCACTCCGAGCCAAGGACCGGAAACTGCTTTGGGACGGGAAAGTGGTCTACAGGAAGAACCCATGGAAGAGGGAACTCCCACCGCACAGGTTGACCAGCTTCCTGAGGCAGGCTCCACTCACCCCTTAACTAAAGGGACATTGTCGAGGCACTCTAGACGGAGTGAGAGTTCGACCAGTGGATACCCCTTTGGAAGCGGCCATGGCAGCCGCCATTCACTAGCCCTCAGCGATTCACAGACCGCTGTCCTACGAGAGCGGATGAAACTACTAGCGTTGGAGGAAATTGAGCGTCAGATTGAAGAGGAAAGACAGGCCGACGAACGATGTCACCTATTGGATGTGCAGGCCCGTAGAGTTCTACAGGAGCGGGAATTCATTGCCAAGGACCTGGCACAGCAGCGACGGTACCGTCAAGCACGAAGGGAATTGGAGGAGGCACGGATGGTCTCATCCTTCCTGGAGAGGAACGAACAGGGAGTTGACCTGACCACCCCTCCACATGGACCTGACCCGTCTGCCTTTCTTGCCCAGTCTGCTCCTCTGGTACAGCATGGCACACAGTTGCCGGAGGCTCCGAGGTCAACAGCCAACACCGAGCACGGGGGGACAGGCCACTTCGCCAACACCCTCTATGCCAGTGACACAAGTTAGCATTCCTCCTTCATCCAGACAAAGCACCATTCCTTCACCTTTCTGCCAATTACCAGCCATGGCAAATCGTTCCTCTCGTCCAGGGCCTGGGCCAGGCCAGTCATCAACCATCAGGTGGGAGGACTCTCACCCAATTCAGGCTGCCACCAATGGAGGGTCTGGGACAGTAGGGGACAGGCCCAATGAGGCCACAATAAGCTCATCAGCAGTCCCGGGTTTATCCTTCACGCAACCAGAAGAGGGAGCCAACATTATGCAACTGCTAGTAGCCTCAGCCTATGGAATTCCCAGACCCAAACTGCCATACTTTGAGAGCGGAAAGGAGAGTGATTTTGTCCTTTTGGAAATGGCATTGGAGAGCTTACTGGGTATTCACAGTCATCTGTCGGAACGCTACAAATACCAAGTACTGATGGATCACTTGCGGTTTCCCAGTGCATATAAGTTGGCCAAATCCTTCATGCACTCTGCAACACCATACACTGCAGCTCTCCAGGCCCTGAAGGCCAGATATGGGGAGCCACGCCAGCTAGTCCAGAATGAACTAAACAGCATCCTGAGCACATCTCCAATCAAAATGGGAGACCATGCTGCCTTCCAAGAGTTCTCCTCGCTGTCCAATCCCTGACCTCGATGCTTCAATCCGTTGAAGGAGAAGACGGGAACGAGCTGAAATGTGGCTCCCACGTGGACAGGCTCCTTAGCAAGCTTCCAGCCTACCTCAGAGACAGTTTCATTGAACATTGTTTGAACAAGGGCATCCTGAAAGAGGGCTCGAGAAGCACCTATGCCCTCAGAGACCTGGCCGCATGGTTGCAGGTGAAGGCGAGGCGAAGAGCATTGCTCACCAGGCCACAATCTCAGCGATAGCTTCCGGGGGAAGTAAGGAGTTGGAACGCCAGGAGGGACAGAAAAGGCCAAATCCCACTACAATGTACTTCAATAGTGAAGCTGGGGAGGAACCCTGGAAGAAGACCTCTCTCAAGAGCAAGACCATCAAATTCCAGCCGTACTGCCCCTATTGCAATAGTAAGGGCCACTTTCTTGGCACATGCCCCAGGGTAAAAACGCTCACTCAACCTCAATTGGAGGCCTGGATAACTTCAGGCGAGCGATGCTACAGATGTGCCCGTAGCCATAAGCCGGAGACATGCACATTGAGGAAACCCTGCAATCGCTGTAAGGAAATCCATCTCACAGTGTTGCATGATGTAATTCCCCAAGCACAGAAAGAGCAGAGAATGCTCATGGTAGGAGCTGCAAAGGAGCTCTACCTCGACCAGCAGAACCGGTCTCCAAGGGTCATGTTGAAGGTGGTCAAGGTCACTCTGCAAAGTGAAGGGAGGAGCATGGATACATTCGCCGTTCTAGATGATGGATCTGAAAGAACAATCATTCTTCCGTCGGCCACCCGTCAGCTTAACCTGGAGGGGACCCCCCGAGACCCTTAATCTTAGAACAGTGCGACATGATGTTATCCAAGTGAAAGGCTCTGCTGTGACCTTTCGCGTTTCACCTTCAGGAAACCGGGACGTGGCCTATAACATCACCAATGCCTTCACGGCAGATGGCCTGAATCTCGCAGAGCACTCCTGCCCGGTAAGTGTTCTACAGAAACAATATCCTCATCTCAGAGGATTGCCTCTTCCTAACCTGGCCAGTGTTGCGCCACTCATCCTGATTGGGTCAGACTACCCACATCTCGTCACCCCGACCGAGCCTATACGAGCTGGACCAGAAGGAGGGCCCATTGCTGTCCATACATCCTTGGGTTGGGCTGTGCAAGGTCCAGCTCATCTACTTCTTTCCACCCAAGCTGTACAGTCACAGCAAGTCCTCTTCACCAGAAATCCAGCTCCATCCCCCCTGTCCAGCCACTGACCTCCTTCGGAATGTGGAGATGCTCTGGAGGATGGACACCTTCTCCAACCGGAAGCTACAGGAGGTCACCCGCTCTAAACATGACTCCTATGCAGTAGACCTCCTGGAGAAGCGCACCACAACCACCGAGATGGACGGTGTTCAGAGGTACGCGACCCCACTGCTACGGGTGCCCAACCATCCTCCTCTGGTGAACACGACACGGGCTGTACTCCCACTACTGCGTGGAACGGAGCGACGCCTGGTGAAGAATCCTGAGCTTGCTGAAGTTCATAACCGAGAGATTCATGACCTTGTGAAGGCCGGCTATGTCACCAAGGTGACAGCTCATGAAGAGGGAAACCCACTCAGTGAATCCTGGTATCTCCCTCACCATGTTATCCAGCAACACGGTGGGAAGTGCGGACTTGTCTTCGGCTGTTCATTCCAGGCTGCTGGTCAGAGTTTGAATGGCTGTCTGCTCCCCGGACCAACCTTGGGTCCTTCCTTGCTTGGTGTTCTTCTCCGGTTCCGGCAGCACGCGACAGCCATCAGTGGAGACATCAAAGCCATGTTTCATCAGATTCGTCTGCTGCCTTCCGACACCAAACTGCTCCGGTTCATATGGCGGGATATGGAACGAGACGCAGAGCCCACAATCTATGAATGGCAAGTACTCCCATTTGGTACCACTTGCAGTCCTTGCTGTGCCATATACGCTCTGCAGAGACACGCACGGGAGCACCCAGACAGTGACCCAGAAGTATGGGATTCAGTGGCGAATGCCTTCTATGTGGATAACTGCTTACAGAGCGTCCCTTCCACGGCTGAAGCGAAATCACTCCTTGATAAAGTACGGAATCTCCTGTCCAAAGGGGGATTTGAGGTCCGACAGTGGGCGAGTAACCGAGCGGAGGTTATCCGGCACCTCCCGCCACAAGCCAGGTCCAGTAGCAGTGAACTATGGCTATCGCAGTCTGGCGCTAACCCACAAGAGCCCACTCTAGGACTGAGATGGAGCTGCATACCAGATACCCTGGGGTACAAGCACCGCTCAGTCCTGAGTACCGAAACCCCCACTCTGCGCACCATCTATCGGACCCTGGCCAGTCAATATGATCCCCTTGGATATATCCTGCCATACACAACCGGGCCAAAGTCTTAGTCCAGGACTTGTGGCAGACCAAGAGGACTGGGATGAACCGATCCACCCGGCTGACCTAGTGGAGCGATGGATCCGTTGGGAAACAGAGTTATCGGAGCTCTCTGAAGTCCAAATGCCAAGATGTTATGTACCACCCTGTGCTGACCAACTGGGATCATGCCTGGAACTGCATGTGTTCTGTGATGCTTCGGAGCGAGCTTATGGGGCGGTTTCCTATCTGAGAGTGGAGGATAAGGCAGGCCCGGTCCAGGGTCGCACCCAAGAAGCAGTTATCAATGCCTAGGCTGGAACTCAGCGCTGCCCTTTCCGGAGCCCAGTTGGCCTCTACCTTGCGAGCTGAGCTTACCTTGCCAATCCAAAGGGTCATCTACTGGAGTGATTCGACCACTGTACTGAACTGGCTCAAGTCGGAGTCCTGCAGGTATAAGGTGTTCGTCGGAACTCGCGTTGCTGAAATCCAAGACCTAACAGAAGTCCAGGACTGGCGGTATGTTGACAGCGTAAACAATCCTGCTGATGACGTTACTCGTGGTAAAACCCTTAAGGAACTGGCTCGACCCCATCGCTGGAGCTTGGGACCCCATTCTTGTCCCAACCAGAGAGTGAGTGGCCGATAGCCCCCAGGTGTGCGGCCCTCCGCAACCAACTGAAGCTCATGAGTTCAGGAAGTCCGCCCAATGCTACAGCATCTCTACGGAACCAACCACAGCTCGCCCTGGCTCAGCGTAATCCCAAACACTGACGGATCTGATGACCGCAACAAACCAGACCTCTGATGGGGTGGCTTCCATACCCACCTCCCTCGCGGCAGAGACACTATTCCTCCAGCATGCGCAAGCAGTTAGCTTCCTGAGGAGCTAAAAGCTCTGAAAGCCGGTAGGGAAGTGGCTAAGGACAGCCGTATTCTCTCTCTTGCCCCAGAATATGACCAAATCCTTGGAGTGATCAGAGTCGGAGGGAGGTTGCGCCAAGCAGAAGGCCTGGATCCCGATGCTATCCACCCAATTATCCTTGACTCCAGACACCCTATTACCAGCCTCCTCATCAAGAGTTATGATGAGAGGCTTCTCCACCCAGGGCCAGAGAGAGTCTATGGGGAGATGAGGCGGAAGTACTGGATACTTGGAGGGACGAGGAGCTATTCGTAAGCATCAATACGCCTGTGTGGAATGTCAGAGATGGCGGGCTGGAGCCACTGTGCCCAAAATGGCGGATTTACCCCCTGCTCGCTTGCGCCTCCTCAAACCACCCTTCTGGTCAACAGGAGTAGATTGCTTTGGGCCCTTGACGATCAAGCTAGGTCGTCGAGTGGAAAAGCGCTGGGGCATTCTATTCAAGTGTTTGACAACTAGATGTGTCCATCTGGACCTACTGGAGAGTTTGGATACTGAAGCCTTCCTCATGGCCCTACGGCGGTTTATCTCCCGACGGGGAAAACCCTATGAGATCCTGGCAGACAGGGGCACAAACTTCAAGGCAGGAGAAGCCAGGTTGGAGGAAGCCTTCCAAGCCATGGAACCCAGCCTCAAGGATCAGCTGATGGACCAACAAATCTCATTTAAATTTAACCCTCCAGGAGCTCCTCATTTTGGAGGAACATGGGAGAGAGAGATCAAATCTGTAAAGACTGCTTTACGAGTTGTCCTGGGGGACCAAACTGTCACTGAAACTGTCTTGCGGACCGTCCTGATAGAGGTGGAAGGGATACTGAACTCCAAACCCTTGGGATATCTCTCTGCAGACATCGCTGACCCGATCCGGTTACCCCAAATATGCTCTTGATGGGGCCGAGACGCGTCACTTCCTCAAGCCATGTATGCTGATACCAACCTTGTTGGCAGACGCCGGTGGCGACATAGCCAAATCTTGGCTGACCATTTCTGGGCCCGATTCATTCGGGATTACCTACCCAGCCTACAGCACAGAGGGAAATGGCAGAGAGAAACGGCCAGCCTGGAAACTGGCCAAGTAGTAATGATAATGGACCCTCAGCTGCCTCGAGCCTCCTGGCCGGTGGGCCATATCACTAAGACCATGCCTGGGACCGATGGTCGTGTTAGATCAGTAGAGATCCAGGTAAAGAACCGGACATATATACGGCCAGTTGCCCGACTAATTCCTCTCCCTGAGATGACAGACGACGGGGAGCAATGAGCCTTTTTGAGGAGTGTGGAATTATAACACATTTCCAGGGTGGCTGTAGAAAAGGCCCATGGAGTTGGTGGAAGAATCCTTTAATTCATGGCCACTTGCTCAGCTGCGCCAGGGGCGCTTTAATTAGGTCAGGTGGAAATGTTCGACAGCTCCCCTCATTAAAAGGAGGAAATCGCCATCGCCCGATCTCGCTGCTTTCTCTTCCATAACTCTATCTGATCCAGAAGTTCTGTGCGTCTATGAGTCCACCACAGACTACCCAGTAAATATACCACGTTATGGTTAAAGGAATTCTTGCCTCAGTCTCATCCATTCCTCTGTCACCTGACCCGTGACCACCTGTTCACCTTTACTGTCAGTCATTCTACCTGTCCAGCTACCTACACAGATTCCAGTAATCTTTCATCCACAGTAAAACAAGTCCTATATCGACATTACCTGAAAGGCCGCTCAGCAAGGAAGAAGCCACTGCTCCAAAACCGCTATTAAAAAGCCAGACTACGGTTTGCAACTGCACATGGGGACAAAGATCGTACATTTTGGAGAAATGTCCTCTGGTCTGATGAACAAAAATAGAACTGTTAGTGAATATAATGAATATCGTTATGTTTGGAGGAACAAGGGGGAGGCTTGCAAGCCGAAGAACACCATCCCAACCGTGAAGCACGGGGTGGCAGCATCATGTTGTGGGGGTGCTTTTCTGCAGGAGGGAATGGTGCACTTCACATAATAGATGGCATCATGAGGGAGGAAAATTATGTGGATATATTGAAGCAACATCTCAAGACATCAGTCAGGAAGTTAAAGCTTGGTTGCAAATGGGTCTTCCAAATGGACAATGACCCCAAGCATACTTCCAAAGTTGTGGCAAAATGGCTTAAGGACAACAAAGTCAAGGTATTGGAGTGGCCATCACAAAGCCCTGACCTCAATCCTATAGAGAATTTGTAGGCAGAACTGAAAAAGCGTTTGCGAGCAAGGAGGCCTACCAACCTGACTCAGTTACACCAGCTCTGTCAGGAGGAATGGGCCAAAATTCATCCAACTTATTGTGGGAAGTTGTGGAAGGCTACCCGAAACGTTTGACTATTATTCTGACATTTCACATTTTTTTATAAAGTTGTGATCCCAATCGACCTAAGACAGCATTTTTACTAGGATTAAATGTCAGGAATTGTGAAAAACTGAGTTTAAATGTATTTGGCTAATGTGTATGTAAACTTCCAACTTCAACTGTACATAGACTTGAAATCACTGGCCACTTTAATAATGGAGCAGTAGTCACTTTAATAATGTTTACATATTTTGCATTACTCATCTCATGTGTATATAGTGTATTGTATCCTATCTTCGTCTATGCCGCTCTGACGTTGCTTGCCCAAATATTTATATATTCTTAATTCCATTCCTTTACTTTAGATTTGTGTGTTTTGTTGTGAAATTGTTAGATATTACTTGTTAGATATTACTGTACTGCTAGAAACACAAGTGTTTCACTACACCTGCAATAACATCTGCTAAACACGTGTATGTGACAAATAAAATTGATTTGATGGACACTGACATACTTTGAGGTTTATGGCACAAATTGGAAGCCATTCATTCCACCTCTCGATTATTCTCTTTTTTATTTCATTTCTATAATTGAAATGTGTTTGGCATGAGAGAATTAGTGTTTCTGACAGGGTGGTATCATTGTGAAGAACTTTGTGAAATAGGATGGGATGATTGAGGGATAGATGGGTGTGATGGAGAAAGAGAGATACAGACTGGAAACAAACTGGTTGAATCAACAACGTCGTTTCCATGTAATAAAAATAAAATTAGAAGTTAGGGAATTTTTGTCAATTTTTCACATTCACATTTTTACTCAACTTTGAACCTAAATCCAATGTTTTCATGTTGAATTTGCATTAGTTGACAACTCAATCAAATGTAAATTAAAACTAGACGTTGAACTGACGTCTGTGCCCAGCGGGGAGAGACCGAGACGGTGAGAAAAGAATGTGGGGTTGCTTGCTTAGCACAGACACTTGTGTCATGGAGCTAAAAATTGTGTGGAAAATCCTCTAGTAGTGTACTACTACTAGGACTACTAGAGGATTTTCCACACTATTTTTAGCTCCATGACACAGTGTCTCCAGAGCTGTTATGGGTCTAGCTTGGACTGTCAGCATTCCTCCTAAATCTCACACTCCTCCATCCACATATGCTGAATCTTTCTCATTCCATTCCTCATCTCATCCCTTTTCTTTCACAGTGTTGTGAGTCAAATAAAATATGTCAATGTTTTATCAATTGGAATGATGACTACTTCATTTACCTGAAAAATAGGCAGTATTTACTCCCAGTACTTTAATGAGCTCAAAGACTTTAACTGGAGTGGCATTAGCTAAATGATATGAATTTGTATTCTTCAAATTATAATTTTAGTTCTCACACAACATGGTATTATCTAACTTTATTCCAATATCCTCTGTACTTACAATAACAATGAGGGTGGAAGACTTGTGGGAGTGGTTTACACCCTATCTGTTTTTATTGGTCTGTGATGTTGTTTTCATACTACTTTGAATTGTGCCAGGATAAAGAGTTGTCTCCATAAAATTGGAGGCTTTATAAAATGGATACTACACAACCAAAGAGGAGGTGGTGGGCTCAGCCCTAGAAAAATACAGTATCACATGTATTGAAATACACTTAGTACATTTTCATAATCTCAATCTCACTTTTTCAGAGTGAATAGTAACTATATACTTTGTCAGCAGGGTTAATACAACGACAAACTGCAATATAGGCTACAATGTCATACACCGGCACAACAAATCAATTAACCCTCTATCTTCAAAGCATATTCAAACTACTCAGGACAATGAATTTACATCACTGCCATAGACCGTCTTACCTAATCCACAATTTCTTAAAATATGATTACTTTGCAGAAAACAACTAGGGTATGGATACTAAAGTTGTGTGGACCAGAAAGCAACACCATTTCTCAGTCTCTTACATGCTCTTACTAGCCCTAGAGCATACACGTTTCCTCCCAAATGTTATGCATACATTTATAACCTGACATGCTGAATTTAGCACAAAAAATTGTTTTCCAAGAAGCAGAGGAGCATACATAGCTAACAAGCAGATGATCTCAGTGGTTTTGCACGTTTGGGGTTTATGTACAAAGAGGAGAATCAATTTCTATAAATTGCGGTGGGTCATGGTACACATTCAGCTTACAGCAAAACACAACAAATTAATTAGTGAAATGTAAGTAATGCTGTCTAAATATAGTCTTTTCAAATGCTTTTACATTTTCGTTGGATAAGAGCGCTATTTTATGGATAAGATTTATGATATTGTACCAGGGAAGAGTTTGGCAAACGCTTCTTAAATATGGTCTCAGCTCTTCAAAAAAGAAGAGAATAAAACCTTTCACTTTATTAGCTATACTTGTCATCCAATGCCTCTTCTAATTATTCTACAGTACACCTCCTACAAGCCAATGATTGAAAACAACATACCCATGCTATATTCTCATCAGCAGCAATTTATGTCCTGAAATGTCTATGAAACGATAGTCTTGGACTATGTGTCATTTACAGTGGATGGGGTGACAATGCTAATCCACATGAGATCGAGGCGATCTAAAATCTATCCATGATAATTAGCATTAGCTCAGCAGGTCTCTCGCCATGGGTAAGCAGGGAGGGGGAAGGGGAAAGGGATAATTCAATGGAGCAGACCCAAGTGGTAGTGTAGCCTAACATACTGTACTGGAGCATCTGCAAGCATGGCAGGGGGCCAGCGCCTATCTATCTCTCCCAAGCTGACTCGCCTCTCCGTGCAGATGTCAGCACGTCACATGCCCTGGATATGAAAGGAGGCGAGGGAGGGAGGGCTGAAATCTGTCCCTGTGCCACCATGGGAGTGGAAAGGGTACACTGACTACATGCCATCGTTCTGATACATACAAAGCCCTCCCTCGCCCTTCTTTTGGCAAATCTGACCACGACTTCATTTTGTTGCTCCCAGCCTATAGACAGAAACTAAAACAGGAAACGCCCGTGCTCAGGTCTGTTCAATGCTGGTCTGACCAATCGCATTCCACGCTTCAAGATTGCTTCGATCACGTGGACTTGGATATGTTCCCGGATAACCTTAGACAACAACATTGATGTATACGCTGATTCGGTGAGCGAGTTTGTTAGCAAGTGCATATGTGATGTTGTACCCACAGTGACTATTAAAATCTTCCCCAACCAGAAACCGTGGATTGATGGCAGCATTCGCGCAAAACTGAAAGCGCAAACCACTGCTTTTCATCATGGCAAGGCGACTGGAAACATGACCGAATACAAACAGTGTAGCTATTCCCTCCGCAATGCAATCAAACAAGCTAAGCGTCAGTATAGAGACAAAGTAGAGTCGCAATTCAACGGCTCAGACACGAGACGTATGTGGCAGGGTCTACAGTCAATCACGGATTACAAAAAGAAAACCAGCCTCGTCGCGGACACCAACGTCTTGCTCCCAGACAAACTAAACAACTTCTTTGCTCGTTTTGAGGACAATACAGTGCCACTGACACGGCCCGCTACCAAAACCTGTGGGTGCTCCTTCACCGCAGCCAACGTGAGTAAAGCATTTACGTGTTAACCCTCGCAAGGCCCAGACGGCATCCCTAGCCGTGTCCTCAGAGCATGCGCAGACCAGCTGGCTGGTGTGTTTACGGACATATTCAATCAATCCCTATCCCAGTCTGCTGTTCCCACATGCTTCAAGAGGGACACCATTGTTCCTGTTCCAAAGAAAGCTAAGGTAACTGAGCTAAACGACTATCGCCCCGTAGCACTCACTTCCGTCATCATAAAGTGCTTCGAGAGACTAGTCAAGGATCATATCACCTCCACCCTACCTGACACCCTAGAACCACTCCAATTTGCTTACCGCCCCAATAGGTCCACAGACGACGCAATCACAATCACATTGCACAATGCCCTAACCCATCTGGACAAGAGGAATACCTATGTAAGAATGCTGTTCATTGATTACAGATCAGCATTTAACACCATAGTACCCTACAAACCCTGGGTCTCGACCCCGCCCTGTGCTACTGGGTCCTGGACTTTCTGACGGGCCGCCCCCAGGTGGTGAGGGTAGGAAACAACATCTCCACCCCGTTGATCCTCAACACTGTGGCCCCACAAGGGTGCGTTCTCAGCCCTCTCCTGCACTCCCTGTTCACCCATGACTGCGTGGCCATGCACGCCTCCAACTCAATCATCAAGTTTGCAGACGACACTACAGTGGTAGGCTTGATTACCAACAATGACGAGATGGGCTACAGGGAGAAGGTGAGGGCCCTCGGAGTGTGGTGTCAGGAAAATAACATCACTCAACGTCAACAAAACTAAGGAGATGATCGTGGACTTCAGGAGACAGCAGAGGGAGCACCCCCCTATCCACATCGACGGGACAGTTGTGGAGAAGGTGGAAAGTTTTAAGTTCCTTGGCGTACACATCACGGACAAACTGAAATGGTCCACCCACACAGACAGCTTGGTGAAGAAGGCGCAACAGCGCCTCTTCAACCTCAGGAGGCTGAAGAAATTTGGCTTGTCACCAAAAACACTCACAAACTTTTACAGATGCACAATCGAGAACATCCTGTCGGGCTGTATCACCGCCTGGTATGGCAACTGCTCCGCCCACAACCGTAAGGCTCTCCAGAGGGTAGTGAGGTCTGCACAACGCATCACCGGGGGCAAACTACCTTCCCTCCAGGACACCTACACCACCCGATGTCACAGGAAGGCCAAAAAGATCATCAAGGACAACAACCACCCGAGCCACTGCCTGTTCACCCCGCTATCATCCACAAGGCGAGGTCAGTACAGGTGCATCAAAGCTGTGACCAAGAGACTGAAAAACAGCCTCTATCTCAAGGCCATCAGACTGTTAACTTCTTCAGGCTAGGGTCCTTTTTTCTCAATTTCCACCTGACTGACGTGCCCAGAGTAAACTGCCTGTTGCTCAGGCCCTGAAGCCAGGATATGCATATAATTGGTACCATTGGAAAGAAGACACTTTGAAGTTTGTAGAAATGTAATGAAATTAAATGTAGATACAGTGAGGGAAAAAAGTATTTGATCCCCTGCTGATTTTGTACGTTTGCCCACTGACAAAGAAATGATCAGTCTATAATTTTAATGGTAGGTTTATTTGAACAGTGAGAGACAGAATAACAACAAAAAAATCCAGAAAAACGCATGTGAAAAATGTTATAAATTGATTTGCATTTTAATGAGGGAAATAAGTATTTGACCCCTCTGCAAAACATGACTTAGTACTTGGTGGCAAAACCCTTGTTGGCAATCACAGAGGTCAGACGTTTCTTGTAGTTGGCCACCAGGTTTGCACACATCTCAGAAGGGATTTTGTCCCACTCCTCTTTGCAGATCTTCTCCAAGTCATTAAGGTTTCGAGGCTGACGTTTGGCAACTCAAACTTTCAGCTCCCTCCACAGATTTTCTATGGGATTAAGGTCTGGAGACTGGCTATGCCACTCCAGGACCTTAATGCGCTTCCTCTTGAGCCACTCCTTTGTTGCCTTGGCCATGTGTTTTGGGTCATTGCCATGCTGGAATACCCATCCACGACCCATTTTCAATGCCCTGGCTGAGGGAAGGAGGTTCTCACCCAAGATTTGACGGTACATGGCCCCGTCCATCGTCCCTTTGATGCGGTGAAGTTGTCCTGTCCCCTTAGCAGAAAAACACCCCCAAAGCATAAGGTTTCCACCTCCATGTTTGACGGTGGGGATGGTGTTATTGGGGTCATAGGCAGCATTCCTCCTCCTCCAAACACGGCGAGTTGAGTTGATGCCAAAGAGCTCCATTTTGGTCTCATCTGACCACAACACTTTCACCCAGTTCTCTGCCAATGAACATCTGAATGATTCAAACTTCAGACGGGCATGTATATGTGCTTTCTTGAGCAGGGGGACCTTGCGGGCGCTGCAGGATTTCAGTCCTTCACGGCGTAGTGTGTTACCAATTGTTTTCTTGGTGACTATGGTCCCAGCTGCCTTGAGATCATTGACAAGATCCTCCCGTGTAGTTCTGGGCTGATTCCTCACCGTTCTCATGATCATTGCAACTCCACAAGGTGAGATCTTTAATGGAGCCCCAGGCCGAGGGAGATTGACAGTTCTTTTGTGTTTCTTCCATTTGCGAATAATCGCACCAACTGTTGTCACCTTCTCACCAAGCTGCTTGGCGATGGTCTTGTAGCCCATTCCAGCCTTGTGTATGTCTACAATCTTGTCCCTGACATCCTTGGAGAGCTCTTTGGTCTTGGCCATGGTGGAGAGTTTGGAATCTGATTAATTGATTGCTTCTGTGGACAGGTGTCTTTTATACAGGTAACAAACTGAGATTAGGAGCACTCCCTTTAAGAGTGTGCTCCTAATCTCAGCTCCCTACCTGTATAAAAGACACCTGGGAGCCAGAAATCTTTCTGATTGAAAGGGGGGTTCAAATACTTATTTCCCTCATTAAAATGCAAATCAATTTATAAAATGTTTCACATGCGTTTTTCTGTTTTTTTTGTTGTTATTCTGTCTCTCACTGTTCAACTAAACCTACCATTAAAATTATAGACTGATAATTTCTTTATAAGTGGGCAATCGTACAAAATCAGCAGGGGATCAAATACTTTTTTCTCTCACTGTATGGTAGGAGAAAATCCAAAGAAAAACCAACCTGAAATCTTTTTTTTTTGAGAGCCCATGCTCTTACATTGGAAAGTATAGGGAAATAATTAAATCTAGCTCCCAGTATGCAATTCCTATGGCTTCCACTGGTTGTCAGCACTCAATGTTCAAGGTTTCAGGCTTGTTTCTTCCAAAACGAGTAAGAATAATGAGTTTTACTACATGGACACAGACTTGGAAATGCATGTATGCGCACTCGATGAAGAGGACACGCACTCGATGAAGAGGACACGCACCTGCTAATATCGTTTTCCTAACATACTTCTTTCTAAATATTATAGTTTAATTACATTACATTATAGTTTAATTTCATTACATTATAATTTAATTACATCTTGGGTATCTGAGGATTAAATAGAAACTTATTTTGACTTGTTGAAACAAAGTTTAGGGGTATATTTTCGGATTCCTATCTTGGCATGTTGAATGAGTGAATTACTCAAATCGATGGCGCAACTAAACAGACCTTTTGGGATATTGTGGTGGCCAGAAGGAAACACAGTCCCTCACAACGCAGCACAGTCACCTGCAGCGCCATGGAGAGCACCATCAGAGGACGACACAAGGTCTGGGCTAAACAGTGGTGTCCAGGACCAAGGACAGCCCTAACACAGGTGTGCACAATTTCCACTCTGACAGGGAGCCTCGGCTGCAGGCTGTTGGGCCCAATTAGTAGCCACATAAAGAGAACAAAGAAGCCACAGTAAAGGTGAGGCAGGAGAAGAGAGCAGACACAGAGTGTTGGATGTAGCCCAGCCCAGCCCAGCCCAGCCCATGGACCAGTCGGAACCCAACCACCCTCTTGGGGATAGAGGCCTAGTTAAGGACATGAGTAAAATGAACCACCTTAACTAATCCTACACCTCTTCTGCCTCCCTTCCAGAAGTAAACTGATGCCACAAGGAGCAACCATGAGAAGGAAGAGTTACCTGAGTTACAGTTCTCCCTTTCCCCTGCTTTATGAGAAATAAAGAAACCTAAGTTTGCACCACTAAACTCTGCCCAGTGAGTGATTTGCTTCGACCTCCAGAGTTAAACCCTTTCAGTCTTGAGAGGGGAGGTTACAATATAAAGAAGGATTTTATCTAACAAAACGACACTACATGTTATAGCTGGGACATTTTGGATGACAAATCAGAGGAAGATTTTCAAAAAGTAAGTGAATATTTAATCGCTATTTGTGAGTTTATGAAACCTGTGCCGGTGGAAATATATTTTGATGTGGCGCGCCGTCATCAAACAATCGCAGGGCATGCTTTCACTGTAAAGCCTACAGTAAATCGGACAGTGCAGTTAGATTAACAATAATTTAAGCTTTCAACCGATATAAGACACTACCTAAATGTTTAATATCCATAATTTCTATTGATTATTTATTTGAATTGCATGCCCTCCAGTTTCACCGGAAGTTGTCCTGCTAGCAGGACGCCTTATTAAACAGCCATCACTAACATTGAGTGGCTGCTGCCAACATATTGACTCAAATCTCTAGCCACTTTAATAATGAAACATTTATTACATCCAATTTATCACTAGTCACTTTAAACAATGCCACTTTATGTAATGTTTATCCTACATTACTCATCTCATATGTTTATACTGTACTCTATACCATCTACTGCATCTTGCCTATGCTGCACGGCCATCGCTCATCCATATATTTATATGTACATATTATTCATTCCTTTACACGTGTGTGTATAAGGTAGTTGTTGTGAAATTGTTAGATTACTTGTTAGATGTTACTGCACGGTCGGAACTAGAAGTACAAGCATTTTGCTACACTTGCAATAACATCTGCTAGCCATATGTATGTGACCAATAACATTTGATTTGATACAGTACACTCCCGACCAATGGCAGCCTTCCCTCCTCGGCCAGACTGGCGAAGTGCACGCCTGGCATGCTGGGGTGGTCAGGGGTGGTGGAGAGGGGGACAACAGCTGTGGGCGATGGGAGAGACAGTCGCTCGGTCCTGGCAGGCCGGGAGGGACAGGTGGGCTGTGTTCATCCGAACGATCACTTGCATGTGTGAGGGGTTGAGCGGATCACCCTGGCCAGAGCCTCGCTCTTACATCACCTGCCAGAAACCCCAGGCATGGCAGCAGCTCTGGCTACTTGATAATCTACTTGTAACTAATGCCTGAAAGCGAGTAAAGTCAGATGGTTGGAAGATAGGCACTTGGGGCTTATAGATAAAGGACTTTGCAGGAAGTCCACCTTTGACAGAAAACGTATAATCCTGCATGACAGTGTCTGAACGTTTGTAACATTTGTATACTGTGAAATTAGGGGAAAATAAAGGTAAACTGAGATTAAACAACTGCCAAAATAAAGAGTTCTACGTTTTCCATGTGCCAAAGAAGCCTTTATCTACTGCTCCGTCTCCTTCAAGAAGAACACACGAGGACAGACTACTGAGACATTATTTGTCTTTCCTTCTTTTAGTGAAAATAAAATCCCTATCAATCCCTGCTTCACAATAAGAGCTTTAAGAAGAAAGGTGTAAGAGGTTTAGGGCTTTAATTCCCTGGAGAAAGCTCTTATGTCCTTGGATATTACTACCTAAGAGCCTTGGTCACTCCGCCATGTCACAAAGCACAGAGCATCCGATTGAATCAGCTCCCTTTAATCCTGCTTAATTTAGGTACGTAAACCACAAGGGCTTAACATTCCTATGACCCTGCCACCCAAATGAAGGAAGGAATTGATTCTCTCCTTGTTGGCCTTCAACTAGATTTGGCTAGGACTACAGTGGGACACTTCGCTCTTGAATATTAGACGAAGGAAGTCATAAGATTACGCTCAGAGTCCCCTCCCTTCCCATAAATTTCTCCCTCTCTGTCACTCTTTACATTTCTCCCTCCTCCCCTTTCTCACTTTGCCTCCATATCTGTCACAACAGCCACCTCACTGATATTAAATATTAACTTCTTTCTCTTACCACCTCTCTCTCCGTGCTTCATTTTCTCTATATCCCTCTCTGTATTTTATTTTTGATCCACATCTTACCTACCCTATCCTCCCTGAGGGGTTTTGAGGTACGGGGGTGAGAGCCAGCCGCAGCTGCCTCTTCCTTCCTTTGGCTGGGTCTCGGCCTGGGTGTGGAGGCACGCTGTCAGCTCCCATTACCTAATTGGAATTGAGATGCAGCTGGCCAGGGTTTCTGCCTGCACTGCACTCCTGGTGGAGGTGCTCAGGGCTCCAGCGCCCACTTTGCCTCAGATTCACCTCACACATGGGGGGGAGTCAGGGGTGCATCCCTTGGGCTGTATGGTTGAAAAGCAGCCAAGGCCAGTAGATGGAGGAAGTTCAGACCACCAGCTAGCTATATCTAAGGAGGTCATCACTGTTTAATTGATATGCTTGGTCACGGTACACTGGCAGAATTTATACATACTAGCTTACTTAATGAAACACTCTAGGGGCTTATTGTTGAATCTAATACTGAACAAAAATATAAATGCAACATGCACAATTTCAAAAGTTACAGTTCCTACAGTGCCTTGCAAAAGTATTCACCCCCCTTGGCATTTTTCAACCTTACAACCTGTAATTTAAATAGATTTTTATTTGGATTTCATGTAATGGACATTCACAGAATAGTCCAAATTGGTGAAGTGAAATGAAAAAAAAGTAATTGTTTCAAAAAAGTGGCACCATGAAGACCAAGAAGCTCTCCAAACAGGTCAGGGACGAAGTTTCGGAGAAGTACAGATCAGGGTTGGGTTATAAACATTTTTTTTAAAAATGTAACATCCCACGGAGCACCATTAAATCCATTATTAAAAAGAATTAAGAATATGGCACCACAACAAACCTGCCAAGAGAGGGCCGCCCACCAAAACTCACGGACTAGGCAAGGAGGGCATTAATCAGAGAGGCAACAAAAAGACCAAAGATAACCCTGAAGGAGCTGCAAAGCTCCACAGCGGAGATTGGAGTATCTGTCCACAGGACCACTTTAAGCCTTACACTCTACAGAGCTGTGCTTTACGGAGGAGTGGCCAGAAAAAAAGCCATTGTTCAAAGAAATAAATAAGCATTCCCATTTGGTGTTCGCCAAAAGGCATGTGGGAGACTCCACAAACATATGAAAGAAGGTACTCCGTTTAGATGAGTCTAAAATTGAGCTTTTTAGCCATCAAGAAAAACGCTATGTCTGGCACAAACCCTACACCTCTCATCACCCCGAGAACACCATCCCCATGTTTTTTATCGGCAGGGACTGGGAAACTGGTCAGAATTGAAGGAATGATGGATAGTGCTAAATACACAGAAATTCTTGAGGGAAACCTGTTTCAAGAGATTTGAGACTGGGACGGAGGTTCACCTTCCAGCAGGCCAATGACCCTAAGCATACTGCTAAAGCAACACTCGAGTGGTTTAAGGGGAAACATTTAAATGTCTTGGAATGGCCTAGTCAAAGCCCAGACCTCAATCCAATTGAGAATCTGTGGTACGACTTAAAGATTGCTGTACACCAGCGGAACCCTTCCAACTTGAAGGAGCTGGAGCAGTTTGCCTTGAAGAATGGGCAAAAATCCCAGTGGCTAGATGTGCCAACCTTATAGAGACATACCCCAAGAGCTGTAATTGCTGCAAAAGGTGTCTCTACAAAGTATTGACTTTGAGGGGGTGAATAGTTATGCACGCTCAAGTTTTCTGTTTTTTAGTCTTATTTCTTGTTTGTTTCACAATAAAAATTATACAAACCCCCCAAAAATCTATTTTAATTCTAGGTTGTAAGGCAACAAAATAGGAAAAATGCCAAGGGGGTGAATCATTTCACAAGCTGCTGTATAAGGAAATCAGTCAATTGAAATAAATTCATTAGGCCCTAATCTATGGATTTCACATGACTAGGAATACAGATATGCATCTGTTGGTCAAAAAAAAGGTAGGGGCGTAGAACAGAAAACCAGTCAGTATCTGGTGTGACCAACATTTCATGCAACACAACACATCTGGAATGTTGTCCCACTCCTCTTCAATGGATGTGCGAAGTTGATGGATATTAGCGGGAAGTGGAACACTGTTGTACACGTCGATCCAGAGCATCCCAAACATGCTCAATGGGTGACATGTCTGGTGAATATGCAGGCCATGGAAGAACTGGGACATTTTCAGCTTCCATGATATATGTACAATTCCTTGCGACATGGGGCCGTGCAATATCATGCTGAAACATGAGGTGATGGTGGCAGATGAATGGCACGACAATGGGACTCGGTATCTCTGTGCCTTCAAATTGCCAAAGATAAAATGCAATTGTGTTCGTTGTTCGTAGCTTATGCATGCCCATACCATAACCCCACCACCACCATGGGGCACTCTGTTCACAATGTTGACATCAGCAAACCGCTTGCCCACACGACATCATTACACGTGGTCTGCGGTTGTGAAGCCGGTTGGACGTACTTCCAAAATCTCTGAAACTACATTTGAGGTGGCTTATGATAGAAATTAACATTAAATTCTCTGGCAACAGCTCTGGTGAGACATCTATGGCATTGTATTGTGTGACAAAACTGCACATTTTAGAGTGGCCTTATATTGTCCCCAGCACAAGGTGTACCTGTGTTATGGTCATGCTGTTTAATCAGCTTCTTGATATGTCACACCTGTCAGGTGGATGGATTGTCTTGGCAAAGGAGAAATGCAATATTAGAAAAGTTAAGCATAACATGCCAACAACAAATTCTGAACCTACACATCCATGCATAACTGACCCAATTGTGAAAGACAAGCATTGTAATTTCAAGTGTGGAAGAGTTGAAAAAAGTATTGTTGTCTATCAACATTGACAAGCCACCCGGGTCTGACAACTTGGATAGAAAACTACTGAGGATGATAGCGGACTATATTGCAACTCCTATTTGCCATCGATTCAATCTAAGTCTACAGGAAAGTGTGTGCCCTCAGGCCTAAAGGGAAGCAAAAGTAATTTCGGCTCAAACAGCCGACCAACCAGCCTGCTACCAACTCTTAGTAAACTTTTGGATAACATTTTTGGGACCAAGTACAATGCAATTTCACAAATTATCAACTGACTTTCAGCGCTTATAGGGAAGGGCACTCAACACGTACAGCACTTATACAAATGACTCATGATTGGCTGAAAGAAATTGATGAGAAGATTGTTTGAGATGATTTGTTAGACTTCAGTGCAGCTTTTGACATTATCGATTATAATCTGCTGCTGGAAAAATGAATGTGTTATGGCGTTACATCCCCTGCTATAGTGTGGATCGAGAGTTATCTGTCTAACAGAACACAGAGGGTAGAGTCGGGCATTCCCCAGGGCAGCTGTCTAGGCCCCTTACTTTTTTCAATCTTTACTAATGACCTGCCACTGGCACTGAGTAAAGCCTGTATGTCTATGTATGCCGATGACTCAATATAATACACTGTGTGTACAAAACATTAGGAACACGCGCTCTTTGCATGACATAGACTGACCAGGTGAATCACTTAAATCCACCTCAATCAGTGTAGATGAAGGGGATGAGACACATTAAAGCAAGATGGCGTAGCAGTCAGACGTATTTTGTCCTCGTCCTGTCGTGTCCAGTGTATATATCTTTTTATATATTTTCTTCACATATCTTTTTATATATTTTTTCTAAAACTCAACTTCAAAACACTCTCCTGCAACCCGCCTCACCCAATGTGGTGCGGATCTGTTTTTTTCCCCCAAGTATTATCCACCTCGAATCCTGAATCCCCCAACAGAAGCTAGCCAACTTCACTAGCTACTAGCTAACGTTAGTATTTAGCTTACCACTGCTAGCGGACAGCAGCTAACCTTTAGCTCGGAAAGCTCTCGCCAGTTCGTACAACGCGACTCAAACCAGAGCATACCAAACCTATTTTCTCTCTGGACATTTTCACCTGGATCTTGCAGCTAGCTAGCTGCTATCCAAGTGACTATTGGCTAACGTCGGTCCCGGAGCAAGCACCAATTAGCCTGGAGCTAGCCCATGCTAGGCCCATCTTCCGGCTAGCTGAAGAGTCCCATCAGCCACTCCTGGGCTACAACACCTATCCGGACCCGTTTTTACTGCCAGTGCGGAGCCCCACCGGGCCTTCACGACTGGACTACCGACGTTATCTGCCCGAGGGGGTTATTCAATCGGCCCTCCGTCGCGACGTCACCTGAACGCTCATCAGCTAACTGCGGCCCGCTAACGCTTGCTGTCTAGAGCATATCGGCTGCTAGCTAAATAGGTCCATCGGACAATTTCTTGGGCCACTATACCTATTTTGCCAATTGGACTGGTCCCCTTTACCACACGGAACCCCACTAATCCATCACGACTGGTCTACCGACAGAAATGCACGAGGAGGCTATAAACAGACTTTCTCCGTCTATAAACAGACATCACCTGGTTTAAATGTTTCTAGAGACAATACCTCTTTCATCATCACTCAATACCTGCTGATTTTGTAGTGTTGCAATCTACTGCAGAGAGCCTGCAGAGTTTTTTCTTACTATCCAGGTCTGTACCCAAACAATTTGAACTTTTACTTTTAAAAATCCACCTTTCTATAAACAATAATAATCTCTCACCGTTGCCGCTTGCTATAGACCACCCTCTGCCCCCAGCTGTGCTCTGGACACCATATGTGACCTCATCCCATCAGTAGAGGATGCCTGGTTATTCTTTAAAAGTGCCTTCCTCACCATCTTAAATAAACATGCCCCATTCATGAAATGTAGAACCAGGAACAGATATAGCCATTGGTTCTCTCCAGACTTGACTGCCCTTGACCAGCACAAAAACGTCCTGTGCCGTTCTGCATTAGCATCGAACAGCCCCCGTGATATGCAACTTTTCAGGGAAGTCAGGAACCAATATACACAGGCAGTTAGGAATGCCAAGGCTAGCTTTTTCAAGCAGAAATTTGCTTCCTGTAACACAAACTCAAAAAAGTTCTGGGACACTGTAAAGTTAATGGAGAATAAGAGCACCTCCTCCCAGTTGCCCACTGCACTGAGGATAGGAAACACTGTCACCTCCAATAAATACACAATCATTGAGAATTTCAATAAGCATTTTTCTACCTGGCTACCCCTACCCCGGTCAACAGCCCTGCACCCCCCTCAGCAACCCACCTTATCTCAGCTCGCTGGTCACCATAGCAGCACCCACCCGTAGCACGCGCTCCAGCAGGTATTTCTCACTGGTCACCCCCAAAGCCAATTCCTCCTTTGGCCGACTTTCCTTCCAGTTCTCTGCTGCCAATGACTGGAACGAACTACATAAATCTCTGAAACTGGAGACACTTATCTCCCTCACCAGCTTTAAGCACTAGCTGTCAGAACAGTTCACAGACCCATGCACCTGTATTTAGCCCCTCTGTAAATAGCCCAACCAACTACCTCATCCCCTACCGTATTTATTTATTTATCTTGCTCCTTTGCACCCCAGTCTTTCTACATTGCACATTCATCTACTGCACATCTACCATTCCAGTGTTTAAATGCTGTATTGTAATTACTTTGCCACCATGGCCTATTTATTGCCTTACCTTCCTTATCTTACCTCATTTGCACACATTGTATCTAGATTTGTTTTTCTACTGTATTATTGACTGTATGTTTGTTTTACTCCATGTGTAACTCTGTGTTGTTGTATGTGTCAAACTGCTTTGCTTTATCTTGGCCAGGACGCAGTTGTAAATGAGAACTTGTTCTCAACTTGCCTACCTGGTTAAATAAAGGTGAAATAAAAAAATAAAAAGATATATGTTAAAGAATGATTTTTAAGCCTTGAGACAACTGAGACATGGAATGTGTATGTGTGCCATTCAGAGGGTGAATGGGCAAGACAAAAGATTTAAGTGACTTTGAATGGGGTAGGGTAGTAGGTGCCAGGTGCACTGGTTTCAGTGTGTCAAGAACTGAGGATTTTTCATGCTCAACAGTTTACAGTGTGTATAAAGAATGGTCCACCACCCAAAGGCCATCCAACCAACTTGAAGAGACTAAACTGCTTGGTGTAACCTTGGATTGTAAAGTGTCATGGTCAAAACCTATTGATGCAACGGTAGCTAAGATGTGGGTGGAGGTCTGTCCGTAATAAAGCGATGCTCTGATTTCTCGGCATTGCTAACAACAAAATAAGTCCTCCAGGCCCTAGTTTTGTCACACCTGGACTACAGCCCAGTCATAATGTCAAGTGCCACAAAGAGGGACATAGGAAAATTATAGTTGGCACAGAACAGAGCAGCATGGCTAGCCCTTAAATGTACACAGAGAGCTAACATCAATGACATGCATGTCAATCTCTCCTGGCTTAAAGTAGAGGAGAGATTGACTGCATCACTACTTGTCGTTGTGAGAGTTATTGACATGTTGAAAGCACTGAGCTGTCTGTTCAAACGACTAGCACACAGCACAGACACCCATACCCCACAAGACATGCCACCAGGGGTCTCTTCACCTTCCCCAAGTCCAGAACGGACTCTGGAAAACGCAAAGTACGATACAGAGCCATGCCTACATGGAACTCTATTCCAAGTAATTCATGCAAGCAGTAAAATCAGCTAAAAAAAACAGTAAAACTAAAAATGAATGTGTAATGGCTTTATAGCGTGAAATATACTTGCTGGAGCGCGTGCTATGGGTGGGTGCTGCTATGGTGACCAGTGAGTTGAGATAAGGCGGGGCTTTACCTAGCAAAGACTTATAGATGACCTTGAGCCAGTGGGTTTAGCGACGAATATGAAGCGAGGGCCAGCCAACGAGAGCATACAGGTCGCAGTGGTGGGTAGTATATGGGGCTTTGGTGACAAAACGGATGGCACTGTGATAGACTGCATCCAATTTGCTGAGTAGAGTGTTGGAGGCTATTTTGTAAATGACATCGCCGAAGTCAAGGATCGGTAGGATAGTCCCGTTTTACGAGGGTATGTTTGGCAGCATGAGTGAAGGATGCTTTGTTGCAAAATAGGAAGCCGATTCTAGATTTAATTTTGGATTGGAGATGCTTAATGTGAGTCTGGAAGGAGAGTTTGCAGTCTAACCAGACACCTAGGTATTTGTAGTTGTCCACATATTCTTAGTCAGAACCGTCCAGAGTAGTGATGCTAGATGGGCGGGCAGGTGCGGGCAACGATCGGTTGAAGAGCATAGTTTTACTTGCATTTAAGAGCAGTTGGAGGCCACGGATGGAGAGTTGTATGGCATTGAAGCTCGTTTAGAGGTTTGTTAACACAGTGTCCAAAGAAGGGCCAGAAGTATACAGAATGGTGTCGTCTGTGTAGTGGTGGATCAGAGAATCACCAGCAGCAAGAGCGACATCATTGATGTATACAGAGAAAAGAGTCGGCCCGAAAATTGAACCCTGTGGCACCCCCATAGAGACTTCCAGAGGTCCGGACAACAGGCCCTCCGATTTGACACACTGAACACCTGGTTCACACTGTAGTTGGTGAACCAGGTGAGGCAGTCATTTGAGAAACCAAGGCTGTTGAGTCTGCCGATAAGAATGCGGTGATTGACAGAGTCGAAAGCCTTGGCCAGGTCGATGAATACAGCTGCACAGTATTGTGTTCTATTGATGGCGGTTATGATATCGTTTAGGACCTTGACCGTGGCAGAGTGACCAACTCGGAAACCAGATTGCATAGCGGAGAAGGTACGGTGGGATTCGAAATGGTCGGTGATCTGTTTGTTAACTTGGCTTTCGTAGACTTTAGAAAGGCAGGGTAGGATAGATATAGGTCTGTAACAGTTTGGGTCTATGGTGTCTCCCCCTTTGAAGAGGGGGATGACCGTGGCAGCTTTCCAATCTTTAGGGATGTCAGACGATACGAAAGAGAGGTTGAACAGGCTAGTAATAGGGGTTGAAAAAATTGAGGTGGATAATTTTAGAAAGCGAGGGTCCAGATTGTCTAGCACAGCTGATTTGTAGGGTTATGCTTGTCATCGTTAAGGACTAGGGAGTTTTTCAGGATACCAATTAAACGGAATGGAGCTAAGTACAGGCAAAATCCTAGAGGAAAACCTGGTTCTGTCTGCTTTCCACCAGACACTGGGAGATGAATTAACCTTTTATCAGAACAATAACCTAAAACACAAGGCCAAATCTACACTAGAGTTGCTTACCAAGAAGGCAGTGAATGTTCCTGAGTGGCTGAGTTAAAGTTTGAACTTAAATTTGCTTTAAAAATGTATGGCAAGACCTGAAAATGGTTGTTTAGCAATGTTCACAGTATGTGTGGTTGTATTATAAATGTTGTATTTTAGATGTGTAGTGGTTTAATAGTGGTGTTTTTGCCTTAATTTGGTTGGACCCCAGGAAAAGTAGCTGCTGTCTTGGGTTTCCTAAATAAATATAAATACATCAACAGATTTCTCACCTTGTCGGCTCAGGTTGTCAAACCAGCGACCTTTCGGTTACTGGCCCAACGCTCTAACCGCTAGGCTACCTGCCGCCTAGCTAACACATTCGTTTTCTTGGAAGTTGTGATTTTGGGCTCAGATTGGTTCTGGTAACGAACCCCTCAAGTTTCCTGCCCGGTAAAACAAACTGTTTTTAAAACTATGACTGTTCTGTGAACGTTTGTTGTTCGGTTGCAGCAACAATCTGCAGTCAGGGTAGGCAATGCCCTGTGCAAGTCATTGACATGACGTAAATGCACATGCGTATTGGCTTGAAAAAAGTATTGGGATAGGTAGGAGGATAGACAGAGCTCGCTCATGCCTGTGGATGTCACACATTATCTGCCCCCTTTTGGTGGTTACCTTCGTTTTACTACTAGCTAAAGTAAGCTGATCAAGACGGCTAACACAATGCATCTGAAACTGTTTTCAAAGTTGGATTTTCTAGCGAAACGGGGTAATAAGGGATGGAAGACCAACACCTGAGCTTAGGGACCTACACCAAAGGAAGGGACATAAAATAACATAATCATTTCAATCTGAGTGGCTCTGTGGCTGTGCTGCTAGCAGCCGACTCAACTGCTTCCCCTGCTTGTTGTTCTCCACCAGCGACAACGTGTGGACAAGAGTCTGTTACTGTGAATAGAACAACTTGCCTATATCACTCAACAACCATGAGAAACCTGTGTCTCACATCCAAAGCCAGATAGCTCTTAAGACATTTTGCAGCTCACGGATCGATCTGACATTGAATGAACATCAGCATGCACAATGCAAAGGTAAAAGAGAACTGTGAGATTGTGAAAGACCTACATTGTAGCTAATTAATGCTACATTATGCTACCTAAATAAACATGAGTTGGCATTTCATGGCACCAATGAGAGTTCCAGCTCATCAACCAGGCCCAGGGGCAACTATTAGTGATGTGGGGGGGATCAATACAGTTACCTATCAGGACATTATCTTTTACAATATATCGTAATGTTTTGACAATATTGCAATACAATTTTTGCTCTAGTTTGCTGTACCTGCACCAAAAAATATTTTTCCGTCTTAGCCAGTTTGTTTTCAGCACTTTTATTTCCATGAATGGTCAAAACTAGTTTTCTCATGGCTCTCTTGTTTCTCTGCTGCAGACATATGGTGTGCAATATGTTTAGGACATCGAATCACAATAAAATCACAGTATGGAATCGCAATACATATAGCAATGTATCGTATCGGCATCTCCAGTGCAATCGGAAAGTATTCAGACCTCTTCCCTTTTTCCACATTTTGTTACGTTACAGCCTTATTCTAAAATGTATAAAATTAATTTTTTCCTCATCAATCTACACACAATACCTCATAATGATAAAGCAAATTGCACATTTATACAAAATAAAAATCAGAAACACCTTAATTACATAAGTATTCAGACCCTTTGCTATGAGACTCGAAATTGAGCTCAGGTGCATCCTGTTTCCATTGATCATCCTTGAGATGTTTCTACAACTTGATTGGAGTCCACCTGTGGTAAATTCAATTGATTGGACATGATTTGGAAAGGCACACACCTGTCTATATAAGGTCCCACAGTTGACAGTGCATGTCAGAGCAAAAACCAAGCCATGAGGAATTGTCCGTAGAGCTCCGAGACAGGATTCTGTCGAGGCACAGACCTAGGGAAGGTTACCAAAACATTTCTGCAGCATTGAAGGTACCCAAGAACACAGTGGTCTTCATCATTCTTAAATGGAAGAAGTTTAGAGCCACCAAGAGACTTCCTAGAGCTGTCCCCCTGGCCAAACTGAGCAATCGGGGGAGTAGGGCCTAGGTCAGGGAGCTGACCAAGAACCCGATGGTCACTCTGACAGAGCTCCAGAGTACCTCTGGAGTACTTCCAGAAGGACAACCATCTCTGCAGCACTCCACCAATCAGACCTTTATGGTAGAGTGGCCAGACGGAAGCCACTCCATTTATGAAATGAATTATTCCAGTTACTATTAAGGACTCACCCATTAAGAAAATTACTGTAAAAACTGTTAAATCTCCTTGGATTGATGAGGAATTGAGAAATTGTATGGTTAAGAGGGATGAGGCAAAAGGTATAGCAATTAAGTCTGGCAGCCCAATGTACTGCTAATTAAGAAATCATGTGACTAAACTAAATAAAAATAAACTACACTATGAAACAAAGATAAATTATATAAAGAATTATAGTAAAAAGCTTTGGGGCACCTTAAATGACATTTTGGGGAAAAAAAGCCAACTCGGCTCCTTCCTTCATTGAATCAGATGGCTCATTCATCACAAAGCCCACAGATATTGCAAACTACTTTAATTACTTTTTCATTGGCAAGATAAGCAAACTTAGGGATGACATGCCAGCAACAAACGCTGACACTACACATCCAAGTATATCGGACCAAATTATGAAAGACAAGAATTTTACTTTTGAATTCCGTAAAGTCAGTGTGGAAGAGGTGAAAAAATTATTGTTGTCTAGCAACAATGACAAGCCACCGGGGTCTGACAATCTGGATGGAAAATTACTGAGGATAATAGCAGATGATATTGCCACTCCTATTTGCCACATCTTCAATTTACTAGAAAGTGTGTGCCCTCAGGCCTGGAGGGAAGCTAAAGTAATTCCGTTAACTTCGTTGTCGATCATAGTCTGCTGCTGGAAAAACGTATGTGTTATGGCTTTACATCCCCTGCTATAATGTGGATAAAGAGTTGTCTAACAGAACACAGAGGGTGTTCTTTAATGGAAGCCTCTCAATTATAATAATGTATGTGAGTATAACATAACTGATATAGCAGGCGAAAACCCAAGGAAAATCCATCCAGATTTGCAGTTTCTTTTGTACTTGACCTTCTTCTCCAGGCTGCCTATTCATTTTTATTTTAACCAGGACTGAGACTGCAGTACCTATGGCTTCCACTAGATGTCAGCAGTCTGTATACAAAGACTGGGAGCGATAGGAGTAAGCGAAACGGATAGGAAGAGGAAATGGTCAAAGGAGCTCAGATGTCAACAAGATTTCTCGGGCGCGAGACTGGGTGCGCGCCCCACTTTATTTTACTTATATAATGTATAGGTGACCATCCGAGTGAAATATTATCGCTAATATTCATAAAAGGATAGCTAAGGATGCATTATAACTGGTCTTTGATTTGTTTAGGAAAAGTTTATGGGTATATTTGAACGCGTTCTCTTCACGTTTCAATGGGCGATTCGATGTTGGATTTTCTGAACATAACGCGCCAACCAAACGGAGATTTATGGATATAACAAATGACTTTTTCTAACAAAAGAACCATTGGATATCTTCGTTGGACACTTGGGAAGCCCTCGGCAGAAGTTCTTCGAAAGGTAAGCGATTTGTTTTCGCTGTGATATGGGTTTTGTGTGAACCGCGCTGATTTATGAATTTATGCTAATTGGTAAATATTGGAAGGTGCTATCCTCAAACAATCAAATGTTGTGCTTTCGCCCTAAAGCCCTTTTGAAATCTGACAATGCTGTGATATTGCCAAGAAGCAGAGCTTTTGATGACTATGCAACACTTGTATATTGATGAATGTTTAATAATTCAACTTTTGGATTTTGAATTTGGTGCAGTGGGACCAGGTAGTGTCCCACTGCTCCCTAAGTAGTTAACCAAGAATAGTAAAGCCCCCTTTTTCTGGCTCAAATAGCCAACCAACCAGCCTGTTACCAACCCTTAGTAAACTTCTGGAAAAAACGGTGTTTGTCCAGATACAATGCTATTTCACAGTAAACAAATTGACAACAGAATTTCATCATGCTTATAGGGAAGGACACTCAACAAGCACAGCACTTACACAAATGACCGATGATTGGCTGAGAGAAATTGATGATAAAATGATTGTGGGGGCTGTCTTGTTAGACTTCAGTTCCGCTTTTGACATTGTCGATCATAGTCTGCTGCTGGAAAAACGTATGTGTTATGGCTTTACATCCCCTGCTATAATGTGGATAAAGAGTTGTCTAACAGAACACAGAGGGTGTTCTTTAATGGAAGCCTCTCAATTATAATCCAGTTAGAATCTGAAATTCCCCAGGGTAGCTGTTTAGGCCCCTTGCTTTTTTAGATTTTCAATAACGACATGACACTGACTTTGAGTAAAGCCAGAGTGCCTATGTATGTGGATGACTCAACACTATACACGACTACTACAGTGACTAAAATGACTGCAACACTCAATAAAGAGCTGCAGTTAGTTTCAGAGTGGGTGGCAAGGAATAAGTTAGCTCTAAATATTTCTAAAACTATAAGCATTGTATTAGGAACAAAACACTCACTAAACCCTAAACCTCAACTAAATCATGTGTAAATTGAGCAAGTTGAGATGACTAAACTGCTTGGTGTAACCCTAGATTGTAAACTGTCATGGTCAAAACATATTGATGCAGTAATAGCTAAGATGGGGAAAAGTCTGTCTATAATAAAGCGATGCTCTGCCTTCTTAACAACACTATCAACAAGGTAGGTCCTACAGGCCCTAGTTTTGTCGCACCTTGACTACTGTTCAGTCGTGTGGTCAGGTGCCACAAAAAAGGACTTAGGAAAATTGCAATTGGCTCAGAACTGGGCAGCACGGCTGGCCCTTGGATGTACACAGAGAGCTAATATGAATAATATGCATGTCAATCTCTCCTGACTCAAAGTGGAGGAGAGATTGACTTCATCACTACTTGTATTTATGAGAGGTATTGACATGTTGAATGCACCAAGCTGTCTGTCTAAACTACTGGCACACAGCTCGGACACCCATGCATACCCCACAAGACATGCCACAAGAGGTCTCTTCACAATCCCCAAGTCCAGAACAGACTATGGGAGGCACACAGTACTACATAGAGCCATGACTACATGGAACTCTATTCCACATCAAGTAACTGACGCAAGCAGTAAAATTTGATTTAAAAAAACAGATTAAAAAACACCTTATGGAACAGCGGGGACTGTGAAGCAACACAAACATTGGCTCAGACACATGCACACACACACACACACACACACACACACACACACACACACACACACAAATACAAATACTCCTTAGTAAAAGGCACATCTGGAGGAAACCTGGCACTATCCCTAAGGTGAAGCATGGTGGCGACAGCATCATGTTGTAGGGATATTTTTCAGCGGCAGGGACTGGGAGACTAGTTAGGATTGAGGGAAAGATGAACAGAGAAAAGTACAGAGAGATCCTTGATGAAAACCTGCTCCAGAGCGCTCAGGACCTCAGACTGGGGCGAAAGTTCACCTTCCAACAGGACAATGACCCTAAGCACACAGCCAAGACAACACAGGAGTGGCTTTGGGACAAGTCCTTGAATGTCCTTGCCAGCCAGAGCTGAATACTTATGTAAATGTGATATTTCAGTTTTGTATTTTTAATACATTTGCAAACATTTCCAAAAATATTTGTAGCTTTGTCATTATGGGGTATTGTGTGTAGATTGATGAGGGAAAAAAACAATATAATACATTTTAGAATAAGGCTGTAATGTAATAATGTGGAAAAAGTCAAGGGGTCTGAATACTTTCTGAATGCACTGTAAGTATGGTGATATCATATTGTAAGGTACCTGACAATTCCCAGCCCTATCAACTATGTGGAACTATTACATGCCTTTTCTGAAAAAAAGTTTGCAAACCCATTTAGAGACCAGCACCATGTTTACTTTTTGCTCATGGTCTATGATGGAATTTTCAATTAAACTCCAGAACAAAGTGATGGATATGGGTTTCTGCCGTAGCCGAATCAGCAACTAATGAAACCCCTGGAACGGCAGTGACAAGACTTTGATAGTTTCAGAAATTCAATGAACTGGGCCTGGCAGAAAGTGAAACTTGTTTGATTTCGTTAGAGTTAAGGCTGATCTTATCGGATTGTACAGTCACAAATGGTAAGAGACAAATCACCTGGACAGCTCCTCAGCTTTCTGTTCCAGCATGACTTGACACAGACTCTCCCCGAGGCGACTAAGTTACTGCAGCTGGTCCTCACTATACCAGCCAAAACAGCATCCAGACAAATAAAGAAATACAGTCAAAACCAGTTTGATCAAGGACCACTCTCATCCCTTGCCATCATCTCCATCGCATCGAGAGACTTTTAAAACTGAGGGCCAACAGGGAGGAGTTTTGTAGTTCAGTCACTGATGTCTTTACACAGAAGGATAGATGGATGGACTTTGTTTACAAGTAAGTACAAGTTTATTTACTGCTCACTGGCATTTGGGTCACTGTCTGTGGTGGTTAATGTAGCCTGTTCGTGCAGTGTAGTTGCGTAGGGCACAAGCTATTAGGGCTTGTGAATTTTTGTCTAATGGTTGCGCCGCCTACCTGCTGCTGATGGTTGGTTGTGGTTGTTTGATCTTTGTGATCGTGTCATACCGAGTGTTTGTGTTTGTGTGTGTGCGTGGGAGTGAGAGAAGGGGACTGGGGGGCTCAATAGAAAGTGCCTACCCGGCTTCAGACCTCACCGACCTGAGTTCCCTGAATGTTTTCCGTTCTGAGAACAGAAATTATAGGTTATTTGAAGATAATTAAATAACATTTTGAGAACTTTCAGTCAATGTTTCAATAAGAATTTTAATAACACTGCTTGCTTATTTTAGATGATTTCAAGCACAGATACACATTGAAATTAATTTGATTTGGCATTAATCGCGCTAACAGTTATTTTGACTTATTCATTGTGACACAGCATCAGTGAGATTCAAACCTGTTCTCTATCCCTGGAATTAGTCCACTGCGCCACCACGATAGAGATAGCATGGCATGTTTTTTTACGTATGCAAAGCTGTTCATATAGTCTATCAGAAAGTCATGTCTCGTTTTTTGTTTGCTTAGAGAGGAACTTATAAAGAGGATAGACAGAGTTTTGTTGAGGCGCTGAGAACGGAATGTTCCAAACATTTTCCTGTGGTTTTATAGAAAGTTTTCTTAAAGAGTGGCTGAACTTACCAATTCCGCATGTGTTTTTAAGTTGCTCATTAAGAAAAATGAGATTTGAGTCTAGGGGGTGCGTTTCGATGTGGGTGTGTTATGTCCACTTTATCGTACCCTGGCAGTTACTGTTGTTTGTCTCTCATAAGGCATAGTAGCTACAACATAGCCATTATCACTTAGTCAATAGTCAAGATTATTAGTCACACAATTTTATATCTAGCTAAGGTGTTTGGTTCAGTATTCCTCAATTTAAAAAAATCAATCATAAAAAACGAATCAGTGCACTGCAGACAGTATCGAGTCAGCTCCGTCTGGCTGCACTCAGGACAGATTCCTGAGTATCAGATTTTTGGCTAAGATTTCCTGGTACTTGGTAAAGTTCATGATGCAGTTGACCTGAACAAGGTCTCCAGGACCAGTGGAAGCAAAATAGCCCCAAGAAAATCTAATATCCACCACCATATTCTACTATTCGTATGAAATACTTTTCTGCATATGCTTTTGTTTTCCAACGCCAAACCCATGACTGGTTTGTGTGTCCAAAGAGCTATATTTTCATGTCATCTGATCATAGCACCGCCTGGAGTTTGATAAACGGCATTGGCACTTGGATTGAAAACTGAGTTATAGTGAGGAAGTGCAGGTTGTTAGCCTTCTTGGATAGATGTCCCTTCTGAATAGCAGGAAAGACAGCATGAGAGAGGACATGCCAAAATGAGTGACCTCTCGGACTGTGCAAACAAACACCTGGTGGGTTACAGGATGCAAGGCACAGCAAAACAGAGCGTTAGCCGAGCAAAAAAAAAAAAAGTTGGAAGTTTACATACACTTAGATTGGTGTCATTAAAACTCATTTTTCAACCACTCCACAAATTTCTTGTTAACAAACTATAGTTTTGCAAGTCGGTTAGGACATCTACTTTGTGCATGACACAAGTAATTCTTCCAACAATTGTTTACAGACAGATTATTTCACATATCATTCACTGTATCACAATTCCAGTGGGTCAGAAGTTTACATACACTAAGTTGACTGTGCCTTTAACTTCTTAAGGAGCAGCAAGGTGTGCTGGGGCGCTAGCACCCCACTCCCGACACTACCAGGTGAAATGCAAGGCGCCAAATTCAAAATCCAAAAGTTGAATTATTAAACATGCATCAATATACAAGTGTTTCATAGTCATCAAAAGCTCTGTTTCTTGGCAATATCACAGCGTTGTCAGATTTCAAAAAGGCTTTACGGCGAAAGCACCACATTTGATTGTTTGAGGGTAGCACCTTCAATATTTTTCCATTGCCATGAATTCATAAGCCATCACGGTTCACACAAAACACATTTCACAGCGAAAACAAATCAATTACCTGTTGAAGAACTTCTGCTGAGGGCTTCCCAAGTGTCCAACGAAGACAATCCATGGTTCTTTTGTTAGAAAAAGTAATGTATTATATCCATAAATCGCCATTTGGTTGGCGCCTTAGAATGAGAAAATAGAGTCCATTGAAACGTGAAGAGAACTCGTTCAACTTATACATAATTATACATAACATAATTGCTAATGTATCCTTAGGAACACTTTAATGTATATGTTGTATAATATTTCAACCGGAATATAAACTGGGCGATAAGAAAGGAAACCACCACAGAGCGCGCCAGCCGGGAGCGCGCATTTTCTTGCAAGGACATCTGTGGGGACACTTCCTTATTCGTCTTCTTCTCTGCTCTAAAAGCAGCTAAGAAGAATCAGAACACTTTCTCGAGACTGTTGACATCCAGAGGAAGCGATAGGTACTGCATTCATATGCCCTTATATGGGCATTTTCATAAGGGAGGGGTTCCAAATGAGCAATGTGTCAAAACCACTTTTTCCAGGACAGAAATTCCTGGGGTTTTTGCCTGCCATATCCGTTCTGTTATACTCACAGACAAAATGTTAACACTTTTAGAAAATCCAGGGTGTTTCCTATCCAATGGTACTAAATATGTGCATATCCTATTTTCTGGGCCTGAATGGGAGGCATTTTACTTTGGGCACGCCAGGCTCTCCAAAACGGTCACCTCGTGCGCTACTCCCTAAGACGTTAAACAGCTTGGAAAATTCCAGAAAAGTATGTCATGGCTTTAGAAGCTTCTGATAGGCTAATTTACATAATTTGAGTCACTTGGAGGTGTACCTGTGGATGTATTTCAAGGCCTACCTTCAAACTCAGTGCCTCTTTGCTTGACATCATGGGAAATCAGCCAAGACCTCAGAAAAAATATTGTAGACCTCCTCAAGTCTGGTTCATCCTTGGGAGCAATTTCCAAACGCCTGAAGGTACAATGTTCATCTGTACAAACAATAGTACGCAAGTATAAACATCATGGGACCACGCAGCTGTCATACCGCTCAGGAAGGAGACGCGTTCTGTCTCCTAGAGATTAACGTACTTTGGTGCGAAAAGTGCAAATCAATCCCAGAACAACAGCAAAGGGCCGTGTGATGATGCTGGAGGTAACAGGTACAAAAGTTCTATATCGACATAACCAGAAAGGTCGCTCAGCCAGGAAGAAGCCACTGCTCCAAAACCGCCATAAAAAAGCCAGACTGCGGTTTGCAACTGCACATGGGTACAAAGATCGTACTTTTTGGAGAAATGTCCTCTGGTCTGATGAAACAAAAATATAACTGTTTGGCCATAACGACCATCGTTATGTTAGGTGGAAAAAGGGGGAGGCTTGCAAGCCGAAGAACACCATCCCAACCGTGAAGCCCGGTGTGGCAGCATCATGTTGTGGGGGTGCTTTGCTGCAGGAGGGACTGGTGCACTTCACAAAGTAGATGGCATCATGAGGAAGGGAAATCATTTGGATACATTGCAGCAACATCTCAAGACATCAGCCAGGAAGTTAAAGCTTGGTCACAAATGGGTCTTCCAAATGGACAATGACCACAAGCATACTTCCAAAGTTGTGGCAAAATGGCTAAAGGACAACAAAGTCAAGGTATTGGAGTGGCCATCACAAAGCCCTGACCTCAAGCCTATAGAAGATTTGTGGGCAGAACTGAAAAAGCGTGTTCGAGCAAGGATCCTACAAACTTGACTCAGTTACACCAGCTCTGTCAGGAGGAATGGGCCAAAATTCACCCAACTTATTGTGGGAAGCTTGTGGAAGGCTACCCGAAACGTTTGACCCAAGTTAAACAATTTAAAGGCAATGCTACCAAATACTAATTGAGTGCATGTAAACTTCTGACCCACTGGGAATGTGATGAAAGAAATAATTTCACATTTTTTAAATAAAGTGGTGATCCTAACTGACCTTAGACAGGGAATTTTTACTAGGATTAAATGTCAGGAATTGTGAAAAACTGAGTTTAAATGTATCTGGCTAAGGTGTATGTAAACTTCCGACTTCAACTGTAGTTCGGGACAGAATCCAATGGCTGAACATGTGCAAAGCACTCACATCAGCAGAGAGAAATTAATCACTTGTGTATTAACCATGCATCTGCTGCCATTATTCAATGAATATTTTCATCAACCAATTAGGGACCACTGTCATGACTACCATTACAACAGCAGAATTCCTTTAAAAAGACATCCAGCTAAAATTAGCAACATGGTACTGCCAGTATGTACCAGTGTCACGACTTCCGCCGGTAGTCGGTCCCTCTCCTTGCTCGGGCGGCATCGGTCACCGGTCATCGGTTTTCTAGCCATCGCCGATCCACTTTTCATTTTTCCATTGTTTTTGTCTTGTTTCACACACCTGGTTTCAATCCCACAATTACTTGTTGATTATTTAACCCTCTGTTCTCCCATGTTTGTTTGTGAGTGATTGTTTTATTGTATTGCGGTCCGTATTTGTGGGCTTGGATAATTTTGACGTTTGTTATTAATTTGAGTAAAATTTGCTATATTTACTCATATCTGCTGTCCTGCGCCTGACTCTTCTACACCAGCAACACACAGACGCATTACAACCAGTAAGGAGTCATTAGGGTATTTCATATTATAGTTTAGCATTGTTGAGAACAGTTGACTGATAAAAAAAACTGATTTCACAAACAGATTATCTCCCAAATCAATATCAGCTTTTAAGATACTCCGCCTTTTTTTCAAGACTTTGGAAGATATTATGTTCAAGAACACAACATTTATGTAAAGTCCTTTCCGTTTACTACTTATAAATGGAGGAAGACCTATTTTTCATCACCACTAGCAAATTTGGCACATGCCTCAGGTTTTTCACTAAATCTAGGAGTAATGGAGAGCTCCAAGTACATCAAGGTTAATGGCCAATATATATATTTTTGTCAGTACATGGTAGTTACAAGCCTGTAGACAGGTTCAGTGTAACCACAGTGTAGGTACACATAAATAGATGTAGAATTGTGTTTATGACTAAGTACACTAAACTCTACATATCCTGTAAGGGAAACTGTATTGCAGCCACCTTCCCTTTTTTAAAAACCCACCACTCACATCCCCCTATTCAGATGACACCTTTATTCTTATGCTTTGTGTTTCACTAGTTATATATTTTTTTGTCAGTACATGGTAGTTACAAGCCTGTAGACAGGTTCAGTGTAACCACAGTGTAGGTACACATAAATAGATGTAGAATTGTGTTTGAGCTCCATTCTTAATGACTAAGTACACTAAACTCTACATATCCTGTAAGGGCAACTGTATTGCAGCCACCTTCCCTTTTTTAAAAACCCACCACTCACATCCCCCTATTCAGATGACACCTTTATTCTTATGCTTTGTGTTTCACTAGTTATATATTATTTTACCTATTGATATAAAGATCCCCTGCTTTTGCTTCTCTGAGGTTCTCGTGAGTAATGGATGTCTGCTTGGCTGATCTCATGTCAGCTCTTAGGGGGTTGGGGTTGACCCATCCGCTCTCACCCAGGCCCACCTCACTGACCACCTACCCAGAGTGCCATCTGGCACACATCTCAGAAGAGAGAGGTCTGTTGTTTGTTTGTGTGCAGAGAACTGAAAAACGCTTGCACGCTATTCACCTCATGAGCACATTGCGCCGTGCACCAGTACTTATGATTTATTAAATCAATAATCTCTACATCTTCAAAAGTGCAAATAGTGCAAATAGTTTCATATTTAGTCAGTTTTCTTTTCATCATATGTACAAACAGACAAGCAAACAACTAAGCGATGGATTCTATCACAGCTTTTCTGTTACTGTACGATCAAATCATGCTCAAAGCTGGGATGTTTTAAAGCAGTGGAATGTGTATTCTCCTATAGCTATGCAAGGTATTCTATTAAGCGTTTGCCCTATTTTTTAAGTAATCGCCTGGTTAACTAAAGGTTAAATAAAATGAATAAATAAATATGTTTGTTTTTATTACACAATTTGCACAGCTACAACTTTTAGGGTTCTTGTTTTTCAAGGCACAGCCCCAGCAGCATAAACTAAATTTGATTTGATTGGAAATAAAACAAAGTATAAAAAAAAGGCACTTGGGAATTTCTAGTACTTAAGATGTTTTTGTTCATCTAATTTTAGCAGCGACTCGTGCTTTGTTTCATCTATGGTTCATGCTAAATGGGTTTGCTGTGGGTATTTAGTGATAGGAAGGAGAATATCTACAGTGCTACATTAAGCACTACGTGTCTGGGAGTTGAGGGTCATTCTAAGTTAAACTGTAATGATAACAGTATGGTAGCAGCATCCTTGATATGCCCATGACAGATTTGTAGAGCACAAGAAGTGATTACTTGAGACACATCGCGTCCCCTTGGGAAAAAATGCCCTGTTTATTTGATCTGAATTCTCATTCGCTTCCTATTTTTCCCTCAATCCTTTTACTCGCTTAAGCCAGGTCCAAGTGGGAATTATAAATGAGCACGAAAGGAGGAAAATATTACAGACCATGTCAGCCAAATCATCCTTTACTGGATACGAGTGTTTTTTCACAAATATTTTTATTTTTATGCGTGATGCCTTTGCAGAGAATTTGGGTGACAAAAGCTTTCAGTTGTCCTGTCCATCACATTCTAAATATAAGACATGAAAGATTAGGGATATAAATACATTGACTGACTTGATACCCTTGTCTTCACCCTTCACCAATCAACTCTCACATTGGGCCCTGATTGCGTGCCTTCTTCTTCGGCCCCTTGTGGAGACTGGAGATCAGTCTGAGTGCTGTGGGTTTTCAGATTTCTCTTTTGGGCGTCCTTGACTCTGATAAGGGCTCCAAATGACTAAAGCCTGTAACATTCACACATCGGCAGGGTAATTTAATGGCTTTGCTGCTGAACCTTGTTTTGAAAGGACAAGACAGAGGGGACAGATATGGCCCTTTTTATTTGATTAGACATGTCCTCTCTACTTTATTATTCTACTGTCTCAGAGGATTTGTTACTCAAAAACGACCTTACGAAACTACTAAGACGAGGTATCATCTCTGGGAGCTAATGTGATTCCTCAGGTCTCAGGCAAGGTTACTCACAAAACCACCTCTTCACTGGAACTGTTGAATTGACTATGTGCAGTATATCATTATTTGTTTATTTGATATGTGCCTTGAGGGATTTTAGAAACCATGATACAAGACGCATTATCCATCCACTTACAGTATGTACTGTATATACCTGGATGGGTACCTACCTACCTACCTAACTACCCTTCAATCCACTTAAACCTGATATATTCTCTCCTACAAGTCCTTGAGTCAAAAGCATGAATCCAAATCAAATACTGCACAGCAGTGGAATAACATGGAGGCCCTCTTAAAAAAGAGATTTCGTCTACAGGCAATATAAATTGCTTGCCCAAGGTTACAGAGAACCAGAAGGCTTTGCTTACGTACCATCTGGTGGCATATTTCACTGTTAGTCTACACCTGTTGTTTACGAAGCATGTAACAAATAAAATTTTATTGATTTTCCCTTCAATAAAGAGGACAGTGAGATTCACAGTTTATAATGCTAACGGGCTAAAGCATCTCAAGGTCGCGGCGTCGGACACAAAGAAATATCACTGACAGATTCAGTGAACCCAGAGAGGCCAGGTAAAACAGACCATGGGAGGTAGTTTGTCTTCTGCCCGCAGCGTTTTACAACATGAGAATGTCACGGTAGCAGGGGAATTATACAATGGGTGGGTCTAATCATGAATGCTGATTGGTTAAAATTACATTCCAGCCGGTGTCTATTCCATAAGTTACCACCAGCTAAATCTATGACTTTTAAAATGCGGTTTCTCAGCCAGTCGAAAATCATGAATCATTTTTCTGGATATACTGTATACAAAGAAATATAAATTGAAAAAAGGTAAAGCGAAACGAAATGCAGCTAGTTTGCAGTCTTTCCAGCTTCAGTTTGAAGTGATTGTGTTAGCTGTATTGTTGTTGGCTAGCTCCTCTGAACAACAGTGTCCTGACGAGAGCACATTTTCAATGGCTAGGGAAATCGCACCTCATTAGCTCATTGTTATGGATGTATCCAAATAAATGTCATTATAAACGGGGTGGTTCAAGACCTGAATGCTGATGGTATATCAGACCGTACACCAGAGGTATGACAAAACATGTATTTTTACTGCTCTAATTAGATTGGTAACCAGTTTATAATAGCAATAAGGCACCTCAGGGGTTTGTGATAAATGGCCAATATACCACGGCTAAGGACTGTGTCCAGGCACTCCACTTTGCGTAGCCATTTACCATATACCATAAACCACACCCCCTCCAGCCTTATTGCTTACTTAGACAACGGGTGGGTCTAATCCTGAATGCTGATTGGTTAAAACCGCATTCCAGCTGGTGTCTATTCAACCAGTTGCCACTGGCTAAATCTATGACGTTAAAATGCCTATTTACAGTTCCATTTGACTGTGTAATCCCGTCTCATCAACCCAGCCAGGCAATTTATAAACTTGATCTCCACTATAAAAAGCATCTAGACATTATCTCACATTTCTTTTAGACTAACATTTCGGAGAATTGTATAAACCTTACTGTCTGTCTCTCCTACATTTGCAACTTTTGTTTCAATATTCAAATTTGATCTCCTGCTGTCCCATAGTAATGAACGTGCCGGGAAGAGACAGACAGGCAGGCAGCGTTTCTCAGCCAGTCGAACTCATGAATCAGCTGGCATCATTTTTATGGATATATACAAAAAAAGGTCAATTGGAAAAAGGTAAAACTAAACACAGCTAATTTGCAGTCTTTCCAGCTTCAGTTTGAAGTGATTGTGTTACTGTAGCTGTGTTGTTGGCTAGCTCCTCTGAACAACAGTGTCCTGACGAGTGAGCACATTTTCTATTCCAGGCGAAGTCGCGCCTCATTAGCTCATTGTTATGGATGTATCTATATAAATGTCACCCCAAAACAGCTTAAACAAATGCAAATGTAGCTACTTTGCTGTTATTCTGGGCACACTTTTTGACGTAACTGTAAGTTAGCCATAGTTGGCTAGCTAGCAAGCAAGGGATAAGAACGTTACCAGCCAGTATGGCAATGGAACACTTCGAACGAATGACTGGGTCGTGTCCATAGATACAGAACAAAAAGACTAAACAACTGGGTCGCGTCCATAGATACAGAACAAAAGACTGAACGGCTGGGTCGTGTCTCAAGCAACCCTACATTTGTGTCTGGACTATATCTTGTGGAAGGATGAAATAGTATGAACAAATTAATAAAATTTATGTTTTTAATGAAAATCATTATTTGAATATGTTGGTAACCCGTTGTATAAAAGTTATAATGCCCTCGAAGCCGGTGTTTGGAGGATATATTGGCATGGTTTGCCAGCCCTGGGGCCTAACAACACCCATGCCAATATATCCTCCAAACACCGGCTTCGAGGGCATTATCACTTAAATGTAAACTAAGAGTCTTGTGATACATGAAAACAGCAGCGCACACTCTGGAAAATGTGATTAAGGTTTAGATGATCAGATATTTTGCATTTTAATCCTTCAAATTGCATCTTTACAGAGGACCGAACCAAAATGGTGGTTCAGATGGCTCAGTTAGTTGGAGCATGGTGCTTACAATGCCAGGGTTGTAGGTTTGGTTGTGGCAGCAGTAAAAATGGGGGAGAATTGATCTGGCAACTGGAGGGCTGTGGGATTCAGATCCTAACAATCCTCTCCCGTTGTGCCGTTGAGCACAACTGTAAATCGCTCCAGATAAGCCATATCATTAATTAGTATTATTACTTAGATGGAGTTGGAAAGAAAGATACATAGATACATGTAACCATCCCTTATGATGGTTGTTTAAACAGTTGAACAGTAACATCTAACCTGACGCAATACACATCACAACATCAATGGAGAAGATATAATCAAACTAAATAGCAAGTGTGTACACCTTCATGAGAGGACATTCATTTTGAAACTTTGTAAATAGCCGTTCCACTTTCCCCCAACCTTGCTGACGGCCACATAAGTGACTCAGAGCAACATCCTCGGGTATATACAAATACAATAAATCTGTATGTTTAGGGAGGGATGGGACAGATGAGGTTCAAAGCAAAATCTTGAAAGTAAACATTTCGCTCTTCCTCACTCCGTTTCTATACGTCCGTTCTGCTTAAAACATACCCTGAAAGAGCAAGCTGGGGATAAGAATTATGACCGTGAATACAATGTGGGCTCAGAGCCAAAAGCTAGGACTTAAAGTATATAGCAAAGGAGAAATTATGTTGTCTTAAGTGCTGAAAGTAAATCAGAGAATTCAGAATGTCTCTAAAGCGCCTCTATCATTCAAAAGACAAGAGAAACACAAAGGAAACAAAAGAGGCTGTTACATGTTGTTTGTGCGTGTATGGGGGAAGGGGTTTAAAGGTTACTTTCCTCCACTGTACGTCAAACTATAAAGCCTGGTGCACCAGGTGCATATTGGGAATTAGTTTTACATTTGAGCTCTATTCACTGTGTGTGACCTTGATAACGTAGAACACATTTCAACTACTAGTAAAACGACAATTGTCCCCTTTTCTGTATTAATACTTAGTACTTACATAGTTGTCTGATATTGAAAAACCATCAGAACTGTAAATTCATTATGGAGAAGACACCATGACAACCTGAAAAGCGTAATGCAATGAATAGTGTTTATTCCCTCCAGTTATCAAAGCAAAACACATTTAATAATATGTAATTGTCATTGCAAGCAACATATTTGGGACACACACATTAGTGTGGACTTTCTAGAAGACACGATTCCAATGGTTGGCTTAGCTATATAAAAGCAATAACGATTGCGTGCAAAATCAATTGAGATTGACTGGGATAAATAGCTGATTCTTTCAAGCCTGATGACACTGCTGTGAGGTTCTCTTTAAGTGCAGTTACAACGGACAGGATTAGGCCAGTAAAAAGAGCCTCCAATCAATGCTCATTAATCCCTTGTTTACTCTACACAACTTGAATTGTCAACAAAACATTTCAAATGCCATTTGTTTTAGGAAGGATGCCAATTGAGTTTTCTATTTTTAAGAATGGAATTTGTCTGGATATCTGACATACAAGTCTACTCTGAAAATCGATAATAATAAACAATTCTAAATGTGTAAATGTTATCGTAATTGCACAGCACAGAATGGTGTCTGATAGAATAGAATGGGTAAAAAGGCCAGCCTAATACAGTAGTCCCCAATCAGAGCTTCAAGCTGTATGATCCACGGTTGTAAAACGTCTGGTCCTCCCACATCTTGTCAACCATACATTCTTTACTGTGAGTGATGCTATCGGTAGCCATGGAAACCCGATACAATAGATTCATTCTCCCTGCCTCTCTCTCCCAGGCCAGTCCTCCTCTCCATCCACTGAAAAGCTCTTTACTTTGCGCATGTACGGCCAAACTGAACATTGCATCGACTCCAAGATGGCGTTAACACGTCTGGCTTGCATTCTGGTCCTCCTCTCAACTCACTGTAAGTAAATGCAACGAGGAGTGCGCTTTATTTCCCTAGCCTCTTGCCATTGATGAGACATTCTGGACGAGACATTCTGGACGTGACACTCGCTTGTATCATTTGAAATGAGCTACTTTGTTATTTGCGAGACGTGATCTGCGTAAGGATATAAGTGATCATTTCTGACCCAACTCTCTCAGCAAGCTAGCTATAGCCAACCAGCTATTTTGTTATTAATAGATGATGTTCTGATTTAAATGGAGATATATTCAATTATAAAGTAGACAATCGAAGACCAGAATTAAGAAGTTGTTTGGTAACGCTAGAGCCTCAAGCCCTGTTGTGTCGGCTCATTGGAATGTTTGATCTATCCGAAGCCGGACAGTGCAGTTTGGCATTTGGAAGTATGTCTAGTTTATCGAACTCTTCAGAGATAGAAACCATTCGTAAACTGCTCTACATACAGTTAGCATGTTTTAATTGGCTACAAACTTTACATTATGAAATAGCAAGAAGAGATACAATGTATCCGTTAATTTAGAGGCTTGTTTTTTAAAAGGGGATGAGTCGAGTCCCCCTTTAGTCCGTCTCCTTACTTTCAAAAGTGTTCGACTGTAAATACAACTATAAATGTGTTATTGTCTAAGAAATAAGTATTTGATATAAATATACGTTTGCTTAAACGTTTTTAACGTGTTTGAATTGTGGTTGATAAAAGTTCAGACTCGCAGTATTCAGTGATGCGAGATAACGGTTTTTTCCATTGGGGAATAAAGACAGTCGGCGGGAGGAGCCTATCTGAAAGCAGCAGGCAGCTCGCTTTGTCAGTGTTGAGTACTCTTTGAAGAGAGGTTCTAAAATGTAGATTTGTAACTTTTTATTAGCCATCTCAGATTAAGCGATTTGTCGCGGCATGTAAAGAGTTATTGTTTTGATTTGACCCTAATTAAACCATGAAATAACTGGTAGAACTGTTTACAATTTGGCCAGATGCAGAGACAAATCATTAAGCTATGTTGCTGGAAGAGTATGATGCAATTTGTTCCCATGAAGCGCTCCCTCGTGTTTAACTCATGCATACTCAGATCCTTCTCAGAAAGAACGTTTAATCATTATGTTGACATTTCAACTTCCACAATTTCTGATGTCATTGATATGCTAAATTAAACGAAATAGAACTCTGAATAAGAAGAATGAATTAAAAACATTTGAATTGTTCCCAAATGTTTCCTATTAGCCTATAGCAGGTGCTATAGCTTACCTTATATTAAAATTGTAATGAGAATTTGAATCACTAAAGTTATTGATAAATAAGTTAAGGCTACTGATATACACAACAAATAAGGCTAGATTATAGCAGGGTTTTAAACAGCACCACGTGATGGACTGGTGGTGGTCATTTGCTTTAGGGCTTAACTGTTTTTCCTGAAGTGCTAAGCATGTATTGAACCCTTCATGAAGAGAGACACATGGAACAAAAGGAGGCACAGACCTGTGTGCCTTCAGCCCCTCTGGTCATCCAAGTGTGTGGACTGGCTTAATTATCTGTGAATTTAAATATGGATAGCAAGAAGGCTGCTTCCAAAGATGGTGCTAGTGTCTATCAATGTCACCCTGGAATTAGACCTACTGAGAATCTGAAGCACCTTCACAAATCTTAGCCCTTCAGGTCCAGTCACTTCTATTTGAAGTTTGAGAATTATTGGCTTCTTTGACCTCAAGAAATGCACATTTATTCAGTGATGGCAGTAAAACTTGTTTCCAGTCTGAATAAAAGTGAAAGAAAGATCAATTACAATGGTTGTGGCAAATGTAATTTCAGACTTGATAAATTGCCCTTTAACAAATGAGTGGGAAATTGATTAGGCTACTCACGGAGGCTTGACCAACTGAAATGTGAGAACCTGGTCTATTTATTTTGCCTATGGCAGCTCACAGTAAGTCTGCTTAAGCCTCATACCTCTTTGGGTGAGAAGAGAAGTCCCTTATCTGAGGAGATATGGGAGAGAAAAGCAAGCTGTCTCCTTAAGCATGAAACACATTGAGTATCCCATTGCCGATAGACAGCCTATAGGTACTTATCATAGTGGGAGGCCGTTCCTTCTCTTACTAGAACAAAAAGCGGTACCTGCTTCATGCCGACCTGTTAGCGATGAACCTATCGATTCTACTTGTAGAATCACAATGCTCGTCAGCGGCCAACAACTTGACTTTGAGACAATCAGAGAGCATGAACCCCCACTTGGGGGTTCATTTTCTCCATACAGTGAGGGAAAAAAGTATTTGATCCCTTGCTGATTTTGTACGTTTGCCCACTGACAAAGAAATTATCAGTCTATAATTTTAATGGTAGGTTTATTTGAACAGTGAGAGACAGAATAACAACAAAAAAATCCAGAAAAAACGCATGTGAAAAATGTTATAAAATTATTTGCATTTTAATGAGGGAAATAAGAATTTGACCCACTCTCAATCAGAAAGATTTCTGGCTCCCAGGTGTCTTTTATACAGGTAACGAGCTGAGATTAGGAGCACACTCTTAAAGGGAGTGCTCCTAATCTCAGTTTGTTACTTGTATAAAAGACACCTGTCCACAGAAGCAATCAATCAATCAGATTCCAAACCCTCCACCATGGCCAAGACCAAAGAGCTCTCCAAGGATGTCAGGGACAAGATTGTAGACATACACAAGGCTGGAATGGGCTACAAGACCATCGCCAAGCAGCTTGGTGAGAAGGTGACAACAGTTGGTGCGATTATTCGCAAATGGAAGAAACACAAAAGAACTGTCAATCTCCCTCGGCCTGGGGCTCCATGCAAGAGCTCACCTCGTGGAGTTGCAATGATCATGAGAACGGTGAGGAATCAGCCCAGAACTACACGGGAGGATCTTGTCAATGATCTCAAGGCAGTTGGGACCATAGTCACCAAGAAAACAATTGGTAACACACTAAGCCGTGAAGGACTGAAATCCTGCAGCGCCCACAAGGTCCCCCTGCTCAAGAAAGCACATATACAGTGGGGCAAAAAAGTATTTAGTCAGCCACCAATTGTGCAAGTTCTCCAACATAAAAAGATGAGAGAGGCCTGTAATTCTCATCATAGGTACACTTCAACTATGATAGACGAAATGAGAAAAAGAAATCCAGAAAATCACATTGTAGGATTTAAAATTTATTTATTTGCAAATTATGGTGGAAAATAAGTATTTGGTCAATAACAAAAGTTTATCTCAATACTTTGTTATATACCCTTTGTTGGCAATGACAGAGGTCAAACGTTTTCTGTAAGTCTTCACAAGGTTTTCACACACTGTTGCTGGTATTTTGGCCCATTCCTCCATGCAGATCTCCTCTAGAGCAGTGATGTTTTGGGGCTGTCGCTGGGCAACACGGACTTTCAACTCCCTCCAAAGATTTTCTATGGGGTTGAGATCTGGAGACTGGCTAGGCCACTCCAGGACCTTGAAATGCTTCTTACTGAAGCCACTCCTTCGTTGCCCGGGCGGTGTGTTTGGGATCATTGTCATGCTGAAAGACCCAGCCACGCTTTCATCTTCAATGCCCTTGCTGATGGAAGGAGGTTTTCACTCAAAATCTCACGATACATGGCCCCATTCATTCTTTCCTTTACACGGATCAGTCGTCCTGGTCCTTTGCAGAAAAAACAGCCCCAAAGCATGATGTTTCCACCCCCATGCTTCACAGTAGGTATGGTGTTCTTTGGATGCAACTCAGCATTCTTTGTCCTCCAAACACGACGAGTTGAGTTTTTACCAAAAAGTTCTATTTTGGTTTCATCTGACCATATGACATTCTCCCAATCCTCATCTGGATCATCCAAATGCTCTCTAGCAAACTTCAGACGGGCCTGAACATGTACTGGCTTAAGCAGGGGGACACGTCTGGCACTGCAGGATTTGAGTCCCTGGCGGCGTAGTGTGTTACTGATGGTAGGCTTTGTTACTTTGGTCCCTTGTCTCTGCAGGTCATTCACTAGGTCCCCCCGTGTGGTTCTGGGATTTTTGCTCACCGTTCTTGTGATCATTTTGACTCCCACGGGTGAGATCTTGCGTGGAGCCCCAGATCGAGGAAGATTATCAGTGGTCTTGTATGTCTTCCATTTCCTAATAATTGCTCCCACAGTTGATTTCTTCAAACCAAGCTGCTTACCTATTGCAGATTCAGTCTTCCTAACCTGGTGCAGGTCTACAATTTTGTTTCTGGTGTCCTTTGACAGCTCTTTGGTCTTGGCCATAGTGGAGTTTGGAGTGTGACTGTTTGAGGTTGTGGACAGGTGTCTTTTATACTGATAACAAGTTCAAACAGGTGCCATTAATACAGGTAACGAGTGGAGGACAGAGGAGCCTCTTAAAGAAGAAGTTACAGTCTGTGAGAGCCAGAAATCTTGCTTGTTTGTATGTGACCAAATACTTATTTTCCACCATAATTTGCAAATAAATTCATTAAAAATCCTACATGTGATTTTCGGGATTTCTTTGCCTCATTTTGTCTGTCATAGTTGAAGTGTACCTATGATGAAAATTACAGGCCTCTCTCATCTTTTTAAGTGAGAGAACTTGCACAATTGGTGGCTGACTAAATACTTTTTTGCCCCACTGTACATGCCCGTCGGAAGTTTGCCAATGAACATCTGAATGATTCAGAGGACAACTGGGTGAAAGTGTTGTGGTCAGATGAGACCAAAATGGAGCTCTTTGGCATCAATTCAACTCACCGTGTTTGGAGGAGGAGGAATGCTGCCTAGAACACCATCCCCACCGTCAAACATGGAGGTGGAAACATTATGCTTTGGGGGTGTTTTTCTGCTAAGGGGACAGGACAACTTCACCGCATCAAAGGGACGATGGACGGGGCCATGTACCGTCAAATCTTGGGTGAGAACCTCCTTCCCTCAGCCAGGGCATTGAAAATGGGTTGTGGATGGGTATTCCAGCATGACAATGACCAAAAACACATGGCCAAGGCAACAAAGGAGTGGCTCAAGAAGAAGCACATTAAGGTCCTGGAGTGGCCTAGCCAGTTTCCAGACCTTAATCCCATAGAACATCTGTGGAGGGAGCTGAAGGTTCGAGTTGCCGTACGTCAGCCTCGAAACCTTAATGACTTGCTGACAAAATCCCTCCTGAGATGTGTGCAAACCTGGTGGCCAACTACAAGAAACGTCTGACCTCTGTGATTGCCAACAAGGGTTATGCCACCAAGTACTAAGTCATGTTTTGCAGAGGGGTACAATACTTATTTCCCTCATTAAAATGCAAATCAATGCATAAAATGTTTCACATGCGTCTTTCTGTTTTTTTTTGTTGTTATTCTGTCTCTCACTGTTCAAATAAACCTACCATTAAAATTATAGACTGATCATTTCTTTGTCAGTGGCAAAACGTACAAAATCAGCAGGGGATCAAATACTTTTTTCCCTCACTGTACATCCACGGATGAGCCAGTCACACTTCATATGCAATGTAGGCTATGGGATGGTAGCTAGCTAAGTACACAGATGCAATGCACACAACACTAAATACCACTGTAGCTAGTATTGACATTATAATTAAATCACAATGGATTAGCTAGTTTCAATGAAACAGCTGCCTGTGTCAGCTGCCGAGTGTTGTGCAAGCCAGCGAATATGCTAACACCTTTGCTTAGCTAATTTTGGGGTGTTTTCCCTTGATAAGTCTCTCCATCATGACAAAATGTTTGGTCACACACACGCACACACACGCAGAGAGACACGATGAAGGAAAAGACGCCTGTCTTCTTTGCTGACTTAATTTAAACAGGAGCCAGATGACAGGTGTTTTCTTCATTGTCTAAAATGTGTGGCATTGCTGGTGGGGACGGCAGGAGTTGGTGAGCCCCAGGGAAAGTGCTGATAGCGCTTCCCCCAGGAGGTGCTTGTTGTCAGATGCTTCCCTTCCCATCCACAGCTTGTGAGCAAATGTTTGGAGCACTCCCTGAATGGCATGCTGGAACCCCCGGGCGAGTCACATACAGCTTGACATTTTAGTGTAGAGACAGTAAATGGCAGGGAAAAAGAGAAAAACAGATAGCAAGCACAGAGAGGAGTGGCTGCCCACTCAGTGCTCGTTAATTTAGAGAGTTAAGAGTTATTCCCAACAGACAAAGCAGTTGTGTGAGAATGGTAGACCCACTGTCTGTTTAAACTAGCACGGTAACCCATGGACTGTAATTAGGCTTGCAGCTCTAGCCTACATTTCCAGTTTGCTTGTAAAGCCATTTGCAGTTAATCTATTCTGGGGTTAGGTTTTGACAACAATTTTAATTGTCATTTTAAATGATTTATTATGCACGATTCATGCAGATTCATTTCAGCATTTAGAAGTTACACTCAAGCTAATTATTGGCCAACAACAAGACCACAATACTAGTCATCTACAGTGCCTTCGGAAAGTATTCAGACCCCTTGACTTTTTCCACATTTTGTTAGGTTACAGCCTTATTCTAAAATTGATTAAATAGTTTTTTTCCCCTCATCAATCTACACACACAATACCCCATAATGACAAAGTAAAAACTGTTTTTTAGACATTTTTGCTAATTTATAAAAAATGAAAAACAGAAATATAACATTTACATAAGTATTCATATCTTTTACTCAGTACTTTGTTGAAGCACCTTTGGCAGAGATTACAACCTCAAGTCTTCTTGGGTATGATGCTACAAGCTTGGCACACCTGTATTTGGGGAGTTTCTCCCATTCTTCTCTGCAGATCCTCTCAAGCTCTGTCAGGTTGGATGGGGAGCGTTGCTGCACAGCTATTTTCAGGTCTCTCCAGAGATGTTAGATCGGGTTCAAGTCCTTGCTCTGGCTGGGCCACTCAAGGATATTCAGAGACTTGTCCCGAAGCCACTCCTGATTTGTCTTGGCTGTGTGCTTAGGGTCATTGTCCTATTGGAAGGTGAACATTCACCCCAGTCTGGAGCAGGTTTTCATCAAGGATCTCTTTGTACATTGCTCCGTTCATCTTTCCCTCGATCCTGACTAGTCTCCCACCCCCCTGCCACTGAAAAACATCCTCAAAGCATGATGCTACCACCACCATGCTTCAGCATAGAGATGGTGTCAGGTTTACTCCAGACGTTACGATTGGCATTCAGGCCAAAGATTTCAATCTTGGTTTCATCAGACCAGAGAATCTTGTTTCTCATGGTCTGAGAGTCTTTAGGTGCCTTTTGGCAAACTCCAACCGGGCTGTCATGTGCCTTTTACTGAGGAGTGCCTTCCGTCTGGACACTCTACCATAAAGGTGTCTATTGGTGGAGTGCTTCAGAGATGGTTGTCCTTCTGGAAGGTTCACCAATCTCCACAGAGGAACTCTAGAGCTCTGTTAGAGTGACCATCAGGTTTTTGGCCACCTCCCTGACTAAGGCCCTTCTCCCTCGATTGCTCAGTTTGGCCGGGCAGCCAGCTCTAGAAAGAGTCTTGGTGGTTCCAAACCTCTTCCATTTCAGAATGATGGAGGCCACTGTGTTCTTGGGCACCTTCAATGCTGCAGAAATGTTTTGGTACCCTTTCCCCAGATCTGTGTTGACACAATCCTGTCTCTGAACTCTACAGACAATTCCTTTGACCTCATGGCTTGGTTTTTGCTCTGACATGCACTGTCAACTGTGGGACCTTATATAGACAGGTGTGTGCCTTTCCAAATCATGTCCAATAAATTGAATTTACCACAGGTGGACTTCAATCAAGTTGTAGAAACATCTCAAGGATGATCAATGGAAACAGGATGCACCTGCGCTTAATTTCGAGTCTCATAGCAAAGGGTCTGAATACTTATATAAATAAGGTATTTCTGTTTTGTATTTGTAATACATTTGCAAAAATTTCCAAAAACGTGTTTTTGCTTTGCCATTATGTGGTCTTGTGTGTAAATTGACGAGGACATTTTAATATATATATATATTTTAGAATAAGGCTGTAACTTAACAAAGTATGGAAAAAGTCAAGGGGTCTCAATACTTTCCAAATGCACTGTACCTTGGATAACCGTGCCACAAAGGCCCATGCATGGGATAAAGGCAGCGAAGCACATGATTCCAACAATGGAATGGCCCGAAACAGCTGAGCAGGAGTGGGTGGATGTGTTTGGGGAGAAGGCACGAGTGACCAGAAATATCTATGGCGTCCCTCCCAAACCCCAGGCACTGTTTGTTAGCAGCAAATGCGGGTTTGTGAATCAAAAGCATACAGAGGAAGAAAACTTCTAATGTACAGTGAATTACTTCACCCCTCCCACTCACCTGTTTTAAGTTGATCAAGAGAATGAAAGTTGACTAAGAAATAAAGCATAACAGAAATCTGGACTTGAATGGTCTTTCAGGAGATAGAAATCCACTTGAACTTCGCACCAAGAACTTGAAAGGTTATTGAAGTAGGCACTACCCTGCTTTTATATATTTTTTCTCCTTTTGGTAAGCAGTAGCAGATGCTGAGGGGAAAGTTGAAAATGGACATGCTTATGTTCCAGGAATGGCAAGCATGTGCATTCTTCAAATGTTAATAAGACTATCGTGTGGAAGAGGCATTGATAACAAATACAAATAGGTCTAGAGCCTGGCTGCTAGGCTGATAGGAGTTGGCCAAAAAACCCCATGAAAATATAACATCAGCTTTTGCTCATCTCAGATTTGTTGTTGTTGTTGCATTAAGCCCATCTGTAGGCCTTGGTGTAATTTTTGGGAATTCTGATCGAGGATGACAAATATTTATATTTCTCACAGATCTCACGTTTTTCTGTTGTGAGATATGGCATAATAAGTCTGGAAGTGATATTTCACCTTGTCAATAGCAGTTGAAATATGTTGTTTGTTTTGCGAAGACATTATTATGCAATGTTTTTTCTGTGTCTGCGGGATAATCTTTGAAATGCTCATCAATTGGCTGTCTGAGTTTAGGGCAGTGTTTTGGTGATTTCCTGTTTGCCAATCTTTATCTGTAGTCACATGATCCCTAAGGGAAGAACGCCGGAATTCTTCCCTGTGTTCCTCCCTGTGTTCATTCAATAGATTCAGACAGAGCCAGCACATCAATAGGTCAGGAGGAACCGCCATCAATCACACATTGGGATGCTGTCAATTTAGGGAAATAATTACAGATTCATTAATGGCAGGGCACAGATAATAGAGTGAATGCTGCTGAAGCACTGCCTGTCTGAAAAGGCAAGGGAAGTCTGGGCTACATGCTGGGAGTCATAGCCAGATAATCGCTTTGGATTCATCCTCTGTTTACCATACTGTCACAAAGGCAATTACTCTCTCTATAAATAGCCAGATGGCAGAATCATATGACAGCCTCAGGTGTTTGAACGCTGTTAATTCCAGAGCATTGGGCTTGTATTCAAGCAACTCTAAATATATGATTTGAGATTAAACATATGCATATCTAAAGCATGTACCATCATCACCGCTTTTCTACCCTTCTGAAAAGGCAATTTGGCATTTTCAGCGAGAACACTTTTAGTTCCTAAACAAGTCTATCACCAACAGCCAAGCTGACAGTCAAAATACTCTCCTTCCTGTGATCTGCAGGACTGACAATGACTCCAATCCCTCGCAGCAGCCAGCTGAGTTCTTAAGTGTCTTCTACAGTATGAAGGGCAGATGACACCAGCCTTGTGATCAAAAAAGACCTCCCAATCATTTTGTTGACCATAACTAATCCACGCCAAGGCGTTCTCTTGATGTAGGGCCTTGCGAAAGAGACCGGTATGCAAGAGCCATGTATGTAGTTGTACGGCCTCCGGGTAGTGAGGTGCAATTCTTGCGGTAAGACCTGACTAAAATGTTGGTGGTCATCCAAAGGACATTTTTATTTAACCTTTATTTAACTAGGCAAGTCAGTTAAGTACAAATTCTTATTTACGATGACGGCCTACCCCGGCAAAACCCTAACACGGACAATGCTGGGCCAATTGTGCGCCGCCCTATGGGACTCCCAATCACGGCCAGTTGTGATACAGCCTGTAATCGAACCAGGGTCTGTAGTGACACCTGTAGCACTGAGATGCAGTGCCTTAGACCGCTGCGCAACTCAGGAAACCATTGAGTAGCATTATTACATACACTTGGGAAGAACTATTGGATATAAGAGTGACGTCAACTTACCAACATTACGACAAGGAATACGACTTTCCCGAAGTGGATCCTCTGTTTGGACCACCACCCAGGACAATGGATCTAATCCCAGAAGCTGACCCAAAACAACGGCGCCGCAGAAGGGGCAGACGGAGCGGCCTCCTGGTCAGGCTCCGTAGACGTGCACATTGCCCACCGCTCCCGAGTATACTACTCGCCAATGTCCAGTCTCTTGACAACAAGGTAGATGAAATTCGAGCAAGGGTTGCCTTCCAGAGTGACATCAGATATTGTAACATCCTCTGTTTCACAGAAGCATGTCTCTCTCGGGATATGTTGTCGGAATCGGTTTAGCCACCGGGCTTCTCCATGCATCGCGCCGACAGAGATAAACACCTCTCTGGGAAGAGGAAGGGCGGGGGTGTATGCTTCATGATTAACGACTCATGGTGTAACAACGTCATGGTGTAACAACGTACAGGAACTCAAGCTCACCCGATCTAGAATTCCTTACAATCAAATGCCGGCCATATTATCTCCCAATTTTGGATAACTAGTCACTTTAAACAATGCCACTTTAAATAATGATAATTGAATAATGTGTACATATCTTACATTACTCATATCATATGTATATACTGTATTTTATACCATCTATTGCACCTTATGGATGAGCGCCTATGCCGCTCGTCCATCGCTCATCCATATATTTATATGTACATATTCTCATTCACCCCTTTAGATTTGTGTGTATTAGGTAGTTGTTGGGAAATTGTTAGATTACTTGTTAGTTATTACTGCACTGTCGGAACTAGAAGCACAAGCATTTTGCTACACTCGCATTATCTGCTCACCAATAAAATTAAATTTGATTTATTTCAAGTTTAGAAGTCAGAACCCATCAGCAGTGAGTAAGGGGGGTGGAGTAGGGTTAGGTTTGGGCGGTATAGTTCTCTTTTTTGGGGTTTGGGGCACCCTAAAATTAACTAACTAACTATATATGTGCCAAATAAATGATCACCAGCTCAGGGCTCCAGCTATGCATTTGGTTTGCTAACTTGCTAGTTAAGTGGCTAGCTTGCTCGATCAAGCTTCTTGGTTACAGCAGAGAATCAATCCCTTCCTGGATCAAGATCCCTGCTGCCAAAAAAATTTTACATTCAGAAAGAAATAGTGGCCCTTGTGCGCACTGCCGGTAATACTGTATACCCCGGTATGGCACAGGAACGATATGAAGGTATGAAAATCTGGAGTTCATTGTGACTTATTACTGTAGTGTTTCTCACGTTTCTACCCAAGGTAATCGTCCCAAATGCTTTATCAGCCCAGTGACCATATGCCAGAAATGATTCATCATCAGGCAGAATCTCAGCATCAAATCAAGCTAAATCATTCTTATAAGCATCTCAAGCTCAGGAAATGTAGTTGGCCTCTGTGAAGGGATGTGCGAGTCTTGTGCTAAGGCCTGACAAAAATGTTGGCGGTCAGACAAAGGGAGTTTTTGTTGAGTAACATTGCTGTGAGTAAGGGGGGTGGAGTAGGGGTGTTTGGGAGTTCTCTGTGACTTCTCACTGCAGTGTCTCTCACGTTTCTACCCGAGGTAATCGGCCCAGATGCTTTATCAGCCCAGTGACACAAATGCCACAAATGATTCATCATCAAGCAGAAACTCTGCATCAAATCATGCTAAATCATTCTTATGACCATCTCAAGCTCAGGAAATGTAGTCCATTGAAGACTGCCATGCCATCACAAATAATCCATCAAAGTATGACATGTTTGGTAATACACAGTTTCAGTAAATTTGTCCAGAGGTTCGTACTTGGACAGCTGATAGGTAGGCCTACAACCTACAACTACAGTTTAAAATGTATTTCACAATAAAGCCTCTCTCTTCAAACGAGGTATGTAGGCGTTAGCAAGTTCACTGAACGTCAGAATGATGGTGAGTAGGCGATGGAGAACAGACAGAGCTACAATAAATGATTCTTGATTTGTGTCAAACAAAGGAAGGCCTTAGTAGAATAAATATCCTGTCTACTTTTGAAAAGCCACCATTAGCATCTGACTTGCAATGTACATTTAGCTGACTGGTCAGATAGTGTTGATAGATTGTAACCAGACCATCTGGTGACCTGGTGTTGGGGCTAACACTTGGGCTACAGTATTAGGCCTAACTGGTAAAAAGGATGATTTTATGCAGCAGAGATGCGACATTGTAACATGAACTGAGCAAATATGACCTCAGTAATGACTTTGTCCCATTAATGCTCTTAATAAGGATACTCTTTATTTTTCAGTATGCTATTTCCCTGGCACTTACTTAGAAATGACATGGTGAAATGGTATTCACTCAATAATTACTTAACTATTTGTTTGGTTTATTTGGGATTAATTGAAACAAGAACCAGCATTTGTGTTGCTATATTTGAAGGACCAAAAAATATCAATTGTTATCACATAATTTTACTAGTTCATACCAAGTAATTATAAGCAGAGACAAGACTAAGTATAGCCAGACATAAGAACATATCTTCATGATAGCTTTCAGCTGACCTAGTCTGGAGCACTTCCATTAAAACTTCATCATCAGTTAAGCCTGAGAAAGTGTTGGACCAAGCTTGTATAAAATACTCAGTGAGCGCTGAAATGTTTGATATCGAGCGACATTAATGGAATTTCCTAATCCTGTCAGAATGTATCACAGGGACGTGGGCAACCCTAGGTTTTCGGTTTGCCATGAGTCGTGCCTGAGAACACCCAGATACAGCATGCACACAGTACAGCTGCCACACGTGTGTGAGTGCATACCCTGGGTAAGTGCCTGAGATATTTGTCGGCATGCCAGACATTGGTGGCGAGTTTGTAACATGGTGGCCCTAGACTGAGCTTCGTAAGAGGGTGTACTGCCTGTAGTACTTGCTTGTCAACCATGTTACAGCAAGCTATAGAAAAAGAAAAACAATTTGAGTCATTTTTATTGTGACTCAGAGGTTTGGTGGGCATTTGTCATCACTGTAACCGGATGCTAGACAAGGCCGCAGCTGAAGAGAGAGTTTAGGCATCCGTGTGCCTAAGAGTCCATTTTAGTAGCAGAGCCTATAGGGGCTGATAAGGGTGCTTGCCTGAACTGGTGACGTTAGCAGGTAAAAAAATAAAAAGAAAGGCCAATGCGTGGAAGTGCACAGACATTTGAATAGATTTTCATAAACACTGCCGTGCAGCCATTGGAAAGAAAAAAATCGAATACAACAGAAAAAAAGATGTGGAACAACTCATCAAATTTGTCACATCTAGCTCATTTTTAAGGCAGGAAGGCTGCAATTAAACTAAATGGTCAGTTTCTCAACATTCTAGTCCTATTCTAATGTGAAATGCAGTGGAGAAGTCCCAAAATGACCACACTATCTCATCTGCCATTTCCTCCTAGATAGTCCGACTTCCCGAGTTGAACATGTTTACACAATGGTCATTATCAGGTCTTACAAGATAACCTTAAAAGGAGCCAACAATACCTTGGAGAGGTTTCACACAGGCAGAATAATCAGACAGTATTATTGGGGATGATTGTGTGAGGCTTAAAAGAGATTCTCACAATGTGGAAAGACACCACAACAAAGATACTAGTACATTCACCATAGCCATATAGAAGAGGTTCATTGTAACGCTGTAATGGATTCAAGACCACTCTAGATGATATAGAGATATATAAATTACAACTTGTGAACAAAGCAAATGTATCGTGGCAACATGGGAGATGAGAAAAAGACAGATTAAACTTGTCCTTTTAAAACCTATTTAATCCCAATAGAAGCAACAATAATACATTTGAAGTCAGGATTATAATAGGTTGTGATAGAAAATGACATGTTTTCTTTGTTATTCATCCATTTTGTCATGGCAAAAGCCCAAAGGATGAATATGAAGCACTAGGCCTAGATGCAGAATTTGTCGTGTCTCCACTGGACTAACATTCCTTTCTAAAAACAGTGCTCTGTCATTGATTGATAGGACCCTCTATGCATGTACATTTCACACGCGCACATGCACACACACAGTCACAATTAACTGCAAGCTGTACAGCCTCATCCGTTCATACCCTTAATTAAAATTTTAAGGCCCTCACTGTAAAAACCCAGATCTTAAAACATAGGCTGCTTGCATACCCATGTAGAATGTTGAATACAAACCATGAAAATTAATTGTTTTGAGATATATCCAGACAGCCCTGCACATTTTGGATGAAAGTACAATGACCCTGGTGGAACAATCTGGTCAGGCGGCACCATAAGAAGATTTGCTACGCTTGACCTGTGTTCTTCATTCACTGCTGGTACGATGAAGACATGTCTTATAGTCTTTCTGAAAGAACAATGAGAGCACAGATGTGCGGCTCCTGAAATATTCAACCCATAAAACAGGGGAGAGACAGAATAAAGCCAACAAATAATTTATTGAGAAAATAAATGAGAACGGTAGAAAACATAAGAACAAAAGCCTTTTAGGCAGGACGAGTTATGTTACGGTGCTCACACAGGGTCTCGGAGTGTGCCCTTTGGATGAGGAGAGGAAAAACACAAAAGTTTCCCCCCAGCTTCCTCAGACCCATCCATTCCGGTTGTATCCGGTTTGAGCCAGAACAATGATCTTATGGGTTTGTGCATTTTCACCACACTTTCAGAGGGAATCTATATCTCTGGGCTGATGAGTCCCTCTAAACAGCCTCCCCCGATTCTCAGTGTAATTAATTCCCCGCTCTGAGGGTCATTCATGCGGAACTGGCCAACCATGCAGTTTTATTTCAGATCATCAACACTCAGGATCATCCTGCATATGACTTTGGGCAGAATCCCGTGGTTTCAGGGCATAGGTTAGCGCAATGTTTCGAGACAGACCTGGGAATGACGGGGCTCGGAAGGTCTCGTGATCAAGCGAACAGATCTACAAGTGGCCCCAGATGTGAGCAATGAAGGTAGCGTAAACCTACTGATGCCCACTCAATTTGATGGTTTTCCCCTCAGAGTTTAGCTGGATGCTTGTTTAGAGATCAGACAGCAGTTGGCCAATCGGTTGGAGACATCACTTATCAAGGGTGGGGTCACTATAATTGCTATGTGCAGCTGCAAAGATTCCATCGAAGTCTGGACATTCCATACTGGGAGCAATATGCACACCAGTGACACTCCCCAGTAATTGACAGGATATTCTTTTTAGTGTGACTAATGAGTTTGGACATAATTATTTCCCATTTAAAGGGCAATTAGATTTTTATCTTGGTTAGCTGAGTTATGCCAGAATTACTCAGCTAGGACTGTAATAATACTGTTAACCTGTATCATTAAAGTGCATCTTCCAAGGAATTCTCCATTGCATGATATACAGAAGATGAGAACAAGCATAGCAAGAGACCATAAGACAGAGACTGGTGATTGTTCTCTTTGGTTTGGAGATGGGGTTATGAACACACCTCAGCGGTGCACTGCACATCTGTCTAGTGAAAAAAGAATAAGGATTACACCTGGGTCTGGAATTTTCTCTCTGGATCAAGATCCAGATGCGAGCGTGTTTCTTTTTTGTGACTCTGTCTTCACATGTAAACCGTGTGTAATCTGCCATGTAAATCATTGTCTTTCAGAGCTTCAGAGAAAGGCAAACGGTATATTGAAAAAAGTCCCTGCCAATTTCACGTTTGTATGCAACTTTTTCCGCCCTTAAATCTTGATGTTTCCACCCCTTTTCCAATTTTAAGTTTGAGGCAGAAAAATTGAGGGCAATCGAAGGTGGAGCACTTTTGCTTTATCAAACAGAACACCACAGAGCACTTAGGCTTAACTTAAGCAAAAACAGGCAGGTGACAAAGGTCAACAGCTGTCCTCTATTCTTGCCATGAACACACTTCTGTGGCTCACTATTGTGTCCAACCACCAGGTTGCATTGTAACATTGAACAGTATGTCTTACTTCCTGTGATGGCATGAGTGTGACTGCATTGCTAGCTTTAAATCCGGCCACAGAATGGGCTGCATGGAGCGCTCAGCAGTTTTGCTATGCGGCACGTTTGTCCGGCATTTCCCATGGAAACCCGTGGGGGATTCCTCCCGAGCAGGTGATGGAAGCAGGGGTCCTTTGGGGTTGTCAGTGGTAGCATGAGGCTCAGATGGTTATCCCCTTTTCTCCCACCTGTTGCTCAGAAACATTCTCTGCCCTGCTCCTCAGACTGCCTATGCTAACTATTTGAGTCTGGAATATGCTTTTGTGCACGTGTTGCTCTAAAGGCCCGCTCACTGGGTCAGTCGCTGGGATCGCTCACCAGGGAACTGCACAATCCTTCAAAGTACGCAATTTTTGGTATAGGAGAACGTTGTGTTAGTATCTAGTCTGGAAATGGTTATGAAATAGTCCTGATTTATTCAGTTATATATCCTAGGTTGTGGAATTTAGCAGTCTTTAGAGTTGGGATAGTGGGTGGTAAGAATGCGTCTTCCATCAGAAAAGTCAGAACACAGTAATTTTGTGATGTCAAACATTAAAATACAAACCGTACTGTAGTAAACACTTTAATTTACATTTACTACATAGACTATATCTTGGCAGAACAATATAATTGCCTCTGACCAAGGCACTTTTTAAAATATAATTTGGACAAGGGTATTCACACTAACTAGCAAGGATTATCAAAATGTACAGTAAACAAATTAACAGGGAAAGTTATGACTGTTGTCGTTAGTTGACCTCAAATGTGGTTCCGTTTGGAAAGTGACCCTTTTCCCTGTCCACACACAAAACTCTGCATCACCTGTGACCGGTTGTTAGTGCTGAGTGATTAACAGAAATGCCAGTTATTTTTCATTTTTAAACAACCAATTGACCGATTATTAGAATTCCATTTAGTTTTGTTTTTTCTGTGCTCTTAGCTCAGTGCGCACATTGCACGTTTTCTCTAGAGATAAATCAGATCAATCCCGAACTGCGCTATGTAGTAGCAGTTGTAGTTTCCAACAGGCCAATATTCTACATAGTTTAGCGCAGAAAACGTGGTAATTAACTACAATGACCATACACGCCTACAATCCATTGCGTGCCTACTTGTCCAGTCTGTGTTTCTTTTAGCCTGCTCCTTAAAAGAGAGAAGACTGAAGAATTCGTTATCGAGAGGGATAGAGAGCAGTTGCTTCGGGTGGTATCTCTCTACCTGAAAATACATGATCTAAGTGATTGATAGTTGGTATTCAGCAGTCATAAAAGTATGCCTTATTTACTTTGAAGAACTACTAAAATAACTATTTTGTCAGAGCATAGGCAGCAGCTCTATAGAAATGAGATGATGACTTGAAATGAGAATAAAGTCATCAAATAAAACAAATTTAACATACACAACAACTGAAATATTTTATTAAAATAATGTGAATAAATGTTGGTTAATAAGTGATAAGCAGTAATGGGCAGTCACTACTAACATGGAACTTTTATCAATTATTTTATTCAGTTTTATTTGGTTTATTAACAGAAATTGAACCAACCTCAAAAAGCATTAATCGCTCAGCACTACCGGTTGGTTGTCCCCACTGTGTCAAAAGCTTTGGGTGACCTCACATTCTACACTCCTCCGCACTCACTCCACACTAACTGCTTACTATATAACAATTAAACGGGCCAGAACTGCTGCACACAGCATTTAACAAAATATAGAGCCATATTTATTGAGTCTAGGTCTACTTCAAATCTGGTCAAAATAGATATTTTGTCCAAGTATGGATCTTTTAGATGGAGCAGGATATGCTCTGAACCCGGACTCCCTCATTCGATAGTAATGATTGTGGACAGCTCTACACCGGAATAAAATGTAAAACTAAAAAAATTTCAGTAAATAAGTACAAAATAAAGCAAGTCTAGTTTGAATAGTCTGTATGAATGCCTCACACAATGTTTAGTTAGTCTACATGTTCAACCCTCACCCCATGTTATTTGTTTTCTGAATCCAGTCTTGCGTAACTGCCTATCATTTTCAGGAGTCTATTCATGGAGTAATGGGGGTTGGCGGCCTTGATTTAAAGGCCCTACCCTGTTGACATTCATCATTGCTACCGAATCACAGTGAAAGCAAGTGGATAGAGGACCCCTTTTTCATTGGGTTGCCATAGAGCACTTCCTGCATGGCCAGTATATGCAAAATAATGTCTTTTATAGAAAGAAAGAGTTAACTGAGGTTAATTTTACCTACAAATATATAGATGTCTAGAGGTGTGAACCTTCATCTTTGAGTCAGCAAAGATGCTAGTTAATTCTGCCTACAGTTTCTGTTAATGCCAGTAAGAATGACATTACATTACATACCTTGCAAACGAATCATGGGTGATAAAAAATGCATCAAATCATATGCCCGTTAACAACCAGGAAGTCATGAAACCACAGTATGAAACCAGGGTATTTTATGTAAAAATAACCAGCTTCACTTCACAGAGCTTAACAGTGTCCAGAGAGGTGAATATGGGGATGTATAGGCTATTTATGCATTCAACTGGCCTAACTGTCCAGGCATTCGGAGTTGCTGCCCCACTGCACATGATGCCTTTGTTCAGGAGTGCAAACAAAAGGCAATTAATGAGATCGGCTATGGGGGGCCACTGCTGGAGAGGAAAACAATGGGAGCACTGGGATTTGTGCTTGGCCTGCTGTTCCAGGGCCGATAGGATCTCAATGAGTGGACTGAATGCTGCTGGGAGGCCCATGATGGAGACTTTATGAGCTCCCTGCTGCCTTCTCACACACTTTGCCCTGTGAACAAGACAATTGTTTTGCTAAAGAGTAAGTGACCGTCTCTGGCTGTGCTACAATATGTTTCAGCCATTATCACATTGCCCAATAGAACATTGCCCAATTGGCATGTTCCACTCGGTTCCAACAGGATCTAAGGCTATGTAGTAGATGACTCCCATTGGGAAACACAGACATGAAAAGATAAAGCCAAATCACTTTGTTAGATTTAGATATATAGGTTGTGAAAAGGCTCAGTTTTGTGAAGCACTACAGTGAGGAAAAGCTCAAGTGAGCCAATGAAGTCTGGCCAATGGCCTTGTCCCCAAAGGCAGTGTCACAAGGGACTCCCTTTCAACTCAGCTCTTTTCAGCGCACAGCGAGCATCCTTTGGACCAGGAAGTGAGGCGGATTAAGGCTTTTGGCCCCACTAAGTCAACACGTCTCTGCTAGCATTGTGACATTATTATTCAGCTGTCAGGCAAGCCTTAGCTCACCGGTATCTGCTACACACATTGGCCGGCACTCTCAACAATGTCCGCTTATCAATGTATCCCGGGCCAACGTAGCTGAGCCTAGTGTATCGGTTCAACGTGGCTGAGTCTAATCAAATGAAATTTAAAATCAAATTGTATTTGTCACATGCGCCGAATACAACAGGTGTAGACCTTACCGTGAAATGCTTACTTACAAGCCCTTAACCAACAATGCAGTTCAAGAAATAGAGTTAAGAAAATATTTACTAAATAAATGAAAGTTATACACTAGTATTGGTACCGAGTCAATGTGAGGGGGTACAGGTTAGTCAAGGTAATTTGTACATGTAGGTAGGGGGTAAAGTGACTATGCATAGATAATAAACAGTGAATAGCAGCAGTGTAAAAACAAAGGGGGGGAGGGGTTCAATGTAAATAGTGCGGCCATTTGATTAATTGTTCAGCAGTCTCATGGCTTGGGGATAGAAGGTGTTAAGGAGCCTTTTGGATCAGACTTGGCGCTCCCGGTACCGCTTGCTGTGTGGTAGCAGAGAGAACAGTCTATGACTTGGGTGAGGAGTCCTTGACAATGTTTTGGGCCTTCCTCTGACATCGCCTAGTATATAGGTCCTGGATGGCAGGAAACTTGGCCCCAGTGATAAACTGGGCTGTATGCACTACTCTCTGTAGCGCCTTACATGCTGACCAAAATAAATGTACACATACATGTTATTCAATCATTGCACCCACACTACTCACGTGCGTCAATGAGCGTCTGCATAGCCAGGCGCCAAAATAGAACTTGGTTCCCGCCTCTCCCATCTCCTCATTGGTTTTTACGAGCATGTACCCACGTGCTATCTCCTCATTGGTTTTTAGAAGCATATACCCAGGTGGGTGATTGAAAGATGAACTGAGGACTCCTATCTCCAATCCAGTTGATAGTGATAATGCAACTTAATGGTGGTTGCCAACTGCCATATAAAGTCCAAAGAAGAAGAAGAAGCCTGAAGGAGGAGAGATTACTAGAAACAAATTTACCCTTTTATCTGTGGATAAATTGTCGGAGTTTACCTTGTGCATTTCAGGTAAAATAACAACCCAATGTTTATATCTCAGGACAAATTAGCTAACAACAGCAAGCTAGATAGCTAGCTAAATTGCCATGAATGTTTAATGCTTTCGACCTGTCCCCAAATTAATATTGTTTGTTCAGAGTTCATTTTGATATTTCAACCTGCGTGTCCTGATAGCGTCTGGTGTGGGTGGACAAAATCAACATGGGCGCGATGGCGCACACGGACACACGGGTTTGGTCTGGTCAGCATGTTAAGGTCGGATGCTGAGCAGTTGCCATACCAGGCGGTGATGCAACCGTCTGGATGCTCTCGATGGTGCAGCTTTAGAACTTTTTGAGGATCTAGGGACCTAGGCCAAATCTTTTTAGTCTCCTGATGCGGTATTGTCGTGTCCTCTTCACGACTGTCTTGGTGTGTTTTGACCATGATATTTGGTGATGTGGACACCAAGGAACTTGAAACTCTCGGCCCGCTCAACTACAGCCCCGTAGATGTGAATGGGGGCGTATTCTGCCTTCCTTTTCCTGTAGTCCACTGTGACAGAGATGGCCCCTCGTTTCGCGTTCTTAGGAGGCTATGCAGTATTTTGTTTTTTTTATGTATTATTTCTTACATTGTTACCCCAGGAAATCTTTAGTTTAATTACATAAAGCCGGGAGGAACTATTGGATATAAGAGCAACATCAACTTACCAACATTACGACCAGGAATACGACTTTCCCGAAGGGGATCCTCTGTTTGGCCCACAACCCAGGACAATGGATCGGATCCCAGCCGGCGACCCAAAACAACGGCGCTGCAGGAGAAGGGGCAGACGGGGCGGTTATCTGGTCAGGCTCCGTAGACGGGCACATCGCGCACCGCTCCCGAGTATACTACTCGCCAATGTCCAGTCTCTTGACAACAAGGTAGACAAAATTCGAGCAAGGGTTGCCTTCCAGAGAGACATCAGAGATTGTAACGTTCTTTGCTTCACGGAAACATGGCTCACGTTATCAGAGTCGGTACAGCCACCTGGTTTCTTCACTCATCGCGCCGACAGACATCACTCTAGTAAGAAGAAGGGCGGGGGTGTATGCCTTATTATTAACGAGAAATAGTGTGATCATAACAACATACAGGAACTCAAGTCCTTTTGTTCACCTGACCTATAATTCCTTACAATCAAATGCCGACCGCATTATCTACCAAGAGAATTCTCTTCGATTATAATCACAGTCGCGTATACCCCCAAGCTGACACATCGACGGCCCTGAAAGAACTTCATTGGACTCTATGTAAACTGGAAACCACATATGCTGAGGCTGCATTTATTGTAGCTGGGGATTTTAACAAGGCTAATCTGAAAAGAAGGCTCCCTAAGTTTTATCAGCGTATCGAATTTACGACCCGGGCTAGCAAAATCCTGGATCATTGTTATTCTAACTTCCGCGATGCATACAAAGCCATCCCCCGGCCCCCTTTCGGCAAATCTGACCACGACTCCATTTTGCTGCTCGCAGCCTATAGACAGAAACTAAAACAGGAAATGCCAGTGCTCAGGTCTGTTCAACGCTGGTCCGACCAATCTGATTCCACGCTTCAAGATTGCTTCGATCACGTGAACTGGGATATGTTCCGTATAGCGTCGGACAATAACATTGATGAATACGCTGATTCAGTGAGCAAGTTTATTAGCAAGTGCATCGGTGATGTTGTACCCACAGCGACTATTAAAACCTTCCCCAACCAGAAACCATGGATTGATGGCAGCATTCCCGCAAAACTGAAAGCGCGAACCACTGCTTTTAATCAGGGCAAGGCGACCGGAAACATGACCGAATACAACCAGGGTAGCTATTCCCTCCGCAAAGCAATCAAACAAGCTAAGCATCAGTATAGACACAAAGTAGAGTCGCAATTCAACGGCTCAGACACGAGAGGTATGTGGCAGGGTCTACAGTCAATCACAGACTATAAAAAGAAAACCAGCCCCATCGAGGACCACGATGTCTTGCTCCCAGACAAACTAAACAACTTCTTTGCTCGCTTTGAGGACAATAAAGTACCACCACCGACACGGTCCGCTACCAAAACCTGCAGGCTCTCCTTAACCACAGCCAACGTAAGAAAAACACTTAAACGTGTTAACCCTCGTAAGGCTGCCGACCCAGATGGCATCCCTGGCCGCGTCCTCAGAGCATGCGCAACCCAGCTGGCTGGTGTGTTTACGGACATATTCAATCAATCCTTATCCCAGTCTGCTGTTCCCACATGCTTCAAGAGGGCCACCACTGTTCCTGTTCCCAAGAAAGCTAAGGTAACTGAGCTAAATGACTATTCGCCCCGTAGCACTCACTTCCGTCATCATTAAGTGCTTTGAGAGACTAGTCAAGATTCATATCACCTCCATCCTACCTGACATCCTAGACCCAGTCCAATTTACTTACCGTCCCAATAGGTCCACAGACGACGCAATCGCAATCACACTGCACACTTCCCTAACCCATCTGGACAAGAGGAATACCTATGTAAGAATGCTGTTCATCGACTACAGCGCAGCATTTAACACCATAGTACCCTCCGAACTCGTCATTAAGCTTGAGACCCTAGGTCTCGACCCCGCCCTGTGCAACTGGGTCCTGGACTTCCTGACGGGCCGCCCCCAGGTGGTGAGGGTAGGAAACAACATCTCCACCCCGCTGATCCTCAACACAAGGGTGCGTTCTCAGCCCTCTCCTGTACTCCCTGTTCACCCATGACTGCGTGGCCAAGCACTCCTCCAACTCAATCATCAAGTTTGCTGACGACACTACAGTGGTAGGCTTGATTACCAACAACGACGAGACGGCCTACAGGGAGGAGGTGAAGGCCCTCGGAGTGTGGTGTCAGGAAAATAACCTCTCACTCAACATGAACAAAACAAAGGAGATGATCGTGGACTTCAGGAAACAGCAGAGGGAGCACCCCCCTATCCACATCGACGGGACAGTAGTGAAGGTGGAAAGTTTTAAGTTCCTCGGCGTACACATCACGGACAAACTGAAATGGTCCACCCACACAGACAGCGTGGTGAAGAAGGCGCAACAGCGCCTCTTCAACCTCAGGAGGCTGAAGAAATTTGGCTTGTCACCAAAAACACTTTTACAGATGCACAATCGAGAGCATCCTGTCGGGCTGTATCACCGCCTGGTACGGCAACTGCTCAACCCACAACTGTAAGGCTCTCCAGAGGGTAGTGAGATCTGCACAATGCATCACCGGGTGTAAACTACCTGCCCTCCAGGACACCTACACCACCCGATGTCACAGGAAGGCCAAAAAGATCATCAAGGACAACAACCACCCGAGCCACTGCCTGTTCAACACGCTATCATCCAGAAGGCGAGGTCAGTACAGGTGCAATAAAGCTGGGACCGAGAGACTGACAAACAGCTTCTATCTCAAGCCATCAGACTGTTAACTTCTTAGGGAGCGGCTCCCGAGGTGACGGTTTTGGAGAGTCTGGCGTGCCCAAAGTAAAATGCCTCAGGCCCAGAAAATAGGATATGCACATAATTAGTACTATTGGATAGGAAACACGCTGAAGTTTCTAAGAGTTCAAATATTGTCTGTGAGTATAACAGAACTGATATAACAGGCGAAAACCCGAGGAATTTCTGTCCTGGAAAAAGTGTTTTTGACACATTGCCTCATTTTGAACCACTCCCTATTGAAAACAGACATATATGGGAGTAAGATTGCAGTACCTATTGCTTACACTGGATGTCAACAGTCTCTAGACAGTGTTTGATGATGTTTAGCTGCTCTGGATGGTAATAGAAGTAGAATTTCGAACGTAAACAGAAGAGGAACCACGCTCACGGGCTCGCGCGCTGTGGTTTTTTCCTTTCCTATCGTCCAGTTTATAATCCCGTTGAAATATTATAGTAAATATACATAAAAGTGTTCCTAAGGATACATTATCAATGATGTTTGATTGTTCTTGGACAAGTGTATAGGTATAGGTTGAACGCGTTCTCTTCACGGTTCAATGGGCGAGTGGACACTGTATTTTATGAACATAATGCGCCAACCAAACGGAGATTTATGGATATAATAAATGACTTTTTCTAACAAAAGAACCATTGGATGTCTTCGTTGGACACTTGGGAAGCCCTCAGCAGAAGTTCTTCAAAAGGTAAGGGATTTGTTTTCGCTGTGAAATGTGTTTTGTGTGAACCGCGATGGTTTATGAATTTATGCTAATGGTAAAATATTGGAGGTGCTACCCTCAAACAATCAAATGTTGTGCTTTCGCCATAAAGCCTTTTTGAAATCTGACAGCGCTTGTGATATTGCCAAGAAGCAGAGCTTTTGATGACTATGCAACACTTGTATATTGATGAATGTTTAATAATTCAACTTTTGGATTTTGAATTTGGCGCCTTGCATTTCACCGGGGTAGCGCCCCACCACTACCTAAGTAGTTAAACAGCCATCACTAACATTGAGTGGCTGCTGCCAACATACTGACTCAAATCTCTAGCCACTTTAATAATTAAAAATTGGATGTAATACATGTATCACTAGCCACTTTAAACAATGCCACTTTATATAATGTTTACATATACTACATTACTCATCTCATATGTATATACAGTGAGGGAAAAAGTATTTGATCCCCTGCTGATTTTGTACGTTTTGCCACTGACAAAGAAATGATCAGTCTATAATTTTAATGGTAGGTTTATTTGAACAGTGAGAGACAGAATAACAACAAAAAAAACCAGAAAGACGCATGTGAAACATTTTATGCATTGATTTGCATTTTAATGAGGGGAAATAAGTATTGTACCCCTCTGCAAAACATGACTTAGTACTTGGTGGCATAACCCTTGTTGGCAATCACAGAGGTCAGACGTTTCTTGTAGTTGGCCACCAGGTTTGCACACATCTCAGGAGGGATTTTGTCAGCAAGTCATTAAGGTTTCGAGGCTGATGTACGGCAACTCGAACCTTCAGCTCCCTCCACAGATGTTCTATGGGATTAAGGTCTGGAAACTGGCTAGGCCACTCCAGGACCTTAATGTGCTTCTTCTTGAGCCACTCCTTTGTTGCCTTGGCCATGTGTTTTTGGTCATTGTCATGCTGGAATACCCATCCACAACCCATTTTCAATGCCCTGGCTGAGGGAAGGAGGTTCTCACCCAAGATTTGACGGTACATGGCCCCGTCCATCGTCCCTTTGATGTTGTGAAGTTGTCGTGTCCCCTTAGCAGAAAAACACCCCCAAAGCATAATGTTTCCACCTCCATGTTTGACGGTGGGGATGGTGTTCTTGGGGTCATAGGCAGCATTCCTCCTCCTCCAAACACGGCGAGTTGAGTTGATGCCAAAGACCTCCATTTTGGTCTCATCTTACCACTTTCACCCAGATGTCCTCTGATCATTCAGATGTTCATTGGCAACCTTCAGACAGGCATGTATATGTGCTTTCTTGAGCAGGCGGACCTTGCGGGTGCTGCAGGATTTCAGTCCTTCACGGCGTAGTGTGTTACCAATTGTTTTCTTGGTGACTATGGTCCCATCTGCCTTGAGATCATTGACAAGATCCTCCCGTGTAGTTCTGGGCTAATTCCTCACCGTCCCTCCTGAGATGTGTGCTAACCTGGTGGCCAACTGCAAGAAACGTCTGACCTCTGTGATTGCCAACAAGGGTTTTGCCACCAAGTACTAAGTCATGTTTTCTCTCACTGTTCAAATAAACCTACCATTAAAATTATAGACTGATCATTTCTTTGTCAGTGGGCAAACGTACAAAATCAGTAGGGGATCAAATACTTTTTTACCTCACTTTATATATATACTTTTTTAGGGGTGGATCAGCTTAATATTGTGGAAAGATTGTTGCTTCCATCAATGTTATTGTCTGCATCAGTTCCAATCCCCCATATATTTTTGGGGTAAATATATATATCCATAATCCATATACATGCACATATGCATACATATACATACACATAACTATATAGATATACATACTTTTTTTAGAATATACCTTTATTATTCCCCGCGAACCCTACCACCCTTCCACCAATTGGAGTAAACTAATAAACAATAACACTTAGGCTTCTACCAGTTTATACATCTTATACACATTTTACAGACACAATCTATTTTACAATAGTTCTATATATATATATATTTTTTTGTCCTTCCTTTATTTCTGATGTCCATCCAGTTTGATTTCTATTTGTAACTGTGCTGTTTCACAAAATTTCGGAACTTATATACATTTTACAGACCTGTCACGGTGCGGAGGTTTCTCTTGGTAATGAGCAATACCTTTCTTGTCCCTGGCCTCAATCTAAGGTACCAGAGCTTCGTGCGTCACTGTTATAGTTCAGTGAAACACTAGGTCTGCCGTGTGACCTATGTTAGGTATATTTGGTATGCTTGTTATAGTGAAAACTTCCCCTTTTATTTACTTCCCACTGAAGTTGATCAGGCTTCAGTATGGGGTAGTATAATATTCAGGTTCTGTGTTCACCATTATTCAAACATATTTTCTCTCCCTGTCCGTCCTATATTTATTATACCTAAACTGATTCGATTTCCTATCGCTCACTCCTTGGGCTTTATGACTAATACAACTTATGTCTCTCTCTAGTTATGGTTCCGTCAGTTCCTCCACCTCTTGCGTTTTATCCCCTGCGCTAAGGGTAGTCCGATACCTTCTTTTGCGTTTTATCCCCTGTGCTAAGGGTAGTCCGTTATGCCTTCTCCCCCTAGTTTCCGGTAGTACGTTTATTCCCTAAAACGATTTACCTAACTACAAGGGTTGCAGTAGCCTTCACGCGCTACCTGCCCACAGTAATATGTTTATGCCTTCACACATTATCTGCCTACAGTAACATGTTTATGCCTTCACACGTTATCTGCCTACAGTGTTTAGTATCCTATAGAACGTTTATTACCTAAAACGATTTACCTAAGTACCCGTCGGTTAGGGCTGCTTGAAACCTAATACTAATTACTGTTCCAACTAAAATAAGTTAAGGTACACCATTATAACTTAATTTTAGTTTGGCGTGTGTAGCTTCTTTCCGATCATACCAGGAGTGTCAGAGTTGTTATCTCCTATGATCAGTTAGTTACCAAACGCACCGTCTTTTTATTTAAAAGCAGTAATAGCAATACAGAGTTACTTTATCCATCACAGTTTAACAGTTTCTTTGAACATAAATCATCAAATCCTTATACACTTCACACAAGCAGTAAATGCAAATGATAAGCAAGATCTCATTACCTTAATCCCTTCTTCAATTGATTCTTCGAGTGGTCAAGTGGATACTGGTCCTTTGACGCGTTCAAATCATCAATCCCTTGTTAGGTAGGGCTCGCTTTGCCTACCACGAGAGTTATCTGAGGTTTTGTTTACCGATACAACAAGGCCTATCAACCCGACAAAGGCTCCTATGCGCCTCTAGATCACCTAGCTTTCGCTCAAAGCAGTGGATCCAGGCACAATACTCGGCTCTGTGTCGCTTTACTTGATGCCTCGTTCTATCAGTAACTCATTGTACCTCGCACCCTCGTGGAGTATAAAGCAAGTATATTTACCAATTTAGGGGGTGATCACCCACTGGGTTGTCCAGACCTCGACGGAGTGATTCACCCCGAGCCCTCTTTTACCATGGCTTATATACCTTCCTCAGAGAATCAGTTGCATACACGTCATTATTCAGTTTTTCTGACCACATCTGTTTCCATATTCATTTTGTCTCTTGTGAGGTGGCACTTCAGCTTATTTTCGTCCAACTGTAGCTTGTCTTTCAATTCTTGCCATATAAGGTCTTCCTCCTTCTCTTCTTGTGGTGTCTTTTCAGGGGTGAGAGAGTCATCTTCTGGATCCTTTACTCCCCAGTACCACTCTGGTACTTCCCACCCTGATACTAGTCATTTGGCTTCACCTTTTCTCAAAGGGGGCTTTGGTTTTACCAGTGGTGGTTGTTTCCTTACTCCCAGGGAACCCTTCACCCAATCACTTTTTACCCTTTTTGCTACAGACCCCGTATGTTTTACGTTGGTTATCTTGTTATTAGCCCTTCAGCTCCATTCAACCCCTCCCAACTATCTCTTAACACCATCCATTTTGGATTTTAAGTTATTACCATTTTTTATGTCCCATTGGTAGGATAGTCTCGAGCAGAGATCATCCAGTTTATTTTCCAGTGATTGCACACTGGCCAATTGAACGGATGGTAGAAGCGGGTTACCCCACTTGCCGACAAATTCTCACAAGGAACCCTGATCTTTCCGTCTTTTCTTCATGCGAATGGCGGGATTCGGGCCTGGTCTCGGAGAAGCAGTATATCCTTTGCTTCGGTCTCATTAAAGAAGAAATCTTCGTCCAGTTTGAGGTGAGTAATTGCTGTTCTGATATCCAGAAGCTCTTTTCGGTCATAAGAGACGGTAGCAGCAAAATTATGTACAAAATAAGTTACAAATGAAATTTCTGCCTGTTTTGGTGGGATAGAGCTTTGCGGTAAATCACCAGGAGGTAAATTTGTTAAAATAAACCAATAAAAAACCACGCGTTGCCAACTCTTTAGACTGTCCAGGGATTTAACCCCAATACCTCCATGTATTATATATCTGTGTATTGTTATGAACACACTGTCAGGAGTTATGGAGTGCACGAGCAATGCCCCATTAAACCCCATTGCTTGAGTTTATTTTTCAAAATGTCATCACAATCAGCATTTCTTGCCCATCTCTTGACCATAATATTTCGCACAGTAACTAATTTAAAACCCACAAAAGGCTATTTTCCCTTTCTCGAAACAACACGTAGACATTTATTTTAATTGCACTTGGAAAGGCTGGGGTGGAAATTACATTCCTAATTAGGATTAAGGAAGAGGTCAGTCTGCTTGGACTAGAATGCGAGGTATTTGCAGCGGGCAGAGCCAATGCCATCTGTGCAGCTAATTCTGGCACCCGATGTTACACAGATTTTCATGGTAGGAGCTTCGCTACGAGCATAGGATTGACTCTGTCCCCTGCCCCAAAAACGCTGTGTTGAGCTGAATTAGGCCCCTGGATCTCTTAAGCCCCCACCACGGTCTCAGAGAGCTCCCCAATTTATTTTGACATCCGAAATGTGTGGCGTGTCATATTGTTTGCACTGGAGTGCCATGTCAGGGGCACCATCCCCTCTGCTTTATGCCTCGATTTGCCTTGACAGGAGCCGTTTACAGCATCTTACACTGGGGCCAGTCGGGGGTTGAAAAATGAGCCACCAATTGATGTTATTAAGGGAGGATGGCCAAGACTTCCCCAGATGCCTGTGAAATGGCAGGTGCTGCTACACTTACCTGCAACCAATTAGCAAACTGTGGGGGCCCAGCCTGGTGCTGACAGCCACTATAAATAGCCGCAAGGCTTCTCAAACGCTAACCTGTTCTTACTTACTGAGGAATAACTCACAGACCTGCTGCCTCCGATACTCCACTACATCATCACTAACATGCACTGACACCGGCTCAAGTTACAGAATTGACTCAAAAACGGGCTAAACACAACCCATAGCAGGGCAGCTTCACTTTATGCACAGCAGCATGTCGAACTGGCGCACCTCTCCACTCTCACTTTCATACCCACTTATATTGCTTCCTGTGTAAATATTGTGCCTGGATATAAATATTTATATTAGCAGCTTCAAGCTTAGATTATTTTACCTGTCATCAGATCACCCTCTCGTAGTTTTATTGATGTACAAATTACCTCGGCTAACCTATACCCCCGCACATTGACTCGGTACCGGTACTCCCTGTATATAGCCTCGTTGTTATTTTATTGTGTTACTTTTTATAATGTTTTACTTTAGTTTATTTATAAATAATTTCTTAACTCTTTCTTGAACTGCACTGTTGGTTAAGGGCTTGTAAGTAAGCGGTAAGGTCTACAAATGTTGTATTCGGCGCATGTGACAAATAAAGTTTGATCTGATTTTAATTAGATGTTATCAGACATCACTGAATTTCACGTTGCCAATGGCAATGATTAGGTAGGTGCCTACTTAGATCGAATACGGAGAGATTACCGAAGAGGCAGTTATATAAACTGTATGCTTGCCATTTAATACAACACAGGCAATAGCCTACATACTGGAAATGTAGGCCTGTGTTTTTGAGTTTAGCTCAGCAGAATAGTTCATGGAGAAAAGTAACAATAAATGCTTTAAATTGTGAGGAGTGATGTCTAACTGTAAAGTCTATGTATACAGAGGTTCTGTTGAGTGAAGATACACTACCAAAAGTATGTGGACACCTGCTCGTCGAACATATTCATTCCAAATTCATGGGCATTGATATGAAGTTGGTCCCCCCTTTGATGCTATAACAGCCTCCACTCTTCTGGGAAGGCTTTCCACTAGATGTTGGAACATTGCTGCCGGGACTTGCTTCCATTCAGCCACAAGCATTCGTGAAGTTGGGCACTGATGTTGCACGATTAGGCGTTCCAATTCATCCTAAAGATGCTCGATGTGGTTGAGGTCAGGGGTCTGTACAGGCCAGTCAAGTTCTTCCACACTGATCTCAACAAACCATTTCTGTATGGACATTGCTTTGTGCAAAGGGGGCATTGTCATGCTGAAACAGGAAAGGGCACATGACTCGAATGTGGGTGGCAATATTCTCCTCAAAGACCATTCAGAAAATGTTTGCACTCAATTGAATAGCACATTTTAGAGCACTTGACACATCTTATTCTAAAGTTAAGCAAGATTAGATCCCGTCCAAAGCTGGCAGAGCGAATGTTCCATCCACCACTCTGTGGACCAGTCCTGTGAGTTAGTAACTACTCCGCTGGAGGACAAAGTGAGAGCGGACCAGATGCAGACACTAATGCTGAAACAAAGTGACAGCTTCCAAGGCATTCGGTGACACCGTCACCCCCACTACCCCCTCCACTCTCTCAGTGGTTCTAGTCAGGCCTAGTCTTTGACCTGTGTAGTTCCATCCCTGCCATAAAGGCACAGAGGGCTGCCCTGGAATAGCAGGCATCACAGAGTGGGGCCTATTGCAGCCACACATGCAAATGAAGAATAAATGAATACACAAAGAGCCCTTCCGGGTAACACTGAACTGTGTCAGAGTCGACCTGGAAAAGATGGAATGCAAATGAGCTCACTCCTGATAACCAGCCACAACTTCTAATCAGGGACCATTAGACACATACACAGTGCAGTTTCTCAGCAGTAGGTCTCTTACTATACCGTTTGATATAGCATGATATTTGATATACAATTGAAGTTTGCTGCTCTCTTGCACTGTCACTACGCTCAGCCCTCCTCTCTAAGATCAAGCCTGGTGACATTTGCTCGGCAGCTGAAAGAGTATCTGAGGCATTTTCTTTGAGGCTTGCGTTATCTTTGCTTGAACTGCACTATATTTAGTCACACTGGAATGAGGAAAGACTACAAAGATCCTCCTGTACATTTCCAAACTTGGAATTTGATTGCCTGTATGCGTTTTCAGCAGATCTGTCATCCTTTCACAACAGTTGGACAATCATCCAGAGACTATTTCAATCATCATATAGATGCAGCCAATGTGACGTAATTCCCAGCTCTGGTATCCACTAGCAACACCAGCCTTCTGGATACAAAATGACTTTCTGCCGGTGCCATCTGTAGCCTGTTCAGCTATTACGCAATTATGATAAGAGAGAGGAAAACAGCAATGACAAGGCAAGTCTAGTGACAAACTGTGATTTGGGATAATTAGGCACAAAGATATGAGAATCTTAGGGCACTATCACAGCATATTGTGCTATCACAGCATATCACTGCAATAGTCAAATTGTTTTAGTTGCCTAGGGTTACTTATTTGATTGCCGCCTACGCAGATGCTGTTATTGCTCCTAGGGTTTCATATGTGTGACCGTCTGTGACAGCAGACAAACCTTTCATTTCAGAATATCTGGTCAGAGCTCAAGCTTGGTGGATGAACAGATGGATTCAGTGTTTTATTGAAACCAGAGGTTATTAGTGTCATCCAATAAGAACAGAAGTGGCACTTTTCGATAGGCCAAAGAAAAGAGATGAAAATTCAACAAAAGACCTCTGGTATGGTCTTAGTGGGCCCACGGTGGTAATCTTCAGTGCTTATGTAAAGAGGCTTCAGTGTGCCCGCGCCACTATGTATCCACCCCCGATAATGTTAAACTGTGGGTGGAAGGGTAAAAATAGGGGTGAGGGGGGATAAGAAAGTTGACCGGACAAGTCAGCTGGCGAGAGTGACCGCCACTGCCGGATGACCACAGCTGTGACCACACAACCTGCGGTCACTTGGCCTGCGAGCTTAGCCCTATAACCAGTCCCTCCTATTGTCGTTGTTGTTAGAGGTTGTTATTTTCACAGAGGACTTGAGGTCAGTTCAGCCACTTTATCCCCAGCTCACAAAAACAGGTGGGTCACCACCAGAGCTTCTGGTTACTGGTGGGGTAAGGGAAGAAAGTCTAGGAATGTGCATGTTTTTATAGAAACTGTGGAAACTGGAGCATGATTTGTTTGGAATCAGTGCAAAATCTTTTCTTACCAAGGAGCTTATGCTGTATGGAATGTAAATGTCCATTTATTAATTCATTAGTCTGGCTTTTCATCCAGATAGAGATTAGCAACTAAGCTAAGTGAGAATTGGCATTGCCCAGGGGTAAAATGTATCAGAGCCATTTTTTTTAAATATTTTTTGAAAACTATCCTGTCTGACAGTCTTGTGAAAGCATTTGGATTTTCTGGGATAAACGTAACTCAAACCACAATCTGGTTTATCATGCACATTTCATGAAGGGCCTGACAGTTAATTTCTTGCAGCACCGACCAAAGAAAACTCTGTGGTCAAGTATGTTGTGACAAAAACTGTAACCTAGTTTTGCTTGCAAAGATAAATATTTACTCTCTTTGAAGGAATTCCAAGTGTTCACATAGACTCCCTCAGCTACAAGTAAAACACTCTCCAGGCCAAGACACTGTGGAGGTACAGGAGGGCAGTTACCCGGGTGGTTGAATGGGAGAATGTGTGACCCACTACACACCATGGCCAACATGCAGCCTTGCAGAGCCTTTTAGGGCAGCGGAGGGAGAAGAGGGCTTAAGTCTTGCGGAGTGTTTTACTGGACGGTATATGTCTTAGCACTGGGATAGAGCCTAGTTTAACACAATCCACATACGGAGTGGAAGTTGCAGAGCACAAAAACACATCCCATCCAATTGCCGTCGCTGACTGAGGAGGATAATGCATTGTTCCGTGGGCACCACTTGCTCAGCGAACAAACAGCCCTCCTCCTCTTGGGGGAATGAAATCAATGCAGCAGTTTAAAAATAACAAGGAATATTATCTGCTTCATGCGCTGCTGAATGAACGGGATGTGATCAATGTTCACTGACTAGACGTGTCAAAGCAGATTCTGCTCATTTACCAAGTCTCGTGATCACTAATCACGTGTGTGTTTGTGTGTGTTCCAAAGGGGTGTAGCCTTACACGAACAAAGCTTTGAAAAACAGCAACTAGCAGATCATTTGCAAAACTAGATACTTTGATGTCTGGGGTTTTTAAAGGGACGTGGGTGTATCTCGCGGAGGTGCTAGGCAGAATTGTTACTTTGGGGATTTCACTGGGAAGCTTAATGAATCCATTTATGACGTCACACTCCTATAACTTTCTTTTACTAGCAGAAGAAATCTTGTTGAGAAATCTTGTTGATTTTTCCAAAAGAAAAACCACAGAAAGCTAGGAGCCAATTCACATGCAGGCATCCATTCTCTAGTCCTCAGTTCAATCACCATCTCTCCATGTCATCTGCGTATAATTCTAAATGAAGCCAAGGGATAGCTTTTGTCTCCAGTCCCTCATCTATTGTTTTATTCAGCATCGCAAAGCCTGGGGTTTTATCATGGCATTACATGAAGATTACCAAGAAGAACCAGCCGTCCCTCTTGAGAAGGGCGAGGGAGATTAAAATACTTCCATGCAGATTGCCAGATCGCACACAGCTGTGCCCTGCCAGGAAGACGAGAAAGAGAGAAGGAAAGACAGGGTAATGTAGGTCACGGAGCACCTGCATGGTTTGAGGGCTTAAACTACACACACAGGCACACACACACCGCAAAGACCAGGCCATCTACTGTATATGAAGACAGTGGGAAACACTACAGCAGTCTCTCAGACGCAGGTGTTAGGGAATGCATCATGGCACTGGGAAGTGGTCAAGACCTTAAGAGTCTTTCCCAGGGGAGGACAGAAAGAGAGAGAACAGACAGGATGACAGAGGGGTCATAGGTCAGGATGAGGCTGACAGGGGAAGGGAAGAGAGACGGGAGACACCTGTCCCACAGTGCACAGTCATCACTTCCTTATTGCCGCTTAGTCCTCGAACGCTTTCCTGGCCACTGCCGCCTCTCCGCTAATGCCCCCTCAGGAAAGCTCCATCTGTTGCCGTGCAAATGCTCAGGAGGATGTAATTGTTAAGAGGATGTATGTTCAACCAAGGTCCCGGCCTGCTGGATCCGCTACATTTCTTGTTTTGTTCACCTAACCTCGCCTGCCAACCCTGCTTGCAGACAAGACTGAGGGTGTAATTTACCAAACATCGGGACTTGTCAGGGACAGTATATTTTCACAGTATTATTTAGTGTGTTGTTTAAAAAGCTGCCTTCTGCACTCGCCAAGAGAGTTTTGACTTTAATATTGTGGTCTAGATGTAGGGACTTTAATGTTATTCATTTTCACTGGGGTTTTTGCACACTTTTTCCTGGACAGCTGCTACTAGGGCAAACCTCACAACCTTTTATCGGAGTGTCAAGCTCACTTAAGCACCAAATCTGCACCTAGCACTGTCTGAGTTAACAAGGAAGATGGAACAGGGGCTTGCCTAAGCTAGTGCATTAGCTGGTCAAAACAAAAAGAAAGCTGTTTGGTGAAATCTAAGACAAAATAGTATTGTGCTAAGTGATATATTTAGGTAAGCTTATGTGGCTTTGTTGTAATGAGCACACAATCAACAGGTTTTTATTTTATTTTATCATGCTGTACCATGAGATACTTGGCCTATATAATTCCCTCATTAACATACACTCCTACATACATGCATAATTGAACTCTGAGGGGGGAAGAAATGTGTGCAGTTGTGCAGATAAGATTGCATATAGCTAGAAATATATGAGGAAAGTGGTGATTGATATTCACCTTTATTCTGCACCAATTCTACTATAGAACTGATTTTCTCAGTTGAGAATCTCTCCCTCTGTGACTATTCAAGGAGTTGACATTTAAAAAAAAAAAAAATCCACATAACCATGGCTGCAAGGGCTTGTCAGACGCATTAGCGTGTTACCAAACAAGCAAATACGTTTTTTTCTACGTGGAGCTATTCTATTACTTCCGGCTGAACACTTTCCACTTGTCCCTCGATATTGTGGAATATGTGAATAACTTGCAGGCTTTGACAAAACTATTTGATGTTTCAGTTTACAAATACAGTAGCTAATTTGACAGCTAATTGTGCAATACTGGTGCATGAATTTAATCAGTGAAGTATTGTTACATTATTAAGAGAATAATGTTTTATACTGCTTTTATGCCATGCCACTTCTAATGCTTTATATATATATAAACTCAGCAAAAAAAGAAACGTCCTGTCACTGTCAACTGCGTTTATTTTCAGCAAACATAACATGTGTAAATATTTGTATGAACATAACAAGATTCAACAACTGAGACATAAACTGAACAAGGTCCACAGACATGTGACTAACAGAAATGGAATAATGTGTCCCTGAACAAAAGGGGGGTCAAAATCAAAAGTAACAGTCAGTATCTGGTGTGGCCACCAGCTGCATTAAGTACTGCAGTGCATCTCCTCCTCATGGACTGCACCAGATTTGCCTGTTCTTGCTGTGAGATGTTAACCCCACTCTTCCACCAAGGCACCTGCAAGTTCCCGGACATTTCTAGGGGGAATGGCCCTAGCCCTCACCCTCCAATCCAACAGGTCCCAGACGTGCTCAATGGGATTGAGATCTGGGCTCTTCGCTGGCCATGGCAGAGCACTGACATTCCTGTCTTGCAGGAAATCACTCACAGAACGAACAGTATGGCTGGTGGCATTGTCATGCTGGAGGGTCATGTTAGAATGAGCCGACAGGAAAGGTACCACATGAGGGAAGAGGATGTCTTCCCTGTAACCCACAGCGTTGAGATTGCCTGCAATGACAACAAGCTCAGTCCGATAATGCTGTGACACACCGCCCCAGACCATGACGGACCATCCACCTCCAAATCGATCCCGCTCCAGAGTACAGGCCTCGGTGTAACGCTCATTCCTTCAACGATAAACGCAAATCCAACCATCACAACCTGGTGAGACAAAACCGCGACTCGCCAGTGAAGAGCACTTTTTGCCAGTCCTGTCTGGTCCAGTGACGGTGGGTTTGTGCCCATAGGCGACGTTGTTGCCGGTGATGTCTGGTGAGGACCTGCCCTACAATAGGCCTGCAAGCCCTCAGTCCAGCCTCTCTCAGCCTATTGCGGACAGTCTGAGCACTGATGGAGGGATTGTGTGCGTTCCTGGTGTAACTTGGGCAGTTGTTGTTGCCATCCTGTACCTGTCCCGCAGGTGTGATGTTCAGATGTACCGATCCTGTGCAGGTGTTGTTACACGTGGTCTGCCACTGCGAGGACGATCAGCTGTCCGTCCTGTCTCCCTGTAGCGCTGTCTTAGTCGTCTCACAGTACGGACATTGCAATTTATTGCCCTGGCCACATCTGCAGTCCTCATGCCTCCTTGCAGCATGCCCAAGGCACATTCACGCAGATGAGCAGGGACCCTGGGCATCTTTATTTTGGTGTTTTCCAGAGTCAGTAGAAAGGCCTCTTTAGTGTCCTAAGTTTTCATAACTGTGACCTTAATTGCCTACCGTCTGTAAGCTGTTAGTGCCTTAATGACCGTTCCACAGGTGCATGTTCATTAATTGTTTATGGTTCATTGAACAAGCATGGGAAACAGTGTTTAAACCCTTTACAATGAAGATCTGTGAAGTTATTTGGATTTTTACGAATTATCTTTGAAAGAGGGTCCTGAAAAAGGGACGTTTCTTTTTTTTGCTGAGTTTATATACAGTGTCAAGAAAAGGTATGTGAACCCTTTGGAAATACCTGGATTTCTGCATAAATTGGTCATAAAATGTGATCTGATCTTCATTTAAGTCACAACAATAGACAAACACAGTCTGCTTAAACTAATAACACACAAACAATTATACGTTTTCATGTCTTTATTGAACACACCGTGTAAACATTCACAGTGCAGGGTGGAAAAAGTATGTGAACCCTTGGATTTAATAACTGGTTGACAATCTTTTGGCAGCAATAACCTCAACCAAGCGTTTTTTTTGTAGTTGCGGATCAGACTTGCACAACGGTCAGGAGGAATTTTGGACCATTCCTCTTTACAAAACTGTTTCAGTTCAGCAATATTCTTGGGATGTCTGGTGTGAAGTGCTCTCGAGGTCATGCCACAGCATCTCAATCGGGTTGAGGTCAGGACTCCAGAAGGCATATTTTCTTCTGTTGAAGTCATTCGGTTGTTGATTTACTTCTGTGTTTTGGGTCGTTGTCCTGTTGCGTCACCCAACTTCTGTTGAGCTTCAATTGGCGGTCAGATAGCCTAACACTCTCCTGCAAAATTTCTTGATAAACTTGGGTATTCATTTTTCCGTCGATGATAGCAAGCTGTCCAGGCCCTGAGGCAGCAAAGCAGCCCCAAAACATAATGCTCCCTCCACCATACTCTACAGTTGGGATGAGGTTTTGATGTTGGTGTGCTGTGCCTTTTTTTCTCCACACATAGTGTTGTGTGTTCCTTCCAAACAAATCAACTGTAGTTTTCTGTCCACAGAACATCCAGGTGCACTTTTGCAAACTTCAGACGTGCAGCAATGTTTTTTTGGACCGCAGTGGCTTCTTCTGTGGTGTCCTCCCATGAACACCATTCTTGTTTAGTGTTTTACGTATCATAGACTCTCAACAGAGATGTTAATGTTAGCATGTTCCAGAGATTTCTATGAGTCTTTAGCTAACACTAGGATTCTTCTTAACCTCATTGATCATTCTGAACCGTGCTCTAGCGTCATCCTTGCAGGACGGCCACTCCTAGGGAGAGTAGCAACAGTGCTGAACTTTCTACATTTATAGACAATTTGTCTTACCGTGGACGGATGAACATCAAGGCTTTTATAGATACTTTTGTAACCCTTTCCAGCTTTATGCAAGTCAACAATTCTTAATCTTCTGAGATATCTTTTGTTCGAGGCATGGCTCACATCAGGCAATGATTCTTGTGAATAGCAAACTCAAATTGTGTGAGTATTTTTTATAGGGCAAGGCAGCTCTAACCAACATCTCCAATCTCGTCTCCTTGATTGGACTCCAGGTTAGCTTACTTCTGACTCCAATTAGCTTTTGGAGAAGTCATTAGCCTAGGTGTTCACATACTTTTTCCAACCTACAGTGTGAATGTTTAAATTATGTATTCAATATAGACAAGAAAAATACAATCATTTGTGTGTTATTAAGTTTAAGCACACTATGTTTGTCTATTGTTGTGACTTAGATGAAGATCAGATCAAATTTGATAACCAATTTATGCAGAAATCCAGGTAATTCCAAAGGGTAGTTTTTCTTGCCACTGTATATACATATATAAATGTAGAACTTTTTACTCTCAGGGCCTAACTTGTGTTGTCTTTGTTTAACTAGAACTGTATGAAATGGATCACATCTCAAGAGACAAAGCCCAAAATATTGCTATTAAAGATTCATAGCAATTAACATTAGCAATGGGGGAACATTAAAGCTTCGAAGGCCTACACTAAAGAGTTACTTATAGTCCTTCCTTTCCATCACTCCCACTCCTGAACTTTACATCTCATGAAATGTTTATCTTATATTAAGGTAAGCAGGTGAATATTTGCCTTTTCCAGCCCGTGGGACAATGTATAGCTTGGTGTTTAAACTGACGGCATAAGGTAAACAAGCTGTGGTCTAGTAACGATCTCAGAGACCTTAGGGTAAGCAGCTTACCCAGTCTGCTTTAGCGGGCGACCCCAAACAGCTCCCACACCCATGCGTGTATTGGATAGTTAGCAGGGAACTGGTATGAGACTGACATTAACTTAGCAGGACCAGGGTGAGGGGGACAGGAAATACACCTACTAATGCCTGGGTGTGAGGAGAGTTTCCTGGCGAAAGGTCTACCAAAGGATGCGTAACCTTATGCTTTCAGACAGACTTGTCTCTTCAGGTCGCGAACTCGCCTTACTGTGTGAAAGAACTGTGTGGTGTCTTGCTAATTCACTGTGTCAGCAGAGGCCCGGTGAACTCAGCCGGTAAAAGGCTCTAAACGTGCTCCTGTCTTTTTAATGGAAAGGGGCACTTAGGCCTATTTCTTTAGACAGGGATGGGGGAGCTGGGACGCAATGGGGCGCCAAGCCGTGTTACTGGATCAGTAAGGTTCCTGGAGGTAACCACTTAATAAAAACGCCCACAGAGTTGGAGTTGGTTATTGGTTTCAGTCAGGTGGCCTCAGTCAAAGTGCGTCACCAGGAGAAAAAATCTAATAGTAAAGTTAGGGGTTGGCAGTGGGGAGTGGCACACAATGCAGGGAATAAAAATGGATAGTTCACACAGATTACACATTGGTTTCCTTACCTTGTAAGCAGTCTATGGACAGGGTATGCCAGCAATCCATGCTTTGGTTTAGTTTCCCTAGCACTGTTTTGTGGCACAAGTCCCATTCAAGTCATGGTACCGATATTAGCATTTTTGGCGCATCATGTCCAAATCATCCGAAAGTATCTAAAATTGATTGTAAAGCTCAACAAAGTCCCTTATAGATGATTAGAATACGATGTGTGAAAAATGCTAATATTGGTACCATGTCCTGAATGGAATTTGTGCCACAAATGCTAAAAGGTTAGCATTTGGAAACAGTGCCAGGGAAACTAAACCAAAGCATGGATTGCTGGCATACCCTGTCCATTGACTGCTTACTAGGGCCGGAACAATACCAGTATCGCGATACTCATTAGTATCGTGGCAAGGAAACAAAACACGAAGCAGATTTAACTTTTCTTGAAAAACCCTAATGCCCTAATGTTGAAAACAAACATTATGTTGTCATCCAGTCACATGTATTTATTTTCCAAGCTATAGCACACAATATTTCACATACAGGAGGTTTTTAAAAGGACCAAAGAGTAAGGTCTGCTTCATGTTTGCATTTTTTTCCATGGAAACAATATTGCGATACTGGTATCGTCCCGGCTCTACAGGTTAAGGAAACCAATATGTCCATTTGTAATTTGGGTGAACTATCCCTTTTTAGGACATTCATTCACACTGACATGCAGTTCACTCAAGCCAACTGACCAAGCCTCTGTGACCCTGACCAGCAGCTACTTGAGCCAAAGCATCATCTGAGTCTCAGGGAGACTATTCATGGTTGTGTGACTGGGTTGGTATGCATGTATGGAGGAATGGCCTGTCGGGATGATTCAGCAGTGCCCACTCCCATGGCCCATTACTGCCACATGGGCACTCGCGTCAGGCCCAGAGAGGGAGAGAGAGGGGCCGGGCAGGCTGCTAGGCTGCCACTGGCATGGGAGAGCTCGCGCCGAGAAGGGCACGCGCCTCCCTGCACAATTACTCAGTGCGTAGAAACTGTGCCCCCCTTAAGTCCACGTCTGTTCGCCCCGCCTGACTAAAAATGGAAGGTAACAGATCCAGGCCATGGCACACTGGGAAGAACAAAGAATGCGTCTGGGTGGGGTGGTAGACTGGGAGCGAGGGGATTGAGGTTAATTTAGTTTCTGGAATTTTGGATGAGCTAACTGGTTAGAAACAACCCTAATGGGGGCGTAACAGCGAGCTCACCAACCATAGTCCGGGAAACAGGCACTAATGGACATCGCACGTAGTTAGTGAGGTCATCAGTGTAATGGCAAAGTTCGTGTGACTGTGAGACTCATGTTTCTTCCTCCTCTTTCCTGTTTTGCAGGCTACTTCAACGTGTTGGCAGTGATTCTGAGAACAACAAATGATGCGCCATGGGCCAACGAGTTTGAATGTAAGAGCCAATAGAGATGTCATAATGTATACACCGATGTGCTTGACTTTGACTTGACACTAAAGAACCAGAACCAAACAACATCCATCCTTTGGTTCTTCCTTTTGAAAGCCTTGCATCTAATTTCCTCTCTTCTCATCTGGTAGCTATCGAATTGTCCTGTTTGATAGAGTCCATCTCCACAAATGACCCCAGAATCGAATGGAAGAAAATTAAGGATGGGGAGCCCAGTTATGTCTACTTTGAGAAGAAGATCTCAGGTAAGGGACTCAACTGAGTGCTTTGTCTTAATGTAATCTTCACTAATATCAAAGTGACACAAAGGGAAAAAATATAAAACATTTCTGATCATCTTACAGACTCAAACAACTCCTGCTTTACAAACAGCAGTTCACTGACTAATGAGGGAATGACATTCTGTTCTATACTCATCAAAGTCTGTCTGTATTAAATCAGCAGGAACTTAAAGTGTGTTTTTTTCTCTGCAGGAGATTTGGAGGGCAGAGCAAGGATCAGAGAGCCTGCAACATTAGTGATAACCAATGCCACAAGATCAGACTCAGCCAGTTATCGTTGCGAGGTCACCGCCCCAATTGACCAGAAAACCTTTGATGAGATTTTGATCAACCTCGTCGTAAGAGGTAGGTATATCAGCTGCTTCAACTCACATCTACTCAACACATCACTAGCTTTTTGCACCATAATCACATTATTAGTTGTATTACTAAAGTAAACTGTGGTATAATATTGAAGCCAGAACAAATTTAAGACTTTATACGAACACAAAGATGCATCACCCTGTGGCTATGACTGAAATTGCATGTTTGGGGAAGGAAGAATTGCAAAGATGCTATGACTGAAATTGCATGTTTGCCAAGTCATTTGCGATGCAATTCTTTAATGCATCTCATAATTTCACTGCCAAAATATTTGCTCTTAGTCTTAAACCTTGTTGCTTTTTGAAGTTGCTATGAAGCATAACATACAAAACACAATGATAGTACTCATTGTCCCTAAAAACAGCCTTAGGGGTTACTACTTTCAATGCTGTAAGCTGAAACTTTTTTGTAGGTCAGGCCAACTCTTTGGCACACGTATGAGGATGCGTTGTGACTGGCCTGTCCCTGCCGCAAAGGCGTGTTCTGCGCTATATGGGGAAACCTCTGAAACTGCATCCCCGCTAAATAGAATCGCTAAAGATGGAAAGTGCCGTGTGTTTGGTTGACAGGGTTTGGCACGGGGCAAAGGACGCGTTCCCATTCTCAGAGGTCATTCATTGGCCTAGTAACTATAACCAAATGTGTATCATGGGCTGTGCTGTTTTGACACATTCAGATGCTGAATGTTGCCATTGCTGAATATGTGTTTGTGTCCACAGTGAAGCCAGTGGTGCCGAAATGTGCTGTCCCCAAATCGGTGCCCGTGGGGAAGGCGGCGGAGCTGCGCTGCGTGGAGGACGAAGGTTTCCCCAAGTCTCAGTACCAGTGGTTCCGCAACAAGGAGGAGATCCCCGATGACCCCAAGACCAGCCCCAAGTTTTTCAACTCCTCCTACACACTCAACGCCGAAACTGGAACCCTGGTAAGTGTGTGTTTTTGTGTGAGGACTGGGAGGGAAGGGGACTCTAGGGCAGGGCGAGGCTGTGGGGGTAGGGGAGGATATTTTGGGGAAACAGTTGATGGTGTGCAGGGGATTGAGGCATGAGGGGAATTTGCAGTCCTCATTGGCACATTCCTGAACTCCCTCGCCCCTGCTCGGCCAGACACAGTCAATGGCTCGCCCCCAGGCCCTCCACTCAACCTTCACACTAGCCTCTAAAGGTTGGCCTGGCTGTCACTGACATACTTCCAGGGAGTCACACCCTACTACATGCTACACCGGCCCCTTTTACTTTTAAGACTTTGGTATAAACCGCCAGCTTACGCTGCCAAATCTGATTTTCATATCCACCTAACCAAAAGCCAACTAACTATCAACAGGACTAGAATTAGAGGACAAGACATCATTAGCCTGGGTTCAAATGTGATGGGAGACAGCATATACGAGAACTGAAGGGATATCTGTCGAACATCAAAGCAACTAATTTTGGTGACAGTTCCACCCCCCAAAGTTATCCCAATTGGACCTCGTTATAAACCTGCACTTTACCACATGCAGTAAAATATATTGGCACCCTTGCAGGATTTACTATTTCATCTAAAATGTGAAATTTGACATTTGAAAAACTGTACGTGTTTACATGTGCATTTCTTTGATTTACAACTGCATAGGACCAAAACAATTAATAATCTAAACTGAAATTTAGATTTTTCACTACAAAGTCCAAAAATAGCCTGGATTTTTTCAATTCTAATACATTTGGTTGAAGGCAATGATTTGCATTTACTATGTAATTTCTCAACTGTGATGAGTTGCAGGTGCCTACAGGTTAAAAATAGCCAGTCAACCAGTTTAAAAAAAATAAAAAAAACTGCTCCACTGCACTCCATTGTAAAGTGCCATGGGTGCCAATATATTTTACAGCATCTGTACATATATCAGAACAAAAGGACACTGGTTATACTGTTGTTGGTTTTTCCTCTGCAGAAATTCAGTGCTGTCAGAAAGGACGACTCAGGAGAGTACTTCTGCCGAGCAAAGAACGACGCGGGTCACTCAGAGTGTGGATCGCAGACGATGGAAGTCTGTAAGTCTGTTAGACAGCTGACACAGTTGTTTACAAGTTACACAACACACTAGGGTTGGGCGGTATCTATATTTTCATACCGTTTCTGTACCATACTGGGGTATACGGTATTACCGAATTTGCACACAAGGGGTGACATAAATAAATAAAAACACACACAAAACAATTTAATCAACAGGGATCTTGATCCAGGAGGGGATTGAATGTCTCTGCTGTAACCAAGAGGCTTGATCTTAATATCTAGCCACTTAGCTAGCAAGTTAGCAAACCAAATGCAGAGCTGGAGCCCTGAGCTGGATATAATTTATTTGACACATCTTAGATTTCATAGTTATACTTAACTATTAGTTAGTTATATGCAGTGGCTTAAAACTGGTATTGAAAATCATACTGTCGGTATTTTGAAATACCCCAGTATACGGTATATCGCCCAAGCCTACATGTTGAAGCATGTTATTCCAGTAGTCTGGTATTTCCTTCATAAAGAGCCAGTTGAAGATATCTCAACATAAATTCTTTGTTCTTCCTGTTGTTTCTCCCCAGATAACATCAATATTGCCGGGATCATCCTGGGAGTGCTGGTGGTGGTGGTGGTGCTATTGTGTATAACAGTGGGCATCTGCTGTGCGTACAAGCGAGGCTACTTCGTCAGCCAGAAACAGACAGGAAACAAGTGAGTGAGACTTCCTCTTGAGCGGCATGGCATTGGGGATGGGTCATGGGTCATTGAGGTTTAACATTTGCCGATTTAGACCTTATGAACAGCCTTGACTTCACAACTTGACCTGGTCAACTCACAGCCAAAGGTTTTATAACATGCATGGAACAATTCTTACTAGAAATGTGTTGTTTTTGCAACAACATAAATGCTTTCTGATCATGTCTCCATTGTGTCTGACAGTTACAAAGCCCCAGCCAAAGGAGACGGAGTGGACTACGTCAGGACAGAGGACGAGGTGTGCAAAGAAAAAACAACATATTTTAAACTGTGTCGGCAGTCCAAATTTTTCTTACTGGTTCTTCCCTTTTTATTCTAGGGCGACTTCCGACACAAATCTTCGTTTGTCATCTGAAGAGGAAGACGAAGGGCATGAAAGGGAAAGGTGTGATACTTTGGACTGAACTCACTAAGTGTGTGAGATGAGTGTGTGAGCTGCCACAGTATGTGCCTTGAGCTCTCTGCACGTCTGAAACGATTCAAGTTTGCCAAAGGTGACACGTTTTCACAAATCTATATATAACTATTAACCATCGTTACAGACACAGATAAGTATTGAACCCCGCTTGTTGACCTTTTATCACCAAACAACTTATTTTGCTAAATTATGGAGATTTTTTACGTTAAAGTTATAGCATGTTTTAAAAAGGTTTTTAACACTATCTGCTGGGAAAAAGCATTTATGTAAGATGTTCTGCCAGGAGGGGGAAAAACATCTAGCTCTGAAGTAAATCTAACATGACACATTTCTACTTAAACGTGCTTCAAACCTTTGTCATTTATATAACTTTTTTTTCTACCAGCAAAATTTGTCAGACTATTTTTGATGGAATATATTTTGAAATGCCTATAGATAAAGGTTTACTTTTTTAAATATTTGTAAAATACTAGCATACTTTTTTATTTGGTTGTGGGAAAAATAAGTTTCAACCACTCAGTATTCAGCTGTAAAATTTCACCTAATCACAAAAAAAAGAAAAGCAATCACAAAAGGACTTGTTTTACCATATCAAGGTTGTTCTAGAACAGTCTTACAGATTTTATTTACTGTTGGGATTTCCATGTTAATATTGAAAGTTAAATGTTTGTAGATAGTGTCTTGGACAGTAAGAGGCTTCGAGTACCAGCCAAAAGCTGGGAAATACTGTACACAATCAGTGCTGCGTATCCTTGATTTTAAGTGTCCTATGCTTGAGTTTATTTTGTATATATTGAATATACTGTCCAGTTTTTTTTTGTTGCTGTATGTCAGGAATACATTGAGTATTTGTAATACAGGGTTTATGTTGGCTAAAAATTGTATATAGATAACTGTTTGTTTGTGTGGGTGTGTGTCCAAGGAGGCAATATGAAACTCTTCCCATGGTTTGAAAAAATACATGGTCATGGTAGAGACGATCTGCCTAATGTTTGCACATAGGAAATTTTACATTGTTCAATCTTCTCTACACCAGGCAAAAAAATGTATAGAATTTCAAATTCAAGTAAATGACTTAAGACATTGTATTTGACGTTTTCCCAAATGAATTTATTTCCAAGAGTTACAAAACATTACAAGAGAGTAATTGCCTGTAGCTAGTAGAAACCAATTAATGCAGATGCAGTTTTTTTTTTTTTATATACAAAACAGGTACTTAAGGTTTTAATTTGTACTTTGATAAAGATCATTCCTCTTAAGTGCCTTCTGCCATACAACAGTAAAGCAGCTTCATGCCATCTAACACATTTTATTTTAAAAGGGATTTCTCAATCTCAATACTGCAAAATGCACAAAAACCCGAATTGCATGTTTAATACTCTACGAACGGCATTTGAGAGGAATGATGACATTGACAAGAATAATGGAACATTTTCCCACCCAAATCATTTTTACATATCTGCTTTGTTTTGTAAATAGATTATTTTCTTTTAGCATTGTTTTAAAGGATTACATTTTTCCATTGGAATAGAAAGAGATTTATTATGCAATAGTGCCTAAATAGTGGGAATTATTTTTGGTAAAGAGTAAAGACACATAGTACACAAATAGAAGAAATTATACACACAGTTTGTTAACAGATTAAATAGATGGAGAAACAAAGCATGTAGCCTACTTGAGGCCTACATTTACCATAAAGGCCAGAAAACACCGGCAACTTCCAAGGAATTGAAAATAAGATATTTTTTTATTAAACAGCCCTCTTCGAAACTGGCAATATGTAGTTTTAAATACACAGTAAGAGATTCCAATACATGTTCTATGGTTGGGGCTAGCTAAGCCAAATACTGACTGCCAATCACACTTTTCCTCCAACCCAAGGTTGATGAGGTTCCAGCTATCCGGTGTTGATAATCTGCCTCTAATTTCTCCAATACTTGAGGTTGGCGTTGAAATCATGTAAAGGTTCAAGCGTTTCAAGTGTTCCCACGTTTATTTGATTGAGAACATGATTTTTCTGAACCAAACTAATGTAACAGCCATCTCGGGCCTGGTACAAATCCTCTGAGAATTCTTGAACCGTATGTTTATGATTAATAAAACTCACTTCTAATATTCTGACATGGGTGTTGGATTTTCATTTACAAAAATAAAATATCAATACGATTTTACATAGGACATCAAGTGTGTTCAGTATAGAAGAGAACATGGAAAAGAAATAACTACTGATGTATTTGTCTTGTTCTTTTTTGATTGAGTGGGGACTGCACGTTCCATTGCCTTGGCACTGGAGTTCTGAAAACACAAGAAATTAATTAGGTGAAACATTCCGACCACTATGGTTTAAAGCTTACTTTGATAAAAAAAATAAAGTACTTACTGCTGATCAGGTGACATCAATTGAAGGACACGTCCTTCTTCTCCAGTCTTCGAACCTATGAAGAAAAAAACTAAAGTCAGACCAAACACATCAGTGTCCGCTTGTGATCAAATTACATCTGTCAAAATGTTGCATACCTGTTCTCCGGTCACTGAAGATGGCGCTGACTCCTTCCCCGAATGTAACTTCATTTATGTTACCTGAGTACATGTAATATGGATAATGTTGGGGAATTAGATTTTTGGTCTTAATTGTAAGCCATAAGGTTAGTAGTTTGGTTAAAGGGCAATTCTGCCACTTTTCAACCTCATCTCCAGCACCAAACCAGTGTCTATATACACTACATATACAAGAGTATGTGGACACCCCTTCAAATTAGTGGATTCGGCTGTTTCAACCACACCCGTTGCTGACAGGTGTATAAAGTCGAGCACAGTCATGCAATCTACATAGACAAACATTGGCAGTGGAATGGCCTTACTTAAGAGCTCAATGACTTTCAACGTGGCACTGTCAAATCTCTGCCCTACTAGAGCTTCCCCGGTCAACTGTAAGTGCTGTTATTATGAAGTGGAAATGTCTAGGAGCAACAACAGCTCAGCCGCGAAGTGGTTGGCCACACAAGCTCACAGAATGGGACCGCCAAGTGCTGATGCACATCGCGTGTAAAGATAATCTGTCCTCGGTTACAATACTCACTAGAGTTCCTAACTGCCTCTGGAAGCAACTTCAGCACAATAACTGTTTGTCGGGAGCTTCATGAAATTGGTTTCTATGGCCGAGCAGCCGCACATAAGCCTAATATCACCATGCGCAATGCCAAGCATTGGCTGAAGTGGTGTAAAGCTCACTGCCATTGGACTCTAGAGCAGTGGAAACACGTTCTCTGGAGTGAAGGATCACGCTTCACCATCTGGTTTGGCGGATGCCAGGAGAACGCTACCTACCCGAATGCATAGTGCCAACAGTAACATTTTGGAATAATGGTCTGGGGCTATTTTTCATGGTTGGGGTTCGGCCCCTAAGTTCCAGCGAAGGGAAATCTTAACGCTACAGCATACAATGACATTCTAGACGATTCTGTGCTTCCGACTTTGTGGCAACAGTTTAGGGAAGGCCCTTTATGGTTTCAGCATAACAATGACCCTGTGCACAAAGCAAGGTCCATACAGAAATGGTTTGTCACGACCGGTGTGGAAGAACTTGACTGGTCTGCACAGAGCCCTGACCTCAACCCCATCGAACACCGACTGCAAGCCAGGCCTAATCGCTCAGTGCCTGACCTCACCAATGCTCGTGGCTGAACGGAAGCAAGTCCTCGCAGCAATGTTCCAACATCTAGTGTACAGCCTTCCCAGAAAACACTAGGCTCCATATATGCAACGGGTTTCTAGCCCAAAGGAGGGTATTTTTTTTCTCCCCACGTCACTGCCAATTTCATAGTGTTTAAAAAAAATAAAAAAAACATTTTACATATGTTGACACTGGTATTTCATTGGAGACAATGAAAAGGAGGTTGAAAAGTGGTGTAGTTCCCCTTTAAGGCTAGGGTTAACTGTAGGGTTTAGCATAAGGTTATCAGTATGGTTAAGGTTTGAGTTAGTTTTAAAAACAGATTAAGATGGTAGAACATCCAGCTTTGCAGCTTGGCCAATTGAGGACTTCAGTGAGTGGGAAATGACCACCTCTGGACAACTTTTTTTTTGTTGGAGGTTTATCATTGGGCTGCCAGCCATCGACTTGTTGCTCAATGGCAGCTCTTTTTGCTCTACATGAAGCTTTCATTGAGTCAGTAAATTATTGAGAGTACCAGAAAACACCACCCAGTGATATTCAGAAGGCTCCTTCGCCAATCACAAGTTCTCAAGACCAGATGTACAAAGCTCTCCAATGAGGGAAATCTAGCAGCATCAGCATTATTGGGCACAACGGATGGTAACCACTGCATGATCAATGCATATAGAGATTTAATGTTTTGAGCAGTGTGATCCATTCAGTTCCACATGATACTCCTCATGCAATGTTAGCTGCTCTTGGACATGCACACAGACTATACACACTTGGCATGCGGAAAAGGGTCTGATTCCTGAAGCAGAAGGGGGATTCAGATCCGGGTTTGTCCAACTTACCCTGCGGTGTGCTTATAGCTCGATCGCAGATGCCTCCTTTCGGCTTCACTGTAATAGTGGAACACAAGGAAAAAGGAAAGAAATGTCAAAAATGGAATCACTTCTCACCAAGTCTGAGTTGGCTAGTTCCATCTAGATCCGTCTAGTCAGCGGTGTGGTCTTGAAAGGCGCCATACCTGATCCATCCAGGGGTGTGAAGTTTCTGTCGCCGGTCGCCATGACCCAGCTCCTGTGTGGCTCGCTCCTCTGCTTCGCCGGCTGGCGCCTGGGGATCGAGCACAACACCCATTCAGAGACACAAGCTTAATTACGTTCTCCCATTCCACATAGCAGCATGGTGTGCCCATAGTGGTGGTGGTAATAATAGAATGTTGTTGTAGGTGTAGCTGAAGTGATAACGGGAGTAATGCCTCTAATGCCAGATCAGGCACAGTGCAGTCAAAAACATGATTTCCTGTGTTTTATATACACATTTCCAGACTAATTGATTGGAATAATACTGTGAAAATTATGATAATGCATTTTTAGTGTAAGAACCATTTGAAACCGCCTGAAATGTCTGCCTGTTTTGGTGGGATATAGTTTTGGCCTGCCTAGTCCCTGCAACTGAACAACATTCCCACAGCATGATGCTGCCACCACAATGCTTCACTGTAGGGATGGTGCCAGGTTCCCTCCAGACGTGACACTTGGCATTCAGGCCAAAGAGTTCAATCTTGGTTTCATCAGACCAGAAAATCTTATTTCTTATGGTCAGAATCCTTTAGGTGCCTTTTGATAAACTCCAAGCGGGCTGTCATGTGCCTTTTACTGAAGAGTGGCTTCGTCTGGCCACTACCATAAAGACCTGATTGGTGGAGTGCTGCAGAGATGGTTGTCCTTCTGGAAGATTCTCCCATCTCCACGAAGAAACTCTGGAGCTCTGTCAGAGCCCATCGAATTCCTGGTCACCTCCTTGACCGAGGCCCTTATCCCTTGATTGCTCAGTTCGGCCAGGTGGCCAGCTCTAGGAAGTCTTGGTGGTTCCAAACTTCTTCCATTTAAGAATGATGGATTCCACTGTGTTCTTGGGGAGCTTCAATGCTGCAGACATTTTTTGGTACCCTTCCCCAGATCTGTGCCTTGACACAATCCTGTCTCTGAGCTCTACGGACAATTCCTTCGACCTCATGGCTTGGTTTTTGCGCTGTCAACTGTTGGACCTTATATAGACAGGTGTGTGCCTTTCCAAATCATGTCCAATCAATTGAATTTACTCCAAGTTGTAGAAACATCTCAAGGATGATCAATGGAAACAGGATGCGCCTGAGCTAAATTGAGTCTCATAGCAAAGGGTCTGATACTTACGTAAATAAGGTATGTTTTTTTAATACATTTGCAAAAATTCTAAACCTGTTTAGTATTATGTAGATTGAGGGAAAAAAATGGAATTGAATACATTCTAGAATAAGGCTATCGTTACAAAACATGGATCAAGTCAAGAGGTCTGAATACTTTCCGAATGCACTGTATGTACAGTATAGGTAGGTAGCAGGGTTTCCGTTAGCCGGTAATTGCTGGCTTTTGGCCGACAAAATAAATCATGCACCCCGAATGCTGCCTTACGTGCCTGCCCCTACTGCTGAGGAGAGAGCATTCGAGAGGAGCTTTGGGATACTGTTGATTGCAAAGATGGAGCCCTTTTTCATTTAAGTAAAATGAAAGTTAGAGTATGCCAGGGTTTGCATTAGGCAGTAATAGCAGTCTTTCGTCAGATCTTTCTTTTTGAAAAGTGATAAATAAAATTGGCACCGGACATTGGCCAGGAGAAGAAAAAAATCCCATTGAGAAATAATGCTTTTAAGCTCATTAATTGGTTTAAATACCAGTTGACTGGTCATGCTTATCGGTCTATAGGTTAATTTGCATTATTTTGTGGAATTAAATTGGCCCGTGTACAGCATATTCATTATACATATTTATCACACGCATACAGATAGAGCCTTTGAGTGGAAAATCTGTGACAGTGCAAGAGTTGCTGCTGCAACATCTTGTGGTGCTTTCAAGACAACTGTGAACTCTGAAAAATTGAGGTCAAATAATGACTTCAGTGATCTTCAGGTCAGAGATCTAGAAAGAGGCCCGAGTTGGATGACCGTTCAATATAAATTTTCCTAGTCGGAGCTTGTTTTTCCCCCAGTTGTCTTGAACACACTAAAGTTGGAAGTCAGAGCTTTCTGAGTTAACAGTTGTTTTGAACGCAGCATCAAACAGCAACGGAAGGCAGGCTTTATCAGCGCGTCACACACCACTTTGCAATGAGCTTTAGGCAGTATGCATTTTGAAAACATATACTTGTTTGAAACCTGAATGTTTTAGTACGCATGTCTTACCTTGCTTCAAGGTAGCCCTCCTCCCTTTCTAAATTTCTAACAGATAGTTTCATCGGTCACATGAAACCGCTAGCATGTGCAGTGCCTTTTGCATTATGGAATGAACATTCACGCGTAGCCTACTGCATTGTGCACATTGTTGCACTTATAATGTGAAGAAATAATAGTTTATCAACAAAACATTTTGAGCTGTTGCATCGGACTCATGTTGCCTAGGCCTACTCATTGTATGAATTTGGGATCCATCGTCCCACAACTGTCCCAGAGTCTGTTTGGAATAGGCCATTTCTTTCTCGACAAACTGACCAATAGAATAGGTAGCCTAAACTTTTCTACTATAGAAGATTGACATTTTGCTGTTTGTTACTCGTCTTGTTGGCTGAGGAAAAGTAAATGTGGACAGTTAACATGTTCAAAGCGCACATCAGAATTTGGTAAGGACCGCACATGGTTGCATCCTCGACTTACATGTTCTGGTAATATCAATTACCATATTCTAAATGTGATCTGTCATTTTGCGCACCGTGCATGGACGCCCTAATCAGGTTACGCACCCAATGTGTATGGATCAGGTCCATTTATCAAATGTCCGGTAATTTTCTTAACGGAAACTTTGTAGTATGCCTATAGTAAAAGGACTACAAGTGGGATGTCCTCCATATGGCATTTTAATATTTATAATACATTTGTTTTATCATTATTGTAGGCCTATTTATAAAATATCATTAGCCTATTATTGTCATATGTTGGGTACGGTATGCACTTCCTGGTAATTGCTGCAATATAGCCTATAACATTTTTGTTAAGGTTTAAACCAGTTCGCAAGTGTTGTTCATTCTGTTGAGCATTTTTAAGTTACAACTGCCGCAATATAATACCCTGCATGTATTTCCCCTATAAAGAACGACTTGAGATCACGGCCGGGCACGCTTATTAGGCAAGATTAGGCGGCCGCCTATGGCAGCATTTTCTGAGCTAAACTGGCCAACACATAAAACCTCACATAATTCTGACAAAAATAATGCACATTTCCCTCAACCAGTGGCATATGGGCTTTTTATGTGAGCTCTGATGCCGCCCTTAGGTAAGCAGTGACTACTTTGTTAAAGGCAGGGGCGCAAAATATTTTGCTTGTCCATTCTCAGCGCGCCTCTCAAAAGGTGCTTTTGGAGAGACTCATCTCTGCAGCACTCCACCAACAAAATTTCAGTCAAAAAAATTATCAAACGCGCCTCCCAAGTGGCGCAGCGGTCTAAGGCACTGCATCAGTGTTGCGTCGTCACTACAGCCTGGGGCTCGATCCTCGATAAATAAAAATCTTCCCAGTCACTTATCCTGCACCAAATTTTCCTAACAGAAACCCTAGTAGGTAGGTATGAAAGCATTGTGCTAGTACGCAGCTAAGAGCTGTACCTGTCTGACTGGGGAAGTCTTCGGGTGAGCAGGCCTCGGTGGCTGGGGCCGACGGGCTGGGGCGTGGCAAAGCCCGTACTGAGGAGCCTGTGGGCAGAAGCAGGGGCAGGGGAGCCCAGGATCTGAGAGACAGGGAGAGGGAGGTATGGTGGAGGGGGTCAATTATGAGAGTAGGTATGGGATATGTAGCCTGTAGACATTTAGACAATTGACATTGAGTCAGGCATTTCTTCAGATTCTCTCTTTTACAGCCAGATACAGTAACTTTTTTAATTTATTTCCACTTAAATAGAATTTTCACCTACTGACATCAATGCAAGTGAGACTGACTTAAGTGGAAGTTAGGCATCAGGGGGGTAATTCTTTCATTACCAGCAGGGCTGTTCAAAGCAAAGAGTAATGGCTGTAATAAAGTACTCTTATCTTAAAAGACAAGACCTCCATTACTAGGCCTAGTGCTCACCGGCGTGCCCCCAGAGACAGCATCCCCTACCAGGGAGCAGTGGGCCATCTGGGCTTCCATCTCATGCTCCTTCTCCTTCTCATACATCTTCAGGTTGTACTCCAGCTCTACCGCCAGCTGCTCGTCTGCTGCAAAGAACTCCTTCACCTCACTGCGGTAGTCCTGCATGGTCAGCTAGACAGCAGGGAGAAGTGTTAAATCCCCTTAGGAGTTGGCCTTTGGAACAGATCTAGGATCAGACTAGCTTGAGAACCCAAGGGCCATACAGCCATTGGGTTTCATTCGAACCATTGACTACAGCGCAGCCAATGTGCACAACAGTCCTGACACCCTGTCTAACCCTTAATAATCAGTGTGCAATATGGTTTTGGAAACCTCAGAAACTTCATATCTCCCCCAAAATAATTTTACAAATACAGAAGATCCACTTACTGTGGGCTTCTTTAAGACAGAATTCCATGAGGTGTTTTGCGTTGCACAATTTAGTAAATTTAGCTGCGAACTAACACTCATTAACCGGTCAACAAAATTGTTTCCAAACAGTAAAATGAAGTGACCAACAGGAAATACTATGCATGCAAACATACATACAAGGGTGGAACGTTTTTCATCAAGATGCAACAATAGAAAGCCTATAGTCTTGAAAAAAGTCAAAAAGCTATTATTGAACACGCAACTCGTGTAATGAAGTAACTAAAACATTTGCGAAAATGCAATTAGCAGAAAAACACCGGTCGAAACAGAGCACTTAATGCAGCGGTTCCAAATGAGACAGATGAAAATCTCTGTTAGAAACAACTACGACCGGTTGATAATATGACTAGGATTGTGCCTTTAGCTTCTGGACAACGAAAGAAACGTTGATGAAAACCAATGTCTGTCTTCTCTAGTTTACAACAGCCCTGTAACCGGCCTCTGATTCACCACTGGCTTTGTGGTAGGCGGGAGCAAATTGTTAGGTTCTGCACCAGAGTCCCTCTCTGACGTTGAAGAGCTACAGATGGTACTCTCCTCGGTGGCCTGTGTTTGCATGCTTGCTAACTGCTAGCACAGACAGACTCCTGTGTCAGCTCCTTCCGATGTTTGCTGCAAACTTTGAGTAAGCGTCGCATTGAGGCAAGTGGTTGGGCATGTTTTTCCTACACTGATTGTTTGAAGTAAAGTAAAATGTTCAGGTTTCAAACAATGATACTGCATCAAATCCACATTGCAAAGTGATGGGTGACGCACTGATAGCATGCCTACCATTGACTATCACCTATGCACTTGAATGGGAGGCACGCTTTAATTTTGAGTTGAAAGAAAATTGTAACTCTTTAAAATCGTGGCCGTCAAAACAGTTAACACAATTGCATTTAGAATTGTTATTTGCTGGGTAATGACTGGGCTTATAAAAGTACGGGTCGCTCCAGTACCAGCTTTTTGAGGAGCTGCTCTTGCGTTGTGACCGGCGATAAGCTATTCTGCTCCTCAAACTAGGCTCTGTATTCGTGATAAATAAGATACATGACTACCCAAAATACACGCACCAATTTAATTCCACTAAATTATGCTAATGAACCTATAGACCGATAAGCATGACCAGTCATATGTCTTCTCAGTAGCTTACCGATTAACATCCCTAGTTGCACATTTACCTGAACTATGACACTTCCTGAGCTAATGGAAACCCCGGCGAGAACACAAAAATCTCTCAAAGTGGCGTTTGACAACAACAAAAAAGTAAGTGTTTCAAACTTGAACAAATCACCTCAGCTAATCAAAAGGAACATTGAATGACTCCAATGTAGCATTGGAATCAGAAGAGCCCTATTCCACTGTATTCACTATCCTGGTGGCTACAAACATTGTTATGGGATACATTTTGAACGGCAAGCCGTGCTCAGTCCTAAGTTCTTGCAATTAACGTATTTTCAAAATTTCTAAATTGTTTTAATATATTTTACATTTCTAATTTCGCTATCATACATTATACTTGACAATGGATGACGCGATGTCATGATGATGGACGTCTTCCCTCTCTGCCTTACCTGGAGGTAGCCCATGAGGTCCTTCAGGACTGGCGAGCGCTTCTGTTCCAGCATGCTCTTCAGATTAATGATGATGGGAATCATGCTCTCAATGAACACTTTCTTCTGGACCTGTCAGTGGATGGATGAACAGAGGTTTGTTAGTTAGCCGTTGGCACCCTCTAGTGGCTTGGAACACAACATTTGTGGGTTTAAGTAGTGCTGGACAAATACAATAAACATGTAAGTCACTTTGGATATAAATGACTGCTAAATAGTGACGACATCAATAGTATCATTAAAATCACTTGTTTTATAATACAACATTGTGTGTCCTAATAAGACATGTTGCTTGTAAAAGTAAAGAATTAAAGAAAGCTTAAATTGCAACAAAATCCAAGTCCTGGCCCCCCTTTTCATTATACTACAATCATCATTTATTATTACTACTATCATTATTCAAAGCTCAACATACCTGTGAGACCACCTTCTTCTGGGCCACCTGCATGACGGCCTTGGCCATGGCCATCTGCTCGTCCTCCTGCGGCTCGTCGCCACCAGCCCCCGCCGCTCCGCTCAGCGCTGACAGCTTGATCTCCTGGAGGCTGAGAATCCCAAATGTCTCAGCCAGCACTGCCGCCCCGTCGCAGTCCAGAGGCAGCTCCCCGTCCACGAAGCACGCTGAGGGGGATGTGGTGGAGGCAGAGACGCAGCGAAAGAGGGGGAGAGACAAAGGTGCATACATTAGATAGGCGCTCACCAATACACATTTGAAGAGAACATGTAATTTCAATGTAGCAGTTTTCTTGGAGTGCTTACCGAGGATGTTCTGGCTGATCTTGATGGTGATGTTAAAGCGCTGGGCGTCTGTGAAGTGCACCAGCAGGAACCTATAGATCGTGAACCTCCTCTCCTTGTTCTGGGCTCCTTTCAGGGAGAACTTAGCCTTCTCACTGGGGGACAGACATTAACTACAGTGTTTCCCAACCAGTCATGGACTAGGGACTGACAAAATACATAATTGCTATCGAATAGAATGACACCCTTAAGTCCATTGTAACACATTTCCATTTCACACAATTGCTCGAATAGAATTGCCAGCTCAATAGTCTAGCTAGTTCACAATCACACTACAAGAGCAAAGAACAAGTCCCATACTACACATCCACTGATTAGAAAGCATTTTTACTGTGAAAATATCTCATTGTGACCATCTCACCATCTGAGGGGCTGATCAGCAATATCTCAGAGTGCAAGTTCAGAATCACCAACTTAGAATAGTCCTCATCACCTTCCTTGTATACTCAGCAAAAAAAAGAAAAGTCCCTTTTTCAGGACCCTGTCTTTCAAAGCTAATTTGTAAAAATCAAAATAACTTCACAGATCTTCATTGTAAAGGGTTTAAACACTGTTTCCCATGCTTGTTCAATGAACCATAAACAATTAATGAATATGCACCTGTGGAACGGTCATTAAGGCACTAACAGCTTACAGACGGTAGGCAATTAAGGTCACAGTTATGAAAACTTAGGACACTAAAGAGGCCTTTATACGGACTCTGAAAAACACAAAAAAAAGATGCCCAGGGTCCCTGCTCATCTGCGTGAACGTGCCTTAGGCATGCTGCAAGGAGGCATGAGGACTGCAGATGTGGCAAGGGCAATAAATTGCAATGTCCGTACTGTGAGACGCCCAAGACAGCACTACAGGATCGGTACATCCGAACATCACACCTACGGGACAGGTACAGGATGGCAACAACAAATGCCCGAGTTACACCAGGAACGCACAATCCCTCCATCAGTGCTCAGACTGTCCACTATAGGCTGAGAGAGGCTGGACTGAGGGCTTGTAGGCCTGTTGTAAGGCAGGTCCTCACCAGACATCACCGGCAACAACGTCGCCTATGGGCACAAACCCACCGTCACTGGACCAGACAGGTTCCACAGACCAGACATGTCTGTGGAACTTGTTCAGTTTATGTCTCAGTTGTTGAATCTTATGTTCATACAAACATTTACACGTTAAGTTCGCTGAAAATAAACGCAGTTGACAGTGAGAGGACGTTTCTTTTTTTCTGAGTTTAGAAAGCAATTGGTAGCCAATATAAAACTACTTTTAGCCCAAAATAGGAGCATAATTGTACCTGGCCGTTTGAGGGAATTTGTTGTAGGTCTTGTGTTTCTCATAGGAGTTGAAGTGGAAGATGCACTCAATGAAGTGCTGTGAGAACATCACTGGGTTCTTCTTGAGCAGGAGGTGAACCAGGCAGTACTCACACAGACTGGAAAGGAAATAAATATGTGATTAAATTTACTAGTTCCCTAAGTTATGTTCATTTGTTGCTTTTTGTATTGAGTGCATTGGAACTGGTGACAGCATAGATAATGACCTCCACTTACCTAGCAATGGTAGGGTCAGAATCCACCAGCACCGCAATGAAACGGAAGAACAGCGAGCCCTTCCATTTGACAAACTCCTCCTACAAACGGCAACATAAACGATTCATAATTCTTTACCCTCTCCTGACAGTGACAGGTTTATTGGGGGAAAACTTTTACATTGTGGCTTTGGCAAGCTGAATTCAGGAATAACAAGTATATATATATATATATCTCTCATTCCAGGATTACAGCGACCGAGAATAACATTTAGGAGGGCATAGTTATTTTCAAGAAGATTGATACATTTTAAACGAATCAAGCCAAAGTAGCACTTCATTTTCTATCAGCTTATTGTCCTCGGCCACAAACGGTACAGCAGAGGGCGCCGTCTACCATTTCTGAGTCCTACCTGCAGCAGGTTAGTGAGCATGGTGAGTGTCTGCTTGCGGATGAGCGGATCCTTATCGCGGAGACAGGCCGACACGTTGGGAACGTAGCGGTCAACCATGTTGGTGTAGCGCACGCACAGGTCACACATGACCACAACCACGTTGCTGCGCACCGCCAACTCGCTGCATAGTTCCAGTTCGCGGGCAAACGCCGGCAGGTACTTGCGGGTCAGCTCCTCGTGCTGCAGGCACAGCTTACCTGGAGTGAGACGGGAGGGGTGGAGAGTTAGCTATCCAGTTATTTTTGGAACAGAGGGTTTATGGTATGCTACTCTTCCTGGGGCCCAGCAAAATTAAACATGATGTGTGCCCTCAGGCCCCTACTCTACTACCATACATCTATAGCACAATGGTGTAAGGGCTAGAGGTCGTTTCTGGACAGCGTCTCAGCCAAAAATACATTAATTTCCAGGGGAGGTGATCTGAGGCGAGTTCATACCTAGAGTGATGACAGCATGAGCCCGGACACTGCTGGGCATGGAGGTGGCCTTAAACTGAGACAGAGGCTGGGAGCCGGCCAGCTCCTCTGACCCCTCTGTTAGAACACAAAACATGTATAGTAGAGAGAAACATTCGACATAGCTGTGAATGGACCAGAAGAACAATGCTGCAGCCACTTAAGGGCTCCGTAACATTCTCTGAATAATGTATTCAAATACCTGACTGTTGTTCCACACTGGAGGTGAGGACAGACTGGACCAGGAGCACAATGCGCTTGCCCACTTTGGAGGGACAATGCAGCGACGCCACGCCTAGTGTGTACAGGTGCTTCACCTGACAGGGGGAAAAAAATGAGTAGGTAGATCAGCAAGAGGACCTCAATGAAGCCCAATTAATACACAAAAGATCCAGTTTACGCTTGCTTTGCAATAGTATTAAAAGGACCTGTCAATGAGTGATTCTGTTTAGATGTTCATTTCTCTCACCACCAAATCCTCATTCAAATTCTGTGCTCCGTTTTCATTCAGGATGACGCCGGAAAGATACGCTTCGCAGACCGAGACTAGTTCTCCACAGTGTTGGTTAAGGAATGTCTGCAAAACATAATTAAACTTCTGGTTAGCTAATACAGTCCAAATTAAAAGACTGGAAGTGAGTTACTGGGATTTATTCAAATATTTGGGGCTAGGCCTCAACTTTTTCTCAGGCTCGCACACACAAATATTACCTGTGTGTCACTGACTGCCTCCGCCTTGCCCAGTCGACACAGAGTCTCCACACTGGCACTGATCACCTCCAGAGGCATGTCAAAGCTCTTCAGCCAGGTAATAATGTCCTCTACCATTAAAAAAGATAAAATAAGTTCGATTCACAAACAAGGAGTAAGGATAGCTAGGGTCAGGGCTATTTCCAGACCACATGTGACCAAGAATAAATCTGGAACCTAGTTATAGTCAAGGGCACAGAATTTCTCCCAATCAGGAAAAACTACTACAATAGAGGGGAGGGAACCAGGGCCTAAAAGAATCTACCAGCCACTCAGATTTCTTTACCAGCCAAAATATTTACCATAATTGCATTAAAATAAACATATGACCATTCATTGTAATGTTTCTAAAACAAGAAAAATATTAGTAAGAATTAAATGTGGTATATTGCTAAATTTCATTTCATTTGAACCAAAATATCAGATGAAAGAAAATATTCAGCTGCCCCTTTAAGGGCAGGATGTTACCATGGTAACGGGGCCACTCCAGTCATATGAGAGATTTAAGATCTGACTAGGGCATCTATTCACTATCAGTTGAAGCAGCAGACTAACATTGAAAAACAACCAAGCTTGTGAACAAAACAATGTAAATAGTCAAGAAACACAAGGACAAAGTCTCAATTTGTAAACTTGAGTAAATTAGACCAACGTTTATGCTTGTGCGCAGCACCTCAAAAACGAAATAATTCAGCAATTCACTCAGTACGCACAGCTCCTCTGCCAGCAGTGTTTCTGCTTGAGGCAGGATATAGGATGCATATTTCTTTGTACGATTAGCAGATAAACAGAATTGCTGAAAAACTGCAGTATTTTTCTCCTATAAATTGCAACTCACAAATGCTCATACTTTACTTTTTTATATTTTTTATTTGTGAATGTAATGCTTGCACTGTAGAGCCCTGCAAATTCACCACCCGCCAAAGTGGCTGGTGAAATACACATTTTTAGCTATAGCTAACTCTAGCCACATTTGGTAGGTGTTAAATTTTATGCCTTGGAAAGAGCCATCTTGACAGCTCATCCTGTGTCATCCCATTCAAAGCAACTTGGACACCCACCGACAATCCTGCTCTTGGTGTCTTCGTTCAGATGTTCGCCGATGTCCCCAATCACGCACAGGATATGGACGGATGTTGTCACTGTGACATTCTTTGATCTAGAAAATAAAACATTGAGTAAAATATTTGACAAGCACAGAAGATGGGCTGTTTGAAAATACGCAGCGTCCCTTTCTTGATGTAATGACCAGTCTGTATAGTGACTGGACTGGTGAAAGCCATGTTGTGAAACCTCTGCTTTCACCAATCACGTTGTCTAAGGTCAGGAAATACTTAAAGGAAGGGAGGAAGAAAATATGCATTGTCTTAGTATTAATACAAGGCCAGAGAGAGGGCCGGATACATTTATTTACAAAAAGAAATACTGTAAGATATTTATCAATAGCCTGATCTACACTGACCTGACCAGGTTGTCCCAGGCATCCAAGATCTTTTCGTAGTCGAGTCGGGGGCAGGAGCTGGCCACTTTGGAGAGCAGTAGCCACGCCCCGGCCGCATGCTCTGCCTCCGTGTGAGAGATGAGGTTGTTGATGAAGGCTGCAGTGAACTTGTTCTGCTTGGACCACACCGTGAAGGCCCTGCTGAAGTACCGGCTGTAGAGGATGAGGAACGTAAAAGGTTTAATATTTTTATTTTTTATTTTATTAAATAGTCCCCACTTAGATACACTATGGAAGTTAATTGTTTAGGTCCAATTTTTGTTTGAATATGATTCATACATATTTAATATAATATTGGCTGTGGGGAGGTGTTCCTCGCTTCTGTCCAATTAGGTTATTTCTGGAAATTTAGCAGACCACTTTTGGCTGAAGAGCACCCCCAGATGCACTTAATTAACATAAAGTCCCCAAAAGCAGCATGAATGTGCACCTACCCAAGGTCTTGGCAGTGGTCACACAGCAGGCCCAGCAGGTCCCAGGTCAGTGTCTGCTGGGCATCCCTGTAGCTGTAGGAGCTGTGGCTCTTCACCTGGCTGAGGATGGTCTGCTCTAGGCACTCCAGGGCTTTCTCCTGGACCGAGCTCTCTGCGTCCACCACGGCCGGCACCACGCCCCGCAGCCACGCCTTCTGTACCAGGCTGTTCTCTGGGTGGGCCTGAGTGGAGGGATAGCCACCGGCACAGACAGGGGTGATATGAGAAAAATATGGAGGAAAGAAAAGAGGAGAGCGCTTGTGAATGACTGAAGTTGACTATGCTGGCCAGAGATCTACAAGGCTCCTAGACCTTATGAGCCAGTTCCCTGAACCATGGAAACTCTATAGGTGAATAGGATGGAAGTGTTGATCTGCTCATGAACAATATGGCAGAAGCTCAACTAGAATAGGGCAGTGTTTCCCAACTCCAGTCCTCGAGTACCCCCAACAGTACCCTGGACTCAAGGGTAGTTGAAGGAGAGGCAGTGCCACACAGACAGACAGAGCTAGCTACTCACAGCGAGGAGGTCCATGAGGCACTGCAGAGCCTTCTTCTTGACAGACAGGGCGGGGTCACGGGTGCGTTCCGACAGCACAGCCAAGTTCTCCTCACTGAGCATGATCACGTTGTGCTTCAGAAGGCCCATCATCGCCTGGACACAATGAGGGTTAGTGAGATTTTCAAGAGGGGGTTGGTCGTAGTTGCACACCTTATACTGCCCCAGCAGGTAGAAAGAGTAACAAGCAAGAAATGTGCGTTCCACAATCTGTGTTTTAACCCCTTGGGGGATTATTCTCTCCGTTACTCAATTTGCATTTTGTTAACTGATAAATATAATCAATTAACATGTCTATTTTTGAAAGCATTCTTACTTTACAGCATTTTTTCACACCTGCCTAAAACTTTTGCACAGTACTTCCTTTCATTGTTTTTTTTAATTTTAAACTGGTACCAGGCTACCTTCAGGAGAGTCTTGTGAGCGTCCTAGAGTATGTTTTCGTGAAAGTATCACCTTTCCATAAAGGGGTCATAAAAGTGTGTAGGCCAAACTGGCAGATTTTTTTATTATGCTAAATGACTCAAGATGGTTAATGGCATACAACCATGCAAGAGAAGCCTACAACTCTTTAAGTCATGTCAACTACTGACAGTACAGTACACACATTAAACAAAGACAGAAGCACATACCTGCAGTGCACACTTCCTCACGTTGGTCTTTGGGTCACTCACACGGCGCTTCAGTAAAGCCATTGTGTCCTTTGCTAAAGAAAACACAAGCATCACATTACCATCAAGTACTGAAATCATGTCCCACCAAACAATGGTTTTAATAAACACCTAAAAAGCCTGTAAAGAAAAAGATAGACTTACACTCAAAACTTGCATTGTCATCGTTTGTGATCTCAATAGTCTTGAAAGGTAAAGTCTTGAATGTTTTTTGGGTCATCTGTGAATTTAAAGTGCCTAAAAAAAAAGGAAAGGAGCAGGGCACATTGAGATTGTACATAAAAAATATCCAACTGTACTACTGGATTTAAAGCTGCTGTAGAGCTTACCATCAGAACCATCACCCTCCAAGACAGTCTGCGCAGATGCTAAAATTGATAGAAATGACCAATTACAGTTTAGTATGCAACTAGTATTTGGTGCTTTGTGCATGTGTACATACATGCATATGTGTGTGAGAGAGACTCACTGGTGGAGAAGAGCTCTTTTACGCTGCGAGTGGCATTCATGGAAGGCAGCTCCAGGCACTGTGCCAAGCAGGTTAGAGCGTGGCCTCGGACTGTGGGCGAAGCGTCTGAGCGACGGCCAAACACCATGTTGTGGACCAGGAACCTGTGGGGCAGGAAGGAGACTAGTTCTGCGTCCAAATCTTCATTTGCTTCCCTCTCTGGCTGTTCCAGCAGGGCCATGGACACATCCAGTGCAAACATCCGGTACGCCACCTAGGGGAAGACAGCAGAAAGATTAGACCAAGTTCAGATTCAGTTAAAAGCCAACAGCTCAAAGCCAAACTAATTCATACATGACAGCGCTTACCTTTGATTGTCTGGAGTAATCAAACAGCCACTTGATGAATGACGCGTAGTCTCCACAGGGCATTTTGGCCAGCAGCTTGGCCACGGCCTGGGCTCCATGCGTACGGTAGTCTGTCTTGTCCACCATCTGAAAAGTTCATGCCAGGACAAAGCTATTATCTAATATGATCCAATGACTTTATTTTTATTTTCTGTTCTAACATTTCTCCCCCTTTTCCCCCCCAATTTCAGGATTACGATCTTGTCTCATCGCTGCAACTCCCAAATGGACTAGGGAGAGGCAAAGGTCGAGTCATGTGTCCTACGAAACATGAACCGCCAATCCGAGCTTCTTAACACCTGCTCGCTTAACCCGGAAGCCAGCTGCACCAATGTGTCGTAGGAAACACTGTTCAACTGACGACCGAAGTCAACCTGCAGGCGCCCAGCCCACCACAAGGAGTCCTAGAGAGCGATGAGCCAAGTAAAGCCCCCCCGGCCAAACCCTCCCCTAACCCGGGCGACGCTGGGCCAATTGTGCAACGCCCTATGGGACTCCCGGTCACGGCCGGTTGTGACACAGCCTGGAATCGAACCTCAGGCTGTGCTTTAGACCACTGCGCCACTCGGGAGGCCCCAACGTCTTTTATAGGAGTAAATTCTCTTTTAGAGAGTTTGGATTAGTTCCGATTTGACTAAATTGCATGGATTGCATTTTAAAGTAAATGTAGTTTTACCCGGAAGGATATGTGCTGCAGGAGGATCCGTAGAAAGGGCAGTGCTGGTTCTTTCAGTTCATCAACAACGTGACTATGATGAGACACATAGGGTGAAATCCATTACAGCAACTAGTGATATGCATTTCAAACGGCAAACAAAAAATGTCAAGGGTTCTTACGAGTCAATACAGGTGTGCATGTTAGTTTTTTTTATATATTTTTTTGGGGAGGGGGTTTAAAGATTCTACATACAAACAGGTAAAGTGCAAAACACAAACTATCCCCTACCGCAGGGGTTCCCAAACAGTGCCCCCTCCCCCAAAAAATCTATACATTTTTTTTGGGGGACTCAAGTTGTAAAAGTAGAATGCACAAGTCACAATTGTGTGTGTATCATAGGTTTTCCTTGGCATGTAAGTAATTGCATACTTTAGAGAGCCAAGTCTAGATCAACTAGCCCATGACAGCTGAAGTTTTTTAGCCCATAGATTGGTGTAATGTTTGAGTGACTCAAATATCACATGAATACACATTAGACATGTATATTATTGCAAGAAATTGAGCTATAAAAAGGCTAGATTTTCTCTGCGCCTCATGGGGCGGCAGGTAGCCTAGTGGTTAGAGCGTTGGGCCAGTAACCTGGATCGTTGCTGGATCGAATCCCCGAGCTGACAAGGTAAAAATCTGTTGTTCTGCTCCTGAACAAGGCAGTTAACCCATTGTTCCCCAGTAGGCCATCATTGTAAATAAGAATTTGTTCTTAACTGACTTGCCTAGGTTACATAAAAGATTATGAAAATAAATCACAGAGAATCTTGACTGGCTGCATCACCACTTGGTAAGGCAACTGCAAGGCACCCGAACGCAAGGCGCTACAGAGGTTAGTGCGTACGTCACTGGGGCCGAACTCCCTGCCATCCAGGACATCTAAGCCAGGCGGTGTCAGAGGACAGCCCAAAGACTTGTCAAAGAATCCAGCCAGCGAAGCCATAAACTGTTCTCTGCTACTGCATGGCAAGCAGTAACAGCACACCAAGTCTGGAACCAAAAGGATCATGAGCAGCTTCTACCCCCAAGCCACAAGACTGTTAAATAGCTGATCAAATGGCTACCCAGACTGAATTGAACTTGTTTTGGCGACAACTCATTTTACCCCTACCTATATGTACATTGCTACCTCAATTACCTTGTACCCCTTCACATCGACTCATTACTGGTACTCCCTGTATATAGCCATGTTATTTTCACTCATTGTTATTCACTGTGTATTTATTCTTCATGTCACTAGCAAATGATCGACGTAATCGTCTTCTGGTAGATGGAAAGACTTTCCCAAAAACCTTCTCAATTAAATATTCACTATAAAAAGTAGCCTGGCTGAATGATATGATTATTTGCATCAATCCGGCAATTTATTTTGCAAACTCCATCTCATGCGTGCTACAGAAACACTGCTAGGTGCCTGCGCAGTTGAATTAAGGGGTAACTACACTTTGCTGACGAGTAATAAAGCACTTTTGTGGAGAAAATCTCATTCTGATTGGCTGCACCGCTGCCCAGTCGTGAAATCCATAGCTTTTTCAATTGACTGATTTCCTTACATGAACTGTAACTCTGTCAAATCTTTGAAATTGTTGCGTGTATATTTTTGTTCAGTATAAATTTCTTAGATTTTCCCAGAACCAAAAAAGTGGTCACCTGATGTGTTTAAGCAGTGTTGTGTACTTCATATAAATATATATATATATATATTTTTTTTTTTTTTTTTAAACAACCATGCATGAAAGCACCAGCTGTTCCGAACAACTGTTAGATCTGTTCCATCAGCCTTAATAACCAATGTGAATAAGGACTTTAAACAGGTTAATATTCTCAAGGCCAGACGGGAAAATGGGTCTCTACTACATTTTTTTTAAACTTTCTGTACTTCTGTCAAATGTGTCTTACGTCGTTGTCTACTGCTTGAAAGAGGATCAAGTCTGTATCAGTGCAGCCAATGTCCCCATAATTATAGCACGAGAACACTGAGCCTCCTCACTGCCTGCTCCACTTACTCATTGCTAGCTCTAGCCTGTCCTGATGATTACCATTATGTTGTTATGTAGTAGATACATATATATATATTTTTTAAACCAAATTCAAATTGATTGTATGATTTTATAACGCATACATTCAAAAATGTCAAATGTAATGATATTGAACTCAAAAGATCTGTCTGGATCAAGTGCCATTCTGTGACTTTGGCTAATATGCCCACCCCCACCCCGGTAGCATTTTGGTATCGACTTTTGGGATACTAAACCTGGTATCAAAGTCAAAACACTATAGTCCACACCTGTTGTTTATGAAGCATGTGACAAAAAAAAAATTATTTAACATATCCTCCTGTTTCCTGATCATTGGAGATGGAGTGGAAGCTTGTTTATTGATTCACGTTGTGAACTGCCATTCCTTACCTGACGAAGCCGATGGCCTGGTCCCGGGAAGCGAGGACAGCTTGGGTGGCCATCATGAGGGAGGGCTTGTCACTTTCCCCTTTGCTCATCATGAGGATCACATACAGGAGTCTGTGGAACACCCGGCGCAGAGACTGGAGAGACAAGTCAATTCAACAACAAAGAACCAGAGCTTAAACTCATCATTGTAGTAAGTCTGTAGCAATGCAGATAGCAGACAGATAGCAATATTTTGACCAAGGAAGATATGTTGTATATGTATTTTCCTCAATACCACTTTCTCATCCCCATGATTGGTGGAGCAGAGTAACCACAATCCGTAATAGGCCAACTCAGGCATTGTCCTCATGGCATCGATATCCCTGGGCACACATCAATACCATTTTTACTAAATAGATAATTTTTTATTTATGTTGAAAATATTCAAGTTCACAAAGGATAATGAAGTGTGTGTATGTCTGTGTACTTACTGTCCAGCACCAAAGGTCAATTCTCCAATAACAGGCTCAAAGTTAGTCAGCTTGGCGAACATCTAAAGTTGACAAAGAAGATCCAGTTTTGAATGGTGTAACTGCTCAACATTTTAATAGACACGGTCAAAACCACCTAGCCTATAGTTACTGGCACTATCCAGCAGTACCTGTACACAGTTGTCTGCACTCTGTGGCTCATCCTTCAATGGAAATTTGAGGAGGAGCCGGAGGAGGCTTTTCACCAGGAGGACGACTCCCTCTCTGATCTTCAGGAGGTCCTGTGGAGACAAATGGACCTCCTCCTGTTCTTCATCCTCATCTACTTCCATCTGTTGAGTGAGAGACAAGACACTATTAGAATGAACAAGGTGAGTATCCTTCGTAAATTAAAAGATCATGAAAGATCATTGAGATTTGATCAGTGTCATTATACAAGATTGTGTAAGGTAAGACAGCCCCAAGTATGAAAACAGAGACATGCCTGGACATAAAGGCAATGGACTATTTCCAGTATATCTGTGACAAACCCCGTCATTGTCTTTCCTGTGTGGTTTGGACCGTTTGCCGTCAGCCTGAGAGCTCTTCAGGGTGTCTTTCTTGCGCTTCTTGACCAAGCTCTGGGGCCAACAGTTGCTCACAGTGTTCAAGCAAGTGTCAAAGAGGATTTGGTGGAACACTTTGTTGACCACACTACCTGTGGCAGAGAGACATAAAAGCAAGACCAAGAGACAGACCAGAGTAAACATATTCACAGGGTAAGCTCCAGCCCACAGGAAATGATATTCACTCATCCACATTAGAAGTCCTAATCAAACATGCTTCAGAATTTTACTTAGTACAGAACATACCTGGGATTCCCAGTAGCAGTAAGTAGAGGGAGGATGCCTGTAGAGCGCTTATCCTTTGCTGAACGCTGGCTGTTTTGGACTTCCCTCCCAAGACAAAGTACGACAGCACCGCCACAAGTGACTTGACAGAGACCCCATTGTCACCGAACACTGTCCAGACACTCTAAAAATACAATCACGGAATCAGGGGGATGATCAAATCAGAGTACCTTCTATGGATTGCTTCTATGTAACGGAAAGGTTCCCAACTTTCAATTCAAACCCATCTGTAAATTATTCAGTGTTTCCCCTATATGCATTTAGCAGTGGCGCAACGCCGCTGCTAAATCATGGCCTCCACTGCACAATTTATAATGTAGATGTATGCCCCAGGAAGACCCCATCCACCGTCCGCCACAGATCTCTTATTTTCATACTAAACATAACAGACAAGGTATTACACGCTCCTGATTGTTAACTGACCTCATGACCAGTATGAAGTTGATAGAAATAAAACCATGCATCTCAAGATGGAATTCACACTAGAGGAAACGGCACTACTGTCCACTCCAGCACCTTTGTTACTGTTTTTGTGGACGAAACTGAGCGAGGTGAGGAGCGTCGGTAAATGTGGCACATAATCTGTTGTTCTTTCGCACGTGCAATGATGTACCAGAGTTGGTTGGTGGCAGTTCTTTGTTGTTGTAATATCCTAAACGGACCTGGCAGTTTAAACATTAGAATTGCAGCTTTAAAAAGGGTATGCTACAAGTACTTGAGGTTACGGACAGCTAAACAGAAAAGACCATGCAATTGTGAGGCTAAAGTCTTTTACTAAAACAATTCTTACTTGTGATGTGCCATCAGTTCCTAAAGTAGACACCTCACTGTCAGTCATATAGGGTAGTAGGTGACTGTACAACGCTTTGAATTCCTTGGATCCATTTTTTATGACAATTGCAGCATCCAGTGGTTCAGTTTCAGTAAATTCAAAATCCCACACAGCATCAACCCAACCTGCACAAAAAACACCAATGAATATTAGTTTCAACTCCTTACTTGACCCCAAACTCTGAACAATGAATGCAAGACTGACTTGACATGATAATAATCAGCTAGCTATCATAGGGCGATTCCACGCCAGCTGGAGCGGAAGATATTTTTGGCATCTCAGATTGTTCTTGCAATTCTCACATAGGAACTTCAATGGGAGGCAGGATGCTTGACATGCTTTAAAAATGTGTATTACAAACCACTTAAGAAAATCCTGAAGAAAGTGGCAATTTTTAGATTTATACATGCCTTCGACAACATCTTGGTCATGATACTTCTTCTAGTGTACTCTAACATATAGATTATGTCTACTCTAGATTCTGAAATACACATTTATTCAACATTAAAAATATTCATATGAATATCTCAAACTACCCTTTTTGATTTTGTTTATTTTAAGACGTATTGTTTGGAACAATGTATACACTCTCTGCTGAATCTGAAGTTCTGATCAATTTTACCAGCACCACAGTGAATGGTAAATGGATTCAAAGTGAACTCCCCCTGCTGGTGATTTGCTGAATATGCAATTCTAAAGGAGGGCTGTGATTGGTTTATGACCTATAATGTCCATTTCTATGTATAAAATGGGTCATATCATTATAAGTACCAGAGAGCCCACTCTGGAAATTGTATACGTTTGAAGAGTATATTGTTTCAAACAATAAGTCTAAAAAATAAACTAATTAAAAAAGGGTAGTTGAGATAGTCATATTAATAGTTTTAATGTTGAATAAATTGAAATGTGAATTTCAGAATCTAGACCATCTCCATTTGTTAGAGCAGTGTACACTATAAGGAGTATAATGATGACACCAAGATGTCTGTATCATGTAGGGTTCACAGATCATAGGGTGCAGTATTAGAAAAAGTACCTAATTGTCATACTTGAGTAAAAGTAAAGATACCTTAATAGAAAATGACTCAAGTAAAAGTCAGACAGTAAAATACTACTTGAGCAAAAGTCTAAGTATTTGGTTTTAAATATACTTAAGTATGAAGAGTAAAAGTATAAATAATTTCAAATTCATTATATTAAGCAAAAAACAGATAGCCAGGGGCATGCTCCAACACTCAGACAACATTTACAAATGAAGCATGTGTTTAGTGAGTCCGCCAGGTCAGAGGCAGTAGGGTTGACCAGGGACATTCTCTTGATAAGTGTGTGGAATTACACCTTTTCGCGCTCCTGCTAAGCATTCAAAATGTAAGGAGTAATTGTCATGGAAAATGTATGGAGTAAAAAGTACATTATTTTCTTTAGGAATGTGGATGTAAAAGTAGTCAAAAATATAAATAGTAAAGTAAAGATACCAAAAAAACTATTTTTACACCACTGATAGTACTTGCCTCCTGTAAGACCCTATGTCTAAAAAGGGCCTAAATTGTTCACTCATGATTTAAAAAAAAAAATGTTTGTGATACAAATGCAAAAAGCAGTTCAAACATGCTTCCTCCCAAATTAAGTTTATATGTGAGAATTGCCAGAGAAAGAATCTGAGATAAAGATACCCAACAAAAAAAATCTGCTCCCGCTGGGATGGATTTTTTTTATTGAACCATCTCCCTAAACTATTGCCAAGTGACATAGGTACTTGGAATCATCAAACTTGTATTACATTCAGAAGTCAAACACATCAGTAACGTTAACAATAAAACATCGATTTAGATGAATAATCTGGAAAATGTTAGCCTTATATCGTCTCATAGGTATACAGTGTTTTCTATACTTTTCTACTGTACCTTAGTCCGTTCCGCACTGGACATCGCTCGTCCATATGTATAGTCTTAATTCATTCCTACTTAGATGTGTGTATTGAGTATATGTTATGCAATTTGTCAGATATTACTCCACTGTCGGAGCTAGAAGCACAAGCATAACATATAATAATCACGTGTATGTGACCAATTCAATTTGAGTAAGCCTAACGTTACTGTATTCAAAACATCGCTTCTTACGCCAACATCATGATGATAATTTGTGAAGTCATTGTTGTTGTAGGTAAATGTGAGATTATATTAGCTAAACCCTGACTATTTTTGTTTGTTATGTCAAATTTGTGAAGCTGGCAACTTGAATGTAGCAAGTGACAAAAGGAACTGCACGGTCACAGTAGTGTTAAAGTGTTAGATAAGATCACGTCACTGAAGTTGATGAGACTTAACATATTAGGAACTAACAGTAGCTAGTTGGTTAGCAAAAACCTAGTTTACTAGCAAATCAAAACTGGCATAACGTCACGTCAGGCGTTCACGCTAGTGGTAGCTAGCTAGCATTGGATCTCTTGCAATTTAGCACGGCAAATTCGTAAAAATATCAATAATATAAGCAGGCCAATTGTTATTTCCGTACTACTTCAATAAACGTATCCTTTGAAATTAGGACTTACCTCCGGAGACGTCTTTCAATTTCAGAAAATCTAGTGCATGTATTAACTCCATCTTTCTTTGAATAAACCCGCCAACTCCTCTACAGTTGCGCCCTAGATTTACGTCATCGTCGGTTATATTTGCGCCAGAAATGTTGCGTCGAAACTGCGCAGAATCTGACGCTGACAACTTTGGTTGACATATATATTTTTATAAACTGGGCGGTTTGAGCCCCGAATGCTGATTGGCTGACTGCCGTGGTATACCACGGGTATTACAAAACAATATTTTTTTCTTCTCTAATTATATTGGTAACCAGTTCATAATAGAAATAAGGCACCTCTGGGGTTTGTGGAATATGGGCAATATACCACAGCTAAGGGCTGTATCCATGCACTTCGCGTTGTGTTGTGCATAAGAACAGCCCATAGCCGTGGTATATTGGCCATATACCACAGCCCCTAGGGCCATATTGCTTAAATATTGTTTCATTTTGCCACATCTAGAATATAATAATTTTTCTTGACATAGGTGGTTCCTTTCTTCTAGCTATATTGGATAAGAAATACATTAATTGAGCAAGGGGGTCAGGAAAATCACAAGAATTTAAATGAAAAAGGAACACTTCAAAATTGCAATATTTCTATGTGATCTGATATGCTGTCAGTGTAAAGTTGGCTATAGCCCGCACGACTAGCATCACTACTCTAGACGGTTCTGACTTATGATTATGTGGACAACTACAAATACCTAGGTGTCTGGCTAGACTGTAAAATCTCTTTCCAGACTCATATTAAGAATCTCCAATCCAAAATTAAATTTAGAATCGGCATCCTATTTCGCAACAAAGCCTCCTTCACTCACGCTGCCAAACATACCCTCGTAAAACTGACTATCCTACCGATCCTCGACTTCGGCGATGCCATTTACAAAATAGCCTCCAACACTCTACTCAGCAAACTGGATGCAGTCTATCACAGTGCCATTCGTTTTGTCACCAAAGCCCCATATACCACCCACCACTACGACCTGTATGCTCTCGTAGGCTGGCCCTCGCTACATATTTGTCGCCAAACCCACTGGCTCCAGGTCATCTGTAAGTCTTTGCTAGGTAAAGTCCGGCCTTATCTCAGCTCACTGGTCACCATAACAACACCCACCCGTAGCACGCGCTCCAGCAGGTATATTTCACTGGTCATCCCCAAAGCCAACACCTCCTTTGGCCGCCTTTCCTTCCAGTTCTCTGCTGCCAATGACTGGAACGAATTGCAAAAATCGCTGAAGTTGGAGACTTATATCTCCCTCACTAACTTTAAGCATCCGCTATCTGAGCAGCTTACCGATCACTGCAGCTGTACACAGCCCATCTGTAAATAGCCCATCCAACTACCTACCTCATCCCCATATTGTTATTTACTTTTCTTTTGCTATTTTGCACACCAGTATTTCTACTTGCACATCATCATCTGCACATCTATTACTCCAGTGTTAATTTGCTAAATTGTAATTACTTCGCTACTGTGGCCTATTTATTGCCTTACCTCCTTACTCCATTTGCACACACTGTATATAGATTTTTCTATTGTGTTATTGACTGTACTTTTGTTTATCCCACGTGTAACTCCGTGTGGTTGTTTTTTGTCGCACTGCTGTGCTTTATCTTGGCCAGGTCGCAGTTGTAAATGAGAACTTGTTCTAAACTGGCCTACCTGGTGAAAATAAATAAATGATTTGGCCATTTCTATCTGTAGAATATCTGCATTTCAATGCACATTACACTGATCCTGATCCTGCAGTTACACGCATGCGCATTTAACGAGGAAACGCTACAATGGGCATTGCTATACTGCTGTAATTGGAAACATTCAACAATCGCTCGGTTTAGTTTTGCATCATAGGACAGCACAATCTGAATTCCGGAGGAAATCACTCGTAGGAAGCATTTGGAATACAGTAACTTAAGAGTTTTGTTGTACATGCAAAATCGTCTCTGAAACAAGGTCCAGTGATGAGTTTCTTTAGTTTTGGTCAAAGTGCAGAAATCGATATAGTTTTGAATGACGCTGAGACAAGAAAGAAAGCTGAACATAAGACTGAGGATGGGAAAAAGGACAAATATTTTCTGTTATATGATGGCGAGACAGTATCTGGAAAAGTCAACGTAACACTTAAGAATCCAGGGAAAAGACTCGAGCATCAAGGCATCAAAATGGAGTTTATTGGGCAGATTGGTAAGTCTGTGACACAGCAGGGTTGTCACTGCCAAAATAATTTAATAAGCTACAAAATTATCCATGGCGCAAAACATGAATTTACTTGGATTAAGAAGTATCTATTCGTGATGAAATCATCCTAATGAATTGTCAAGCTGATTAAATTAACTATCTGTGTCGATTGACTGATCAATGTTGCAACTGTAGGTAATGGCGCAAGTCATATGACATACATGTATGTGTCACGTGTGTTGCCCGTTGAGAGAGAAATATATGTTATCACCAGCTGGTCTTTAACTTGCTTTGAGTATGCTACAATTGATATGCAACGTTTTAGTCGATGAGTGACGTATTAAGCCATGCCATGCTGATTAGTCTATTCACTGCACGCTGCTTGGGCACGGGTTAAAACGTAGTGACCTGTGGTTGGCTGTGATATAAGTGATAAACATAAGTACTATTGTGCCACAGAAACTCTCCTACAGTAGATTAGTTATCTTCCTGGTCAGAAGTTCAGAGATGTGTGAGAATCATGATACTAACTTCACCTGTCAGTTACACTTGAACGTAAATGTGGCCTAAATCATAGGTTCTTTATAGTTGCATTGTAATAAACGTTATTACACACTTGTAAGATGCAGTAACCAGTTGTCATTTGTAGCATTACCTTGAATCTATTTACACTACATGTAATGCCTTTTAAAGGGATAGAAAGTAATCTGTAAACTGTTCTATATTCTTTTTTTTTTTTTTTGAAAACTGGTGACTAACAACCATTTCTCTCTTGTCAGAGCTGTACTACGACAGGGGGAACCACCATGAGTTTGTGTCTCTGGTTAAAGACTTGGCCAGACCGGGAGAACTAACGCAGTCCCAGACCTTTGACTTTGAGTTCATACACGTGGAGAAACCATACGAGTCCTACACAGGCCAGAATGTCAAATTACGGTAAAAAAGTATCTGGCAACAAACCATGCATGAACCATTTAGGTCAAAATCAATTACCCTCACACACAATTTGAGTTCCATCACTAAATGCGATTTCACTGTTATTTCGATCGCCTAATAATAGTGAATTCTAGTTATCTTTGGTAGCAGGGAATTGTCAATGGATTGCATGTGATTCTAGGCCATTTAGTTAAATGTAATAATTTTAAGCATTGTAAAGCTGATTGTCTGTGATAAAAATGCCTTTGTCTGAAAGAATGGACCTCTAGAGTGCCATTAAGAGTTTTGCAGTCAACAATACAGAATTGTTGCCTTGGCAAAACAAGGAAATAGAAACAGAAATAATAGAATCTGAAAATAGAGAGACTGGAGCCCAGTCTAGAGAATTGCCATTTCCGATGTCTCCAGTACAGTGTATATCTACAGTAGCTTAACTTCTGTACATATGTCAAATATGTTAACTTGAGAGTATCATTTGTCTGTAGAGTGAAGTGCAAATATAGTTATATCAAAGCACAGACTTCATCTGATTTCTACTGTGTCTCACCAGCTATTTGGGGTCTTTATGGGTAGAATGTGACTCCTATTGGAGACTTTCTGAATTGTTCTTTGTGCATCATGCATTTATACCCAATAAGTAGATGAGTTGATTTTCTGCCATTTATATTTCAGCTACTTTCTGAGGGCAACGATAAGCCGGAGACTGAACGACATCAGTAAAGAGATGGACATTGTCGTGCACACGCTCAGCACATACCCAGAACTCAACTCGTCGATCAAGATGGAAGTGGGAATCGAAGACTGTCTACACATCGAGTTTGAGTACAACAAGTCCAAGTATGACTCTGTTACCATGGTTTATCATATTTGAAAAAAATATTCCTGTTTTTGAATGATGAGATAGCAGAGCTTTAGTGAAGTCAAACTTAAGTCTCACTGGTTCAACTTCCCTAAATTATGGCTCCCCATTAGCTGCTACCAAGGCAGCAGCTACTCTTCCTGGGGTCCAGCAAAATTAAGGCAGTTATACAATTTAAAAAACATTACAATACATTCACAGATTTTACAACACACTGTGTGCTCTCAGGCACCCACTTCACCACTACCACATATCTGCAATACAAAATCCATGTGTACGTGTCACGATCTTCATGAGTGACGTACCAAGACGCAGCGATGCTTCCAGTATACATATTTTATTAAACGTAACTGGGAAAAATAATAAACAAACAAAGATCGTCACTACGGTGAACATATAAACTCAAACCAACAATCAAACAATGACCCACAAAACCCCAGTGAAAAGCACAAACATATATATGGTTCCCAATGAGAGGTAACGACAATCAGCTGCCTCTAATTGGGAACCATAAACCCAACATAGAAATATAACACCTAGAACCAAAAAACCCTACTAAACAAAACAAACTAAACACGCCAGCCTGAAACCCAGGGCTGGACGTGACATTACCCCCAAAGGCGCGGACTCCGACCGCGCCTTTGGGGGTCATCGAGTGGGTCTCTTAGTCCATGGCCCGGGGCTAGAAGCCGGAACCGTACGTACCAAGCTCTTGATGCTCACAGGGGACCTGATGCATGAAACAGGGACAAGCTGTGCTGGACTCACAATGCGCACTAGGACTCTGGTGCGGGGAGCAGGAACGGGCCGTGCTGGACTCACGATGCGCACTGGGACTCTGGTGCGGGGAGCAGGAACGGGCCATGCTGGGCCCACGGCGCGCACAGGGATCCTGGTGCGTGGAACAGGGACAGGACGTGCTGGGCCCACGACGTGCACAGGGATCCTGGTGCGTGAACAGGGACGTGCTGGGCCCACGACGCGCACAGGGATCCTGGTGCGTGGAACAGGGACAGGACGTGCTGGACCCACGGTGCGCACAGGAGACCTGGATCGCAGAGCCGGCACCATCCTACCAGGCTGCACACTCACCCTAGCCTCCCGGATGATGTGAGCTGGAATGTCGCACACCGGGCTGTGGGCGCGAACCGGAGATACCGCACTCAGAGCCGGCGAAGGATATTGAGGTCCAAGAAGGCGCACTGGAGACCTAGCGCGCAGAGCCGGCACCATTCTTCCAGGCTGCACTCTCACCCTGGCCTCACAGATGAGGGGAGCTGGAATGTCGCGCACCAGACTGTGGGCACGAACCGGAGACACCGCACGCAGAGCCGGCGCAGGATATCCTGGCCCGAAGAGGCGCACCGGAGACCAGGAGCGCTGAGCCAACACCCTCTTTCCTGGCTGCCAACTCCCCCTAGCACGACAGATGCGAGGAGCTGGCAAGTTGCGCACCGGGCTGTGAACGCGCACTGGAGACACCGTGCGCTTCACTGCATAACACGGTGTCTTACCAGTGCGACGCTCCCTCCGGAAAGCGTGAGGAGTTGGCTCCTCATTTGGGGCTGCCTCTCGGGCTTCCTCGCCAGGCGTGTTCCAGCATATCTCTCACGATCGGGTGTCCATACACCATACTTCTCCTCATAAAAGAGCCGCTCCGCTGCCGCTGCTTCCAACTCCTCCTTTGGACGGCGATACTCCCCAGGCTGAGTCCAGGGTCCCTTTCCAGCCAATATTTCCTCCCAGGTCCAGAACTCCCGATTCTCTCGCTGCTTGGTCCTTTTTTGGTGGGTCATTCTGTCACGATCTTCATGAGTGACGGACCAAGACGCAGCGATGCTTCCACTATACATATTTTATTAAACGTAACTGGGAAAAATAATAAACAAACGAAGATCATAACTATGGTGCACACATAAACTCAAACCAACAATCAAACAAACAATGACCCACAAAACCCCAGTGAAAAGCACAAACATATATATGGTTCCCAATTAGAGGTAACAACAATCAGCTGCCTCTAATTGGGAACCATAAAACCAACATAGAAATATAACACCTAGAACCAAAAAACCCTACTAAACAAAACAAACTAAACACGCCAGGCTGAAACCCAGGGCTGGACGTGACAGTACGTGTGTGTATAGTGCGTATGTTATCGTGTGTGTGTATGCATGTGTCTGTGCCTATGTTTGTGGTGCTTCACAGTCCTGGCTGTTCCATAAGGTGTATTTCTATCTGTATTTTATATAAAATTTTACTGCTTCCATTAGTTACTTGATGTGGAATAGAGTTCCATGTAGTCATGGCTCTATGTAGTACTGTTCGCCTCCCATAGTCTGTTCTGGACTTGGGGACTGTGAAGAGACCTCTTGTGGCATGTCTCGTGGGGTATGCATGTGTGTTCGAGCTGTGCGCAAGTAGTTAAAACAGACAGCTCGGTGCATTCAACATAAATATTTGTTGGGGCTCGTAAGTGGTCTAAGGCACTGCATCTCAGTACAAGAGGCGTTACTACAGTCCCTGGTTCGAATCCAGGCTGTATCACATCCGGCCGTGATTGGGAGTCCCATAGGGCGGCACACAGTTGGCCCAGCGTCATCTGGGTTTGGCCGGGTAGGCCGTCACTGTAAATAAGAATTTGTTCTTAACTGACTTGCCTAGTTAAATAAAGGTTAAATAAAATATATATAAAAAATATATATTTATGTTATCTCTCTGTGTACATCCAAGGGCCAGCCGTGCTTCCCTGATCTGAGCCAATTTCAATTTTCCTAAGTCCCTTTTTGTGGCACCTGACCACACGACTGAACACTAGTCCAGGTGCAACAAAATTAGGGCCTGTAGGACCTGCCTTGTTGATAGTGCTATAGTGCTGAATCGTATGATTTGTGAGGAAAAAACATCTGAATGTAATAGGACATTTGAAGTAGCTTATGTGGCGAATTAAACACTGATCAGTTTGAGGCGAGGGAAACATTGTCAAAGTACTTGTTATGACAACTTCTGTCATTACTGTTTATTAGCATTGGATGGAAGTGGATAGTTAATCAAAACCAAAGTGTGGATTTCGGTCTCTCCTTGTCCATAGACTGCTTTCAAGGTAAGTAAACCATAACCTAAATATGCCATTTAAACAGTCCCCTTAACTGAACTGTCCCTTTAATGCAGATACCACCTAAAAGATGTAATCGTGGGAAAGATTTACTTCCTCTTGGTACGGCTCAAGATCAGACACATGGAGATTGACATCATCAAGCGAGAGACGACTGGCACGGGCCCAAATGTGTACCATGAGAATGACACCATAGCCAAGTATGAGATTATGGACGGAGCACCAGTGAGAGGTCAGTGGCATCGACAACCAGTGGAGGCTGAAATCAGAGGAAGGGCTCATTCTAATGGCTGGAATGGAACTGTATGTTTGATAGTTTTACGTTTACTTTATTCCAGCCATTACAATGAGCCCATCCTGCGGATTCTCCTTTTACCAGCCTCTACACTGGATTTACACAAACGATGGGCATGGGACTTGGATTGAAAACGTCTGACAAAAAAAACATATATTTTACAGTGAACTATCACTTTAATAGTATGGCTTTTGTCTTTCAGGGGAGTCCATCCCGATCCGACTATTCCTGGCTGGCTATGAGATGACTCCTACAATGAAGGACATCAACAAGAAGTACTCTGTGCGGTACTACCTCAACCTGGTGCTCATAGACGAGGAGGAGAGGCGTTACTTCAAACAGCAGGTACATGCAGATACACAGTAGAGATAGTAGAAACAGTAAACACACAATAGAGATAGAATGGCAGGTAGGTAGCTGCTGTTGTTCTATTTGATCTGATTGGTGACTAATTTGTGGTTCATGTCAAGGGTCAAGGTCAGCACATTGTTCATTTCAACTCTGTGTATGAGTGCTGTGTAACAGTAGGCTGTAACAAAACATTGATTTGTATTGGGGATGTAAAGAAAGGACACCAAATAGAGGTCCTATCATACCTGTATCACACCATATCAAATTGTAACATGAGGTGTACACCACTACAAGTAGGCTGTGTGATGGTGAGTGCAGTAGTTAAACTGGGATGTGTTCATTATCACAATGGGAAATAAAAATGAACATTCTTATTGGACAAGTCCAGGTAGTCTCTCCCTGTTTCATTCTGTTTTATTGCCTTGTTCTAGGAGATAACTCTGTGGAGGAAGGGGGATATAGTGAGAAAGAGCATGTCCCACCAAGCGGCCATCGCCTCGCAACGCTTCGAGGGCTCGTCCAGTGCAGAGAAAGCCCTTGCTCAGGCCCAGGCTAAGGAACAGGAACAGTAAAACTCCAGAATAGCCTACACTCCATCACTTTGTACAGGTGTGTGTGTCTGTGTACGATGTAGTGCACATGTCTGTGAATCTATGAATATGAAAAAGAATGCATGTTTTTTCACTGCATCTATGAATGTGTGTGTGTTTGTCAGATGATCTTTGAATGAGAGCATGTGTGTGTTGATGTTCAATATGTGAACAGCAGCCATCTTTGGCACATATTTCTACCCTCGCCCATTTCAACATCGCCATCTCACCTCAAACACTGATGGCACTTTCTACAACAACTGCAGCTGAAAAGGGATGACAAATTTCATGTTTGAAGAAATAAGGCATTCTCATGGTATATTTTACTTTTAGCCAGGTTTTTCTGCCGTACCGATTAGCATAATATGCTTTTTTATTTTCTTTGAAATAGTGATTTCTTAACTCAAAACAATGGCAGTTTGTCTCAATGGACATGCAATACCTCTTAAGTCCTGTTTACACCTTGCATGAACATGTGGTCGTCATCCGATCAAGATGATCAAATCACTATCTGATCAAGGTCTGTTTCGTCGACACAAAAATGTGTCTCTCTATCCGTCCACTGTATGTGGACACTGGACACATGTTAGCGCCAGGTATAAACGTGGCTTTAGAATCAGAGAATATGCAAAAAGTTTTTTTATTGTGCGAAATGTCATGTACATAGGGAAAATTGAGGGGAAATTACTTTTCAATTGTCAGACTATCAACATTGCATTCCATTCCATCATCAAAAATAACATTCCATTCCAAGCTTTGTGTCATTATCAGTAGATGTAAACAGCAATGTTTTATTTTTTAACATCATCTTTTAGTAGCATTATACATGTTCTGGGTTCATCTATCTGTTAGAAATGTAAGCCAGGTGGCCTATGTCCATTAACATTGGCCAAGTTCATTTTGCATGGCCCACTGTGGTGACACTGATAGTTTCTTGGAACTAATGGCTTTCACGGTTGTGGCTAGATGAAGAATTAACGTAGCAGATTAGGAGAATTAACGTAGCAGGTTAGGAGAATTAACATGGCAAGTAAAAATAATTAACGTAGCAGGTTAGGAGAATTAAAGTAGCAGGTTAATTAAGATAATTGATGTAGCAGGTTAGGATAATTAGGTTAAGGTTAGGAAAAGGGTTAGGCTTAGCTAAAATGTACTCCATCTTACCGTAGAAGCCATCAGTTCTGAGAAACCATCAGTATACCATGCCGGTTCCCTGGGTAGGCAGGGTTTTCTCATTTTAGACCATTCCATTGGTCCTACTGAAATCTCCACCCACTCAAAACTATCTTACCCACTGCCACTGCTGATAATTCGTGTGAAAGATTTTGGTGTAACCTTTCCAACCTATGAACCGGAAATAAGATCAATTTAATACCATAATTTTTTATTTGCGCTAGATCCAAATGATGCGAAATCAGTCTGTTTTCTGTCAGTAATTGGTTTGAAAAGTACCTAGAAGACATTGCCAGCATTGGATAACTTTTTGCTTAAGGGTTAATTGCTTAATGGCTCTAGTTCAATTCTAGAAACAACCTCACAGCTTGTTTTTCCTGTCATCTCCAACCATTTTACACCAGGCACATGACTTCCGGTGTGAATGCACTGAAGTCCTCATAACTTGTGCCTTCACTGTAGGGCTCAGTGTAATTTTGATTGGAAATAATATGAAGGAACAAAGAATGTGTCAAGAGTAAATACATTTGTGTCAGAGCAAATACATTTGCAAACATTTCTAAAAAACAGTTTTTGCCTTGTCATTATGCAGTATTGTGTATAGATTGATGAGGGGAAAAAACTATTTAATTAATTTTAGAATAAGGTTTTAATGTAACACAATCTGGAAAAAGTGAAGGGGTCTGAATACTTCCCGAAGGCACTGTATTATGGCCTTTAGCTAGACTTTGGGCTAGATTCATTCAGATCGCACTAGCCGACTCCCACATAGCTGTTGTTTTGACGGTGTTGGGGTTGGAACTGTGTTAGAGCTGTCAAATCCACAAGCGGCTTCTGGCATTATACCTGTTGCGGATATTGTTATTGGCTGCATAGAGTCGCATTAGTATAAATCCCATGCAACCATGTTATGCTTTATTAATGCTAAACGTATTAGAGAATGATGGATTTAATAAAAAATGACTCAGAAGAAAGGTACATAAATCAAACATAAATATATCAACATAAAGTCATCATACAAACCTTTAAAACTACAGTCTGCAAATAAAAATAAATAAAATAATGTCCGTCCTGCCACTTATTTTAATATACAGCTGAGGGATGGGAAAATATTACCCCACATAGACAGCGCTCCAGATGCAAGGACTGACAGTTTTGAAGCTATACATTGTTTACAATCAATTGAGTAAAACAAGCTCATGATTTGTATTCTTCAAATATGTATGACTATATATCATTCATTTATAAAAACAAAATGGATGTCCCAATCCCACACTGTAGCCTTATGTGTATTTACAGAAATTGATGTGTATTTTGACATAAAATAAATGCATCTTTCATAGCAAGCTATAAGGTACTATCCCATTTGTGAAAGGGAATGTTAGTATATAGACAAAACTGTATATCAAAGCTCAGGAAATATCCCAGATGCAGACAGATTCTAAATAACAAAAGTTTATTACAGAAGCAAGGGGGCAGGCAAACAACAGGTCAAGGGCAGGCAGAGGTCAGTCAAAAACCAGGAAAGCTATAAAACATGATCTAGAGCAAGACAGGCACACAGGAAAACCACTTGTAGGCTTGACGAAACAAAACGAACTGGCAACAGAGAACACAGGTATAAGTACACTGGGGATAATGGGGAAATGGGCGACACCTGGAGGGGGGTGGAGACAAGCCCAAAGACAGGTGAAACAGATCAGGGTTTGACACTGTAGGCTAAACGCTAAATGCTCATACAGGATACAAGTACACACTGTTATCTTTTACCTTTAATAGTTGTATTTTGTGTTTCTGTTTTTGAAAATGGTTTTTAATCCTATTTCTCTGATTAAAAGAGAGCCTGAAATTATATGTTTTTATTCAATGCCTGGCTTGAACCTCTCATGATGTGACGCACAAACATGATCACTAGGGGGCAGGTTTGCATGTACTCCTGGTTAGACCTTCAATGTCTTAGAAGACCTTATTCCCATCTCTCTGTGAGGTTCCGGGGTAATATATTTTCAACCATTCAAACACTGAGTGTGCAAGTAGTCTAAGTAGCTCCCTTTCATTTCCTCCATCTGTAATGGTGAAAGATGGTAAAAGGAAGTTCAAGTGAAATGAAATTCCTGAAATATTTCTACCTATCCTGTGACTCCAAAGGAGTGTAAAGTAAGAGAAGGAGACAAGGAAAGGAAGTCACTGTAAACTATTAAGATGCACCCTAAAAGGAATGCACATTGTTACATTGTAATGTAAGTGAGCGTCTTTAGTCCTGGCAGAGGCTGGGTGCTAGATGAGATGGACAGTTTAGTAGATGCGTTTTAAAATGTTGCTGATGGAAGAGCAGTCAGTCAGTGGCAGCCTTCTACAGTAACTCATCCATGCTAAGGTTATTGGTATTGATTGAGCAGATTCTGCTGACCAATGTATTTTTATCAGTTGAGGAATGAAGCCATCGGGAAAAAGTGTTCTGTCTTCTTCATTGTTGATTATTTTCAGGCTAATTCCACTTATCCACTGGGCCTGAAGCGCTAAAGACTTTTCACACAGTATTAGGCTCCAGCCCAGAAACTTGAACTGCAGCCATATTAACAGTGGAGGTGTATGGCCTTTCCCGGATCCGATTGCACGTTGGGGTTCTCCTTATTCAATCAAAACTGGTATCCAGGTGTTGATGATAATGTAGAAAAAAATAATTTGCTTTACTAGAAAAGAGAACCGTTTAAAGGCCCAAAGCTATTCCTATTTGTTTAAACATGATTTCCTTTACATATGTGACCTTGCATCACCTATTGTGGTCACATTAAGGTAAATGTATCCTTGAGTTTTATGGTTTGTTTTTTTAGGCTGCAGGGAGGTTCTGAGAACTTTTACTATGGTTCCCTGAAAGTTTGCCTGGGAAGTTTTATAATTGTTCTGAGAACAGAAATGATATGTTATTTTGAAGTTTTTGAATAACATCCTTAAAACGTTCACTGAATGTTTCAATAAGACTTTTAATAACACTGATAGCTTAGTTTTGGTTACAGTGCATTCGGAAAGTATTCAGACCCCTTGACTTTTTCCACATTTTGTTACATTACAGCCTTATTATAAAATGCCTCATCAATCTACACACAATAACTCATAATGACAAAGCAAAAACAGTATTTTTTTTAAATGTCTGCACATTTATAAAAAAAAAACCTGGAAATATCACATTTCCTTAAGTATTCAGACCCTTTACGCAGCGATTTGTTATGATAATTTTGTACTCAATGTTCATAAACTTAACTTTAATTAAATGCCCAGTCTACAACAGTCAAATATCAAAATGTTTATTCAGGAGTGCTCTGATTTTCAAAGGTGTACACAGTCTTTTTATATTGTACAAGTTGAAATACAAAAGATACAAATGCCCCACCCTCTCTAGGAAATAATATTTTCCCACAATACACATTCAGCCCTTATCACAATCTTTGCAACATCAGTCAACCTTGGACAGCTCCTAACAGTCCCTCCCGTCCCAAGGACCAGAAGGCCTCCCACATATGTCTGATAGAACTAAGAATGCTTTGTTCTCACAGATACTCCTTATGTCAAGTCGTACCATCTTGTTCCACTCTCCACACAATATTAATTTCTAGACACACACACATCAATTGAATTACCATTTGTCTTATAACCCTATCTCTATTGCATACATTTTCAAAATGGAATATTCTTAGTATTTTCTTACTAGTACAAACATTTAGTCATTAAACATATAATCCATAACAGATTACAACCTTGAGTCTTCTTGGGTTTTGACGCTACAAGCTTGACACACCTGTATTTGTGGAGTTTCTCTCATTCTTCTCTGCAGTTCCTCTCAAGCTCTGTCAGGTTGGATGAGGAGTGTCGCTGCACAGCTATTTTGAGGTCTCTCCAGAGATGTTCGATCGGGTTCAAGTTCGGGGTCTGGCTGGGCCACTCAAGGACATTCAGAGACTTGTTCTGAAGCCACTCCTGCATTATCTTGGCTGTGTGCTTAGGGTTGTTGTCTTGTTGGAAGGTGAACCTTTTCACCCCAGTCTGAGGTCATGAGTGCTCTGGAGAAGGTTTTCATCAAGGGTCTCTCTGTACTTTGCTCCGTTCATCTTTCCCTCTGTCCTGACTAGTCTCCCAGTCCCTGCAACTGAAAACCTCCCCACAGCATGATGCTGCCACCACCATGCTTCACCGTAGGGATGGTGCTAGGTTATTCAATCTTGGTTTCATCAGACCAGATAATCTTGTTTCTCATGGTCTGAGAGTCTTTAGGTGCCTTTTGGCAAACTCCAAGTGGGCTGTCATGCCTTTTACTGAGGAGTGGATTCTTTCTGGCCACGCTACCATAAAGGCATAATTGGTGGAGTGCTGCAGAGATGGTTGTCCTTCTGGAAGATTCTCCCATCTTCACAGAGGAACTCTGCAGCCATGTCAGAGTGACCATCAGGTTCTTGGTCTCCTCCCTGACCAAGGCTCTTCTCCCCCGATTGCTCAGTTTGGCCGGGCGGCCAGCTCCAGGAAGAGTCTTGGTGGTTCCAAACTTCTACCATTTAAGAATGATGGAGGCCACTGAGTTCTTGGGGACCTTCAATGCTGCAGGATTGTTTTGGTACCCTTCCCCAGATCTGTGCCTCGACACAATCCTGTCTCGGAGCTCTACGGACAATTCCTTCGACCTCATGGCTTGGTTTTTGCTCTGACATGCACTGTCAACTGTGGGACGTTCTATAGACTGGTGTGTGCCTTTACAGACTGGTGTGTGCCTGTCCAATCAATTGAATTTACCACAGGTAGACTTCAATCAAGTTGTAGAAACATCTAAAGGATGAGCAATGGAAACAGGATGCACCTGAGCTCAATTTCGAGTCTCATAGCAAAGGGTCTGAATACTTATGTAAGTAAGTTATTCCTGTTTTTTGTTTTTTATACATTTGCAAACATTTCTAAAAACCTGTTTTCGCTTTGTCATTATGCGGTATTGTGTGAAGATTGATGAGGAAAACAATGAATTTGATACATTTTATAACAAGGCTGTAATGTAACAAAATGTGGGAAAAGTTAAGGGGTCTGAATACTTTCAGAATGCAATGTACATACACCTCACATACATGGTTATGGGCTTAAAAGAAGAAGACACCTGTAGCATGTCAGATATAGAGTAGAAATGCATTCAATTTTGAGTTTGCGTCCCAATTTTACACTTTGGGCTCTATTTTAATAAACTGAATGCAATGGTAAATCTAAGCGAAGGCAGTAGCGCTATAGGTTCAGGGGTGTGTCAGAAATATTTTTGCTATTTTCACTATCACAATTAATGCCACACTTGCTTGCGTTGTGCTCAATGGCAAAATATGTGGTTGCTTCATGCTGTGTATTTATGGTATTTTATGTATTGCCTTGGAATCAACTCCAATTCCAATGTTAGTCAGTTATAGTTTGTTAAATGGCTTACAGAAACAAAATAACAAAATGTATAGCTATCTTCACTTAAAATGTTAACTTGAACCCATTTGCAGTCCACATTGTTGCATGACTTCAATAGTATTCACACTGATATAGGGGCATGTTAAACATTGTCAATAAGCAAGATTAAATTCAATATTTATAAGGCCTAAAAAGAGAATGAATAATTGTAATCAAATTCTAAACAAAATAGGATATGTCACACTTACTAATTTCTTCCAATGGGCATATAATATTAAAACAATGCAGAATATGAATAGTTTTATGCACATCCACATGTTTCACAGTAGCTGGACAAAGATCCAATATAAAGAGAAAGGGAGATGTCCACTCACCGTTATACTGCTCCTAAATAGGCCTATGTTTTATTAACATAATCAAACGATTTTACAGAACAGATCGTATTCATACATTTCCAGAAGTTGCATTGCAAGCGGACGTTGTCTCCATAAAACCAGGAAGATGAAACATTCTAATAAGTTTGGTTTTAATAAAATGTAATGAAAAACAAGCAGTTCTTTTTTAAACAATAAATAAATACATGTAAAATGCAATGATATCATACAATCGCCAGGATAAAAAAGACACACATTGCTATTGAACAAGCCTTCGTTATAGTAGGTCTAAGGGAGGGCTTGGGTTTTGAATAATATATGAAACAGAAGATAAGCAATTTTTACAGGTTACAGATAACTTTAAAATACGAGGTTCGCCGGTATTCAAAGAGGTACGCATCTCTCATTTCATGATGAGCATGGAGGGAGTTTTACGCAAATCCAAAACGGGACCTGCATGGCTAAAATAATGTGGGCCTGCCTATTCAAATAATATTTGAATAAAGCTTTGCCAAACCCTTTGTCGATAGTCCTGACTACTTTGCGATTGCATTGGGCAGACAAAAAAAAGCCTTAATTGAGAGGAGGGGAGGCTATGCTTGGTCTTTAATCAAATAAAATGAAATGGGGAAAAAAAAGTTTTTTTATGTTTCTAAATATGAGGTATTCAGGCACCAAAAGCACACTGGGCTACTCATATGGGCAGTGTGCGTCACGGTTGGATAGGGGGCGTTTCCGTTGTCAAAATTCATGCCATAACCAACTGCATTACCACTAAAACCATTTTACTGTGAATCCCCATCAGCGCTGCCTGAAATTAGCACTTTGGATCATGTTTTTAAGGACACTGAGCGCAAGTGAGCTGATATAAGACAGGTAAAAACACCAGTGCGACAGTTTTTACATGATGAAATTGCAAACTAACCTGTGTTTGACACTAGTGCCGACTTAACACCAGCCGAAAATAGAGCCCTCTATAAATATCACAGAAGACTGAAAAATATCAAAACCGTTTGACATACAAACACGGGATTCGGTGTTTAGAAATAAATAATGTTTATTGAGTATGAAATTATGAAAAATATTAAGAAACATTCCACACGAGGCCACTAGGTCATTCGACTGCAGGAAAGGGCTAACAAGTCACATAATAAGTTGCATGGACTCTCTGTGTGCATTAATATTGTTTAACATGATTTTTGAATGACTACCTTATCTCTGTACCCCACACATACAATTATCTGTAAGATCCCTCATTCGAGCAGTACATTTCAAACACAGATTCAACCACAAAGACCAGGGAGGTTTTCCAATGCCTCGCAAAGAAGGGCACATATTGATAGATGGGTAAACAATAAAGCAGACATTGAATATCCCTTTGAGCATGGTGAAGTTATTAATTACACTTTGGATGTGTATCAACATGGCTGTAATAGGAGAAAACTGAAGATGGATCAACAACATTGTAGCTACCCCACAATACTAGCCTAAATTACAGTGGAAAAGAAGGAAGCCTGTACAGAATAAAATATTCCAAAACATGCTTCCCGTTTGCAATATGGCACTAAAGTAAAACTGCCCTAAAATGTGGCACAGACATTAACTTCATGTCCTGAATACAAAGTGTTATGTTTGGGGAAAATTCAACAAATCACTGAGTACCTCTTCATATTTTCAAGCATGATGGTGGCTGCATTCTGGATATGCTTGTCATCAGCAAGGACTAAGGAGTTTTTTAGGATAAAAAGAAACAGAATAGAGCTAAGCACAGGCAAAATCCAATTTGAAAACCTGGTTCAGTCTGATTTCCACCAGACACTGAGAGATTAATTGATCTTTAAGCAGGACAATTATCTAAACCACAAGGCCAAATCTACACTGTGGTTGCTTACCCAGAAGACAGTGAATGTTCCTGATTGGCCGAGTTACAGTTTTGACTTAAATCTACTTGGAAATTAATGGCAAGACCTGAAAATGGTTGTCTAGCAATGATCAATAACCAATTTGACAGAGGTTGAAGAATTTTGGAAATAAGAATTGGCAAATGTTGCACAATCCAGGTGTGGAAAGCTCTTAGAGACTTACCCAGAAAGACTCACAGCTGTAATTGTTGCCAAAGGTGCTTCAATCAATCCCTATCCCAGTCTGCTAAGCCCACATGCTTCAAGATGGCCACCATTGTTCCTGTTCCCAAGAAAGCTAAGGTAACTGAACTAAATGACTATCGCCCCCGTAGCACTCACTTCTGTCATCATGAAGTGCCTTGAGAGACTAGTCAAGGATCATATCACCTCCACCCTATCTGATACTCTAGACCCACTCCAATTTTCTTACCGCCCCAATAGGTCCACAGACGACGCAATCACCATCACACTGCACACTGCCCTATCCCATCTGGACAAGAAGAATACCTATGTAAGAATGCTGTTCATTGACTACAGCTCAACATTTAACACCATAGTACCCTCTAAACTTGTCATTAAGCTCGAGACCCTGGGTCTCGACCCCGCCCTGTGCAACTGGGTCCTGGACTTTCTGACAGGCCGCCTCCAGGTGGTGAGGGTAGGAAACAACATCTCCACCCCGCTGATCCTCAACACTGGGGCCCCACAAGGGTGCGTTCTCAGCCCTCTCCTGTACTCCCTGTTTACCCATGACTGCGTGGCCAAGCACGCATCCAACTCGATCATCAAGTTTGCTGACGACACTACAGTGGTAGGCTTGATTACCAACAACGACGAGACGGCCTACAGAGAGGAGGTGAGGGCCCTCGGAGTGTGGTGTCAGGAAAATAACCATTATGGGGTATTGTGTGTAGATGTGTGAGAATTCAGGCTTTAACACAGCAAAATGTGGAAAACGTCAAGAGCACTGTATCTGAAAACTGCTGTATATGTTTCTTAGAGCTTGGTGAGAGAGTGGTTGTCCTATGGTTATTTTGCATACAACCTTTCCACAACGTTCTGGGAATGGTGCAGGATAGTTGCATGGGTTTCATTACTTAGACAGAATGTTTCCTAAAAGGTCAAACATGGTTACACTTAATTCATTTTTGGAAATGTCCTAGGAAGGTTCTGCAACTGATTTGAAATTGGGAATTTTCTCAAATAGTTCAGAGAACGTTAAGAAACAACGTTGTTCTGTGGAAATTTCAGTACTTCTGCATAACGTTTCCACCAGGTTTCATCATAGTTATATTTAAAGTGATGTTCTCAGAATGTTCAGAGAACATTAACAAACAATGTTCTTCTGTGGGAATTTCAGTACTTCAGCATAATGGATCCTACAGGTTTCCTCATGGTTCTATTTAAGGTGATGTTCTCAGAACATTAAGATAACTTAACAAAAAAAACACAAGAAAACTACTAACATGGAATTATTTTAGGATGGTCATTCCAAGAATCATTTAGATATTTGATTTTGAGTTTTAGGACCCCTTAAGGTATCAAAAAATATATACACAATTATTTGATGAAACATTGAATTTGGCCCATAGAAATGCATTGAATAACAGTTTCATACAAACATCTAAAGGAAGTTTGTTCTGAAGTGTCTGTCCTATATCTCAGAGATATAAGAAAGATCAGGAAACGATATATACATATATATTTGATGTATTTAACCCCTTATTTTAGGCACTAAACAATCTCCATATATACTTTTAAATGGTACCTGGCTACCTTCAGACTAGTCTTGTGGGGCTTGTGGGCATCCTAGTGCAAACAATCGACATACACATGTTCGTGAGAGACTCACCTTTACACAGAGGGGTATTAGTGTGTAGCCCAAATGGTTCAGACGCTGCATACAGAAGTTGGCAGATCGGATGTAACGACTTCAGAGTCTCGTCTTTCCATAGAGTGGTCATAATAGTTTATAGTTAAAGTGTTCGGATGCGATACACATTTTTGTGAGAAGACCGATTTTCAGGATGTCTCATGGTCTGACAAACACTGCTCTAGCTCTGCCACTTTTCATCGCAGATGCAGAAGGGCGACATCAGCGGATACATTCGGTTTTACCGGTCAGGAAACTTTGGCTTTGTTCCCAGCACCAATGGGAAACCAAAAAACGTACGTTACCACAACTTCCAAGGAACCAAATGTGCTAGCTGGAAGGTCTCTGACCTCCTCCCTCTACGCTGTCTCATCGTCGTCGGTGATCAGGCCTATCACTTTCATGTCGTCAGCAAACTTGATGATGGTGTTGGAGTTGTCCGTGGCCATGCAGTCGTGGGTAAACAGCGAGTACAGGAGAGGACTAAGTACACACCCCTGAGAGGCCCCCCGTATTCAGGGTCAGCATGGTGGAGGTGTTGTTGCCTACCCTGACCACCTGGGGGTGGCCAGTCGGGAAGTCCAGCATCCAGTTGCAGAGGGAAATGGGGTTCCAAGCTTGGTGATGAGCTTGGAACAGGACTATGGTGTTGAACACTTAGCTGTAGTCAATGAGCATTATTCTCACATAGGTATTCCTCTTGTTCAGGTGGGAGAGAGCAGTGTGAAGTGCAATTGAGATTGTGTCATCTGTGGATTATTGGGGTGGTATGCAAATTGGAGTGGGTCCAGGGTCTGTGGAATAATGGTGTTGATGTGTGCCATGACCAGCCTTTCAAAGCACTTCATGATTACAGATGTGAGTGCTGTGGGACGATAGTCATTTAGGCAGGTGTTATGGAAATTTTGTTCTCAATGTTCACAAACTGAACTTTAATTGACCTACTCTGTCTGTAACCCAAAGGTCGTAAAGCTTTGGTTAAAATGAAACAGACAGAGACCCAGCTACAGAGATCATTATGTCAAAAGTTTATTCACCGAGAATTCTCAAATCACAATAAGAACACAGTCCTTTATATGTACATACAATTTAACTCCACCCCACTTTAGACGGGCTGTGTTTACAAATAACATCTTATCACTTCTAACAGCTTTCTAACCGTTTCTCCCCTTCCTGGGTGAAGAAACCGTTTTCCTGTTATAGGGTCCAGTTATAAATCGTCTGTCGACAGTTCTCCTGTTATCTCAACTCCATCCTGCTTAGGTTGCAAAATAGTAACACGATGTCTTAGTCTTTTAAAAAGTTCTAGACCTATTTCTCTAACACCTATTACATATATTTTCAGGATTTAATATTCTTAGTAATTACTTAAACATATTTTTTTAAACATATAATAATTTAGTCATTAAACATAAATCATATGAATTTATTCATAACAATCCACCCTTTGACTAAATATTATACACACAATCACATCTATTTAGATTAAAATTAACAATGTCACCCAAAATCAACCACACAATACCAATATATGTATTTACATCTCCTCCACATTAATAACTGTTCTAGGCCTATCCAATCATAACTCTTCTAGTTAGGATTTTCCTTATGATCTTCATGAAAAGAAACAGTATAAACATTATTCAAATCTAAATATTGAAAATTGTCTCATTAAACATGGGTTCTTCATAAACAAAGGGACAGTTGTCATCCACCAGGTCAGGAGGCATGTCCATCTCATTCCATTGATCAGAGCTCGGAATCTGGCCGTATCTCACCATCTGTTGTGTCATTGATTTCTCCAGAGTCCTGGAGATGAAACCTCTCACACACGGAATCACACAACATCCACATAGTACAGGTAAAAGTTGCCCACAACACAGTAATCATAAAATGTTTCCATTGTCCAAACATATTGTCAAACCAGCTTGTCAGAGAAGTATCTACCCCGGAGTTCTCCGCTAATTCGTGGGCTAGAGTGGTCAAACCAGCCAGGGCCTTGGTCACTGATCCGTCTGGAGCTGTGTTATTTGGGATGAAAGTACAACAATGTCCCCCCCACCATTCTGCAGACACTACCCTTTCAGCCAATAACATATCTAGAGCCAACCTATTTTGCCAGGTCATGAGGGAGGTAGCGGATAATTGTTCAGAGATTCCCGTCACTGCATTGCATCTCTAGTCTTATTCACAAATCCTTGTTCATTATAATATATAATTGATCCAATCGACATTTTTATTTATCGATACCTACCAGAAGAATGTAGTAATAAAACCCTCCCCAATCTGATTTATAGCTTTGTATTCGTCTGGAACTTATCTGGCGATGCCTATGGCATCCATCCAAATAGAACTGCCTGCATCAGAACCTATATATCTACTTTTTCTAGTTATCCCATCCAAAACTGGCCTCTGATGACTAATCCTAACTGGTTGGACCAATAATACTGGAACACAAGTGCCCCTCCACCTTTTAGGTAATAGCTGTCTTAGGCCTCCTCTATTGGTACCAGTCTCCCACACATCAGTTATAGGAGCTGTAAGGTTGATAATTTTCTCCTATACTTCTGAACCCAAATCAGTCACATTAACCACAGACACATCTATTGAGATCCACTACAAGACCTGGGTCTTTTGTGAAGTTGGCCTCTACCGACTGGATTAGTGAACATCAGCTTAAGCCCAATGCTTTCATTCCGTGCCCGTTACTGTGACTCGTTGGAGGGTTACTACTACATCTACTCTACAGTCATTAATATCCAAACTTTGTTTAAAACCCCATCGGGATCACTTCCGTTCACATACCCCGGTCCCCAAGTATGTTTAATTACCTAGGCCAGGAACGAGATAAGGTGGGTTCCAAACAGAAATATAAAGGTATCACAAAGTCCCGAATCATCTTATATAATTTATTATGCAGCCATATTCCTGCTCTATTAGGGAAATGTTTAATATTTACCTTAAATCTTACATCATCACCTATTTGGACTCCTTCTTTATATCCTTCTTATTCATGAGGGTCGGGTATTATATAACTTGTCTTTTACTTCTTAAACCTGTCAGAGACATATAATTTATACTGGAGGTGTTGAATCAGGATGTATAAAAAGATCATCAAAACTATGATGCAGCTCAAGGTACCCCATAACCCAAAAACCGCCAACCCTCTCTGCGTGTGTTCCACGGTGTATGTATGTGTTCCTACCTTTTTCCAGTGGGTAACGTTGACCCAGTTTGCTCTTTCTGCTATTCTAATGGCAAAGGCTGTGTTCCAACATAACCTGGTAGGGACCTTCCCAAAGGGGCTGCTTCCAGTCCTTTTTCTCCAGAGACTGGACCCACACCCAGTCACCAGGCTGGTTCGTATGGCTCACCTCCTTCTGTAGTTCTTCTGTTGGGCATAAAATCTCTGACACACAGGTGTGGTTAGCAAACAACTTCTCATGTGATCTGCTACAGTATCTTCCTAACTCTAATTTCATCCTGTACTCAGGTGTGTCTATCTTAACCTAATTCATGTGTCCTATAATACAATAACAATTTAAACACTGTTTCTTTCCTTTGCTCCTAGTGAGCTCAAATGTATTTTTTTTTTTATTTTTATTCAAAGTAATTTGTGTTGTCTAACAATCTCTACCATATCTAACAATCATCTCTATACTATCTAACAATCATCTCTACCATTCATCTCTACCATACTCCTTTTGATACAAGGCTCTGCCCCTGTATCAAACTACTGCATCTCTAAAACAACAAAAACCACTAGCTTTACTTAGCCAAAATTGGTACATTTCTTTTTTGCCAAATTCCTTCCTTACTAACTGCTCCTAGCTGGTCCCAGTTATTTAATCTCAAACTGGTGCCCTATCTTGGCTATCTGTTAGCAGAGTAGAACCTTTGTTCACTTCCTCTTTCAAGTGTGAGTCTGTGTAGCAATGTCGTAAGACTAGCTGTCTTCGCTTCCTCATCTGCCCTCCTGTCTCCATTGCAGATACTTTGTCTGGTAGGAGAACTGCCTCTAACAATTTAAAATTAGCCGTAGTTACCATCCCCCCTATTTCTCCATCGAGCTGCACAAGCGCTATCTGTATGAATGGCAACCCTTTTCCCTTTACCCAACGTACATGTCCTCATAAGGGCCTCAATTTCTGCCTGCTGCACAGAGTAGTCTGAATTCTACCTTGAAGACCCATCTATAAGTAATTTCTCAATGGTTATCTGTAAAATCAGGCTTATGGAACACAACTTTCTCCATCTCAATTACAAACGGACGGTCATATCTAGGGAATGCTAAAACCATATCTGATACCACCAGCTGTTTAATCTTATCAAATTGCCCTTCAACCTCAAAGGTCCATTCAATTTTATCTTTGGCTGTCATAGCCCTACCATAGATCAGATCACTAAGTTTCCCAGTATATAAAGCAAAATGTGGGACCCACGCCCTACACCCAAGAAACTCATCATTTGTTTCTTAGTCAACGGTTTTGGCGCCTCCAGGATGGCCTACTTCCTAGTTAAATTTAGGGTGCGGCCTTCCTGAGTGAGGGTGTATCCTAGATAGATAACTTCAGATTGCCAAAACTGTTACAATTTCCTTTTACTTACTTTATGGCCCTGCTCTACCATCTATGTCAATAACTGCAATGTACCCGTTTTTGCATCCATCACAAGTAGTAAACATATTCTAAATTTCCTTAGGAGATAACAATAATCTCCGAAAGTAATAGTACAATTTAGATAGAGAATGGTATTTCTCACAAATGTTAAAGTGAAATTCTCCTGATTTCTTTAACATTCGTGATGAGGTTGATCATTCCTCATCAGGAATTGTTTCAAAATCCAGGGCTTTTCAAAACATTTCTATACTTCAAAATTCAGGGCTTTTCAGAACATTTCTACACAAATTAAATCCCACACCCCAGTGAGACGTTCGCAATCTCATTGATTGTTCCTACACCCATTCACATCACACACACACACGGTATTGTAAGGTTGGTCTCTCACTGCCATAATCATGTACAAATACTCTGTTATCGTTAATAGACCAATTTCCAAAAGACCAATTTCCAATCAGATCTATTGTCTCCCTTAATTAACCCACATACACACATATTTTATCAACATTGAACGTTAAATCCAAACTTTTTGCGATGGTTCGGAATGTGGCGAAATACAACGTTAATATCCATTTTAAACTTAATATCCACTAATGAACTAGTTAATTCAAACTTTCTAAATCATAATTCCTACTATTTTTCCACATGGCTGTCAAACACCTACTTGGTTCTACCTTTTGTCCTACATCTGCCACTCTCCTGGCTAGCCCTGATCGGTTCTGTCGGTTCTGTTTTGGAGAATGTGTCTGATATTTTCCCCTCCCCGACCTGTCTCTAACCTGCACTATCCGCACCCCGATCATAAGCTGGGGGAGGCTCAGCCTGGAGCGGCAATTGCACCTCGACAACGGGGTTTCCCCTCTCTCTCTTTCTGGCTTCCGAAAGCCAGACTTTAGCTGTGTTTAAACCCTCTTTTCTCTGCTTATTCTCATCCTTTCCACATTCCTTATGTATCTGTTTTGTCATATATTCTAGCTTTTCTACATCTAGACGTCCATCAAATCCATGCTTCTTTCTCCATTTTAGACCAAAATAAATATTCCTTTTGTCTTTCAACTCCATATAGCGCTCATCTCCCGTAAGTTCGGGAACTTCTTTTGAAGATTTACTACCCATTGTTAATAATTAAAAACCTTTCTATGTGTTTAACTAGTAATGTGTATGTCGCTACCCCCTATGTGTGTGTGCTAGGCTGACCCTCTATGTTCTCAATATGTATATCTATATTAGGTCTCCATGATCTGTGTGTGTGGTTCCTAATGTTATCAAACTACTATGGTTTATGCTTCTATGTGTATTCCCACCTCCTATGTGATATGAATTCTACCGTGTGGGATTCTCCGGTCTGGAAACTTTGATCTATAGAGGTGACTATTGATTGGACATTAAATCTCACCCGTATACAACGATAAACTATTTTCCAGGGGTCATAAAGCCCTAGTTAACCGCTTATTTTCCTGTTGCTACCTGGGACCTATTGAAGTTAATATCTCATATCTCACTCCGCTACATTAGGTTTCCGGGAACTTTATCTATAGAGATGAATTTCAATTAGACGTTAGGTCTCACCCGTATACAACTATAAACTATTTTCCAGGGGTCGTAAAGCCCTAGTTAACCTCCTATTGTTGTTTCCGGCGCCGACAGAGATGGCAGCCTCGCTTCACGTTCTCAGGAAACCATGCAGTATTTAGTTTTTTTATGTATTACTTCTTACATTGTTACCCCGGGAAATATTACGTTTTATTACATACAACCAGGAGGAACTATTGGATATCAGAGCAACGTCAACTTACCAACATTACGACCAGGAATATGACTTTCCCGAAGAGGATTCTCTGTTTGTTAACCCAAGCAGGACAATAGACTGGATAGCACCCGGCGACTCAAAACAATGGCGGCGCCGGAGAAGAGGGAAACGCGCCGGTCTTTTGGTCAAGCTACGTCGACGGGCGCATCGTGCACCTCTCCCGAGTATTTTAATCGCCAATGTACAGTCTCTTGACAACAAAGTAGACGAAATCAGATCAAGGGTTGCCTTTCAGAGAGACATCCGAGACTGCAACGTTCTTTGCTTCACGGAAACATGGCTCACTCAGGACACGTTATCGGAGTCGGTACAGCCACCTGGTTTCTCCACGCATCGCGCCGACAGAAACAAACTTCTATCTGGTAAGAAGAAGGGTGGGGGTGTGTGTCTTATGATTAACGAGACGTGGTGTGATCATAACAACATACAGGAACTCAAGTCCTTTTGTTCACCTGACATAGAATTCCTTACAATCAAATGCAGACCGCATTATCTACCAAGAGAATTCTCCTCTATTATAATAACAGCCGTGTACATCCCCCCTCAAGCTGACACATCGACGGCACTGAAAGAAATTAATCGGACTCTATGTAAACTGGAAACCACATATCCTGAGGCTGCATTTATTGTGGCTGGGGATTTTAATAAGGCTAATTTAAGAACAAGGCTCCCGAAATTTTACCAGCATATCGAATGTGCCACCCGGGCTGGTAAAATCCTGGATCACTGTTATTCCAACTTCCGTGATGCATACAAGGCTATTCTCCGCCTCCTTTCGGCAAGTCTGACCATGACTCCATTTTGTTGCTCCCAGCCTACAAACAGAAACTAAAACAGGAAACGCCCGTTCTCAGGTCTGTTCAACGCTGGTCCGACCAATCTGATTCCATGCTGCAAGATTGCTTCGAGCACGTGGACTGGGATATGTTCCGGATAGCATCGGACAACAACATTGATGTATATGCTGATTCGGTGAGCGAGTTTATTAGCAAGTGCATTGGTGATGTTGTACCCATAGCAAATATTAAAATCTTCCCCAACCAGAAACCGTGGATTGATGGCAGCATTCGCGCAAAACTGAAAGCGCGAACCACTGCTTTTAACCAGGGTAAGGCTACCGGAAACATGACTGAATACAAACAGTGTAGCTATTCCCTCCGCAAGGCAATCAAACAAGCTAAGCATCAATATAGAGACAAAGTAGAGTCACATTTCAACGGCTCAGACACGAGAGGAATGTGGCAGGGTCTACAGTCAATCACGGACTACAAAAATAAAACCAGCCCCGTTGCAGACCATGACGTCCTGCTCCCAGACAAACTAAACAACTTCTTTGCTCGCTTTGAGGACAATACAGTGCCACCGACACGGCCCGCTACCAAAACCTGCGGGCTCACTTTCACCGCAGCCAATGTGAGAAAAACATTTAAATGTGTTAACCCTCGCAAGGCTGCCGGCCCAGATGGCATCCCTGGCCGTGTCCTCAGAGCATGCGCAGACCAGCTGGCTGGTGTGTTTACGGACATATTCAATCAGTCCCTATCCCAGTCTGCTGTTCCCACATGCTTCAAGAGGGCCACTATTGTTCCTGTTCCCAAGAAAGCTAAGGTGACTGAGCTAAATGACTATCGCCCCGTAGCACTCACTTCCGTCATCATGAAGTGCTTTGAGAGATTAGTCAAGGATCATATCACCTCCATCCTGCCAGACACCCTGGACCCACTCCAATTTGCTTACCGTCCCAATAGGTCCAAAGACGACGCAATCGCAATCACACTGCATACTGCCCTAACCCATCTGGACAAGAGGAATACTTATGTAAGAATGCTGTTCATCGACTACAGCTCAGCATTTAACACCATAGTTCCCTCCAAGCTCGTCATTAAGCTCGAGACCCAGCCCTGTGCAACTGGATCCTGGACTTCCTGATGGGCCGGTCCCAGGTGGTGAGGGTAGGAAACAACATCTCCACCCCGCTGATCCTCAACACTGGGGCCCCACAAGGGTGCGTTCTCAGCCCTCTCCTGTACTCCCTGTTTACCCATGACTGCGTGGCCAAGCACGCATCCAACTCGATCATCAAGTTTGCTGACGACACTACAGTGGTAGGCTTGATTACCAACAACGACGAGACGGCCTACAGAGAGGAGGTGAGGGCCCTCGGAGTGTGGTGTCAGGAAAATAACCTCTCACTCAATGTCAGCAAAACAAAGGCGATGATCGTGGACTTCAGGAAACAGGAGAGGGAGCACCCACCTATCCACATCGAGGTGACAGTAGTGGAGAAGGTGGAAAGTTTTAAGTTCCTCGGCGTACACATCACGGACAAACTGAATTGGTCCACCCATACAGACAGCGTGGTGAAGAAGGCGCAACAGCGCCTCTTCAACCTCAGGAGGCTGAAGAAATTCGGCTTGTCACCAAAATCACTCACAAACTTTTACAGATGCACAATCGAGAGCATCCTGTCGGGCTGTATCACCGCCTGGTACGGCAACTGCTCCGCCCACAACCGTAAGGCTCTCCAGAGGGTAGTGAGGACTGCTCAGCGCATCACCGGGGGTAAACTACCTGCTCTTCAGGACACCTACACCACCCGATGTCACAGGAAGGCCAAAAAGATCATCAAGGACAACAACCACCCGAGCCACTGCCTGTTCACCCCGTTATCATCCAGAAGGCGAGGTCAGTACAGGTGCATCAAAGCTGTGACCGAGAGACTGAAAAACAGATTCTACCTCAAGGCCATCAGACTGTTAAACAGCCATCACTAACATTGAGTGGCTGCTGCCAACATACTGACTTAAATCTCTAGCCACTTTAAACATAGGAATTGGATGTAACAATGTATCACTAGCCACTTTAAACAATTTTGTATATAATGTTTACGTATCCGACATACTCATATCAAATGTATACACTGTACTCTAAACCATCTACTGTATCTTGCCTATGCCGTTCGGCCATCGACCCAAATCTCTAGCCACTTTAATAATTATAATTGGATGAAATAATGTATCACTTGCCACTTTAAACAATGCCATTTATATAATGTTTACATATCCTACATTACTCATCTCATATGTATATATATGTGTATATACTGTACTCCATACCATCTACTGCATCTTGCCTATGCCGGTCAGCCATCGCTCATCCATATATTTATATGTACATACTCGTATTTATTCCTTTACTCTTGTGTGTATAAGGTAGTTGTTGTGAATTTGTTAGATTACTTGTTAGATACTACTGCATGGTCGGAACTAGAAGCACAAGCATTTCGCTACACTCGCATTAACATCTGCTAACCATGTGTATGTGACAAATTTGATTTGATTTGATTTATTGTCCTGTTGCTACTTTGGGACATATTGACGTAATAGCTTATCTCTCCCACCGCTATATTAGATTCCCCTCTCCTCCTTTTTTGGACCTTAATAACACGTGTGGCCAACCAAGCCAGCACTATTAAGTTCCTGCATTAATAATCCGTGTGGCCAAATTTCGGAATCTATTAAGCAACTGTGTTAATAACCCGTGTGGACTACGGATTAAATCTCACATTTAAGTGAGATTTTTAATCAGTCCTCGGAATCTATTAAGCTAGTTTTATTTATGGCAGCGCCTTACCTCAGGTCTTCTCGGACCTGATCCCCCGGATCGATCGTTTAAAGTTAACTACTGGTGAATCTGATTAGAATGACCAAGCTCCTATTATTGCTAAATTCTATGCATTTTAGAATATCAATTCAAAGATATCTTAATCATTCCCCCCAAATTCGTGAAAAAAGATAGACTGACCTGTCCTGTAGACTGGGAAAAGCAATGTCGGTTAGATCTCGTCACCGTCTCTGTTGTTCTCCAGTTTCCCACCGGCCTGAATAAAACCCCAATTTAGAGGTCAGGTCTTTATCTCATGGATCTCTGATCCGCCCGTGCACGGTTTTCGGTATCCACTGGAACTAGACAGAAACAGGTATTGAGATCCGGCTCGAAGGACCAAATTGTTATGGAAATGTTGTTCTCAATGTTCACAAACTGAACTTTAATTGACCTACTCTGTCTGTAACCCAAAGGTCGTAAAGCTATGGTTAAAATGAAACAGACAGAGACCCAGCTACAGAGATCATTATGTCAAAAGTTTATTCACCGAGAATTCTCAAATCACAATAAGAACACAGTTCTTTATATGTACATACAATTTAACTCCACCCCACTTTAGATGGGCTGTGTTTTACAAATAACATCTTATCACTTCTAACAGCTTTCTAACCGTTTCTCCCCTCCCTGGGTGAAGAAACCGTTTTCCTGTTATAGGGTCCAGTTATAAATCGTCTGTTCGACAGTTCTCCTGTTATCTCAACTCCATCCTGCTTAGGTTGCAAAATAGTAACACGATGTCTTAGTCTTTTAAAAAGTTCTAGACCTATTCCTCTAACACCTATTACATATATTTTCAGGATTTAATATTCTTAGTAATTACTTAAACATATTATTTTAAACATATAATAATTTAGTCATTAAACATAAATCATATGAATTTATTCATAACAGCAGGTTACCATGAAGTTCATGGGAACAGAGACAATGGTGATCAGCTTGAAACATGTTGAAATTACAGACTTGGACATAGAAAGGTTGAAAATGTCAGTAAAGACACTTGCCAGCTGGTCTGCGCATACTCTGAGAACGCGTCCTGGTAATCTGTCTGGCCCAGTGGCCTTGCAAGTGTTAACCTGTTTAAAAGTCTTACTCACAGATCAAACAGTCGTCTTGAACAGCAGGGGCTTTCATGCGTGACTCAGTGTTTTTTTTACCTTGAAGCGAGCATAAAAGGTTGCCATGGTAACATGGGCCTCTGTCAGGCAAGCAGTTATTTTTTGACTTTGTTGTTTTGGGGTACAGAAGGGGTTGCAGAATGGGGGGCTTATAATGGAGAGTAATTAGGTCGTTGGTCAGTGTTTATTCCAGAAATCCATCCTTACAACATGAGGATGTCTGTATATGAATAGACAAACCCATCGATCACATGACACCATTCATTGCTATGTGAAGACTCAATATGACCCAATGAAGTCGATTTGAGCGACTAAGATGGAGATTTATGTAGACATAAGATGGCATTTTACAGCCCTAATGTCAGGTTCTGCAATTTACTTGTCATATATCAGCTCGTATGCGCTCAGATGGGCGGGTGGAAATATTTGAGGTGTGTCCTTAAAAACATGATCCAAAGTGCTAATTTCAGGCAGCGCTGATAGGGATATTCAAGACCAACCAAAATATGGTTTTAATGGTAATGCAATTGGTTATGGTATGAATTTCTCAGCAAGAACACAGCCTATCCAGCCGTGACGCGAATAGAACAAGAGTACCCAAATGTGTTTTTGTTGCCTTTGTGCCTCATATTTAGAAACATTTCGTTTTATTTTATTAAAAACCAATCATAGCCTCCCCTCCTCTCAATTTAGGCTTATTTTTTTGTCTGCCCAATGCAATCGTGAAGTAGTCAAGACTGTCGATAAAGGGTTTGGCTCATGAGAACGCTTGTAGGAGAACAATCGACATTATGATCAAAGGAAGTGTTAAGTTAAGATACACCTTAGTTTAAGGAGAATCTCAATTGGATTTACTTGATTCCTCGAAGGGTTGCAAAATTCCATTAACTTTCCCTAAATTCCCTAGTTTTCCACAAATCCCGGTTGGAAGATTCACGGAATCGTGAGGGAATAAGCAAGGAAATCCGGCATTCTCCAACCAGGATTTCTGGGAAAATGTATGGGATTTTCCAACACTTATTCCTCGTGTCCTCTCTTCTGTTTTCTCCTCGCCTCCTTTTGAAAAATGTAAAAGGTAAACGAGGAGAGGAGGCGAGGAGAGGTAACGTGGAATCAAATGTATTCGTATGAAATTAGATTCTCCTCCTCCACTAGCGTTATCAGGCAAATTACGTTTACAGAGGAGGGTCCCAAAATGCAAATGAAGTGTAGTTAGTTGTGCTAGATATTTTATAGATAGAAGGATAAGTTGCGTATCGTTTTTAAATGTGTGCATGCTTTTCTCCGACGAAACCACAGCTGATTCAAAGGGGGTGTGGCGGATTTCAAAACTCTTCTGCGGTAGGATACATCTGTTAATCCTCCGCCGGAGGAGGCAATCGAGGAGAGGACAAATGTATCCTCTTCTACAGTGACCAGGGTCAGGGAGGACGGAGGAGTCAAGGAGAGGACAGACTTTTTCACAATTGAGAAAAAGCCATAGCTTTCAGATTAATTTGGATTTATGTTTGGGTGTCATGGAGTTTGGAAATATATTTTAACTTTCTTTCCTTCCTTCCTTTTGAAACAAAGTATTTTTCATATGTTCTGGGGTGTATTCATTAGTGCACACCGTAGTAAAATGTGTTGCAACAAACATTAGAGTTTCTTATTGGACAAATTCAGGAAGGTCCCTCTCTGTTTCGGTCTGTTTGTTTCTGTTTGGTTTCTAGTGAAAACACCCAAGGTCATATCAGGGAAAGAAACTAAGATATATATTTTGCTCATATTTGTCTAGTGTCAAATAAGCACACTAAACCACACAATAAAAGCTCATTATCACTTTGCCACAGTAGGTAGGGGAACATTGGAACTGTGTAACCTAATCACCGGACCGACCATTACCAGGTTCTGATCAATACGTTACGGTGATTGTGTTATGCTTAGACACTCAACTCCATAACAATACATCAAGTCATCGACAAAACACACTGCATTAGCACCAAAACAGATTTATGCTAATCTGCTATGCGAAACCAGCTAGTGTGGCTAGCAGAAGAGTATAGCCCAACTGTACCAGGGAGAGATCATGGCATGGCCATATGTGTCTGTATCACTATCTGTGCTGCCATGGTGTTATAATAGTGCATGAAGCCGTTACACGAGCACGTGTTTCTATTCCTATGTCGGCTATGAGCCTTCCAAAGGGGATTTCCTCTCCACTACAGAATCAGATTAAACCCAGTCAGGGATTAGGGACAGGGAACAGGCCAGTGACTGACGAGGAGCTGAGTGGGTTTACGTTGTGTGGGTGTGTGTAAAGCCATCTGTAGCTCACAGGGTGACAAAAACCAAGTTGGCAGCAATCCCTCTACAACCGTCTTCTGGCATGGTGGAATAGAGGTGTATTGCTGAACACCGTCCTAATATTGTGTTGCACTCCCCCCAGGGCATGGACTCTACAAGGTATCAAAAGCGTTCCACCTAGATGCTTGCCCATGTTGATTCCATTGCTTCCCACAGTTGTGTCAAGTTGGCTGGATGTCCTTTGGGTGGTGGACCATTCTTGATACACACGGGAAACTGTTGAGCGTGAAAAACTCAGCAACGTTGCAGTTCTTGACACAACCGGTGCGCCTGCCACCTACCACCATACCCTGTTCAAAGACACAAATATTTTGTCTTTCCCATTCAACCTCTGAATGGCACACATATACAATCCATGTCTCAATTGTCTCAAGGCTTAAAAAGCCTTCTTTAACCTGTCTCCTCCCCTTCATCTACACTGATTAAAAAGTGTATTTAACAAGTGACATCAATAAGGTTAATAATAACCTTCTTCCTTCACAGGCTAGCAAGCAAGCTAACCACCACCACCAATCTCAGGGTCCCTCCTTTCAGCTCTGTTCCGTTCCAGCAGCACCCTGTCCCTGTCAAAATGCTAATCAGCCTAGCTAACGTATTCACAGGCTCTGGTCAATGAAGCTAGTTTTCCTGCCATTCTACACATAGAATGATAAGTAGCAGGTTCCAGGACAACCTAATAATGTAGCCATGGCGGACACAGTCTGCCTGGTCTCTACAGTACACACATGGTGCAGCTGCTTCTCCCTTCACCTCCTCACCTTCCCCCTGCCCTTTTCCTCATTAATATTGAGGGCTTTGAGCCTTGGAAGGAGGGAGGAAGGGAGGGGGAGGAGAGAGGTATGGACAAAGGGAGAGAAGAAGGAGGAGGGGAGAGGGGGATGATGATTCCGTTAGGCAGGCAGGTGATGTAGCGAGCGAGCAATGCACAGGCTCTCTCTCTCTCTCTCTGTGTGGCTGAGGCTGCTTACTGATTCGAAAACAACGCGCTGCTAGCAGCGGAAAGAGATAAGCAAGGGGGCTGTGTGTTAGTGGAGTAGAACGGACGGACAGAACAGCACCGGACATTGTCATGGTTCTTTCTCTCTCGTCCTCTTTTTCTCTCCAGTCTCTGGAATGACTGTAATTGCTGTTGGTTGGCCAGTGTTGGGATTTGCAGAGGATCTGCCTTGCCTAGGACAAGGAGGGACCGTCTCTCTGTTTCTAAGCTATATTACAGGAGGCACAGTTACTGCAGGTAATCTATCATTCTATCTGTCCTTCTCTACCTCCACCTCTCCCTCCAACATTGTTTTCCATCATCTCCCTCCCTCTTATGTAACCATGATCTTGTCTTCCATTATTTCGTCCCCTCAACCTCTCCCTCTCTCTTCTCTTCCTCCCCCAAATCAATTTTCTTCCATAATGGCTATGGGAACTGACAAGCATGTTCTCATGTAGCCAATGAAAGTAATAGATGTAAACATATTCATATTAGTATTCATGTTTACCACAGAGAGAGGCTTCGGCAGGCAGCCACACAGCCATATGAAAATGAATAGCAGAAGACGTGTTTGTATTGTTCTGAGATAAATGCAACCATATGATCCACCCATCGCTATATTGATTGAATTGTCCCAAATATGTCAAAAAATTATTATATATTTTTATTTTATAGCCATAATATCTTATGGAATGAAATTATGGCAATGGATTTGGCATAACAACAAATATTGATTTATTCTCCAGTCAGTGTGCTAGCGTTTGCTTTTGCCACTGTAAAATGGGGACAGCTATTTGGTTACATTGTATTAAAGGACCTCTAATGAGATTCTGCGATTGGTTGTTTTTGGTCTTGGTGGTTTGTGGGTGTTTTGGCCCCAGGCAGGGAGCAAAACAGTGGTAGGTTAACACCACCATCACCTGGGTCCATTGGTTAAGGTGAAGGTCAAGCGTCACATACACACACACGTGTGCACACCATTACACTCACTGCATATACATTCACATGTGCATACACACACAAACATACACAAACACGCAAACAAACTCATATTGTCACTCTCAGCCTGCCTTCGTGATTTCACGGCAGTCTACGAGAACAAAATAATGTTCTGCTATTTTCAGTCTTTTCTTTGTATCCACCTGCAAGATGTTCATTAGCACATGGACTAAGAATTAACAAAAGTTCAAAGCTTCTCATGTAGCCATGAAAAGCTGCAAATATCTCTTACTATATTTAATGTATCTACCATAAGCCGCCTCCAATGTTGTTTTAGAGAATTTGGTAGTACATCCAAACCGGCCTCACAACCGCAGACCACGTGTAACCACGCCAAGCCAGGACCCCCACATCCGGCTTCTTTATCTGTGTCTGAGACCAGACACCCGGACAGCGAATTAAATTGTTGGTTTGCACAACTGAAGAATTTCTGCACAAACTGTCAGAAACAGTCTCACGGAAGCTCATCTGCATGCTCATCGCCCTCATCAGGGTCTTGAACTGACTGCAGTTCAGAGATGTAACCAACTTCAGTGGGCAAATACTCACCTTTGATGGCCACTGGCACGCTGGAGAAGTGTGCTCTTGACGGATGAATCACGGTTTCAACTGTACTGAGTAGATGGCAGATAGCGTGTATGAAGTCGTGTGGGCGATGGGTTTAGGGATGTAAACCCCATGGTGGCAGTGGGGTTATGGTATGTGCATGCACAGCGAACACAATTGTATTTTATCGATGGCAATTTGAATGCACATAGATACCGTGACGAGATCCTGAGGCTCATTGTTGTGCCATTCATCCGCCGCCATTACCTCATGTTTCAGCATGATACTGCACAGCCCCATATCGGAAGGATATGTACTGAAAATGTCCCAGTTCTTCCAGCCTACATACTTACCAGACATGTCACTCATTGAGCATGTTTGGAATGCTCTAGGTCGACGTGTATGAAAAGCCCAAACTTATCCTAAATCAGCATTCCAACTTTGAGATGCTATATGAATACATACTCAGAGGCTTCTCTGCAGAAAATAAGGGTGGGTATGATGGGAGAAAGAGACAGAGACAAAGTGAGAGAGGAGAGGCTAAAGAAAAATATCTGTCTTTTGATGAAGTGGCACTTTGCTAAGTAATGTGATGGAGAGAAAGGAAAAGGCTTACAAATTCTTGTTTTAAATGGATTCCTTTCCACAACACTCCCTGGCTATATGCAAAGATCCAGGAAAAACGTTAGTACATTTAGCTCTCACTCCTGTAATTGCACTGCATCAGAACTTAGACTGAAACACAACTTTCATCCAACAGTCTTCCACAAGAATCAACTGTTGTTGTTCATTTCGTACAGTCCATACTTACCAGGATAGTAATAACAAGAATTACATACAGAGTAATTCATCATTGAGGATGTCTGATAATTATAGCTATATGACCTCATATACTGTAGATGCAAGTGTTTAGGATTTGTGTTTAAGTTGGTTAGTGTCTCTCTTGAACAATGTTTCCCAAGTTTCATGGTGCTTAGTACAATCTTGCTGTGACACAGAGTTTGCCACAGCGATAAAATCTATAATTAGCACATTGTCTAAATGTAGGGCTAGCTATTTCCTTTCTTTTGTTCAGTATCGCTCTTAAGACAACATAATGGGTGGACACTGTATTGTCTTTATAATGACTGTCAGTCCCTGTATCCCTTTCCTCATCAATTAAATCCCACCAGTATTGCTTAATTAACTGCAGTTAACCAGAAATCCCGACTACCATTTTGGCTCCCTGGGGGACTGGGTCTTTCCTGGTCCAGCTGGGTCCCTTCCTCTTTGTCTGGGAGGGACTTTGCCATTCCATAGTTGCAGCAACATTTCTATGTGTATTTTTTTGGTAAATATCCAATTGAAATCACTCTAGATACCTGATGTGTGAATTTATCATGTAATCAAGTATTTTTACTCCAGCCCAGCACTAACACACCTGATTCAACTAACCACCAAGCCTTTGTTTGTTGAATCAGATGTGCTACTGCTGATGTAGCAGATGGCCGAATTGGCATCGCTACTGTCTTCCTGAGACCTGAAGTACTGGTGCCTGGGCTGGGACCCAGAAATACTTATTTTCTCCATTGTTTCTGGAGTATGATCTAATGACGCAAATTGAAAAAAGCAACCCCCTGTAAAGTCCATGTTGTTTTCAAATTTTGGTCCCTTTCTTCCCTATGCTAGGGCTCCTTTCTCTGTCATTGACTTGTGATTGGGGACACCGACCATGGAGGCCCCGCTTGTGTGCCTGGATGAGGAGTTCGAGGACCTCAGGCCCTGCCGGGTAGAGGACATGCCCCTCAGCCGACCCCCTTACAGCACAGTCCCCCTGGCCCCCATGGCCCCCCTGGTCCTCATCACCCGTGAGGACTTCTCCGAACTGGAGAACTTCTCTGAGATGATGAGCTTCAAGTCCATGGAGGACCTGGTCAACGAGTTTGACGAGAAGCTGAATGTCTGTTTCCACAACTACAACACCAAGACGGAGGGCCTGGCCCCCGTGCGAAACCAGTCTCACACCGAGGAGGACGAGGAGCGGCTGCAGGATGAAGAGTAAGTGTCGGCCACCACCTTTGTGGTTTTTAAACTTAAGTCTGAACTCAGCATAAGGGGTCTGTGCTTTTGTGATAAGAGTTTAAGATACAAATGGTGTATCACGGGGGAAGTGATTTTTCACTTCAGCTGCTTACCTTTTGGGTTGTACAATGCACCCCAGTAATCTTTTTGATAATATGGCACATTCTTTGCAGGAATCTTCTGAACAAAGCATTGGTCAATGCTTACTTGTTTAGGTAGTCCATCTTCTGTCTTCATACTGCATACTTTTGTGACTATACAATCCGATTCATAAGGGACACTATTTACTGCAAACAGAGCATTTTAAGTCTGGGTATGGTGTGAAAGGAGCACCTATGAACACTACACCTATGCATTCATTACAGTTTTGATAGAATACCACAAGCTAAACAGAGCATTGGCTGATATACCACTACTGTTATAACAATACCACTGGATAGCTCATGACCCAGCACTCAGATCCTGATACTCAGCCCACCTCACAACGACCAAATCGCCCACCAGCAAAAAAACACAAAAACACGAACCACCCGTGTGACCCTGCCCACCCCAGTAGTCCACAGCCGGTATAGGCCTTGAATTATTAAATGTTTTTTTGAATGCTCTTTTGGTCTGTTGCTGCCTCTACCAGCAGGCAGCTAGCACTCCCATTCGCCAACAGTCTCTGAAGCGGAATCACAGACATTCTCGCATTGGGTGGAAATGAACCCTCTTGCTAAAAATAGCTTGGTTGTAGGTGCCCTTGGGTATGCCTATTGATCCATATTCAGAGTACATAGGACCGAAGGACAAAGTATTGATGATATACAATGACATACAAAAACATATGTTGCGGATGCTGTTGCTAGCATGTGGGGGTGCATTAATGACCTTGTTTTGAATTCGAGGATCTACTGTATTCTACAGTACACTGCAGAGTTAGAAACTGCATCATATGATGTTTCTGATTTGAATGTTTTTAAATTGGTTCCCCTATCCTTATCCTTGTAGTGATGCAAGAAACTTATACACATTTATCCAAGCATTATTTTAGCTAGCCAAATATGATAAGTTTATAGATTATTTATGTTATGCAACACAGTTGATGGAATGATTGGTTCAATCTAAAGGCCAGATTAACTAAAGGTTTGCAAACATATGGGACGGTGCTGTACCAGCTAGTTCCTGTTTGGCAGATGGAGAGATGGCTGGTGTGTGGGTGTTTGTGTGTGTGTGGGACAACACAACAGGCATGACCTCTGAGGTCATGAGTCCTGATGAATGGCTGCTTGTTTCCTGCATGGTGCATGGCTGGGCAGTGCCACTAAGAGGAGGGTAGGTTGTGGGTGCCATGCCAAGCTGGGAGAAAAACACAGAAAGGGGAAACAAAGAGAGAGTTCTACTCTGGTCATTTTCACAAGGCTAAAGCCTTGATTCCACCAAGGATCTTATAGTTCGAGGAGGACCTGCACAATGCTGTAAGGGGCTGTTTTTATCTATTCATATCCACATTGGACACCTGTAAAAAATGTGTAAACTGTGAGTTTAGATTTTATTGTTAGTTGACGGTGTGCATTGCAGCCTGGAGTGCAATAGGGAGGATTTTGATGTACATTTTGATTTGATTAATTATGTTGACAAGTTCAGGGACATAATTGTTGAGAGACCACCCAAAACAGACTGAAATAAAAGAGCAACAAATGAGAATGAAGCACAATAACATGATGTGAACATTTTCTAATTTTCAACGAAACACTGATAGAAGGAAATGGCTGCAGATATACAATTGACAATTTCTATCAAATGTTATTTGGGTAGAGGAGGGTCATCTAGGGAGGAAGAGAAGGATGGTCCTCTTCATGATGTAATCCATCCTCCTCCTCAATTTGTTTAATCACAAGCCACCACTGGATTTGGGATTATTATTGAATTACCATTCTATGCCCCCCAAAAAACAGCCTATTTCCTGATAGTTACAGCCTTGAGGATTGATAGTGTTTTGTGCTGTGTTGAGTGTGGGATGTCCTGACCATTCCAACATTGGTGACTGAGTGTTTGTCTTGTGTTGGAGTATATAAGATGTCCTGTTACAATGTTGGTTGCTAAGTGTGTTTGCATCTCCGTTTTTTTGTTTGTTGCATGCATTTTTACAGTGCATTTTTGTTGTGTTGCAGTGTTGGTGACTGAATGTGTGTTTGTTATGTCCATGTTTCAGTGTGTGGGATGCGCTGATGGATAACTACGTCCCTTCCTCTGTCTCCAGCTGGGACAACCCCAACTCAGAGGGATTCAACGGCAACCTCTCCGATCAGGAGGTAACGCCCTCCAATATACTCCAAAATACTTTAAGGTCATCGGAAGAATCATTTTCCATCCCCCTTTCTTCTCAACTGGAAAGACAACATTCTGAGACAACATCTTGGAAGTACATTTTTTCATTAGATCTTTAGACTTTTATTTGAATGGATATTAGAACACCTCTTTCATGTTTGACTGACTGCAGTGTGTTCTTTAGTGAGGCAATGTGGGAGAACATGCTGTAAGAGATCAACATTTTAGCAACGTGCTAGCTAGAGTGTGTTGGCAGGCAGGTTGGCTGGCTGGATGTTCATTCATGCCTTGTGCTTGTGGCGCTAACGTCACCTGACCTGACACCAAAAATCAAGGCTGAGCTGCCTTGACTGCATGCTACTTAGTATCTGTCAATCAACCACCCTCCTCCTACACGTTCTCTCCCTCTCCTCCTCTAGTCTGCTCTCACATGCAACTGCAGGCCCCAGCAGGAAGCTACTGTATAAGCGACTCTCCAAACAGTGGAAAGCATTCCATCAGCATTTAGCCTTCCATGCTCCCGGTTTATTATTACTGATATCCAATGGCATAAAAACAATGGCATTAAAAGTAATCAAGTAGAAAATAGACAGTCGATGGACAATAGATAGAATTGGGGCAATTTGAGTCGGACTAAGCACAACCCAAACACTTTAAAATTGGCTTCCAAACTTGAGGATAATAAATGGTATCTTCAGATGAAGAGCAGAGAGGGGGATAATGGGGTCATATTTGGGCCATATTTTTTTTAATTTTTTTATTTCACCTTTATTTAACCAGGTAGGCAAGTTGAGAACAAGTTCTCATTTACAACTGCGACTATTCACTAGCTTCCTAAATGCCAATGCTAATATTCTAAAGATAAATCCAATATGGGTGAATGGCTTTTCTGTACTCTTATTTATAAACCTTGTTTCCATGGTTTCTGTTTCCAATATCAAGAAGTTAAGCTACTGTAGCACTAATGTGGCTGAATGGGTTTCCATGGTTTCATTCGTTCTCTCTTGTATGCTCCAGATTCATGAAAAAGAGGAGGAGGAGATGAACGAGAAGAACGACAATGCCAACTGCCTGAGCGAGGAGCCTCTCCTCACTGCTGATCAGGTGACTACAGACACATGTACTTCCTACAAAAAAAAATGAAAAAAATAAAAACATGTACTTCCTGTAATCCAAAGGACTTGGTAGGACTTCCAGTTAAGTACTGTATATTACTGGGTTTAGTTAAAGTAACTGTCCAGCGTTTCCAGATTTCAATGAAATATGACCTATAATTGTTTACAACACATGTTAAATAGTTTTCCTTAAAATAAATTGTAATAATTATGTTAAAAAGCAGCTTTTCTGTGTTGGAATGGTGTGGGCGTACTCCAACAATAGAATGGTGTTGGCATACACCGGTCATTCAAAATATTAATGCAAGTAGACCGCTTATTGACCATCATCCTCTGAGGAAATAGCAAGCATTTTGTAAATGGTCTGTTTGAGATATCAGTTAGAGGTGTGTTTTCTTCCAATTTGTGCTTTGGCCACAAATATGGATAAAGGATGAGTCAACAACATTATTTGGGTATGAGTTAACAGAATATTAACTTTTAAATGTGAGATTCTCTCTGGACAGTTACTTTAATCTAATTTAGACAGTTTAAAACTTACAAAAGTAGAATACATTAACTCCCACATATACTATAATAATAGTGGTTAGAAAGGCCAAGGCAATTTAGGCCAAGGCTAAATGTATAGCAAGACTATTTATTTCAAGTAGCTCCCTTCTGCATTATAGCATAGGCTACTGTACATTCGTCTACCTTCCCTCCATCTCTCTCTCTCCAAGGTAATTGAGGAGATAGTTGAGATGATGGAGAACTCTCCGGACCCTGGTGAGACAGAGGAGGACGAGGAGGAGGAGAGTGGACACTCCTCTCCTAAGACCAACCCATCCCTTCTGGAAGAGATCAGACAGCTGTCCCAGGCCTCCAATAACAACATGCCTTCTTATGAAGGTAAGTGTACAAAAACTAAGGTTGCCTGAAGGGTTAAACACCAAGTCACATATACCAAGGAGTTAAATGAAAATTTAAGCAATTCAAGGTCCAATTCAGATTTTCATTGGAGTTGTGGACAGACACCTTTTCCAAAATCTATTTCCTTTTCATACAACAGTGTGCAAAAAAAAAGAGACCTTTGACCGATCTTGTAGTGGTTAAAGATGTGCTCTATGAGCTGTGACTGTGTCAATGAGTAACCTTGTCCGAGACAAAAATATTTAAACTTGTTAGAGTTAATGGCTAGGGTTTAGCTCAGTAGGCTAACGCCCTGCTTATAGGACTTTGATTGGGTGAGGGGTCATAGTTCAGACAATATGGTTGTCTTATCAGTTTACCTGAGTAAAAATCTGGAACTTTCGTCAGTCTTCAGCCTCTATGGTGTGTATAGGATGAATAACTGGACAAACCTGCAGCAGGCATTTTTCGTATGAGTCGATCATTTCAGAGGGCCATGTCACACACTCAATATGGTTCCCTGTGGAAAGACACTGTGTGACCATGTGGCTCCCCTGCATGAGACACATTTTTATTTGTTCTGCTTGGTGTGTGTATGTGTGTGTTTACTTCCAAAAATAGAAGTAATATTGGATAGTATCACCCACAGTCACAGAAACAGTCAAAGGCCAGTTACTCTTCTCAGAATTTAATGTCAAGACTAATGAAAAACGTCATAGGTGACATACGGGTGATATCATCCCACTTTCCTCCAGTTTATGTAATCAATTCATATACTGTATGCAGTAGCGGTGCGTGGGTAAAATCACTGGGGAAGCCAAGCCCACCACCCAATAAAGACATTACAATCTATGTGTTGTGATAATTGCATTGTTTGCTCTATAACATGTTAATTCATATGCCTTGCAACTGTGATATATAGGCCTAATGGCCGAGAAATAAGAAGACACAGTGGCCAGAATAAATACAACCACACATTTGTTTTATCACAAACCCGGATAGCAATCTCTGTCCAGTGAAGTGGTTCGAATCCTGGTTTGAATCCAGGCTGTATCACAAACGGCCGTGATTGGAAGTCCCATAGGGCGGCGCACAATTGGCCCAGCGTCATCCGGGTTTGGCCGGTGTAGGCCGTCATTGTAAATAAGAATTTGATCTTAACTGACTTGCCTAGTAAATAAAGGTTAAATTAAAAATAAAACAAAAGGCCACAAAGCATATTGCATGTACTGTACACTAACAGACAGTTACATGACCTACAGCTTGTTCAAGCAAGTTGATGTTTCCAACATTTTCAGACCACTAAACAACTATTGATTTAGAACCTCAGAGAGTTACTGCAAGTCGCAAAGAAAACAGCAGCTGCCTCCACTATTCCAGCACCATTTTAACTTCAACATTTCAACATCATCAAATCACCTCTGCTTAGTCTAATAGAGTGACAACTAAAAGATACCCAAAAATGTTTTGTTCAATCCACGTAAGCTAAATGTGATGTGGCTGTCCATGGTTCTGATTTATGTGTGTGCGTGTTCGTGAATGTAGAAAAACATTTTGACTCGTAGAGAAACACCAATGTCATCCTCCTCTCTTTCATGTTGACGAAACAGTCTATCACTCTGTCATACAGTACACGCTTTTATTTTTTGTTGTCCTAGGCTACCTGGCTAAAATGCTAGCTCGCTACCCTAACTCCCATTCATGGGCAACATTAGCTAGTTAACATTAGCCTTATACATCTAGCTACATATTACACTTCCATCCTGTCAGGCCAGGGCCACAACAATGTATGAATTAATGGTTGGATCAGAATCGCCGTTATAATCATTGGCCAGTACGGAGAATGAAGTAAACCACAAGTCCAAATCCCTATCTCCATCCATGGCTAATTTAGGAAAAGGCCAAGGACAACAACACAACGAGATGCAACAATTCAAGTATGCTCTCAATGGGATTTGATAGGAGTGACGCCAAATCCAAGCTGGCTTCTCTTGACACTTTTTTTGGTGTGCCAGGACCATTCACAGTTGAGCTCGCTCAGTTTAGCTCAACGCTGATTGGTACATTTTTTTATACTTTTTTTGTCAAGGGAGGGCAGATACTCGCTGGCTTCCCTTGATTTCAATGCTACGGGCGGCAACAATGTCATACTCGTTTGGACCAGACCGCACCAGATTGATGGCCTACATGTAGAGAGACAAAGGGGCACTGTTTCGCTCGCTCGGATGCTTTCTCCTTTTAGATACATTCAGCCTCTTGTGAATTGAAGGAAAATTATGAAACACAGAGAGACAAAATAAATATTTGTATTATTATTATACATTTTTATATTCATATTCATAAAGTGTCTAAAAGTATGTGTCTCAAAGTATGCTGGTCTAGGATCAGTATTGCCTTTTATATCACAATGAATATGATTATATTTACAGGGGGAACCTGATCCTAAATTAGCACTCCTACTCTGAGATGTTTTATGAATACAGGCCCAGGTTTATGTCATTGTGCTTTGCCCCTCAAGGAAAGCAATTTGATAACCCTTCTACAGTATATAAAATTATGCATATTGAATCTCTGTTCACCTCTATGTACAGTTAGCCTGGTCCCAGATCTATTAGTAACAATGACCGTAAGAGTTGGCTATACAGCATCTGGAATCAACAGGCTAATGTAGCGTACCTCCATACCTGATTACACCCAACGTCTCCTCCCCTCCTCCCTTCTCCCTCCAGACCCATGTCAGTTTGCCTGGGTTCAGATCTGTCTGTTTGTAACAATGACCATAGCATTTGGCTATTCAGCTCATGCAGAGCTGGGCTCCAGGCTAATGTAGCTCTATACCTGACCTCCATGCCTCTCTCTCCCTCCAGGTCTGAGTGTGATGCCCAGCTCAGCCCTGGTGGAGCTGCTGTGCCGCGTGGAGGCGGCCATCAGGGAGTACTCCGAGGAGCTGGTCACCCAGTTGGCGCGCCGTGACGAGCTGGAGTTTGAGAAAGAGGTGAAGAACACGTTCATCACGGCCCTCATGGAGGTGCAGAACCGCCAGAAGGAGCAGCGGGACACGGGCAAGCGCAGGCGCCGGGTTGACAAGGGCCTCAGTCTGCAGGGTAACGCGATAACCACGACCGTGGTTGGTGGTACACCTACTATGATCAACGCCTGCACAGACTCCAAGCCCGCCTCCATGCCTACCAAGGTTAGCACTGAGGGAGGGACACATACAAATATTGTATGGGCATTGGTAGGAGTATATATGTTGATGATGATGATGGTGTGTGTATCAAAATCAAATCAAATTGTATTAGTCACATGCACCGAATACAACAGGTATAGACCTTATAGTGAAATGCTTACTTACAAGCCCCTAACCAACAATGTAGTAAAATGTTGTGAATAAGAATAAGAAATAAAAGGAACAAGTAATTAAAGAGGAGCAGTAAAATAACAATAGCGAGACTATATACAGGGGGTACCGGTGCAGAGTCAATGTGTGGGGGCACCGGTTAGTTCCCTCAGACGAACCATCAAACAAGCAAAGCATCAATACAGGATTAAGATTGAATCCTACTGCACCGGCTCTGAGGCAGGGCTTGAAAACTATTACGGACTACAAAGGGAAACCCAGACGTGAGCTGTCCAGTGACGCAAGCCTACCAGACCGCACCTCTCTGATTCAGAGGGGTTGGGTTAAATGCGGAAGACACATTTCAGTTGAAGGCATTTGGTTGTACAACTGACTAATAATGGTGACTTTGACTTTGACTTTGAAATGCCTTTTATGCTCGCTTCGAGGCAAGCAACACTAAAACATGCACGAGATGACTGTGTGATAACGCTCTCGGTAGCCGATGTGAGCAAGATCTTTAAACAGGTCAACATTCACAAAGCCGCGAGGCCAGATGGATTACCAGGACGTGTACTCAAAGCGTGCACGGACCACCTGGCAAGTGTCTTCACTGACATTTTCATCCTCCCCCTGACTGAGTCTAATACCTACATGTTTCAAGCAGACCACCATAGTCCCTGTGCCCAAGGAAGCGAAGGTAACCTGCCTAAATGATTACCACCCTGTAGCACTCACGTCGGTAGCCAAGAAGTGCTTAGAAAGGCTGGTCATGGCTCACATCAACAGCATCCTCCCGGATACCCTAAACCCACTCCAATTCGCATACCGCCCCAACAGATCCACAGATGACGCAATCTCAATCGCACTCCACACTGCCCAATCCCACCTGGACAAAAGGAACACCTAAGTGAGAATGCTGTTCATTGACTACAGCTCAGCGTTCAACACCATCGTGCCCACGAAGCTCATCACTAAGCTTAGGACCCTGGGACTAAACACCTCCCTCTGCAACTGGATCCTGGACTTCCTGACGGGCCGCCCCCAGGTGGTAAGGGTAGGCAACAACACGTCTGCCATGCTGATCCTCAACACTGGGGCCCCTCAGGGGTGTGTACTTAGTCCCCTCCTGTACTTCCTGTTCACCCACGACTGTGTGGCCAAACACGTCTCCAACACCATCATTAAGTTTGCTGACCACACAACAGTTGTAGGCCTGATCACCGACAACGATGCGACAGCCTATAGGGAGGAGGTCAGAGAACTGGCAGTGTAGTGCCAGCACAACAACCTCTCCCTCAATGTGAGCAAGACAAAGGAGCTGATCGTGGACTACAGGAAAAGGCGGGCCGAACAGGCCCCCATTAACATCAACGGGGCTGTAATGGAGCGGGTCAAGAGTTTCAAGTTTCTTGGTGTCCACATCACCAATGATCTATCACGGTCCAAACACACCAAGAAAGTCTTGAAGAGGGCACGGCAAAAAGATTTGGCATCGGTCCCCAGATCCACAAAAAGTTCTAGCTGCACCATCGAGAGCATCTTGACCGGTTGCATCACCGCCTGGTATGGCAACTGCTCGGCATCTGACCGTAAGGCACTACAGAGGGTAGTGCGTACGGCCCAGTACATCACTGGGGCCAAGCTTCCTGCAATCCAAGACCTATATAATAGGCGGTGTCAGAGGAAAAAATATAAAATTGTCAGAGACTCCAGTCACCCAAGTCATAGACTGTTTTCTCTGCACCCGCACGGCAAGCGGTACCGGAGCGTCAAGTCTAGGAGCAAAAGTCTCCTTCTACCCCCAATCCATAAGACTGCTGAACAATTAATCAAATGGCCACCTGACTATTACATTGACCCCCCGCCATTTGTTTTGTACGCTGCTGCTACTCGCTGTTTATTATCTATGCAGTCACTTCACCCCTACCTATGTACAAATTACCTGTACCCCTACACACTGACTCGGTACCGGTACCCCCTGTATATAGCCTCGTTATTGTTATGTTATTGTGTTACTTTTTACTGCTTGCCGTGCTGTAGCAGAGAGAACAGTCTACGACTAGGGTGGCTGGAGTCTGACAATTTTTAGGGCTTTCTTCTGACACCGCCAGTGATGTACAGATATTGGTGGCCATCCGGGCAAATTTGAGGCTTTTTGAGCCTGACAACGAGCCATCCTCAACAAGGTTGGAAAGTGACAGTAAAGATGAGGCCTCAGAGTCTGATGTTCAAGAGGTGGACATTGAGGAGGTCCAGGGAGAAGACATGGAATCCTGAGAGGAAGACAACCAAAGCTTTAGCTTCTAGACTATCATTTTACAGATGTATGTTGCAAACATTTTTGGGAGATGCGATGGATCATTGGGGATCATTCAATATTCCCTTTCTTTTGTTGTACAGTGAAATCATCCCATGTGAAGAGTCAACTCAATTACAGTTCAATTTGAAACGAAAGTTTTTTTTATTTCTATTGGAAGGTTTTAATAATTTGCAAATGATGTCTACTTATGATAAGGTAAAAGGTTTATGTTTCTGTCTCCATATGATATGGTAAATATATCCAATGCAAAAAACATCTACATTTAAGTTGTATTAATATTCATTTGCATATATTTCCATTAATTCCCATATATTCCCACGGAAAGTTTCCACCTCTGAATATTCCCGAAAATGTGAAACCCTAGTAACAGCATAGACCAGCCCATCCATATCCAGGAACAGATTATCAATGAACATACAGTACCAGTCAAAAGTTTGGACACACCTACTCATTCAAGGGTTTTTCTTTATTTTACTATTTTATACATTGTAGAATAATAGTGAAGACATCAAAACTATGAAATAACACATATGGAATCATGTAGTAACCAAAAAAGGGTTAAACAAATCAAAATATAATTTATATTTTAGATTCTTCAAAGTAGCCACCCTTTGCCTTGATGACAGCTTTGCACACTCTTGGTATTCTCTCAACCAGCTTCATGAGGTAGTCACCTGGAATGCATTTCAATGAACAGGTGTGCCTTGTTAACTTCTTAGGGAGCGGCTGATTAGGTGACGGTTTTGGAGAGTCTGGCGTGCCCAAAGTAAAATGCCTGCCACTCAGGCCCAGAAAATAGGATATGCACATAATTAGTACTATTGGATAGGAAACACTCTGAAGTTTCTAAGAGTGTTAAAATAATGTATGTGAGTATAACAGAACTGATATAGCAGGCGAAAACCAGAGGAAAATCCATCCGTATTTGCAGTTTTATTTGTACTTGACCTTCTTCTCCAGGCTGCCTATTCATTTTTATTTTAATCAAGACTGAGACTGCAGTACCTATGGCTTCCACTAGATGTCAACAGTCTCTATACAAAGACTGGGAGCGATAGGAGTAAGCAAAACGGATAGAAACAGGAAATGGTCAAGGGAGCTCAGATGTCAACAAGATTTCTCGGCGAGACTGGATGAGCAACCCACTGCTCCCTAAGTAGTTAAAAGTTAATTTGTGGAATTTCTTTCCTTCTTAATGCGTGTTGGGGTTCGTTCCTTGTTTTCTTTGTCAATCATCGGCTCATTGGTAAAATTAGCATTATGACAATATCTTTAATTAAATCATGCAAAACATTTATTAATGCAATTGCAGACAGAAGTTGACAGTCAGGAACATAGCATGCATGTTTCCGAGTAAGTTCTGCAAAATAGAAAAGGTCCCAAGTTGCTTTTATTATGCTTGTAGTCAACCCCCTGTGATGTAACTGCCTACGTCATTACCTTCTACTCATGAGACTAAAACCATGCCTACACAGCTATATAAACAAGACTTTGAGTGTTATTTAAAAGCTTAGCAGTAAATGTCCAAGTTGATTTATAGTGGAATGTCTGACTAGTCTCTTATCTCTTACACTCCCCTGCAGGGTTCTGTCTTCACAGTCACACATTTCTCAGACTGTTTCTTTATAAGAGGCAGAGAGACTAGAAAACAACTGTGGAACAATATTAAACCTTAAAATGTATATATATTGTTAATCTGTAGTCTAGGACCCTATAGATGTAAGGAGGGAGGGGTCTTATAACCCCTACCCTTCTATTAATACAACATAAGCATAATCAATTATTATAATACATCAAACATTTGGTACAGCCCCTATCATGACCCCTAGGTGAACCTCTAACATGCGTTTGAGCCAATCAGTTGTGTTGTGACAAAGTAGGGGTGGTATACAGAAGATGGCCCTATTTGGTAAAAGACCAAGTCAATATTATGGCAAGAACAGCCCAAATAAGCAAAGAGAAACGACAGTCCATCCTTACTTTAAGACATGAAGGTCAGTCAATCCGGAAAAATTCAACAAGTTTAAAAGTTTCTTCAAGTGCAGTGTCAAAAACCATCAAGCGCTATGATGAAACTGGCTCTCATGAGGACCGCCACAGGAAAGGCAGACCCAGAGTTACCTCTCCTGCAGAGGATAAGTTCATTAGAGTTACCAGACTCAGAAATTGCAACCCAAATAAATGCTTCAAAGAGTTCAAGTAACAGACACATCTCAACATCAACTGTTCAGAGGAGACTGTCTGAATCAGGTCTTCATGGTCGAATTGCTGCAAAGAAACCACTACTAAAGGACACCAATAAGAATAAGAGACTTGCTTGGCCAAGAATCATGAGCAATGGACATTAGACCAGTGGAAATCTGTCCTTTGGTCTGATGAGTTCACATTTCTGATTTTTGGTTCCAACCACCATGTCTTTGTGAGACGCATTGTATTTTTATTTGTTTAACACTTTTTTGGTTACTACATGATTCCATATGTGTTATTTCATAGTTTTGATGTCTTTACTATCATTCTACAATGTAGAAAATAGTCAAAATTAAGAAATACCCTTGAATGGGTAGGTGTGTCCAAACTTTTGACTAGTACTGTACCTGTCCAATACCATGGTAGTTCTATCTATTTAGCAATGGCAATGTAAGAATGGAGGCTAGAGTCAATTACTGTAGTCCTCATCATAATGTACAATCAGTCAATATACCATTGACCTGTGGTGATGTCTTTTTAATATCATAAGCATTCATAACTGCTCCTTTTAAATGAACAGCCTTTATAAATGCTGTTGGGTTACACTCATTACAAAACAGACTAATATACTATATTCATAATAACTCCGTATAAGCTGTATGAATGCATAGAGAAATGTTATAATGTATTTAGAATGCATCACAAGAAAGCTGTCTCATAGAAAGTGTTACTAAATCTGTGTTGTGATGACAGAGGGTTGTTGTTACTCACCGCTAGTGATTGTCTGTGTTCCAGCGTTTCAGTATGGAGGGTCTCTCCAACATCCTGCAGACAGGCATCAGACAGACATTTGGCAGCACAGGGATGGACAAACTGGTCAGACACTTAAGCATTTTACAGATCTTAGCCACCAAGTATATCAGTGTGTTAAATCTACAATGAAGCATGTGGGTTCAACACTGCTACGTGTCTTCCGTAACTGCCTCTCTTTGTCTTCATTGTTCAGTATCTAAACACGGTAATTCCATATGAGAAGAAAGCAACTCCTCCAACTGTGGACGACCTTCAGATGATCACTAATAGTGAGTAGGCAGGGAAATAAAATGTAATGCTAAGCTAATGGGTCGTTTTCCTAGTTTTTTGCCAAAGCACTACACATCTGATTGAAATAATCAAAGCTTGATGAAGAGTTCATTATTTGAATCAGCTGTGTAGTGCTAGAGTAAAAACCAAAACGTGCATTCCTTGGGGTCCCCAGGACCGAGTTTGGGAAACGCGGTCTTAAACATACAAATTTACCCTCAAAGTTAGTTTTAGTTCAGATAGTCTGGTACAAACCTAATTTCTATTTGGTTAGTCTGTGTCCCGTCTGTTAGGTAACTTGTAAGTCAATACCTACAGTGTTCAAAGAACTCCAAAAGTGTGTCAATCCCCACCAGTGCAATACTCAGTGCTAAGAGCCACCTTGCTTTGTTTTTCTCTCCACAGTTCTTTATGCCATGAAGGAGGACAGTGAGAAGGTGCCTACACTGCTAACTGACTACATATTAAAAGGTAACTAATGCTTGATTAGGTTCAGAAACACTTAACATTACATAGGTATTACTCTAAGTGTAAGGGAATAACTCATTGAAATGCATTTACAGTATATTGTCCAAGTAAGGGTCAACTAAAGTGTACACAAAAGTGGAAAGTACAACATAACCTGATACATGGTACCTAAAGGGGTTATACTGATATAATAATTAAGTGAAGCCAGTTCAGATGGGGAACTCGAGTGTTTACATAGTGTGTTTGACAGCATCAGCTGAAATCGCACCAATCGGATTCAAACAACACTTCCTACCTTAATATGGAGGTCTATAGAGTACCACAGTATGAGTCATAATACCCATAAAATCTAGCGGTCAAACAGGGAAATTGTTCCAATCGTTTTTCCACCATTCATTTTTTCCCTTCGTCTTTTTTTAGAAACACTTAAATTAAGCGCTGTGTTTCGTGTAAACTTACCCTGGCGTGACATTTTGATAATGTGTAAATCTCTCTAAAACAAGGTGACTTTTATCAATATATTTGCCTGTATTTACCCCCCAAAAATGAAATGCTAATTATCTGCTAATGTAGCTATCATAAAGAACTACAAATGCCATGATGATCTGGACGAGACTTCCGAATCGAGGCAAGGTAAGAATCTCTGGATTAACGATCTAATGTTAGCTAAATGTAGTAATGAATAAATTGGCTACATTTCTAAAAAAATTGACAATTCTGTGAACTATCTTACACAGTTATCAAAATGTTACGCCAGGGTAAGCCTACACGAAACGGAGCCTTTATTTTAAGTGTTTTGAAAATCACCTATGGGAAAAATAAATGGTGGAAAAACAATTGGAATAATTTCCCTGTTTGACCGCTAAGTTTTATGGGTATTATGACACCTCCACTGTGGGGCTCTATTTGAGTTGATCAGTTCTTCACACACATCATCTGCTGCTGCTAACCTATATGATTGGCTTTTCTTTGCTGCTTAATATTGCTGCTGCTGCAGCCATTGTTGCCACCTGCTATTTATTGTCTGTTTTCTGCTAGCCTACTTACTACCACCTCAGCCTCCAGCTGTTTGGTTCTGCTTTTGTTCCCGTCAGGGGGATTGGTATATCTCGCTCCACTGCCTGCATTCTAATGGCACTAATGGACACATGGCTCTGGCAGTGAGCTCCCCTGAAGGAGCAGAGCCTAATGCCAAGACCACATGTGTTGTCATCTATTTTCTAATAAATGGTTAAATGAATGTGAGTTTCCTGTCTGAACTTATGTCATGTGAAATGGGGCTGTAAAAAAAATACAGGCTAATGATAACGTTTAGCTAATTTGATAGTTGACAAAGAATATAATTATTATAACGATGATTGAAGTATCCCTAATTAACAAAAAAAATAAATTCTCCAGTGCTGTGTCCTACTTAAAGAATTCAAGCCACGGGCTGCTGTCTGACGGAGACTTCGGAGGGGACTCTCCAATCTGGCAACCCTCCACCCGTCCAAGCTGCATGAGCTCACCCCGCTTTCATTGTCAGCCATGGATTGTTACCATCTAAAACATTGTACCTTACTCATCTAATAAAACTACTGCTTTTTGCTGAGCTCACCTTGTCCTTCCTGCACACTAAGATCCATCCAGAGCCAAAATGGCTGCCTCCTGAATACTACTGTATGGGGCCACTGTACCCCCACTGAAGAACTGACTAACTGATCTCTATTCAGAGCATGACAAGCTAATACTGTCCAGTGACCACACAGTTATACAGGGATGAGTTTGTTTTGTTTTCAATTCTTTAGAGACCATTTGATGTTGTTATCAGATATTCACATGGCTAAGTTTTACTTCACTGTACCTCAGGCCCAAATGGGGTTTGGTTCTGATGCCATTTTGTCTGTAGACCCAAATGTCACATTGTAAAGATTATAGAGGAGTTCTGGGTTCGAGTCCAGGCTCTGTCGCAGCCGGCTGCGACCGGGAGACCCATGGGGCGGCGCACAATTGGCCCAGCGTCGCCCGGGTTAGGGGAGGGTTTGGCCGGCTGGGATGTCCTTGTCCCATCACGCACTAGTGACTCCTGTGGCGGGCCGGAGAGTCGCCAGGTGTGCGGTGTTTTCTTCCGACACATTGGTGCGGCTGGCTTCCGGTGTTAAATGGGCATTGTGTCAAGAAGCAGTGCGGCTTGGCAGGGTCGTGTTTCGGAGGACGCGCGGCTCTCGACCTTCGCCTCTCCCGAGAGGGAGTTGCAGCGATGAGACAATACTGTAACTACCAATTGGATACCATGAAATGGGGAGAAAAAGGGGTAAAAGTTTAAAAATAATAATAAAATAAAGATTATCGAGGAGTGATGGGTTTCACTTACATGTAGGAAATTTGGACTGAACAGTTCTCTCATTATTCGACATAAACCTAACTAATTTGAATAAAAAAGCAATTTATCTTTTCTGCCATGGTAGTACTGTAGCTTATTACAGGTGCTGTATATTTTAATGTTTTTGTTATTTCAGCCAATGAGGTTTGAATATCCAGTGCTCTTTGACTTTTGATAATTTATTTTTACTGTGATCTTATATTTGATATAGGTCATCATGATACTGTTTTGTTCATTTTATACTTTTATTTAATGAATAGAGTATGTGTCACCCCATTCTGCCACATGGAGTTATATCATCGAGTTTGTCACTGATGAGATGGGCTCATTTTATGAATTCCTTTGAGCCATGTAGGAGAATACTACATTGCTAATCACAAGTTCCAATAAACATGCTACCCTAAAACTGTGTGCCAGAAGTGCTTTTTTTGTCCCTCCACTCTCTGCTGACTGAATCAAGGTAACACAATGCAATGAAGGTCGGTTTCCCAGACACTGATTAGTTCTGGATTCAAAACCTCTGCTATGAACGCAAACTGCAAAGTTATTTAGGCCACAGGGTGGTGACATAGTGACTCACTTTCTATTAACAAAATAATGCATCAATGTCAAGATTCAGGCCATAATTTTGTAAGCCTTCACACAACTGGGATCTGCATACAATATATTGTTAACTCTTCCTGTTTGAGATGTTGTTATTGGATCATACAATTGTAATGCTTCTCCATGAGGTAAAATAAATCAATTATACAAATGTTTTATTACACACAATGAATCTTTTAATAAAATTTATAAACTTTTATATATAGAGAAAATAAGTGTAAGAAACTCATGAATCTCATGCACATAGGTGTCTATGGTTGAGCATATATGCACAAATTTGGCCATCAGTGTGTCTGTTCCATTATCAGTTAAAACTAAGCTAGTATTTATAAAATATTCTGTAACATTCAATGTTTATATAATTAATTTCTCTTTTTGAATTATATTCCTGTGTTACAATGCATATACATTACAATATCACAAAATAAACAAGGCCAGCATTCATATTTCCCCTTTAATACAAAATCATTTGCAAAATCATTTGCTGTTGGGCGGCAGGTAGCCTAGTGGTTAGAGCGTTGGACTTGTAACCGGAGGGTTGCAAGTTCGACTCCCTGAGCTGAGAAGGTAAAAATCTGTCGTTCTGCCCCTGAACAAGGCAGTTAACCCACCGTTCCCCGGGCGCCGAAGACGTGGATGTCGATTAAGGCAGCCCCCCGCACCTCTCTGATTCAGAGGGGTTGGGTTAAATGCGGAAGACACATTTCAGTTGAAGGCATTCGGTTGTACAACTGACTAATAATGGTGACTTTGACTATACTTGATTACTACTACTACATACACTTATTTTGAGTCTGAGCAAGTCTCCATACTCAAAGTTACAGCACACACACACACACACACACAATCCTTTTTGGCATATCTTTTTCTCCCCAAGCCTGACCTTCTGTACTCATAAAAACAGACACAAGACAGTGTCTCTCTCTGCTCCAGTTTACTGACAATATATATTCTCAAGCGATAGAGGTTGATGTTGAGGGTCATTGAAACTGTTGTATTAATTTAAATCCAGCCATTAATATGAACCAGTCCACCGATTTAAAGTGACACAAACCTCCACCTTTTCATATTTAAAGGGTAGTCTTAAGTGCAACATTTAGTTTCTTGCATCGCTTACAAGTGTCTTGTTCATAACCTAGGTCCTAGGGGAACAACATTACCTTGCTACACATAAACATGTCTGAATACATCAATCAAGACTAGGAGTAAAAACTGGACAGTAGTCTTGCAAAAGTAAATGGTATCAAATAACACCAGATTGACTCGAGGGTAGTTTGATCAGTGACATAGCCAAATCACTTTATCAAATCGAATTGCAAGGTCAGGTTGGTAGCAGTCAATAATATCTACGAAGCTAACCCTAATCATCGTTGAACAATAAGGGAGAGTTGGATGTTCAGGAAAAGGGGTACAGTAAGTTGAGCCAACGTTGTTTCTAGGAAATCATACACAACATGTACTATTTACCAAATATTTAAGAGGTCATCATTTCATGGAGTCTGAAGAACGTCCAATTTATTGTGTTAGAGGTGTCATAATTCTTGTATCTAAACCATAGTAGATCATTTTAAAATTCTATAAATCAGCTGGAGTCTCTAATCTTCAATATGAGGTCCTAAACCAAGCATGAAAGTGCATCCTTGAAGCAGTGTGGGCTAATTTAGGCTAAATGTTTGCATTTGGCTAAGTTGAGCCAATGGCAAGTTTATGTGTCTTCTTCCGAGGCGCAAAGCAAGGCATTATCGCTAGGATATGAGGTAACAGTAGAAAGTTTGTTAGGTGTTAAGTCAGTGATAAAATATTAAAATACAACATCACTATTGTGATTGTGTTGAATTCATTTTGGGAAATAAAAATAGACATGGTTTTAAAAAGGTTGTGGTAATATTTCATTAAGTACACAAATTTGTAGGCGGCTTAATGTACCCTGTCCCGCGGCTCAACTTATACCAGGGATACACAACATCCGGAAATATACAGTACCAGTCAAAAGTTTGGACACCTACTCATTCAAGGGTTTTTCTTTATTTTTACTATTTTCTGCATTGTAGAATAATAGTGAAGACATCAAAACTATGAAATAACATATGGAATCCTGTAGTAACCAAAAAAGTGTTAAACATTTAATATTTTCAATTCTACAAAGTAGCCACCCTTTGCCTTGACCACTTTGCACTCTTGGCATGTCTTGCAGAGAGCGACCCAAAATCATTACAGCTCGATGGTGTATCCATATAACCACCATCTTAGTCGCTAAACTCCATGTAATTGACAAAATGTGTCCTATGGGGTAAAATACCTACGTTTTAAGCGCTGTGTCTAAAGAGAATTGTCATGAAGTTTAAAACAAGGAACATGAAAAGGCAAAAAGTGTACTTTGCCTTTAGAAAATGTAGTAGCAGATGTTCAATCTAGTATGCCCAGTCATTGTCTTCTCTTAACTGCATGATGCTAGGCAGGGTATTCAGCAGTAGTCCACCATATTTGTACACTAATATACTAATTTGAGAAGTTAAAATAGATAGAATAAAATTAATAATATGTTGTTCTTCAAACTAATTTGGTCCTTCAAGATCTAAATTGTCATATCCATCTGCAGGAATGCACGAAGAAGTAAAATCAGTGGATCTAGGCAATAACACCAGTGAGCCATGAGTCATGACATCTTGTCAAGTCCCCGTTTTGAAAGTAACATCATTCAATGGCCTTGATAGGACGTGGTAGATAGAGTGAATACAGTCTTGTCAGAGAAAGACCGATGACTTAAATAGTTGCATTGGAAAGCTTTGTAAAAAAAATACACATTGAATGTGCAATAGAAAAAATACGAAATACTTTCCAAATGTATGAAATCCAGATCTGTACATATTTTGTAAACATACTGAGTATAAAACACATTTTAATAAAATATACTTCCGTATACTTCATTAAATAAATTAGCCTTGTGTAGCAACACAGTCCGTCTCTTAAGGTCTTACCAATGATCTCACTGCATTTTGAGCAGGTCAAATGCTCCACCTTCAAAGGCCAATTCAAGCTTTAATGCTCGAGTTAGCTATATCTTTGTGGAAGTTGAATCTTTTCCTTTTGAAAATCTATGTGAGTAAGTACAGTTGAAGGGTAAAGGGACACTGCACCATGACAGACTGGTGCTACACCAGCGAGCCGGCCTGGTTCTGAGCTGGCACCATGATGGGAACCCCTCCCATGCGGGAGATGTTGGACGCGGTCACGACAGTGGGCAGAGGTGGCAGGCGCGGGGCCGGAGGTGCTGTCTGGGGCTGGGTATAAGTCTGTGGGTGCTGGGTTCTGGGACTACCGTTGGCACTGGGTGCTGCAGAATTAACCAGTTGTCCGCGGGGCAGGGTTGTATCAGTGTTGTAGCTGTAGCCTGGCAGGGCGTGGCCATGGGTGGGTGTGGAGGCTCCATGGCGCGGCCCGAGGCGGAAGCCAGAGACGCTGCCTGTGGCAGTGATGTTGGAGGCGGTGTTGGAGGGAGGGAGCTGGGGATACTGCTGGGAAGAGGGCTCCCTCTGGTGGGGCCTGTTGGTGGTGGTGATGGAGGAGAGTGTGCCATTTTTGGAGACCACATCCGAGCTCTTGGCCCACGAGATGCGCTTGGGCGCCTGAGCGTCCTCCCTGGGGGTGGAGAGGAGGGAGAGAGGGGGTGAGAGACTGTCTGACATTCATTTGGTATACGCACACAGGTATATAACAGTATACATATGGTATGTTCTTTGTATAGTATACTAATATGTGCACATCAACCCCACACACACACACACACACACACACACACACACACACACACACACACACACACACACACACACACACTAGTGAAGGTGAATCTAACTTGATGTCATTGGCCAGGTCCTCCTCAGAGTCTCTCCTTCGCCTCAGGAGACCAACGAGGAAGAGGATGATGAAGATTAAGCCCAGCACCGAGCCCACCGTGGACCCAGCAATCATCCCTGCGTTGGTCACTGGGGAAACGCACATACACAACAATAAAACACACTTGCACTACAAATCTGTAGTATAGTACTTTTACTCTCCAGGGAAAATTTAAATAAATACACTGTTTAGATGCTGTAGTAATTTACCCTTTGTGGTCCAAAAGATAATACAACTACGGCAGCATCATGTTATTTGTACATTCATTTTGTTCTTACATTCATTCACTCAATACCCAGCTCTCTTAACCCAACAGTGCAAGTACAGCAGCCTGTGAACGTTCAGTGTTTTTCAATGACTAGGCAGAGATCTGTCTTCTTTGTGGCAATATAAAGAACGACAGAAAAGACAATTAAAACTCTAAATTAAATGTCAATTAAATTAACAGAGCAGCACCACCCAATGTCCCTTTTACACCAAATTGAGGTTTCCTTTAAAGAAGCTCAATTGCATTTTTTTTACTATTTTATACTGTAGTCTCCCAGCAAACATTAAGGAAAGAAATGTTAGTGGGTAATAGATAACAGAAAGAGATAGCTACCAAGTGTAGGAATTGACACATACAGCCACTGTGTGTGTGTGTGTGTGTGCGTGTGTGTGTGTGTGTTATGTGTGTGTGTGTATACAGTACCAGTCAAAAGTTGACACACCTACTCATTCAAGGGTTTTTCTTTATTTTTACTATTTTCTACATTGTAGACATCAAAACTATGTAATAACACATATGGAATCATGTAGTAACCAAAGTGTTCAATCAAAATATATTTTATATTTGAGATTCTTCCAAGTACACCACCCTGCCTTGATGACAGCTTTGCACGCTCTTGGCATTCTCTCAACCAGCTTCATGAGGTAGTCACCTGGAATGCATTTCAATTAACAGGTGTGCCTTGTTAAAAGTTAATTTGTGGAATTTCTTTCCTTCTTAATGCGTTTGAGCCAATCAGTTGTGTTGTGACAAGGTAGGGGTGGTATACAGAAGATAGGGCTATTTGGTAAAAGACCAAGTCCATATTATGGCAAGAACAGCTCAAATAAGCAAAGAGAAAAGACAGACCATCATTACTTCAAGACATAACGGTCGGGTCAATCCAGAAAATTTCTTTGAAAGTTTCAAGTGCAGTGTCAAAAACCATGGAGCGCTATGATGAAACTGTCTCTCAGGACCGCCACAGGAATGGAAGACCCAGAGTTCCCTCTGCTGCAAAGGATACGTTCATTAGAGTTACCAGCCTCAGAAATTGCAGCCCAAATAAATGCTTCACGGAGTTCAAGTAACAGACACATCAACATCAACTGTTCAGAAGAGACTGCGTGAATCAGACCTTCATGGCCGAGTTCCTGCAAAGAAACCAGTACTAAAGGACACCAATAAGAATAAGAGACTTGCTTGGGCCACGAAACACGAGCAATGGACATTAGACTAGTGGAAATCTGTCCTTTGGTCTGATGAGTCCAAATTTGAGATTTCTGGTTCCAACCGCCGTGTCTTTGTGAGACGCAGAGTAGGTGAACGGACCTCCGCATGTGTGGTTCCCACCGTGAAGCATGTCTGATTTATTTATAATTCAAGGCACACTTACCCAGCATGGCTACCAGTGTTCTGCAGCGATACGCCATCCCATCTGGCTTGCGCTTAGTGTGACTATCATTTGTTTGTTAAGTGCACATTAGATGAAGGAAAACTTAATTTAAGTGAGGGCAGTGAATCAGTCCCAATTAAAATGCATTCTTAATTACTTGCTCTGGATATCTGCATGCTCTGGTTTTCAAAGCCATTTCACGTACCAGGAGTCAACTGTTTTAGGAAGCACATTTCTCTACATTCTGACTGGCCCACAAAGTGTATAGTGAGTCGTGTGTGTCCAGTGTTGCACTATAAAAGTACGTACAGGTGATGACCTCCAGGTTGATGTAGCATCGCTTTGTGCCGGCCGTGTTGCTGGCCGAACACACGTACTTGCCCGACATGTTGCTGCTCAGGTTGCTCAGCTTCAGGGTGCCTGTCTTCTCATCTGTAACACACACACACCTCCATCAGTGGTGTTCGTGCCGTTTAGGGAAGATGATTATTATTAAGCATGGCCTTATTTCTATTACAGCATATTGGATGACTGTCATTCATATTCCATTCACCCAGCTCAACGTAACAGATAGGTTAAGGCTTCTACATGACACTCATTTCCCTATACCCATCATGAGGTTGCTACAACCTAGCCTATGAATGAAAGCTTACAATGTAGGTAGGTGCACAGGTCAAGGTATATGTGAGCAATCAAGGTGACAGACATTGACGCATTCAATACCACCTTGCACACTTCCCTGCATCTAGCTGATCTAGGGTGTGCAAACAAGTTCAAATTCAGGTGTGTTAATCCCCGTTTCGGTCAGTTTAAGAAACATTTTTCAACAGAAATCGGCAGAATGAATACTCCCCTGATCACACGCAAATATAGTTCACTTTCATAGCAGTCACATAACAGCATAATCCCTTTGGTCATTTTATTCCTTCTCTCACCTTTTCCCTTCGCTTGTGGACTTCAGTGCACAACACATCAGCTTTCTGTGACCAGCCGGAAAAAAAACATTTCCAAGCCAAACCTTCATAGTATAACCGCTATAAACAGCCTACATCGTTGTCACCATATTAACGTCAGTCAACATAGCTACTAAAACTAATGCTCTAGTAAACCACATACAATCATGCAGTACAGTGTACAGTCAGCAGCAAGCATTTACACAGGTAATAAATTAATAAAACCAAAAGCTTACCTTGACTTGGAAGAGTTCCAGTGTTGGATAGCCATAGTCAGCTAACTAACATATCATCCCTCTCTGTGGGAGCCGGGTATTTGAGTAGGCAAAATTAGCTCGCTGCATTCGCTAGCTAAGTGAAAGTGAAAAAACAAATCTCTCGCTTCTCATTTTTGAATAAATTTTGTTTGTTCAAAACTGTTAAACTATTGTCTTCTCTCTCTCTTGGAGTCAACTACTCACATTTTATGCACTGCAGTGCTAGTTAGCTGTAGCTTATGCTTTCAGCACTACATTCATTCTCTGATCCTTTAAAATTGGGTGGACAACATGTCAGCTCATGTTGCAAGAGCTCTGATAACTTCTGGAGGATGTCCTCCAACCTGTCATAATTACTGTGCAAGTCTATGGAAGGTGGTGAGAAAGAAAGAAGCTGTCCTCTGGCTAAACCATGGTGCTACCCTACAGAGTGATGTTGAAGCTACTATAGACCTTAATTCCAAAACAGTGTTTTAATAAATTATTTGGTGACTTGAATATATGTAGTATAGTGTTATCTAAAAAGGATAACTTAATGTTTCACTATTTTTATGAAATTCACTGAGGAGGATGGTCCTCCCCTTACTCCTCTGAGGAGCCTCCACTGACACCCATACATCATTAAATCACTACTAACCAGAAAAATAAAATGTACCAAACAATGTGGGATACTTATCCAATTATTGCACCCCATAAATGAGAGGAAATACATGATCTAAGTATGGGAACACTGTTTATGGGTTTAGGAAAAAAATAGTGGATTTGAGCAGAGTCACATTAGGATGCAACCTTGCTTTAATCTAGTCCCAAACAGATTAGCCCCTAAATCTTCAAGTCAAAACAAAAACAGAACAATGACAGAACTATGCCTACTGAAACTCTGATTTGTTTATGCACAATCCGTTTGATTGCCTGTTCCATTTCACATGAAGTGTACTTAAATCCACATAGATACAGTTGAAGTCAGAAGTTTGCATACACCTTAGTCAAATTCATTGAAACTCAGTTTTTCACAATTCCTGACATTTAATCATAGTAAAAATTCCCTGTCTTGGGTCAGTTAGGATCACCACTTTATTTTAAGAATGTGAAATGTCAAAATAATAGTAGAGAGAATGATTTATTTCAGCTTTTATTTATTTCATCACATTCCCAGTGGGTCAGAAGTTTACATACACAATTAGTATTTGGTAGCATTACCTTTAAATTGTTTAACTTGGCTGTCACCCCCGTGCTTCACGGTTGGGATGGTGTTCTTCGGCTTGCAAGCCTCCCCATTTTTCTCCAAACATAACGATGGTCATTATGGCCAAACAGTTCTATTTTTGTTTCATCAGACCAGAGGACATTTCTCCAAAAAGTACGATCTTTGTCCCGATGTGCAGTTGCAAACCGTAGTCTGGCTTTTTTATGGTGGTTTTGGAGCAGTGGCTTTTTCCTTGCTCAGCAGCATTTCAGGTTATGTCGAAATATGACTTGTTTTACTGTGGATATAGATACTTTTGTACCTGTTTCCTCCAGCATCTTCACAAGGTCCTTTGCTGTTGTTTTGGGATTGATTTGCACTTTTCGCACCAAAGTACGTTCATCTCTAGGAGACAGAACGTGTCTCCTTTCCTGAGCGGTATGATGGCTGCGTGGTCCCATGGTGTTTATACTGTTTATACATAGTGAATAATACGTGAAATAATCTGTCTGTAAACAATTGTTGGAAAAATTACTTGTGTCATGCACAAAGTAGATATCCTAACCAACTTGCCAAAACTATAGTTTGTTAACAAGAAATTTGTGGAGTGTGTAAACTTCCGACTGCAACTGTACATGGCAGCCACACACACGTATGTATAGTGTGTTACTAAGTACAGCTTGATACAACATACTCACAACCATTATACCAAGTTGGTTGTGTGGTTACACAATACATAGTACCAGTAACTTTAGGACACTTAATGTAAAGTGAGACCTGATTGCCTCAATTCACATTGAACTTTTTCAAATCCCTTTGCCATTGGAAAAATTATACCCTCTGCTTTGTCATCAAATTATACCCTCTGCTTTGTCATCAAATTATACCCTCTGCTTTGTCATCAAATTATACCCTCTGCTTTATCGTTACGTTTGCTTATGGTATATACTGTGCATATTTCTTATCCAGAGCAACTCACATTACGTGTGTACAACAACTTGGCTGAACGACATACTGTTACAGTACACTCAAAGTTCAAAGTCTTATCAAATTGCAGAAATAGAGCAAACTCTCCCTGAAATACAGGACATTTACAATAAATACACTGTATTTCTGAGTAAACAAAAGGTTTTGCTTATAATTTTGGTTAATAAAGTTAGACCTCCATGTTTCAGATGTCAGACTGCAGTTAGTTACTCACTGAGCATGGGAGAGAAGAAGACTTCAGACATGGGGCTGGTCTTCTGCCACTTGTACATGGGGATGGGCTTGCCTGACTTGGACTTGCAGCTCAGCGTGACGTTGCCTTTCAGAACTGGCTTCCCCGACAGAGAGCACTCTGGGACAGCAGGAGGGACTGAGATATAGGAGAGAGGTTGAACATTTGTGATGAGATGCTGAGTTACAGTATTTGAATAATAATAGATAAAAGAATGTTAAGGATTTAGGGTAGTGGCAAACAGTGAAACTATTGTGTTAAGATACATACAGGAACGTGTGCACAGGTATGTGGGTGCGCATGTACTGTATGCGGGTATATGTGCAAGTAGAGCACATCTGTAAGTGTGTGTGTCTTTTATCAGCATTTGACCATAAGTGTTTCAGAAAGTATTCATACCCCTTGACTTTTTCCACATTTTGTTGGGTTACATCCTGAATAAAAAATTTATACAATTTAGCAAATGTATTGAAAATTTAAGAGATAAATATCTAATTTAGATAAGTTTTCACACCAGAGTAAATACTTTGTAGGAGCACCTTTGGCGGTGATTACAACTTTGAATCATCTTGGGTCTGTATCAGCTTTGCACATCTGGATTTTGCGATTTTCTCCCATTCTTCCTTGCAGATTTTCTCAAGCTCTGTTAAATTAGATGGGGTGTGGCGGTGAACAGTAATCTTCAAGTCTTCCACAGATGTTCAATGGTATTCAAGACTGGGCATTGTCTGGGTCACTCAAGGACTTTCACATTCTTGTTCTGAAGCCATTCCAGAGTTGCTTTGGCTGTATGCTTGGGGTCATTGTCCTGTTGGAATGTAAATATTGACCCCAGTCTAAGGTCGTTTGCAGGTTCTCATCAAGGATTTGCCTGTATTTGTCTCCATTCATTGTTGCCTCTATCCTTACCAGTCTCCCAATACCTGCCTCTGATGAAAAGCATTCCCATGCTTCACGGATGGGATGGTGTTAGACAGGTGATGAGGACATAGCCCTTTGCATTCAGGCCAAAGAGTTAAATTTTTGTCTCTTCAGACAATCTTTTGCCTTACGCTCAGTGTCTTTCACTTGCCTTTTTGCAAACTCCAGGTGTGCTGTCATGTGCCATTTTCTCAGGAGTGGCTTCAGTCTGGCCACTCTCCCATAAAGCACATATTGGTGAAGTGCTGCAGATACGGTTGTCCTTCTGGCAGGTTCTCCCATCTCAGCCAAAGAACTCTGTACTTCTGTCAGTGGTCATTGGGCTCTTGGTCACCACCCTGACTAACGTTCTTTTTGCCCCGGTTGCTCACTTTGGTCGGACGGCCAGCTCTAGAGTCTGGGTAGTTCAAACATCCCTCCCCCAATTAACGAGACCACTGTGCCCTTGGAAACTTTCAACACTCAAGAAATTGTTTTATATTCTTCCCCAGATATACAGTACCAAACGTTTGGACACAACTACTCATTCAAGAGTTTCTTTATTGTAGAATAATAGTGAAGACATCAACACTATGAAATAACACATATGGAATCATGTACTAACCAAAAAGTGCTAAATTGTCACGATTGTCGACAGAAGTGGACCAAGGCGCAGCGTGCAGGGTTGAGTTAAACATATTTATTATTATGCACTCACCAAAAACACAAGAAAGTTGCAACGATCGTAGAGCACTGAGTAGCTCAACACAGCAACTACATGCAAATGAATAAACACAATATCCCACAACACAGGTGGGGGACTGAACAACCTAAATAGGATTCCCAATTAGAGACAATGACTGACAGCTGCCTCTAATTGGGAACCCAAACCAAACCAACCTAGAAAATAACACATAGAAACTAAACCCCCCTGGTCACGTCCTGACCAAACACCCCATGGTTCCAACCGCCATGTCTTTGTGAGACGCAGTGTAGGTGAATGGACGATCTCCACATGTGTGGTTCCCATCGTGAAGCATGGAGGAGGAAGTGTGATGGTGCTTTGCTGGTGAAACTTTCTGATTTATTTAGAATTCAAGGCACACTTAACCAGCATGGCTACCACAGAATTTTACAGTGATACACCATCCTATCTGGTTTGCGCTTAGTGGGACTATCATTTGTTTTTGTCACGACTTCCGCCAAAGTCGGTTCCTCTCCTTGTTCGGGCAGTGTTCGGCGGTCGACGTCACCGGTCTCTAGCAATCGCCGATCCACTTTTCATTTTCCATTTGTTTTGTCTTGTTTTCCATCACACCTGGTTTTTATTTGCCCTCATTACTGTTGTTTATTTAACCCTCTGTTTCCCCCATGTCTGTGTGGGGAATTGTTTGTAGGCATGCCGGTTTACGCCGGGTTTGTATTGTTTTTCACCCGTGCTTTGTGGCAGCCGGTATTTGTACGTGTAATTTGTACTTTGTGCTGCCTGACTTGGTTTTGGGCATTTGTTTGTTGCATTCCTTATTTAACATTGCCTTAGTAAAGTACTTAGTCCACTCATCTCTGCTGTCCTGCGCCTGACTTACCTACACCAGCTACACCCACCGCATGACAGTTTTTCAACAAGACAATGACCCAAAAGACCACTCCAGACTGTGTAAGGGTAATTTGACCAAGGAGAGTGATGGAATACTGCATCAGATTACCTGGCCTCCACAATCACCCGACATCATCCAAAACCATCTCAATTGGGTTGAGTTGGACCTCGGAGTGAAGGAAAAGCAGCCGGCAAGTGCTCAGCATATGTGGGAACTGCTTCAAAACTGTTGGAAAAGCATTCCAGGTGAAGCTGGTTGAGATAATGCCAAAAGTGTGCAAAGCGGTCATCAAGGCAAAAGGGTGGCTACTTTGAAGAAACTCAAATATAAAAATATTTAGATTTGTTTAACACTTTTTTGGTTACTACATGATTCCATGTGTGTTATTTCATAGTTTTTATGTCTTCACTATATTCTATAATGTAAAAAATTAAAAATAAAACATTGAATGAGTTGGTGTGTCCAAACTTTGACAGAATTGTGATGAGGCATACAGTAGCAATCTCGGAGATCTATGGACAGTTCCTTGGACTTCATGGTATAGTTTCTGCTCTGACATACACTGTCAACTGTGGAACCTTATATACTGTAGAAAGGTATGTATCTTTCTAAATCATGTCCAAACAATTGAATTGGCCACAGATGGACTCCAATCAAGTTCTAGTGACGACAAGGATGATCACAGGAAATTGGATGCACCCGAGCTCAATATGGAGTGTCATAGCAAAGGGACGTGAATACTTATGGAAATTCGATTTCTGTATTTCACTTTCAATAAATTAGCAAACTTTCCTAAAACATGTTTTCACTTTGCCATTATGGGGTATTGTGTGTAGATGGGTGAGCGAAAGCAGTCAATTTAATCAATTTTGAATTCAGGCTGTAACATTTTGAATAAGTCAAGGGGTATGAATACTTTGATGGCACTGTATATGTACATGCGTACCTCACTCTACATGTACAGCTCATAAGAATACACAGATGGTGTACTGCATGACTACAAGAACTACATAAAGGGTCTCCTCGTACGTACCAATGACATTGAGGATAAGTTCTCTGGTCAAGCCCTGGGCCCCGGGGATGATGACCTGGCAGAAGTAGCGTCCCGAGTCTGACTCCTGCGTGTTGTTGATGTACAGAGACAGGTTGGCCGAGGGCATGGTGGCTGTGAAGCCCACTCGCTCCTCAAACTGCGGGCTGCCTAAACTGATTGAGTCTGGGGTGTAGGAGATTATCTGTGTGGGTTGGATGGAGGGGACAAGAGCCATTAAGATTGTTGAAAAGGTCCCTAGAATATCCTTTTGCTTTTTCTTTATTTTACACCATGTAGTCTACCATTACTAAGATGTTCTCTTAGCTAATGTTATGTTCTTAATAGAGCCAAGACAAGGCAATATTGAGTGCATTGGAGTATGAAAAGAAGTAAAGTACTTTACAATATCATATAGATCATTATGCAAACAAGCAAGACAGAATTATCATTTGGAGCTAAAGTCTGATTCAGAGTTGAGATAAAGGCGCACAACTCAGACATTCTGTAGTTAAATCCGACTACTGCTCCGCGACTGGGCCTTTAGCCAAAGCAGCTTGCTATGTTCAAGCCAATAACTGCAATCTCCCAATCTACTGTTGGTGAGTGCTACTGTAGTGGAATGGTAACTGCTAGACACAAACTGGATTTTTTTGTCTTCATTTTTCCCCTTTGGGACTTGGTCCATCTGTTACTACTGTAAAATAAATCTGTAATAAGCAAATATAAGCCCATGCAGGTCCCTAGATAGTATTGTCTGTGGATGCAAGTTTGAAAATAAAAGTCAGATGAGAGCCTTATGGTCAACTGCCCGTTTTCACCAGCTTAATATGTTTTTGTTTTGTAAAGGGTTAACCCCAACCTAACCCCAAAATAGAAACTTTCAAGTGGTTTAGAGTCGTATCACTTGATAGTCTAACTTTCTGAAATGTTACGATCGGAAAAAATCATTTTATATTTATGCATTTTCAAGCAGGGGTAAAATACATTGGATAGATGGAGTGCTGAGCATTTTATTAGATTCATTTCTGAGGGTTTCCAAAGGAAGAGCTCTGCCAGATTAACAGCAGTCAACATCCTTCATGATAATAATCCCCCACGTTCTGCCACAGATGGCCAAGCAAGTAAGATTTTCAGTTGTAGTTTTTGTCACATGCGCCGAATACAACAAGTGTAGACTTTAACGTGAAATGCTTACTTACAAGCCCTTAACCAACAGTGCAGTTTAAGAAGAGTTTAGAAAATATTCACAAAGTAGACTCAAATAAAAAGTTATAATAAAAAGTAACATAATAAGAATAACAACAAGGCTAAATACATGGGGCACCGGTACCGGTCAGTGTGTGGGGGTACAGGTTAGTTGAGGTAATTTGTACATGTACTGTAGGTGAAGTGACTATGCATAGATAATAAACATCGAGTAGCAGCAGTATACAAAAGGGAGGGGGTCAATGTAAATTGTCCGGTGGTGATTTTATTAATTGTTAAGCAGTCTTATGGCTTGGGGGTAGAAGCTGTTGAGGAGCCTTTTGGTCCTAGACTTGGTGCTCTGGGAGTTGAGCAAAAACTGCACAAAAGAGCAAACATATTATCTGTAATAATCAACAGACAAATGATAATTAGCACAGAAGTCTGATTTAAACATTAAAACAAACCCTAACAAAATTGAATACATTCATCATTTCAAGTTGACTTACAAAAGTCATGTTACAGATTTGATGAATTTGTACAAAAAATAAACGTCCATGTATAAAGTACTTCTGGGCTCCCGAGTGGCGCAGTCTATGACACTGCATCTCAGTGCAAGAGGCGTCACTATAGTACATGGTTCGAATCCAGGCTGTATCACATCCGGCCATGATTGGGAGTCCCATAGGGCGGCACACAATTGGCCCAGTGTCGTCAGGGTTTGGCCGGAGTACGCCGTTATTGTAAATAAGAATTTGTTCTTAACTGACTTGCCTAGTTAAATAAAGGTTAAATAAATAAATAAAAAGTATTTAACTGGTATGCAGAGCTAATGCAGGTACCTTACTGGCCTCTGGGACATTATTGTAGCCTTAGGATGTCACAGACTAATCATGACCACTGCATGATAAAGGGATCTTCACACATCCCAACTTAAGACGCACAAACTTTAACTTTGCGCAAATATGCCATTGCCTTAATGTTTGGTGCAAAAATTAAAGTTACTGTACACGTCTCAAGTAAGAACGGCCCTAAATCGTCAGACAATCAGCACAGATGCTAAAAGCACCACACACAGAACATAACAGATCCCAAACACTCACCAGTTGGGAGTTATTGGCTACAAAGTTCCAGAGGACGGTGTTCTTGCTGATGCTGTAGCTGGTGCTGTACCAGGCCTGCAGAACCACCTTCTGACCTTCGATCACCTTCATGATATTCTGGGGCATCTGGATCTGGGCCAGCACACCTGGAGGACGGAGAGGGGGAAGGGAAAACAGAGTACTTACTTAAGGAACCTGTCCGAGTGTGGTTGTGACTATCTGCCTTAATAGATTGAATAAAGCCCCTGCGTTTTGCAATTAAAAGCAGTTGAGTGTTTCTGGCAGAATGGAAAAAACAACAAGACATGCTTTTCCCAAGCTGTGTTTGAATTGATAACCAGCCAAGCTTTGTTTCACACACTGCAAGCATGTTTATTTTTGTAGTTTCTCAAGATACAAGTTTTGATAAGGAAAAGCTGTAGCGGTTGTGGCTTGTTGACAAGCACTTAAAACATGTCATATCAAAATGTGATCTCTCAGACCTATTATAGGTGGACACAGGCAATCAATCACATTTACAGTCCACTTTCATATCAAAACAAAAACAAGACTGACACTTGCCAAGCCAAAATGTTGACAAGCCACATTTAATTTGATTGTCAGTGCAAAATGTGTCACCCTTCAAGAAATCTTCTTCACGAGATTCCTCAAACTGTAAAAAAACAGATATGAAAACAAAAAATGACAATGCTTAGTCGCGCATCCCCGCACACACCACCGCATACCCCCACCACACACACACACACACACACCACCTCATCCCCACACACAAACACACCCCGCATCCCCACACACAACCGCATCCCCCACACACACACACCACCGCATCCCCACACACACCACCGCATCCCCCCACACACACACTGCATCCCCACACACACAAACACACTGCATCCCCACACACACACACTGCATCCCCCCCCACACACACACACACACACACACACTGCATCCCCCCCCCACACACACACACACACACACCACCACCACATCCCCACACACACACACACCACCACATCCCAACACACACACCACCTCACCCCCACACACAAACACACAAACACACCACCGCATCCCCACACACACACACACAACCTCACCCCTCCCATCCACCCACACACACACAGCCATCCCACACACACACACACAACCAAATCTCCCAACACACACACCACTGCATCCCCACACCACCGCATCCCCACATGCACACACTCAAACAGATACCGCCAGATAACCACTCAAACACACACCACCACACCACCCCCACACACACAATCGCAACCACCCACACACACACACACAACACCGCATCCCCCCACACACACGCACACCACCGCAATCCCACACACACACACCACCGCAACCCCCCCACACACACCACTGCAATCCCACACACACACACCACCGCAACCACCCTCCACACACACACACACACACACACACCACCGCAATCCCACACACACAACCGCATCCACACACACACACAACCGCATCCACCCACACACCACCGCACCCCCAACACACACACACACCACCGCACCCCCACACACACACACACCACCGCATGCCCCACCCACACACCCAACTTCATCCCCACACACACACACACACGCATCCCCACACACACACCACCGCATGCCCCCACCCACACACCCAACCTCATCCCCACCACACACACTCGCATCCCCCCACACACACACACACCACCAGATCCCCCAACACACACACACACCACCGCATCCCCCCATACACACACCGACGCATCCCCACATACAAACACCACCGCATCCCCACACACACCACCGCATGCACACATTCACACAGATACCGCCAGATACTTCCGGCGCCGACAGAGATGGCCGCCTCCCTTCACGTTCTCAGGAAACTATGCAGTATTTCGTTTTTTTATGTATTACTTCTTACCCCGGGAAATATTACGTTTTATTACATACAACCGGGAGGAACTATTGGATATAAGAGCAATGTCAACTTACCAACATTACGACCAGGAATATGACTTTCCCGAAGCGGATTCTCTGTTTGGTACCCCAAGGGTTAGACTGGATCCCCTAGGACATTAGACTGGATCCCAGCCGGCGACTCAAAACAACGGCGGCGCCGGAGAAGGGGGAAACGCGGCGGTCTTCTGGTCAAGCTACGTAGAAGGGCACATCGTGCACCTCTCCCGAGTATTTTACTCGTCCAGTACGAGCAAGAGTTGCCTTCCAGAGAGACATCGGCGACTGCAATGTTCTTTGCTTCACGGAAACATGGCTCACTCAGGACACTTTATCTGAGTCGGTACAGCCACCTGGTTTCTCCACGCATCGCGCCGACAGAAACAAACATCTATCTGGTAAGAAGAAGGGCGGGGGTGTATGTCTTATGATTAACGAGACGTGGTGTGATCATAACAACATACAGGAACTCAAGTCCTTTTGTTCACCTGACATAGAATTCCTTACAATCAAATGCCGACCGCATTATCTACCAAGAGAATTCTCCTCGATTATAATCACAGCCGTGTACATCCCCCCTCAAGCTGACACATTGACGGCACTGAAAGAAATCCATTGGACTCTATGTAAATTGGAAACCACATATCCTGAGGCTGCATTTATTGTGGCTGGGGATTTTAATAAGGCTAATTTGAAAACAAGGCTCCCGAAAGTTTATCAGCATATCGAATGTGCCACCCGGGCTGGTAAAATCCTGGATAATTTTTATTCTAACTTCCGTGATGCATACAAGGCTATTCTACGCCCTCCTTTCGGCAAGTCTGACCACAACTCCATTTTGTTGCTCCCAGCCTACAGACAGAAACTAAAAGGAAACGCCCGTTCTCAGGTCTGTTCAACGCTGGTCCGACTAATCTGATTCCACGCTGCAAGATTGCTTCGAGCACGTGGACTGGGATATGTTCCGGATAGCATCGGAAAACAACATTGATGTATACGCTGATTCGGTGAGCGAGTTTATTAGCAAGTGCATCGGTGATGTTGTACCCATAGCAACTATTAAAACCTTCCCCAACAAGAAACAGTGGATTGATGGCAGCATTCGTGCAAAACTGAAAGCGCAAACCACTGCTTTTAATCAGGGTAAGGCTACCGGAAACATGACTGAATACAACCAGTGTAGCTATTCCCTCCTCAAGGCAATCAAACAAGCTAAGCGTCAGTATAGACACAAAGTAGAGTCACAATTCAACGGCTCTAACACGAGAGGAATGTGGCAGGGTCTACAGTCAATCACGGACTACAAAAAGAAAACCAGCCCCGTCGCGGACCACAACGTCCTGCTCTTAGACAAACTAAACAACTTCTTTGCTCGCTTTGAGGACAATACAGTGCCACCGACACGGCCCGCTACCAAAACCTGCGGGCTCTCCTTCACCGCAGCCAACGTGAGTAAAACATTTAAATATGTTAACCCTCACAATCCCTGGCCGTGTCCTCAGAGCATGCACAGACCAGCTGGCTGGTGTGTTTACGGACATATTCAATCAGTCCCTATCCCAGTCTGCTGTTCCCGCATGCTTCAAGATGGCCACCATTGTTCCTGTTCCCAAGAAAGCTAAGGTAACTGAGCTAAACGACTTTCGCCCTGTAGCACTCACTTCCGTCATCATGAAGTGCTTTGAGAGACTAGTCAAGGATCATATCACCTCCATCCTGCCAGACACCCTGGACCCACTCCAATTTGCTTACCGTCCCAATAGGTCCACAGACGACGCAATCGCAATCACACTGCATACTGCCCTATCCCATCTGGACAAGAGGAATACCTATGTAAGAATGCTGTTCATCGACTACAGCTCAGCATTTAACACCATAGTTCCCTCCAAGCTCGTCATTAACCTCTTACAGCTAGGGGGCAGAATTCCTAGTTTCTGCCTGTCTGATTTGCCCAAAGTGAACGGGCTGTCACTCAGGCCCAGAAGATAGGATATGCATATAATATAATTTAGTAGCGTTGGATAGAAAAGACTGAATTTTCCAAAACCGTTAAAATTATGTCTGTGGCTATAACAGAACTGATTTGGCAGGCGAAAACCCGAAGGAAATCCTCTTATTTTGAAAAGCTATTGAAAAGCATTGAATCCATCCACCATTTTCCTATTCCTATGGCTTCCCCTATATGGTAACAGTCTACTATTGATGGCTTTGGGCTTGTATTTTGAAAAATGAATACGTTTTTTCATGTGAAGGAAAGCGTGCACCGGAAGTAAAACAGTGTTTGGGTGAGTTCTGGGGAGAGCATTCGCGAGGGAATTTGCCTTGTCTATTGAACATAGTTGTTTCCGCGTGAAGTTTTATCATTTTATAACATTTTAGACAACCTAAGGATTATATAGAGTCTTTATTTGACAAAAATAGACAAAGTTTACCGGGAGCAATTTTGACTTTTCTGTCGTAGTTTTGACGGAGGTGTTTCCTGTGGATTTCTGAAATCAATGGCGCCGTCTAAATGGCGTTTTTCGGATATAAATATGTACTTTATCGAACAAAACGAATAGCGGTGATGTAGCTGGGACCCTCCTGGTTGGAAACATCAGAAGATCTTAAAAAGTAGGTGAGTTTTTGTATCTTTAATTTGTGATTTTGTGTCGCCAGTGCTGGTTGAAAAAGCTATTTTTGTGAGGTGCTGACCTCAGATAATCAAATGTTTTGCTTTCGCCGTAAAGCCTTTTTGAAATCTGACAAGAGATTTAGATTACCAAGACTCTAAGCCTTGTAACCATGTGCAACACTTGTATTTCCATGAATGTTAAATATTATGAATTCTTATTTTGAATTTGGCGTGCTTTGTTTTTATCGAAAATGATCCCGCTCACTGGATCCGTGCGGCAAGAAGTTAAGCCGAGACCCTAGGTCTCGACCCAACCCTGTGCAACTGGGTCCTGGACTTCCTGACGGGCCGGCCCCAGGTGGTGAGGGTAGGAAACAACATCTCCACCCTACTGATCCTCAACACTGGGGCCCCACAAGGGTGCGTTCTCAGCCCTCTCCTGTACTCCCTGTTTACCCATGACTGCGTGGCCAAGCACGCATCCAACTCGATCATCAAGTTTGCTGACGACACTACAGTGGTAGGCTTGATTACCAACAACTACGAGACGGCCTACAGGGAGGAGGTGAGGGCCCTCGGAGTGTGGTGTCAGGAAAAAAAAACTCTCACTCAACGTCAACAAAACAAAGGAGATGATCGTGGACTTCAGGAAACAGGAGAGGGAGCACCCCCCTATCCACATCGACGGGACAGTAGTGGAGAAGGTGGAAAGTTTTAAGTTCCTCGGCGTACACATCACAGACAAACTGAAATGGTCCACACACACAGACAGCGTGGTGAAGAAGGCGCAACAGCGCAACAGCGTCACCAAAATCACTCACAAACTTCTACAGATGCACAATCGAGAGCATCCTGTCGGGCTGTATCACCGCCTGGTATGGCAACTGCTCCGCCCACAACCGTAAGGCTCTCCAGAGGGTAGTGAGGACTGCACAACGCATCACCGGGGGTAAACTACCTGCCCTTCAGGACACCTACACCACCCGATGTCACAGGAAGGCCAAAAAGATCATCAAGGACAACAACCACCCGAGCCACTGCCTGTTCATCCCGCTATCATCCAGAAGGCGAGGTCAGTACAGGTGCATCAAAGCTGGGACCGAGAGACTGAAAAACAGCTTCTACCTCAGACTGTTAAACAGCCATCACTAACATTGAGTGGCTGCTGCCAACATACTGACTTAAATCTCTAGCCACTTTAAATAATAGGAATTGGATGTAACAAATGTATCACTAGCCACTTTAAACAATTTTGTATATAATGTTTACATATCCGACATTACTCATATCAAATGTATACACTGTACTCTAAACCATCTACTGAATCTTGCCTATGCCGTTCGACCATCGACACAAATCTCTAGCCACTTTAATAATTATAATTGGATGAAATAAATGCATCACTAGCCACTTTAAACGATGCCATTTATATAATGTTTACATATCCTACATTACTCATCTCATATGTATATACTGTACTCCATACCATCTACTGCATCTTGCCTAAGCCGGTCAGCCATCGCTCATCCATATATTTATATGCACATACTCGTATTCATTCCTTTACTCTTGTGTGTATAAGGTAGTTGTTAGATTACTTGTTAAGATACTACTGCATGATCGGAACTAGAAGCACAAGCATTTCGCTACACTCGCATTAACATGCTAACCATGTGTATGAGACAAATAAAATTAGATTTGATTTGAGATCCCAACTCAAAACACACCACCGCACTCCCCCCCACACACACAGCACCTCATCCCTCACACACACCACCGCATCCCCACATACACACACTACCGCATCCCCACACACACACCAACGCATCCCCCACACACACACCACCGCACCCTCCCACACACACACACCACCGCATCCCTCACACCCACACACACCACCGTGATCCCCCTACACACACACACCACCTCAACCCCTCACACAAACACACCACCGCAACCCCACACACACACCACCGCATCCCCCACACACACACACCACCGCAACCCCACACACACACCATCGCACCCCCACACAACTGCATCCCCACACACACACCACCGCATCTCCCCAAACACACACCACCGCACTCCCCCACACACACACAACCGCAACCCCACACCACCGCAACCCCCAACACACACCACCCCCCCCACACACACCACCGCCTCCACACACACACAACCTCATCCCCCACACACACACCCAACCGCACTCCCCCACACACACCACCGCATCCCCCCCACACACACACAACCTCATCCCCCACACACACACACCCAACCGCATCCCCCTCACACACACACACACACAGCCGCACCCCCACCCCACCGCATCCCCCCACACACACCACCGCATCCCCACCACACACACCACCGCATCCCCACCACACACACCACCGCACCCCCCCAACACACACACACCACTGCACAGAATTTACGAACGCTCAACACCCGTTAAATATGGGCGGTTCCAGTAAACATTGGCAAAAAGAAAAAGCATAATTAAAATTGTTGCCAACAACAGTTAGTCACCAAAGCTCTGGATAACATGAAAACAGCCTAACCAGCTCTGCTAGGGCGAGTAAAATGGTCACAGTGAGGTGTTCAGATTTTTTTATGGAAGTAACTAGCAAGCTAGCCAACCTTAGCTTGGTTGCTTGACTGCCGTTGACAGGTCAAAACACTCGGATGAACCCTAATCCACGGCCAGACCGTCCAGTACGCTCCAAGAGCAAAACGGACAATCTGACAATGCTCTGAATTTATGAACGCAGAGAGCGCACTCTGAGTGCACTCCCAAAAATGAAAACATCAACAACACATAGTATTTCTACTGGTAAATGTGTGCTTTCATATTGTTTTCTTTGGCAACTATGGTAGTATACCATAGTTGCCAAAGAAAACACTAAGCCCATGTTTACCGTTAGAAATATAACATTCTCATTTATACTTGACAAAAATATTAAAAAGCAAAGTTTTTGTTAAGTTACTGTCCATATAAGGAAATCAGTCAATTTAAAGAAATTTATTAGGCCCTAATCTATGGATTTCACATTAATAGGCAGGGGCGCAGCCACTTGGGAGCCAGGCCCAGCCAATCAGACGTACTGTCAAATTCTCTAAAACGACGTTGGAGGCGGCTTATGGTAGAGAAATAACATGACATTTTTAGCAACAGCTCTGGTGGACATCAAATCATTCCTGCTGTCAGCATGCCAATTGCACGCTCCCTCAAAACTTGAGACATCTGTGGCATTGTGTTGTGTGACAAAACTGCACATTTTAGAGTGCCCCAGCACAAGGTGCACCTGTGTAATGATCATGATGTTTTATCAGCTTATTGATATGCCACACCTGCCTGGTGGATGGATTATCTTGACAAAGGATAAAATGCTCATTAAGGGATGTAAACAAATTTGTGCACAAAATTGAGAAATAAATATTTTTGTTCAGTGTATATAAGAAAAATTCATACTTTCTTATATTTTGGTTGCTAGAGACGCAACCTAGTCGTTGGTTCGGGTTAGTTTGATATTCATGGACGATATTTGTTATTTAATGTTCTGTTGCCATGCTCGATGCCAACGTTCTTATCCCTTGCTTGTGAGACAGCTAGCTATGGCTAACACCTGGCTTTTGTTGACAATTTCGATACCTCTTGGAAACAAAACAAGTTTTAAGGAGGATGGGATCCACCCAAATCATTTGCGTTCCTGGATCCTTTCAGAGGATTATAAGGCTTCATCATTGAGACAATGATTTATCAATGACCCAAACCCAGCTCCGTTAATCCCTACCATTGTGTCGCTGAGTCATCATAATGCTTAAGCAGATGTACATTATACCAGGGGGAATTGGTAGACAATGTAAGTAACCCAATTTAGGTCCCTCTAACTGCCCTGAATGCTACAAATCATTCACTAAACCCTAAACCTCAACTAAATATTGTAATAAATAATGTGGAAATTGAGCAAGTTGAGGTGACTAAACTGCTTGGAATAACACTTGATTGTAAACTCATGGTCAAAACATATTTATACAACAGTAGCTAAGATATGGAGAAGTCTGTCCATAATATAGCACTGCACTACCTTCTTAACAGCACTATCAACAAGGCAGGTCCTACAGGCTCTAGTTTTGTCGCACCTGGACTACTGTTCAGTCCTGTGGTCAGGTGCCACTTATATTTTATTTCACCTTTATTTAACCAGGTAGGCCAGTTGAGAACAAGTTCTCATTTACAACTGCGACCTGGCCAAGATAAAGCAAAGCAGTACGAAAAAACAACAGTTACACATGGGATAAACAAATGTACAGTCAATAACACAATAGAAAAATCTATATACAGTGTGAGCAAATTAAGTAAGGAGGTAAGGCAATAAATAGGCCAATAGTGGGGAAGTAATTACAATTTAGCAATTTACACTGGAGTGATATATGTGCAGATGAGGATATGCAAGTAGAAATACTGGTGTGCAAAAGAGCAGAAAAACAAAAACAAATATGGGGACGACGTAGGTAGTTGGTTGAATGGGCTATTTACAGATGGGCTGTGTGCAGCTGCAGCGATCGGTAAGAAATGTGAAAGTTCCACAAAGAGGAACTCAGGAAAACTGCAATTGGCTCAGAACATGGCAGCATGGCTGGTCCTTGGATGTAGACAGAGAGCAAACAATAATAAGCATGTCAATCTCTAACGGCTCAAAGTGGAGGAGAGATCGACTTCATCACTACTTGTAAATCAGATGTAAGAGAAGCCCTTTCAATGTTACTTGTTTGTTTTGGGTAATCATTTCATATTATGGTACTGCAATATCCTTGTTGTCTTTCAATAAAATTACATTTCCAATTTTAAAGAGTTGTGTGCAATCTTAATTTCTCTCAATCCAGTGTGTAACTGCATGCATGTGTGCCTGCATATGGGGCCTGCTTGTGTGCATGGGGGTATAACTATCACATGGGAGTGTGTAAGCTTGTCAGTGTGTGTCTGTTGAGCGACCATGTGGTATGAAATGTAACGTGTGTGTATAGGACTTCTGATCTTCCATGTTACCACTCCCAAATTATTGTTGTCATATTATTTTATTTTAGCCATACTCCAAATTCTTAACAAGGGGTTATCAGAACACTAGGATACCAATGTCATTTAAAATCAAATCAACGTTTATTTGTCACGTGCGCTGAATACAACAGGTGTAGACCTTAAAGTGAAATGCTTACTTACTAACAAACAGTGAAAAAAAGGTATTATGTGAACAATAGGTAAGTAAAGAAATAAAAACAACAGTAAAAAGACAGTGAAAAAAAACAAAAAACGTAGCGAGGCTATATACAGTAGCGAGGCTGCATACAGGCACCAGTTAGTCGGGCTGATTGAGGTAGTATGTACATGTAGATATGGTTAAAATGACTATGCATATATGATGAACAGAGAGTAGCAGTAGCGTAAAAGAGGGGTAGTCGGTGGTGGGTGGCGGGACATAATGCCCTGGCAGAGCTTTTGATGACTATGCAACACTTGTATATTGATGAATGTTTAATAATTGAACTTTTGGATTTTGAATTTGGTTAACTACTTAGGGAGTAGCGGCGCAAGCGGCCTGCTCCCGACAGTACTCGGTGAAATGTAAGACGCCAAATTCAAAATCCAAAAGTTGAATTATTAAACATTCATCAATATACAAGTGCTGCATAGTCATCAAAAGCTCTGCTTCTTGGCAATATCACAGCGTTGTCAGATTTCAAAAAGGCTTTACGGCGAAAGCACTACATTTGATTGTTTGAGGATAGCACCTCATATATTTTCCACATTAGCATAAATTCATATCCAGCGCGGGTCACACAAAACCCATATCAGAGCTAAAATAAATCTCTTACCTTTCGAAGAACTTCTGCTGAGGGCTTCCCAAGTGTCCAACGAAGACATCCAATGGTTCTTTTGTTAGAAAAAGTAATATATTATATCCATAAATCTCCGTTTGGTAGGCGTGTTATGATCAGAAAATCCACCGTTGAGTCTCCCATTGAACCGGAAGAGAACACGTTCAAATTATACCTATAAACCTTGTACAATCAAATCAAACATCATTTTTAATGTATCCATAGGTATCCTTTTATGTATATTTAATGTAATATTTCATCCGGACGATAACGTGAACAATAGGAAAGGAAAATAAAGTAGGGCGCGCTCACAATCTCGCACCCGTCAAACGTTGTTGACAAATGTGATCCATTCACTACTTCCTCTTCCTATCTGTTCTGCTTAGTGCTAGAGCCTCCAGACACTGTATAAAGACTGTTGACATCTAGTGGAAGCCATAGGTACTGCAAGCTCAGTCCTGGATAACATAGAAATGAATAGGCAGCCTGGACAAAAAGGTAATGTACAAACAAAACTGCAAATCCGGATGGATTTTCCTCGGGTTTCGCCTGCTATATCAGTTCTGTTATACTCACATACATTATTTTAACACTCTCAGAAACTTCAGAGTATTTCCTATCCAATAGTACTAATTATGTGCATATCCTATTCTCTGGGCCTGAGTGGCAGGTATTTTACTTTGGGCACGCCAGACTCTCCAAAACCGTCACCTCTGCTGCCGCTCACTAAGAAGTTAATGTGCTTCTTCTTGAGCCACTCCTTTGTTGCCTTGGCCGTGTGTTTTGGGTCATTGTCATGCTGGAATACCCATCCACGACACATTTTCAATGCCCTGGCTGAGGGAAGGAGGTTCTCACCCAAGATTTGACGGTACATGGCCCCCGTCCATCGTCCCTGTGATGCGATGAAGTTGTCCTGTCCCCTTAGCAGAAAAACACCCCCAAAGCATAATGTTTCCACCTCCATGTTTGACGGTGGGGATGGTGTTCTTGGGGTCATAGGCAGCATTCCTCCTCCTCCAAACAAGGCAAGTTGAGTTGATGCCAAAGAGCTCCATTTTGGTCTCATCTGACCACAACAATTTCACCCAGTTGTCCTCTGAATCATTCAGATGTTCATTGGCAAACTTCAGACGGGCATGTATATGTGCTTTCTTGAGCAGGGGGACCTTGTGGGCGCTGCAGGATTTCAGTCCTTCACGGCGTAGTGTGTTACCAATTGTTTTCTTGGTGACTATGGTCCCAGCTGCCTTGAGATCATTGACAAGATCCTCCCGTGTAGTTCTGGGCTGATTCCTTACCGTTCTCACTAGGTGAGATCTTGCATGGAGCCCCAGGCCAAGGGGGATTGACAGTTATTTTGTGTTTCTTCCATTTGTGAATAATCGCATCAACTGTTGTCACCTCACCAAGCTGCTTGGCGATGGTCTTGTAGCCCATTCCAGCCTTGTGTAGGTCTACAATCTTGTCCCTGAGAGTTTGGAATCTGATTGATTGATTGCTTCTGTGGACAGATGTCTTTTATACAGGTAACAAGCTGAGATTAGGAGCACTCCCTTTAAGAGTGTGCTCCTAATCTCAGCTCGTTAGCTGTATAAAAGACACCTGGGAGCCAGAAATCTTTCTGATTGAGAGGGGGTCAAATACTCATTTCCCTCATTAAAATGCAAATCAATTTATAACAATTTTCATGTGTTTTTCTGGATTTTTGTTGTTGTTATTCTGTCTCTCACTGTTCAAATAAGGCTACCATTAAAATTATAGACTGATAATTTCTTTGTCAGTGGGCAAATGTACAAAATCAGCAGGGGATCAAATACTTTTTTCCCTCACTGTATATATTTTACCTTCATTTAACTAGGCAAGTCAGTTAAGAACAAATATTTATTTTCAATGACTACCTAGGAACAGTGGGTTAACTCTGCCTTATTCAGGGGCAGAACGACATATTTTTACCTTGTCAGCTCGGGGATTCGATCTTGCAACCTTTCGGTTACTAGTCCAACGCTCTAACCACAGGGCTACCTGCTCTCGATGTTGCAGCTGTAGAACCTTTTGAGGATCTGAGGACCCATGCCAAATATTTTTAGTTTCCTGAGGGGGAATAGGCTTTGTCGTGCCGTCTTCATGACTGTCTTGGTATGTTTGGACCATTCTAGTTTGTTGGTGATGTGGACACCAAGGAACTTGAAGCTCTCAACCTGCTCCACTACAGCCCCGTCGATGAGAATGGGAGCGTGCTCGGTCCTCCTTTTCCTGTAGTCCACAATCATCTCTTTAGTCTTGGTTACGTTGAGGGATAGGTTGTTATTCTGGCACCACCCGGCCAGGTCTCTGACATCCTCCCTATAGGCTGTCTCGTCGTTGTCGGTGATCAGGCCTACCACTGCGGTGTTGTCTGCAAACTTAATGATTGTGTTGGAGTCGTGCCTAGCGATGCAGTCGTGGATGAACAGGGAATACAGGAGGGGACTGACCACGCACCCCCGAGGAGCTCCAGTGTTGAGGATCAGCGTGGCAGATGTGTTGCTACCTACCCTCACCACCTGGGGGCGACCCATCAGGAAGTACAGGATCCAGTTGCAGAGGGAGGTGTTTAGTCCCAGGATCCTTAGCTTAGTGATGAGCTTTGAGGGCACTATTGTGTTGAACGCTGAGCTGTAGTCAATGAATAGCATTCTCACATAGGTGTTTCTTTTGTCCAGGTGGGAAAGGGCAGTGTGGAGTGCAATAGAGATCGCATCATCTGTAGATCTGTTTGGGTGATATGCAAATTGGAGTGGGTCTAGGGTTTCTGGGATATTGGTGTAGTTGTGAGCCATGACCAACCTTTCAAAGTAATTCGTGTCTATGGACGTGAGTGCTACGGGTCTGTAGTCATTTAGGCAGGTTGCCTTGGTGTTCTTGGGCAGAGGGACTATGGTGGTCTGCTTGAAACATGTTGGTATTACAGACTCAGTCAGGGACATGTTGAAAATGTCAGTGAAGACACCTGCCAGTTAGTAAGCACATGCCCGGAGCACACGTCCTGGTAATCCATCTGGCCCCCGCAGCCTTATTGAATGTCGACCTGTTTAAAGGTCTTACTCACGTTGGCTACGGAGAGCGTCATCACACAGTCGTCCAGAACAGCTGATGCTCTCATGCATGCCTCAGTGTTGCTTGCCTCGAAGCGAGCATAGAAGTGATTTAGCTCGTCTGGTAGGCTCGTGTCACTGGGCAGCTCGTGGCTGTGCTTCCCTTTGTAGTCTGTAATAGTTTGCAAGCCCTGCCACATAAGACGAGCGTCGGAGCCGGTGTAGTACGATTCAATCTTAGCCCTGTATTGACGCTTTGCCTGTTTGATGGTTTGTCGCAAGGCAAAGCAGGATTTCTTATAAGCTTCCGGGTTAGAGTCCCGCACCTTGAAAGCGGCGGCTCTACCCTTTAGCTCAGTGCGAATGCATCTGGTTGGGGTATGTACGTACAGTTACTGTGGGGACGACGTCCTCAATGCACTTATTGATAAAGCCAGTGACTGATGTGGTGTACTCCTCAATGCCATTGGAAGAATCCCGGAACATGTTCCAGTCTGTGATAGCATTAGATTAAACTCCTAATCGTATTCTCACAAACACAGAAGCCATCTCTCACATAACTGACATTATAAAAATGCATCCGAAACAAACAAGCTACATTTTTGTAAAATTCCCAATCACCAATCAGCCCAGTCCACTGCCGGTTCTGACTGAGTGGAGATTTACTCAACAACAACCACATGGCCGGAGACAGACTGCAATGTGTCCAAATGACCAGGAGGGGGCAGCAGATACCTGCCACTGAGCACCAATGAGCTTAAAACAACAATGACCACGTTTGCACACACACCAATATAAAGTATTCTGTTTTCAAGTTGACACATATACACATCAAATCCTGTTTACAATAACATGAAAAAGCTTGTATCGCGGTTATGAGAAACCTGGACAAGATGCCTGGGATATGCTGATCTAAGACTGGATACTGTGGCATGTAAACATCTTATCCCCTTTTACTGTTGTTTTTATGGTCTGTGCTATGGGTGTTGTGTGATTATGTGGTTTTCATCTGATTGTCAAACAAATCACTTCAAAAAAGTAGGCTACCAGCACAGCTAGATCCACCATAATAATTCCATAATTTAGCCTACTATAATGAATTTACTACTGGCTTTTTTACTACTCACCCCTAATTTAGACACATTTCTGTTTATAATTTCCAACATTTGGTAGGCCATATTATACATTTCCGACATTTGGTTTATTTGTCAACTATAGTTTGATACATGCAGCTTCTATCATAACTTAATGTTTCACATGTTTCACATCAATAGAATGAATGCATTAGTAATCTAGTTAACACCGGTAAAGTTGTCTGTTTCGTTTAGGGTCCGGGGAGAAAACGCAATAACTCCAAAACAGTGGAAAGAGATGGCAGCATCGCGACTAGCTCTTAAGAAACTTTGCAGTGTTTTGTTATGCATTATTTTTTACATTATTAGCTCCGGAAATGTTGTGTGTCATTACTTACAGCCGGGAAGAACTATTGGATATTAGAGCGACGGTAACTCACCAGAACTAACAGCATTATGACAAGGAATAGGACTTCCCTGAAGCAGATCCTTTGTTCACTCTCCCCAGAGCAATTTAACTTATTCCAGAGGCTGACCCAAAACGTTGCCGGCGGAGGAGAGGCCCTTGAGGCGGCCTGCTGGTTCGACTTCGGCCCTTGAGGCGGCCTGCACGCACACCACCCACCGCTTCAGAGTATATTACTCGCTAATGTTCAGTCTTTGGATAACAAAGTTGATGAGCTTAGAGCAAGGATTTCTTTCCAGAGAGACATCGGGGCCTGTAACATACTTTGTTTCATGGAAACATGGCTCTCTCAGGATACTCTGTCGGAGTTGGTAAAGCCAGCAGGATTCTCAGTAAATCGCGCAGACGAGAATAAATATCTCACCGGGAAGCAGAAGGGCAGACGGGTGTGTTTCATGATTAATGACTCATGGTGTAATTCTAGGAACATACAGGAACTCAAGTACTTTGTTCACCAGACCTAGAACACCTCACAATTAAATGCCAACCATATTATCTCAAGAGAATTCTCCTCCGTCGTCGCCTCAGCCGTTTACATACCACTTCAAGCCGAAACCGACGGCCCTCAAAAGAACTTCACTGGAAACCACATATCCTGAGGCTGCATTTATTGTAGCAGGGGATTTTAACAAAGCAAATCTGAGGACTAGGCTGCCGAAGTTTTATCAACATATCGACTGTCCTACTTGCGCTACTAAGACTTACGACTATTGCTATTCAAACTTCCGGAATTCTTACAACGCCCTCCCCCGCCCTCCTTTCGTCAAATCTGACCACGACTCCATCTTGCTCCTCCCCCCTACAGGCAGAAACTCAAATAGGAAGTGCCCGTTCTTTGTACTATTCAACGCTGGTCTGACCAATCGGAATCCACGCATCAGGATTGTTTTGATGACGTGGACTGGGATATGTTCCAGGTAGCTTGCGAAAATAATCTAGACGCATACTGAGTTTATAAGGTGACTGAGTTTATAAGGAAGTGTATAGGAGATGTAGTTCCCACTGTGACTATCAAAACCTACCCTCGTCCATATGTATATAGTCTTAATTCATTCCTACTTAGATTTGTGTGTATATGTTGTGTAATTTGTTAGATATTACTGCACTATCAGAGCTAGAGGCACAAGCATTTCATTACACCCGCAATAACATCTGCTAATCACGTTTACGTGACTAGTAAAAATGTGATTTGAATCACTTTTATGATAAGTCTTCAGTTCGTCTTGGGTGCATATTTTATGTGGTTGTCTGCTTGCATAACAGTGTCAAAGATACCGTAATATTACGAGCAGTCTCATTTTCCCAAGAGGTTAAATAAATAAATATTTCTCCACTCCTGTTCCTGAGACAAAATGTATATTTGTTGTATAATTTCACTGCAGGAAAAGCATAATTCTGCCGGAGTTAATATTATATTACGCTACATGTGAGAGGAAATAGGCCTACAGTCAATGTCAATATTTCAGTTACTATTCCATTTAACCCATATACTTAAATGAGGAATATTCTGTTTATTCATGGATACTCATGAGCGGGATACTGTGTGCGTGTAAACGTGGTCATAGAAATATTACATAGTAGTATAGTTTGACAACTACTTGTCAATCAGGGGTAATCTTCCTGGATTCATACACAAACACACAATACAAAATCAGGGTAAAAAGTGTTCAGTGGGAAAAAAGGTGTGTAGGTAATGCATGTATCATAATAGGTGGGTAAACCCTATTCACAAACTAAAGACGATGGTCAACTGAGTTCCCTCCAGAAACGTTCATAAATAGAACAATAAACAGTCTTAAAATGTCTAAATCCTTTAGAGTATCATTTCATTGCTCTAACAGAAGTTAAATGCATAGTGGGTTGCAGATGTGAGAAGCGAAGGTGCTCTCTGAGTGGAGTCCATGTGTTTATATTCATGATTACAGGGTGTGTGGGTGTGTTTAATGCATGTTTCCTATAATTATCAGTATTTAAATAGTCCAATGAATATATTTTGCCCCCTCTTGTAAAGCTAAGTGTGTGTGTGTGAAAGAGAGAGACCCATCCGGCTATTTGCTAAGACGCCTCAGAAAGAGGGGAATAACCCAGTAGAGGGACGTGCGGCGGGGGGAACCAGAGTCTACAATGGACTGCTGTCATTAAGTAGAGAAGCTCTCCTCCATTCCTTTTTAATCATCCCTCTCTCCTCTTCTAGCCTCTCTCCTCTTCTAGCCTCTCTATCTCCCTCTACAAGAGTTTTAGCTGGCCTGATGCCTTTCTTCTTTCTTGAGATTCTCCCCCCTGCTGCTGTACCTTCTAGTGGCTGTGAAGGCAGGAGTCACCTAGCAGACTCATACAGGGGAGGTGGGGGGGATCCTCCAGTTTCATGCTGTGTATGATACAGCACCCTGGGTAAGGCGAGCTGCTTGGCTGTGATATGAGGAAAGGTGAGAGACCCTGCTACTTGCTGCTGCGTAGATAGAGACTGGAGTCTAGTGTCAGAGGCCCAGCGGGCTGCATTCTCCAACTACTGTATCTCTACATTGTACAATGGATATGAAAACAAGTGTGTCTTATTGTACAAATTCAGGTAGTCCCTCCCTGCTTGTACATTTTCTAGCATTTGGTGTGTACAGAATACGAACTTGCTCTCTTATTAAAAACACAGAAACCATTGGATGTATGCGAACAAAACTATAAAACACAATATGCAACAATTAAATGATTTTACACTTCATAATGAAATCAGTCAAGTGAAATAAATGAATGTACGCCCTAATCTATGGATTTCACATGACTAGGAATACAGATATGCATCTGTTGGTCACAGATACCATTAAAAAAAGGTAGGGGCGGGATCAGAAAACCAAATCAGTTTCTGGTGTGACCACCATTTTATGCAGCACAACACATCTCCTTCACATAGAGTTGATCAGGCTGTTGATTGTGGCCTGTGGAATGTTGTCCCACTCCTCTTCAACGGCTGTTCGAAGTTGCTGGATATTCGCGGGAAGTGGAACACGCTGTCGTACACGTCGATCCAGAGCATCCCAAACATGCACAATGGGTGGCATGTCTGGTGAATATGCAGGCCATGGAAGAAATGGGACATTTTCAGCTTCCATGATATGTGTACAATTCCTTGCGACATGGGGTCGTGCATTATCATGCTGAAACATGAGGTTATGGCGGCAGATGAATGGCACGACAATGGGACTCAGGATCTCGTCACTGTATCTCTGTGCCTTCAAATTGCCATCAATAAAATGCAATTGTGTTCATTGTCCGTAGCTCATGCTTGCCCATACCTTAACCCCGCCACCACGGGGCACTGTTCATAACGTTGACATCAGCAAACCTCGCCCACACTTGGTCTGCAGTTGTTAGGCCGGTTGGACGTACTGCCTATTTCTCTAAAACAATGTTGGAGGCGGCTTATGGTAGCGAAAATGAACATTAAATTCTCTGGCAACAGCTCTGGTGGACATTCATGCAGTCAGCATGCCAATTGCAAGCTCCCTCTCAACTTGATACATCTGTGGCATTGTGTTGTGTGACAAAACTGCACATTTTAGAGTGGCCTTTTATTGTCCCCTGAACATGGTGCGCCTGTGTAATGATCATGCTGTTTAATCAGCTTATTAATATGCCACACCTGTCAGGTTATCTTGGAAAAAGAGAAATGCTTACTAATTGCTGGTCATCTATGAACGTTTGAACATCTTGGCCATGTACTGTTATAATCTCAACCCCCGACACAGCCAGAAGAGGACTGGCCACCCCTCAGAGCCTGGTTCCTCTCTAGGTTTCTTCCTGGGTTCCTGTCTTTCTAGGGAGTTTTTCCTAGCCACCGTGCTTCTACATCTGCATTGCTTGCCGTTTGGGGTTTTAGGCTGGGTTTCTGTATAGCACTTTGTGACATCGGTTGATGTAAAAAGGGCTTTATAAATGTATGTAAACAAATCAATGTGCGTATGGTACATTTATGGGATCATTTATTTCAGCTCATGAATCATGTGTTAAAAAATGTTGTTCAGTATAGTTATGGTAAAGACAATAATAATAAATAGTAGCCTAACTCCAATGCTTGTAAACAAAGTAAAAGTAAACTATACACTGTATAGCCTCAAAACATGGTTAAAACTATACTTTGGATATTTTTTTAATTTTACTTTTATTTAACTAGGCAAGTCAGTTAAGAACAAATTCTTATTTTCAATGACGGCCTAGGAACAGTGGGTTAACTGCCTTGTTCAGGGGCAGAACGACAGATTTTTACCTTTTCACCTCGGGGATTCGATCTTGCAACCTTCCGGTTACTATATAATGGGTGGTCAGTCCTTGCATACATAGCTCTCACTTTGAATTTGGTTACATTTCTCCAGGCCCCTCCCTCCCTCAGTGACGTTTTGTTATTGTTTCAATTAACTATTACAGCTTTAAAAACTTATATCAAGTCAATTTTCTCCAACAAGGACTCATTGAGAAGCTATAGCCTTCTTGATCACAGAGGTGTGGGATTAATGGATAATGAATGGGAGCAAAATGGTGTCCATATTAGGATAGCCTCAGTCTAGGGCAGGTTTGCAGCAGTGAAGATGAATAATCCCCCAGGGAAGAGCAGTGAGGTTCTCATGTAAGCAGGCCCAAATTACAGGAAGGTCTGTAGCTAGGTCCTGTTTACTCCCTCCAGAATCCTACCAGTAGATAAATCTGTAGCTAGCTCTTTGATGGAGGTGCTGGATTATATAAGCGTCCCGTCATGCTAAAAGCTAACGCTACATGGAGGGAGGCACCCATTTAACTTCCTCACCCGCCTTATGAACAGCACAAAGTTAAGAGGAAGTGATAGGGATGTTTGTAAGTAATGACTAAGACCTGAGCCACTGCCTGTACACCCAGCTACCATCCAGAAGGCGAGGTCAGTACAGGTGCATCAAAGCTGGGACCGAGAGACTGAAAAACAGCTTTCAGGGCCATCAGACATTTCAGGGCCATCAGACTGTTAAACAGCCATCACTAACACAGAGAGGCTGCTGCCTACATACAGACTTGAAATCATTGGCCACTTTAATAAATGGATCACTAGAAACATTAATAATGCCTCTTTCATAATGTTTACATATCTTGCATTACTCTTCTCTTATGTATATACTGTATTTCATACTCTATTGCATCTTGGCTATGCCGCTCGGTCATCGCTCATCCATATATTTATATGTATATATTCTTATTCCATCCATCCCATACTTAGATTTGTGTGTATTAGGTAGTTGTTGTGGAACTGTTAGATTACTTGTTAGATATTACTGCAATGTTGGAACTAGAAGCACAAGCGTTTCGCTACACTCGCAATAACTTCTGCTAACCATGTGTATGTGACCAATAAAATTAGATTTGATTTGAAATGTGTCTATCCTTTTTTTCTGATAGCTGAAAATGACTTAAGCATAGCAACTATAAAGCATCAAAGCTTTGATGTAGGCTATACATTTAAGTGGCTATAGAGCCCCAATGCCCTCCCAGCTTCTCAATTTTGAATACATTAAGCAACAAACTGAATGTTGGTTCTTTATCAACAGGTACAAATCTAACAGTGGCCATAGAGTTGTATGCCCCGGCGGAGGTGCTGGTTGAGAATGGCACTGGATCCTCAAGTGTTCTTTCAAATCCAGGGAAGTGATCAGCAGCGCAGCCACAGTCACCTGGTCGTTTAGTCCAGCGGGATCCGACCCGGGCGCTGTTTCCGTGAGTGATTTCTTTCTCTGGGTCCATGAACAACTCCCAACTTCTCTATATTCCATTCTGAAAATGTATGCAATAGGGATAGGGTTATAAGACAATGATAATCCAATTGATGTGTGTGTCTAGCATTTGTGTATACAGTATAGAGACTGGGACAAGGTAGTACAACTTGCCATAAGGAGTATCTGTGAGAACAAAGAATTCTTTGTGAAACCAGATTGCAGGAGAGAGGGCTTCTCGTCCTTGGGAAGGAAGGAACTGATAGGAACTGTCTAGATTTGACTTATGTTGTAAGATTGTGATATGCCGCTGAATGTGTACTGTGGGAAAATATTATTTCCTAGAGGGTGGGGCATTTGTATCATTGGTATTCAGCTTAAAGCTTATACAGTATAAAAAGACGTGATGTGTGAAAGATGTGTTCACATTTCGTGGACAGAATTCTCATGAATAAATAACCTGACCAAAATTGCAGACTTTGTCTAATTTGTCATTAACTAGAGCTTTACAACCTCTAGGAATTATTCAAAGCCTGATTGATAGTTTATGTCAACAATTGAGAACAAAATTCTCATGACAATTTGGTCCTTCGCGCCGGATCTCAATATCTGTGTCTGTCTTCCAAAGATAACACGCCGAAAACCGTTCACGGGCGGATGATCGTATCCGTAAGATCAAAGACCTGGCCCCTGACATTTGGGAACTATTGCAGGCAGGTGTATATCTAAGAACGACAGAGACGGTGACGAGATCCAACCTATATTGCTTTTCCCAGTCTGCAAGAACAAGGTCAGTAGTCTTTATTCATTGATTGGGGGGAGGACGATTTGATTTGAGTTTGTGGAATTATCTCTCTGAAATAGTTTAAAGTTAAGCTTGGAGGATTTAATTTACTAGGCTCGTGTTTGTCTGACCGAAAGTCTTATGAGGCTTTATACAACTGCGATTGTGGAACGGCGACATCGATGTGTGATACAGTGATACATAAACTAATTCAAGGTGAAAATCTTGATGGTAAGATCGTTTATTAGGTGAACTAACTTAATAAGGTGAAGATCTTGCGGGGAACAAGATTGTTTATTGAATAAACTAATTCAATAAGGTGAAAATCTTGATGGTAAGATAATTTATTAGGTGAACTAACTTAATAAGGTGAAGATCTTGCAGGGAACAAGATTGTTTATTGAATAAACTAACTCAACAAAGGGGAAGATCCTTGGCAATAAGATCGTTTATTAGGTGAACTAACTTAATAAGGTGTGATTTTGCTGGGGATAAGATCATTTATTGAATGAACTAACTTATTGACGTGTGATCATAGATAAGAGATATATGGAGTTCAGCACAGGATATAGAAAGGAGGGGATATAACATTAATAATTAGGAGACCTTTTAGATGGATAAGGTCGATTATTAAGAGAGGATATAAATTAGGTGTCGTGGGAATAGGTGCTCTGTGTAAAGATGGTGATTTTGTAAATAGGATAACTTGTTGAGGATTCAACAGACATACCTAAATAAAGTCCTTGTGTAAGACCTAACAGTTAAACTGGTTAATACACAGTAAGGATATAAACTAGGTTTTGTGAGATAGACGGTAATTCTATGCGAACACGATAACCCCATCAATGCTACAGACCGTTCACTGAAATAAAGTCCAAAATAGGAGGAGAGGGAGACCTAAAATAGCGGTGTGAGATATGAGATATTAACGTCAAAAGTCCCAAGAAACAACAGAAAAATAAGCGGTTAACTAGGGCTTTACGACCCCTGGAAAATAGCTTATAGTTGTATATGGGTGAGATCTAATGTCCGATTGAAAGTCACCTCTATAGATAACGTTTCCAGAAAGGTGAAACACACATGGTAAAACACATACACAATAGAGTGTGAGAATAAACATAGAAACATAATTAGAGTAATTTGATAACATTAGGAACCACACACATAAATCATGGAGACCTAATATAGATACACATAGGTCAAAGAGATACACATATAAGGTAAGCACATACATAGAGAGTTGTGAAATATACCTCAAGGGTGAGACACATAGAGATAAAGTTTTAATAACAATGGGCAGTAAATACTCAAAATAGGTTCCCGAATTTACGGGAGATGGGAGATACATTATGGTCCAAAATGGAGAAAAAAAGTGTGAATTTGATGGACGTCTAGATGTAGAAAAGCTAGAATTGAGTTTTAAACAGATACAACTACAAAGGAAAAAATACGAAATAATATAGTTCAAACTAAGAAGCAAGGAATGATTATGAATATCACAGGAAAATAAGTAGGAGTTTGGAAATAGTTATTGTAAAACCATGGAGTTGCTAAAAGAAGTGCACGTAAATTCTACCAATTCGTCTTGAATATGAAAGAGTAAACTAGATATGGTAAGGAAAAGTTACCCTATTAACTTGTTGGGGATCAGCAGCTGAGGGTCAGTTTTGGAGAGTCGGGCGTGCCTAAAGTAAAATGCTTTCCACTCAGGCTCAGAAGATAGGATATGCACATAATTAGTACTATTGGATAGGAAACACTCTGAGGTTTCCAAAAGTGTTAACATTTTGTCTGTGAGTGTAATAGAACTCATTTGGCAGGCAAAAACCTGAGAATTTTCCATCCGGAAATTGCATTCTGTTGTCTTATGACTCACTTAGAGAGACTGCCTATTGAAAAGTTTTATACCAGGACACTGAATGTAGTACCTATTGCTTCCACTGGATGTCAGCAGTGTATAGGTAAAGTTGAATGGAAATCGGAACCATTGTGTTCAATCCGCAGTGGTTTTAGTCAGGGGAGCTATTTTTCAGTTGCTGCGTTTCTGGGCGCACGTTTGGCTGAAGCGGTCCACTTTATTTGACTTATATAACGTTTAGGTGACCATCCAAGTGAAAGATTATCACTTTTATTCATAAAAGATAAGCTAAGGTTGCATTTTAATAGTTTTTGTTTTGTTGAGGGAAAGTTTATAGGTTTAAATGAACAACGTTCACTTCACGTTGGATTTTCTGAACACAAGGTGCCAACCAAGCGGAGATTCAAGGATATAATAAATTACTTTTTCTAACCAAATACCCATGGATTGTCTTCGTTGGACACTTAGGAAGCCCTCTGCATAAGTTCTACAAAAGGTAAGGCACAGGTTTTCCCTGTGAAATGCATTTTCTATCGACCGCGCATTACACGTGGTAGTGTCGGGATTGGGGCGCTAGCGCACCAGCAATCCCCAAGAAGTTTTAACAGGAGCATTCAAATTAAATAAAGAATTCAAGGAGGTAATTATGAATTGGAACAAACACATAGAACTAGAATAAGAAGCTCAGTAAGTGTATTGAATTTAGCGCTTCTATTAGCGTTATTACGCTCATAGGACTATTTTGAGAATGGATAGTGTAAAACGGGATGCTTAGTAATGTCGTTAAGGTATTTTTGGTTGGAGTTCAAAGCACTAGATTGAATATACCAGAATGCAGAATAATGATAGAGTTCACGAATGCTCTTTGGTTTGAATATGGTTGGTGTAGGTCAATTTAAGGAAATAACATAATTTGAATTATTGCAAACAGCACAGTTAGCCACCAACATGCTTAAATAATAAGTAAAGAGCCTAACTAGCTTTGCAGGTGAGTAGATTGAAAATGTAGTTTCTTGTATCTGGAAATAACGTTAGCTAAATGAGTTAGCCTCGTTAGCTTAGGTGTTTGACTGCCGTGTGGGAAAAATAGTAGGAATTATGATTTATAAAGTTTGAATCAACTCTGTTCATTAGTGGGTTTTGAGGTTGAATTATCTTTGTCAGAAAGTGGATATTAGGTAACATTAAAATGGGTGGGATGCGACTAAGTAATGTTTTACAGAGTCTAACGTTGTATCTCGCCACGTTCAAACCATCGCTAGAAGTTTAGATTTGAGGTTCAATGTTGATAAAATATGTATTCTATGTGGTAGAGCAGAAAAACGAGAAGTTATAAGCTATAAAGAAATATAGTCATTGATAAGGAGGATTGATTATTAGTGTCTTAATAGCACTCTAAATGATGTGATATTTTAGTAATTTGAAAAACTGAGGTTTCAATACGAGGTTATATGAATAGTAGAGATTGAGCCTTGGGGTTGTGAAAAAAAAATAGATGTGGTTGGAAGCAAGTAATTAGTGGGATGTTTAAAAGTTAAGGTATGAATAAACATTACTATGGCTTGGCTTTATACTTGGAAAACACTAATAAATTTGTGCAGAGTTGTTATGTATTCTAGACATGTTAATCTGTTTCCAGTACGTGGTACAGTGTCTAGTAATAAGAGTAGAATGAATTAAGTATTGACTATCAAGCTGATAAGGCAGCACCAACTTTTTGAAGGTTCAACATTTGTTAAATAATAGTTTTGTATTTAACTAAACTAATGCAAATGTTAAACTGATAGGATTACTGGAAAGGGGCTCTGGGATTGGTTAGTTTAAAATAAGGTAAATTCCACTTAATGGAACACTATATTATATGATGAGGTTTGAATATAGTGCTTGCTTTCAGGAAAAATGGAAGTCAAATACGTATGTATGTTAATTAAGGGAGACAGGGCTGACCATATCTAAAACAACCATGTATTAGAAACCTAGGAGCCTTCATCTGAAAAATTGACTACATTTGCAACAGGAAAAAGTATTATATTTAGTAATGGTTAACAGAAATAATCTACAGTATAATAGCTATCAAATGTGCTGATTGGAAATTGGTCTATTAACAATAAATGTTTTTGTACATGATTATGACAGTGAGAGACCAACCATATAACACCGTGTGTGTGTGTGATGTGAATGGGTGTAGGAACAATCAATGAGATTGCGGAGGTCTCACTGAAGTGTGGGATTTAATTTGTATAGAAATGTTTTGAAAAGCCTTGAATAGTTTAACAATTCCTGGTGAAGACTGATCAACTTCATTATGAATTGAAAGAAACAGGGGGATTTCATTTTAACATTTGTGAGAAACACCATTTTCTATCCAAATTGTACTATTACTTTAGGAGATTATTATTATCTCCTTAGGAAATTATAAAGACGTTTTTGGAAATAGCGCTTTGTTCAGTCTGTATATAGAAAGGAGAGAGTACCATGCCATAGCTGATTAGGTTTGGGCAGATAACCAATATGATTATTGAGTAGAAAGAGGAGGGGGGAGGCCAGGAGGAAAAGAGAGAGAGCGCCCAAAACCTGACTCAGAGGATGAAGATGAGGAATCCTGACTAGAAACTAATACCGACAAAGTAGGCAGGAAGGATTTAGAAGACTGGTACGGGAAACATGACAGTGACTGTATGGATGACAATTTAGACCTTGATATGTTGGATAAAATTGACCCTGAGAGTGAGGTGTTTGAACTAGCAACAGTAGACCTTGCTCTAGCTCAAGAAGAGAAATCTTTTTTTGTCACTTACTGTCATGGGAAAAATAATTACATTTCTTTGTGATACGGGGGCATGTAGGACAGCTATATTCAGTGAGGGCCTTTTGAAAGGGATTCAATCTTCTGGGGAAAAAATATTGTTCGTTCAGCGTCTGGCCATCATTGTGTGGAAAGACTCTCGACTCCCATAACTCTCAAACATGAAAAGACTGAGGGGGAGGCAACAGTCCCAGTACTCATATCAAAGCTGTGCCCGGTTATTCTATTGGGGAGAGATGTAATGAAACTCTTGAATATAGCAGTAACACCAACAGACAAAGGTATGAAAGCCCATGTGGTCAAGGATAATATGATAATTTGCAGGAAGGGGATCCGTGTTACTAGTATAGTCAGGACTTATTGAGGGAGGTTTGACCGACATACCCAAAGCCTTAATGGAACTAACAGATGATGTAATATCAGGACTGTCCTGGGGACAAAAATGTCCCCAGATGAATTGCACTGTACTCTGTGGTATAACAGACATCCCGGACCCGACTCTGTATATGAGAAGGCACTTCTAAAAACCACTGAGCACCATAGGTTTAAAATGGTTTCACTATGATTCCACTCATGCGGCTGTGGAGATGGAATTGCCTGCTCCTATCCAGCAGTTTTATAGAGAAAATGGAGCCCACATGTGTCCCTTGCTATAGAGCCTTCCAAGAAGTGGAAGGATATGGGATATTGGGTAACAAAGGGGAAATGACTGGCAGACTGGGTCACGGGGGGAGGGGGTGCAATATAGCCCATCCACAGACAGATACAGACGTAAATTAAACTGGAGAGCAAACAGCGCCCCAACAGTACACATGAGTGATAGTGGTGGTGGGGGGATTTCTGAGAAGTACAGTACCTGTTAACTCAGAGACAGAAGAACAGTTTATGAGAATAGAGACATTGTTTAGCATTCCCTAGATATGACCGTCCGTTTACTCAGACTGTGGACTGTAGGGAAGGGTCATGACCTCAGCTTTGACCTAGAAACAGGGGGAAGAATAAGCCAGGCGCTTATCACTCCTCTCGTTTGGATATGATTGTATTGTTAGACATGCCAAATTTGACTATTGAGAGATGTGCTACTCTGAACACCCTTATTCTAATAGCTACTGACGAGAGTCCACAAGATTGAGTAACTGAGAAAGTTGTGTTGCATAGGCCTGAGTTGACAGATTGGTCTTTACAAGATGGAAAGAAATTACTATGTTTATAGATAGGTCTTCAAGGTAGAACTCAAGGTAGATGGTTGAAGGTAAATGGTTTGAATGCAACTGGGTATGATGTTGCTACTCTTCCTAAAAACTTTGAGGCTGAATCACGACCTAGTCACTATTCTGTGCAGCAGGCAGAAATTGATTTATTTGTTAAGATTGTTAGACATGGTAGTGTTTTGATACAGGGCAGAGCCTTGTATCAACAAGAGGGATATGGTAGAGATGACTGTTAGAGATGATTGTTAGAGATGATTGTTAGATATTATACAGATTGTTAGATATGGTAGAGATTGTTAGACAACACAAATTACTTAATACATTTTTGTTGGAAATTGATTTTATAGAGCTCACCAGGAGCGAAGGAAAGAAACAGTGTTTAATTATTATTATATTATAGAACGCATTAATTCTATGATTAAAAAGTAGGTTAAGATAGACACGCCTGAGTACAGGATGAAATTGGGTAAAATGTCTACCAATAGCATTAATGAGATATTCGGATAACCCCAGACAAGGAGGATTATCTCCATTTGAGAAAGTATTTGGTAGACCTTTTAGAATGAGAGTTAGGAAGTTACAGTAGCAGATCACATGAGAAGTTGTTTGCTAACCACACCCGTATGTCAGAGATGTTATGCCCAACAGAAGAACTACAGAAGGAGGTGAGCCATACGATCCAGCCAGGTGACTTAGTGTGGGTCCAGTCTCTGAAGAAAAAAGACTGGGAGCAGCCCCGTTGGGAAGGTCCCTACCAGGTTCTGTTGGTCACAGCCTTTCCCATTAGAATAGCAGAAAGAGCAATCCGGGTCCACGTTACCCACTGCAAAAAGGTAGGAACACATACAAACACCGTGGAACACACGCAGAGTTAGAGAGCAGAACTGGACCGATAGGGTCTGGGGGTCGCTTCTGTTAGCGAAGATTTCCTACCCGACCTATCATCACTGTAGTGTGTTCCCTAGAGGTGTGAGTATGGGGTGGTACCTAGCAAACTGGCTAAGGGCAGGAGAGGGTTGGCGGTTTTGGGAACATGGGAACCTTGAGCTGCATCATAGTTTTGATTATCTTTTTTATACATCCTGATTCAACACCTCCAAGAAAAATTATATGATGTCGCTGACAGGTTTAAGAAGTGAAAGACAAGTTATTTAATACCCGACCCCTCATGAATAAGGAGGATATAAAAAAGGAGTCCAAATAGGTGATGATGTGAGATTTAAGGTAAATATTAAACATTTCCCTAATAGAGCAGGAATATGGGTGCATAATAAATTGTATAAGATTATTCAGGACTTTGTGATACCTTTATATTTCTATTTGGGACTCATTTCATCTTGTTCCTGGCCTAGGTACAGTGAGGGAAAAAAGTATTTGATCCCCTGCTGATTTTGTACGTTTGCCTACTGACAAAGAAATGATCAGTCTATAATTTTAATGGTAGGTTTATTTGAACAGTGAGAGACAAAATAACAACAACAAAAATCCAGAAAAACGCATGTCAAAAATGTTATAAATTGATTTGAATTTTAATGAGGGAAATAAGTATTTGACCCCCTCTCAATCAGAAAGATTTCTGGCTCCCAGGTGTCTTTTATACAGGTAACGAGCTGAGATTAGGAGCACACTCTTAAAGGGAGTGCTCCTAAACTCAACTTGTTACCTGTATAAATACACCTGTCCACAGAAGCAATCAATCAATCAGATTCCAAACTCTCCACCATGGCCAAGACCAAAAAGCTCTCCAAGGATGTCAGGGACAAGATTGTAGACCTACACAAGGCTGGAATGGGCTACAAGACCATCGTCAAGCAGCTTGGTGAGAAGGTGACAACAGTTGGTGCGATTATTCGCAAATGGAAGAAACACAAAAGAACTGTCGATCTCCCTTGGCCTGGGGCTCCATGCAAGATCTCACCTCGTGGAGTTGCAATGATCATGAGAACAGTGAGGAATCAGCCCAGAACTACACGGGAGGATCTTGTCAATGATCTCAAGGCAGCTGGGACCATAGTCACCAAGAAAACAATTGGTAACACACTACGCCGTGAAGGACTGAAATCCTGCAGCGCCCGCAAAGTCCCCTGCTCAAGAAAGCACATATACATGCCCGTCTGAAGTTTGCCAATGAACATCTGAATGATTCAGAGGACAACTGGGTGAAAGTGTTGTGGTCAGATGAGACCAAAATTGAGCTCTTTGGCATCAACTCAACTACGCCGTGTTTGGAGGAGGAGGAATGCTGCCTATGACCCCAAGAACACCATCCCCACCGTCAAACATGGAGGTGGAAACATTATGCTTTGGGGTGTTTTTCTGCTAAGGGGACAGGACAACTTCACCGCATCAAAGGGACGATGGGCGGGGCCATGTACCGTCAAATCTTGGGTGAGAACCTCCTTCCCTTAGCCAGGGCATTTAAAATGGGTCGTGGATGGGTATTCCAGCATGACAATGACCCAAAACACACGGCCAAGTCAACAAAGGAGTGGCTCAAGAAGAAGCACATTAAGGTCCTGGAGTGGCCTAGCCAGTCTCCAGACCTTAATCCCATAGAAAATCTGTGGAGGAAGCTGAAGGTTCGAGTTGCCAAACGTCAGCCTCGAAACCTTAATGACTTGGAGAAGATCTGCAAAGAGGAGTGGGACAAAATCCCTCCTGAGATGTGTGCAAACCTGGTGGCCAACTACAAGAAACGTCTGACCTCTGTGATTGTCAACAAGGGTTTTGCCACCAAGTACTAAGTCATGTTTTGCAGAGGGGTCAAATACTTATTTCCCTCATTAAAATGCAAATCTATTTATAACATTTCTGACATGCGTTTTTCTGGATTTTTGTTGTTGTTATTCTGTCTCTCACTGTTCAAATAAACCTACCATTAAAATTATAGACTGATCATTTCTTTGTCAGTGGGCAAACGTACAAAATCAGAAGGGGATCAAATACTTTTTTCCCTCACTGTAATTAAACATACTTGGGGACCGGGTTATGTGAACCGAAAGTGATCCCGATGGGGTTTTAAACAAAGTTTGGATATTAATGACTGTAAAGTAGATTCAGACTGTAAAGTAGTTTGGGTTCAGAAGTATAGGAGAACATTCTCAACCTCACTGCTCCTATAACTGATGTGTGGTGGGCTTGTACCATTAAAGGAGGCCTAAGACAGGCATTACCTAAAGGGTGGAGGGCACTTGTGTTCCGGTATTATTGGTCCAACCAGTTAGGATTAGACATCAGAGGCCAAGTCTGGACGGGATAACTAGAAATCTAGGTTCTAATGAAGGCAGTTCTATTTGGATGGATGCCATAGGCATCGCCAGATAAGTTCAGGCGAATACAAAGCTATGAATCAGATTGGGGAGGTTTTATCACTACGTTCTTCTGGTGGGAAACGATAACTAAAAATGTTGATTGGATCAATTATATGTATTATAATCAACAAGGATTTGTGAATAAGACTAGAGATGCTGTGATGGGAATCTCTGAACAATTATCCGCCACCTCCCTCATGACCTGGCAAAATAGGTTGGCTCTAGATATGTTATTGGCTGAAAGGGTAGTGTCTGCAGAATGGTGGGCGAATAATGTGCTGTACCTTCTTCCCCAATAACACAGCTCCAGACGGATCAGTGACCAAGGCCATGGCTGGTTTAACCACATTAGCTCATGAATTAGCGTTGAACTCTGGGGTAGATACTTCTCTGACGAGTTGGTTTGACAATATGTTTGGACAATGGAAAAATGTCATGATTACTGTGTTGTGGGCAACTTTCACCTGTATGACTGTGTTGGTGTTGTGTGGGTGTTGTTTGATTCCGTGTGTGAGAGGTTTTGTGTCTAGGTCTCAGGAAAAGGCGGTGATGATTCTCCATGGCCCTGCCAGACTCAGACCATGTGACGACAGATACATGCCTTCTAGATTGACAGAGAATGCTGTTGGTTTTAATCCAGAGGAGCCTGAATTAGATGAAACTATTTTTAATGTTTAGTAATGTTGTCTATTTGATAAAGGTTATAATGAAAATCCTAAACAGAAAAGTTTTGATTGGAAGTAGTAATATACCTCACGTTAGATTTCTTGTTTGTATTTTTATTACATATATAATGGTTTTCTTTATAGATGTAGTGTTATTTCTTTGTATGTTTTTGTTTGGTGTGGTGTCATTTATTTTATTTTCAGTGGATAATTTTTTGTCAAAGGGTGGATTGATAGGGATGTTTGTAAGTAATGACTAAGAATATTCCATTCTGAAAATGTATGCAATAGGGATAGAGTTATAAGACAATGATAATCCAATTGATGTGTTTTTGTGTATACAGTATAGAGACTGGGGCAAGGTGGTACAACTTGCCATAAGGAGTATCTGTGAGAACAAAGAATTCTTTGTGAAACCAGATTACAGGAGAGAGGGCTTCTCGTCCTTGGGAAGGAAGGAACTGATAGGAACTGTCTAGATTTGACTTATGTTGTAAGATTGTGATATGCCGCTGAAGGTGTACTGTGGGAAAATATTATTTCCTAGAGGGGGTGGGGCATTTGTATCATTGGTGTTCAGCTTAAAGCTTATACAGTATAAAAAGACTGTTCACATTTCGTGGACAGAATTCTCATGAATAAATAACCTGACCAAAATTGCAGATATGGGACTTTGTCTAATTTGTCATTAACTAGAGCTTTACAACCTCTAGGAATTATTCAAAGCCTGATTGATAGTTTATGTCAACAATTGAGAACAGAATTCTCATGACAGGAAGTCACTTTGTAGGAATGTCTCGTCCCTGTATTATGATGGATGGATGGTGATGATGATGATGATGATGATGATGATGACTGGGGGAAGATCTTTTAGAGCGTGTATGAAAGTCCCATAAGTGATTGGGTTTGATGAAGAACTTGACTTTCAAAGAAATTCTTACGTCGTCGTGGTGATTACGATTGTCCCCAATCTAGGGGGAATTTCGATAATAATCAAAGCAAAATATGAATCCATGCGCACATCAGAGGAAAAAGGGGGAATGAGAGAATGAAAGAGGGGGAGATAAATTGAGTCGATCTGATGATTACTGTTCGGTGAAACAGTCCCAAGTACTTCTTCTGAAGAGGATTAGACACGCTACAGAGAGAGAGAGGCACATCGAATAGGATGGGCGTAGTAGCACAATTCACAATTCTCATGGAGATAAAGCACCAAATGGGCACCAGGGAAAAGTCACCCACTAACACCAAGCACCAAACGGAAGAAAACTAACGCAAACAGGGAGGGGGCTTCCAATAAGAACTACTCATTCTTGTTTTCCATTGCAAAATGTATTCAATTGCATGCCCTAATATGCCCTAGATTGGGGATCAGGGTCTCCAAATCAAAGCAGTAGGCACTAAGGGCTGAAACAAACTGACTCACAACAAAAGATACCCTGTAAGTACGTACTGTCTGAGCAATAGACATCTGTTATTTAAACTGTGTGCGTGAGATGACTGGACTTTTAGATGATAACCATGCAGAATTGAGGCCACCAGCAATCTACTGTAGTCTGTCCAAACACACACCTCTCGGTGACAGACAGTGAAGACTTACTCATCATCTGATAAGGCTCTCTTGTTCCCAGCCCCGTCTTCCAGTATAACTAAAAGAAACAGCAGACTTGAGTACTGGCCCTGTCTCCCAGGAACAGTTTCTCCTGCTCCCTCCTTTGCTTATCTGTACAGCCCTCCAGTCGAGAGAGATAAGGAAAAAAATGTTAGTCATTCGTTTAATTGCAGGGGCGAGGACACCGTTTGTCGGTGAACGCATGCATGCTTACTGCGTATGTGTGCTAGTGTATTTGTAAATGTGTGTTTATGTGTAGTGTGAGTACATTTGTGTGCATGTGTAGCGTAGTGTGTATGTGTAGCGGTGATGTGCGGGGTTGATAAAGACAGAGGCTGAGCCTGGAGGAGCTCTGAGCACAGAGACGTTATTTGAATCGGTAATGACAGCTTGAGATGGATCTGATTGGGATAGTCTTTTGGGGGGACAGAGTGAGAGACAGGGTGGGTATTACCGAGCACTTGTAATGTGTATTGGCGGAGGGAAATCAGGTACAGACTTCCGAAGCTTACTGGTCTTCATAGACAGATAACAAAAAAGCCTTCATATGCCCAATAGGCTATATTCATCTGATGACGATAAGCAAGTATGATGGTGTGGAAGCAACAGCTCTGTTTCCATTCTAATGCCTCGAAGACCACACAATTTTACATGATCATGTCACTCAATAGTAAGAGTTACAAGAAACATGGGTTTTGCTAAGAACTGAAAGAAGATTACTCATTTGAGAGGAAAGTGTTTTGAGTGGAGTGTTGCTGATCTACTGCAAAGTTCAGAAGTCAGCATCCTCTACACAGGGCCAAAATTAAAGAAACCCTCCCTCACACACTTCCTTTACATTGTGCAGACCAAGGCGCACAGAAAAAACCTGGGCCTTCTGATAGAGAGAGATCAGGATCGGGCCTTGCTCCAGAATTAGCAGTGTCTGTCAGAGAAGCACAGGTCAAGAAGGAAGTGACAGACAAGAAGCCAGCTATTTATTTTAACCTTTATTTAACTATGCAAGTCCGTTAAGAACAAATTCTTATTTTCAATGACAGCCTAGGAACAGTGGGCTAACTGCCTTGTTTAGGGGCAGAACAACAGATTTTTACCATGTCAGCTCGGGGATTCGATCTTGCAACCTATCATTTACTAGTCCAATGCTCTAACCACCAGGCTACCCGCCACCCCACACACTTTGGGTGTCACACACAGCCGCTAGTCACACACAGCTGTGGACACCTGGCTTCAAAACAGGCATTCTGCGATACGACTTCCTCCCAAGACCTCTGGTAACTTACCTCACATTTGTTCTACAATTGTGACCTGTGACGTCATATCATGATGGGCTAAATGTATTCTGCACTGAGTCGGTGTAGGAACTGGGGGAAAAGGTAGAACTGTAAAAGCATAAATATAATAACTAATTGACAGCTCGGAACAATACTTATAGCACTAATCCATATGATCTGTAACTACTTTTTGATTGGATTGTGTAAAAATATACAATCTAGATAAAAAACCTCGTCTTACTCAAAATGTAAAGTAATGCGGAACACAATGCACACTTTAGTGTCGAACATTACAGTGCATAATCCATCCATTCATAACGCCACACAAGGTAGACAACCTCAACCCTCCGAAACCCATGTGCTTCATCTTGAAACAAGCCACCATGTCTCAGTCCATGGTGATGCAAAAAAATTACATGGTGTTGTTAGGCAATGGATTGGAACGTTACCCGGCCTCCACAACGCCATCTGATCTCTTCAGGGATCAGACAGACTGACGGGAAGATCAATCTGCACAATACTGAAAGGTGGCAGGTGACAATCCTCTCAGGAACAATTGGATTATAGCCATGATGACGCCTGAGCTGTGACATCTTAAGAACAAATTCTTATTTTCAATGACGGCCTAGGAACAGTGGGTTAACTGCCTTGTTCAGGGGCAGAACGACAGATTTTTACCTTTTCACCTCGGGGATTCGATCTTGCAACCTTCCGGTTACTATATAATGGGTGGTCAGTCCTTGCATACATAGCTCTCACTTTGAATTTGGTTACATTTCTCCAGGCCCCTCCCTCCCTCAGTGACGTTTTGTTATTGTTTCAATTAACTATTACAGCTTTAAAAACTTATATCAAGTCAATTTTCTCCAACAAGGACTCATTGAGAAGCTATAGCCTTCTTGATCACAGAGGTGTGGGATTAATGGATAATGAATGGGAGCAAAATGGTGTCCATATTAGGATAGCCTCAGTCTAGGGGCAGGTTTGCAGCAGTGAAGATGAATAATCCCCCAGGGAAGAGCAGTGAGGTTCTCATGTAAGCAGGCCCAAATTACAGGAAGGTCTGTAGCTAGGTCCTGTTTACTCCCTCCAGAATCCTACCAGTAGATAAATCTGTAGCTAGCTCTTTGATGGAGGTGCTGGATTATATAGCGTCCCGTCATGCTAAAAGCTAACGCTACATGGAGGGAGGCACCCATTTAACTTCCTCACCCGCCTTATGAACAGCACAAAGTTAAGAGGAAGTGATAGGGATGTTTGTAAGTAATGACTAAGACCTGAGCCACTGCCTGTACACCCAGCTACCATCCAGAAGGCGAGGTCAGTACAGGTGCATCAAAGCTGGGACCGAGAGACTGAAAAACAGCTTTCAGGGCCATCAGACATTTCAGGGCCATCAGACTGTTAAACAGCCATCACTAACACAGAGAGGCTGCTGCCTACATACAGACTTGAAATCATTGGCCACTTTAATAAATGGATCACTAGAAACATTAATAATGCCTCTTTCATAATGTTTACATATCTTGCATTACTCTTCTCTTATGTATATACTGTATTTCATACTCTATTGCATCTTGGCTATGCCGCTCGGTCATCGCTCATCCATATATTTATATGTATATATTCTTATTCCATCCATCCCATACTTAGATTTGTGTGTATTAGGTAGTTGTTGTGGAACTGTTAGATTACTTGTTAGATATTACTGCAATGTTGGAACTAGAAGCACAAGCGTTTCGCTACACTCATAATAACTTCTGCTAACCATGTGTATGTGACCAATAAAATTAGATTTGATTTGAAATGTGTCTATCCTTTTTTTCTGATAGCTGAAAATGACTTAAGCATAGCAACTATAAAGCATCAAAGCTTTGATGTAGGCTATACATTTAAGTGGCTATAGAGCCCCAATGCCCTCCCAGCTTCTCAATTTTGAATACATTAAGCAACAAACTGAATGTTGGTTCTTTATCAACAGGTACAAATCTAACAGTGGCCATAGAGTTGTATGCCCCGGCGGAGGTGCTGGTTGAGAATGGCACTGGATCCTCAAGTGTTCTTTCAAATCCAGGGAAGTGATCAGCAGCGCAGCCACAGTCACCTGGTCGTTTCGTCCAACGGGATCCGACCCCGGAAGCGCTGTTTCCGTGAGTGATTTCTTTCTCTGGGTCCATGAACAACTCCCAACTTCTCTATATTCCATTCTGAAAATGTATGCAATAGGGATAGGGTTATAAGACAATGATAATCCAATTGATGTGTGTGTCTAGCATTTGTGTATACAGTATAGAGACTGGGACAAGGTAGTACAACTTGCCATAAGGAGTATCTGTGAGAACAAAGAATTCTTTGTGAAACCAGATTGCAGGAGAGAGGGCTTCTCGTCCTTGGGAAGGAAGGAACTGATAGGAACTGTCTAGATTTGACTTATGTTGTAAGATTGTGATATGCCGCTGAATGTGTACTGTGGGAAAATATTATTTCCTAGAGGGGGTGGGGCATTTGTATCATTGGTATTCAGCTTAAAGCTTATACAGTATAAAAAGACGTGATGTGTGAAAGATGTGTTCACATTTCGTGGACAGAATTCTCATGAATAAATAACCTGACCAAAATTGCAGACTTTGTCTAATTTGTCATTAACTAGAGCTTTACAACCTCTAGGAATTATTCAAAGCCTGATTGATAGTTTATGTCAACAATTGAGAACAAAATTCTCATGACAATTTGGTCCTTCGCGCCGGATCTCAATATCTGTGTCTGTCTTCCAAAGATAACACGCCGAAAACCGTTCACGGGCGGATGATCGTATCCGTAAGATCAAAGACCTGGCCCCTGACATTTGGGAACTATTGCAGGCAGGTGTATATCTAAGAACGACAGAGACGGTGACGAGATCCAACCTATATTGCTTTTCCCAGTCTGCAAGAACAAGGTCAGTAGTCTTTATTCATTGATTGGGGGGGGAGGACGATTTGATTTGAGTTTGTGGAATTATCTCTCTGAAATAGTTTAAAGTTAAGCTTGGAGGATTTAATTTACTAGGCTCGTGTTTGTCTGACCGAAAGTCTTATGAGGCTTTATACAACTGCGATTGTGGAACGGCGACATCGATGTGTGATACAGTGATACATAAACTAATTCAAGGTGAAAATCTTGATGGTAAGATCGTTTATTAGGTGAACTAACTTAATAAGGTGAAGATCTTGCGAGGAACAAGATTGTTTATTGAATAAACTAATTCAATAAGGTGAAAATCTTGATGGTAAGATAATTTATTAGGTGAACTAACTTAATAAGGTGAAGATCTTGCAGGGAACAAGATTGTTTATTGAATAAACTAACTCAACAAAGGGGAAGATCCTTGGCAATAAGATCGTTTATTAGGTGAACTAACTTAATAAGGTGTGATTTTGCTGGGGATAAGATCATTTATTGAATGAACTAACTTATTGACGTGTGATCATAGATAAGAGATATATGGAGTTCAGCACAGGATATAGAAAGGAGGGGATATAACATTAATAATTCGGAGACCTTTTAGATGGATAAGGTCGATTATTAAGAGAGGATATAAATTAGGTGTCGTGGGAATAGGTGCTCTGTGTAAAGATGGTGATTTTGTAAATAGGATAACTTGTTGAGGATTCAACAGACATACCTAAATAAAGTCCTTGTGTAAGACCTAACAGTTAAACTGGTTAATACACAGTAAGGATATAAACTAGGTTTTGTGAGATAGACGGTAATTCTATGCGAACACGATAACCCCATCAATGCTACAGACCGTTCACTGAAATAAAGTCCAAAATAGGAGGAGAGGGAGACCTAAAATAGCGGTGTGAGATATGAGATATTAACGTCAAAAGTCCCAAGAAACAACAGAAAAATAAGCGGTTAACTAGGGCTTTACGACCCTGGAAAATAGCTTATAGTTGTATATGGGTGAGATCTAATGTCCGATTGAAAGTCACCTCTATAGATAACGTTTCCAGAAAGGTGAAACACACATGGTAAAACACATACACAATAGAGTGTGAGAATAAACATAGAAACATAATTAGAGTAATTTGATAACATTAGGAACCACACACATAAATCATGGAGACCTAATATAGATACACATAGGTCAAAGAGATACACATATAAGGTAAGCACATACATAGAGAGTTGTGAAATATACCTCAAGGGTGAGACACATAGAGATAAAGTTTTAATAACAATGGGCAGTAAATACTCAAAATAGGTTCCCGAAATTTACGGGAGATGGGAGATACATTATGGTCCAAAATGGAGAAAAAAAAGTGTGAATTTGATGGACGTCTAGATGTAGAAAAGCTAGAATTGAGTTTTAAACAGATACAACTACAAAGGAAAAAATACGAAATAATATAGTTCAAACTAAGAAGCAAGGAATGATTATGAATATCACAGGAAAATAAGTAGGAGTTTGGAAATAGTTATTGTAAAACCATGGAGTTGCTAAAAGAAGTGCACGTAAATTCTACCAATTCGTCTTGAATATGAAAGAGTAAACTAGATATGGTAAGGAAAAGTTACCCTATTAACTTGTTGGGGATCAGCAGCTGAGGGGTCAGTTTTGGAGAGTCGGGCGTGCCTAAAGTAAAATGCTTTCCACTCAGGCTCAGAAGATAGGATATGCACATAATTAGTACTATTGGATAGGAAACACTCTGAGGTTTCCAAAAGTGTTAACATTTTGTCTGTGAGTGTAATAGAACTCATTTGGCAGGCAAAAACCTGAGAATTTTCCATCCGGAAATTGCATTCTGTTGTCTTATGACTCACTTAGAGAGACTGCCTATTGAAAAGTTTTATACCAGGACACTGAATGTAGTACCTATTGCTTCCACTGGATGTCAGCAGTGTATAGGTAAAGTTGAATGGAAATCGGAACCATTGTGTTCAATCCGCAGTGGTTTTAGTCAGGGGAGCTATTTTTCAGTTGCACGTTTCTGGGCGCACGTTTGGCTGAGCGGTCCACTTTATTTGACTTATATAACGTTTAGGTGACCATCCAAGTGAAAGATTATCACTTTTATTCATAAAAGATAAGCTAAGGTTGCATTTTAATAGTTTTTTGTTTTGTTGAGGGAAAGTTTATAGGTTTAAATGAACGCGTTCACTTCACGTTGGATTTTCTGAACACAAGGTGCCAACCAAACGGAGATTCAAGGATATAATAAATTACTTTTTCTAACCAAATACCCATGGATTGTCTTCGTTGGACACTTAGGAAGCCCTCTGCATAAGTTCTACAAAAGGTAAGGCACAGGTTTTCCCTGTGAAATGCATTTTCTATCGACCGCGCATTACACGTGGTAGTGTCGGGATTGAGGCGCTAGCGCACCAGCAATCCCCAAGAAGTTTTAACAGGAGCATTCAAATTAAATAAAGAATTCAAGGAGGTAATTATGAATTGGAACAAACACATAGAACTAGAATAAGAAGCTCAGTAAGTGTATTGAATTTAGCGCTTCTATTAGCGTTATTACGCTCATAGGACTATTTTGAGAATGGATAGTGTAAAACGGGATGCTTAGTAATGTCGTTAAGGTATTTTTGGTTGGAGTTCGAAAGCACTAGATTGAATATACCAGAATGCAGAATAATGATAGAGTTCACGAATGCTCTTTGGTTTGAATATGGTTGGTGTAGGTCAATTTAAGGGAAATAACATAATTTGAATTATTGCAAACAGCACAGTTAGCCACCAACATGCTTAAATAATAAGTAAAGAGCCTAACTAGCTTTGCGAGGTGAGTAGATTGAAAATGTAGTTTCTTGTATCTGGAAATAACGTTAGCTAAATGAGTTAGCCTCGTTAGCTTAGGTGTTTGACTGCCGTGTGGGAAAAATAGTAGGAATTATGATTTATAAAGTTTGAATCAACTCTGTTCATTAGTGGGTTTTGAGGTTGAATTATCTTTGTCAGAAAGTGGATATTAGGTAACATTAAAATGGGTGGGAGTACGACTAAGTAATGTTTTACAGAGTCTAACGTTGTATCTCGCCACGTTCAAACCATCGCTAGAAGTTTAGATTTGAGGTTCAATGTTGATAAAATATGTATTCTATGTGGTAGAGCAGAAAAACGAGAAGTTATAAGCTATAAAGAAATATAGTCATTGATAAGGAGGATTGATTATTAGTGTCTTAATAGCACTCTAAATGATGTGATATTTTAGTAATTTGAAAAACTGAGGTTTCAATACGAGGTTATATGAATAGTAGAGATTGAGCCTTGGGGTTGTGAAAAAAAAATAGATGTGGTTGGAAGCAAGTAATTAGTGGGATGTTTAAAAGTTAAGGTATGAATAAACATTACTATGGCTTGGCTTTATACTTGGAAAACACTAATAAATTTGTGCAGAGTTGTTATGTATTCTAGACATGTTAATCTGTTTCCAGTACGTGGTACAGTGTCTAGTAATAAGAGTAGAATGAATTAAGTATTGACTATCAAGCTGATAAGGCAGCACCAACTTTTTGAAGGTTCAACATTTGTTAAATAATAGTTTTGTATTTAACTAAACTAATGCAAATGTTAAACTGATAGGATTACTGGAAAGGGGCTCTGGGATTGGTTAGTTTAAAATAAGGTAAATTCCACTTAATGGAACACTATATTATATGATGAGGTTTGAATATAGTGCTTGCTTTCAGGAAAAATGGAAGTCAAATACGTATGTATGTTAATTAAGGGAGACAGGGCTGACCATATCTAAAACAACCATGTATTAGAAACCTAGGTGTAACGCCCAGTCCTGGGTTTTCAGGCTGGAGCGTTTTGGGTTCATTTTGGTTTAGGGGTTTTCACAGTTCTATGGTGTCTAGTTCTATGTTGGGTTAATGGCTCCCAATTAGAGGCAGCTGAGTCTCGTTGTCTCTAATTGGGAACCATTTATATGTTTGGGAATTGCACCTTAGTTTCGTGGGTTATTGTATGTTCATGTCATGATTATGTTAGGTTCATCAGGTTCTTGTCTAGTTAGGTTTCTCCGTTCGAGGTTTAGTTAGGGTTCTTCCGTCGTGGTTAGGTTTAGTTCTCTTTGTGTATAGTTTAGCGTTAGGGCTCTCGTCTTGTTCTTCGTTTTCTTGTTTTGTTCCGTCTCGTCTTTGAATAAATCATGTATTCTGGCTACATCGCTGCGTCTTGGTCTGTCCCCTCAGAAGTGAATCGTGACAGAATAACCCACCCACAAAAGACCAAGCAGCGAGAGACCGGGAGCTTAGCTCTTGGGAAAAGGAGCAGCGCAGGTGTGCGAGGACTGAGCGTGGGAGCTATGAGGACTTATATGGCGTATGGACCCCGGAGAGAAAAGTTCATTGGAACTCGCCTGGCACGGAAGCCCGTAAGGCAGCCCCAAGAAACTTTTGGGGGCACACGAGGGGTTGGCCGGTTCAGGAGGGACTCCTGAGCCAACTCCTCGTGCTTTATGGAGAGAGCGTAGGGAGAGCGTCGCCCAGCGAAGGGAGGCCGTGCTATGCAGTGTTGCGCACGGTTTCCCTATAGGGATTCAGAGGCCGGTGCGATTGATTCCCGCTCCACTCATCAGTCGGGAAAATAAGGGTGCAGCCAGAAAGAGTGGTGCCATCGCTGCGCACTAAGTCCCGATGCGTCTCCTGGGACCCGGATATCCTGCTCCAGTTCCGTGTGCGGTGTCTCCGATGCGTGTCCGCAGCCCAGTGCGAGAGATCCCAGCGCCACTCATGGGTCGGGCCGAGGTCTGTGTGCTACCTGGGAGAGTGGTGCCAGCTCTGCGAGCCAGGCCTCCAGTGCGCCTTTTTGGGACCAAGCTATCCTGTGGTCCTACGGGCAGAATCTCGATGCGCATCCACAGCCCAGTCCGAGAGATTCGGCTCCACTCACCCGTAAGGCCAGGGTTAGTGAGCTAGCTGGAGGTATGTCGGCTCTCCGTATCAGGTCCCAGGTCCGGGTGGAGGTTTCTACACGTCCAGTCCCGGTTCCACGTTCCAAGATCCCTGTTCCACGTTCCAAGATCCCTGTTCCACGTTCCAAGATCCCTGTTCCACGTTCCAAGATCCCTGTTCCACGTTCCAAGATCCCTGTTCCACGTTCCAAGATCCCTGTTCCACGTTCCAAGATCCCTGTTCCACGTTCCAAGATCCCTGTTCCACGTTCCAAGATCCCTGTTCCACGTTCCAAGATCCCTGTTCCACGTTCCAAGATCCCTGTTCCACGTTCCAAGATCCCTGTTCCACGTTCCAAGATCCCTGTTCCACGTTCCAAGATTCCAGTTCCACGTTCCAAGATCCCAGTCCGTGTAGTGGTTTCTACACGCCCAGTCCCTGCTCCGCGCACCCAGCTCCCGTGCGCTCCGAGAGTCCAGCACGCGTCCTGCTCGGCTCCGCGCGCAGCTCCCGTGCGCTCAGAGAGTCCAGCACGTCCTGCTCCGGCTCCGCGCGCAGCTCCCGTGCGCTCAGAGAGTCCAGCACGTCCTGCTCGGCTCCGGCGCACCAAGCTCCCGTGCGCTCCGAGAGTCCAGCACGTCCTGTCCGGCTCCGGCGCACCAAGCTCCCGTGCGCTCCGAGAGTCCAGCACGTCCTGTCCGGCTCCGGCGCGCAAGCTCCCGTGCGCTCCGAGAGTCCAGCACGTCCTGTCGGCTCCGGCGCACCAAGCTCCCGTGCGCTCCGAGAGTCCAGCACGTCCTGTTCGGCTCCGGCGCACCAAGCTCCCGTGCGCTCAGAGAGCCCAGTTCGGCCTGTTCCGCTCCCGCGCAGAGTGCGGCGTCCGAGCCCAGTTCGGCCTGTTCCGCTCCCGCACCAGAGTGCGCGTCCGAGCCCAGTTCGGCCTGTTCCCGCTCCCGCACCAGAGTGCGCGTCCGAGCCCAGTTCGGCCTGTTCCCGCTCCACGCACCAGAGTTCCAGTGAGCATCACGAGTCCGCACTGCCAGTGCCCGCTCCACGCACCAGAGTTCCAGTGAGCATCACGAGTCCGGCACTGCCAGTTCCGCTCCACGCGCAGAGTCCCAGTGAGCATCACGAGTCCAGTACGACCAGTTCCTGCTCCACGCACCAGAGTCCCAGTGAGCATCACGAGTCCAGTACTGCCAGTTCCTGCTCCACGCACCAGAGTTCCAGTGAGCATCACGAGTCCGGTACTGCCAGTTCCTGCTCCACGCACCAGAGTTCCAGTGAGCATCACGAGTCCGGTACTGCCAGTTCCTGCTCCACGCACCAGAGTCCCAGTGAGCATCACGAGTCCAGTACGACCAGTTCCTGCTCCACGCACCAGAGTCCCAGTGAGCATCACGAGTCCAGTACGACCAGTTCCTGCTCCACGCACCAGAGTCCCAGTGAGCATCACGAGTCCAGTACGACCAGTTCCTGCTCCACGCACCAGAGTCCCAGTGAGCATCACGAGTCCAGTACTGCCAGTTCCTGCTCCACACACCAGAGTTCCAGTGAGCATCACGAGTCCGGTAGGGCCAGCTTCTGCTCCACGCACCAGAGTTCCAAGAAAGGGTCCAGGGCCTCCGGTGCGTGACATCAGACCAGCACGGCCAGCACCGGAGCCCCCACCTGGGACAAAAGGAACCCACCTAGATCCCCACAGACTTTTTGGGGCGCGTCCGAGTCCGGCGCCTTTGAGAGAGTACTGTAACGCCAGTCCTGGGTTTTCAGGCTGGAGCGTTTTGGGTTCATTTTGGTTTAGGGGTTTTCACAGTTCTATGGTGTCTAGTTCTATGTTGGGTTAATGGCTCCCAATTAGAGGCAGCTGAGTCTCGTTGTCTCTAATTGGGAACCATTTATATGTTTGGGAATTGCACCTTAGTTTCGTGGGTTATTGTATGTTCATGTCATGATTATGTTAGGTTCATCAGGTTCTTGTCTAGTTAGGTTTCTCCGTTCGAGGTTTAGTTAGGGTTCTTCCGTCGTGGTTAGGTTTAGTTCTCTTTGTGTATAGTTTAGCGTTAGGGCTCTCGTCTTGTTCTTCGTTTTCTTGTTTTGTTCCGTCTCGTCTTTGAATAAATCATGTATTCTGGCTACATCGCTGCGTCTTGGTCTGTCCCCTCAGAAGTGAATCGTGACACTAGGAGCCTTCATCTGAAAAATTGACTACATTTGCAACAGGAAAAAGTATTATATTTAGTAATGGTTAACAGAAATAATCTACAGTATAATAGCTATCAAATGTGCTGATTGGAAATTGGTCTATTAACAATAAATGTTTTTGTACATGATTATGACAGTGAGAGACCAACCATATAACACCGTGTGTGTGTGTGATGTGAATGGGTGTAGGAACAATCAATGAGATTGCGGAGGTCTCACTGAAGTGTGGGATTTAATTTGTATAGAAATGTTTTGAAAAGCCTTGAATAGTTTAACAATTCCTGGTGAAGACTGATCAACTTCATTATGAATTGAAAGAAACAGGGGGATTTCATTTTAACATTTGTGAGAAACACCATTTTCTATCCAAATTGTACTATTACTTTAGGAGATTATTATTATCTCCTTAGGAAATTATAAAGACGTTTTTTGGAAATAGCGCTTTGTTCAGTCTGTATATAGAAAGGAGAGAGTACCCTGCCATAGCTGATTAGGTTTGGGCAGATAACCAATATGATTATTGAGTAGAAAGAGGAGGGGGGAGGCCAGGAGGAAAAGAGAGAGAGGCGCCCAAAACCTGACTCAGAGGATGAAGATGAGGAATCCTGACTAGAAACTAATACCGACAAAGTAGGCAGGAAGGATTTAGAAGACTGGTACGGGAAACATGACAGTGACTGTATGGATGACAATTTAGACCTTGATATGTTGGATAAAATTGACCCTGAGAGTGAGGTGTTTGAACTAGCAACAGTAGACCTTGCTCTAGCTCAAGAAGAGAAATCTTTTTTTGTCACTTACTGTCATGGGAAAAATAATTACATTTCTTTGTGATACGGGGGCATGTAGGACAGCTATATTCAGTGAGGACGCACCGAAAGGGATTCAATCTTCTGGGGAAAAAAAATATTGTTCGTTCCGCGTCTGGCCATCATTGTGTGGAAAGACTCTCGACTCCCATAACTCTCAAACATGAAAAGACTGAGGGGGAGGCAACAGTCCCAGTACTCATATCAAAGCTGTGCCCGGTTATTCTATTGGGGAGAGATGTAATGAAACTCTTGAATATAGCAGTAACACCAACAGACAAAGGTATGAAAGCCCATGTGGTCAAGGATAATATGATAATTTGCAGGGAAGGGGATCCGTGTTACTAGTATAGTCAGGACTTATTGAGGGGAGGTTTGACCGACATACCCAAAGCCTTAATGGAACTAACAGATGATGTAATATCAGGACTGTCCCTGGGGACAAAAATGTCCCCAGATGAATTGCACTGTACTCTGTGGTATAACAGACATCCCGGACCCGACTCTGTATATGAGAAGGCACTTCTAAAAACCACTGAACGCACCATAGGTTTAAAATGGTTTCACTATGATTCCACTCATGCGGCTGTGGAGATGGAATTGCCTGCTCCTATCCAGCAGTTTTATAGAGAAAAATGGAGCCCACATGTGTCCCTTGCTATAGAGCCTTCCAAGAAGTGGAAGGATATGGGATATTGGGTAACAAAGGGGAAATGACTGGCAGACTGGGTCACGGGGAGGGGGTGCAATATAGCCCATCCACAGACAGATACAGACGTAAATTAAACTGGAGAGCAAACAGCGCCCCAACAGTACACATGAGTGATAGTGGTGGTGGGGGGATTTCTGAGAAGTACAGTACCTGTTAACTCAGAGACAGAAGAACAGTTTATGAGAATAGAGACATTGTTTAGCATTCCCTAGATATGACCGTCCGTTTACTCAGACTGTGGACTGTAGGGAAGGGGTCATGACCTCAGCTTTGACCTAGAAACAGGGGGGGGGAAGAATAAGCCAGGCGCTTATCACTCCTCTCGTTTGGATATGATTGTATTGTTAGACATGCCAAATTTGACTATTGAGAGATGTGCTACTCTGAACACCCTTATTCTAATAGCTACTGACGAGAGTCCACAAGATTGAGTAACTGAGAAAGTTGTGTTGCATAGGCCTGAGTTGACAGATTGGTCTTTACAAGATGGAAAGAAATTACTATGTTTATAGATAGGTCTTCAAGGTAGAACTCAAGGTAGATGGTTGAAGGTAAATGGTTTGAATGCAACTGGGTATGATGTTGCTACTCTTCCTAAAAACTTTGAGGCTGAATCACGACCTAGTCACTATTCTGTGCAGCAGGCAGAAATTGATTTATTTGTTAAGATTGTTAGACATGGTAGTGTTTTGATACAGGGGCAGAGCCTTGTATCAACAAGAGGGATATGGTAGAGATGACTGTTAGAGATGATTGTTAGAGATGATTGTTAGATATTATACAGATTGTTAGATATGGTAGAGATTGTTAGACAACACAAATTACTTAATACATTTTTTTGTTGGAAATTGATTTTATAGAGCTCACCAGGAGCGAAGGAAAGAAACAGTGTTTAATTATTATTATATTATAGAACGCATTAATTCTATGATTAAAAGTAGGTTAAGATAGACACGCCTGAGTACAGGATGAAATTGGGTAAAATGTCTACCAATAGCATTAATGAGATATTCGGATAACCCCAGACAAGGAGGGATTATCTCCATTTGAGAAAGTATTTGGTAGACCTTTTAGAATGAGAGTTAGGAAGTTACAGTAGCAGATCACATGAGAAGTTGTTTGCTAACCACACCCGTATGTCAGAGATGTTATGCCCAACAGAAGAACTACAGAAGGAGGTGAGCCATACGATCCAGCCAGGTGACTTAGTGTGGGTCCAGTCTCTGAAGAAAAAAAGACTGGGAGCAGCCCCGTTGGGAAGGTCCCTACCAGGTTCTGTTGGTCACAGCCTTTCCCATTAGAATAGCAGAAAGAGCAATCCGGGTCCACGTTACCCACTGCAAAAAGGTAGGAACACATACAAACACCGTGGAACACACGCAGAGTTAGAGAGCAGAACTGGACCGATAGGGTCTGGGGGTCGCTTCTGTTAACGAAGATTTCCTACCCCGACCTATCATCACTGTAGTGTGTTCCCTAGAGGTGTGAGTATGGGGTGGTACCTAGCAAACTGGCTAAGGGCAGGAGAGGGTTGGCGGTTTTTGGGAACATGGGGAACCTTGAGCTGCATCATAGTTTTGATTATCTTTTTTTATACATCCTGATTCAACACCTCCAAGAAAAATTATATGATGTCGCTGACAGGTTTAAGAAGTGAAAGACAAGTTATTTAATACCCGACCCCTCATGAATAAGGAGGATATAAAAAAGGAGTCCAAATAGGTGATGATGTGAGATTTAAGGTAAATATTAAACATTTCCCTAATAGAGCAGGAATATGGGTGCATAATAAATTGTATAAGATTATTCAGGACTTTGTGATACCTTTATATTTCTATTTGGGACTCATTTCATCTTGTTCCTGGCCTAGGTACAGTGAGGGAAAAAAGTATTTGATCCCCTGCTGATTTTGTACGTTTGCCTACTGACAAAGAAATGATCAGTCTATAATTTTAATGGTAGGTTTATTTGAACAGTGAGAGACAAAATAACAACAACAAAAATCCAGAAAAACGCATGTCAAAAATGTTATAAATTGATTTGAATTTTAATGAGGGAAATAAGTATTTGACCCCCTCTCAATCAGAAAGATTTCTGGCTCCCAGGTGTCTTTTATACAGGTAACGAGCTGAGATTAGGAGCACACTCTTAAAGGGAGTGCTCCTAAACTCAGCTTGTTACCTGTATAAAATACACCTGTCCACAGAAGCAATCAATCAATCAGATTCCAAACTCTCCACCATGGCCAAGACCAAAAAGCTCTCCAAGGATGTCAGGGACAAGATTGTAGACCTACACAAGGCTGGAATGGGCTACAAGACCATCGTCAAGCAGCTTGGTGAGAAGGTGACAACAGTTGGTGCGATTATTCGCAAATGGAAGAAACACAAAAGAACTGTCGATCTCCCTTGGCCTGGGGCTCCATGCAAGATCTCACCTCGTGGAGTTGCAATGATCATGAGAACAGTGAGGAATCAGCCCAGAACTACACGGGAGGATCTTGTCAATGATCTCAAGGCAGCTGGGACCATAGTCACCAAGAAAACAATTGGTAACACACTACGCCGTGAAGGACTGAAATCCTGCAGCGCCCGCAAGGTCCCCCTGCTCAAGAAAGCACATATACATGCCCGTCTGAAGTTTGCCAATGAACATCTGAATGATTCAGAGGACAACTGGGTGAAAGTGTTGTGGTCAGATGAGACCAAAATTGAGCTCTTTGGCATCAACTCAACTCGCCGTGTTTGGAGGAGGAGGAATGCTGCCTATGACCCCAAGAACACCATCCCCACCGTCAAACATGGAGGTGGAAACATTATGCTTTGGGGGTGTTTTTCTGCTAAGGGGACAGGACAACTTCACCGCATCAAAGGGACGATGGACGGGGCCATGTACCGTCAAATCTTGGGTGAGAACCTCCTTCCCTTAGCCAGGGCATTTAAAATGGGTCGTGGATGGGTATTCCAGCATGACAATGACCCAAAACACACGGCCAAGTCAACAAAGGAGTGGCTCAAGAAGAAGCACATTAAGGTCCTGGAGTGGCCTAGCCAGTCTCCAGACCTTAATCCCATAGAAAATCTGTGGAGGAAGCTGAAGGTTCGAGTTGCCAAACGTCAGCCTCGAAACCTTAATGACTTGGAGAAGATCTGCAAAGAGGAGTGGGACAAAATCCCTCCTGAGATGTGTGCAAACCTGGTGGCCAACTACAAGAAACGTCTGACCTCTGTGATTGTCAACAAGGGTTTTGCCACCAAGTACTAAGTCATGTTTTGCAGAGGGTCAAATACTTATTTCCCTCATTAAAATGCAAATCTATTTATAACATTTCTGACATGCGTTTTTCTGGATTTTTGTTGTTGTTATTCTGTCTCTCACTGTTCAAATAAACCTACCATTAAAATTATAGACTGATCATTTCTTTGTCAGTGGGCAAACGTACAAAATCAGAAGGGGATCAAATACTTTTTTCCCTCACTGTAATTAAACATACTTGGGGACCGGGTTATGTGAACCGAAAGTGATCCCGATGGGGTTTTAAACAAAGTTTGGATATTAATGACTGTAAAGTAGATTCAGACTGTAAAGTAGTTTGGGTTCAGAAGTATAGGAGAACATTCTCAACCTCACTGCTCCTATAACTGATGTGTGGTGGGCTTGTACCATTAAAGGAGGCCTAAGACAGGCATTACCTAAAGGGTGGAGGGGCACTTGTGTTCCGGTATTATTGGTCCAACCAGTTAGGATTAGACATCAGAGGCCAAGTCTGGACGGGATAACTAGAAATCTAGGTTCTAATGAAGGCAGTTCTATTTGGATGGATGCCATAGGCATCGCCAGATAAGTTCCAGACGAATACAAAGCTATGAATCAGATTGGGGAGGGTTTTATCACTACGTTCTTCTGGTGGGAAACGATAACTAAAAATGTTGATTGGATCAATTATATGTATTATAATCAACAAGGATTTGTGAATAAGACTAGAGATGCTGTGATGGGAATCTCTGAACAATTATCCGCCACCTCCCTCATGACCTGGCAAAATAGGTTGGCTCTAGATATGTTATTGGCTGAAAGGGTAGTGTCTGCAGAATGGTGGGCGAATAATGTGCTGTACCTTCTTCCCCAATAACACAGCTCCAGACGGATCAGTGACCAAGGCCATGGCTGGTTTAACCACATTAGCTCATGAATTAGCGTTGAACTCTGGGGTAGATACTTCTCTGACGAGTTGGTTTGACAATATGTTTGGACAATGGAAAAATGTCATGATTACTGTGTTGTGGGCAACTTTCACCTGTATGACTGTGTTGGTGTTGTGTGGGTGTTGTTTGATTCCGTGTGAGAGGTTTTGTGTCTAGGTCTCAGGAAAAGGCGGTGATGATTCTCCATGGCCCTGCCAGACTCAGACCATGTGACGACAGATACATGCCTTCTAGATTGACAGAGAATGCTGTTGGTTTTAATCCAGAGGAGCCTGAATTAGATGAAACTATTTTTAATGTTTAGTAATGTTGTCTATTTGATAAAGGTTATAATGAAAATCCTAAACAGAAAAGTTTTGATTGGAAGTAGTAATATACCTCACGTTAGATTTCTTGTTTGTATTTTTATTACATATATAATGGTTTTCTTTATAGATGTAGTGTTATTTCTTTGTATGTTTTTGTTTGGTGTGGTGTCATTTATTTTATTTTCAGTGGATAATTTTTGTCAAAGGGTGGATTGATAGGGATGTTTGTAAGTAATGACTAAGAATATTCCATTCTGAAAATGTATGCAATAGGGATAGAGTTATAAGACAATGATAATCCAATTGATGTGTTTTTGTGTATACAGTATAGAGACTGGGGCAAGGTGGTACAACTTGCCATAAGGAGTATCTGTGAGAACAAAGAATTCTTTGTGAAACCAGATTACAGGAGAGAGGGCTTCTCGTCCTTGGGAAGGAAGGAACTGATAGGAACTGTTATATTTGACTTATGTTGTAAGATTGTGATATGCCGCTGAAGGTGTACTGTGGGAAAATATTATTTCCTAGAGGGGGTGGGGCATTTGTATCATTGGTGTTCAGCTTAAAGCTTATACAGTATAAAAAGACTGTTCACATTTCGTGGACAGAATTCTCATGAATAAATAACCTGACCAAAATTGCAGATATGGGACTTTGTCTAATTTGTCATTAACTAGAGCTTTACAACCTCTAGGAATTATTCAAAGCCTGATTGATAGTTTATGTCAACAATTGAGAACAGAATTCTCATGACAGGAAGTCACTTTGTAGGAATGTCTCGTCCCTGTATTATGATGGATGGATGGTGATGATGATGATGATGATGATGATGATGACTGGGGGAAGATCTTTTAGAGCGTGTATGAAAGTCCCATAAGTGATTGGGTTTGATGAAGAACTTGACTTTCAAAGAAATTCTTACGTCGTCGTGGTGATTACGATTGTCCCCAATCTAGGGGAATTTCGATAATAATCAAAGCAAAATATGAATCCATGCGCACATCAGAGGAAAAAGGGGGAATGAGAGAATGAAAGAGGGGGAGATAAATTGAGTCGATCTGATGATTACTGTTCGTGAAACAGTCCCAAGTACTTCTTCTGAAGAGGATTAGACACGCTACAGAGAGAGAGAGGCACATCGAATAGGATGGGCGTAGTAGCACAATTCACAATTCTCATGGAGATAAAGCACCAAATGGGCACCAGGGAAAAGTCACCCACTAACACCAAGCACCAAACGGAAGAAAACTAACGCAAACAGGGAGGGGCTTCCAATAAGAACTACTCATTCTTGTTTTCCATTGCAAAATGTATTCAATTGCATGCCCTAATATGCCCTAGATTGGGGATCAGGGTCTCCAAATCAAAGCAGTAGGCACTAAGGGCTGAAACAAACTGACTCACAACAAAAGATACCCTGTAAGTACGTACTGTCTGAGCAATAGACATCTGTTATTTAAACTGTGTGCGTGAGATGACTGGACTTTTAGATGATAACCATGCAGAATTGAGGCCACCAGCAATCTACTGTAGTCTGTCCAAACACACACCTCTCGGTGACAGACAGTGAAGACTTACTCATCATCTGATAAGGCTCTCTTGTTCCCAGCCCCGTCTTCCAGTATAACTAAAAGAAACAGCAGACTTGAGTACTGGCCCTGTCTCCCAGGAACAGTTTCTCCTGCTCCCTCCTTTGCTTATCTGTACAGCCCTCCAGTCGAGAGAGATAAGGAAAAAAATGTTAGTCATTCGTTTAATTGCAGGGGCGAGGACACCGTTTGTCGGTGAACGCATGCATGCTTACTGCGTATGTGTGCTAGTGTATTTGTAAATGTGTGTTTATGTGTAGTGTGAGTACATTTGTGTGCATGTGTAGCGTAGTGTGTATGTGTAGCGGTGATGTGCGGGGTTGATAAAGACAGAGGCTGAGCCTGGAGGAGCTCTGAGCACAGAGACGTTATTTGAATCGGTAATGACAGCTTGAGATGGATCTGATTGGGATAGTCTTTTGGGGGACAGAGTGAGAGACAGGGTGGGTATTACCGAGCACTTGTAATGTGTATTGGCGGAGGGAAATCAGGTACAGACTTCCGAAGCTTACTGGTCTTCATAGACAGATAACAAAAAGCCTTCATATGCCCAATAGGCTATATTCATCTGATGACGATAAGCAAGTATGATGGTGTGGAAGCAACAGCTCTGTTTCCATTCTAATGCCTCGAAGACCACACAATTTTACATGATCATGTCACTCAATAGTAAGAGTTACAAGAAACATGGGTTTTGCTAAGAACTGAAAGAAGATTACTCATTTGAGAGGAAAGTGTTTTGAGTGGAGTGTTGCTGATCTACTGCAAAGTTCAGAAGTCAGCATCCTCTACACAGGGCCAAAATTAAAGAAACCCTCCCTCACACACTTCCTTTACATTGTGCAGACCAAGGCGCACAGAAAAACCTGGGCCTTCTGATAGAGAGAGATCAGGATCGGGCCTTGCTCCAGAATTAGCAGTGTCTGTCAGAGAAGCACAGGTCAAGAAGGAAGTGACAGACAAGAAGCCAGCTATTTATTTTAACCTTTATTTAACTATGCAAGTCCGTTAAGAACAAATTCTTATTTTCAATGACAGCCTAGGAACAGTGGGCTAACTGCCTTGTTTAGGGGCAGAACAACAGATTTTTACCATGTCAGCTCGGGGATTCGATCTTGCAACCTATCATTTACTAGTCCAATGCTCTAACCACCAGGCTACCCGCCACCCCACACACTTTGGGTGTCACACACAGCCGCTAGTCACACACAGCTGTGGACACCTGGCTTCAAAACAGGCATTCTGCGATACGACTTCCTCCCAAGACCTCTGGTAACTTACCTCACATTTGTTCTACAATTGTGACCTGTGACGTCATATCATGATGGGCTAAATGTATTCTGCACTGAGTCGGTGTAGGAACTGGGGGAAAAGGTAGAACTGTAAAAGCATAAATATAATAACTAATTGACAGCTCGGAACAATACTTATAGCACTAATCCATATGATCTGTAACTACTTTTTGATTGGATTGTGTAAAAATATACAATCTAGATAAAAAACCTGCGTCTTACTCAAAATGTAAAGTAACGGAACACAATGCACACTTTAGTGTCGAACATTACAGTGCATAATCCATCCATTCATAACGCCACACAAGGTAGACAACCTCAACCCTCCGAAACCCATGTGCTTCATCTTGAAACAAGCCACCATGTCTCAGTCCATGGTGATGCAAAAAAATTACATGGTGTTGTTAGGCAATGGATTGGAACGTTACCCGGCCTCCACAACGCCATCTGATCTCTTCAGGGATCAGACAGACTGACGGGAAGATCAATCTGCACAATACTGAAAGGTGGCAGGTGACAATCCTCTCAGGAACAATTGGATTATAGCCATGATGACGCCTGAGCTGTGACATCTTAACACACTGGCTTCAATATCTGATTCTATCTAGTGTGCTGTGTGAGAGCAAGTGGGTGTGTGAGTTCGAGAGATACTGTGAACGTTTATGTGAATTTCCAAGTGTGTCTGATAACTTTTCTACACTAATCAAACTCTGCATGGGATCATCTGGCAGATGTCATCAGGGCTGTCATGGTTCTCCGTTGTAGTTTGGGTGTTGGGTATGGGTGGTCGGGGTCAAAGTGGTCACTAGGGAAGCTGATTGGGTCTTGACATGTGTATGACAGTAATAGAGGCTTTATGGGGGACAGGAGTGGGGTTAAGGTGGAGGGGGAAAAGGTTACATTAGGTAGGGATGCAGTAGAATGGAGTTTATCTGAGAAAAAAAAAAAAAAGTATAAATGATCACTGCTGATTATCAAGCAGTGTGGTTACCAAAAGCCTATGCATTTTCAATGCAGTTCCACCAACCTCAGCCAAAATCTCAACACAACCTCTGGTTAGGAGTTTCTAGTGTGAGTTCAGTAGTGGATAGAGGCTCAGCGGAGAAAAAGAGCGCAGGAACTATCGTGATAAAAATGGCCAGCAGCAGAAAGATGAGTCTTTGATGAAGGAGTGAAAGGTTGGCGAAGGGCTAGGCTTTGGGGCAGCAGGTAGCTAATGGTTAGAGTGTTGGAATCCCCGAGCTGACAAGTAAAAATCTGTTGTTCTGCCCATGAACAAGGCAGTTAACCCACTGTTCCCTGGTAGGCCATCATTGTAATTAAGAATGTTCTTAACTGACTTGCCTAGTTAAATAAAAATGTTTTGGGCAGGGAGGACCACTGAGACAGACCTCAGAGAGGGGAATCAGGTGAGTCCTGTGGCTGCCAGAACAGAATTCAAAGCAGGCCGGAGCGTGTGAGGACTGCCCCACTGGCGTGACATCAGCATAATCACCTTCGCAAGGTGGCTAATACCTAAGGGAACACCAGACCCCAAAACATCATATGTTGTCTATTGACTTGACATGTCCATGTAGCCAATTGGTTATTACTCCTAGCGCCCATCCCGTAGCGCTCCTAGGAAGACAAGACACTACAAAACTAGGCTAACGAGGCTAGCACTCCACTCACCAAACTATTTCAGGCTGATTATGGTATACTACACCTACATCTTGACAGAGGCTCTGTCAGACCTTGATTCAATCTTACAGAAACAATAATTACAATGTGTTACATATTTAGTGGCTGACTTACACACCCTTGAGAAGGCGGGAGAGAAGGGATTCAATATCAAAGATAAGGCGGAGTGAGGAATTAATCTTGTTTTGACGTGGCCACTGATAACAGCTCACTTGAATGGCAGCGACTACACAGGCCTGGTGTAGCAATACTAATTGGGGCTGTTCAACATGCTAATAACACCCGATAGAAGCCATCTGTAATGTCCCTTTTGGAGTAAAATTTTTTTCACCCCCTCTCGAACAAAAGAAGAAACATCCTTGTTGCGCAAGATTAGAAAGTCATAATGCCACTGGCACACGTTTTCATATCCCTTACAAAAAAGTAATTGTAGAATAACTGCAGGGTACTGAGGGAAAGAGGGAAAGCCTCAAAATTGAGAAGCTAAATATAGACAGGTTATGGTATTACGAGCGACTAAAATGAGAAATGCCACAATCTGCAACTGAGACAAGAGGCGAATCATTTGGGCAGGATTACATTACTTTCTCTGAGGACTTTTTCCCCCATACCCTGTCAGATCGGTTTAGTGACGCTTTCTGTAAACATACTGGCCCGGATTTATAGCGGGATACATGCTCTTAACCTGAAACACACCACACACACACACAACTGCTCTTATAAAACTAACAATAATTGGCAGGGGAATTGGAAATGGCGAGGTTACAGTTCTAATGTGTTTGCCAAGCCTATTGGAGGGAACACTTGAGTAATGATACCATATTTGGAAGTAAACAGTCATTGATAAGGTATGGTCTCTTCCTGTCATGAAGGCATGGTGTCTTCTTAAGTCTTAAGTTAAGGGCCTAATTGAAGAGGTCATAAGAAACAAACAGAAGCCTGGAGCCTGCAAGTCCCATTGCATGTCTTAAGAGAGAGAACTGACTTCCTGGAAACTCTGGTCATCTTTCCTGCCTCTGAAGGTCACGTTCCACAAACTGGGAACTTCTTTGCACCCTCTGCGACTGCTGCCCCTGAGGCTGGCTGAGTGGAAAATGTTCCCCTTTCATTGTCCCCACTGGTTTGTGGTGGCCCGTTCCATGTGAGAAGCCCACAGTCAATAGGCAACCATGTATGTTTGTCCATCTGACTGAGAAATGTATGCTTGAGAAGAAGTAGGCCTGTTCCTATGTCTTCGCCTGGATTCAAATAGCCACTTTTTGGCGGAATCTTTGGATTGTGAGGAATCCTTTATGGAAAAATATTCAGTCGCTCAATGTCTCCAGTTTTTGGCTGACCTCCAACAATGACAACGTGGCCAAAGATAGAAATCTGAGGCCCATGGAGTAAATAAGCAAAGAGTATGAGGAGCACAAATGCATTCCTTACTCAGGGTCAGTTGAGTTGGACATTGTTGCATATTTTGATGGAATGTGTTATGAGGCTGGTTGATAGGAGTCATAGTAACCTGTGAAAAGGTATGGAAGGATCAATTTAGAAATGCTCAATGTTTACTCTACAATTGCTTTTCTAAGCAAGTAGCACTTTCCTTTGTCATGACCTCATGTCAGCACTGTTCTAGCAAATACTTTGAACATGTTCCCCAACGAGTAGTAAAACAAAGACTTCAAACCTGACATATTTTTACAAATCCTCAGTCGACAAGAAGGTGTGCCGATTGTTACAGAGCCTATAAAACAAACACGCTCCACACATCACATTTCCACTTTGGAGTCACATCTGCCTGTGAGGTTTTTGGCATGGCAAGCATTTTTTTCCTCTCAGAAAAAAGTAATTTCTACAGTAATGTAGCTCTGACCTTGAGAGAGCTGCTTTACTGGTCTGAAATGCGTAGTTGTCTGTTCACCGCCAAGCGCACCGGTAGCATTTGCTTAACCCTACTTAGGACTCTTAACAGCGCTTAGCTTTCATACACAACTCCCCTGAACATTCAGAGAAAGATAAGCAAATTTGCTGAATTTTGGACAGCACAGCTGGAGTGGCCTTTCGATGTCTGTGGGGGATATGGGCCAAGTTTTTGCATATGAAGTATTTGAGGCACGTCATGTAATACACAGACATATTAGCCCATTGTTATCGTGATTGTTCAAATGTCGCGTTTTTACACAAGGTTACACAGGGGGGTTGAAATCTGCTTGGTACATGCAGCTTATTATAGATATACCACAAGGGAACTATACTTGTGCCGAGTTGGAAGGGCACATAAGGAAGTCATGTTTGTGCAAACATAGGCACCACCCATCAGATCCCACCGACATACAGTCCCTTCAGGAAGTATTCATACCCCTTAACTTATTCCATATTTTGTTGTGAGCTTCCCTGAGACGGTTTGACAGTATGTGCAGAAATTCTTCAGTTGTGCAAACCCACATTCTCAGCTGTCCGGGTGGCTGTCTCAGACAGCATGAGTGAAAGAGACTTTGTTGCGAAATAGGAAGCAGATTCTAGATTTAATTTTGGATTGGAGATGCTTAATGTGAGTCTGGATGGAGAGTTTACAGTGTAACCAGACACCTAGGTATTTGTAGTTATTCTAAGTCAGAACCAGGCATCCTCTACTGACGGGATGATGTCAATATCCTTCCAGGATACCCGGGCCAGGTCGATTAGAAAGGCCTGCTCGCTGAAGTGTTTTAGGGAGCGTTTGACAGTGATGAAGGGTGGGTGTTTGACCGCAGACCCATTACGGACGCAGGCAATGAGGCAGTGACAGCAGAGGTGTATTTGGAGGGCAAGTTGGTTAGGATGATATCTATCTATCTGGCTTTACATGTTGTGTTTATAACTTTACATGCTGTGTTTATATTTTTGTTCAGTATAATATGTAAAAAAAATACACTGACATTATGGGGTATCGTGTGTAAGCTAGTGACACCAAATCTCAATTAAATCAGTTTTAATTGTCAGGCTGTAACAATGAAATGTGGAAAAAGTCAAGGGGTGTGAATGCTTTCTGAAGGCACTATTTCCACAGTGACAGTGTACGACACCCAGAGAGATGGGGGAGGCCCCGTGGACAGTGGACGATATTGCTTTGGTGAAAGATGACTAGATGCACCAAGCGAGATAAGGGTGTGGGCACAGGGGCTGGTGACAGTTCCACCCTCCGCCTCCTTCCTCCTTGCACCCAGTCCTGTCGCACACTTGGAGATTGGGAGTGCTGGGCCCATGCTAAGCCTGCTCATCATGCTCTAATCCTATCAGCTTTCAAAGTCATCTCTGAAGGCCCCCAAAGACAGGCGGAACCTCAGGCCAGAGAGAAAATATGACTTAGTGATGACTCCCATGAAAAAGAAACACAGTCTGACAACATTTCTTTTTATCTATACATGCATGCAGACATGAACACACATGGCTATAAATATATCATATGACTGACAGCCAACTCGCCCAGAGAAAGAACTCACAAGCAGACAGCAATATTAACACTTGCCAGTTAAGACTGTTAGCGGTTGGCACGGAATATGATGTTTTGGTTGAAGGTCTGAGGTGTTCTTGAATTGATAAAAGGAATTACATGGAGTAGCCAAACGGTGAATGTTCGTAGTGCACCATTTCAGTATAACCAGGTAGGCCTACATGAAGCCCAGTACTACATCAAAGTCATGTCAAACATGACATCTTCTTATAAAGTAAGGCTGGGAGACAGAGCTGTTCCAGAGCCTTCCCTCTCTGGGTTCACTTACTGGATCTCTCTGAAATGCTTAATTAAAAAGAGATTCTTAAAGGCTCGGTAGTCTGATGGGGAGCCAGATAGAAAGAGAACAGTGCTCTACTCCTATCCAGGTAAGGGTCCAGGCCCAGCTCCTTAGAGCCTGTGGGTGTGCCCCAAATGGCACCCTATTCAATATATAGTGCACTACTTGTGACCAGATCCCTATGGGTCCTGGTCAACCGTAGTGCATTAATAGAAAATAAGGTGCCATTTGGGCCAGAATGTGTCACCGTGATGAATGACGAGCATTGGCAGCCTGTCTCTGGCGTCACCCAGCTCCCTTCCCACAAGACAATAGACATTGAAAGTAGGACTTGAGTTACCCCCTGCCTCACCCCACTCATCCAATTCCAACCCCCCCCACACACCCATTCTCTCCACAAGCTTTTATTTTCTACCACTCTCCACAGTAGGGTATCCAGTTGCAGGAAGTATAGGGCGTGGTGCTGGGTTGCAACATCAGGGTTCATGTTTCCTTTTTAAAGCTTGTGTGATTGGACGTTCATAGTTCTATACTAAAACAAAAATATAACCTGTAAAGTCTTGGTCCCATGTATAATGAGCTGAAATAAAAGATCCCAGAGATGTTGCATAAGCACAAAAACTTCGCTCTCAAAATGTGTACAAATTTGTTTACATCCCTGTTAGTTAGCATTTCTTCTTTGCCAAGATAATCCATCCACCTGACAGGTGTGGCATGTCAAGAAGCTGATTAAACAGCATGATCCCTACACAGGTGCACCTTGTGCTGCGGACAATAAAAGTCCACTAAAATGTGCAGTTGTGTCATACAACAATGTCACATATCTCAAGTTGAGGGAGCGTGCAATTGGCATGCTGACTGCAGGAATGTCCACCAGAGCTGTTGCTAGATGTCGCCTCCAATGTTGTTTTAGAGAATTTGGCAGGACTCTACATCCGGCTTCTTCACTTGCGGGATTGTCTGAGACCAGACACCCGGACAGCTGATGAAAATGGATTTAACTAATGGTTTGACAGTTTGTGCAAAAATTGCATAATTTGCATGCTCGCCGTCCTCACCAGGGTCTGGACCGGGACTGCAGTTTGGCGTTGTAACCGACTTCAGTGGACATACAGTGAGGGAAAAAAGTATTTGATCCCCTGCTGATTTTGTACGTTTGCCCACTGACAAAGAAATTATCAGTCTATAATTTTAATGGTAGGTTTATTTGAACAATGAGAGACAGAATAACAACAAAAAAATCCAGAAAAGCACATGTCAAAAAATGTTATAAACTGATTTGCATTTTAATTAGGGAAAAAACTATTTGACCCCTCTGCAAAACATGACTTAGTACTTGGTGGCAAAACCCTTGTTGGCAATCACAGAGGTCAGACGTTTCTTGTAGTTGGCCACCAGGTTTGCACACATCTCAGGAGGGATTTTGTCCCACTCCTCTTTGCAGATCTTCTCCAAGTCATTAAGGTTTCGAGGCTGACGTTTGGCAACTCGAACCTTCAGCTCCCTCCACAGATTTTCTATGGGATTAAGGTCTGGAGACTGGCTAGGCCACTCCAGGACCTTAATGTGCTTCTTCTTGAGCCACTCCTTTGTTGACTTGGCCGTGTGTTTTGGGTCATTGTCATGCTGGAATACCCATCCACAACCCATTTTCAATGCCCTGGTTGAGGGAAGGAGGTTCTCACCCAAGATTTGACGGTACATGGCCCCCGTCCATCGTCCCTTTGATGCGGTGAAGTTGTCCTGTCCCCTTAGCAGAAAAACACCCCCAAAGCATAATGTTCCCACCTCCATGTTTAACGGTGGGGATGGTGTTCTTGGGGTCATAGGCAGCATTCCTCCTCCTCCAAACACGGCGAGTTGAGTTGATGCCAAAGAGCTCAATTTTGGTCTCCATTGACCACAACACTTTCACCCAGTTGTCCTCCGAATCATTCAGATGTTCATTGGCAAACTTCAGACGGGCATGTATATGTGCTTTCTTGAGCAGGGGGACCTTGCGGGCGCTGCAGGATTTCAGTCCTTCACGGCGTAGTGTGTTACCAATTGTTTTCTTGGTGACTATGGTCCCAGCTGCCTTGAGATCATTGACAAGATGTAGTTCTGGGCTGATTCCTCACCGTTCTCATGATCATTGCAACTCCACGAGGTGAGATCTTGCATGGAGCCCCAGGCCGAGGGAGATTGACAGTTCTTTTGTGTTTCTTCCATTTGCGAATAATCACACCAACTGTTGTCATCTTCTCACCAAGCTGCTTAGCGATGGTCTTGTAGCCCATTCCAGCCTTGTGTAGGTCTACAATCTTGTCCCTGACATCCTTGGAGAGCTCTTTGGTCTTGGCCATGGTGGAGAGTTTGGAATCTGATTGATTGATTGCTTCTGTGGACAGGTGTCTTTTATACAGGTAACAAACTGAGATTAGGAGCACTCCCTTTAAGAGTGTGCTCCTAATCTCAGCTCGTTACCTGTATAAAAGACACCTGGGAGCCAGAAATCTTTCTGATTGAGAGGGGGTCAAATACTTATTTCCCTCTTTAAAATGCAAATCAATTTATAACATTTTTCACATGCGTTTTTCTGGATTTTTTTGTTGTTATTTTGTCTCTCACTGTTCAAATAAACCTACCATTAAAATTATAGACTGTTCATTTCTTTGTCAGTGGGCAAACGTACAAAATCAACAGGGGATCAAATAATTTTCCCCCACTGTATGCTCACCTTCGATGGCACCTGGGGCACCTGGCACCTGGCACGCTGGAGAAGTGTGCTCTTCATGGATGAATCCCGGTTTCAACTGTACCGGGCAAAGGGCAGACAGCGTGTATAATGTTGTGTGGGCGAGCGGTTTTCTGATGTCAACGTTGTGAACAGAGTGCTCTATGGTGGTGGGGTTATGGTATAGGCAGGCGGACAATGAACCCAATTGCATGTTACCGATGGCAATTTCAAATGATGAGATCCTGAGGCCCATTGTGGTGCCATTCATCTGCCGCCATCAATTCATGTTTCAGCATGATAATACAAGGCCCCATGTCGCAAGGATCTGTAAACAATTCCTGGAAGCTGAAAATGTCCCAGTCCTTCCATGGCCTGCATACTCAAGACATGTAGCCCATTCTGCATGTTTGGGATGTTCTGGTTCGACGAGTACGACAGCATGTTCCAGTTCCCGCTAATATCCAACAACTTCGAACAGAAATTGAAAAGGAGTGGGAAAACATTCCACAGGCCACAATCAACAGCCTGATCAACTCTATATGAAGGAGAGGTGTACACGCTACATGAGGCAAATGGTGGTCACACCAGATACTCACTAGTATTCTGATCCACGGCCCTACCCATTTCAAATCAAATGTTATTATTTGTCACATACACACGGTTAGCAGATGTTAATGCGAGTGTAGCGAAATGCTTGTGCTTCTAGTTCCGACCATGCAGTAGTATCTAACAAGTAATCTAACAAATTCATAACAACAACTACCTTATACACACAAGAGTAAAGGAATGAGTACGAGTATGTACATATAAATATATGGATAAGCGATGGCTGACCGGCGTAGGCAAGATGCAGTAGATGGTATAGAGTACAGTATATACATATGAGATGAGTAATGTAGGATATGTAAACATTATATAAATGGCATCGTTTAAAGTGGCTAGTGATACATTTATTCCATCCAATTATAATTATTAAAGTGGCTAGAGATTTGAGTCGATGGTCGAACGGCATAGGCAAGATTCAGTAGATGGTTTAGAGTACAGTGTATACATTTGATATGAGTAATGTCGGATATGTAAACATTATATACAAAATATTTCTTTAATGGTATCTGTGACTAACAGATGCGTATCTGTATTCCCAGTCATGTGAAATCCATAGATCCATAGATTAAGGTCTAATGAATTTATTTCAATTGACTTATTTCCTTATATGAACTGTAACTCAGTAAACTATGAAATTGTTGCATTTTGCGTTAATATTTTTTTTCAGTGTATAACTGATCAAATGAAGACTGTTTGGTTTTGCGGTGCAATCTGCTGACAAAGCCATCCTCTGTGTATGGTTTTCCCATCCTTGAGTTTGCTGGTTTGTCATCCTTTCATAAACGATCGGCGGAATGTCATCTCTTCACGGGAATGACTAACCTACCAACAATGGTTTAGTGGTATTCTCTACTAGGAATGACTGATATGCTGTAGGAAATGTAGTTCAGAGTTCTGAGTGAATATTTAATTCCAGTGCAACCTATGATAAAGCTGGGACACAAACTGATGACTTTGAATTGGTAGCCTCCATCTGGGCAAAGAATACTTTGTTTGTTGCTCTTCACAGACCCCAATCCACACAATTACCCTTCAGATCCCAGCTTTTCAATATTTCTTAATAGAAACCACCGGATGAGTTTCTTCAGCTACAATGAGACTTCACTGGTGCTTACACTCTGGTCCAGACCAGCAGTCTCCTGTATTGAGATTGCGTTAAATAGAGATGTATTTATTTGGAGGAAAAGGCGTTCTGCATTATCGGGGGTGGGATCAGTGCGGCTGGAATTGTGCGTGGCCGCAGAATGTTCCCGGGAGTTTATCTGGGAATGCCAGGCTGCCGGGAGGGGAAGTGGAGTGTCAGGGAAGAGGAAAAGGCCAGGACGCAGAGCTTTCCTGCTGATAGACAGCAACAGGGGATCGGCTCTGCTCCGGAGCATTTCACTATTCCATTTACCTCTCGTTTTTTTCTCGCCTTCTGTATCTGAGGATCCAAATTTTACTTAAAAAAAGAAATGAAAAAAAGAAATGCAGCCAAAAAGGTGGTGTGACTTGTTGTCTATTAGCTTGCATTCAGAATAACAAATGATGTGAAAATACTTATTTCAATGTACATGTAGTACCAAATGGGATCTGGTTTATGACAGGTCTAATAGAATGTGAGTTTTGTTTCCATCCCTTTAACTATTCATGGGGTGGGGTGAACAAGTGGTAAATGAATCCTCTGGTGAATGGATTGCACCTTAACCCTGATTAGAATTCACTTAGCCTTCTGAACTTTCCTCATTATAAGGCAATGCACATTGCACACACACATGTCATGATCATGTGATATCAAGGCCTACAAATACCAGGAGTGAAATGAATTTTCTGCAGTGGAAACAGCTGGCATAAAAATGTGTATGTACAAGTTAGATTTTACAGTGTAATAGAGCAGCAATGTTCAGTAGCCTATACTCGATAGGTGCTAAACAAACAACACCAGCCAGTGATTGTACACAACAGTGTTGAGAGAGAAGGGCATGGGACGGGCAGTAGGTAACTGATAGCTCAGCAAATCCCTAGGTATTGCTCAGCCTCACAGGTTTTCTTCATCTTAACTCGGTCAGTCTGAACTGCAATGAACAAATAAGTGCAAATTTGGTCCCTGTGTGGATTGCAGAAGCTGGGAATTGTCATCATAACAATTATGTTTGAGGGTGAACATTTAAAACCTTTAAGCTACCATTTTAACAGCTGGACATGAATACCAGAAGAGTCTGAAGTGTCTGTCTGAAGGGCACAAAAGCACTAGAACATATCTAGGTGTAAACGTTTGGATGGGTAAACAATTTCTCCAAACTGCAGACAAATGTACCTGCAGTAATAAGAATACGACACCCTGACCCAACTAAGTGCAGTTTTTAGAAACCAAGGGGAAAATTGAATCTTTGGGCACCAGTAACCAACATCAGTCTTCTCTCTGCTGAATGCACACAGGGGGACTGTGGTCGTGTCAAAGGCATGAGAGGCTATCAGAGATGCTAGCTAGCTGAGAGGCTACATGGCCAACCACATAATTTATGTATGGAAAGAGCAGCGAGTGCCTCAACAAGTCAACTTTCTTTTTTTCTATTGTGTTATTGACTGTAAGCTTGTTTATTCCATGTGTAACTCTGTGTTGTTGTTTGTGTCGCACTGCTTTGCTTTATCTTGGCCAGGTCGCAGTTGTAAATGAGAACTTGTTCTCAACTAGCTGACCTGGTTAAATAAAGGTGAAATAAATAAAATAAAAGTCACAGGGACACTTCCCCACTTATGCTTTCTAAGCTTACAGGTATGGACATCGTATGCAACGTGCCAGCCTTCTAGATCACGGGTCAAACTCATTCCACGGAGAGCCGAGTGTCTGCAGGTTTTCGGTCCTCCCTTTTACTTGATTGATGAATTAAGGTCACTAATTAGTAAGGAAATCCCCTCACCTGGTTGTCTAGGGCTTAATTAAAAGGAAAAACCCAAAAAACAGACATTAGACCCTTTTTGGCCCAATTTGACACCCCTGTTCTATATCAACAACTTATGCCTCAATCCCACCAACAGCGTTACTGCATTTTGGTACACCAGAATTAATGTACATTAATTTCCAATGGAACGCTGCGTCTGCCTTGCAGCATTGCGTTGCAGAGCGTTCTGTGTGGTGCATACGTTCTGCCCGTGTGTGGTGCGGTCACTATGCATGGGGCTCCTCCCTTCCCTTCAGATGTGGGAGTAGCATGGATCGGCCCTCCTACGTCCCGTGAAGATTTGGGGCCTTGCCCCGCATGCCTATACACTAAACAAACAAATCACTGATTGAGAGGGATTAGTCGAGCGAAGAGGATAGAAAAGTTGCACCACACCAGCCCCTTTATACACCTTCAAAGTGATGGCCACATTATATAATATGTACGAGAGCAGCGGTCAAAAGTTAGCTATGATGCAAGGCTAATGGGGAAATTGTATCAGTGCAGGAATTCAAAATGTGAATGTTTCCTCTGAATAGTCCACATTTGAACTGGATGGGTCGCCTGTCTTATTACATATTATTGCTAAAGAAACAAAGATGAATAACCTATGCTATCCATTCAACAATACAGTAGGCTATGTGAATAAATATGTTCACCACAAACCTATAGCGAGTCTATTAGGAAACCAAAGCAAATTGCCTGCAATCGCATTACCTCAAATCTTAAGACAGTAAATAGAGCATAATATTGTGGACTAGAGAGCCTTTCTGTATCTGTATTTTAGAACATGTGTGGCTAGGGCTGCTAAAGCACACTGTATCCTCATTGCGTTGGGAGGTCATTTCAGTGTAATTTTTATTGGCGAGTTCATTTTAGGTTGACTTAAGTGTAACAGCTGTAAAATACTAGATGTGTTGAAGTATTGTATCCCTTTGTCTGAGGATGACAATAAAAGACTTGGTTAGCGATATAAAGTCAAAACAATGTTAAGACACAAAATAACGTATAAACTGGACCGGGCGAGTCAGTGAGTCTCATCCACCCTCCACCTCCATAAGATTACACAGTAGACACTACCCATCCCCCTAATATTATATAATTACACACACAGCAGCAGCACTCCCCCAAACCCCCCACCCCCACACACACACACACACACACACACACACACACACACAATGCGGCCCACTCGAGTAGCCCAGCTTTGACCGGTTCTCAGATTAAAGCCCAGCGAGCTAATTTGCTGATACGCCACAATTCCTGCATAATCCCAGCCTAATCCTCACAGGCTCGATTAAAACACGCAAATCTCCAACTCTGTATCTCAGCGCATTTTCTGCGAGTGCACACACACACACACACACACACACACACACACACACACACACACACCTCTGCTAGTTCAAACTCTCACCAGCTCCTCTCTAAGAGGTTTCTCAGCTCCAGTGTGAACTAGCTACTGTATTGCAGGACCCTGGACACTGTCAGTGTAGGTTCTCGTCTCTCCTAAACTCTGAAGACTTTTACTGTTCACTTTGGGACAATACTACAGTATAACATCGATGAATACATGGATACGGTGACTGAGTTCATCAGGAAATGTATACAATCACGGACTACAAACATATATATATTTTTTAAATCAGCCACGTCGGACACTGACATCTTGCGTCCGGACAAGCTAAACACATTCTTCGCCCGCTTTGAGGATAACAGTGCCAACGACCCGGCCCACTACCAGGGACTGTGGTCTCTCCTTCATGGCCGACTTCAGTAAAACCATCGCAAGGCTGCCGGCCCAGACGGCATCCCTAGCCACGTCCTCAGAGCATGCGCAGACCAGCTGGCTGGAGTGTTCACGGACATATTAAAATCTCCCTATCCCAGTCTGCTGTCCCCACATGCTCCAAGATGTTCACCATTGTTCCTGTACCCAGGAAAGAAAAGGTAACTGAACTTAATGACTATCGCCCCGTAGCACTCACTTCTGTCATCATGAAGGGCTTCGAGACACTAGTCAAGGATCATATCACCTCCACCTTACACCCTAGACCCACTTCAATTTGCTTACCGCCACAATAGATCCACAGACGATGCCATCTCACTGCACACTGCCCTATCCCATCTGGACAAGAGGAATACCCATGTAAGAATGCTGTTCATTGACTACAGCTCAGCATTCAACACAATAGTAACCTCCAAGCTCATCATTAAGCTCGGGGACCTAGGTCTGAACCCCGCCCTGTGCAACTGGGTCCTGGACTTCCTGACGGGCCGTCCCCAGGTGGTGAAGGTAGGAAACAACACCTCCACTTCGCTGATCCTCAACACAGGGGCCCCACAAGTGTGAGTGCTCAGCCCACTCCTGTATATGGACTTGAAGCCATGTTCAAGTCCATATACATCTCCAGGGTCTGGACTAACTAAACATTCCAAACTAGTAGACTGCCACAAGAACAAAGCAGACCCCATAACATGTGCTCCAGCAACTAACTATACACTGAGTGTACAAAACATTAACACCTTCTCTTTCCATGACCAGGTGAAAGCTATGATCCCTTATTAATGTCACTTGTTAAATTCACTTCAAAAATCAGTGTAGATGAAGGGGAGGAGACGGGTTAAAGAAGGATTTCTAAGCCTTGATACAAAGACATTGATTGTGTATGTGTCCTAGCCGTGTCTGAATCCTGGCTTAGGAAGGACACCAAAAATTCAGAAATGTCCATCCCCAACTACAACATTTTCCAACAAGATAGAACTGCCAAAAGGGGCAGAGTTGCAATCTACTGCAGAGATAGCCTGCAGAGTTCGGTCATACTATCCAGGTCTGTGCCCAAACAATTTAAAAATCCACCTTTCCAGAAACAAGTCTCACCACTGCCATTTGTTATAGACCCCCTCAGCCCCCAGCTGTGCCCTGGACACCATATGTGAATTGATTGCCCCCCCATCTATCTTCAGAGTTTGTACTGTTAGGTGACCTGAACTGGGATATGCTTAACCCCAGCCATCCTACAATCTAAGCCAGAGGCCCTCAATCTCACACAAATTATCAAGGAACCTACCAGGTCAAAGTCACAGTCACCATTATTAGTCAGTTGTACAACCAAATGCCTTCAACCGAAATGTGTCTTCCGCATTTAACCCAACCCCTCTGAATCAGAGAGGTGCAGGGGGCTGCCTTAATCAACATCCACGTCTTCAGCGCCCGGGGAACAGTGGGTTAACTGCCTTGTTCAGGGGCAGAACGACAGATTTTTTTCCTTGTCAGCTCGGGGATTCAAACTTGCAACCCTCCGGTTACAAGTCCAACACTCTAACCACTAGGCTACCTGCCGCCCTATATATGTAACCATGGGCACCCTCATAGATATCATCCTGACCAACTTGCCCTCTAAATACACCTCTGCTTTCTTCAACCAAGATCTCAGCAATCACTGCCTGCGTCCGTAATGGGTCCGCGGTCAAACGACCACCCCTCATCACTGTCAAACGCTCCCCAAAACACTTCAGCGAGCAGGCCTTTCTAATTGACCTGTCCCGGGGTATCCTGGAAGGATATTGACCTCATCCCGTCAGTAGAGGATGCCTGGTTGCTCTTTAAGTGCTTTCCTCACCATCTTAAATAAGCATGCCCCATTCATAAAAATAAAAAAAAACTAAGAACAGATATAGATCTTGGTTCACTCCAGGCTTGACTGCCCTTGACCAGCACAAAAACATCCTGTGGCGTACTGCATTAACATTGAATAGCCCCCCGCAATATGCAACTTTTCAGGGAAGTCAGGAACCAATATACAGTCAGTTAGCTTTCCTAAGGATAGCTTTTTCAAACAGAAATTTGCTTCCTGTAGCACTAATTCCCAAAAGTTTTAGGACACTGTAAAGTCCATGGAGAATAAGAGCACCTTCTCCCAGCTGCCCACTGCACTGAGGCTAGGAAACACTGTCACCACCGATAAATCTACGATAAGCGATCATTTCAATAAGCATTTTTCTACGGCTGGCCATGCTTTCTACCTGGCTACCCCTACCCCGGCCAACAGCTCTGCATCCCAGCAGAAACTTGCCCAAACCACCTACGCTTCTCCTTCACCCAAATCCAGACAGCTGATGTTCTGAAAGAGCTGCAAAATCTGGATCCCTACAAAGCAGCTGGGCTAGACAATCCGGACCCTCTCTTTCTAAAAAGATCAGCCGAATTTGTTGCAACCCCTATTACTAGCCTGTTCAACCTTTTTTGTATTGTCTGAGATCCCCAAAGATTGGAAAGCTGCAGCGGTCATCCCCCTCTTCAAAGGGGGAGACACACTAGACCCAAACGGTTATAGACCTATATCCATCCTGCCATGCCATTCTAAAATCTTTGAAAGCCAAGTTACAGATCACCAACCATTTCGAATCCCACCGTACCTTCTCCACTATGCAATCTGGTTTCCGAGCTGGTCATGGGTGCACCTCAGCCACGCTCAAGGTCCTAAACGATATCATAACCGCCATCGATAAAAGACAGTACTGTGCAACCGTCTTCATCGACCTGTCCAAGGCTTTCGATCACCACTTTCTTATCGGCAGACTCAATAGCCTTGGTTTCTCAAATGACTGCCTCGCCTGGTTCACAAATTCCTTCTCAGATAGAGTTCAGTGTGTCAAACCTCTGGCAGTCTCTATGTGGGTGCCACAGGGTTCAATTCTCGGGCCGACTCTTTTCTCTGTATATATCAATGATATCGCTCTTGCTGCTGGTGATTCTCTGATCCACCTCTACGCAGACGACACCATTCTGTATACATCTGGCCCTTCTTTGGACACTGTTAACAAACCTCCAAACGAGCTTCAATTACATACAACACTCCTTCCGTGGCCTCCAACTGCTCTTAAATGCAAGTAAAACTAAATGCATGCTCTTCAACCAATTGCTGCCCGCACCCGCCCGCCCGACTAGCATCACTACTCTGGACGGTTCTGACTTAGAATATGTGGACAACTACAAATACCTAGGTGTCTGGTTAGACTGTAAACTCTCCTTCCAGACTCACATTAAGCATCTCCAATCCAAAATTAAATCAAGAATCGCGTCCTATTTCGGCGATGTCATTTACAAAATAGCCTCCAACACTACTCAGCAAATTGGATGTAGTCTATCACAGTGCCATCCGTTTTGTCACCAAAGCCCCATATACTACTCACCACTGCTCTCATTGGCTGGCCCTCGCTACATATTTGTCACCAAACCCACTGGCTCCAGGTCATCTATAAGTCTTTGCTAAGTAAAGGCCCACCTTATCTCAGCTCACTGGTCACCATAGCAGCACCCACCCGTAGCACGCACTCCAGCAGGTATATTTCACTGGTCATCCCCAAAAGCCAACTCCTCTTTTGGCCGCTTTTCCTTCCAGTTCTCTGCTGGCAATGACTGGAACGAAAATCATTGAAGCTGGAGTCTTATATCTTCCTCACTAACTTTAAGCATCAGCTGTCAGAGCAGCTTACTGATCACTGCACCTGTACACAGCCCATCTTTAAATAGCCCACCCAACTACCTCATCCCCATATTGTTATATATTTTTGCTCTTTTGCACCCCAGTATCTCTACTTGCACATCATCATCTGCACATCTATCACTCCAGTGTTAATGCTACATTTTTGTTATTATTATTATGCCTCTGTGGCCTATTTATTGCCTTACCTCCCTAATCTTACTACATTTGCACACACTGTATGTAGATTTTTCTATTGTGTTATTGACTGTACATTTGTTTATCACATATGTAACTCTGTTGTTGTTTTTGTCACACTGCTTTGCTTTATCTTGGCCAGGTCGCAGTAAATGAGAACTTGTTCTCAACTGGCCTACCTAGTTAAATAAAGGTGAAAAAAAATATATAATAAGTGTGCCATTCAGGTGAACAGGCAAGACAAAATATTTAAGTGCCTATGGTAGTAGGTGCCAGGCACACTGCTTTCAGTCTGTCAAGAACTGCAACGCTGCTGGGTTTTTCACGCTCAACAGTTTTCCATGTGTATCAAGAATGGTCCACTACCCAAAGGACATCTAGCCAACTTGACAACTGTGGGAAGCATTGGAATCAACATGGGCCAGCATCCCTGTTTAACGCTTTGACACCTTGTAGAGTCCACAAATTGAGGCGGTTCTGAGGGCAAAAGTGGGTGCAACTCAATATTAGGAAGGTGTTCCTAATGTTTTGTACACTCCGTGTATAACCGTTAACCCAACTTCGAAGTCTTCAGGGAAAACAATCCCAATCTCCGATAACGATAAGACTCAACAACAACACTGGACTACCGGTTCGTCTATCGTCACATGAAAGTAGCAACATTCTGTGCCTTGGATCCGTGTTGCTTTTAATCAGTATTCCCAAAGAAAGACATAAATCAAATTGAATTTTATTTGTCACATACACATGGTTAGCAGATGTTAATGAGAGTGTAGCGAAATGCTTCTGCTTCTAGTTCCAACCATGCAGTAGTATCTAACAAGTAATCTAACAATTTCACAACAACTACCTGATACACACAAGTGTAAAGGAATGAATAGGAGTATGTACATATAAATATATGGATGAGCGATGGCTGACCGGCATAGGCAAGATGCAGTAGATGGTATAGAGTACAGTATATACATGTGAGATGAGTAATGTAGTATATGTAAACATTATATAAATGGCATCGTTTAAAGTGGCTAGTGATACATTTATTACATCCACTTTTTTTATTATTAAAATTACATAGTAGCCGTGTTCCCTGTGATTGGCAGGTGATGGGTGAAACAGTTTATCTGAAGGATTAGGGTCGCTCGGTCAAGTGGAGGGACAATTAGACTGGCTTGTCAAGGAAATAAATATTTTTTTTACACTGGCAGTAAAGACTGATGAGGCCATGAGCCTCCTAGCACTGTTAGGGGCCTGATAATTTCTCTTAGAGAAATTAGGCAATATGCCTTCCTTAGTCTTCTTTGATAACAGGTAATGTTAGGGGGTAATGCCGTTGCAGTTAGGAATCCGAAAATGTGTGTTGTTATTAACTGCGATGGGAGGTTATTATTGTCGGTGACGAATTCAACCGCCGAGGTGGGGAGACCCAGAGTGATTAGGGAGGAGATAAAAAAGTATGAGACAGCCAGTTGTGTCACCCGAGAGGACATGGGAAAATGAATAGAGATAAATGGATGAAACTCTGAGTCGCTGGTGGTGAGCGGGTTGCACTGGAAGAGCAAATAGCGGTAGGGTATGCAAAGAGCGTTATGGGGACTGATTATGAGTTGGTCTCTGAATTAAACTTGGATGATTGCTGCATTGCATTTCTACAGTGCTTTTTCATCACATGGATCTGTGAGACTGTTAGAGTTTGTGTGTGTCCGTGGATGTGTGCGTACTCCTGCCCAGTTCAGTATAACAGTCAAAACCAAACAATCTTATGGGGATGCGAGTATTACTACTTGCTGTCAAGCCTCATCTCAAAATGAGTGCAATTATGCAGCATCACGGGTCACGACAAGTCTGTCCTGGGTAGAGGCTGAGACCAGGTCAAATACTGTGTCATGGATATATTTCAGGGCACAGCAGTTGGTGTGGAAAAGCCAAACAAGATCTAAACTGAGTGGCCCACTAACCTAGCTAACTGTGCTTAATGATTAGGTTAATGGACATGACTCCCATGGATCGTAACGCCCTGAGAAATCAATAGCTGTAATGAACAGTCACTAATGAAGTTTAGAAAACGTCAATGACCACGTTGAGACCAACAAATGGCCGACCATCATACTTTGTCTTTGCATAAACCGTTTGTCTCAGTACAAAGCATTTGTAATGTACATGTTAAGCACCATTTGTGACTGTCTAAACCTACAGTAGCAGAGTACACTCATTTACCTACAGATTATATGCAGATTTTTGAATCCCCATCCTCAAGGTGGATAGTATCCCCTCAAGGAAATTGATTATTTGTACTGAGGTTGGTTAACAGTAGCATTTACATATTTTCCTTCCACTCGCCAGAAAAACATTGAAGTCACAATAATCTAGACTGCCTCCAGACTTAATTCTGATAGATCCTGTTTAGCATTCTGTTTAAAAATACATCCAGAGGGATAATGGAACCTCTCTCCGTGTGGTACGGTGCTGTGCCTTTTGTAGGCTACTGTAGATGCACACAGAAAAAGCAAGAAACCACCACACAAAGGGAAACTTCTCAATCGCTAGCAGAAGGGGACAAACCAAAAGGCAGAGAATGATATAGGGGAGGAGGAAGAGTTCAAAAAGAGGTTTGGGAATCACTTCTTTACGCTGATGCAACGTCTTACAAGGTATAACATAGTTTGCATTTAGTTTATACATTTATTTTACCAACAGTTTTTGTATTGAATTGTTGTTGTTGTTTTTTTACATCACTTCATAATACAGCAAGGGAAGCTACTGAAGCCAACATGGCCATTAAAAACTGAAAGGTGCCACAGCAACGTTGACTAAACAGTTGGGGACAGTGATAGAAAAGTAAACCCCAGAGGCAAATTGTCCCCAAAAATCAATGCCTTTAGTGGCCATTTAATGCTGGTGGGGTATTGTCTACTACAAGTGAAGACAGAAAGTGACTTCTGGGCCCAAAAACAGCTTATCAAGCACTTCCTTTGGCGAGGGTCATGGAAATTACATTTGCACAATGCTATTTTAGTGAGAATTGTTTTGGGAACCACCAACATACTCGAGGTTCCTAATTCGATTAGCGTTCCATGTTTTATCTCAAGGCTGCAGTCACTTCTGTGTAGAATTAAGGAGTATGATTTAATTATGACAATTCTCAGACGACAATGACAGGGAGGGAGATTGACAGAAATGGAGATATCATCTTTTATACTTTTCTGCACAAGGAGCACATTATACAGTGTGCGTACAGCACACTGACACTCTGGGGGATGCCTTACATGAACAACAATTACAGTTTGAAGTGAGAAAGCTGCACCTCGAGCCATCCACAAACACAAAATGGCTCCAGAGGACTGTTGTGTGACCAAAAACCAGAAATCCTATATTTACACAGCACCATGGGAAGGCTGAGAGAGAATGACTGGAGGGAAGGTAAGAGCAAATAAAAGGTTAATGCCACAAACGCTTGCCTACGGATCTATATAACACACACACACACACACACACACACACACACACACACACCTCCTTTCCCAGCTTGTTTTCAGTGTATTGAGGTGTACTTGTTCTAAACTCCTGGCTGACCGATATGTGCTGAAGAGACGCTTGAGCTCCAGCCCTCTGGGGAGGGAGAGGAGGAAGGCAGTGGGGAGGCTGACCTGTCCCCCCTGGGGTAAAGTTCTGCTGAGCAGGCAGAGGGGCAAGGGGCCAGCTGTGAGAGGTGTGGAAGACATGCAAGATGCTACTGACTATGGAGGTGCTGGACTGAGGAATGTGCGTGGTATACAGATGTGTGGGAGGCAGAGGGGTTGAGTGTGTATGACGCGAGCGGAGCACAGCGCCATGACCCTTGGGGCAGCTCCTAGCCCGCTTAACCCAGTGCCTCTTGATGACCTACTCCGCCTCACTAGGAAAATGCAGCATCCACTCCGCCCACTTAATAGTGTGGATATGGTGGCTGCTGCAAAATTCTGGAGTGCACACCCCCCCCAAAAAAATGCAACATGTAAAGTGTTGGTCCCATGTTTCATGAGCTGAAATAAAAAGATCCCAGAAATGTTCTATACCTACAAAGGTTTGTGCACTAATTTATTTACATCCCTGTTAGTGAGCATTTCTTTTTTGCCAAGATAATCCATCCCTTTGACAGGTGTGGCATATCAAGAAGCTGATTAAACAGCATGATAATTACACAGGTGCACCTTGTGCTGGTTACAATAAAAGGCCACTAAAATGTGAAGTTGTGTCAACATAATGCCACAGAAATGTCTTAAAATTGAGGCAGCGTGCAATTGTACACCAGAACTGTTGCCAGATAATTGGATGTTCATTTCTCTACCTTAAGCTGCCTCATTTTAGAGAATTTGGCAGTATGTCCAAGCGGCTTCACAACCGTAGACCACGTGTATGGCGTCGTGTGGGTGAGCGGTTTACTGATGTCAACGTTGTGAACAGAGTGCCACATGGTGGCAGTGGGGTTAAGGTACGGGCAGGCGTAAGCTACGGACAACAAACACAATTGCATTTTACGAATGGCAATTTGAATGCACAGAGATACCGTAACGAGATCCTGAGGCCCATGGTCGTGCCATTCATACACCGCTATCAATTCATGTTTCAGCATGATAACGCATGGCCACATGTCGCAAGGATCTGTACACAATTCCTGAAAGCTAAAAATGTCCCAGTCCTTCCATGGCCTGCATACTCAGACATGTCGCCCATTCAGCTTGTTTGGGATGCTCTGGATCGATGTGTACAACAGCGTGTTCCAGTTCCCGCCAATATCCAGAAACTTCGAACAGCCATTGAGGAGTGGGACAACATTCCACAATCAACAGCCTGCTCAACTCAATGCGAAGGAGAGGTGTCATGATGCATGAGGCAAATGGTGGTCACACCAGACACCCACTGGTCCTGATCCACGCCCCTACCTATTTCTTTTTAAAAGGTATCTGTATTCCTAGTCATGTGAAATCCATAGATTAGGGCCTAATGAAAAACAACAATTTCCAAGATTTTGCTGAATTTATATTTTTGTTTAAGAGAGAGAGTCACCAGCACTATTGCAATGTTATTCCCTCCTGCCTGTAAGGCTCTGGTCTAGGTAACTGGGGCTTTCATAGATGTCGCCAAACATTTTTATAACTAACCCAATATAGACAGCCTGTCGTTTCCAATAGGCGCAAATTAATCATAGTGGGCAGAACAAGCATGGATTTGGGCAGAGCCTAGCACCAGCTAGTGAGATCCTATTGGCATTTTCAAGCATGTATTTGCATATTGTTCTCTCTGTGACATTGCCTGTATGCTGCAGTAGGAGGATTGGCTGATGGAGCCTGGGCCTTGATTTGCCATATGGGATTGCAGTGGATTTCAGAGGACATTAGTCATTTTATAGCAGAGGGGAGACAGTGGGGTTTTGCCCATGAAGGAAATCCAGGCATAAGGCATATTTATCCAATTGCTATTAAATCGACTCCGATGCCTAGCTATATCACCTGTTCCAAACAGAATAACAAATAGGGGACAAGGGATAAGATAAACACTGGTATATGTCCTTCATTCATCAAAACAACGTGTGTTTGTTTGTTTGTTTGTTTGTAAGGGGTGTAGGGGATTCAGCTTGGGGGCAGACCTACGCAGAGGTCAAGATGACACTACAACTATTATTTTAACACCAGTTTAATGGCTTTCATCATAGTAAAAAAAAGGGACAAACCACAAAAACTTAGCTTGCACATGAAAATATATGATTACCACCATTTGATATCAACTACTCTATCATAACATAATGGTTAATCAATTATAATTAATTGGAAAAATGTGACGCTTTTCCAGTAGCTCAAAGCAATTTACATAGTTTAGGGAGGATAAATGTCAGACCCAACGATAGACCTGGATTCTGTTCAATAGTAGCAACCCAAGTATAAGTATCCAGATAACCCGTTATTATAGTGATAGGTGAGTGTGCACGAAACAAGTTACAGCGGGTTGTAGTGAACAGAAATCCCAGCTCATTTGACAGAATAGACAGTCTACAGAGGGGGTTAGCGCACTTGAAATAAAGACCAGAGTCCTACATTTAGTTCATTTACAACTAATGTGATGAGTCCATCAACTAGTTTAAATAACATCTGAGGTACACAACTGTCAGTATTATTAATACTAAAGCGTAATCAATCTTGCTCACACACACCAGTAACTCCATGTAGGCCTACTGTGCATTTAAGAGGGATTTCATAATGTTCTTGCTCTCTCTCTCTTCCTTCCCCCACCCCACTCAGTCCCTCAGCTGTTTTAAGGACGAGGGACAGCGCGTCAGGAGAATATAATGTCGCAGGTGGAATCTGATGGACGACAACAACAGCTGTCCGTGTCATCTCAGTTGATGACCTGTTAGTTCTTAGGCCACACTTCCTGTAATGCTTCCTAAAAGGCAGATAGATATGGGAGAGATATGACAGCCTGTCATGTCATCCGATAAGCTTGAAGGTGTGTAAATAGTCATTAGTAACCAGATTGTCACTGACCGAAATTATTCGGTGGGTTTGACATGTAATTTTAAGACATTTCGGAAGAGCCCTTTCAAAACCAGTATAGCCCATCTATAAATATCTCCCGGCATTTGTTTGGTGTCTTCAGAAGGACATACAATGCCATACAGAGGAACAAATAAATTGTTAGCCATAAAAACATTGCAGGAGACTCAAAATATTCAAACAATATACAATAACATTTTTCTCAGGAGAGATTCTTAACACACAGAAGTCATGAATCACTCACTTATGGGGGCAATAATATGAAAGCTATAGTATGCACAGCCCTCCTCTGCCCATCTGTAGTGCTGGCTCAGGCCATTTCCTCTTCCAGAAAGGAAGATGGAGAGGAATGGGCAAAGGGTAGGGTTGGGTGGTAGAGAAGGGGAGCAAGAAAGAGGGGAGAGTGGGTGTGTCTTTAAGGGAAGCCATAGGCCAGGCTCAGTGTTGGGACTTGAGAAAAGCAGTGGGCGACTTTCCCATGACCCCTGGCCAGCATGGAGTCTGCCATTCCTCGTGGGACAGTGCATGCCGGGAGTCATAGAGCAGAGCAGCAGGAAAGTGTTGTCTGTCTGAGACAGCCGTCCGGGGGATGGCCTGTGTGGCAGAAGCCACTAGTTGGGCTGAGTTTCATTCCAAAAGGTTGCCCCCTCCCCCTCTGCCCACATTCGCTCCCTCTGTGGATCAGAGATCACTATAGCAGGGCTCCAGACTTCGACCATTTAGGCACATTTTGTAATCCTTTGACTTGGCTGTGCAAGTTACATTTTTAATTGGTTGCATCAGAGAGAGCTGCACATTCTACATAGTCACCTCACTCAAACTGTCACATTCTTGGGGAGAGACAAACCATGATATGGTCAAACAGTAATGTGCATTATCCTGTATGATGGGAGGCTTAACTTTCTCAATTACTCACTCAGAACTATCAATAATCATGTCAGTACCCACATTAATTTAGAAGTGTTTATGTGCTGGAGTACAGAGCCAAAACAACAACAAGAAATTTGTCACTGTCCCAATACCTTTAGAGCTCACTGTATATGCCAGAGGCAATACACAGGATCACAACTGACCACGGTTCTCTTGGACAACCCTTATTTCACCTTGTAAGGACAAGTGCCACGGGTTGTTGTTCTTAGTCATTACATCTGTAACAATAGTTCAGATAAATCTGCAATCCCCTGTGACAAATCAAAAGCATACCAGTTGCTCGAGTCCCACACAAGGGACCAGCGACTTCAAATTGGGCCTGTAATCCAGGCTCTAAAACACAGGGCCTTTGGTAAGCCTTCAGTCCATATTATTTTAAGAAATACGCAATTAGAGATAAGGCAAAGTTAGAACTTTGATAGATTGCATTCCAGAGTCCTCCCCTCAGTGGTCTTTGGGGGTATTTTGGGATGTGGGGATTGACAGGGGAACAATGGGGGGGAAGACCAAGCAGATATGTTTGACTAAAACAATCATTTTAAACCTTGCTTACATTTGTACACGATCACGTCTCTATTATGTGTGAGAATACTCTGGACCAGATTTCTTCAATTAAAATCACTTGGAGCGGATTTCCTGGTGTTTACATTCTTATGTCCGTCCCCCTGACACCTCCCCCAAAAAACTAAAATGTTAACTTTTTTTTATGATAAAATCACCCGCCAACACACGCGGTGGACAAACAAGTCCAGAACCTTTATTATTATTATTTTTTAAAGGCACTGAAGTAGGTGAACTGGGAATTGCGTCTTCAGGGACGAGTCTCCTCTCGTCAAGATCAAATGGGATGATCTTGTTAAATAAGTCAGTCCTTTGTGGAGAACACCTGGAAAACAAATTAATATCTTCTCTTCCCAGGGATGGTGTGTTTGGAATGGAAGATTAATTGCACTGAGATTGGCTTGGCTCTCGAATAAAGTGGGCTCCATACACCATGGTGGTGAACAACATGTTCCATAAGGGACCTGTAGTTTGGGCTTATCGGATGTTCACACACCCCAAAGCCTGTTCTCCGTTTCTACACATGGTCTACAATGTCACACATAGAACATGTGCAACTTCATTGCACATAATGTCAATCAATGTCTCTAGAAACAGGGGAATGATGAATCATTCTGTCAGAACATTAATGAGGATAGTCATTATCATCGAGCTGGGTAATATTAATATTTGCTTGTGCACTGTCAGTTTATATGTTAGGACTGTATTGGTGTCATCAACCAGCATGTTGCTTCTTCCATCTCCCTATCACATTGTCTAACAAGTATAGCATTTTGAATTGAAATTATTTATTGTTCATAAAAATGAGAAAGTTAAAAGGTCATTAAAATTAGGTCTACTTATTCAATAAGTACAGTTGAAGTCGGAAGTTTACATACACCTTAGCCAAATAGTTTTAAACTCAGTTTCATGAGTTTCATCAATTCCTGACATTTAATCCTAGTAAAAACTCCCTTAGGTTAGTTAGGATCACCACTTTGTTTTAAGAATGTGAAATGTCAGAATATTAGTATAGAGAATTATTTATTTCAGCTTTTATTTCTTTCATCACATTCCCAGTGGGTCAGAAGTTTACATAACCTCAATTAGTATTTGGTAGCTGTCACAACTTCCGCCGAAGTCGGTCCCTCTTCTTGTTCGGGCGGTTTTCGGCGGTCGACGTCACCGGCCTTCTAGCCATCGCCGATCCATTTTTCATGTTCCATTTGTTTTGTCTTTGTTTTACACACCTGGTTTCAATTCCCAAATTACATGTTCATTATTTAACCCTCTGTTTTCCCCATGGTTTTTGTGCGTGATTGTTTGTTGTTCTTTGTCGGTTTATTACGGCTGGTTATTTACACCTGTGTGTTTAAGGGCACGTTGGATTTTGTTATTTTTTTCCCATATTTTATTAAAATATGTTGTTTACTCATCTCTGCCTTCTTGCGCCTGACTTTTACACCAGCTACACACACCGGCTTATGACAGTAGCATTGCCTTGAAACTTGAGTCAAACGTTTTGGGTAGCCTTCCACAAGCTTCCCACAATAAGTTGGGTGAATTTTGGCCCATTACTCCTGACAGAGCTGGTGTAACTGAGTCAGGTTTGTAACGGAGTCAGGTTTCCTTGCTCGAACACGCATTTTCAGTTCTGCCCACAAATTTTCTATGGGATTGAGGTTAAGGCTTTGTAATGGCCACTCCAATACCTTGACTTCGTTGTCCTTAAGCCATTTTGCCACAACTTTGGAAGTATGCTTGGGGTCAATGTCCATTTGGAAGACCCATTTGCGACCAAGCTTTAACTTCCTGACTGATATCTTGAGATGTTGCTTCAAAATATCCAAACAATTTTCCTTCCTCATGATGCCATCTATTTTGTGAAGTGCACCAGTCCCTCCTGCAGCAAAGCACCCCCACAACATGATGCTGCCACCCCCGTGCTTCACGGTTGGGATGGTGTTCTTCAGCTTGCAAGCCTCCCCCTTTTTCCTCCAAACATAACGATAGTCATTATGGCCAAACAGTTCTATTTTTGTTTCATCAGACCAGAGGACATTTCTCAAAAAGTACAATCTTTGTCCCCATGTGCAGTTGCAAACCGTAGTCTGGCTTTTTTATGGCGGTTTTGGAGCAGTGGCTTCTTCCTTGCTGAGCGGCCTTTCAGGTTGTCGTTGTTACGAATCCCTTTTACCCCGCAGTCTAGGGGGAATGGAATAGAGACCCGCAACATATCTTATGCAAATTATTATAGTGAAAAGGAACAGTGAGAACAGAAAACACAGACAACTTAAATCTACCGTCAAACACAAATGGTTTATTTTAAGCACACGGTAAAGTGGTGTGGGGAAAAGGGGCTGAGCTGGACCCTAGCTAAACTACCTGCGTCACGAACAGCTAGCGAACTAACCAAGTAAATACAGTGGGTGGTCCGCCCAGTTCTAACTAATGTATTTAACACAGGGTTTCCTACGGGTAATGTATGCCCAAGGGCGTCTTGTCTGGTTATCCCTTTTCCACCAACAAACAAACAGCAATACAACACAACAGTACATACTCACAGGCTCACAGTTAATGTGAGATGTTGGCACCTAAACAAGAGCAATAGCACGCACAAACAAACCAACAGCAACTGGGCTTCAACAAATACTAAACAGAGCTAGAGCTCTGTAGCTACAAAACAAGCCAGCTACTAAACAACAAGAGAGCAATGCATACACGAGAGTCAGTTACTAAACAACAGCGTAATGCATACGAGAGCTACAAACCCAGAGTGCTACATACCAAGAACAAGAGAGAGAGATAACTGACTGGGTTTTAAACCAAGGGAAAGGGGATGTGATTGGGTAGGGGAAAAGGAGCAGGTGTGTCTTCTGATTGGGACTGATTGGTGATTGATGACTGCTGATGAGTGACACCTGTGACTAGGGCAGAAGGAGAGAAAACAAATACACACACAGGATACCTGTAACAGCCGTTTTACTGTGGATATAGATACTTTTGTACCTGTTTCCTCCAGCATCTTCACAAGGTCTTTTGCTGTTGTTCTGGGATTGATTTGCACTTTTCGCACCAAAGTACGTTCATCTCTCGGAGACAGAATGCGTCTCCTTTCCTGAGCGGTATGACGGCTGCGTGGTCCCATGGTGTTTATACTGTTTATACAGTGGGGCAAAAAAGTATTTAGTCAGCCACCAATTGTGCAAGTTCTCCAACTTAAAAAGATGAGAGAGGCCTGTAATTTTCATCATAGGTACACTTCAACTATGACAGACGAAATGAGAAAAAGAAATCCAGAAAATCACATTGTAGGATTTTAAATTTATTTATTTGCAAATTATGGTGGAAAATAAGTATTTGGTCAATAACAAAAGTTTATCTCAATACTTTGTTATATACCCTTTGTTGGCAATGACAGAGGTCAAACGTTTTCTGTAAGTCTTCACAAGGTTTTCACACACTGTTGCTGGTATTTTGGCCCATTCCTCCATGCAGATCTCCTCTAGAGCAGTGATGTTTTGGGGCTGTCGCTGGGCAACACGGACTTTCAACTCCCTCCAAAGATTTTCTATGGGGTTGAGATCTGGAGACTGGCTAGGCCACTCCAGGACCTTGAAATGCTTCTTCTGAAGCCACTCCTTCGTTGCCGGGCGGTGTGTTTGGGATCATTGTCATGCTGAAAGACCCAGACACGTTTCATTTTCAATGCCCTTGCTGATGGAAGGAGGTTTTCACTCAAAATCTCCACGATACATGGCCCCATTCATTCTTTCCTTTACACGGATCAGTCAGTCCTGGTCCCTTTGCAGAAAAACAGCCCCAAAGCATGATGTTTCCACCCCCATGCTTCACAGTAGGTATGGTGTTCTTTGGATGCAACTCAGCATTCTTTGTCCTCCAAACACGACGAGTTGAGTTTTTACCAAAAAGTTCTATTTTGGTTTCATCTGACCATATGACATTCTCCCAATCCTCATCTGGATCATCCAAATGCTCTCTAGCAAACTTCAGACGGGCCTGAACATGTACTGGCTTAAGCAGGGGGACACTGCAGCTCTCTGCAGGTCATTCACTAGGTCCCCCCGTGTGGTTCTGGGATTTTTGCTCACCGTTCTTGTGATCATTTTGACCCCACGGGGTGAGATCTTGCGTGGAGCCCCAGATCGAGGAAGATTATCAGTGGTCTTGTATGTCTTCCATTTCCTAATAATTGCTCCCACAGTTGATTTCTTCAAACCAAGCTGCTTACCTATTGCAGATTCAGTCTTCCCAACCTGGTGCAGGTCTACAATTTTGTTTCTGGTGTCCTTTGACAGCTCTTTGGTCTTGGCCATAGTGGAGTTTGGAGTGTGACTGTTTGAGGTTGTGGACAGGTGTCTTTTATACTGATAACAAGTTCAAACAGGTGCCATTAATACAGGTAACGAGTGGAGGACAGAGGAGCCTCTTAAAGAAGAAGTTACAGGTCTGTGAGAGCCAGAAATCTTGCTTGTTTGTATGTGACCAAATACTTATTTTCCACCATAATTTGCAAATAAATTCATTCAAAATCCTACAATGTGATTTTCAGGATTTTTTTTCCTCATTTTGTCTGTCATAGTTAAAGTGTACCTATGATGAAAATTACAGGCCTCTCATCTTTTTAAGTGAGAGAACTTGCCCAATTGGTGGCTGACTAAATACTTTTTTGCCCCACTGTATATAGTGAATAATAAGTGAAATAATCTGTCTGTAAACAATTGTTGGAAAAATTACTTGTGTCATGCACAAAGTAGATGTCCTAACCGACTTGCCAAAACTATAGTTTGTTAACAAGAAATTTGTGGAGTGGTTGAAAAACGAGTTTTAATGACTCCAACCTAAGTGTATGTAAACTTCCGACTTCAACTGTATCTTCTCCATATATATTACTGAATTATCCAGACAACCCTGAACCACCTCTTGCGATCGAACTGAAAGAGCAAAAAGATTTAAAGTGTAACAATACTGGTACAGATTTTCTTTGACCCACCTTACCCACTTCAGTAATTAGGAAAATCAAGTCCAGGGACATCAAGTAGTGGGGGGGGGAATAAACTAATTTATTTTTGGAATGAGATTCTGTAAAGTACTGGAAACACCACAAGGTCATTTAAACAATTACGTAGTCAACCAATTGAACTGAGACTAATGGAATTCAAATGAGCTAAACCAAAATGACTAGGGTCTGATTTGACAATCCTAATTGATTTAGGGATCTCGGGACAATGTAACTAACACCATGTGATGGTCCTATGAAATATGATTACTGTATGTCTTATACTGCCTGACGTGGCAACATGTCCTGCTGTGTTGAAATAACAGAGAGCATGGTAAAGTTTCAAATTAAACAAACCTAGATTCTAAATGACCAACTGTGCAAGAAGCTGCCATGAAAACAACAATGCTTGCTCCTGGCTTGATAGTATTTTAATGGCATGGGGTGCCCCGCACACGCACACACGCTGTGCAGCAGTGTATTGACAAAACTCATTAGTCTAATGTAGCCTACTGTAACTCCAGACTTCAGTTCCAAGACACTAGTTGTCCCAAATTCATACACCAAACTTATTTACATTACTCAATCATTTGATTGAAAAGGCAACAAAACACCACCACAGGTTATCCTGTTTTCAAGAACATAATTAAATTCCTTACATGACTAATTATGAAACACAGCCATAGGGATGAAGGCATGCCAGGAGATGGCTACAGATTGTTACACCAGATAATGTGATTTTACCACAGAGTTTTGGTATCCAGTACTGGGAGTTACAGGTTAAGCACCGTTTGGTGTAGCACAGAATTTTAGACCAACCGAGTCGCCCACACGTACATTTTAGAAGACGCGTGTCCAACAATGTTTGCGCCACCATATTTTAAATGGAGAATCTCTCATTGATTGAGACAGGTGGTGCTGCATGTCATGATGACACTTACCTGTCTCGGTCAACGAGAGAAGATTTGAAATAGACTACATGGCGGCGCACACATTGTTCGATTACTTCATGGAGAATTTATTTAAATAACGGAGCATTTTCTAGATTCAAAACAAACCACTTGCAACTGGACACAGACATTTTAGAAGATACATGTTTGGCCGAATCGAGAATGAAGATGTAAAGCCAAGTTAAAAGGGACATTTCTAAAATGTTCAACTTCATATTCATCATTTCCAGCACCACCCCAACATCATGTGAAAATGGGGCGCTTCTATGTCTTGCAAAGAATATATATAAAAGTAGTGTTTCCAATGACATCAACCAATTAGTAGGCAATGCCTATTCATAATTGGTTAAAATCACAATGCACACCATAGCAGTCATTGGAAACACTGGTATTTTTTACTACAAAACATACTCGCAATTTTCACATATGTTGATGTTGGGGTGGTGCTGGAGATTCTGAATATGACATTACCCTTCAAGGTTGGTAAAACATTCTCTATGCTACAACAAACAGTACCTAACCTGTAACTCCCAGTAATGGATACAAGAACCTGGTGTAATCACATTACCTGGTGTAACAATCTGTAGCTTGCCCAGAGAATGAGCAATCTTCCTGTTAGCAGGATGCTATTCACAACCATTTCCTCCTATGCCTTGGCCCTCAGGGGACACACCTGCTGTAAACTGAGTCAACCAGCTGTGAAGTAAGGGCCAAAAACTAATGTTGAGAAATGTGTATTATAATAGCAATATGTCCGACAGGTTATTGTTCAGCTACCTAGCGTTTTTTTCTGCACTTGGTACTCAAGATGAGTGTGAGGATAGATTGCATTAACCATGTGTCAAGGAATGAGTCATTGGAATACTCCTTACTATTTGAAATACTATTGGCAATGCCTCATCTTGTTAAGGTGAAATAAAAAGGGTGAGATTGCCTGCATCAGCACGTGATTGTTTTGGAAACAAAAGGATATAAACTGAAGGAAGGATAAATATTTGACAAAAGCATCACTGATTTAGTAGTTAGTTGGTTAGTTGGTTAGTTAAAGTGTACAAATGTTTGAAAATTGTGTCCAATTTTAAAACCATACAGACAAATGGCCGATTTTTTTTAAATATTTTTTACATGATCAATAAACACCATAATTAGGGTTGTTGCAAAATTCCGGTAAACCTTCCCAAAATTACCGGGACTTCGAGAAAATCTGAATGGAGGATTGCTGGATTTCCTGTTATTCCTTCTTTATTCCAGTTCTTTCAACCAGGATATACGCTAAACCTGAGCATTTGGGTAAAGCTACTGGAATTTTGCAACCCTAGTAACATTATCTTTATTTTATATTTTAGGTTTTATTTAAAACGTGGTTAAATTGTCAGAGCGATCTCACTAGTATGACCAAGACTGTTGATGTTAGAATGCTTGACAGTGACGAAACAACACTTTGCTAAACAGTGTAAACCCACTGTTCAGGCAGTGTCTGTCCATCCAATAAAGGGATTATTCTCCCCTGCCTCATCCAGCAGAACTATGCATAACACACTTGTTTCAAATCCCATGGAAAACAAACCGGTGTTTCAGATTTAAATCAAAATGTTAAATTGGGAAACATTAATGGTCCACTACTCCAGAATTCAATGATTCATTTTAGTATTACTGGCTATTAGGTTTTGTAGGTTCCAGTCATTCAGAGGCAACAATAACATTGTTTCTATGTTGTCTGTGTAGTTATCTCGACAATTTTTGGATGGTTACAAACACCTTAAAATATCCACAATAAGCTATTGAAAAACACAACTACCATTTAAGAGAAGAAAATGCGTTAATTCAAACTCATAATGACCATTGTCTTACCTGGAAAAAACAAGAGAAATGCAAGTGACAGCAAGTTGCCAAATTTCCGCGAAGTATACATCTCCATAGTTCAGTATGCGCCTTCGGTCACCCCACAGTCGCCGTTTCCAATCTTAATGTATACGGTCTCCCGGTTATCTGTGCGCAATGTCACTTTGGGTAATGTTGTGAAGTCTTTCAAGTTGCTTTCTTCCGCCAGAGAAAAAACAAGGGGTAGCGAGTTTACAGTAGGCAATGTGACCTCAGCGGCAGTTGACGTGACACAGACTCGCGTTTGGCGTTCTTCATCGGGCGCGAGGAATTATTCCAGTGGACTACTTCGGCAAGTGCCCAAGCCTACAAAAATGTCTTCATCGACTTTCCCTTTTACGCTTCGGTACATTGAATATTTGGATAAAACAGTTGTCATCATGAGAAAGCTCTGCTCTGCCATCTCAACGAGCAACACCCTCTCGGGAATTCCTCGCAGCGCACTACAGGTGCAGCAGTTCTATTTAAACAATAATGCCGAGGAGATATACCACGGCTAAGGGAAATTCCTGCTCTCGAAGCAATGTTGAGTGCCTGGATACAGCCATTAGCTATGGTATATTGGTCATATATAACCTATACCACAAACTCCATAGGTGCTTTTATTGCTATTATAAACTGGTTACCAATTTAATTAAAACAGTAAAATGTGATTTTTCTTGTCATACCCATGGTATATGGTCTGAGAATCCATGGTTTTCAGCCAATCTGCATTCAGGGCTCAAACGACCCAGTTTATAATCCCAAATAAAACCGTGGTACATTGGTACACATGATTGCATATTGCACAGCGTAGGCCTACATATTATGTAAGGGATAAACTCCCATGTTCTGTACATTAACTAGGAAATACATAAAAAGACAATGCAGCCAGGGCCGGCTTAATGCAGTGGTTTACAGAGGCAAAAGCCCCTGTGCCCAGGCCCGTGGGGGGCCCAAGAGGCAGCAAAAAAGGAAATATATACAGTATATACAGTGTATTATACAGTATATATTATCTAATCTGCCTAGAAGGCCAGCATCCCGGAATCGCCTCTTCACTGTTGACGTTGAGACTGGTGTTTGCGGGTAGTATTTAAAGAAACTGCCAGTTGAGGACTTGTGAGGCATCTGTTTCTCAAACTAGACACTCTAATGTACTTGTCCTCTTGCTCAGTTGTGCGCTGGGGCCTCCCACTCCTCTTTCTATTCTGGTTAGAGACAGTTTGCGCTGTTCTGTGAAGGGAGTAGTACACAGCGTTGTACGAGATCTTCAGTTTCTTGGCAATTTCTCGTATGGAATAGCCTTCATTTCTCAGAACAAGAATAGACTGATGCGTTTCAGAAGAAAGGTCTTTGTTTCTGGCCATTTTGAGCCTGTAATCGAACCCACAAATGCTGATGCTCCAGATACCCAACTAGTCTAAAGAAGGAAAGTTTTATTGCTTCTTTAATCAGGACGACCGTTTTCAGCTGTGCTAACATAATTTCAAAAGGGTTTTCTAATGATCAATTAGCCTTTTAAAATGATAAACTTGGATTAGCTAACACAATGTGCCATTGGAACACAGGAGTGATGTTGCTGATAATGGGCCTCTGTACGCCTATGTAGATATTCCAATAAAAATCAGCCGTTTCCAGCTACAATAGTCATTTACAACATTAACAATGTCTACACTGTATTTCAGATCAACTTTATGTTATTTTAATGGACAAAGAATGTGCTTTTCTTTCAAAAACAAGGACATTTCGAAGTGACCCCAAACATTTGAGTGCATTTGGAAAGTATTCAAACCCCCTCTCCCTTTTCCACATTTTGTTATGTTACAGCCTTATTCTATAATGGATTTAATCATTTTTCCCCTCATCAATCTACACACAATAAGAAAGGAGGACCAATGCACTCTTCATATAATTCATTAAAATGCCTTTATTTGTATGGCATGTTCAATGGAAACAAAGTTGAAAAACTCTGACGGGTTTCGGCTGCATGACCTTCGTCAGGTAGTACAAAGATGATAATACAATGTCTTCTTTTGAACAGCTTTTTCCAATCGACACTGATTTGAAGAGGGAGTGGTTACAGAATTCATTGGACAACACCTAGAAAGCAATACTATACACATTAAAAAGTGAAATACTGTAGATATGTTATCAAAAATGCATCTCAATGCTAGAAGCATCAGAACCCCTAGAAAGGACTCCGTATTCTGAAGTTTCCAGTAAATGGAGCACAAGGTAAAACTGAATTTAGAGATAAATGGGTGGCTATTCTTAACAAGTGTTCTTTTGACCTAATGCTACTTCTAATAGAGGAAGCTAAAAAGGACAGACAAGTAGTCCAAACAGAAATTAAGAAGTCAAAAGGAACATTTCAGAAAACAGTGACAATTCCAACAAACCACATTGTGATGAGATTTTGAAAGAGAAAACAGACATTTACTCTGACATTGAAGCAAGACAAGCTAAAGAAATGTAAAAGAGATGAAGTAGACTTCAGAGATGGTAAGGTCTTTGCCCGGAGAAAACCAACCTGCAAGAATTCAGAATCACATCCGCATGAGGATGAAGCCTAGATCTGTTTCTTTCAACTTTACGAGCAGCGACGATGAGGATCACCCCAGACAGTCAGAGGCCTGCTCCTCCCAAGATTTTTTAGACCAGGAAGAGGAGCCATGCAGGTTCCCCAACAAGAGGGGGAGACGACACAGAAGAGGCCAACACGGAAGGGAGGAAGAAATCAAGACCATCCAACCACACAAAGCAGGACCAGAACAAGGCTGTGATCAGTATTTCTGGAGAACCCCTTTTTGATGATTGTGTAAGGGTCTTGTCTAAAGGACTGTCCTTTGCCCCCACATACTCGACTAATGAATTCAATACAAAGATTGACCTATTTAGTTTCTACATCTGAAGACCTGGTACAAGCAAAACATTTCTCCAACTACAGACACCAGTGTTTCAGGTCAGGCAGTTTCTGTTCCCTCAAAAATACCTTTTAAGTCCACCTTTTCTCACATTGTGCAGAATGCCACACTAAATACATTTGCCAAGAAGGTGAATTTTGATGTGAAGAATCTGTTTAAGGGTAAAATTGACTCAATGTAACCTTTCTAAGTCAGAGAGGGATGCAGTTGAATCATTGTCCAACAATGGACGGATTGTGATTAAAAAGCATATGTGACAGAAGCCTACCGACAGTTAGACAATGATGAATTCTACCAATCTCTTACCTTCAACCCTATAGAGGATCTAAAAACTGAATTGAAAGGGATCCTCACAGAAGCTAAGCAGAGTGGCTATATTTCAGATAATGAGTTCAAATGTCTTTTCAATGGCAGTCCACATATGGCTTCTTTTTTATCTTCTTCCAAAAGTCCGCAAGAATCTTGAAAACCCCCCAGGCAGACCAGTCATTAGTGGTAACGAAGGTCTGACAGAACCCATCTCCAAGTACACTGATTACTTTATTAAGCCTTTTCTGCCGTCACTCCCAATCTTCAAGACACCACAGATGTGTTGAACAAAATTAATGAATTCAACAATATAGGTACAGCTTCCTTTTTAGTCACCATAGATGTGGAGTCTCTATACACCACCATTGAACATGAACAAGGATTGGCAGCTATGCACCATTTTTTGAGTACCCAGCATGAGACTGAGATGTGTCATGAGAATTTTGCTATCTCAATTGTTGACATAAACTATCACTCAAGTTTTGAATAATTCCCAGAGGTTGTAAGGCTCTGGTCAATAAAGAATTTAGACAAAACCCCACATCTGCAATTGGTCCAGAATTGTTTATTCATGAGAATTCTGCACATTCGTTTATATAGTCACACATAGCGTCATAAATGTCCATACAAATAGCGTCACATATGTCCCTCCTTGTCCACTTCAAAACATATATTTATTATCTTGTCCTGCAACATGTTACACAATCTTATTACAAGCCCAACGGTATTTTCCCCTCCCTGGCTGGAGAGGTCTTCTTCCTCTTATCAGTTCCACAGTGATCACATGCTGTCTGTCACTGGTTCCTCCTTTTCACACACATCCAAGCCATTTATAAAAATACTGTACTGGTTATTGGTTATCTCATTACTTTAGGATTATAATTAATTTAGTCATCATTAAAGATTTAAAATCATATAAAATCATCTATAATAATTGTCTCACTGACTGAATGGACTCTTAATAATAACATTTTGTCTTTCAGGACCATATTTTTAAACAAGTCAAAGGGTGTGCCATGGGAGCTTGATACAGCCCTTCCTACGCTGGTTTGTACGGGGGTGGCAGGTAGCCTAGTGGTTAGAGTGTTGGACTTGTAACCGGAGGGTCGCAAGTTCAAATCCCTGAGCTGACAAGGTAAAAATCTGTCGTTCTGCCCCTGAACAAGGCAGTTAACCCACTGTTCCCTGGGTGCCGAAGACGTGGATGTCGATTAAGGCAGCCCCCCGCACCTCTCAGATTCAGAGGGGTTGGGTTAAATGCGGAAGACACATTTCAGTTGAAGGCATTCGGTTGTACAACTGACTAATAATGGTGACTTTGACATGGGAAAATGACTTCATTTTGGATCCTTCTAAAAAACAGTTATTTGGCCAGATTATATGGTGGGGACGCTATATTGATGGTGTTTACTGTTCTGGTCTGGCTCAGAACATGTACTTATTTCCTTCCACCAATACCTTAACAGCATTAACCCTAACATCAAACTAACTATGGAGTACAGCAAGGATAACATTCATTTTTGGACCTTGACATCAGTAAAAATGACCAAGGTTGTTTGTACACATCAATCTTTATGAAGCCAACAGATGGGAATACCATTCTGAGGGCACATACTGTAGCTTCCACCCCAAATTGCTAAAAGAGAACATTCCATATGGCCAAAGAGTCCACAGAATTTGCGATCAGGAAACAGAATACTGTGTCAAATTTTCTGAATTGGAGAATTGCTTCTTGAATCGGGGGCTACAGCACTCAGGTCCTGAAAGATGCAGGTAGAAGGGCAGGATGACTTTACAGAGAGAACTTGTTGCGAAGGGGAGCGCCTCGGGACGCACCAGAGAGAGTGTACTTTGTTACCAAATACAGCACTGAAGCAGAGAACATTTAAGATAATAATTCAAACAAATTGGGGAATCATAGAAGTGATACACTACAATGCAAAGTCTTCCCAGAGCCACCAGTCATAAGCTTTAAGAGATGTCCTAACCTAAATGACAAATTAGTTCACAGCTAAAGTTTGCTTCCTGGTGACTCTCAAAAAAACATGTCAAGACCACAAACCCAGGGGCTCTTTTAAATGCAATCAGTGCAACCATTGCAGAAATATTGCACAGAAAAAGTATTTTGTTGACACAGATTCTAAAATGGAGTATCAAGTCAAAATTAACTGCAAAACCACCCATGTCATCTACAGATTGGAAAGTCCACAGAACAAGGTGTTCTACATTGGACAGACAAAGAGACGCCTTCAAGACTGCTTAACGGAACACAATGAAGACTACCCCATGACAAGGCACTACAAGTCCTTACACCATGGCAACCCTGCCTCCCTACAAGCTATGGTTATTGATCATGTTCCGGCCTCAATTAGAAAAAGGGACTGTCTTAAACAGCTAAACCAAAGGGAAAGTTTGGGGATTTACAAACTACAGGCCACTAAGTACCCTGGTTTAAATGAAGATATTGATTTCTCACCTTTCCTGTAGGGTCGTCATAGGTCCCATTGCTGTCATCTAGTGGATATTTTGTTCTATTGCCCTCAAATATGTTTTAGACTGTTGTGGTCCATGTTTGCTGTGTTCTAGTGTACTATAAAATAGATGGCTCTCCTATTCTTAACACTTTGCCCAGTCATATTCAAGGTTAGAACTACCTTTCTAGGGGTTCTGATGCTTCTAGCCTTGCGATGCATTTTTGATAACATATCTACAGTATTTAACTTTTTAATGTGTATAGTTTTGCTTACTAGGTGTTGTCCAATGAATTACATAACCACTCCCTCTTCAAGTCAGGGTTGATTGGAAAAAGCTGTTCAAAAGAGGACATTGTATTATCTATTTATATAGAGACAACAATACATCATGCGAGGCAGCAACAACTGTCAGTAAGAGTGCCCATGATTGAGTCTTCGAATGAAGAGATGGAGATAAAACTGTCCAGTTAGAGTGTTTTTTGCAAGTCGCTAGATGCAGCGAACTGAAAAGAGGAGCGTCCCAGCGATGTGTGTGCTTCGGGGACCTTTAACAGAATGTGACTGGCAGAACTGGTGTTATATGTGGAGGATGAGGGCTGCAGTGGGTATCTCAGATAGTGGGGAGTGAGGCATAAGAGAATTTTATAAATAAGCATCAACCAGTGGGTCTTGAGACGGGTATACAGAGATGACCAGTTTACCGAGGAGTATAGAGTGCAGTGATGTGTCCTATAAGGAGCATAGGTGGCAAATCTGATGTCCGAATGGTCAAGAACATCTAGCATCGAGCACCCATACCTGCCAATCTATAAATGATGTCTCCGTAATCTAGCATGGGTACTATGGTCATCTGAATCAGGGTTAGTTTGGCAGCTGGGGTGAAAGAGGAGCGATTACAATAGAGGAAACTAAGTCAAGATTTAACCTTAACCTGCAGCTTTGATATGTGCTGAGAGAAGGACAGTGTACCGTCTAGCCATACTCCCAAGAACTTGTATGAGATGACTACCTCAAGCTAGGTAGAAATAACACCTGTGGGGAGAGAGGCATTGACTTTTGTTTTGGAGATGTTCAGAACAAGGTTAAGGGCAGAGAAAGCTTGTTGGACACTAAGAAAGCTTTGTTGTAGAGCGTTTAACACAAAATCCAGTGAGGGGCCAGCTGAGTACAAACTGTATCATCTGCATATAAATGGATGAGAGAGCTTCCTACTGCCTGAGCTATGTTGTTGGCCCAGGATCGATTCTTGCGGTACTCCCTTGGTGACAGGCAGTGGCTGAGACAGCATATGTTCTTATTTTATACACTGCACTCTTTGAGAGGCCAAAGACCCCTCAGAGACACCAATACTCCTTAGCCGGCCCACAAGAATGGAATGGTCTACCGTATCAAAAGCTTTGGCCAAGTCAATAAAAATAGCAGCACATTGCTTAGACTCAAGGGCAATGGTGACATCATTTAGGACTTTTAACCTCTACGGGATCGATGTCCCTATACTGGGATGATTGAGCTAACGTGCGCTAATGTGAATAGCATGGCGTTGTAAGTAACAGCAAACTTTCCAAGACATATACATGCCTTATATACAGTGAGGGAAAAAAGTATTTGATCCCCTGCTGATTTTGTACGTTTGCCCACTGACAAAGAAATGATCAGTCTATAATTTTAATGGTAGGTTTATTTGAACAGTGAGAGACAGAATAACAACAAAAAAATCCAGAAAAACGCATGTGAAAAATGTTATATATTGATTTGCATTTTAATGAGGGGAATAAGTATTTGACCCCTCTGCAAAACATGACTTAGTACTTGGTGGCAAAACCCTTGTTGGCAATCACAGAGGTCAGACGTTTCTCGTAGTTGGCCACCAGGTTTGCACACATCTCAGTCCCACTCCTCTTTGCAGATCTTCTCCAAGTCATTAAGGTTTCAAGGCTGACGTTTGGCAACTCGAACCTTCAGCTCCCTCCACAGATTTTCTATGGGATTACGGTCTGGAGACTGGCTAGGCCAATCCAGGACCTTAATGTGCTTCTTCTTGAGCCACTCCTTTGTTGCCTTGGCCGTGTGTTTTGGGTCATTGTCATGCTGGAATACCCATCCACGACCCATTTTCAATGCCCTGGCTGAGGGAAGGAGGTTCTCACCCAAGATTTGACGGTACATAGCCCCGTCCATCGTCCCGTTGATGCGGTGAAGTTGTCCTGTCCCTTTAGCAGAAAAACACCCCCAAAGCATAATGTTTCCACCTCTGTGTTTGACGGTGGGGATGGTGTTCTTGGGGTCATAGGCAGCATTCCTCCTCCTCCAAACACGGCGAGTTGAGTTGATGCCAAAAACCTCCATTTTGGTCTCATCTGACCACAACACTTTCACCTAGTTGTCCTCAATCATTCAGATGTTCATTGTCAAACTTTAGACGGGCATGTATATGTGCTTTCTTGAGCAGGGGGACCTTGCGGGCGCTGCAGGATTTCAGTCCTTCACGGCGTAGTGTGTTACCAATTGTTTTCTTGGTGACTATGGTCCCAGCTGCCTTGAGATCATTGACAAGATCCTCCCGTGTAGTTCTGGGCTGATTCCTCACCGTTCTCATGATCATTGCAACTCCACAAGGTGAGATCTTGCATGGAGCCCCAGGCCGAGGGAGATTGACAGTTCTTTTGTGTTTCTTCCATTTGCGAATAATCGCACCAACTGTTATCACCTTCTCACCAAGCTGCTTGGCGATGGTCTTGTAGCCCATTCCATCCTTGTGTAGGTCTACAATCTTGTCCCTGACATCCTTGGAGAGCTCTTTGGTCTTGGCCATGGTGGAGAGTTTGGAATCTGATTGATTGATTGCTTCTGTGGACAGGTGTCTTTTATACAGGTAACAAACTGAGATTAGGAGCACTCCCTTTAAGAGTGTGCTCCTAATCTCAGCTCCCTACCTGTATAAAAGACACCTGGGAGCCAGAAATCTTTCTGATTGAGAGTGGGTCAAATACTTATTTCCCTCATTAAAATGCAAATCAATTTATAACATTTTTCACATGCATTTTTCTAGATTTTTTTGTTGTTATTCTGGCTCTCACTGTTCAAATGAACCTACCCTTAAAATTATAGACTGATAATTTCTTTGTCAGTGGGCAAATGTACAAAATCAGCAGGGGATCAAATACTTTTTCCCCCTCACTGTAATAAAACAACTACATTTTCCTGTGATGTTGAGGCTGAGCAAGACCTTCGATAGGCTAGTAGACAATGTGGAAATAATCGTGGAGTTAATCATTGTTATAGCCTAGATCACTTTATATAATCTGGAGCGTTGTTTTTTCTAAGTCTAAGCAAACAAGGGGTAGCATATGCTTTTTGCCCGTCTCTATAACAAGGGTTAGGCCTATATCCTCACATATCCCCTCAATTCAAGCCCTGCTTTTAACCATAAAACATCTCCACAGAATTGTATAGCCTAAGGATTACACGATGACAGGGATTGCGTCTGTTAAACTGGGGACTCTGGGGGAAAAAACGAGGTCAAATCATAACATCAGTGATTTCCAGGTCAGAGGAAGATGGCAGAGTTTCTGAATTGGAATTTCGTGTTGGATGACTGTTAAAACAAAAGAAAATCCCAGTCTGAGCTTGTTTTTTTTCCAGAGTTCCCAGTTGTCTTGAACGCACTGAAGTCGGAAGTCAGAGATTGCAGATTTCCAAGTTCTTTTAAATGCGCCACTAGAGACCTAGGCTACCTCTTATTTCTGAATAGGGCTACCTCCAACAAAGAAGCTCTTGTGTCTGTATTGATGTGAGAAATAGGCATATCTACACAGTAATGGTGGCTAGCTGCGATATCAACTAGCCTAATACGTTTTCTAGAGGTGATATGGCTATTTTAGCTAAAGCAACAAAAGAAATTGATTAGATTACTCTGCCAATTTTTTACAAAATCATATACATGTAGACATTTGTAAGGCGTTCATGGTGAGATTTTTAATAATAAACTTAACAGACACTTAAACTAACACGTGACGCGTAACACATGTAGATGTTTTTAAGGCGTTCATGGTAAGATCTTTCATAATAAACTTACAAGCAAACTGACACATGACGTGGCAGTGCCACGTTGCACGACGTGAACATGGGAACGCGTCTGCATTTGACGCCTTCGAAAAAAAACTTGTCTTCATTGGTATTTTATGGCGCTAGGAAGACGTTAGGTGACTTGGTGAGAGGTATCAGTAGCTTCATGAAGCTTAATTCTGGCACTTGGGATTCACTAACCTAATGTCGCAGGCCAGGGATTCGCCTTCTGCCTGTAGCTTCTCAGCACCCTCTTATTTGCTGCCATCTGTTGACCAAAGTGGTGCATGAAGCATTGGCTTTTCTGCAAGGAAGGTTGATAAGGATAGAACCTACAGGTCATTACTAGATAGAAAACACCCACCACCCACAAATGAGCACACCGGAACCTAAAACTAATCGGTGAGTGGCAGATGACAGTCAGTGCCCCGTTTATTGTTTTTTTCTAAACATGTAAACATACAAGACTGTGACCTGGAAACAATAATACGCAAAGACTGTTAACCAATAATAATAAAAAATATATATAATAAAACACCAAAACATTAACATACTTCTTTGAATGTCATATGTTTGCAAATACTGGAATGCTTGACAACATCAATATATATTCTTAAATATATATTTCTATATAGAGATATTCAATATTTTATATATTCATTCATATTTCCCCTTTAGGTCCTCTTTTCAATTGGTTCACATTCCTTACATGATCTTTACCCCTGGAACGTTTTCTGGCAATTTAGACCTGAAGATAGACATCCAAAGTCTAAGAAATGTAAAGGCAGTTTTTAAAGAAGCGCACACACCATCTTTTAATATATATCCACTGCTATATCCCCGAGGTAGGGAAATGCATCCAGCAATCCCTCTCACGTTCCCTGATAAGATAGCGTGTATACAGACCAGGGTTCAAACACTATTTTAAATCTTTCAAATATTTTTTGGTATTTGCTTTAGCCTGCCTGGAGTGTCAGATGGGTGGGGTTTGCAGTTTTGCTACTATTCTATTGTTTCCATTGTCCCAGGCAAGCTCAATCAAGCCCAGATGAAGTACTCAAAATTTTCTCAAATAGTATTTGAACTCAGGTCTGCACTTAAATTGGGGGAAAGAGATACTGCATGTCCCTCTGGTCCTCTTTCAATCCTTCAGTCAATGGGAATCGAAACAACATGCGTTACAACGTCGCTTTGTTGTACTTTAAGGAGTAACCAACTGCAATTTCTAGACATTCCACCAGGGAGCCAGCGGAGAGGAAATCTAGCTCCACCTCGATAAATTTGATGTAAATGGCAGAGCGTTCAGGGCCCATGGAGAGGCCCTCTTCCCTGGCTTGCTGCCCGGTGGCGCTGCTGTTCCCCAGGAGGAAGCGTGTGACGGCCGAGGGCTGCCTGCGGCTGTAGTGCTTTCCTGAGCTCTGAAAGTGCTGGAACAGACACTGCTGTAGGGTCCTCTCCTCCGCGATGCCCAGGTAGCAGTAGGTCACTTTGGCCCCCCGTCTTCTCCCCCTCCCCCACTCTCCCCCTCGGGCCCACCACACTCTCGGACCCAGACCCGCCAGAGCCCGACGATCCAGAGAGAGGCAAGCTCTGGTCAGAGTCTTGGTGCTGCAGCGGAGAGTCTGGGGCCTCATCCTCCCCTGTGTAGTCTGACTCCGCTGACAACTCCTCGTAACCGATGGCATACAGGCCGTAAGTCTTGGGGATTCCCCCCCGGGTAGGAGGTACTGGGAGGCCCCGTTGCTGCAGCCTGTCACCCTTGACTGGGCTATTGGGATCCAGTCTACCTCCATGTGCAGCTCCAGGCAGCGCGCCTCGCTAATGGTGATGTCCAGGAACTTATAATAAACGTTCTTCCAGTTCATCTTCTGCACTTTGGTCATGATGACACGGCCCTCTGCCTTCTCCGGATTAAAGTACTCACGCAGCCGCTTTCCCAGGGGCACCTGGGAGCTGATCTCGGCGTAGTGGTAGCAGACGTCCTCGTGCCAGCGTGTGTTGTAGCCCACGCCAAAGATGGCCAGCTTGTTGGAGAGGTGCAGTCTGGAGAAGTCGGTCCACGTCTGGAAGTGCTCCCACTTCACCTGTACCGACTCCAGGATGCGCACCACATTCTGCATCACTTCCTGTTTCCTGAGAGGGACAGAAAATACATGAACGGTCAAGATGAGGTTGGAACCAGTGGACGGTTGGTAATGAGAACAGATTATACATTTTTATGAAGACTGGACGTTGAATAATGCAGTGACAAAGTCTCTGTCAGTGATTTGTTTTCAATAACATCTTGGCAGTAAAAAGCATTTATTTTGACCTTATATCCATGTACTGTTATCAGGTATCATTAATTCTATGGCAAAAACACATACTGGACTTGCTCCGAGGGCTCAGGTCGAAGCTGCAGGACACTGGCATTCTTTGGCGGCTGTGTTTCCTCTGAAGAAATAAAGGAACCATATTTTTTATCATCAAAATAACACATCAAACGCTACCCTGACAGGCATATAAGCTCATTACTCCTACAGTATTCATTTTGACAGAGTGAAGGAAGAGCCTGCATACTAAATCAAATCAAATTTTATTTGTCACAGTGAAATGCTTACTTACAAGCCCTTAACCAACAATGCAGGCAGTGCTTCCAAACGTTTCACACTCCCATAGCTACCCCTAATAAGAACTACCAGTTCCTGGATAGTCTACCTACCCCTTTAACAGAAAAGTAAGTCTGCTGACCCCTTCACTATTGCCGGCTTTTGTCATCACCACAATCATCATTGGATGAAATAATGTATCACTGGATGAAATAATGTATCACTAGCCACTTTAAACAATGCCATTTATATAATGTTTACATATCCTACATTACTCATCTCATATATATATATATATATATACACACTGTACTCCATACCATCTACTGCATCTTGCCTATGGCGGTCAGCCATCGCTCATCCATATATTTATATGTACATACTCGTATTCGTATTCATTCCTTTACTCTTGTGTGTATAAGGTAGTTGTTGTGAATTTGTTAGATTACTTGTTAGATACTACTGCATGGTTGGAACTAGAAGCACAAGCATTTCGCTACACTCGCATTAACATCTGCTAACCATGTGTATGTGACAAATAAAATTTGATTTGATCATCACCACCACTCACCAGTTTCCATCTCTCCCTCCTGGAAGGCGGAGGCCAGCACCTGGTTGCACCAGTCTTCTTGGGAGAAGTCCTCCATGGTGCTGCCGTCAGACTCCATCTCCTGGTACAGGCCACTACTGTTGATGAGGACGGGGGCACACGTCTGGGAGTCCCAGCCTCCCTGGCCAAACACCTTTTCCAGCTGCTCGATGGAGTAGCTACTCTTCCTCTTGCCGACGCCATGCTCCTTCACTCGGCTATAGCACCTGCGCAGCGTCTGCGGGTCATAATGTGTGTGAGCGTCAGAGGAAGATCTTGAAGTTAGTGTTAGCTATTAGACTAGCTATAGGCCTATCCAATGCCACAAATACACCAGAGATGGTATAGTCACACACAAAAGGACTGGGATCAAGATGAATGGCTACATACGTTTACAGAAATTATTTGCTTTGAAATGCAAATAGCTGAGGATATTTTATTCTCTACAATTGCACTAGATGCTAAATTTAGCACCCTTATGCAGTCAACTTACCTGCTAGCTATCTAGGTGCTTTTAGCAATGTGGGTGTATTTACATACACTAGCGTTGCTTTCAATTGTATTGGGTTCCACAAAAACAGCCCATGGGAAGCCAGAAGGTCCATTTCAACTTACTGTGCCGGTGAGCAGGACGGTTGGTCATTATGACGGGAAGAAACAGACAAAAAATATCTAAAGGATGGTATTAAATATACAACAGGCGGGCCAAATCCTGGATGCTGATTGGATTAAACCGCGTTCTACCCGGTGTCTATTCCACAAGGCTATGATGTTGAAATGCCTATTTACTGTTCCATCTCACTGCGCAATCCAACAACATCGACTGGTTATCATCTAGTTGAGAGGAAGCTTCTTACTGTGACTAACGCCTGTAACATGACCCAGGTTATCACTCAGCCAAATAGTGTATACCAATAGTGTTGGATCTGTGACATCCACTTGCATTGATCATATCTTCACCAATGCTTGCAATATCAGTTCCCATTGGCTGTCGTTAACATTATATTGTGGCAATAATAAGGAAAGCCAAAGTACCAAAGGCAGGGCCTAAAGTTATTTATAAGATCATACAAAATGTTTTCTCAGGACTCTTTTGTTGATATTCATTTTTGTCTGGTGTGTATAAGGAGGATAATCCAGATGAAGCACTTAGAGTATTTGTAAAATTATTCTTGCCAACTGTTGACAAACATTCACCCGTTAAGAAACTAACTGAGAACTGTTAGAGCCCCCACAACTAAACCCCAAAAAACTAAGAAATAATTTTACCAAAACAAGATAAATTACATAAAAAAACGATGGAAAAAGACATTGGAGCACCTCTTAGATGTAAGGGGACCTGCGTGGTTCTGGTACCGGTTCCGACCAACATTTTCGCTTATAAATCGGGCTGTGGAAACTGTAAATCGAAATGGCTTGCATTGAGTGATAGCCATGGTTCCAACGGACACAGTAGTATTTTGAGCCTGTGTGACGTAGGATCTGAAACCACTTGAAGATGGGATATCCCTCCTACCACTTAGTTCGCTCTTCCAACTGTCCATCAACTCCTGGCTGAACCCTACATCACAGCCAGTGACAAAGCACTGCAATTCAGAGATCGATTTATAGCCATCAATCAAAAATAATTAATAGTTTGTCATTGATGGACAAGATTAATATGAGGTGAAAGGCAAGTTCCTAACGAGTTCAGGAAGCCAAGCTAAGGCTCTGTGAGGTGTTCACAGCGATTGGGGCAGACGTTTTGATCAAGAGAGACCTTTAGAAAATATGCACTTTTTCCTCTAACACTAAACATACAAATATGTATTTTACAGTTATAAGGAAGGTGAAATCTTAGTCATTTTATAATTTCATTATGCTATATTTAGAAAGCATAAAAGTAATTTCAAGCCTAATTCAGTTTCATTGAATAGGAATTACATCATATGAAATATATATATTTTTTTATGACATTTGTACTGTGTACTTGAGCTTGTGTCCTCAAAAGTGACTACCTCAGCAATTTACAGTTAATTCGGAAAGTATTCAGAACCCTTGACTAGTTCCACATTTTGTTACATTACAGCCTTATTCTAAAATTGACTCAATTGTTTTTTTCCCACTCAATCTACACATAAAACCCCATAATGACAAAGCAAAAACAGTGTTTTAGAAAGCTTGGCACACCTGTATTTAGAGAGTTTCTACCATTCTTCTCTGCAGATCCTCTCATGCTCTGTCAAGTTGGATGGGGAGCATCATTGCACAGCTATTGTCAGGTCTCTCCAATGATGTTCGATCGGGTTCAAATCCGTGCTCTGGATGGGCCAGTCAAGGACATTCAGAGACTTGTCCTAAAGGACTCCTGCGTTGTCTTGGCTGTGTGCTTAGGGTCGTTGTCCGAGGTCCTGAGCGCTCTGGAGCAGGTTTTCATCAGCACCAGCTGTTCCAGAAGACTGTGTGATCACGCTCTCCGCAGCCGATGTGAGTAAGACCTTTAAACAGGTCAACATTTACAAGGCCGCAGGGCCAGATGGATTACCAGGACGTGTACTGCGAGCATGCGCTGACCAACTGGCAAGTGTCTTCACTGACATTTTCAACCTCTCCCTGTCCGAGTCTGGAACACCAACATGTTTTTAGCAGACCACCATAGTCCCTCTGCCCAAGAACACTAAAGTAACCTGCTTAAATGACTACCGACATGTAGCACTCACATCTGTAGCCATGAAGTGCTTTGAAAGGCTGGTCATGGCTCACATAAACACCATCATCCCAGAAACCCTAGACCCATTACAATTTGCACACTGCCCCAACAGATCCACAGATGATGCAATCTCTATTGCACTCCACACTGCCCTTTCCCACCTGGACAAAAGGAACACCTATGTGAGAATGTTATTCATTGACTACAGCTCAGTATTCAACACCATTGTGCCCTCAAAGCTCATCAATAAGCTAAGGACCCTGGGACTAAACACCTCCCTCTCAAATGGATCCTGCACTTCCTGACGGGCCGCGTCCAGGTGGTAAGGGTAGGTAACAACACATCCGCCACGCTGATCCTCAACACAGTGCTCACTCCCCTCCTGTACTCCCTGTTCACTCATGACTGCACGGCCAGGCACGACTCCAACACCATCATTAAATTTGCCGATGACACAACAGTGGTAGGCCTGATCACCGACGAGACAGCCTATAGGGAGGAGGTCAGAGACCTGGCAGTGTGGAGCCAGGACAACAACCTCTCCCTCAACGTGATCAAGACAAAGGAGATGATTGTGGACTACAGGAAAAGGATAACCGAGCACGCCCCCATTCTCATCGACGAGGCTGCAGTGGAGCAGGGTAGCTTAGTCGTTAAGAGTGTTGGACTAGTAACCGAAAGGTTGCAAGTTCCAATCCCCGAGCTGACATGGTACAAATCACTTAACCCACTGTTCCTAGGCTGTCATTGAAAATAAGAATTTGTTCTTAACTGACTTGCCTAGTAAAATAAAGGTAAAAAAAGGTTGAGAGCTTTAAGTTCCTTGGTGTCCAACCACACTAAGACAGTCGTGAAGAGGGCACGACAAAACCTATTCCCCCTCAGGAGACTGAAAAGATTTGGCATGGGTCCTCAGATCCTCAAAAGGTTCTACAGCTGCACCATCGAGAGCATCCTGACTGGTTGCATCCCTGCCTGGTATGGCAACTGCTCAGCCTCCGACCGCAAGGCACTACAGAGGGTAGTGCGAACGGCCCAGTACATCACCGGGGCCAAGCTTCCTGCCATCCATGACCTCTATACCAGGCGGTGTCCGAGGAAGGCCCTAAAAATTGTCAAAGACTCCAGCCACCTTAGTCATGGACTGTTCTCTCTGCTACCGCACGGCAAGTGGTACCGGAGCACCAAGTCTAGGTCCAAGAGGCTTCTAAACAGCTTCTACCCCAAAGTCATAAGACTCCTGAACATCTAGTCAAACGTCTTTACACCACTGCTACTCTCTGTTGTCATCTATGCATAGTCCCTTTAATAACTCTACCTACATGTACATACTATCTCAACTAACCGGTGCCCCCACACATTGACTCTGTATCGGTACCCCCCTGTATATAGTCTCGCTATTGTTATTTTACTGCTGCTCTTTAATTACTTGTTACTTTTACCTCTTATTCTTATCCATATTTTTTTGAAACTGCATTGTTGGTTAGGGGCTCGTAAGTAAGCATTTCCCTGTAAGGTCTACACCTGTTGTATTCGGAGCATGTGACTGATAAAATTTGATATCATTTAATTTTTTTGCAAAAATTGCTACAAACCTGTTTTCGATTTGTCATTATGGGGTATTGTGTGTAGATTGGCGAAAACAATTAATTTAATGGAGGTGTGTTGAGTCATTGTCCTGTTGAAAAACAAAAGAGAGTCCCACTAAGCGCAAACCAGATGGGATGGCGTATTGCTGCAGAATGCTGTGGTAGCCATGTTGTTTAACTGTGCCTTGAATTCTAAATAAATCACTGACAGTGTCACCAGCAAAGCACCCCCACACCATCACACGTTCTCCTCCATGCTTCACGTGGGGATCACACATGCAGAGATCCGTTCAGCTACTCTGCGTCTAACAAAGACACAGCGGTTGGAACCAGAAATGTCAAATTTGGACTCATCAGACCAAAGGACAGATTTCCACCGATCTAATGTCCATTGCTCGTGTTTCATTGGCTCAAGCAAGTCTCTTATTCTTATTGGTGTCCTTTAGTAGTGGTTTCTTTGCAGCATTTCGACCATGAAAACCTGATTCACGCAGTCTCCTCTGAACAGTTGATGTTGAGACGTGTCTGTTACTGGCACTCTGTGAAGCATTTGTTTTCGGCTGCAATTTCTGAGGCTGGTAACTCTAATGAACGTATCCTCTACCGCAGAGGTAACTCTTTCCTGTGGTGGTTCTCATGAGAGCCAGTTTCATCATAGCGCTTGATGGTTTTTGCGACTGCAGTTCAAGAAACGTTCATAGTTCATAATTTTCTAGATTGACTGAACTTCATGTCTTAAAGTAATGATGGACTGTCTTTTCTCTTTGCTTATTTGAGCTGTTCTCATCATAATATGGACTTTTACCAAATAGGGCTATCTTCTGTATACCACCCCTACCTTGTCACAACACAACTGATTGGCTCAAACGCATTAAGGAAAGAAATTCCACAAATTAACTTTTGACATGGCACACCTGGTAATTGAAATGCATTCCAGGTGATTACCACATGAAGCTGGTTGAGAGAATGCCAAGAGTGTGCAAAGCTATCATCAAGGCAAAGGGTGGCTACTTTGAAGAATTTGTTTAACACTTTTTTGGTTACTACATAATTCCATGTGTTATTTCATAGTTTTGATGTCTTCACTAATATTCTATAATGTAGAAAATAGAGATTGATTTTGGCCAACATTCTTTCTCATCGATGAACCATTTGATCTCCATACAGTTTTCTGTGTCCAAAACTAAAATCTGTAACAAAAGGAGTGGACTGTGTTTTGTAGAATTTACCTTTGCCAATGTTCCTCCTAAAAATGTTGTTGTTTAGAAGTAGTGCAAGGGCGTTCCCTAATGAAAATATGCAAATAAATAAAATGCTAGAATTTGCCAATTGGACCTCCCTAGCTCGTGCTTGGCTCTGCCCACTATGATACATTTTCTCCCCTTGGAAACGACAGGCTCTGGTCTATCTTGGGTTAGTTATAAAAATCGTTGCCTCTAGTCTGTTGTAGACACTTCCTGTCTTCTTACCTCATGTCACAAAAAAAGTCACGCACTGTCTACAACAGACCGACGTTTGGAAAGTCTGTTTAATAATATGATCTATTACATATTTTGTCACAAATTCGCCCGTCATAAGGACCAACCATCCTGCCAACAACACAGGCACAGTAAGGCTTCCCACGGACTGTTGTGCAACTCAATACAAATGAAAGTGATGTTAGTGTATGTAAATACACCAGAGTTGCTAAAAGCAACTACGTGCTAGCTTGACAATTTACTGATTGTTTTAAAAACGTACCTACGGGTTGAATCGTTACATTAGCAAGCTACATATTACTAGCTAGCTTGCTAGCTAACGTTACTTAGTCAATGGGCATAAGCTAGGAAGCTACTGTAACACTGACAACATTCCAGGTTAACATTACATGATTGAACATAGCACGAAGTTACTGCCTGCCTAAGAAGAGTGGCAAGCATCTGACAGATGACTACCTATGTGATAGATGAACATGCTTACTCTGTCCCCCATTACCTTCATCCTCTCCCTGCATTGGGATGGGGTCCTTTCGTAGCCGAGCTCTGCTAGGGCTCGTGAGACCCGCTCGTACATTGCGGGACCAGGAGCCTTTCCAGAAAAAACGGTCCCTGCAACCTCCAATTGCTGCATTCGTGCCTCCGTCAGTCTTTCATTACCCCACACCGCAATAAGGGCGTTTGTTTCGGATGGGGTCCACGACATCCCTCGGCAAGCTGTGAAGCTATTTGAGGCAAAGGCCGATCCACTTCGGCCTGCGCTCCCAGAAATCGTCATACCTACGTTGATAGGCGAGAATCGATTAGGTGTGGAGGGATTGGAATGATATTGGTTGCTGTCACTCAAATCCTCCGATTCTGGTGATGGAACTTCTGTTTTCGGCATCTTTAACGGCGTCGATATCTCGGGAGAATGATTAGAGTTACTGGGCGCCGCCATCTTGCTTCTGTTGCTAAGGGGAGGGTAGCCTAACGTAGCAGGCGTCAAAAGGGAAGAGGATGTGATACACTTCTTCTGTATGGTGGGTGATATGTGCCAGAATTAAGCTTAGGCAACCGTACCACCTTGTGGCTGTCGCTTACCATGGAAGTCTGACTGACATGACATGATACTAACGTCTGCGTGACGCCTGCGTGTTAATGAAAGTCATAAGGTGCATAGTTTATATTTATATTAATTAAATCTCAACCATACATGTCAGAAATGTACAATTTCTCCAATGGAAGCCGACGTTCCGAAGTAGCCACCTTGAGCTATAGTGTAGCATACGGCTTGTGTATTTTTGGTTATTGCTAATTGCCTAGAAAAGATTATGTCCAATCTATAGGTCATCTGTGTTTCCCTCAACACCTCATGACATGGTATGTTATCTTATCTTGTTGTATGCAGATCTAAATGTTGTTAGCCAATCACAGACTATGTTGTTACTAGTTCTCAGTAGCCTACAAGCAATAAGAGTTTTCTCCATGGCTTTCAGTTGAATAGAGGAGTTCATAGGCTTTCCCAGAGGACCCGTGCTATTCGGAATCCTTGGGATGTCACTACCTCAATCAAGTTTAAATGTAAAATGGTTAAGTTTAGTGTTATAGTTTAAGGTTCAGGGTAGGGACGTCCCAAGGAATCCGGATAGCAGTGACCGTTCATAGAGTGAGAGACGGCACGGTATTTAAGAGCTCGGAGACGACACAGACATTCATTTGTTGTTTTTTTACAAGCGTGGGACTCAATTTTCGAGCGTCTAACCCAGATAGTTTCCTTAGAGAAAATAAAAATAATAATATAATTATTAAAAATAATTACCAAGATGTCCTTGATCCGATTGAGGAGTATGTAGGCTATATTTAAGTTGTGATATCGTTAGGAAATATTTAGGCCTACTGTGTTGATAAGGCAAATTTGGTTTATTTTAGTTTGTAACGCATTGTCAAAACCATGTAGGCAATATTATTTACTGTGTTGATAGGGGAGTAGGCTAGTGTACAATAATAACGTAATTTGATGTGCTAGTATTATTTATTTCATGGATGAATAAAATTTTAAATGAAAATATACACACAAATATATACACTTAGGTTGGAGTCATTAAAACTAATTTTTCAACCACTCCACAAATTTCTTATTAACAAACTATAGTTTTGGCAAGTCGGTTCGGACATCTACTTTGTGTATGACACAAGTAATTTTTCCAACAATTGTTTACAGACAGATTATTTCACTTATAATTCACTTTATCACAATTCCAGTGGGTCAGAAGTTTACATACACTAAGTTGACTGTGCCTTTAAACAGCTTGGAAAATTCCAGAAAATGATATCATGGCTTTAGAAGCTTCTAAAAGGCAAATTGACATAATTTGAGTCAATTGGAGTTGTACCTGTGGATGTATTTCAAGGCCTACCTTCAAACTCAGTGCCTCTTTGTTTGACATCATGGGAAAATCAGAAGAAATCAGCCAAGACCTCAGAAAAAGATTGTAGACCTTCACAAGTCTGGTTCATCCTTGGGAGCAATTTCCAAACGCCTGAAGGTACCACGTGCATCTGTACAAACAATAGTACGCAATTATGAACATCATGGGACCACGCTGCTGTCATACCGTTCAGGAAGGAGACAAGTTCTGTTTCCTAGAGATGAACGTACTTTGGTGCGAAAAGTGCAAATCAATCCCAGAACAACAGCAAAGGACCTTGAGAAGATACTTTGTACCTGTTTCCTCCAGTATCTATATCCACAGTAAAGCGAGTCCTATATCGACATAACCTGAAAGGCCGCTCAGCAAGGAAGAAGCCACTGCTCCGTAACCGCCATAAAAAAGCCAGACTACGGTTTGCAACTGCACATGGGGTCAAAGATCATACTTTCTGGAGAAATGTCCTCTGGTCTGATGAAACAAAAATAGAACTGTTTGGCCATAATGACCATCGTTATGTTTGGAGGAAAAGGGGGAGGCTTGCTAGCCGAAGAACATCCCAACCGTGAAGCACGGGGGTGGCAGCATCATGTTGTGGGGGTGTATTACTGCAGGAGGGACTGGTGCACTTCACCAAATAGATGGCATCATGAGGAAGGAAAATTATGTGGATATATTGAAGCAACATCTCCATACATCAGTCAGGAAGTTAAAGCTTGGTCACAAATGGGTCTTCCAAATGGACAATGACCCCAAGCATACTTCCAAAGTTGTGGCAAAATGGCTTAAGGACAACAAAGTCAAGGTATTGGAGTGGCCATCACAAAGCCCTGACCTCAATCCTGTAGAACATTTGTGGGCAGAACTGAAAAAGCGTGTGCGAGCAAGGAGGCCTACAAACCTGACTCAGTTACACCAGCTCTGTCAGGAGGAATGGGCCAATATTCCCCCAACTTATTGTAAGAAGCTTGTGGAAGGCTACCCGAAACGTTTGACCCAAGTTAAACAATTTAAAGACAATGCTACCAAATACTAATTGAGTGTATGTAAACTTCTGACCCACTGGGAATGTGATGAAAGAAATAAAAGCTGAAATAAATCATTCCCTCTACTTTTATTTTGACATTTCACATTCTTAAAATAAAGTGGTGATCCTAACTCACCTAAGACAGGGAATTTTTACAAGGATTAAATGTCAGGAATTGTGAAAAACTGAGTTTAAATGTATTTGGCTAAGGTGTATGTAAACTTCCGACTTCAACTGTATACATATTTTACATTGTAATACACTACTCCTACATGGTATTGTGTGCTGGAGCTATGGGTTTATTTGTCCACTGTCAATAGACCTACACATTCACATTCAAACCGAAATGAAGGGGGATGCATAACTACTTTTCACTGAAGAAGGGAATACGTCATGCCTTAATGTCATGCCTGTCAAGAACAATGAAATCATAACGGTATCCTAATATAGTGTGGATACAGGAGTAGCCTATTCTACAATAACGTAACTGTATGTGCTAGTATTATTTATCTAATTGATAAATGAAATTGTAAATGTGGATGGGTACGCTACTTCATTCAATTATTACGGTAATCAGCTGTTGAACTATGGCAAGGTCAAACTGATTTCTAAATCTATCTTTCTTTTAGTCAAGAAGTGAAGAGCCAGATTAGCTAATCATCGTCACTGTAGCTCTTCTACCTACCACCCACACTAATCTCCTTCCACAAGCAACCACATCCTCTTCTCCTGTTCAAATTATTTGCCGCCACACTGAAAACAGTGTACATACATACCTCTTTGCCCATCTCATTGCAACATGGCCAAAAGGCCAAAGCTGGTCGTCTAAAATGTGAGAAATGTAAGCAAGATGCTACAGCAGTGTATGTGTTTTTTTTGTGTGTGTATGGATGGATGAAGTTCCAATAAAATACATGAGAAGATGGCAAAGGATGAGTGAGAGCTTACAGTATGAAAATAAAGACCCCTTGCGATCTAAAATGAGTGTGGGGTGCCCTCTTGTGTCTCCTTTTTGTCCGTTTGAGGATACTACAGTCACCCCTGGTGAAGGTTCTTGGAACACTGATATTTAAGTCTGAGCAGAGGTTGGCGAAAACCTTCAAAGGTTGATCCTAGTGGTGCTATGTTGCGTGTTATCTTGAATAACAGGCAGATGTTTGAGTACAGAATGAAATGGTGTAAACTTAACAGGCTAAACTTGTTGAGTACACTTGAGAAAGGGGTTACAAGAGGGTTCTTTGGCTATCACAGAAGGAGAAAAATGTTTGGTTCCATGTAGAACCCTCTGTGGAATGGAGCCCAAAAGTGTTCTACCTAGACACAGAAAGGGTTCTACCTGGAACCCAAAAGGGTTCTCCTATGGGGAGAACCAGAAGAATCATTTTAGTTTGTAGATAGCACATTTTTATCTGAGTGTAGGCCTATATTGCAGTGTTTTTTTCTGTAAAAATAAAATAAAAAAATGCATTGTTGGTTGGGAGTTAAGATAATCAGAAATACTATGAAACATCCCCACTTTTAGCACAAATTTGCAAGCATACAAAGTAACCTTCTATGTGTGCTGAGGCATGTGTGATCACTCAACATTGATAGGACCAACAAAAAAAGACATTCTCACATACAAAAAAGATAACATGTGTCTAACTTGCACCGTTATGTAATTATTAGGAGACTAGGTACAAATAGCTAATCCTGGCTACCAATGTTCTAGCATTCATTTATTGAGGCAATCAGATCAGAGATGTCAAGGTGGTACCCAAGCATATGCCATGTGTATATGTGACACACACAAATATGTATGGTCATATTTTTTAGGTTTTATTTAGTTTGTTATTGTATGGAGCCATCTTTTGTATCATTTTATAGGCCTCCCAGGTATTTACATTTAACGTATGTATATGATTACTGCCACTAGGTGGAGCTGTGACGTCAATGGAGTGCGTTAGTGAGATTGTGAGGTCTTGGCGATTTCTTCTTCAATCTTGGAGAATGACTACTACTAAAAACTAACATTTCTCTGTCTCGTAATTTTACCTTAACAATTCAGGTATGTAATGTGCAAACGTGCAATATGAATCAAAATAATGAGGCTAAAATGACATACCCAAATCTAACTGCCTGTAGCTCAGGCCATGAACCAAGGATATTTATATTCTTGGTACCGTTTGAAAGGAAACACTTTGAAGTTTATGGGAATGTGAAAGGAATGTAGTAGAATATAACACACTAGATCTGGTAAAAGATAATTCAAAGAAAAAACCAACCATTCTTTAGCATTTTCTTTGTACCATCATATTTGAAATGCAAGATAAAGGCCATAATGCATTATTCCAACCCAGGTGGAATTTAGATTTTGGCCACTAGATGGCATCAGTGTATGTGCAAAGTTTTAGACTGATCCAATGAACTATTGCATTTCTGTTCAAATTTTTGTATCAAGACTGCCCAAATGTGCCTAATTTGCTTACATACTACATTCCTTTCACATTCCCATAAACTTCAAAGTGTTTCCTTTCAAACGGTACCAAGAATATAAATATCCTTGGTTCATGGCCTGAGCTACAGGCAGTTAGATTTGGGTATGCCTTTCATGTTCAAAATTGTGCACTCTCCTCAAACAATAGCATGTTATTTTCTCACTGTAATAGCTACTGTAATTGGACAGTGCAGTTATATTAACAAGAATTGAAGCTTTCTGCCAATATCAGATATGTCTATGTCCTGAGAAATGTTCTTGTTACTTACAACCTCATGCTAATTGCATTAGCCTACTTTAGCTCAACCGTCCCGTGGAAGGGACACCGATCCCGAAGAAGTTCCAGTTCGCTAGCTTGATGCTAACCAAATTTAGCTTGGCGAAGCGTTAGTTAGCTCTAGGCTTGTTGGTTTCAGTCAATGTTAGCTTACATGTTAGTGGTTAATAATGTAATGGTTGTAGCATTATTTCGCATATGCCTCCAGTAATTTAGAGATACATTTTTTGGGGGGACATTGATAGTACAGTGAGTTATATATAAGGTGAATGTGTAGATGTATGGTGACTCCATCTTTGGATGAACGGACCAACGAGACTGCCATGGGCAAGTTCCTTGATGGGTACCAGGAATGGTGGGAGGACAATCTGAAGGTAATTATCTTTGCACACAACAGCAGCGTCCAGGCCTCCAGAGTACTCACCCTATCACCTGCTGTACGGACGGGAACCGCAGCTGTTTACTGACATAAACAATGCAATTGTACATATAATTATTGCATATACTGTAGTATAAAAAATGGGTGATTGACTTAGTGTTTGTCTATTGCTATTTTTGTGTAACGTACTTTGAGGTCACTGAAACTCCACCTGATACGGTGGATTTTCGAACCAGATCAGAATGCGAACCAGTTGTCGAACCAGATCAGAATGCCTTCGAGGACCAACTTCAGGCGTTGGCTGAGAAGGAAGTGGAGGTTTTTGACCAGGTAAAAATGATTGTCCACTGTTAATTTATTTTCTGGCTTTCCAAGAGATATATAAGAGATGTATTTGTAATAATATGAAATATAATAGCATTTTTTCTATTATCAATCAAGGTGGGACTGAACATGGACAAGGCGCAGGACAACAGGAGAGCCACCGGAGGAGAATCAAGGGGACCACGTGCTTTGACATCCGGGTGAATGACTTGGCTGCGAAGAAGGACAAAAGGAAGGTGAGACCTGGGAAACCTTGCTGCTTTTTCGCTCCTAGCTGGGGTCACCATCTGTTAAGGTGACTATAAATATCTCAGATGATAACTATTTACATCTGCCTCCTCGTGGTAAGCGCCGCTTCCAGGTAGGTACTGTTATGAAGGTGTATGACTCCAGTGGTCATGACACCACCCTGGAGTTTCTCTCACAACTCATCTCGTTATCTTTTCCAGGGATCATCCCTTAACTCCCTCATCAACCCCACTGACATAAACAGAGAGGTATCCATTATTTTCTGTCTGCCATTAACAGTATTACATGTCTAATCAAACATTTAAATTCAATCATTCAATGACTGTATTTTTACATACCTGATAAACCTCCCAACCACACAGCACCCACCTCCTCTCTATTCCACACACCAGAATTTTGAATTTCAGTGTATGATTGCCATGTGAGGGTACAACAAAAATCTGTTAAAGTAAATTGACACATATGTACCAAAAAAATATCAATGTTTATATATTTAATCTTTTTGGGGCCAGATTTGTTTTCACAGCTGTTTCATAAGGTATTCATTATTGTAAATTGTAATGTATCCCTTGATGGTATTTGTTAGTTCAACATTATTCATTGTTGTATCATTAGAACATACGATATATATTCTACTAATGAGCTATGATTTTTTTTTTATCATAATAGAGGATTACTGAAATAATATATTATATCAGTGTAGAAAAGGAAAGGCCTGTTTAAAATGAAAACATGCCAGCCAGACAAGCCAGTGAATGAATCAAATGTATTCGCATATGAATGGAGTGGAAATTATCTGTAAGGTAAGTAACATTAATGTGTGGGGGCATCGAAATGTGTTTTACCCCCATGCCTGTTTACTCATAAAAAGCATTCATCGCAATGGTTAGCCTATGCAAATTAATAGGAAAACAAAAGCTTAATAATAGGAATACATTTAGCCTAATTGGTAACAAATATGACATGGGGAAAAGTCAGGATACTAGTCAGGCTATTTGTCAAATCCAGCTTAAATATAGGTATTCATGTGTATCAAATCTTTTATTTATTTTATTTCACCTTTATTTACCCAGGTAGGCAAGTTGAGAACAAGTTCTCATTTACAACTGCGACCTGGCCAAGATAAAGCAAAGCAGTTCGACACATAAAATAACACAGAGTTACACATAGAGTAAAACAAACATACAGTCAATAATACAGTAGAAAAAAAAGAAATCTATATACAAAGAGTGCAAATGAGGTAGGATAAGGAAGGTAAGACAATAAATAGGCCATGGTGGCAGAGTAATTACAATATAGCAATTTAACACTGGAATGGTTAAAAAAAATGTGCAGTAGATGAATGTGCAATGTAGAAAAACTGGGGTGCAAAGGAACAAGATAAATAAATAAATACGGTAGGGGATGAGGTAGTTGGTTGGGCTATTTACAGATGGGCTATAAACAGGTACAGTGGTCTGTGCGCTGCTCTGACAGCTGGTGCTTAAAGCTGTTGAGGGAGATAAGTGTCTCCAGTTTCAGAGATTTTTGAAGTTTGTTCCAGTCATTGGCAGCAGAGAACTGGAAGGAGAGTCGGCCAAAGGAGGAATTGGCTTTGGGGGTGACCAGTGAGATATACCTGCTGGAGCGCATGCTACGGGTTGGTGCTGCTAAGGTGACCAGCGAGCTGAGATAAGGCGGGACTTTACCTAGCAGGGACTTGTAGATGACCAGGAGCCAGTGGATATGGCGACGAGTGTAAAGCGAAGGCCAGCCTACGAGAGCGTACAGGTCGCAGTGGTGGGTGGTATATGGGGCTTTGGTAACAAAACGGATGGCACTGTGATAGACTGCATCCAGTTTGTTGAGTAGAGTATTGGAGGCTATTTTGTAAATTACATCACCAAGTCGAGGATCGGTAGGATGGTCAGTTTTACGAGGGTATGTTTGGCAGCATGAATGAAGGAAGCTTTGTTGCGAAATAGGAAGCCAATTCTAGATTTAATTTTAGATTGGAGATGTTTGATGTGAGTCTGGAAGGAGAGTTTACAGTCTAACCAGACACCTAGGTATTTGTAGTTTTCCACGTAATCTAAGACAGAACCGTCCAGAGTAGTGATGCTGGGACGGGGGACAGGTGCGGTAGCGATCGGTTGAAGAGCATGCATTTAGTTTTACTTGCGTTTAAGAGCAGTTGTAGGCCACGGAAGGAGAGTTGTATGGCATTGAAGCACGTCTGGAGGGTAGTTAACACAGTGTCCAAAGAGGGGCCGGAAATATACAGAATGGTGTCGTCTGCATAGAGGTGAATCAGAGACTCACCTGCAGCAAGAGCGACATCATTGATGTATACAGAGAAAAGAGTCGGCCCAAGAATTGAACCCTGTGGCACCCCCATGGAGACTGCCAGAGGCCCGGTCAACAGGCCCTCTGATTTGACACACTGAACTCTATCAGAGAAGTAATTGGTGAACCATGCGAGGCAGTCATTTAAGAAACCAAGGCTGTCGAGTCTGCCGATAAGGATGAGGTGATTGACAGAGTCGAAAGCCTTGGCCAGATCAATGAAAACGGCTGCACAATAATGTCTCTTATCGATGGCGGTTATGATGTCATTTAGGACCTTGAGCGTGGCTGAGGTGCACCCATGACCAGCCCTGAAACCAGATTGCATAGCGGAGAAGGTACGGTGGGAATCTGTAGGCGATTGTAGGCAAAATCGATGACAAACAGCTGAAATGTTCAGGTTTCATCATGATCTGTGATCAAAACAGGCTGGGGTGTTTTTGGTTCCGTTTAGACTAAGGTTATGCGTAAGAACGCAACTGCAGTGATGTAAATAGGCTGATTCAATGGGATTCTCCAGATTAAAAAAGCTTGTATCTGTTAAACTGTTTGGTCAAAGCATAGACCCATACTGATTCTATATTTTTGGTCTTTTGTACCACTAATATTCTAAATTGCGGAGCATTTAATAAACTAAACAAATTTCCTGTGATGTTGAGGCTGAGCAAGACCTTCGATAGGCTAGTAGACTGTGGAAATAATCGTGGAGTTAATCATTGTTATAGCCTAGATCACTTTGTATAATCTGGAGCGTTGGTTTTTCTAAGTCTAAGCAAACAAGGGTTAGCATATGCTTTTTGCCCGTCTCTATAACAAGGGTTAGGCCTAAATCCTCACATACTCCCTCAATTCGAGCTCTACTTTTAACCATAAGACATATCCACAGAATTGCTTAGCCTAAGGATTGCATGATGACAGGGATTGTGTCAGTGATTTTCAGGTGCCAGAGTTTCTGAGTTGGATGACCGTTCAAAACAAAAACATTTCCCAGTCAGAGCTCGTTCTCAGTTGTCGACACCTGCACCTGTCGACAACACAAGTTGTTCTGCTTCCACGAGGATATACAATGCTAGCATCAGTAATTCTACATTTGTTGCTAGCCCAGCTAGCCCAGCTAGCGTAGACACTGACAGTTGTGAATCTGATGCAGCCAAAGAGCTACTAATGCAAACTAACCTCATTCCGTACAAATGTGCGCAACCGCGACATTCAAAAGAGGCTGCAAAGAAAACTAATGGGACTGTAGCGACTGTGTTGACTTCAAAATCTGGGGTGTGAACTACGTTTCTATTCAAGCGTTGATCGACATGGTAATGGCTCTACAGTATTGGAGAAAAGTTTAAAAAATGGACCCTCCGTTACATCGTGGCGTGTCATGTCGTGACGTACAGCATGCCTAAAGCAACTATTTCTGTCTTACAATCTCTCTCCACCAGGTGTAACACTTCTCTCATCGTTTAAAAACAAGGAAGGGACTGGGGTAATGGGGGGATACCTAGTCATTTTTTGCGTCGTTACTGCAAGCGATCATGACTCTCAAAAGCCACTGTTTACTTCTGAAGATCACTTTAGCACCGCCCTTAAAACTCAGTTCAAATTCGACACAAACCTTAAAATAGGTATGTAATGACATATTATATAAGCTCTTTATAGTGTTTTATTTACATTTTAGAGGCGATAAGGTGATAAGTTGGACAGATTGATTGAAAAAAAAAGGATTTCCCCACACGACATCTCCTTCTCACTATCACCCATAGGTTTCGCTTCCCCACCTGCCATTGTTAAAAAGACCCGACAGAGCTCATTGCCTTTTTGAATCATGCAGAGATGGGCATCATGATAGTCTTGTCATTGATTTTGTTGGAAAGGGGAGAAATTGTGCTTTACACCGTTATTGACATTACAGTTGATCTGGAAGTATTACGTTTTTTTTTGCTAAAATAAGGTCAATTGTACGGACCAAGGCGATGTATGAAAGTGAGTGAGTTTACGGTACTCCCTTACCTGGGAAAGCACCGAACAACAGACAGGGACGTTGGACCATCAAAGAGGCGCAAATAAGATGAGAACTACATTGATTTGGGGTTCACTTATATTGGAAGTAGTGCCTTTCCTCAGCCACAGTGTGTTATATGTGCTAAAGTACTATCTCACAACTTGATGGAACCTTCACTCTTGCGCAGACATTTAGAAACTAAACATGGCAATTAGAAAAATAAGCCACTGGAGTTTTTTGAGCAAGAATTAAGACAACTTTAGAGTAGTAAGATGTATAAAAGCAATTAATAAGAAGGGGCTAGAAGTGTCTTATATAGTGATCTACCGAGTGGCTAGGACAGGCAAGCCCCATACTATTGTGGAGGACTTCATTCTTCCTGCTGCCGCAGATATGGCTGGGACAATGCTGGGGGGAAAGGCCAAAAAACTATACAGACAATGACTTCATCAAACATCACTGTTTCACGATGCATCAGTGACATGGCAGGAGATGTTTTGAAACAATTACTGCTTCGCATACAAGCCAGTGAATTCTATGCATTACAGCTTGATGATTCAACAGATGTGGCGGGCCTGGCACAGCTCCTGGTATATGTCTGTTACATTTATGGGGGGTCAATTAAGGAAGACATCCTCTTCTGCAATCCAATGAAAACCAGGACAACAGGAGTGGATATTTTTAAAGTACTGGACAGCTTTGTGACATCAAATTAACTTTGGTGGTCAAGATGGGTTGGTATCTGTACTGATGGCGCCAAAACCATGACAGGTAGACATAGTGGAGTGGTAACGCGCGTGCAAGCAGTTGCTCCCGACGCCACTTGGGTACACTGCAGCATCCACCGAGAGGCTCTTGCTGCCAAGGGAATGCCTGACAGCTTGAAAGACGTTTTTGACACTACAGTGAAAATGGTTACCTTTGTTAAAGCAAGACCCCTGAACTCTCGTGTATTTTCTGCATTATGCAATGGTATAGGCAGCAACCATGTAACGCTTTTACAACTTACAGAAATGCGCTGGTTATCAAGGGGCAAAGTATTTGACACGTTTTTTTGAATTGAGAGACTAGCTTAACGTTTTCTTTACTGACCATAATTTTCACTTGTCTGACCGCTTGCATGATGACGAGTTTCTCACATGACTGGCCTATCTGGGTGATGTTTTTTCTCGCCTGAATGATCTGAATCTAGGATTACAGGGACTCCCCGCAACTATACTTTTAATGTGCGGGACAAAATTTAGGCTATGATTAAGAAGTTGGAGCTCTTCTCGGTCTGCATTACCAAGAACAACACACTGAGTGAGCTGTGTGCGCAATTACGCAGGTACTTTCCCAAAACAGAAGACACAAACAACTGGGTTCGATATCCCTTTCATGCCCTGCCTCCAGTCCACTTACTGATATCTGAACAAGAGAGCCTCATCTAAATTGCAACAAGCGGTTCTGTGAAAATTGAACTTAATCAGAAGCCACTGCCAGATTTTTGAATAGGGCTGCGCTCAGAGTATCCTGGCTTGGCATTTCACGCTGTTAAGACACTGATGCCCTTTGCAATCATGTACCTATGTGAGATTGGACTCTCGGCCCTCACTAGCATGAAAACTAAATACAGGCATAGACTGTGTGTGGAAAATGATTTAAGACAGACTTTCTCCAATACAACCCAACATTGGTTGTATTGTGCATCCTTTCAAGCACACACTTCTCATTAACCTGTGATGAGTTATCCATTTTTTATTAATAAATTAGGTTTTATATATAAGATGGCTAAATAAAGAGCAAAATTATTGATGGTCATTATATTATTATTTGTGCCTTGGTCCTATAAGAGCTCTTCGTCACTTCCTACGAGCTGGGTTGTGACAAAATCTCACACTCATTCTTATGTTTAATAAATGTATCGTATAGTGTGTTTGTGGCAGGCTTACAATGATGGCAAAAAACAACATTTGAGAGTGCGCTGACTCTGGTGCTAGAAGGGGTACGCAGCTGGAGTTTGAATGTTTGAAGGGGTATGGGACTATAAAATGTTTGGGAACCACTGCTCTATAGGTTTCATCTTCTTCTTCTTTGGTATCATGGCATTAGTATGTTTTGTTTGTGCATGCCACCACCTACTGTGCGGTAGTGTGTGTCAATCACATTACATTTTATTTTATTTTATTTTTGTGATACAAAAATAAACAGGAAAGAGGAAAAGTTCAAGGAAATAATTGCACCACCAACTAACCCTACACCACTCCATTTCTGCAGTACAGTGATAACCATGGCAATGAATGCTAAGAAGCAAACCTTACTGAAGCACAAACTTATATCACTCTATATTGGCCTAGGCATACTACTCACCCTTCACCCATAATCCTCTACTCTTTACTGCCTCAGCATATGACACCTTCTGCTCTGCCCTGACAATCTCAACCAGTATCTCTCGCATAGGATACTTCTTATCCCCAGCAATGTGGATACCCCCACAATTGACACACACAGTTTCTTCCCACCAATACTACACATTCCTATGTCCCATGCCCTCCTACACACTTCTCACATCAAGCAATCGCCTCCTACACCCTGCTGCAACATTACCATAAGCTTGGCATCTGAAACACCTTTCTGCACAAATGCTCAAAATCTGGAGAGCTTCACGGATTTGCGTGTTATCCTTTCTCAGCCTCTCTAGGTTTCCTCCTAGGTTCCTGCCTTGTAGGGAGTTTTTCCTAGCCACTGTGCTTTGGTGTTTTAGGCTGTATCTGTAAAGCACGTTGTGACAACTGCTGAAGAAAAAACGGGCTTTATAAAATACATATTGAGGGTCTTATTCTGGTGACATAGCTTACTAGGCATACTTTAGTTACACATATAACACATCACAAAAAAAGGACGACATTGTCATAGCCTAGGCCCTAGAGCAGGACACCCTCAGGAGATCAGTGATCTCAGGCTCGTAAACTGAGTTGATGTTTGATGATGGTGATGCCAGATGATGATGATTCGGTTGATGCCAGATGATGGTCATGCATTTGACTTGCCAGCTCTGATGTTATCCTTGGCCCCTCGATCCGTAGCCTAAGATGCCAGGTGATGGTGATGGAGTTGGCTTGCTGGCCCTTATGTCATTCTCAGCTCAGCCTCTCTGTAGCCTGGACTTCATACTCTTCCACAAATAACGTGTGGTACCCAGTTGGGTGATGCCTCTGCTGCTGCTACAGCACAAAATAAACCCACCTCACTACGAGATCTCTGCCATTTCCATAAAGCATTCAGATCTCATTGATGAAAAAGCAGCCTTTGCTGAGATGCATCTTTTAATTGCAAACGTTTACATTAGCCAGCTAGCTAGCTACCCTTACAAAAATGAATTAGTTGCTGCAAACTTCCTGCACGTTTGCTGCAAACTAAATAGTGTGCCACAAAATGTTACCAGAAGTTTGCAAACGTTTGCCTCTAGTGGTAAATCTGTGGCAAACCTTTGGCAACAATAATATCTATTGCCACTTGTGGCAAAACAGTTTACCAGAAGCCATTTCTGTTGAACACATGAATTCCAAGACCAGTAACCGTTGATGACCAATCAAGGGGATTAGAAACATCTGTTGGAAAATGGAAACCAAGCTGTCTAGCTAGCTACAGTACCTACCAAATGTTAGCATTTATTAGCTAAATAATGCTTAGTTAGCAATGTCATGTTTTATGGGATAGAGTGAAACACATTTTGTTGATACCAGTTTACTTCTGTCAGCGCCACTGACTGACTGACTAGCGCTTAGTTACCTAACGTAAGCTATTGTATTTTTGCACAATTCATTTGATAGGTAGCTAGCTAACGAATGATTTGCCTAAACCCTTACAGTACCAATCAAAAGTTTGGACAAACCTACTCATTCAAGACATTTTCTTTATTTTGACTATTTTCTACATTGTAGAATAATAGTGAAGATATTACAACTATGAATTAACACATATGGAGTCATGTGGTAACCAAAAAAGTGTTAAACAAATTATTAGATTAGATTATAAAAAGTAGCCACCCTTTGCCTTGAGGACATTGTTGCACACTCTTGACATTCTCTCAACCAGCTTCACCTGGAATGCTTTTCCAACAGTCTTGAAGGAGTTCCCAGATGGTTAAACAGCCACCACTAACATTGAGTGGCTGCTGCCAACATACTGACTTAAATCTCTAGCCACTTTAAATAATAGAAAATTGGATGTAACAAATGTATCACTAGCCACTTTAAACAATTTTGTATTTAATGTTTACATATCCGACATTACTCATATCAAATGTATACACTGTACTCTATACCATCTACTGAATCTTGCCTATGCCGTTCGGCCATCGACTCAAATCTCTAGCCACTTTAATAATTAAAAAGTGGATGTAATAAATGTATCACTAGCCACTTTAAACGATGCCATTTATATAATGTTTACATATCCTACACTACTCATCTCACATGTATATACTGTACTATATACCATCTACTGCATCTTGCCTATGTCGGTCAGCCATCGCTCATCCATATATTTATATGTACATACTCGTATTCATTCCTTTACACTTGTGTGTATAAGGTAGTTGTTGTTATGAAATTGTTAGATTACTTGTTAGATACTACTGCATGGTCGGAACTAGGAGCACAAGCTTTTTGCTACACTTGCATTAACATCTGCTAACCATGTGCATGTGACAAATTTGATTTGATTTGACATATGCTGAGCACTTGTTTGCTGCTTTTCCTTCACTCTGCGTTCCAACTCATCCAAAACCATCTCAATTGTGTTGAGGTTGGGTGATTGTGGAGGCCAGGTCATCTGGTGCAGCACTCCATCACGCGCCTTCTTGGTCAAATAGCCCTTACACAGCCTGGAGGTGTGTTGGGTCATTGTCCTGTTGAAAAACAAATGATAGTCCCATTAAGCGCAAACCAGATGGCATGGCGTATTGCTGCAGAATGCTGTGGTAGCCATGCTGGTTAAGTGTGCCTTGAATTCTAAATAAATCACTGACAGTGTCACCAGCAAAGCACCATCACACGTCCTCCTCCATGCTTCACGGTGAGAACCATCCGTTCACCTACTCTGTGTCTCACAAAGCCATGGTGGTTGGAACCAGAAATCTAAAATTTGGACTCACCAGACCAAAGGACAGATTTCCACCAGTCTAATGTCCATTTCTCGTTTTTCTTGGCCCAAGCAAGTCTCTTCTTCTTATTGGTGTCCTTTAGTAGTGGTTTCTTTGCCGCAATTTGACCATGAATGCCTGATTCACGCAGTCTCCTCTGAACAGTTGATGTTGAGATGTGTCTGTTACTTGAACACTTTGAAGCATTTATTTGGGTTGCAATTTCTGAGTCTGGTAACTCTAATGAACTTTTATTCTGCAGCTAACTTTGGGTCTTCCTTTCCTGTGGCAGTCCTCATGAGAGCCAGCTTCATCAAAGCGCTTGATGCTTTTTGCGACTGCAAAAATGTTCCGGATTGTCTGACCTTCACATCTTAACCTCTTCGGGCTAGGGGGCAGTGTTCGAGGTTCGGAGAGTCTGGCGTGCCCAAAGTAAAATGCCTGTTACTCAGGCCCAGATACTAGGATATGCACATGATTAGTAGTATTGGATAGAAAACACTCTGAAGTTTCTAAAACTGTTAAAATAATGTCTGTGAGTATAACAGAACTGATTTGGCAGGCGAAAACCCAAGGAAAATCCATCCGGAAAATGTGAATCTGTCACACATGCTATTCAAAGCAAGGTATTTTAGCTCCCAGATTGCAGTTCCTATGGCTTCCACTAGATGTCAACAGTCTTTAGAAAAGGTTTCAGGCTTTTATCTTGAATAACCAAGGAGTAAGAGGTGTTCTTCCTGAGGTGTCGTGAAGTGTCCTGTTATGGTTTACGCGCGTAACAGTGAGCGCGCTCTTAGCTATTTTTCTTTTCTATTCAACAGGCTATATTCCGTCTGAAATATTATCGTTTATATTCATATTAGGGTATCTAAGTATTGATTACAAACTTGTTTCGACGAACATTACCGGTACTTTTGGGATATTGTTTATCTGCATGGATGAACGCCTTTGAGCAGGTGGATTACTGAACAAAACGCGCCAACTAAACGGAGCTTTATGGATATAAAGAGGGACTTTATTGAACAAAAGGACCATTTATTGTGTAGCTGGGACCCTTGGGATTGCCATCAGATGAAGATCTTCAAAGGTAAGTGATTTATTTTATAGCTATTTTTGAGTTTTGTGACACCTCTGCTGGTTATGTTATTATGCTAATTGAATATGTGTGCGGGGCGCTGTCCTCAGACAATCAAATGTTCTGCTTTCGCCGTGAAGCCTTTTTGAAATCTGACAACGCTGTTAGATTAACAAGATTCTAAGCTTTTGAATGGTGTGCAACTATTTTTGTAATTTGAATTTGGCGCTCTGCATTTCACCGGATGTTGTCAAAATCGATCCCGTTCTTGGATCCCTAACTTAAAGTAATGATAGACTGTCGTTTCTCTTGGCTTATTTGAGCTGTTCTTGCCATACTATTGGCTTGTTATTTTACCAAATAGGGCTATCTTCTGTATACCACCCCTACCTTGTCACAACACCACTGATTGGCTCAAATGCATTAAGAAAGAAAGAAATTCCACACATTTACTTTTAACAAGGCACACCTGTTAATTGAAATGCCTTCCAGGTGACTAGCTCATGAAGCTGGTTGAGAGAATGCCAAGAGTGTGGCAAAGCTGTCATCAAGGCAAAGGGTGGCTACTTTGAAGAATCTCAAATATAAATTATATATAGATTTCAAATAAAATCGAATCAAATCAAGTGTTATTTGTCACATGTGCCGAATACAACAGGTGAAACCTTACAGTGAAATGCTTACTTACAAGCCCTTAACCAACAATGCAGTTTTAAGAAAATACAAAAAAAAGTAAGAGATAAGAATAACAAATAATTAAAAAGCAGCAGTAAATAGCGCTATATACATTGGCTACCGGTACAGAGTCAATGTGCAGGGGCACCGGTGTCGAAGTAATATACATGTGTATGTGACAAATACAATTTTATTTTATTTTATTTGATATAGTCTGGGTAGCAATTGGATTAGATGTTCAGGAGTCTTTTGGCTTGGAGGTAGAAGCTGTTTAGAAGCCTCTTGGACCTAGACTTGGCTCTCCGGGTACTGCTTGCCGGAGACGGAGATGCACGATGGATGTGGCAGGGCTTGCAAACTATTATAGACTACAAAGGGAAGCACAGCCGAGAGCTGCCCAGTGACACGAGCCTACCAGACAAGCTAAACAACTTCTATGCTCGCTGCCCAGTGACACGAGCCTCTTAGTCCTGCATTGACGCTTTGCCTGTTTGATGGTTCATCAGCGGACATAGTGGAATATCTCCCTCTCCTTGAAAGCGGCAGCTCTACCCTTTAGCTCAGTGAGAATGTTGCCTGTAATCCATGGCTTCTGCTTGGGGTATGTACGTACAGTCACTGTGGGGACGACGTCATCAATGCACTTATTGATAAAGCCAGTGACTGAGGTGGTATACTCCTCAATGCCATTGGATGAATCCCTGAACATATTCCAGTCTGTGCTAGCAAAACTGTCCTGTAGCGTAGCATCCACGTCATCTGACCACTTCCGTATTGAGCGAGTCACTGGTACTTCCTGCTTCAGTCTTTGCTTGTAAACAGGAATCAGGAGGATATAATTATGGTCAGTTTTGCCAAATGGAGGACGAGGGAGAGCTTTGTATGTGTCTCTGTGTTGGAGTAAAGGTGGTCTAGAGTTTTTTTCTCCTCTGGTTGCACATGTGACTTGCTGATAGAAATTAGGTCAAACAGATTTAAGTTTGTCTGCATTAAAGTCCCCGGCCACTAGGAGCACCGCTTCTGGATGAGCATTTTCTTGTTTGCTTATGGCCTTATACAGGTCGTTGAATGCGGTCTTAGTGCCAGCATTGGTTTGTGGCGGTAAATAGACGGCTCCGAATAATATAGACGTGAACTCTCTTTGGTAGATAGTGTGGTCTACAGCTTATCATGAGGTATTCTACCTCGTGCGAGCTATACTGTACCTCGAGATTTCTTTAATATTAGACATCGCGCACCAGCAGTTGTAAACAAATAGACACCCCCCCGCCCCTCGTCTTATCAGACGTAGCTGCTCTGTCCTGCACGGAGAAGCCAGCCAGCTCTAATATTATTTGTGTTGTCGTTCATCCAAGTCTTGGGGAAACATAAGATATTACATTTTTTTATGTCCCGTTAGTACAGTAGTTCTTCCTTTAAAAGTTTTGAGCTTATGCCGCGACCGTTGGTGGTAGATGGTGTTATTCTGTCATTGCACCACACTATCACAAGGGGGAGTTAGAATGTTGATCTATCGATAGTCTAAAATGTGGCACAAATTGACAAACTTTTCATAAATTAATGGAGGTGTTTTCAGTCTGAGAGTCTCTCTTCTCTGGCACTAGAGTCCTGCATCAGGCAACAACAACAAAAACTGTCGGTGGTCCATAAGTTAAGAGAGAACTTGGGTAAATACAATTGGGGAATTACACTTGACATTTAGACTGAGGATTTTCGAAAAATGGTCATGGTTGGCTTTTGGTTTCTCTCCCTCTAAAAACAGAAATTATTCTAAATGACAAACTGGCTTTATTTTCCACAGTGTGAAAGAATGATAGCCCCTCTATATGAAGTGAGTTTCTGAAACATGGAGTCCTTCTTTGCTGATGTGAAGAAGAGACTAAATTAAATAGTCCAGCAAGGATTTGTCAGCGTAAAGCTGAGTGACTCACTCATTCATGGCTTTCGATCAAAAGAAATAAGTAGTGGGCGAGTGGACGCTGTATTTTATGAACATAATGCGCCAACCAAACAGAGATTTATGGATATAATAAATGACTTTTTCTAACAAAAGAACCATTGGATGTCTTCGTTGGACACGTGGGAAGGGAATTTGTTTACACTGTGAAATGTGTTTTGTGTGAACCGCGATGGTTTATGAATTTATGCTAATGCAGAAATATTGGAGGTGCTACCCTCAAACAATCAAATGTAGTGCTTTCGCCGTAAAGCCTTTTTGAAATCTGACAACGCTGTGATATTGCCAAGAAGCAGAGCGTTTGATGACTATGCAACACTTGTATATTGATGAATGTTTAATAATTCAACTTTTGGATTTTGAATTTGGTGCCTTGCATTTCACCGGGTAGTGTCGGGAGCTAGCGCCCCACCACTCCCTAAGTAGTTAAAGACCAAAATTGGTTAAAGAAAATTCTGATAAATAAAAATATATACCAGTTTCATTTAAGGACAACCACTTGTTAGTATAATGACAAACATTTGTTAGTATAACATTGAAAATGATGTGCGTTTGTATTTTTTTTAATCAAATTCAATAGTATATTTGCACCACTGTATTTTTATTCACAGTAGTGATGGACAGCTGGTGGCATTTTGAAAACAGGTTTTCAAAAACATATTTTTCACAAGGGCTATTAGCAGGACAATAGACATTATGTGGTCCCAAAAACACCTCTCTGACATAGGGTCCAGGATATCTCTTGATGATGTCATTGAATGTCTCCCCAGCTTTGATCCATGCCTGGGCCTGCAGCACGCAAAGTTCTTTGTTTGTCAGACGAATCATCTGGTCGAAACTACAGAACAGTACAAAACAAGAGAACACATGGTTAATGTTCTAAAGAAAAAATATATATACAGTATATATATATACACAGTATATATATACAGTATATAAATATATATATATATATATATAATGCCTTACAGAGCCTTTCCATAAGTCCACTCAAGTTCCTTAATCTTCTGACTGTGATTAGAGCGATGTTGATGTTGTGCCGTGATGCCAGCAGATTCCAGATTGCCTTTGCCGATCTCTCATCATCTTCAACCATCAGTGAGTTGATGGCTTGAATAGTCTCGCTGGAAATGGAATACAATGTAAAAATGTGCAGCATACAGTAAAGACCAGCAGTCAATTTATTTAAGCATTATTTTTAGCATTATTAGGCCTACTTTACAGTATTGTAGCCTACTGTACCTGTTCATTTTCCTGGGATTTTGCGTTCGGCATAACACATGCGAATAAGTATAACAGTATTTTACCGACTTGTTTAATTATTCAAGGCTCCTTTCTCTTCTCTGTGCTGGAGTTCTTTTAAGAATCCAAAAGAAGCCATCCACCCTTGATGGGCTATCAGCAGGACAATAGACTTACCGAGTCCACCAAATGCATTGTTTTCTAACCACTGGATGGATCCATAACGAATTACTATGGGAATAAATATCACTGAATGACAGAAATATTGGAATAAAGTAGGCTGATGAACACCCAAAGTCATCCAATTGTTATAATAGGATTTGAAGCAATAGCCTACCCGCGTGTGGTCAACTGTTTCAGCACCGCTTCATGCAGCTCTGAGACAAGAATGGGGACTGGTCTTGATAAACCAATGAGATTTTTATTTTCACTGAATCTCCGTTTGGGTATTGGTTAGCCTACAATTAAAGTGTGGAAATGTTAGGATTATTTTGCTCTTCACTCGCAGTTACTTAGTAGCCTACTCCCGACCGGTCAAGTTGTACAGCGCCATATTTTCCTAACGGAAACCCTGAGGGTTTCGTTTTTGTTTTTCTTGGAATGGAAACACCATAATATTAATCAAATTAATTAAGCTACATTTCTTAATAAATCCCATTGATGGATTCAGATTTCTAAACTTTGAATATTATGAATCATTAGTTATGCTAGAGACATGAGGGGTGCCATAGTCTAGGGTCTTGTCATGATATCCTCTTGGGACAGACCAAGGCGCAGCGAGGTATCCAGAATACATATTTTATTAACGAACGTAACTGAACTGAACAAAACAAGGAACGAAGATCATGACGTGGAACCGAACTAGAGAAACTAACTAAGCTATGAACAAACACTGTGGCATAAACCTAAACACGATGGCATAAACCTAAACACGATGGCATAAACCTAAACACGATGGCATAAACCTAAACACGATGGCATGAACAATCACTACGATTAATCAATACAATCATCAATAACCCACAAAAACTTAGTGCAAAAACCCCAAACATATATATGGTTCCCAATTAGAGGTAACGAGACTCAGCTGCCTCTAATTGGGAACCATTACCCCAACATAGAAATACACACCCTAGAACAGAAGAAACCCTACACCAAAACAAAACTAAACTCTCCAGCCTGAACACTCAGGCCTGGACGTTACAGGTCTACACCAGAAGTTAATGGTTATCTGTAGGAGGAAGGTATATGTTGGGTGCAATTAAGCTTGAATGTACTGTGTGTAGGGAAAATGATCACATGTGGCAGGCATTGATAAGGGGAGAGAGCCGTGGATTAGTGATGAAGGGGGTCGAGGTCAGGTCAGGTCACGTTAAGGGAGAAGGAACAGTTTATTGCCCGTATTGCCCGTTTCCTGCTTAGCAATAAAGATACAATGTTTAGCGAGAAGGAGGAGACTCCACCCAAAGTGGGGTATGTATACCACGTCTTTGTCGGTTCACATGCTGTTCGATCCTCTGGGATGAATAACGACTCAAATACCAGTGGGTCGCTAGCGGGATCATCCCGACACTACCAGCGAAAACCTGTAGCGCCAGATTTAAAATCCGAAAATTGAATTATTAAACATCCAGCTATATACAAGTGTTCCATACTCATCAAAAGCTCTGTTTCTAGGCAATATCACAGTGTTGTCAGATTTCAAAAAGGCTTTACGGCGAAAGCAGCACATGTATCGATTAGCAATCATGGCACACACATAACACATTTCACAGCGAAAACAAAGTAATTACCTGTTGAAGAACTTCTGCTGAGGTCTTCCTAAGTGTCCAACGAAGACAATCCATGGTTCTTTTGTTAGAAAAAGTAACGTCTTTTATCCATAAATCCTCCATTTGGTTCATGCAAAACGACAGCCTCCATTACTCTTTTGAAACGCGGCGCCAACTCGTTCAAATGTTACCTATAAACTTGTCCAAAAACAATCAAACTTAGTTTTAAATGTTTCCTTAGCAACACCTTTACGTATATTTACTATTATAAATCAGCCGGAATATAAACTGATCAATAACGACGATAAAACAGAAGCTCCGTGACTTCTCGTACGCAGCGCCCGTGACTAGTTTTCACAAAGAGGACACCGCATGGTATTCTCGTTTTGTCTGCGATTACTCACCCAAAATGGAGGAAAACACTGTCCAGAGGCTGGTGACATCACAAGGAAGCTTCCTGAATTCCAAACATATGCCTATATATGGTCATTTTCAATAGGGAGGGGGTGCCAAAATGAGCAATGTGTCAGAATGACTTTTTCCAGGACAGAGATTCCTCAGGGTTTTGCCTGCCAAATGCGTTCTGATTGACCCACAGACAAATGGTTAACAGTTTTGGAAAATTCAGAGTGTTTCCTATCCCATTTTCTGGGCCTAAATGGGAGGCATTTTACTTTGGGCACGCCAGGCTCTCCAAAACAGTCACCTCTGCTGCTGGAGCCGGTGAGGATAAACTTGGTTAAAGCTTTTATAGTGTCTGTCAGGTTCTTACTCTGATAATTACAACCTAACACCATATACTATGTTCTTACAAAAAAAGTTTTTAAATTCTCTAGTACAGCCAAAAAAAAAAAACTGTTAAATGTTTCTCAAAGATGCCCTCTGGTGGTCAAACTAGCACTAACTAGCGTTAATGGCAACAATGGCTGACACTTAAATAACGTGCCATAGAATTCTACGGCAAGACGTGCTACAGTACAATAACCACTGTAGGATAGTCTTAATTGTAGATCCTCCAGTTTTGTTTTTCCAATAATTGCATGTTGGCCAATAATACAGAGGGTAGTGGTGATTTACACATTCGCCGACAAATTCTCACAAGACACCCAGACCTCCGGCCACTGTATTTCCGTCTTTTCTTCACACAAATTTTGGGGATTTTGGCCTGGCTTCCGCGAAAGCAGTATATCCTTCGCGTCGGACTCATTAAAGAAAGAATCTTAGTCCAGTTCGAGGTTAGTAATCACTGTTCTGATGTCCAGAACCTCTTTTTGGTCATAAGAGACGGTAGCAGCAACATCATGTACAAAATGAGTTACAAACAATGCGGAAAAACAAACAAAATAGCACAGTTGGTTAGGAGCCGTAAAACGGCAGCCATCCCCCTCCGACGCCATTATATATGAAAATCTGTTGCCAATTGGATTAAAACATTGTTTTCTGCAACTCTACACATTTTGCCATGGGGCGGAGAGAAGATTTGCTCCAGGGCCGGCTAACTCCAGTTCTCCTGAATGAAGTGTCAGAGGTTCGAGTTGTTGACCAAAAAAATCTGATTCGCAAGAGGGAGGGAATACACTTCACTTTGAGCAAAAAAACTAAAAAGAGGTGATGATATTAATAATAATTTTGATTGTGAAAATATTCCAAACAGATCTGCAACTTAGATGGAGGATTTTAACTATGTTATTGGACGATAAACAGATATGGCTCATTAATCTATATGGTCCAAATAATGATGCTAGTGTTCCACAACAGTCCAGAGTGCCTCCATTAGAAAACAATTACTTCTGCCGGACCACAAAGAGTTTAACGCAGTTCGTAGACACAGGTTGTGAGTATCTTCCTACGAAGGTATAGTATTTCTTGAAATTAAATGAGGCAGATACGGTTAGTCTAAATAGTGTGTATAATTGGCCTTTTGATGGGCCTGGTGGAGTGTGCCATTGTTAAGAACACATCTTCTTTGTGACAATGTTTGATTGGACTTTCTTCAGGCATCTCGACCCAATTCAGAAACTGCTTTGCCAGCTGTCATCCAGAAGTGGGCATTTGCCCTTTCTGTGTCTAGGGGTCATGACCTGGCCAGAGGGGAGGAAAATTCTCCTGTCCACCCTTTTCTCTCAGTAGGCATGGTTTTTGACACTCTCCATGTGTTTGATATGTAATAAAGGTCAGATACAGGAAAGAAGGTGGACAGACTAACCTTTAAAGACAGGTTGTACATCCGGTTGTGAGGAGAGGCTATATATTCAGAGAGAGTGCTTTATGTCAATAGCAGAATACTTTTTTATTATGACTTATTACATATGGTCTGCATCCCAAATCACACACAATTGCTGTTATAGTGCATTACTTTTGACAAGGCAGCCCTGGTCAATAATAATGCATTATAAAGGGAATAGGCTGCCTTTTTGGGACGCAACCATAGACTTCTGTTTAGCAGCTCAATTGCACATTTTCAAGAGATAAAGACAGCCCTAAAAGCTCCATGGGTGATTGGATATTCGTGAATGCAAATATGTCCTAAAGACTGGGATCTGTGTCTATATGCCATTATGACATCTCCATTACGCTCCATATATGTGCAGACATAATTTAAGATTAATGAGGTGATTGCTGTATTTGTACTCGTTCAGGACAAAAGGATTGGCTATGAGGTTTATACTGGAGGCATTTACCTTAGTTTGAAGACTGACTGATATCTTTCTAATTATAAACTGTCTGGTATTATAAGCCTTGTGGTGCCATTCACATTTAAAATTTAGCATGGTCTATTCATGAGTGTGTTTTTATTAAAATGGTAAGGCATTCATGAGAGATGACACTTGATTGAGAGGGAGGGATGATATCATACTTGTGAATATTATAATGTTCATTTTCAGTCAGCCACCATTTTCAGTTTATGACATGTGTAGTGCAGGTGTTAGGGTGGGTTTGTTTCAGATAGAGTTTTCTTGCTTAAGATTGCATTTTGGATGGCTTGTCCATTTCCGTAGCATACTCAATCCACTTCCGTCTGACCAAAGAAAGGATAAAGTTTCTGTAAATAGACAGCTATTATTAGCATAATGCCCTAATGGACAAGGATTCTGCAAAAACAAACATGGAAAAATAAATATTCATACATTCATTGTAAATGATTAGAAATTGGGATGTGGGCTCATTTGAAGGGTGTTTCAGCATGCTAGCTGTTCCTGTAGACTTCCAGTCATTGCACTAACACTAGTTAGCAATTGTCCTTCATACTGGACACATAAAAATGGTAACCACGAGTTCATCTGACTCTGGGGAAGGACATAAAGAGCGTTATTGCCAAAATCCCGAACTATCCCTTTAAGGCTAATAATACATTGTGATTATCACTTGATTTTCTTTGCATAAGTAAAAGCTAGTTGTGTAAGGCTACTTTTAATTCCTTCAATTAAACTTTAAACTAAGTATGCACTGTTGTAACTAGTACTTCCATTGCCTCTTGGTAGCCAATGTTTGTTCTTGGCACCACAACAGTTTTTTTTATTATAGTGATACAAAGGGGAACAATATAACAGTGTTGTATTTGTCAGTAAATAAGCTTCTGGAAAAGCTTTTTAGTTTGAGAAAGGTCATGATATTGTATGAGCATTGTGTGCTCCTTTTAGAACGCATGCATCAAAATGTCAGACTGGCAGACTCAATGTGCTGTATGAATACTTAAACAGATGCATTAAAATGACAGCACACGCCAAATTAATGAATTCGCCTCCCACTTCCCAATTAAGTCAGACAGTTGCGCTGAATTCTCCCGCATGTCTTTAAACAAAAGACCCCCTCTAACCCTGTCAAGTTCTCCCCCCAAAAAATGAAGGCCCTCATCCCTTAATCCACACCGTCCCAATGAGAATTTACCTTGGCGGATTTCCCCAGCTGAGTCCAACCCTCTCTCCCCCCAGGGAGCTCCAGGCCCTAGGCTAACCTTCCCCAGAGCGACAGAGGCCCAGGTGCCAGCCCCTAGTCAGACGTGGGGGTAATTCAGCCCAGCGCGCAAAAACACACGCGACTCCCTCATCAGGGAGCTCGGGCTCCACATTAAACACTGTCTCATTAGCTTGATGTGGACGAGGCCAGAACCTAATGAGAGGCGGTGTAATGACTAAAAACATCTGATCTCCACCCGCTCATAACAAAACAGTCAGGTAGGCCAGGGTCAGGGCCAAAGTCTTGTCATGCCTTTGTGCTTATGAAGGAAGGAGGGAGGGATGGAGAGAGGGAAGGACAGAGGGATGGAGGCAGACTGAGCAGTGAGGGAATCCAAGTTCAAATCTTGGTGAAGCAGGGTGGGTTTTGAGGCTGTGTCGGGGATGAAGAGGTCAAGAAAGTCACTAGTTTAAAGGTGTGCTTTTGATGAATTTATACGGAATATGATCATCAAATATGTTATTTTTTTCATGTCCAATGCTTTCCCAATGTCTTTTTTGTAAAGGCTCTCATGAAACTTTAGTGTAGTTTCTGAAGTCTACATTTCAAGAAATTAGCAGATTTGTTCACTGCTTTTTGATCTCTAGATATTGGAATTAACTTGAGAACACCCACCCATTTCTGTCTATTTCATTCGTGGGAAAATAGGACAATGATAAACAATTATTTATTTATCAGCCAAAAGGGTCTGTATTTAAACACCAGCTGGGCACCATTTTATAGACACTGTTGAAATTAGGGTTATTTTACAGTTCATTAACATCTCATGAATGACAAATTAAGGGGTGGGTAATTGGTTGGTAGTGATATTATATCATCATGAACTGCATTGTCTCACAGCCAAGCATATGTCATTAATATTTCAAATAGCTGAAAGGGAATAACTTTGCCGTCTTTGTCATTGTAATGGGATCGATACGTTTAGTGAAGATGAAGAAACAGATCAAGCGTAAGTCATGTCGCTGAAGTAAGCCGCTGTTCTGTGTCCATATTAGGATAACCTCAGTCTCAGCAGGACTTAATTCAACCATTGTCTCAGGTATGAGTCAGCAAATGATATGTAGAAAATTCAGGTCACGTGGGTGATGACATACTCACATCAGATGTCAATGCTACAACTTTGTTGGGAAATACAACCGCTAGCAAGCCTTGTAGCTAGCAATGGAAACAGACAACCTCGATCATGCGGCAATATGAGTTATTGGGAAGTACGATTAATCAATCAGTCACAACAAAGCAAGACTTCTGAAAACAATAAATGTTTGAGAATGTTTGTCTCAAAGATTAATGTTGTAGAGTCATGGTCCTTGCTTTTTGTAGAAAATCTTCGACAATCAGTCTCTCAAATGTTATGTCTATAGAATTAGCATTTTAGTCATTTAGCAGACGCTTTTATCCAGAGCTGTCACGTCTACTCCCACTCCTCCCCTCCGGCGTTCGACATTGCCGGTATACTAACCACCGGTCCTGGGATCCATCATTTCGCACATCTGGCATCAATCATTACGTGCACCTGCACGTCATCATCAGACACACCTGGACTCCTCACTTATTACCTCCCTTATATCTGCCACTCCCTTAGGTTCTTCCCCCAGTCAGTAATGTTTATGTGTTTCATTTCTATAGGTTACTCGTGGTTTTTATATTGTTCACTGTTTTGTTTATTATTAAACCCACCACCTGCACTTGCTTTCCGACTCCCAGTGTATACGTTACAGAATACCAACTGCAACAATGGAAGCAGGAGGAAAACAGAATATCTCCCAGACAGTCGACAAGCAGTGATACCTTCTAAATTAACATCATGACCTGCTGGCACAACTGAAGACAGCTATGGAGGAGGCTCTTCGCAATGTCTCAAACATGCCCGGGAGGTGTTGTCGTCAACTAGCGGAGGTTACTCTACAACCAGTCGACCCAGCGAGCCAGCACAAAAGCCCATTCAGGAACCTGCTCAGGTCAGCGACGCCCGTGTGTCCCTCCTGGATAAATATGACGGTACCACATCTAAATGCCGTGGCTTCCTACTTCCGTGCTCCCTCTTCTTTACACACCAGATGGGAGCCCCCACCCCCGAGAGGTCCACGGTTATTTCTCTGCTGACTTGGCGGGCGATGGAATGGGCCACGGCCGTCTGGGAGAGAGGAGGAGCTAAATTCATATGAGGGGTTCATGGCTCTGTTCAAGTGCATCTTTGATCATCCCCCGGAGGGCAGAGTGGGGGGTGAGCGCTTACTTCAATTACGGCAGGTGGAGTTGATGGCTGTCGAGTATGCGCTCACCTTCCAGACAGTAGCAGCATCCAGTGGAAGGAATGAGCCGATGCTTCGCATGCTATTCAGAAGAGGTCTGCGCGAGGCGGTAGAGGCAGAACTGGTCTGTTGCGACAACAACCCTCCTTGGACTCATTCATTGCGATGGCCATCCGTCTGGATAACCTACTTCGGGTGCGTCGGTACTCATCGCTTCTCTCCCTCCCTCAGTGAACACTCTGGATCAGAGCCTGAACCCATGGAGGTAAGGGTCACATGCCTCCCCGCGACGTAGACGGAGACAGCTGGGGCTCTGTCTGTATTGTGGTCAAGGAGGGCACCAGCTCCAGTGGTGTCCATCACTTCCCAATCCGGGATCCACAAGAACAGAGACGATCACTTGATATTCCACCTCCTGGGGCAGGAGTGAGTATTCCATCTTCATCCCTTTCTGCTCAGCTCTTTTGTGTCCATCACACTAGTTGACTGTCCCTCATGTACTGTGTCGACAGCGTTAGTAGATTCCGGTGCCGCGGGGAACTTTATTGACCAGACCCTTGCCGCCTCTGAACATCTTATACCCCCTCTCCTTTCCCGTTTCAAGCCCTCGATAGTCGGCCATTAGGATCCGGAACATTACATACATCACCCTCACCATGGAGTCATTCATCAGGAGAACATCCCCTTCATCACCAGTGCACCAGTTAACTACTTAGGGATTAGCGGCGCGCTCCTGACACTACCCGGTGAAATGTAAGGCGCCAAATTCAAAATCCAAAAGTTGAATTATTAAACATTTATCAATATACAAGTGTTGCATAGTCATCAAAAGCTCTGCTTCTTGGCAATATCACAGCATATTTTCCACATTAGCATGAATTCATATCCAGCGCGGGTCACACAAAACCCATATAAGAGCTAAAAAATATCACTTACCTTTCGAAGAACTTCTGCTGAGGGCTTCCCAAGTGTCCAACAAAGACATCCAATGGTTCTTTTGTTAGAAAAAGTCATTCATTATATCCATAAATCTCAGTTTGGTTGGCGCGTTATGTTCAGAAAATACACCGTCGAGTCACCCGTTGTACAGTGAAGAGAAAGCGTTCAAATATACCTATCAAATTTATAATGCATTCTTAGCTATCCTTTTATGAATATTAGCGATAATATTTCACTCGGATGATATCATAAACGATATATAAGGAAAATAAAGTGGGGCGCGCTCACAATCTCGTGCCCGGGAAACGTTGTTGACATCTGAGGTCCCTTGACTATTTCCTCTTCCTATCAGTTCTGCTCAGTGTTAAATCCTTCAAACACTGTATACAGACTGTTGACATCTAGTGGAAGCCATAGGTACTGCAGTCTCAGTCCTAGTTAAAATAGAAATGAATAGACAGCCTGGAGAAGAAGGTCATGTACAAAAAAAAATAATATTCTTCGTGGCCAAGAAGGATGGAGGGTTATGTCCATGTATAGATTACAGAGGACTCAATGAAATCACCACGAAGCACCGTTACCCTCTCCCGTTGGTGCCAGCAGCCATAGAACAGCTCCTCTTGGCCCGGTTCTTTACCAAACTCGACCTGTGGAGTGCATACAATCTCATCTGCATCCGGGAGGGGGATGAATGGAAGACTGGTCACTATGAGTACTTGGTGATGCCATTTGGTTTAACCAATGATCCATCAGTGTTCCAGGCGTTCGTTAACAAGGTGCTCAGGGACATGATCGGACGCCAGGTGGTTGTGTATATTGATGACATCCTGGAGGATCACATCACTCACTTTTAAGCAGTCCTGGAATGCCTCCTGGCTAACCACCTGTTCGTCAAGGCGGAGAAGTGCCAATTTCACCACAAGGCTGTCTCCTTAGGTTACCAAATCAGCCCGCAGGGAGTGAGGATGGAAGATAAGAAGGTAGATGCGGTAAGGTCATGGCCAGTCCCAACCACCATAAAGGGGTTACAACGGTTTTTGGGGTTTGCCAACTTCTACCGTCATTTCATCAGGAACTTCAGCTCAGTCACCTCACCTCTCTCCTCAAGGGTGGTCCCCATAGGTTGGTGTGGAGCCCGCACCCACTAACTGTCCTCCTGAGCGCATCTATGTTCCCACAGGGATAAGGGATCGGCTGCTGACCTGGGCACACACAGCTGTCGTCGCTGGACATCCAGGTATTTCTCGCATTACCCAATCCATCTCTGAGAATTACTGGTGGCCCACCTTGGCGCAGGACATCACTCGTTCCGTATGTGCCCAAACCAAATCCTCCCCAGAACGCTCCAGCAGGGCAACTTCTTCCCGTGCCTCAGCGTCCCTGGTCCCATCTATCCATTGACTTTGTTACTGATCTCCCCTCTGACGGTTTCACCACCATTTTAGTGGTTGTGGATAGATTTTCAAAGTCCTGCCATTTAATCCCTCTTTCTGGTCTCCCTACTGCTCTCCAGGTCGCTGAGGCTATTCCAGTATTATGGTCTCCCTACTGCTCTCCGACCGCGGCCCCCAATTCACATCACGGGTATGGTGAGCTTTTATGGAGAAGTTCGGGGTCACGGTCAGTCACGGAGTACGCCCAGAACTCACTATGTCACTCCTCCACTGGGTTGACCCCCTTCCAGTGTGTTCTGGGTTTTCAGCCGGTGCTGGCTCTGGACCCCGGGCCAGACTGAAGCTCCTGCGGTTGAGTGGTTGAGGCGCGCAGAAGTAGTGTGGAGCGACGTTCACGTGAGACTCCAGTGCACCATCCACCGTCAAAAGGAGCAGGCAGACCGCCACTGTAGAGAGACCCCTGTGTACCACCCTGGGGATTGTCTGGCTTTCTACCGGGAACCTCCCACTCTGCCTGCCCTGCAAGAAGCTGAGCTCCCGGTTTGTGTGGCCGTTCAAGGTTCTCCGGAGGGTCAACGAGGTGACGTGTAGGTTATAGCATCCCAGTGACTACTGTATGTCTCCCTTCTCAGGCTGGTTGTTCCTGGTCACCTAGCTGATGCTGTCCCCCAGGACCCCCCGCCTATGCAGATCTCTACTGGACTGGACGTCGTGGGGGTCAGCTCCAGTATCTGGTGAACTGGGAGGGGTACGGCCCTCACATTTTGTTTCATGTTTATACGCTATTCGTGTTTGTTATATTGTTCGATGTTCCGTTTATTAAACTCACCACCTGCACTTGCTTTCCGACTCCCAGCATATACGTTACAAGAGCAACTTAACACAACAAAATGTGGAGTAATTCGAGAGGTATGCATACTTTCTGATGACACTGTATATGTAGCCTTAGATATAAGGTTAATGAAATCAATTACTTGCTAACATCAGATAAAATGCATATATTAGCCATTTCTGAGACTCACTTAGATAATTCATTTGATGATACAGCAGTAACAATACAAGGATATAACATCTACAGAAGAGACATGAATGCCTATGGGGGAGTTGTTTCTGTGTACGTTCAGAGCCATATCCTTGTAATGCTTAGAGAAGATCACATGTCAAGTGTTATTGAAGTGTTGTGATTGCAGGTTCACCTACCTTATCTAAATGGGAAACAAATTACTTATTGGTTTAAAGAAATTAATGATAAGATCTGCCATATCGTGGATTCAGAGCTACTGTATCTACCTACAGTAATAGAACACAGATGGTTTTCTTTAATAGAAGCTTCTCCAATGTTAAACATGTAAAGTATGTTGTATCGCAGGGAAGCTCTCTTGGCCCTCTACTCTTTTCTATTTTTACCAATGACCTGCCACTGGCATTAAACAAATCCTGTGTGTCCATGTCTGCTGATGACTCAACCCTAGACACATCTGCAACCACAGTTAGTTAAATCACTGCAACCCCACAAAAAATAGTTGCTGTCAGTTTTAGAATGGGTGGCCAGTAATAAACTGGTCTCTAAAATGACAATGAAAAATAATTTTTTGGCAGTACGTTCAACCGTCCTCACAACCGCAGACCTTGTGTACTGCATCGTGTGGGCGAGTGGTTTTCTGATGTGAACAGAGTGCCCCATGGTGGTGGTGGGGTTATGGTATGGGCAAGTATTTTATCAATGGCAATTTGAACACACAGAGATACCGTGATGAGATCCTGAGGCCCATTGTCGTGCCGTTCATCTGCCGCCATCACCTCATGTTTCAGCATGATAATGCATGGCCCCTTGTCGTTAGGATCTGTACACAATTCCTGGAAGCTGAAAATGTCCCAGTTCTTCCATTGCCTGCATACTCACCAAACATGTCACCCAATAAGCCTGTTTGTGATGCTCTGGATCGACATGTACGACAACGTGTTCCAGCTCCCGCCAATATCCAGCAACTTCACACAGCCATTGAAGAGGAGTGGGACAACATTCCACAGGCCACAATCAACAGCCTGATCAACTCTATGCAAAAGAGATGTGTCACGCTGCATGAGGCAAATGGTGGCCACACCAGACACTGGTTTTCCGATCCATTTTTTAAGGTATCTGTGACCAACGTGCATATCTGTATTCCAAGTCATGTGGAATCCTTAGATTAGGGCCTATTTCATTTATTTCTTTTGATCATTTTTGGTCAGTATAAGAGCATTGTATTTGGTTCAAATCATTCCCTAAGTTCTAGACCTCAGCTGAATCTAGTCACAAATGGTGTGGCTGTTTTGCAAGTTGAGGAGACTAAATTACTTGGTGTTACCTTAGATTGTAATCTGTCATGGTCACAACATATGAATTAAATGGTTGTAAAGAGATGCTCTGCTTTTTTGACAACACATTCCACAAAGCAAGTCCTGCAGGCTCTAGTTTTATCTTATCTTGATTATTGTCCAGTCATATGATCAAGTGCTGCAAAAAAGGACCTAGTTAAGCTGCAGGTGGCTCAGAATAGCACGTTTTGCTCTTCATTGTAGTCAGAGGGCTAATATCATGCCAGTCTCTCTTGGCTAAAAGTTGAAAGACTGACTGCATCACTTCTTGTTTTTATAAGAAACAATGTGTTGGAAATTCCAAATTGTTGGCATAGTCAACTTAAACACACCACTGACACACACACGCCTCACCAGACATGCTACCAGGGGTCTTTTCACAGTCCCCAGGTCCAGAACAAATTCAAGAAAAGTACAGAACTATACAGAGCCATGATTGCATGGAACTCCATCTTCAATCTCATGTAGTGCAAATGAACAGAGAACCTGGTTTTACAAAACAAATAAAGCAACACCTCATGGCACAACGCCTCTACCCCAATGTGACCTATGTACTGACATGAACACTGAGTGTACAAAACACCAACCTAATAATGAGTTGCACCTACTTTTTCCCTCAGAAAAGCTTCAATTCGTCGGGGCATGGACTCTACAAGGTGTCAAAAGCATTCCACAGGAATTTTTTAGATTGGTAAAATAGTCTAGCGGCCAGCTATCTAAACATTTAGCAATCAAGGTCGAATTACAACTTGGGGAGCCCCATTGATTTTGTTAGACAGTCTCACTCAGATATCATATTAAAAACGGAAAAAATGTCTCTACCCTATGGCAAAATGTGTAGAATTTCAGGAAATTAGCTGTAAAACTGCTCATTTTCCCCTCTGCCCCATGACAAAATGAGTCGAATTGCAGGAAATTAATAAAAAAATTTAAACATTTGCATGGAATTAGTTATAACATTTTTAAATCTTCTCTCCGCCCCATGGCAAAATGTGTAAGGGGGGTGCACGTGCGTCTGCATTCTGGAGGCATTAACGCACCACGTTAATCAAAGGCAGAAGAGAGACCGGGAGGGGAGATGAGGGGAGGGGAGAGACATAGCAACCCCTCTGTTCCCAGCCCTTTTTAATTAGACTCACAGCAGGGGCACATTACTGACACATGTGCCACTCACACACACACACAAACTTTTTTCTCTCTAGTGTGTGGGTCAACCTCTCGGCTCTAATTCTCTGCTAGTGAGCTGCTATCCAGTGGCCAACAGGGTCACAACCCTGACCAGAGAAAATAAGACGTCCTGTCCCCAACGCCCAGTCTGTCAAAGCAGTGTGAAACAAAAGGATAGACTGCGTCATATCACCTCATTAGGGAACCATGGACAATTTGTGTTTCATATGGCAAGGGCCTTTTCAGAAAAACAGATGAAATCTCACTGACCAGAGAAACAACTAAATAATGTTGATTTGGAATTCATCAGTTGCAGATACTTTTTCAAGTGCTCATTTTTAGACGTTTGGGCAGTGGACATAGAGGTTGCTAGCCATCTGCCCACCAAGGAACCTTCCGAAAGCATTGACATTTGGTCAGAGACCTTTCACCTCTTTGTAAAATGTCACGACATCAAAAGTCACCATGACACAAAGAGCCCTAAACCCCAAAGGAGGGAAACGTAGCTAACCTGACAGAACAGGGTCCTGCCCGCAATCAAGAATGATTCATTAGTTCAAACGTTAACGATCTACTCCTTGCAGAATGAGTGGCAGAGTTGACTCAAGTCTAACTTCAGGTGAAATAGAGTGGCATTAAAACAATGCTCGATCGAACTGTGCTGTCATAGCACAACAGACACCCTCAACCCCAGAGCAGTACCCTGCAGGAAGTTACATTAATTGGGGACACTCAGGGAGCAAGGATAAGACCAGACTGGAATACACTCGGTCTGGAGAAGCTCCAGTCTTTATTGTGGTTATCAATCACTGGCACACAAAGTGAGGAGACAGCGAATAGGCCAATTTTCGCACGCCAGTCGCAGTCATCACAACACAGTTGAAGGGTGCCGACAAGTTAATTACCATGTGAAGATTCGGCAAGGTGATGCTGAAAATGGCACAATCTCATCCGTTTCATAGATTTCAATCAGTATGAATTCTCCTAGGAACTTTGAGCTGGTAATTTGGCCATCAAATATAGCACTTGTACACTTTTAAAACCTGAGTGGTACAAGCGGAAAGAAACGTGTCTGTCATAATCTAGGTAGATCCATTGAAGTTTTCTAAAGGTTTTCTGTGTCTTTTTTACATTTTCCTAGCTATACAATGGATGTATTATCTTTAATGGTAAAATAAATTACATTCGGGTCCATTTTGTGTCAATAAACCATCTCAATGCCATAGTTCAGAAGCCACGATGGACATTTTATTCACATGTTCAATGAAAACGTTCATGAGTAGTTTTTACTTTCCTATACAAACCCTTTTCACTCAATGCAATAACTTATTTGCAGTTCATTGAGATGAAGAGTTCTGTCTTTCACTTTGAGTGAAAGTGACAAAGGCTCTGCAGCCACTTACCCAATCATTCTCTCCCAGAGTTAGCGGATGCAGCCAGTGAGAGTGGTGGTGAGCAGGGGCAGAGCAGGGGATAAGGCTTAGGGCAGCTGCTGTGGGAAATGACATATTGAACTGTGTACAGGCCTGAGGTCATGGGGCTAGGGTCCAGCTGCCGAACACCTGGGTCCACTTTGGGGCCAAAGGCCTGCCCTCTCAGGGCCACTGCCCTAATCCCACCACCCACGCTGTGGAGTGGTCCCTTCATCACTCAGGCCCCGCTCTCACACATTGGGGGTCCGTCTTGGGCCCTTAAGTGGGACCATACATCAAAGACGATGACCATTAGTGATCCTTCATTCATTCCTCTCCGTGTTTCCCCTTTCTTCTCTCTAACTTTGACATCTCAGGATTAATTGCATTTGAATGAAGCACACAGGGTGAAAGCTGATTTGTCTCAAATGGGATTTGATTGAAAATTGCTGACTAAAGGAACTGAAGTCGAAAGTTTACATACACTTAGGCAGGAGTCATTAAAACAATTTTTTCAACCACTCCACGAATTTCTTGTTAACAACTATAGTTTTGGCAAGTCGGTTAGGACATCTACTTTGTGCATGACACAAGTAATTTTTCCAGCATTTGTTTTCAGACAGATTATTTCACAGTATCACAATTTCAGTGGGTCAGAAATGTACATACACTCAATTAGTATTTGTTAGCATTGCATTTAAATTGTTTAACTTGGGTCAAACGTTTCAGGTAGCCTTCCACAAGCTTCCCACAATAAGTTGGGTGAATTTTGGCCCATACCTCCTGACAGAGCTGGTGTAACTGAGTCAGGTTTGTAGGTCTCCTTGCTCGCACGCGCTTTTTCAGTTCTGCCCAAAAATTTTCTATAGGATTGAGGTCAGGGCTTTGTGATGGCCACTAGAATACCTTGACTTTGTTGTCCTTAACTTCTTAGGGAGCGGCAGGTGAGGTGACGGTTTTGGAGAGTCTGGCGTGCCCAAAGCAAAATGCCTGCCACTCAGGCTCAGAAAATAGGATATGTACATAATTAGTACTATTGGATAGGAAACACTCTGAGGTTTCTAAAAGTGTTAACATAATGTCTGTGAGTATAACATAACTCATTTAGCCCGAGAAAAATCAATCCGGAAATCAGTTTCTGGTGACCTATTGCTCTGTTTGACACAGTCCCTATTGAATCCATTTGTAACCAGGACTGAGACTGCAGTACCTATGGCTTCCACTAGATGCCAACAGTCTGTATACAAAGACTCAGAGAGATTGGAGTAAACAGAACGAATAGGTACAGGAAATGGCCAAGGTAGCTCACATGTCAACAAGTTGTCTCGGGCGCGAGTCTGGCTGCGCACCCCACTTTATTTTACTTATATAAGGTATAGGTGACCATCCGAGTGAAATATTATTTCTAATATTCATAAAAAGATAGCTAAGGATGCAATTTAACTGGTATTTGATTTGTTTAGGAAAAGTTTATAGGTATATTTGAACGCGTTCTCTTCACATTTCAATGGGCGATTTGACGTTGGATTTTCTGAACATAACGCGCCAACCAAACAGAGATTTATGGATATAATAAATGACTTTTTCTAACAAAAGAACCATTGGATGTCTTTGTTGGACACTTAGGAAGCCCTCAGCAGAAGTTCTTCAAAAGGTAAGGGATTTGTTTTAGCTGTGAAATGTGTTTTGTGTGAACCGCGATGGTCAATGAATTTATGCTAATGCTGAAATATTGGAGGTGCTACCCTCAAACAATCAAATGTTGTGTTTTCACCGTAAAGCCTTTTTGAAAAATCTGACAACGCTGTGATATTGCCAAGAAGCAGAGCTTTTGATGACTATGCAACACTTGTATATTGATGAATGTTTAATAATTAAAGTTTTGGATTTTGAATTTGGCGCCTTGCTAGCGCCCCACCACTCCGTAAGTAGTTAAAGCCTGAATTGAAAATTGATTACATTTAGCCAATTTCTTGAAAATGAAATACATAAATATCTCATTTACTTAAGTATTTACACCCCTGAGTCCATACATGTTATAATCACCTTTGGCAGCGATTACAGCTGTGAGTCTTTCTGGGTAAGTCTGTAAGAGCTTTGCACACCTGGATTGTACAATATTTGCACATTATTATTTTTGAATTCTTCAAGCTCTGTCAAGTTGGTTGTTGATCATTGCTAGACAGGCATTTTCAAGGCTTGCCATAGATTTTCAAGTTTATTTAAGTCAACTGTATTTAGGCCACTCAGGAACATTCAATGTCATCTTGGTAAGCAACTCCAGTGTATATTTGGCCTTGTGTTTTAGGTTAGTGTCCTGCTGAAATGTGAATTTGTCTCCCATGTCTGTTGGAAAGCAGACTTAACCTGATTTTCCTCAAGGATTTTGCCTGTGCTTAGCTCTATTCCATTTTTTTAATTTTATTTTTTAAACTCCATAGTCTTTGCTGATGACAAGCATACCCATAACATGATGCAGCCACCACCAATTTGGAAAAATACGAACAGTGGTTGTGTTGGATTTGTCCCAAACATAACGCTTTGTATTCAGGATGTAAAGTTAATTTCTTTGCCAAATATTTTGCAGTTTTACTTTAGTTCCTGCAAACAAATAAAATCAAAGTTTATTTGTCACGTGCGCCGAATACAACAGGTGTAGTGAAACAGTGAAATGCTTACTTACAGGCTCTAACCAATAGTGCAATAAAAAGGTATCAGTTGGACAATAGGTAAGTAAAGAAATAAAAACAACAGTAAAAAAAGACAGGCTATATACAGTAGCGAGGCTATAAAAGTAGCGAGGCTATAAAAGTAGCGAGGCTACATACAGACACCGGTTAGTCAGGCTGATTGAGGTAGTATATGTACATGTAGTTATGGTTAAAGTGACTGTGCATATATGATGAACAGAGAGGATGCATGTTTTGGAATATTTTTCTTCTGTACAGGCTTCCTTCAATTCACTCTTATTTAGTTTAGTATTGTGGAGTATCTACAATGTTGTTGATCCATCCTCAGTTTTCTGCTATCACAGCCATTAAACTCTGTTGGCCTCATGGTGAAATCCCTGAGTGGTTTCCTTCTTTTGAGTTGGGAAGATAATTGTATATGTGGTGTACAGAGATTATGTAGTCTGTCACGACTTCAGCCAAAGTTGGTCCCTCTCCTTGTTCGGGCGGCTTTCGGCGGTCGACGTCACTGGTCTTCTAGCCGCCAATGATCCATTATTCATTCTCCGTTGGTTTTGTCTTCCTTTTTCACACACCTGGTTTTAATTTCCCACCATTACATGTTCCTTATTTAACCCTCTGTTTCCCCCATGTTTTTGTGCGTGATTTTTTGTTGTATTATGTTCTGTGTTTGAGTGATTGTTTTTCCACTCATTTGGTAATATTTTGAGTAAAGTTTATGAACACTCATTTTTGTTGTCCTGCGCATGACTCTGCCTTACCGGCATCATGGAGACCTTTACATAGTCATTCAAAAATCATGTTATGCAATACAGAGTCCATGCAACTTATTATGTGTCTTCTTAAGCAATTTTTTATGCCTGAAATAGGCTTACCATAACACAATGGTTGAATACTTATTGACTCAAGACATTTCAGCTTTTCATTTTCTAAGAACATAATTCCACATTGACATTATGGGTGTATTGTGTGTAGACCAGTGACACAAAATATAAATGCAATCAATTTTAAATATAGGCTGTAGCACAACAAAATGTGGAAAAAGTCAAGGGGTGTAAATAATTTCTGAAGACAATGTATTAATATGAGCCATTTTTAAGCAATATCCCTACGTGCCCTGACAGCTTTCATGGATGGGATAAGTTCTTTCCTCTTCTGCTTCAGGATAGTCCTTGTTGAGGAAGATGCACGTTCCTCTAAAGTTATTGGCTCTTTCCAGAACAGCTACCTTGTCCTTGAACCTCAGGAACTTGACCACTATCGGCCTCGGCCTGTCACCTGTGCTGGGTGTGGGTTTTTTAAGTCCTGTGGGTTAACTCCACCTCAATCTTTCGGTGGTCCATCTTCAGTTTGTCAGAGATCATTTCCTTCACTTTGTCCTCAGACTCATTCCAGATCTCATGTGGAGACTCTGCAATTTTGTCCACAACAATGTTGTTCAGCCTTGATTGTCCCTTGAAATCAGATTTCTCCGTCATTGTTATCATGGATTCATCATGGTCCTCTCGCAATGCCTTACATATTGTTCTGTTTAAACTCATCAAGCTGACCCTGCAAACTGTTCTTCAGGTCCTGGACGTCTCTGGTCAGATCATCCATTATTTTATTAGTTGACGCTACCAGTATTTGAACATACAACTTGAAGCTCTTTTCTTGTTGTAACAACTGGTTGTAGGACTATTTTTGTTTGTTTAAAAGATCCTTCACCTGTGGTAGAGAGACACCACTTTCCTCAACGTTACTCCAACTGGCTTTGGTCTTTGTCATGATAGCAATGTAGGCTACGCTGTTACTCCTAGCAGTTCTAGACATGGCAGGTCGCTGGGCAGATTGAAACAGCAGCAAACAGCAGGGATTCAAACAGTCACACTCTCGGGACAATCCGTTGTCCTAGCCGCAAGGGCTGTGAGCTGTGTACAAACTGCTAAGGAAACCTGGCTAGCTTGATAGCTAGCTAGCTGATGTTAGTTAGTTAGTTAGTTAGTTAGTTAGTTAGTTAGTTAGTTAGTTAGTTAGCTAGAAGTTAGGCTAGCGTCTGTACCAACCAGGGAACAATGAGCTACTTCTCTGGAGCAAAATAGACCTGCTATTGATCCCTGTAATACATTGAACGTTCTACACCTTAATATAATGGTGAATAAATAAGTCTGTTAACTCATAGTTATTTCGCAAAAGAAAGCCACTAGAAAGAGACGCGTTTCAATGCATGCCACTGGAACCAGATGTTTGACAACAAATTTCCTCAGTTCCTAGCATTCTGTTATGTTACAGAGTTCTGTCATGACTTATTTTATGTTACATTTGTCTCCACATTTTGAGATGTTGACTCAGGCACTAAAGTGAGACATTTCCCTATTCCCTTTGATGGACTTTGAATCATACTGGGGTTTAAGTGGGTATCAGGGGTAAATTGGAAGAGATTGATTTTATCCTTTACTTTGTATGTACTTTAGTTCATAATTTTGATACTGTTGATGGGAAATCAAACTGATATTGTAATAAAAAAAAAAAAATGCATTCCCATAGTTCACATTGTCGATTGCTGATCTTTGTAGTGACACGCCTGCATTCATGGGGGTCCTACAGAGCAAAACATTTTGGAATAATAAATAGAGCTTGGGCACAGAGTTATTCCTGCTCAGGTCTCCTGCCTTGAATTTCCTAAGTCATAGGTCCCTCTTACTCTATCAATCCAAACTGCATTTGACTGCTCCTCTGAAAGAGCATGATGCACCGACATCGCCCTTCATTTACATGGCCTCTTTATTAAGTCCTATGAAAGCTCTCCCTCTCTCGGGGTGTCTTCCCTTTGTTAGGGAGAACCCCCAGATGAGGCCTGACTGCATCGTCCATCACCCGTGTAACATGGTCCTGTGCCCTGGGACCAGCCTACCATGCATATATTCAAGTGGAAGGCCCAGTAGTATCTCCACTAAAACCCTAAAGTAGGATACATGTGCTCAGGGTGAGGGAAATGGCTGCCCAACCCATTGCTCTTGTCTAAGCCCATATTAAAATGTACTAATAAAGAGTGGAAAGATTCCTCGCTGTAATGGTAATGTATATTTGTATGAATGGACACATAAGGATACTATTGCTTATCATGGTTGATACTGTAGGTTATGGCGTTGTGTTGAAAGAAAGTAGCACCCTCTCTATATATATAAACTCCCAGTTTAGGCACAGTGATGCCGAGATGTTGGTGTATTACTTAATAAAGGCACAGTGATTGTGAAATGTTGGTGTTTTACCCAATAAATTACTGGGAGTTTTTACAGTGCATTCGGGAAGTATTCATACCCCTCGACCTTTTCCACATTTTGTCACGTTACAGCCTTATTCTAAAATGATGCCGATTTTTTTATTTTATCCAATATACACACAATACCACATAATGACAAAGTGAAAACAGGTTTGTAGACATTTTTGCTAATTTATTAAAAATAAAAAACAGAAATACTTCATTTACATAAGTATTCAGACCCTTTGGTATGAGATTTTGCTCAGGTGCATCCTGTTTCCATTGATCATCCTTGAAATGTGTCTACAACTTGATTGGAGTCCACCTGGGGTAAATTCAATTGATTGGACATGATTTAGAAAGGCACACACCTGTCTATACTGTATAAGGTCCCACAGTTAACAGTGCATGTCAGAGCAAAAACCAAGCCATGAGGTCAAAGGAATTGTCCGTAGAGCTCAGAGACAGAATTGTGTCGAGGCACAGATCTGGGGAACAGTACCAAAATAATTCTGCTGCATTGAAGGTCTCCAAGAAGACTGTGACCTCCATCATTCTTAAATGGAAGAAGTTTGGAACCACCAAGACTCTTCCTAGAGTTGGCCGCCTGAGCAATCGGTGGAGAAGGGCCTTGGTCAGGGAGGTGACCAAGAACACAATGGTCACTCTGATAGAGCTCCAGAGTTCCTCTGTGGAGATGGGAGAACCTTCCAGAAGGACAACCATCTCTGCAGTACTCTGCCAATGAGGCCTTTATGGTAGAGTGGCCAGACGGAAGCCACTACTCAGTAAAAGGCACATGACAGCCCGCTTGAAGTTTGCCAAAAGGCACCTAAAGAACTCAAAGATCACAAGATTCTCTGGTCTGAGGAAACCAAGATTGAACTATTTGGCCTGAATGCCAAGCTTCACATCTGGAGGAAACCTGCCACCATCCCTACAGTGAAGCATGGTGGTGGCAGCATCATGCTGGGGTTTCAGTGGCAGGGACTGGGAGACTAGTCAGGATCAAGGGAAAGATGAATGGAGTAAAGTACAGAGAGATCCTTGATGAAAACTTGCTCCAGAGTGCTCAGGACCTCAGACTGGGGCGACGGTTCACCTTCCATCAGGACAACAACCCAAAGCACACAGCCAAGACAACGCAGGAGCGGCTTCGGGACAAGTCTTTGAATGTCCTTGAGTGGCCCAGCCAGAGCCCGGACTTGAACCCAATCGAACATCTCTTGAGAGACCTGAAAATAGCTCTGTAGCGACGCTCCCCATCCAACCTGACAGAGCTTGAGAGGATCTACAGAGAAGAATGCGGGAAACTCCTCAAACACAGGTGTGTCAAGCTTGTCAAGAAGACTCGAGGCTGTAATCGCTGCCAAAGGTGCTTCAACAAAGTACTGAGTAAAGGGTCTGAATACTTATATAAATCTGATATTTGTGTGTTTAATAAATATGCAAACATTTCTAAAAACCAGTTTTTGCTTTGTCTAATGGGGTATTGTGTGTATATTTATGAGGGGGAATAAACAATTTACTCCATTTTAGAATAAGGCTGTAACGTATCAAAATGTGGAAAAAGTCAAGGGGTCTGAATACTTTCCGAAGGCACTGTATAGAGTGTGCTACTCTCTTTATCTTTATAGCTTACAGTTTATTCACTGTTAGTCAGCACCTCCATGCCCCATGTTTTCTTTCAACACCACAAAAAGAATGAGCTGGAGCACACCCAGAGGAAATTATTTAGTGTGAAGTGGGCTCCCCATCCCTTTGTCTAATGTGGTCATTTGTAAGGGTCTTGATTTGAGATACAGTACCATGCACAGCATGTGTTTTTTTTTTGTTGCAAATCTACCATTAACATCAATATAGCCTATAATTTTCAGTTTGCAGACGTTTGAGTTCGTGCAAAGTCAAATCACAATTCAGCCTTTGTAGTAGTATCTGATATCTATACTGTACATCTATTCTAGTTGCACACTGTATTAATTTTCTGCCCTCTTGCTATACCTGAGATAGTAATCACTACATACTATCACAACATCGTAGGGCTACTAGGTTTTGGTCAGACTATGGTTTTCCACAATACAAATCAATGTCGGGGGGAAACTATGAATTTATATTTACGCTCTTAGAGGCACAGACTGGGATTTGTCTCTCACGTTTCCTAGATGAGTGGCGTAATCTCAAAATGTTATGAAGTGATCTTGGTCTGTTTGGGACGAGCCAATGTAATTAACAGAAGAAAATGAGCTTTCCTTGTACGTCGGTGTCTGTGTTCTGTTGTATTGCTCAATTGTTGTCGTGCGGAAGCATATTCATAGGGACAAAAACAAGGGTCAAGTAAAAAACAAATCACCAGACAAAAGTAATTTCAGCTCGCTCATATTTGGGCCTGTGCTCTGAAAACCTTTCATATTTGGGCCTGTGCTCTGAAAACCTTTCATATTTGGGCCTGTGCTCTGAAAACCTTTCGTATTTGGGCCTGTGCTCTGAAAACCTTTCAGAAGGTCAAAACAGGATGGCAACTATGGGACTATAGTGTAGACTAGAGATATATTACTCCTATCTGTGTCTAATGTACATATCTATACACAGAGGGAAGCCATCATTATAGATATGACTCCACTATACGCTACTCTGAGGGTTGATGGAGCATCAAATCTTTACACGGGTGTCATAATGAGCTCAATGAAATGCTCTATGGCCTAATTACAAGGTTCTCCCATTGTGCTGGAGTGTGTGAGTTAGCTTTTTGTTTAAAGTGTGTGTAGGGGTCCTTGGGGGATCCCACTGAAGGAACGGAACCCACCCTGTCCATCTCTTTGTGCCGTAATCAGCCTGTCAAATGCCTCTCTTTGTGGATGTGTGCGTGTGCTCAGCTGGCAGTAGAGCCCTATCCCATCCTCAGCTATGTCTCCAGACAGAACCCCTACTGTTTCAAAAACACTGTCACTGTCCAAGAATGTCAGTACAAGCATAAGCAGGCCAAACTACATACCCCATTGTGTTTGCCATCATCCCCATAATGCATACTAAACGATTACAGCCAAAATCATAGAAATCATGGTTTAATATAACACTACAGCATGGCTCTGCATTGTATATACTAACTTTGGAAAATATATATTGGATAGAGTTGGCCCTTGTGGCGATAACACTTTGATAATCATTAGTTTTGATACACTCAAGACAAGTCAACTTGGTATTGTAACTTCAAAACAAGTAACATGATGCCACAAGAATGATACAATGGTAGTCAACTTGGAGACCCATAGATCTAGCTGGAGCAATTTGGGACACATCTGTACTGTCTCAGTAAAATGGTGTTCCAGGTTTAGACTGAACAGGGTCAGAAGAATCTATGATTAGTTATGTCACACTCAGTGACAGTTCTCTATTTTCTTACAGCATCAAATGTGGCTTACAAAGACAGAATACACTCAAAGAATACAATAAACTCCCGCAAGCAAACCTTAACACCTCAAGCCACCATAAAGTGAAAACCTCAGACCCAAAATAAAAGCATCTTCATTACGTTGGTTTCATTTCCTGGAAGGGCACAATTATTAGTCTCAGCACCAACCGGGCCACTGGACTAATGGCTTCAGTGTGACAGAGAGATCTAAGAGGGGGAACCGGTGGCAGGGCTCAGCTCGTACCAAGAGAGGACCAGCGGGGGCCGGAGCCCGACCAGCCAGGCCTTTCATTTATCCAACTCATGAAAGGGCCACTCGTCTCTCTCCTAATTGCAACGTAAACTCTATCAAGCTGGGCTTATTGTGGAGGGAGGCGGGGGACTGGCCTCATTTGAAGAGCCTCTATTCCACTTCCCTTCCCCTGAGGACCAGCGGCGGGCTGCGAAATAGACATCAGATCAGACGCAGGAAGCACAACACAGGAGGGAGAGGAGGGAGGGGGTATGGGGCACAAGGAGATTTGACTTTCTCCACTCGGCACTCACCTTCGTGTCCCTGCACTGTTTGGGTAACTGTCAGGAGTGTGAAGAGGACAAAACAGAAAAGTCTGTGGTCATTTCACAAACTTTTGAAAATGATAGACTTTGAATGAGTAGTCCATAGAATTTGAATGAGTAGTCCTCAGATATTAAATATTCGTTTTTTGTTACAGTTTTAATTGTTTTAACTGAGATTTAACTGTTTTAGCCCCCAAATATACTATATGTACATTTGTATAGTTTACCTGAAGTTTTTCAAAGTTTGGGCAAACAAACAAATACAGATATTTGAGATGATAGACAGTGACACATGGACAGACAGTGACACATTCAATACCGCCTTTCACACTCTTACCTGCATCTAGCTTATCTACTGTAGGGTGTAATCATTAGTCCAACAGTTGAAAATAAAAGTTTATATTGGACAAATTCAGGTATTTTATCCCTGTTTCGTTTGCTTCCGTTTAAGAAACGTTTATCAACAGAATCGGTGGAATGAATACACCCCTGATCACGCATAAACACAGTTCACTTTCATAGCAGCCACTTCGTATTCCTTCTCGCCGCTATGCACTCTCTTCCTTTCACCTTTTCCCTTCGTTTGTGGACTTCAATGAACAACACATCAGCTATGTGAACAGGCAAAAAAAATCAAAGCCAAACCATGTCATATCCACTACACACAGCCTACATCGTTGTCCCCATATTAGCTAAAGTAACGTCCTAGTCAACATAGATAATAGAACTAATGCGTAAACCCGCTACAATAATAGAACTAACTAGTAAATAGAACTAACTAGTAAACCCGCTACAATCAGGCAGTAACATTACAGTGTACAGACAGTAAGCAGTTAAACCGGCGGGCCCGTGTTGTGTTCCAGTGTTGTGTTGGATAGTCATAGCCAGCTAGCTAACATAGCATCCCTCTGTTTGAGCTGGGCATTTGAGTAACGAACTATCCAGCTGCATTTGCTAGCTAAGTAAGTGGGGGGAAAAAGTCTCTCTCTCTCTCTCTCTCTCTCTCTCTCTCTCTCTCGCTTCTCTTTAATTTTTGAAGAAATTAATTTGTTGAAAACTGGTCAACTATTGTCTTTCTCTCTCTTTGATTCAACTACTCACCACATGTTATGCAATGCAGTGCTAGCTAACTGTAGCTTATGCTTTCGGTACTACAATAGATTAATTCTCTGATCCTTTAATTGGGTGGACAACATGTCAGTTCATGCTGCAGGAGCTCTGATAGGTTGAAGGATGTCCTCCGGAAGTTGTCATAATTACTGTGTAAGTCTATGGAAGGGGGTGAGAACCAAGAGCCTCCGAGGTTTGTATTGAAGTCAATGTACCAAGAAGAGGACGGAAGTTAGCTTTCCTCTGGCTACACCATGATGCTACCCTACAGAGTGCTGTTGAGGCTACTGTAGACCTTCATTGCAAAACAATGTGTTTTAATAAATTATTTGGTGACGTGAATATATTTAGTATAGTTTCAACTAAAAAGGATAACTTCTTCAATGTTTTAAACATTTTTTTTAATGAAATTTACTGAGAAGGATGGTCCTTCCCTTCCTCCTATGAGGAGCATCCACTGGTCAGCATAGTTAACCAAGCGAGGTCCAGGCATTTGCATTTGGGGAGGGAGAAATAAATGGGAAAAGTAAATTGAGAAGGAAAGGTTGGCAATATGTCCACTTCATTGTGGTGTCTGTTAATGATTCCCAGATCCCCTCTGGCTCCAATAAGGAAGTATAAAAGAGTATAAAAGAACAATTTGGGCTGCACCAGCTGTGAAAAGCCAACCCATCACGAACACAATAGCCCTGTAGCGGCCACAGTAATTCGGCGTGTGATCATGGACACGCCCCTCTCTCCCTGTGTCTTTGTTTAAGTTGGCCGACAGCACATCACCTTCAATGGCCAGATGGGTAAATCCATAATGCAGGGCAAAGAGCGGACCCCCCTAGTTCGCCCATGCTCCAACATGGATCTCATACGACCCCATTACAGACCAATGGGAGTCCCCTTCTTGCCTAATTAAACGCTGCTTTGTCGGCCCTGTGCGCAATGGCTTACCGACCTGGGAGGAGGCCCCTGCACCTGGGGATGCTACCTGTTACTCAGCCCAGCTCATCAGCCCTGAGGAGAGAGCCCCCGCTGGCCAACCAGCAGCCAGGATGCCCTGAGTTAGGGATGGGGCGGGTCCGTGGCTGGTGAGGCGTGGTGGCTGTGTATGCAGTTGTTTTATGGCCGTCTGTGGGCCGTTATATGTTGTCTTAGGGAAGTCACACCTCGCAGCACACATACACATGCATAGAGACACTTTCACTCACTTAGGCTACATCCACATATCATCCACATATTTCTCTTATTAGTTCACCTGTACCTGCCTTTCACCAGGCTTTTAGTTAACTGGCCACTCTTCCTTGGTTATGAAAGTAATCATTTTCTTTATTTTGTTTTGTTTCAGAATTGTTTTAACTCATTGTGAGATTACATTTATTTAGCATTCAAACATGAAATACCAAAAGTATGTGGACACCTGATCGTCGAACATCTCATTCTAAAATCATGGGCATTGATATGGAGTTGGTCCCCCCCTTTACTGCTATAACAGCCTCCACTCTTCTGGGAAGGCTTTCCACTAGAGGTTGGGAACATTGTTGCAGGGACCTGCTTCCATTCAGCCACAAGAGCATTAGTGAGGTCGGGCACTGATGTTGGGTGATTAGGCCTGGCTCGCAGTCTGCGTTCCAATTCATCCCAAAGGTGTTCGATGGGGTTGAGGTCAGGGCTCTGTGCAGGCCAGTCAAGTTCTTCCACACTGATTTTGACAAACCATTTCTGTATGGACCTTTCTTTGTGCACAGGGTCATTGTCATACTGAAACAGAAAAGGGCCTTCCCCAAACTGTTGCCACAAAGTTGGAAGCATAGAATTGTCTAGAATGTCAATTTAGGCTGTAGCGTTAAGATTTCCCTTCATTGGAACTAAGGGGGCCTAGCCATCCCCAGACCATTATTCCTCCTCCACCAAACTTTACAGTTGGCACTATGCATTCGAGCTGGCGGCGAGCTTTACACCACTCTAGCTGACGCTTGGCATTGTGCATGGTGTTCTTAGGCTTGGAAACCCATTTCATGAAGCTCCCGACAGACAGTTATTGTGCTGACATTGATCCAGAGGCAGTTTGGAACTCAGTAGAGAGTGTTGCAACCGAGGACAGACGATTTGTACGTGCTACGCACTTCAACACTCGACAGACCCGTTCTGTGAGCTTGTGTGGCCTGCTACTTTGTGGCTAAGCCGTTGTTGCTCCTAGATGTTTCCATGTCACAATAACAGCACTTATGGTTGACCGGGGCAGCTCTAGCAGGGCAGACATTTGAAGAACTGACTTGTTGGAAAGGTGGCATCCTATGTCGGTGCCACATTGAAGGTCACTGAGCGCTTCAGTAAGGCCCTTCTACTGCCAATGTTTGTCTATGGAAATTGCATGACTGTGTGCTCGATTTTATACACCTGTCAGCAACAGGTGTGGCTGAAATAGCAGAATCCACTCATTTGAAGGGGTGTCCACATACTTTTGTATATATAGTGTATATCGTCTACACAGTGATGTGTATTGAATTGCCACAACCTGGCTCCAGACTCAACTAAGGCAATGAATAGTAAAAGGAATAGTAAAACCTAATATTTAGATTCAAACTGCGACTTTTCCAGCTTGTCAATCAATGCATTTGCAGTGGATTTGCCAGTTTGTATTCAAAACATGAAAACATAAAAAGCCCTCTAGATCAGGGGTCTCCAACCTTTTCTTGCCCAGGGACCCCTCCCAGGCAAACCCGGCGACCCAAGGATCCCCATCACACGTTAGCAACAACAACAAAAAACATTCACATGTCTTTTCTTATTATCAGGTGAATGATATTGACAAGGAGAAGTAATCAACATTTTAAAATGAATAGATTTGGTAGATAGTTTTTAATTATTTTTACCTTCCCACGTTATAATTGGAAGAGGAGGGGAAAACTCTAACATAGCTTTTTATCTAGAAAGGGGAACTCCAAACTGTTTAGATGGTTCAATGGTTAGCCATGTATTGGCAAAATGTACTGTATGTCCAAGTCAAGAAAGCTTACCAGCAGCCAGCGGCACTTGCCACACTGGTAGCCTATTCACGGGTTGTTTTTCAAAACCTACTGTATGTCAGATACTCCAGTGAGTGTAATTGGCTCCAATTAGAGTACTTTGTTTAATATTAGGAGTTGAGAAATAAAGTAGATAATTAGAAAGAAGATATTCTACTCTTTTCTACTTTATTTATTTTATTCTGTTGTTGCTAGCAATATTTATAAAAAATATATATATTTGTATTTTATTTTTGCGGACCCAATTGACTTTGCTCACCTAAAATGCTTGGCCTATTTGAAGTCTGGCAAACAGCAGACAGCACAGTGGGAAAGCAATCAAACCAAAGTTCTCTCCCCTTGAAATATCAGGGCTGACTAATAATTCATATTTTGTAACAATCAATACGCCACACTCTCACTCTTACACACCACTGTTTTCTCTTTATGGTACTGATTGGAATGAACTCAAACCTTCTGAAGCATTCGGTGCATTGATTGCTTGAAAGCGACCCATCCCAGTGAGTGGGTAAGGTTGTTTCAGACTGGTCATATCAAAGTGTTGCTGCAATGGGTGCAAAGCGCCAGTCTGGAGAAGCACTTGAGAACAGGAGACAATCGCTAAGAGACATTCAGATTCGAGGACGCTAACCTAAGTGAGTTTTGCTAAATTAGCACTTTTGGTTTGGGAAGGGGTGTTCTAATGCATATTTAAATGAATACAGCAAATTAATCAGCAAATTAACTTTTTATGAAAAAAGGTAAATGGATAGGGAAAGGTAGGGGGTAGAAATGCAAATGTCAGAAGGGTACAAATGGCAGGGGTGTGTTTTCCAAGTTAATATCCATGGGGTCGTGGCTATATGTGCCTTTGTTGTGTGATTACGCAGAGATTTCTCAGGGTTTAGAGTCACCGCTGTGGGCTGGAGCCAGCGCTTTGTTTAACTTACTCCCCTTGTGGCCCCAAGTGTACATTGGGGCCATGGTTAATCCCCAGAACAACAGCATATAGGTCCTGTTAAGCCATCTTCTGCTGGCTTTCCTACAATTACATATTAGAAAAAAAGGACATGGGTGTTATCAGAACATACCTGTGCTTTTAAACTGCATTGATCCTGAAAGTTGAAGCTAGAAGGTTTGTGTTTGAATGCTTTGGAGTGAACACTTAAGTTGACTGATTCGTGACGTGATCGGGCGGAAATGGTGAAATCAGCCTTGGCGTTTCCTGGAGAGTTAGTTCGTGAGGCGTGATTGGACACAACCCCCTCAGGAGACAGTGGCCAGCTTGCTCTGGGGGTTCTCCCTCTGGTCTCCCAGCTGAATGTACGGAAGCACCAATTATGCCACCCTGGCATATGGGCAGTGCAGGAGCGCCACTCTAATGACGGAGCATGCCAACTGCTCGCCATCCGAGGGTCAGCGGCGCTCGGTGTTGCTGCCAAAAAGTCACCCAATTACGAGGCACCTCCTTCCCTGATGGGAGTTGTGGATCCAGCTGTAGGAGGGCAGAGGACTCACGGGCATGGCACACCTGCATCCTGATCGCACCACGGGACTGGCTGTCTGTCGCCACCTCCATCCGACTGGGACCGGGAGGAGGGGGCTTCAGCTGGCTGTCCTATACCCCAGCCCTGGAGCTTCTCAGCAAGGCACAGCCAGACCTGGGCACAGATGTTCTGCCCACCCCTGGTTCCACTTAACAGTGTGGGGCCACGTCACCACCGATTTTACACAGTCAACTGCAGGTGTGAACAGCAGAAGTCTCGTCTCGCTGTTCGAAAGAGCTCAATGATCAACCACACCCCAACTCAGCAGACAGACACATCTCTGGGGGAACAAGCTTCCATGGCTATCACAAAACCAACAGCAATGAGTTGACATGTGTTGGCTCACGGGTTGCCACTTGATATGCTGACAGACTAGGGTATACAGTTGAAGTCGGAAGTTTACATACACTTAGGTTGGAGTCATTAAAACTCGTTTTTCAATCACTCCACAAATGTATTGTTAACAAACTATAGTTTTGGCAAGTCGGTTAGGACATCTACTTTGTGCATGACACAAGTAATTTTTCCAATAATTGTTTACAGACAGATTATTTCACTTATAATTCACTGTATCACAATTCCTGTGCCTTTAAACAGCTTGGAAAATTCCAGAAAATTATGTAATGGCATTAGAAGCTTCTGATAGGCTAATTGACATCATTGATAGTGTACCTGTGAATGTATTTCAAGGCCTATCTTCAAACTCAGTGCCTCTTTGCTTGACATCATTGGAAAATCAAAAGAAATCAGCCAAGACCACAGAAAAAATTGTAGACCTCCACAAGTCTGGTTCATCCTTGGGAGCAATTTCCAAACACCTTAAGGTACCACGTTCATCTGTACAAACAATAGTATGCAAGTATAAACACCATGGGACCACGCAGCCGTCATAACGCTCAGGAAGGAGACGCGTTCTGTCTCCTAGAGATGAACGTACTTTGGTGTGAAAAGTGCAAATCAATCCCAGAACAACAGAAAATTACCTTGTGAAGATGCTGGAGGAAACAGGTACAAAAGTATCTGTATCCACAGTGAAACGAGTCCTATATTGACATAACCTGAAAGGCCGCTCAGCAAGGAAGAAGCCACTGCTCCAAAACCACCATAAAAAAGCCAGACTACTGTTTGCAACTGCACATGGGGACAAAGATTGTACTTTTTGGAGAAATGTCAGCTGGTCTGATGAACCAAAAATTGAACTGTTTGGCCATAATGACCATCATTATGTTTGGAGGAAAAATTGGGAGGCTTGCAAGGCGAAGAACACCATCCCAACCGTGAAGCACGGGGGTGGCAGCATCATGTTGTGGAGGTGCTTTGCTGCAGGAGGGACTGGTGCACTGGTGCACAAAATAGATGGCATCATGAGGAAAGAAAATATGTGGATATATTGAGGCAACATCTCAAGACATCAGTCAGGAAGTTAAAGCTTGGTTGCAAATGGACAATGACCCCAAGCATACTTCCAAAGTTGTGGCAAAATGGCTTAAGGACAACAAAGTCAAGGTGTTGGAGTGACCATCACAAAGCCCTGACCTCAATCCCATAGAAAATTTGTGGGCAGAACTGAAAAAGCGTGTGCGAGCAAGGAGGCCTACAAACCTGACTCAGTTACACCAGTCTGTCACGAGGAATGGGCCAAAATTCACCCAACTTATTGTGGGAAGCTTGTGGAAGGCTACCCGAAACGTTTGACCCAAGTTAAACAATTTAAAGGCAATGCTACCAAATACAAATTGAGTGAATGTAAACTTCTGACCCACTGAAATAAAAGCTGAACTAAATCATTCTCTCTACTATTATTCTGACATTTCGCATTCTTAAAATAAAGTGGTGATCCTAACTGACCTAAAACAGGGAATTCTTACCCGGATTAAATGTCAGGAATTGTGAAAAACAGAGTTTAAATGTATTTGGCTAAAGTGTATGTAAACTTCTGCCTTCAACTGTACATTGTGTGTGGATAGACATATGCCTTGTTTCGTCATTGACTCCAGTACTGTTTGCGCCATTCAAATTAAGAATTTCTTCAAAAGGCCAAGCTCTCTAGTCTAGACACTGCTGACACGTTTGCTGATGACACAACAGTGGTAGGCCTGATTACCAACAACGACGAGACAGCCTACAGGGAGGAGGTGAGAGTTCTGGGGGATTGGTGCCAGGAAAATAACAGACAGTGTGGTGAAGAAGGCGCAACAGCCTCAGGAGGCTGATAAATGGGGTTTGGCCCCTAAGACCTTCACAAACTTATACAGAAGCACCAATGAGAGCATCTTGTCAGGCAGTATCACTGCCTGGTACTGTATGACAATTGCACCGTTCACAACCGCAGGTCTTTCCAGAGGGTGGTGCAGTCAGACCAACGCATCACCAGGGGGCAGGATATCTACAGCACCTGGTGTCACAGGAAGCCCAAGAAGATCATCAAGGACCTCAGCCTCCCGAGCCCCGGCCCATTCACCCCGCTACGATCTAAAGGCGGAGACAGTACAGGTGCATACAAGCTGGGACCGAGAGACTGACAAACAGCATCTATCTCCAGGCCATCAGACTGTTAAACACTCACCAGTAGCCGGCCTCCGCCCAGTGGCTTGAAGACATTTTTTAAGAATAATGGGCAAATATTGTACAATCCAGTTGTGCAAAGCTCTTACAGACTTACCCAAAAAGACTCACAACTGGAACCGCCTACAAAGTTGCTTCTACAAAGTATTGACTGTGAAAAATTATGTAGATTAGATATTTCTGAATTTCATTTTCAATACATTTGCAAAAATTAAAAGAATCAAATCAAAGTTTATTGGTTGCGTACACAGATTTGCAGATGTTATCGCAGGTGCAGCGAAATGCTTGTGTTTCTAGCTCCAACAGCGCAGTAATATACGGATTTTCACAGCCCCTGTGCTTGAGCAAATAAGACTGAAGTCGTCACAGAGGTCCATATGTAGAAGAGTTCAATGCAATCGTTTCCTTAGACAAAACCCCATCTCTCGGCCTTGGCGGCTTCAATAGAGTATACAGAACAGGTAAAAATTGTCTCAGAGAAGACCAACGAATAACGAAACTGACTTCTCATTCCTTGTCTGGGAGGTTTCCGGAATGCAAAGGTTAGTCAATAAACGATTGCGCTGTGTTTCTTCTCACTTAATTGAATCAGACTAATTGTTGGAGGCGCTTGGGGAGAGGATGGAGGATCGAATGATAATGAGAGTTCGATTTTGATGACGTTCTCAAGCAGGGGAAGAAAAAACAGTGGACACCACGACGCAGGCTCTGCTATCGATCTCCAATCTGAGCTCCGAATGGAACACTTCAGTTAGAGACCACTTTTTAAACACTGCCACTCAGGAGGAGAGTCTGGGAAGGAACAAATTATATGAACTGTCACTTTCTATCACTTCCAAGAGTGACCGTCAGTGGTAAACTGTAGATAGAGGATCCAGACAGTACAAATGACAATATGATCAAGATTACCTGGTAGCAATAGGTTGTACTGCCGTAATGGCCGTTTAACCTGTCATAGGAATTGCATAATGACTGCCATTACATGACATTAATGACAAGCCCCATTGAGTTATGACATCTGACGCAGCATTATGATGAAGCGTAAGAGCAAGAAGTGGACTTCAAGACCTGACCAGGGAAACTCCAGGCCAAAGTTATGAGCAATATCAGCTGCACACATCTTAAAATGTATGCATTTGGAAGAACAAAGCCTTTGGCATGCAGTGGCTGTGAGTTTGGACCATGTCCTAATATACCATTTTGTTCCTGTGTGTTCTGACCTGGCTGTGCTTTTATTTCTCATCACACTGCACCCTGCATTTACCAGCCAGGGCACAGAGAGTACGGGCTGAATCCTAAACAGTAATTTGACACCACTGGTCCTCCATTCGCCGGATCGCCACTTCCAGCCAGAACGCTGATGGCCTGTCTTTACTAGAGGCAAACATGCTCCGAACAATACAACCAAAACTGATCTCCCTTAATAGCGGGAGAGTACATACTCAACACTGTTTGGTAGCCAAAAGTGGCGGTGTAGCAATAAAATGCAGAAGGCAGTAAAAAGTGAATATGGGGTTCACTTTGCATGCGTAATAGAGAAGGACAGAGAATGCATTCACCAAGCATGATACTATTTCAACAGAGAACAACAATTACATTATATTTATGGCTGAAGTGAGAAACCAGGGAGCATGCAATCATTACAATGTAATTACACTCATCTTTGCTGTGGTATTTTATTACCAGCTTATTATGGTTGATTTATGGTTGCGATGAAACCGTTGGTTTGGCGTCAAAGATAATTGCGGCCATGTAATAGACATTTGTCAAAGTCATTTCAATTTTAAATCAAGCTTTAATCGTGTCAGGTTACGTCAATGACATTTGTTATTTCTGCACGTCTTCTGAGATAAGGGATGCAGCAGTGGCATCATTTTCCAACTTCATCTTTGCTTGATTTAAGTGAGTTCATTTTGTTGGAATACGATTTACTGGTTCATTTCCAGGGCTATTATTTGATGGTATGACAGACAAATTATCGTCTTTGTGAGGCGATATATTGAAGGCAATAGTCCACCTCAGACAACATAATATGATTCCAAATGGGAAGATTATGGTGTGGATGTGTGTCTCCCAGTGGGTGTTCATTGTGCCTGCTAGAAAATAAGACATGGCTGTGGAGGATTGACTCCTACACCTAAGCAGATGATGGAGTAGTTATTGTATGTGCCTGTGCGTGTCTTTCAGAGAGAGAGAGAGAGAGAGAGAGAGAGAGAGAGAGAGAGAGAGAGAGAATGCTGAAGACACTCATTCTGTCTTTGCACTGCAATTACATGTCTTTACTGGTAGACCACATCCACATGTTGATGCTGCCATGTCGACTATCACCTATAGAGATAATCTATGCATTGCTTTCACCTCACCAGCTACTACCGAGGCACTCGAACATCTACACTGGCGAATTGGTGTGAGGTCTGAAAGTGGGGTTGAGGGATGAGATGACATAACGGCCTTACGCACATAGCCTGAGAGACTATTGATCTACTGCATGGGGTCCATACCATCCCCATATTGTACGCTGATGAGAACCCGATGTGGAATCTTCTGGCACAGCTGCCCCATGAATGGAAGACCCCTTAAAATGACAGTTCCGAAAAGTTCCCCTTGAAAGGGTGTAGGATGGTGGGTCGTCACGCCAACTTTGTAGAGGGGATGGCCCCCATTGTCCCAGAGACGGAGCGGGAGCACAGGGGCCCGATGGGGGAAAGGCTCTGCTAATAGGAGTCACACTGACGCTGTCAGCAGGGGGCTGCACCACACGTGACCACCCGGACCACCCCAACACACACGCCAAGTTTAGCGTATTAAGAGACATGCACAAACACTAATTTAGGGACATAAAAATTCACTAACATATACACATGCACACATTCAGACACATACATCACAAATGTGTTGGCCCGCACACACGTATATATTCAGTATTTCTCACAAGCATACAAATACACAGACACACACAGCATGCATGTGTAGATATCCACATTCACATACGTCCACAAGCCCACATTCATGCATACACATGCACACACATAGGTCTACGTCCATGCATGCACTTGCATTTAATGCTTAGGATAGACTGTATATTCATGGATCCTCCACTGTGCTGAGCATCACTACACCCTTTAGACTTCACTAATAATCTTAGACACTATTTTACCTACAGTTTTGAGTAGGAGTCACGTAGTTATTCACAAACAGACCACTTCCTTTTTACTACTAGTCTTAGACATTGTTTTACTTGATCTGAAATGGAATATGAAATCATATCTTTCTGTCTCATAGAAACAGTTCTGTAGCAGCTCAGATGTGACGGCTAGCTAAACCACGCTCTCTTATTTTTGGTTTAGTTTTCATAAAAGAGAAGGCATCAGCTCGTCTTTCATAGCGATATGAAATGAGAGTTGATGCCACACCATCTTGTGTTGTTGACCAACCACCAGCGGATGTCTTCCTTTTGTTGTAGAGGTTTTAAATCACACAAAAAGTGATGACATAATGACAAAAGTATCATGAAACATGTTTTATCCCAACAATGCTGACTGCTGTATATAAATGTTACTTATGAAATTTGATTTGCAGCACGATAGCAATTACCTCACTGCATGCCCAATGAAGAGACCAAAATCAGTTCGGGATTATTGAAATTGTGTTTGACAAAATAATGACAAAAGTATCATGAAACATGTTTTATCCCAACAATGCTGACTGCTGTATATAAATGTTACTTATGAAATTTGATTTGCAGCACGATAGCAATTACCTCACTGCATGCCCAATGAAGAGACCAAAATCAGTTCGGGATTATTGAAATTGTGTTTGACAATGATTCCTCATACATATTTCATAGATGCAACACAGCATAGTCATAAATCATAATATATACATGTATCAATTGAACTAGCTGTGATTTAGTCGTCTGACCTAAAACTGCTCCCACTATTATGGAAATCATGTTTTGAAAACATTGTTTGGAATCTAATATATATAAATGCTCATTAATAGTCACAGATAGGAGTGGTTGGTGGGTTCCAGCTCATTGTCAAGTTGTACATTAAAGATTCAACATATTTACAGTAGCAGATAGCACAAGTTAGTATCAGTTCATGCTTGTTTATTTCACTGCATGTGTGTGTGTGTGCATTCATTTATGGGTAGCCATATATGCCTGTGCGTGTGTCTATGCCTCTGTGTGTGTGTGTGTGTGTGTGTGTGTGTGTGTGTGTGTGTGTGTGTGTGTGTGTGTGTATGTGTGTGTGCACATCCCGCTCTGTGTTAAGACAGTGACAGTGTATTCTCCCTCTTCCATCGTGCCTCCAGGGACGATTATTAATCCAATAATTAAACATTTATTGCCGACAGCACCTGCTCTCTCTCTCCCGGACCCCTGGGGACGCCATCACACCATTCCAGGAAGCTTGAGGATAGGAAGAGAGAGAGAGAGAGAGAGAGAGAGAGAGAGAGAGAGAGAGAGAGAGAGAGAGAGAGAGAGAGAGAGAGAGAGAGAGAGAGAGAGAGAGAGAGAGAGAGAGAGAGGGGAGGGAGGGAGGGCTAGAGAAATGGAAGGAGGGACACAGGCTGCAAGAGGGAGGGGTGGAAAAAAGAGCAGGCAATCCAAAGGGTAATCAGATAGAAGCTAGATTCTTTCACACTGGCAAGGTGTTTTTGTGCGGCGGCAGACGCCGTGTGAAGTTATGTGATTGCAGAACAAAAGGAGAGCAGGGAAAACAATCCGATGCACTCAGAGGAGGAGAAGAAAAGAAAGGGAAGAATAGAAAGAGGGGTACCTCCCAATGTGACAACCATCGGAGCCTGACAGTTAATGACAAAAGTTTTTTTATCTTTTTATCTGCTTTCTGCCTTCCGACCCCTAGACTTTTACCTCCAAAGTGTAAGACTTTGCTGAATTACCATTTAATCCAGCGTTGGGAATAAGTGGACATTCATAATACATTGAGGACCCTCATAAAACACTTTTCACAACGAGAGAGTGGGAGCCAGAGAGTCGCTCATATAGTCTCTCATACACCTGAAAGGAGAGATATAGATCTGAAAGGAGCGATAGAAGAGAGGGACGGTGGTCCCCCTCTTTGACAGCTATAGAGGCAAGATGCTGCGTTACCTGATCAAGACCCTGCTCCAGATGAACCTATTCACAGACACCCTGAGAGACCCGTCTAACAGCAGCGAGCTGCTCTTCAACCTCTCCTCCATGCCCTCGTTCAACACCTCCCTGCTGCTGGACTGGGTCAACTTCACCGCCAGCATCAACGGTGAGTGGAACACTGACATTTGTGAAGGGTGTTTCTCTCTGCTGGCTTATATTGTATGTATGGTGATATGTGTCTGGGGCTTTGTTGAGTGGGGGAAAGAAGAAGTAATAGTGCTTTTAATGTTATAATGAAAGCCAATGTAAAGCCAGCTTCAATGGTGAGTAGACATGGTGCCTCTATCGGCTTATTTACAAAAAAGACTGGATGATATAAGTTTTATCATTGTATAAGGTGCTGTAAGTGTGGGGCTTGGTTGAGTGGTAAGAAAATAAGGAATGTGGACCTCTGACACTTCTCTTATCTGGTGTTTCTCTCTGTTGTCTTATTGCTGAGAATGACTGACTGATTTATCAGTGTATGTGTGTTAAAACTACTGTATGTGTGGGGTTTTGTTGAGTGGTAAAAAAAGAAGAACAAGTAATGTGCTATCGTGAAAGCAAATGTTAAGCCAGCTTCAATTGAGAGTGGACCACTGTCTGACACTTCACAATGGTGTGTCTCTGTTGTCTTATTACAAAGAATGACACACTGACTGTCATAAAGTTTATTATTGTATGTTGTAAGGTGCTGTATGTGTGGGGCTTTGTAATGTGGTAATTCTATAGTGTAGAAAGAAGAGTAAGAATAGTTATCTTGAAAGCAAGATTTAAAATTACAGACTTGATGTTAATTTATTTCAAAGTATCACTCACTGACTGGCTGACTGATTGACTGACTAACTAGGTATGTGTGGAGCTCTCTTAAGTGTTAATTTGAGTGTGGAGGGAGATCAGAAATAAGTTAGGAGAAAAGAAGAGTTGGCATGAGAGAAGATATGTAGTCTGCTGACTTTGATGGATGGGCATTTTAAGATGAATTTGACATTTGAATATGAAATTATATTTTATTTAGCAGTTTAATGTAAACTTAGCTGTTATTTGTCTGTCATTATGAATATATTGTCTTGTAACTTGTTTAAATTGGAGTGAGACAAGATTGAATGAGAGAATTTCTCTGCCTACAGCAAAGGAAGAGGATGCATTGTCTTTAGTAGACTTATTCACAATTTAACATCATATTTTTGGTATCTCAGATTATTCTGGCAATTCTCACATAGAAACTTCATTGGAACGAAGAATGTTTGACATGCTTTTTACATTTGTATCACATATGTTTTTGGGAAAATCACAATGAAAGTGGCCATTTTAGGCCCCTTTTAGACCTATATGCCTCCTGTAAGACCCTTTGATCTGTGAACCTTACATGATACAGACAACATCTTGGTGTCATCATTATACTCCTTATAGTATGCACTGTGCTCTAACATATGGAGTTGGTCTAGATTTTGAAATACACATTTTCCAGTGGTGTAAAGTACTAAAGTAAAAATACTTTAACGGACTACTTAAGTAGTTTTTTTGGGTATCTGTACTTTACTATTTATAATTTTGACAACTTTTACTTCACTACATTCCTAAAGAAAATATTGTACTTTTTACTCCATACATTTTCCCTGACACCCAAAAGTACATGTTGACAGGAAAATGGCCCAATTCACACACTTATCAAGAGAACCTCCCTAGTCATCCCTACCGCCTCTAATCTGGTGGACTCACTAAACACAAATGCTTTGTTTGTAAATTATGTCTGAGTGTTGGAGTGGGCCCCTGGCTATCCGTCACTAAAAAAAAACTAGAAAAATGTGCCGTCTGGTTTGCTTAATATAAGGAACTTGAAAGGGGTTCATACTTTTACTTTTGATACATTTTAGAAATTCCATTTACTTTTGATACTTGAGTATATTTAAAACCAAATACTTTTAAACTTTTACTCAAGTAGTATTTTACTGGGTGACTTTCACATTTACTTGAGTCATTTTCTATTAAGGCATCTTTACTTTTACTCAAGTATGACAATTGAGTATTTTTCCCACCACTGATATTTTCACATTAATTTATTCAACATAAAAAATATTAATATGACTATCAAGAAAATATTTTCCTCTCTCGCTGGCGTGGAATCGACCAACAGGCAGCTAGGCAAACGGTGTAATGGGAATCTCCTGCTGTGCCCTGCTCCTCTGGCTCCTATAATGAGGGAGTAGGGATAGGAAATGGGGAGGGGAGAGTTGGGGAGGAGTTAAGTGGAGGGAAGGGTGTGTTCACCTTGATGTTTCTCTAATGAGCTCCCCTGCTCTGGGTACACCAATCAATATTGTAATACTGGCCTACACACAAACACACACTTCCTCTCATGCCTTGGCACTCAAGGTTATGGGCTTCCCATGGTCAGGTATATAGGCTATAATGTTATGTTATGGTTGGATTAAGTTGCAGTCTGCTGTTGATAGATGTTGACTGAAGCAGTTTTATCACTTCGTTTGAGCTCGAGAGCCGAGAGCCGATCAAGTTCTAACAATCGTTCGACAGGCTCCAATAAGATACGTTTAGAGTGTAAATGACCGATGTTGTCTCCTAGATAACTATAGCTTAAAAGATCAATGTTGCCATGTTTGCCTACATTACTGAGAGAAGCATCACACAGTAACAATGGTATAGTCCTTGCTCTACTAAACCTGCCAAGAGTAGGGGAACTAGACAAGCTAGAGAGTAATAGAGCCAGAGAATGACAAGGACAGGTAGAGGAGGCCTGAAACTTAGGAGGTGTCAGAAAATCTTTATGGACCTCAGCAGCAGTACTGTTGTCTGGTGTAGTGGGCTTCATTCCAGGAATGTGGACTTATCGTGAGCCCTGCTCTTTAAGACACCCTCGCTCTCCCGCTATATCTCCTTTTTGTTTTTTCTTTCCGCTGGTTCTCCAAGCCAGGACTGAAGGACCAGGGGGCAGTCAACCCAAGGGTGCCCAGGCGAGAAGCTCGACAGCGGGGCAGAGAGTGGACAGTCTGTTAGGGTTCCCCTAGAGCCTCATCGACTGTAATGGAGAAAATCGATGTGGCCCAATAACCAATCCTGGAAATAATGGTGAATTTGTTCAAACACAGTCTATGTTGGACCACAGCGGATTGGCTATAGTTTATCCATTATTGTATCCTCTATCTCTCCCTCTCTGACTCTCACTATTCCTCTCTCTCTATTCTCTTTGTTTGACAATGTTGTCTGCGTAGTTCCAGTCCCTTTATCGCACATAGACTATTGCAATTCAATGGGCTTTGTTGGGTTTGTGCATTCAGCAGTATTGTTGATTGATGTTCTTATAGGGGTGATGGGAGGATCGTATTTGGAGGCATGGAATGACTTTTGTGGGCAGAGATAGCTTTGTTTGAGGAGGCTCACAGTAAATATTGACGTTTGCCAGGCTTTTGACTGTTTCTGGTGACTGCTTTTTTCTATTATTGTTCAAGCACATTATGTATTCCTTTTGAGGTTGTTCTTATGACCTTCAGAAAGTAGGATTGAGGTTGCTGCCATACGTACATAGACATGGAATCGCTGGTCACTTTAATAATGGAACACTGGTCACTTTAATGTTTACGTACTGTTTTACTCATTTCCTATGTACAGTATATACTGTATCTACTGTATTTTAGTCAATGCCACTCCGACATTGCTCATCCTAATATTTTTATATTTCTTAATTACATTCTTTCACTTTTAGATTTGTGTGTATTGTTGTGTATTGTTAGATACTACTGCACTGCTGGAGCTAGGAACACAAACATTTCGCTACAACCGCAATAACATCTGCTAAATATGTGTATGTGACCAATACCATTTGATTTGATTTTGATTTGGAGTATGTGAAATAGTTTTGCCATGTGAGTGTGTGTGTGAGTGTACATGTTTAGGCTAATTGACAGGTTTGATTGTACACATCATAATTACAACATGTCAGCTAAACTCCTATGCGTATGTGATCTAACTAACAGACAGCCCTAGTCTTAAATGTTAATACTTCCTGTTCAGAGATATATTCAGGTTGTTAGTGAATGGATCCTATAGAAGCCTATAGATTGTGGAGGAAATGGTTTTCAGTATTAAAACCTTGACTGTGGGAGTGTAATCCCTGTGCTCTAATTAGGGGTGTGGGTGTTGGGGAGAGATGGCTAGCATGCGTGTGTGTGTGCTAATCCCTCTGTGCTTAATGTGTCCATTTGTCTGCTCATCGAGATCAAGCTCCCCTTTGCTCTCTTTTCCCTGAGCCATATCAACCCAGGTCATTCATTCAACATGTTCACCCTGTGAGGGTGTGTGTGTGTGTGTGTGTGTGTGTGTGTGTGTGTGTGTGTGTGTGTGTGTGTGTGTGTGTGTGTGTGTGTGTGTGTGTGTGTGTGTGTGTGTGTGTGTGTGTGTGTGTGTGTGTGTGTGCGTGTGTCTGTGTTTGTGTGTGCATGTGTGCTGTGTGTGTATGTGGCAATTATCAATATGCAAATCCAGTGTGAAAGCTCTGACTGTGTCCAATCTGTTTTTTTCTTAAATAATCTAATTTTATGAGGTGTTCTGTACATCAACTTTCTTGTTTTGTTTTAACTCGACGGGTTCAATTTGCAGCTTTAGAAAACACTGAATTTAAAACGCAACAGTTGGAACCGAACCTGCTGTGCCCTGACACTACTGGGGAGCGCAATCAGCGTGGCATGGTTGTGATGCGTGTCCTGAAGGAGGAGCGCTGAGTGGGTGCACACACTTCCTGTGCCAGAGAACTCCGTGGTGTCTGTCAGGTACGAGGTGTGAGAACACACTGTCAATCTGACAGGGTGTGTATATTGTGCTACACTGACTCACTGTCGACCCCCTGCATTTTCCTGGCTCTGGCCCAGCTCTGACAGGGAGAGAGGGAGGAGAAGAAGGGAAGAAGAGAGAGGTGGAGCTGCATAAATTGTGTCTTAATTGGGTCCATATTGGATAAAAATGTGTGGACTACATGAACTGATGCCCTACCACTAGTAGGAGACAAAGAGAATGACAGGGAGTCAGAGGGAGAGAGAGAGAGAAAGACAAGGTTAGAGAGACAAACAGTGAAAGAATGTTAGCACAGAAGTGGCGCCTCACTGGCACTTCCCCACTCCGATATTCCTCATTTATTCACTTGGAATGGATGGTCAGGAATGCATTATTAATGGAATGCTGGAGAGCTTTTCTGAAGCCAAACATGTTTATTCATACTGCAACCAAGGACTGGGAACGCCAGGTGTCCTCCCCTTCTCTTTGCCTCATCTCCCCACTCTCCCAAAGCCTGCCATTAGTAGCCATAGTGGCACACACACATGAATCCACACACGGATCCACGCGCACACAAAGACATGAACACGCTTCGGGCACACACACACACACACACACACACACACACACACAGATGCACACATGCTCTTACACCTACACACATGCACTTTTCATAGACAGCATGCACCAGATAAACCGTGACCGCCGTCATTAAATCTGACCTTTTCCAGTCTTCTGTTGCCAGCCATGATACTCGGCACAGGGCTAGGCTCTGGGACTTTGTAGTAAGAGAGAAAGAGAATGACTGATTAATAGGAAGACCAAGTGGCTGCTGGCTACCTAGACTGGCAGGCCCAGGGCAATAGACCAACAGAGAGCTTTTTATTCCTCACTGTGCCATTTCAATAGAAACCTATTATCATGGTTAAGCTGAAGAAATAGCACCTGATGTTCCATAGTAAAGTTCAGGTTCAAATATCACAGTTTTGTCATCTCCAGTGCCAGACAGATTCAATAGCCACATAATTTCAAATGAATATTTGTGGCATCCAAATCAAACCAAATGCTATCATATACAGTAGGCTACATACCTGTAACTACTGTCTTTATCCATCCATTCAGACATACTGTATGATCTAAAGGCAGAGGCTGTGACAGTGGTTCTCTGTTGGGGTGGACCTGTTGCTTCTTTTCATTCATGCACTCTGGTCTGGGAAGGCTCTGGCCTAGCAGAGAAGGGCATTACCATTCATTTGACATGTGATGCTATCACCACAGAAAGCAACGTTGTCTCATGTCTACTCCAGGTAATATCATGGTACACTGGGGTTAGGCAGAAAGCAGGGCCATGACAGCACACGTTATCTTCCTCCTTGAGCTTCCTTCTTCCATCACTATCACTCCCCTCCATCTCTATCTCTTCGATCTATCCATCTTCTCCTCTCCCCCCTCCCTAGCTCTCTCCCCCCTCCCTATCTCTCTCCTCCCTCCCCATCTCTCTCCCTTCCTCCCTATCTCCCTCCCTATCTCATTCCCTTCCTCCTTATCTCTCTCCCTCCCTATCTCTCTCCATCTCCTCCAGCCTGTCTTGACATTATCTCAATATCCCCTCCACCGCATCAATCTCCTCCAACTGGGCAGGCTATGAATAACATTGTTGCAATAGAGCCATCTGTCCGGGAAGCTGGAAAATGACTGTTGTATCATCCCTGACTGCGTCCCAAATGGTACCCTATTCCCTAGGTAGTGCACTACTTTTGATTCGGGCCCTGGTCAAAATAAGTAAACTATGTAGGGAATAGGGTGCAATTTGAGATGCAGCCCCTTTCTCTATCTGTCTCTCTGAGGGTGGGTGAGCCTCCTCATCTGCCTCCATGAGCCATGGAGTCACCACTACCATCGCCGCCGTGCCGCTAACCCTGACAAGCTAATCCCAGGGTCTTAACCCCCACCTGTGATGATATGCAGAATTATGTACATAACCTAATGGGAATGGAAATGAGGCGAGCCACCGCCGCGATCTGCATCTGCATGTGTGAAGGTGACGGGCGTTAAGGGGTAGCGAGCTAGCGTTGGGCAAGAAGAGACAGAACTTAGGCGTCACGATTGTTATTGATATACTAATGCACGTTTCAGCAACTTACTAAATTACACTGAGGATTTTTTTAGGAGGTGAGGGGGCAGAGTAGGGTTGCCTCCCAAATGATACTTTATTCTCTATGTAGTGCACTACTCTTGACCAGGGCCCTTAGGGATGAAGCTAAGATTGAAAAGTGATATAGTGGAGACTGCGGTAGGATTTAGTCATGGCTGTTGTAGGTATTAGTGTCATATTGTGACAAGCGCGTATCAGGGAGTTGTATTGGTGCTGCCATTGTAATTGTCAAGTGCCACTCCATCCAGGTATTAAAATGACTGTGATGTTATGTGCACAGGGGGATGTAAATTATTTGTGTGGTGTGTTATTGGGATGTGAAGTAGTGGGATTTTACAGAATGTGTTGGGTTGAATAGAAATGAGGGGAGTGGTAGCTAAGTGCCATTCAGATATTGTAAGACCTGGAGTGTGTGTGTGTGTGTGTATGTGTGTGTACGCACATATTCATGCATACAAGCCAGACCCATCGTAGCAGATGGTGACTGTAACAGGCCCTTTGTCTTGCTAAAGTTTTGAGCTCCTGTCAATCATCTCATCAATACTATAAACACCATCCCTCCCTCCTCTCTCTCATACATGATCACAGTATGTCACTATCTACTACAAATATCCTCTGCTGTTGTAAATATCCTCTGCTGTCGTAAAACACTAGCCTTTTGTATTTAATCAAATGATATGTAAAAACTAACCAGATTGACTTTTATGTTCCTCTGGTCTGGCATATTGGGTCTATCTTGTCCCAGTATCCACTTGGGAGCTCACCAACAAGCAGGATGTCAATGTAAGTGAGGGGGCTAAGTGTGCTGATGACGCCAGAAGGGGTCGTGCCCCTTGACCCTCCCCTGATCCCACCCTAGCACCCATAACACAGAACACAGGGGTTCATTTATTTTCCATTCTTTGACATAAGCTAATGACTCACCCTCCATCTCAGCATCTCAATTCCACAGAGCCCCCCCCAAACCTCAGCACCCGTGGCAGTTTGGTCATACAGCACACCGCAGGGCTTTGAAAATGAGCCCAGTCTTTTGTCTGTGACATCTGCCTCCACTATTGTTATTCTAATGGATACAATTCCCCAGTGGATGTGGGCTTGTGTTTGCACCACCAGGCCAGTGTACACAGTGCATATGCAATGTGTGAGGCTTCAAAGCATGAACATTGCCTGACATTATGTGCATCGACACACACAGTCCAACACTTTCACACAACAATACATACAGTATACTCAGAGACCTTGACTTTTACGTGAAAAACACGTCAACACTTCCATATTCAGGCACACTCATGCTGCCAAGATACCTATTCACATTTCACATTCACACCACAATATCGTCACCAATTATTTTTGGAATTCCACACTTGAGAAGAAACACTGATACACCCACAATGTCAAGGGAATTGGTCATGCTTGCTTGTTCATACTCACTCATACACAAAACAACACCATATGTTGAAATCCATACCAAATCAGCATAACACTTTCTGTACAGTGCTAGAATTAACTTCTTAGGGAGCGGCTCCTGAGGTGACGGTTTTGGAGAGTCTGGCGTGCCCAAAGTAAAATGCCTCCCACTCAGGCCCAGAAAATAGGATATGCACATAATTAGTACTATTGGATAGGAAACACTCTGAAGTTTCTAAGAGTGTTAAAATATTGCCTGTGAGTATAACAGAACTGATATAGCAGGCGAAAACCCGAGGAATTTCTGTCCTGGAAAAAGAGTTTTTGACACATTGCCTCATTTTGAACCCCTCCCTATTGAAAACAGACATATATGGGAGTAAGATTGCAGTACCTATTGCTTCCACTGGATGTCAACCGTCTCTAGACAGTGTTTGATGATTTTTAGTTGCTCTGGATGGTAATAAAAGAAGAATTTCTAACTAGTCATCGCATGTAAACAGAAGAGGAAGCGCGTTCACGGGCTCGCACGCGCTGTGGTTTTTTCCTTTCCTATCGTCCAGTTTATAATCCGGTTGAAATATTATAGTAAATATACATAAAAGTGTTCCTAAGGATACATTATCAATTATGTTTGATTGTTCTTGGACAAGTGTATAGGTATAGGTTGAACGCGTTCTCTTCATGGTTCAATGGGCGAGTGGACGCTGTATTTTATGATCATAACGCGCCAACCAAACAGAGATTTATGGATATAATAAATGACTTTTTCTAAAAAGAACCATTGGATGTCTTAGTTGGACACTTGGGAAGCCCTCAGCAGAAGTTCTTCAAAAGGTAAGGGATTTGTTTTCGCTGTGAAATGTGTTTTGTGTGAACCGCGATGTTTTATGAATTTATGCTAATAGAAAATATTGGAGGTTCTACCCTCAAACAATCAAATGTTGTGCTTTCGCCTTTTTGAAATCTGACAACGCTGTGATATTGCCAAGAAGCAGAGCTTTTGATGACTATGCAACACTTGTATATTGATGAATGAATGTTTAATAATTCAACTTTTGGATTTTGAATTTGGCGCCTTGCATTTCACTGGGTAGCGCCCCACCACTCCGTAAGTAGTTAACTACCCGGTGAAATGCAAAGCGCCAAATTCAAAATCCAAAAGTTGAATTATTAAACATTCATTCATCAATATACAAGTGTTGCATAGTCATCAAAAGCTCTGCTTCTTGGCAATATCACAATTTGGTTGGCGTATTTATGTTCATAAAATACAGCGTCCACTCGCCCATTGAACCGTGAAGAGAACGCGTTCAACCTATACCTATACACTTGTCCAAGAACAATCAAACATCATTGATAATGTGTCCTTAGGAACACTTTTGTGTATATTTACTATAATATTTCAACCGGATTATAAACAGGACGATAAGAAAGGAAATAATCACAGCACGCGCGAGCCCGTCAATGCGCTTCCTCTTCTGTTGACATCCGATGACTAGTTAGAAATTCTTCTTCTATTACCATCCAGAGCAACTAAACATCATCAAACACTGTCTAGAGACGGTTGACATCCAGTGGAAGCAATAGGTACTGCAATCTTACTCCCATATATGTCTGTTTTCAATAGGGAGGGGTTCAAAATGAGGCAATGTGTCAAAAACACTTTTTCCAGGACAGAAATTCCTCGGGGTTTTCGCCTGCTATATCAGTTCTGTTATACTCACAGGCAATATTTTAACACTCTTAGAAACTTCAGAGTGTTTCCTATCCAATAGTACTAATTATGTGCATATCCTATTTTCTGGGCCTGAGTGGGAGGCATTTTACTTTGGGCACGCCAGACTCTCCAAAACCGTCACCTCGGGAGCCGCTCCCTAAGAAGTTAAGTTAATACAGAATTTAAATGGGAAGACTGCATGACTGTAGCCTATTGCCGCTTTGATGACTTATGATTGGCCAACAACAACAACAAGCTACACACGCCACTCTCCACTCTCGTTAAAAGCAAGAGCAGCAGCATAAATTATAACATGTCTCTCTTTCTACTGCAGCAGTGTCTTTCGAATCTGTACGGCCGTTCCGGACAAGTCATTTAAAATTACACACACCCGAGACCCATGACAATCATATCAGATCCAACCTAGACCTGTGACATTGTTTAGAATTCTGGATCCAGACCTGCTTGGGTCCTAGATCGTATCTCTGATATTCGGGTACAGGTTGATCTGTGAAGACCTCTACCTGCTACCGCCCTCCCTTCCACTGTGATGTTCAGCTTATAGCTGTTTTCTTTGTCTTTCTGATGTCTGGTGGTCAAAACAAGAGTGTTAAAACAGTCTGAGGCTGGACAACTCCTCTCTCTCACTCTGCCTCTCTCTCACTTTCCTGTTAACATCACCTCTCCCAGCTCTTACTGACACCTACCCATGAGCCCCCTCTCTTTCCATTTATTGTAACCAGCGTCATCACTAGGGTGGCCACAGATCCCGATTTGTGCGGGACAGTACCGCATTTTGTCCCTTTGTCCCTTGTCCCGCAACAAAACAATAATGTCCTGCATTTTATCAACCCATTAAAACAACACTAATAAAAAAAAGTAGATTTGTTGCGTATTTCAGTCAGACTTCCTATTCATTTGAGGATAATTGACATTCCAACCTCTATCTTGCAGTCAGGTTGCGCTTATGACAATATATATATATCATAAAGTAGGCTACTGGTGATGTTTAACACTTCTCAAATTGAGATCTGATATTTTGCACAGTGCAAGACGAGATGTAGGCGGGGGGCTGCCGACACTGTCCGGCAAAATCATCCCGTTGTCCCGCATTTTATTTTTTCATGGAATCCAATTAATAGTTACAGTCTTGTCTCATTGCTGCAACTACCCTATGGACTTGGGAGAAGTGAAGGTCGAGAGCCGTGTGTCCTCCAAAACATGACCCTGCCAAGCCACACTGCTCACTTAACCCAGAAGCCAGCCACAATGTGTCAGAGGAACAATGTTCAACTGACGACCAATGTCAGCTTGCAGGCACCCAGCCCGACACTCCCCTAACCCAGTATACAATTGTGCTCTGCCTTATTTATCTTTTTTTAATTGTAGTAATTTTTTTTTAGCTTTATTTAACTAGGCAAGTCAGTTAAGAACAAATTCTTATTTACAATGACAGCCTACCCCGGGCGACGCTGGGCCGCCCTATTGGACTCCCAATCATGGCCAGATGTGATACAGCCTGGGATCATACCTGAGGCTGTAGTACACCTCAGCACTGTGATGCAGTGTCTTAGACCACTGCTCCACTCAGGAGGCCTGCATTTGGGTATTTTGAATGTGGTCACCCTAATCCTCACCCACTGAGCACCGACCGCAACCAGACGTCCATGGAGTTTGAAAAGTAGTTGAAATTTGGTCAGTCCAACCTGGCATTGATGTTAATGTCCATAGGCGGACCGGACTGGAGCAAATCGGAACCTATCTATCAAAGAAGTATGTTTCACAAGTTTAGATAGTACAGTGAGTAGCGTACAGCACAATATAGTTTAGATAGCACAGTACAGTACAGCAGAGTACAGTCCAATAGATTACAGTAGTACAGTACAATACAGTACAGTAAAGAAAAGTACCATATAGTACAGTAGAGTAGAGTACAGTACATTGCACTGAACTATACTCTACTTTATTGTACTCTACTCTACTTTACTCCACTGCACTGAACTCTACCCTACTCTGCTGTGCTGTATTTCACTGTACTCTACTGTGCTCTGCTGTGCTGCACTGTGATGTCCAATCTTAAGGACAATTGCATTCATATGCATAATAATGCATTTCTGTGTAGTACAGATCAGGGACCCATGATGTAATTCCGTCACCGTAATTCTGTTCCCAGGTGTAAATCGACTCAGCTTACTGTAGTTTCAATAACCAAAATAGTTATTTTTTTAACTCAAGGTGCCATGTCATAGCTGACACCCCATTATTTCTGCAGACATCTTTAAATCGTAATTTGGAGCAGAAATGTAACAGAATTCTTTGAAAACGTAGTCACATAAAAAACTGAGGGAGATTTTACCATAATCCCGTTGCCAAAGTTTAGCATACATTTTAAAGTAAAGAGTCAAAGCGTAATTCCGTTGCCATGGAATTGCCCTAGTGTGACAGCTAATCCGTGACATGATTTGTTCAGCATTATTTTGGGCTGCATATGATCACTCTCTTCGTCACGCTGCTGTGGCTGCATGCGGCTATTGATTCATTAGCCAACACTGTTAATTGCTGGTTGGTTTGCGTAGTGTGTGTCTGGCGAGAGGACGGGGTGTGTGGAAATGATAAATCACTTCATCGCACCACATGGAGGGCTCTGTGTGTGTGTGTGTGTGTGTGTGTGTGTGTGTGTGTGTGTGTGTGTGTGTGTGTGTGTGTGTGTGTGTGTGTGTGTGTGTGTGTGTGTGTGTGTGTGTGGAGGGGGTGGCTACCTTGGGGAGAAGAGCCATATTGCCAATCAATAGGCATTTCTCAGTTAAACACTAATTAAGTCGTTACAGAGCAGTACTGTCAGTATCATGCCCACAACCCCCTCCATCACACACACACACACAAACTCTAAGGGAGAGATCCGCTCTCCTCTTTCCTCTTCTTTCTTCCTCCTCCTCACTCTCCCTCTCTTCATCCCTTCATCTCTCTCTGTAACTAATGATGAGGACCGAGTGTGCTCCAGCATGCAGAGAAGCAAACACCGCAATAATAATCACCTGCGGCCCTGCACAACAACCACACAAACACACACTCTGCAGGGCAACTCATTAGCCCACTAGACTAAAGAAATGATTGACTTTTTGGAAGTACTTTTATTAAATGCTAATATGATTAACACAACAATAGATTTGTCAGGGAAACTTTCATTTTGATTGAAGTTCAACATTATTGCCATGTGTTGTTACAGAATATAATTCTGCACTGTATGGAACCAGGTTTGGGGACATAAAGTTCCCCTTAATTAGCAAATAACTAATGAACAGTAATGAGTGGATGTTGACGTATGCTTGTTGGTTGGGAATATGGAGGCATGACAACAGGTCTTATATGTAAAGTGGTATCTAATGCCCTGTAAGTACGGTGTCCATATTAGGACGGCCTTGGTCTCAGACTGACACAAGTCCTGTAGAGACTAAGGCTGTCCTAATATGGACACAGAGAAGATACAGTAAGTACACATCCCATCCCCAACTCATGACCTAGAGAAGAGAGTGACCACCCCGGGGGTAATGGTTTGTGATATAGTTCATAAGAGTCATGTGAAACATACATCCAATTCAGTTTAGGGATATATCCCTCATCTTTGCCTCTGGTGCATTGTTACAGTTAGCTGTGAATAATGACATTAATAGAAATGCATATGAAAACTATCAGCATGTACAAAAGAGATAAGATGTAAGCTCTACTTCATAACATGCAACTCTGTTTCAGACATACAATAAGAAAATGGCTGCTTTTCACAGCTTGGAGATAAGATAGGAAGCAGTGCAGTCTAAATTTTGTATTCATACCTTGTCTTAACCCCTGGCAGCGCTGATACGAGTGGGGCTGCAGTGTGCTCACTCTCAGGGTGTTACGACTGATTAGGTATTTAGTGCCAGGCTGCCACCACTGCTGCTACTTCCTCATGCCCGCGCTCTGGTGGTGGGGTGGTGGGGTCGGGTGAGGACCTGTGGCATCTGTGCTGGAGGAAGAGGAAGAGGAGAGCAGATGGAGAGAAAGTACGGATAGTTACACAGTGAGTCAAACTACAGACAGGGTTGTGGGGAGTAAAGGGGAAGAGGAGGGAGAGGGGGAAGAGCTGGGAGAGGGGGAAAAAGATTTGTGAAACACTGATTCACAGTAAGGTGTTGCACTTCCATTATTATTGCAGAGTAGAGAGGGGAATGGGGACATGAAAGAAAGAAAGAAAGAAAGAAAGAAAGAAAGAAAGAAAGAAAGAAAGAAAGAAAGAAAGAAAGAAAGAAAGAAAGAAAGAAAGGGGTGGCAAATAAAAAGGAGAAAAAGAGAAAAGAACATAAGAGAAAGAGAGTGCTGTAGGGGGCATGAACCAAAGAGAGAGCATAGATGGAGGTGGTGAGAGACCAGCTGGCCAGCCCAGTTATCCTGGATAGACCCTGTATCTATTCTCTGTAGAGCACAAGAGAATAAACTCCAATTTACTGAGATCATGCATGCTTGTTGGCGTGAGGGAGAAAGAAAAAGAGAGAGTGGATGAAGCCAGAGGCAGAGAGTGTCAAAATAGATAAGGGGAAAGTGAGAGCAAGAGAAAGAAACAAAACGAGAGAGAGAGAAAAAGAGACAGAAGCACCGAGTGCCCCCCTCTGTCTCTGGGGCGCCTGATAGAAATTTAATAAGTGTATTAAGATTGGCAGCTCTGTCCGCCGTTCGCCAGCCTCATTAGCATAAAGCTATTTATTAGGCTGATTTCCCAGGCTGAGTGCACCTTTGCCCTGCCAACGGAAATGACATAAAAGCTGGGGTTAGGGGCACGTTGCCATGGTTGCGCCAGAGGAAGTGTGGGGGGCAGAGGCGTGAGGGAGAATGCTCGCTGGCCATTTGCAGGTGGAAGGGTTGGGTGATGAGACCAGGGGATTGATCTCCCTTCACCAAGCTCCAGCCGCAGTGAAGACAGCGTGGGGAGTTTTGTAATGAGACACACTCTGTAGCATTTGCCTTTCAGATGTTCTGTTTCTTACACTATAGTTAATATTAGGATCTCATGTGGATTAGAAGCTGAGGATTTGAATCTGTCTTACTGGCAAATGACTTGTTAATAGTCATGTTACAAAAGCCTGGTGAGTGAATCAAATCAAATACATACAGTAGGTCTCAGGTCTCTGGTCAGCTTCATTTAGGTGCATACCTTTCCTTCCTTTAAAACACATACACACCAGCTTACATTTGGTCTGGGTTGGCAGTAGAGGGAGTAGCGTAAACACAGTCAAGTTAATAGACTCTGCCAATTCACACAGGTGTGCGCCTATCAACCTTATCAATTATCCCACATACCACTTAACCTGGCATGTATGAGAAGTAGGTCACTTGTTGTGGGCGGGAAATAAATGCTGTATTTCTAATGGTACTTTAATTCCACCCGCAGAATATAGTACTGTATCATACCGTGCCTTTTGACCACTAGTGAGTGCATGGTATTGTTATTGACTCGTTAACATAATTTGAGGCGTGCCTTGTAAGAGGCTATATTTGTTACACCTGTGAGTGAAAATGCTGTACCAATCTAACTCATATGTGGTTATAGTGCCTGATCAATGTAAAATGTATAGGGGGACAGATTGCCATGGGAGCAAGTTTTAAACCTTAAATGGTTGAGCATTTTGCCATGTCCTTTTGGTCCGTTTTGCCCTGTAGTTGCTGCCAGTTTGAAAGCCTTTGTTATAAAGCACAAAATATTCATTAATATGCTGTAATGTAACACTTTACCTAGCAGCCAACCTGCTTTACCAATCACTTGTGATTACAGTAAAATACTGTTGAATATAAACCACTCCCCTCAATGAATTTAATTCATCCAGCCATTCATTCATTTGTTCATTTCTGATTACGGTAGCATTCACTTTTTTTTTTACAGTATAATACAGTTAATTTTATGGTATTGTACTGTGTTTAATTACACAGCACTTGCTTTGATACTGTACTTATATTACAGTAGGTGTACTGTAATATGAAATACTGAATTTTAGTTGCCACAGATGCCTGTAAGTTACTTTCAAATTCACAGCAACCCCTTTAAAGTGTACTGAAGGGGGCCTAGAGATGCCAGGTGTGTGTGAGTGAGTGAGTGAGTGAGTGAGAGTGAGAGTGAGAGTGAGAGTGAGAGTGAGAGTGAGATAACCCCTGCTGTTGACCAACTCCTCATGTTATGCCAATACCAGGCATGCTACCAGGTAGTAAAAAGCCCACCAGGAGCAGGCTGGGCCACTGAGCCTGGCACATGGAAGGAAGTGGTCAGAGCAGGGGCAGAAGGGTGGGCAGAGTGCTACAAGGGTCTTGGTTATCCTCACTTCGTGGCTCACTGGCTTTAAAGTTACCTCTGCATATGTGTAGATGGGCCAGTAGGGGGCACCCTTTCTTTATATGAAAAGAGAGTCAGCTTGACTGCAATCACCCCCCCACTAGATCAGGAGTGAGCAACTCTACAAGAGAGGCAGCCTGAAAAGACTGGATGGGTGTCCGCATTATGGTGGAAACTGTTTCCCAACCCCTGTCAGATGTAGGGACCATCACGAAGTGTCTAAGACCAGGGGTCAGGGTTTGACAGCATCCCTGTGCTGTACTAATGGTGAAAAGTCACACACAAGTGATGTGATTGGCACACCTCCTCTATACACCATTGACCCTGTGCCCCTCTGCTTCATATGTTATTTACACCAATGGCCTCTGACCTTTCACTGAGGCACCTCTGCTCTCCCAGCAGTTGGTGTGTGTGTGTGTGTGTGTGTGTGTGTGTGTGTGTGTGTGTGTGTGTGTGTGTGTGTGTGTGTGTGTGTGTGTGTGTGTGTGTGTGTGTGTGTGTGTGTGTGTGTGTGTGTGTGTGTGTGTGTGTGTGTGTTCACTACACATATCTATATACACATCAATCACACAATACATGAAAAGCAAACACAAAACACTAAAAGCAAAACACACAACCATATGAAACAAACACATTCTTCAGTAAAAAGGCCCTCTAACATCTGCCTGAATTGCCCTAGAGCCACCAAATCCACCAACGTTAAGGACCTTTGGAGATCATTCCACATGAGAGGCAAAAAACTAAAAGCAGATTTATCTAACTCAGTGGCGATGGAAGGGATCTCCAGGGTTAGCCATCCCTGAGCCGGGGTCTACTAACTTATATGTCTGAAGGTTAACAATGAGGCAAAGTATGGCGGAAGTTTATGCAAGAGGGCTTTATAGACAAAAAGAGCGCAATGCATAAATCTACGAGACTTCAAGGAGGGCCAGCTTACTTTCTGCTACAAAATGCAATGATGTGTAACGAACCTATCACTTGTAATAAAGCGAAATGCGCTATTATAAACTGCGTAAAATGGCTTCAATACAGTGGCAGCTGCATTGGTATACTGTTACAGTATGGAAAGCTTTGCTTGATTTCAGTTATATCTGATGAGGAAATTCATGCCTACTTCCTATTCTGTATCTGAAATTTGACTCAAGTTGACTGACTGTAATCATGGCACCGAGAGGCCTTCTTGCAATTCTACTCTTTCGCCACAAGAGGGAGGCTTTTCCTTGGTGGATCAATCTTGATTATTGTTATGGATTCATGTTTTAAATACAAATAACATGTAAAAAGCTGTTACGACAGGAATAAATCGTATCCTGATTCTTTTGTCCATTCTATTTTACTATCACCTTGATGTAACTATATTCAATTAAATGGTAAAGTTTTAATTTAGCCTGTAACAGTCAACATGATGACTGCTAGAAGGGTCAACATGATGACTGCTAGAAGGGCAGGCACTACATGCCATGGCAGAAGGTTAATTGGGAGAATAACATTAATATTCGAATCTAATTGTTTGAGACATACTGTGATTAAATGTGACAATCATCCCATGAATCCACTGGTTTGTGTGTGTTTTGTGTGTGTAGGTGATAAGCCAATCATTAAATAGGTCTTAAGCTGTAGAATAAAAAGTGTGTGTGTGTGTGTGTTGTCATAACTACAGTGATACTCATACATTGACAGTTGAAATGCCCATGCTCACACTCAATGAACTTAATGAGTTTCTTTTCAACCATTCAAAGTAAAATAACCCTTTAGATTTAATTCACTATGGAAATAATCTCACGCCTGTTTCCTAACCTAATGAGTATCTAATTTGAAACCTACACCCCACCCTTTCTTATTTTGAAGAGAAGAGTGGAATCAGAAATCAGGAAGCATTGGGGTTGGTGGGGAGGCAGGAGGGGAGAGGGGGTATTGACTTAGGTAACCTTAATTAACATGTGTGCCAAACCATTTAAGAACTACGTGGTGCCCACAGAGAGGCAGAGGGCAGGGGTGAAAGGAAGGAGTTCTCCCTCTCTCTCTCCCCCAGCTCTGCTCCCCCCTGGGCCTGGAGCTTTGCATTTAAAAGACCCTGCTGCCAGCCAGGAGCCCCACATATTAAAAGGAAATGTCAGGGGCAAAGGGTAGCTCTGATAGCTGCTTATCAAAGCTGGCCCATCCCTGGATGACATTTCAGAGATTCTCCTCCACAACCACCTCCCCTTTCTTCCCTCGAGTGTGGGACAGAAGGTGGGGAATTGGTGTGAAAAAGAGGCAAGGGGGCAGAGAGCAGGAGTTAACCCCTCCCATCAGGTTTGTCCCCAGAAGTTGAGGTCAGTACAGGTGCATCAAACCTGGGACCAAGAGACTGAAAAACAGCCTTTACAGGCAGCTACTTATAGATATAGATTAGGAATCACTGGCCACTTTTAGAAACGGATCACCTTGTCAGCTCGGGTAATTGAACTTGCAGCCTTTCAGTTACAAGTCCAACACTCTAACCACTAGGCTACCCTGCCGCCCTGTATCTGTGCTATTCCACTGTATATTAGTCCAATGCCGCTCTGACATATATGTATATATTCTTAATCCATTCCTTACTTAAATGTACGTGTATTTTGGGTATATGTTGTGAAACTGTTCGATATTACTTGTTAGATATTACTGCACTGTCAGAGCTAGAAGTACAAGTATTTCGCTACACCCGCAATAACATCTGCTAAACATGTGTATGTGACCAATACATTTGATTTGATGTATGGAGTCTCGGGGTCTTACTAAAGGAGGTCAATGAAGCTATAGCCTGTGGGCCAGGCTACACAATATGTTTTTTTGTAATTCATTCTGTCCTCACCTTTGTTTTATCAGGCGAGTCATGTGAAATGTTCCACTCCTTTCCAATGAACACCTGACTAAAATATAGAAACAGAACGAAGAATAGGAACATAAAGGTTAGTTGATAGCAGGCAGTGCACTACTGCTAACACACTGCAAAATAGATATTAGTCATTGTAACAACCTCCCATTGCACCTGCTCCTTAAAGTATTCAGCAGGCTTACCAATTGTACAGAGTCTGTTGTGCAGTGACTTCGTTTTTTTATACATTGGTAATGTTTTAACATGCATTTGCGGGTGAATGTGTCTTAAATCTGAGATGAGGTCTCCCTCTTGTGGCTATGTAGTAACAACAATTTGGATTGTAGTAAAACTAGTCCTGCTTTGTATTAGCAACCCTTGTTGCAAATTGCTAAACTATATTAGCAAAGCACATAGAATCTTTTATCCTAAAGTAATATACCCTACCCAGAATATCCTCTATATACATGTTAGCACAGTAATATGATTTGGGGTTGGATAAACTGCCTATTGATACACACTGATGAATGCCCCTGCAATATTACCAAATGGACACACGATGGTGCTAGAACCCTGTGTTCCCAAGATATTCTGTCAGATGAGAGAGAACGAAATCAGACCGAAATAATCAGAATTCATATACATTTAGGTCGAATTGTAATAGTATACTTCATATTTCCAAACCCATTGTAAATCATAGAAATATTTGTAAATTATGTATAATTTTAATGCGTTGTTGTAATATGGATGTAACCTTAAACCTACTCCGTAAAGCAGTGGGAAATACATTCCCTTGAGAACTGCTCTTCTCATGATGAGCCATTCCCCTCATGCAACACCTTAGAATTACCAGTAGATGGCAGTCAAATACATTATATAATAGCATGCCCAACCATTCTATTCAAGTTGATGTCAACACTAGCTTACACCAGCCACTAGAGGGATATATAAGTCTATTTGGGTCTATCCATGAGCAAGCGGTCAGACTGTGTTATAGGCCTATTAAGTCTGTGCAAATGGATTAGCGCTATATAGAAATGCATAAAACTGAATTAACAAATCAATTCACAAAGCAGATGTTATTATAGCCATTCACTTGACACACACACAGTATATTACCATGCATTGTCATATTTCATTTGTATGCATTCAGTTCAATTGACTAGGTATCCCCCTTTCCCTTTTCCTTTCATCATGTTAAAGTGTGTTAGTATATCTGCAGAGTGTGTGTGTGTCTCTGTTCGGGTGCGCCATGGTGGCAGGTGAGGGGGCGTCTCCAACCCAATCCCCAGTAGTTCTCATCTGTACCCTCTATCCACCTCTTCAGGCGTACCCCACTCTGTCACTCTGTCGCCCTGCTGTCTTGGAGGAGTAGTGTGTGTGTGTGTCATCCCACTCTGTCCCCTGTCTCTGGGGTCCCTGGGCAGCGTCCCTTCACACCCTCTTTATGCAAATCTGACCCCACCCCTGGTCCTCATATAGCCCCAAGCCCAGTCAAGTCAATGGACTGTACCTGTTAGTAGGCATAGATAATCTTCCTCTCTTTCTTTTTCTGTCCCTGTCTTTCTCCCTGTCTCTCTCTCTCACTCACTCTCCATCTCTCTCTTTCTGTGTGTGTGCCTGTAATCTCTGGTGGACAGATTCTGTGTGTAAACCGAAGAATCTGTCGCAACGGGATGGAATGTATAAGATGACGAGCAGCAGTAGCTAATTATGTCAGGATTGGGCGAAGGCGGTGCTTAAACTTTGACTGCTTTGCACGTGTGGTAAAATTAGCAGCTGAGAGTTTCCTTTTTGAGGGTGTAGACTTCACAAACCGGAACTTCACATTTCTAACACATATGGACCCAGATTTAATCAGGCAGCTGTGTCCAAATTACACAAGATTTTAATGATGGGTTAACGAAATTAGCGCGCCTGGGGGGTAGCCATATGACATAAACATAGCCCTCGTCCACCTAACCTGACATGGACACAAACACAGACACGTAAGGTATTAGGACCTAAAGAGGAACGAGTAGGCTACCAGGTAGAGTGTTTAGATTGGGCTCAGCGGAGTATTTGGATCCAGACCCACATAGGGCAGCTCAAAGAAGTGCACATGGTGCCACTTGTATTGCTAGTGCTAACTACCATTCATCAGGGTTGGACTATTTCCCCTTCTCTCTCATCGTTTTGTCTATTTAGGTTTCCTCTGCGTTGACTTATACATCATTTTATTTTATCTTTATATTGACCTTTGCCAGGGAATTTGGTCTCAAGGGATATACACCTAACTGAGTTAGGAAGGACGCCTGTATCTTTGTAGTGACTGGGTGTATTGATCCAAAGTGTAATTCATAAATTCACCATGCTTAAAGGGATATTCAATGTCTGCTTTTTTTTTATTTTAACCCATCTGTGTTTGAAATTCAGTGCTCAACTGAGCGACTTAAGTGTCCATGCAACTTATTATGTGACTTGTTAAGCACATTTTTACTCCTTAACTTATTTAGGCTTGCCATAACAAAGGGGTTGAATACTTATGAACTCAAGACATTTCAGTTTTTCATTTTTAATTAATTTGTAAACATGTCTAAATACATAATTCCACGTTGACATTATGGGGTATTGTGCTTTGACATTATGGGGTATTGTGTGTAGGCCAGTGACACAAAATCTCAATTTAATACATTTTTAATTCAGGCTGTAACACAAGAAAATGTGGTAAAAGCTAAGGGGCGTGAATACTTTCTGAAGGCACAGTATATCTCTGATTAGCTATGTGTTACCTCCCATTGCTCATCATACATATTGAAAACACCATGATTTGTATGCTCCTCTGGAGAAATGTAATTGAACAATTTAATATGTAAATGTTGTATTGAACCCAAATCTCTATTTTATGTTTTCCTTTCACTCCCACATTTCTTTTGACTAATGAGTGGGTTGCCTTTTAAATATATCTCTGTTGAGCGCTCTACCTCCTCTCCTCTCCTTCCTCATCGCTGTATATTGATTATGTTGAACCATTGATCTAAAGCTCGGGTTCCCCTGTGTGTTTGTGTGTGTGTCAGAGCATGAACAAGCGCGTGTGTGTACTTGTTTACATGTTTGTGTGAGTATTGGATTGTGTGTGTGTATTGAATTGTGTGTGTGTGTTTTATGTTTGTGTGTGTATTGGATTGTGTGTGTGTGTTCATGTATGTACAGCTACATTTCCCATCAGATCCCCAACGTAGAAATCTTCAGAGAAATCCATCTTACTAAACCACACATTTTAATAAAGACACCCAATATCCTATTCACAGAACAGCACACTGACATAGCATCAGGATTTTGGATTGCTTAGCATTGTCAAAGCATTGAGTCAATAGTAGCAAATAAAAAAAAGACCCCAAAACATAGAACACAGAGGGTCCTGTTCTGGTACAGGAAAAGAGCTGTTATACTGTATCCAATAAACCATTTGCATTCCACTCAGATGGCTTATCTCTTTCCTGTTTCTCTTCCTGAATCATTGCTTATTTTGGGGGTAGGGTGGGTGTTTTCTGTGGCAAATAACTGTAATTCAAAGCACACATACCCTCATGCACAAATGCACACACACACACCAATTCTCCTCTCCATCCCCTACCACACACTCATGTTCAGTGCGGAAAGATTTGCACAAATTGAGTTGAGGTACTAAATTGTTCCGGTCCATCGGTCAATAAGATGATGCAGAAAGATTCATGAGAGGATACAGAAATTGAGCAGAATATGGGTTTTCTGACTGAACGAGGAAAACATGTTTGTGCTTCAGTCAAACACACAGAACGACAACACTCATCAACACTGACAGAATTGTGTTAGCACACAAACAATAGTTAAAGTTACATTTAATTAGAGTTGCAAAATTCCAGGAACTTTACATAAATTCTCTGGTTTTCCCGAAATCCTGGTTCCGGGAAACATTCAAACGGGATTTCTGGAAAACCAGGGAATGTATTGAAAGTTCCAGGAATTTTACAATCCTAAATTTAATAGGCTAGTCACTCATACTGTATCAACTGCCTACAACTCACCTACTATTCTCCACATCAATTCAATGCAAAGGACCCATGTTCGTACAGTAGACATTGCGAACCATACCAAATCAAAGCAAATTGTATGTCACATGCTTTGTTAACAACAGGTGTAGACTAACAGTGAAATGCTTACTTAAAAGTCCCTCCCAACAATCCAGAGAGCAAAAATTGAAATAGTAGGAAAAATAATAACAAATAATAAATAGAAAAATAAGGAATAAATACACAATGAGTAACGATAACTTGGCTATATACACGGTAGAAGTCTTCACAGATCCACCTGTACCCGAATATCTGAGACCCGGGTCCAGATCCAGAATTCTAAATAATGTCACAGGTCTGGTTCGGATCTGTTATGATTGTCTCGGGTATGTGTAATTTTAACTGACCCATACAGATCCGAACACGACTACTGCAGTAGAGAGAGAGAGAAATGTTATAATTTATGCTGCTGCTCTTGCTTTCATGAGGGTGGAGCGTGGCGTGTGTAGCTTGTTGTTGGCCAATCATAAGTCATCAAAGCGGCAATAGGCTACAGTCATAGTCCACCACAGTGGACACGTCATAATACCCATAAAAACACAGAAATGGTTCCAATGGTTTCTCGGCCATACATTCAAAAATCACATTAATTGTGTGTTTGTTGTAGGCTTACCTCTATGGTGAACAATTGGACAACGATTGGAACCATTTTCGCGTTTTATGACTCATACTGTTGTACTCAATAGAGCTTAGGTAGAGCTTATGAGATATCGAATCAATGGAAGATGGAATTAAAATGACAGAATTAAAAGTTAAAGTAAAAGGATAGACTACAATGACCAAGAGCCAACAGGGAGGCAGGCTGCTACTTAATATTCTAAATGGAGCTGTTGTTATTTGTAACAGTAGGATGAGAAAGTGCATGCATTGCAGCCTGTTAGCCTAGCTAGCTAACGTTAGCTAGCTTAACTAGCTAACGTTAGTCCAAGACAGGTACTACGTAATCATAGTTGATGATAAATAACTGTCTATGGCAGCTATTAGTCTACTATAGGAACGAGTCGGCTTGGTTGGTTGTTGGTCTCTTCTCTCCCCATGTCACTCACTCACAGTATGGCCCCTCCCCCACCTGCTAGAGCGGCACCTCTGTCTCCCTCCTCTTGTGCTTTATCAGCTTTGGTTAAAAAAACTAGCTTAAAAAATGACTTTTCTTCTGCTTCCCTCACTCAGATTGGATTGAACCGGGTCTGGAGCCAATCAGGTCTATACGGAACGGGTATAGTTGTCCTCGGGTCCTTCGGAACAGGTCTCGATATTTTTACATTAATTTATGCATAACAGAAAGCCCCAGGTCCATTTCAGAACGGTTCAACTTTTCGGACCCATGAAGTCCTCTAATACACGGTGTAGCAGTAGCAATTGGTTAACTATTTAACTAACTATTTAGCCGTCTTATAGCTTGGGGGTAGAAGCTGGTTCAAGACTTGATGCATAGGTACCACTTGCCGTGCGGTAGCAGAGAAAACAGTCTATGACTTGGGTGGCTGCAGTCTTTGGCAGTTTTTAGGGCCTTCCTCTGACACCGCCTGGTATAGAAGTCCTGAATGGCAGGGAGCTCAGCCCCAGTGATGTACTGGGCCGTGCGAACTATCCTCTGTAGCTCCCTGCGGTCGAAAGCCAAACAGTTGCTAAATCAAGTGATGATGCAGCCAGTCAAGATGCTCTCAATGGTGCAGCTGTAGAACATTTTGACGATCTGAGGGCCCATGACCAATCTTTTCAGCTTCCTGAGGGGGAAGAGGCATTGTCGTGCCCTTTTCACGGCTGTGTTGATGTGTGTAGACCATGATAGTTCTATATTGATGTGGACACTGAGGAACTTGAAGCTTTCGACCTGTTCCACAACAGCCCTGTTGATGTGTGATGGGGGCATGCTCGGCCCTCGTTTTCTGTAGTCCACAATCAGCTCCTTTGTCTTGCTGACGTTGAGGGAGAGGTAGTTGTCCTTGGACCACACTGTCAGGTCTCTGACCTCCTCCCTCTAGGCTTTCTCATTGTTGTTGGTGATCAGGCCTACCACCGTCATGTTGTCTGCAAACATAATGATGGTGTTGGAGTTGTGTGTGGCCACAAAGTCGTGGGTGAACAGGGAGTACAGGAGGGAATCATTTTCCCCTCGGCTCGGCCATCATCACACTCTTGTCCGAGAGCAATTGATGCTTGATGCTCAACAGTTACAGTCTGAAATATGTTACAATGGTTGGGTGTGTGATTTATGTGTACTGTATAATAGTGCTTGTCTGTCTGTCTGTGAGTGTGAGTGTGTGTGTGTGAGTGTGTGTGTGTGTGTGTGTGTGTGCATTTGTGTGTGTGCCTATGTGTGTGTCTTGCACAGAACTGCTGCAGAGACCTGCAATTAGGGGTCCCTGGAAACCCAACACCCTGTTGCAAGTTGGTATACTGTTTGTGTGTGTCTAGCAAGTGCAGTAGTGTGAGTGTGAGAGAGAGAGAGAGAGAGAGAGAGAGAGAGAGAGAGAGAGAGAGAGAGAGAGAGAGAGAGAGAGAGAACACAAAAGTGCACAAAAAGACCAAACCCTATTGCAACAAAACCAACAAAACAGTCCGGATGAGGTGTTTACCAACAAAACTTATTGCCAGTATTTAAGCTATATCATCTCCAAATGTGAATTGAAAACGTAAATGCATTTTCCCAATAAACACGTGTTTGTCTTTCAAATACATTGTTACAGTTGTTGGTTGAGTAGCTAGCCAACCCTAGTCATATCAGCATAGACGTGACAAGCATCAAAACAAGTAAAAATAAGATATACAACAAAATACAACTAGCTGAAACAAGCCATCTACAATTCACTACACTGCAACTACTAGTCATACTGTAGTTGCAAAGAATCTGACCGATCAGTGACAACACACAGCCTTTTGTTTCAATGTTGCGCATTTTTGTCATGACATTGTCAAACCACCCGTCCAGAGCGCATCCATATAAAACCTGTGACAAACCACTTGATACATGTACTGTAAATCTTTACCATATGCACCTTAAAATAAACTCTAACATTAAAACATACAGTACAATACTTTTCGAAAGGCCACACTTCACTTCACAAAACAATGGAGATCTATCACAATACCAAAGTAAAAACTTTCCCAAAAGGTCAGCTTTACTCCTTACTTCTCAATAACAAGTCTCCAGCCAAGCCCAAAGTGTAATTAACTACCATTGTGTTAATGTGCTCTTTGCCTACATGAAGCTGTTCCACTTACCTGCTGGCTGTCCAAACACTAATTGAATTACTAATGACCGCTGTGGGCAACCAGATTTGAGTCACGGATTGCGCCTATTCTCTAGCACAGTGGTATGTTAATCACATTTCGAGAAGTTGCTCTCCAATACTTTGGATTTGATTTTGAATGACGCCATTGCTGTATCAACTGCTTTCAGGTGGGGATCCAACCTCAAGTGTTCTTACAGTGACTGTACGCACACTAAATAATAACATCCATTAAACAGTATTTATAGCGTCACTCCATGACACATGGAAATAAGTCCTTTAGTTTGTTTGGGATAAAAATGTACTTTAAATGTTTGCTAATATAATTTGCAATCTACCATTCGATTAACCAACATTTACTGTGCAATGTGTAGCCAAGGACATCAGTCAGCAGTCAGGTCACTCGTTATACAAGTGAGTATCCATTTCTGTGGATGTCAAGAGATGATGTGGAAAGCTGCCACTAGGGGCAACAGTGAGTGCTGTTGGGCTGATGGGCAACAGTGAGGTTTTTCGGTTTTGGATGCTGTGGACAGGGATGGTGGATGGGCGTAAGTATCTGCCTCTGATTTGACGTGGCGCAGGCGATGGCCGAAGATTACCAGTTCGAATCCAGCGATAGAAAGTGTTTGTTGTTGTTGTTGTGTTATTTTTGCCTATCCAAACTTTAACACTTACCTTAACCATTCAGAGATAATGCCTAGCCTTATGTTTTGGGAGTTAATGCCTAAACTTAACCTTAAACACTTTGAAATTTGACTTTTGCAACAACATGTAAAAGTGCCTTTTGAGAACCATAGATGAACATCCAATTCTGAAGTGACACTGTGGGAGCTAGTTGTGACTGATAGTAAATGTTGGGGGTAAAATGTACAGTAAATGTTGGGTCAAGATAGAGATGCTTCTACTGTATGTGTGTATCACGAGAGAGCGAAAGAGAGAAAGAGACAGAGAGGAAGAGACAGAGGGAGAGAGAGAAGAGGCTGATGTGTTTAACAGTGCTATGTGTGGGCAGGATGCAGGAAGGACAGTTACGTTCTGGTTGACGGGAAATATTTTGTGCTCTATTTTGGTCTCCATTCAATTAATCACACCTGCACTCCAGGCATCCTTGACCTGCACTCTACCCGTTCCGGGAGCCCAATCCCTCACTACATCCCTGATCATCCTCATTGGGATGTCACACCACCAGGAAGTGCCGTGACATCCTGTTTCTGTTTGTTTGTTGGGAGTGTGTAACCTACTGTATAAAGAGATAAATGACATCACCGTCTCCAGTCGTCCCAAGCTTTTCCCTTTTCTCAAGTCAAGCTGCTTCTTCCCTCCTTTGGATCTGGATACGCTCCATATCTCCAAGTCGTCTCCTGAGAGGAACACCGGGATTCTATAATAGATTCTGCAGACGCGGGGAAATGAAAATGTTTTGTTGGTCGTTCAGAAAAAAATGAATGAGATCCTTGAAAAGTATTACATTCCATAATATATTGTCTTCCCACCACAGAGGTGGTATGGTATGGAGGGAAGCCACAGAGGAATCAATACAGTAAACCAGGGTTGGGTAGGAGAAGATGGGCTGGCTGAAAAACAACCCACCCGTCTTTAGTGCCACAATGCAAAACCTGTGACAAACCACTTGATGATACAGACACAAAATATGTCAATACATATATCTTTACCATATGCACCTGTATATAAACTCTAACATTAAAACATACAGTACAATACTTTTCGAAAGGCCAACTTCACTTGTACCTCAAAACAATGGAGATCTATCACAATACCAAAGTAAAAACTTTCCCAAAAGGTCAGCTTTACTCCTTACTTCTCAATAACAAGTCTCCAGCCAAGCCCAAAGTGTAATTAACTACCATTGTGTTAATGTGCTCTTTGCCTACATGAAGCTGTTCCACTTACCTGCTGGCTGTCCAAACACTAATTGAATTACTAATGACCGCTGTGGGCAACCAGATTTGAGTCACGGATTGCGCCTATTCTCTAGCACAGCGGTATGTTAATCACATTTCGAGAAGTTGCTCTCCAATACTTTGGATTTGATTTTGAATGACGCCATTGCTGTATCAACTGCTTTCAGGTGGGGATCCAACCTCAAGTGTTCTTACAGTGACTGTACGCACACTAAATAATAACATCCATTAAACAGTATTTATAGCGTCACTCCATGATATATGGGCAACTTCATGGAAATCAGTCCTTTAGCTGGTTCGGGATAAAAATTTACTTTAAATGTTTGCTAATATAATTTGCAATATACCATTCTATTAACCAACATTTACTGTGCAATGTGTAGCCAAGGACTTCAGTCAGACCTATAGTGGGGGTAAAATGTACAGTAAATGTCAGGTAAAGATAGAGATGCTTCTAATGTATGTGTGTATCATGGGATAGAGAGAGAAAGAGAGAGAGAGAGGCTGATGTGTTTAGCAGTGCTGTGTGTGGGGCAGGATGCAGGAAGGACACTTGCATTCTGGGTTACGGGGGATATTTTGGGCTCCATTCAAGTCATTGCACCTGCACTCCAGGCATCCTGAACTCTACCCGTTTCAGGATCACATTCCCTCACTACACCACAGGAGGTTGGTGGAACCTTAATTGGGGAGAACGGGCTTGTGGTAATGGCTGGAGCAGAATCATTGGAATGGTATGAAATACATCAAACACATGCCATTCTATTCCTTCCTTTCCATACAAGATTATGAGCTGTCCTCCCCTCAGCAGCCTCCTGTGCACTACACCCCCCATCACCCCCCATCCTCAATGGGTCCTGTGAGGCCACGAGTCAGGAAATGGCAGCTCTATTTTCTGAACACCTCCAAAACAACCACCGTGACAACTACACCACCACCCAATCTGGCCCGTCTGAATCCATATAGCAGGTGAGGTATCTTTTTGACAGCACACCACCAGGAAGTGCCATGACATCCTGTTCCTGTTTGTTTGTTGGGAGTGCGTACTCTACTGTATAGGGAGAAAAATGACATCACTGTCTCGTCGTCCCAAGCTTTTCTCAAGTCAAGCTGCTTCCTTCGGATTGGGATACGCTTCCTATCTCCGAGTCGGCTCCCGAGAGGAACGTCAGAATAACCCCGGAATCTATGATTGATTTCGAAAGTGTTTGGTTGGTCGTTCAGAAATAAATGAATGAGTTCCTTGAAAGGTACTAAATTGTATCATATATCGTCTTCCCACCACGAACGTGGTATGGTATCGGGGGGAAACCCGATACCATACCAATAAAGTAAACTGGGGTTAGGTAGGAAAAGAAAGGTTGGCCCGAAATATTAACCAAGCTCTATGGCAGAGGTCGGCAACCTTTTTTGTGTGGAGTGCCAATTTACAATTTATCCTATCATTTCTAACGATCTGCGTGCCAGTTGTGATTTTCATATGTGCATTACAACTAATTGTGTCTATTGAATATCTAATTGCCCACAAACTGAAGAATTCCATAGCTCGTTAAAAATAGGCGCTGTCCATTAGCACCACAGGCTTGATCTTGGAACACGGATTCTCTTGGTGAATGATACAGTGACATTTAACCACGGGGTGGCCAATCTTATCTTCAATCAGCTTTGCAAATTCTTTATTTTTCCCCACCATAGAGGTGGAACATCAGCTGTAATAGCAAATATGTCTTTAACAACACCTCTTCAAAAGGATCTGTGAAGGCTTTTGCTACATCTTCCCCTTTAATAGTACCATGCATGGGGTTCAGACAAAGCAGCTCCTCACGTACCTGCTCTGAGACACAGTATCTTGCAACAACTGCCAGGCGTGGAATGTCATTCACATCCACACTCTCATCAAGAGCCACACTAAACACAGGTGCATCTTTTAACGCTACAGTTTGCTGCTCCTTTACATTTTCAACCATCTCAGTAATGCGCCTTTCAACAGTTCTGCCAGACACAGGCATGTCTTTTATCTTTGAGATGATTGTGTCTTAGGCAATCCATCAAAGAAAGCCTGCGAACTGCTGAGGAAAGCCTACTTAATATATTCCCCATTAGTAAATGGTTTTCCATGTTCAGCTATGCACAGCGCAACTTTGTAGCTCCCCTCTATAGCTGGATTTTTGACTGCATGTAGATTTGTAAACACACTGCTTTGCTATTCGTACCTGGACACGTCCCTCTTGATTCCTTCAGCCTTGTCCGCCTCATCCTTGAAGTTTTTCTTATGTCTCGTTTCAAAATGATGCTGTACACTTAATGTCCGACAAACAACAGTTTTACAACAGGGAGCACAAACAGACCAGTCCTGCAGTAAAACAAATCCATTTTCATTTGTCCAAGAGTCAACAAATGAGCTGACATCTGCCTTGTATTTCTTAGCTAATGACATTTTGCGCACTTAACTTTTTTCCAAAAACAAAAGAAAGCTTGCTAGCTGCTAGCCATGTGAAAACGATTCTCTCATCTTCAGTGCTGCCTTGGTTTTGATTTTGGCGGGAGAGGCGAGGCAGGTGATCTTGCGCTTAACTAATAATATGAAACCCATTGGCTAATTAGGATTGACATACCTTGGGAACTACAACATTGCAGTGAGTACCAATAAAATTTCGATTATTTCCTCCAGTTTATAAAAAAAAATGTACTGCAGAAAATAAGTGAGATAATAAACGTCAAGCCAAGGCTTTGCACACCACGCAAATTATTTTTTAAATATATATATATATATATATATATATTGTTTTTTTTATTATTATTTTTTTTTGGAGGGGGGGTATCTTGCCAAGCCTTGGCGTGCCAAGGCAAATATCCTCGGTGCCAAGGCTGGCACGCGTGCCTTAGGTTGCCAACCCCTGCTCTATAGGAACACAAGCCAAAGCCTATGAAGGAGGAAATCTATTATCTGGTGAACACCCTCTGTTGCAGTTGTCTATGGAATTGAATCCAATAACAAGAACAGAGGGGTTACTAATTTAAGGCGTGTACTGAGAACTCATGGCAGCGAAATTGAAAAGCACTTTAATCAATAGGACGTACAACAGGGAAAATGCCAATGTGAATTGCTCCCCTATCACTATTCACCCGTTCCACCACTCTATCTGCCTTTCTCCTCTTTCTATAATGTTTCTTCCTTCCCTCCCATCCCTCTGCCCCTACCTCCACCCCTCTCCCCCCTTCCCTGTTCCTCTGTTTCTCATGTAATGACTTTGGAAATCCCCAGCCACAGGTATTGCAGACACAGCTTTTCTGCTTGTGGGCTTGTGAGTTGTGGAGCTTGTCTTTAGAGCTAGATTGCAGCTCAGGCAAGGGAGAGAGAAGTTGGGGGATTGCAGAAGGAGGATTAGTGCAGCACTGAGGTCAGGAGGGGGGTTATCTCCTGCTAGATCTATCCAGATACACACAGTTAGGTGTAGAAACACAGACAAAAACACACACATATACTGACACTATACTCTCATACAGTACATACTGTCTTCTTGCAGACACACATGTACACACACATGCACACGCACGCATGAACACGCACACACACACTAATGATGCGCAGGTCAGCTGTTCACCCTCACCTACCCACAACTGCTAATAACACATCCACAACCGCCTGACTATATGTGATAAAGAGAAAATCTGTGACCTTCACCAAACCATAACCCGCTAATATAGAAAATGACCTATCCAAAGGCCTTCTTAGATAGGCCTGTGTTTCTGTTTATAATTTCCAACATTGGTAGGCTATTTGTTAGTCAACTTGTCTAAAATTCGATACATACAGCTTTTCTTCTGTCATTACTTGTCCCCTTAGAAGATTAAATAAACCCTTGCTTACCAGAATAATGTCATAAATCAATAGAATGAATGCTTTAATCTAGTTGACATCGGTTTTATTTCTCTTTCCTGTTTTATTTATGCTTCACTCTAGCAGCAAAGACGTTTAGGGACTGGGGAGAAAATGCAATAAAAACAAATTTTGAATTGAAAGATTTCCAAATGACATCAGTTTGTTTTAAAGAAATTAAAAGCTGTTGAAACAACCCAACATGTTTTTGATAAGATTTCAGTTCGCCTTGGATACGTATTTTGTGGTTGAAATACTATCAGCTTTTATGAGTGCACGGTCCCTAACCGTGCACTCATTCTCTCAAGATGCTGAACGAAATAAATAATAGTTCTCCACTCTTATTCCCATGTCAAAATGTACATTTGGTGTATAATATACTGCAATAAATTCTTAATTCTGCAGGAGTTAATATTATATTAGAGTATGTGAGAGGTTATTGACCTACAGATGTAAGATTTTAATTTGATCACTCTTTTGTTGCTGAGAATTTTCAAAATCAAATGTTATTTGTCACATGCACCAAATACAACAGGTGTAGACCATGCAGTGAAATGCTTACTTACAAGCCCTTAATCAACAATGCAAGGGGGCAATGCAACTTATAAGGAGTCTTATGGCTTGGGGGTAGAAGCTATTTAGGAGCCTCTTGGACCTAGATTTGGTGCTCCTGTAACAACAGTCTATGACTAGGGTGGCTGGAGTCTTTGACAATTTTTAGGGCCTTCCTCTGACACCGCCTGGTATAAAGGTCCTGGATGGCAGGAAGCTTGGCCCCAGGGATGTACTGGGCCATATGCACTACCCTCTGTAGTGCCTTTAAAAGGCTTCTTACGTTTAACTTGATTTGTCCTAACAAAACACATATCAACCCCTACAAATAATGTCCATGAATTATAATCCACATAATAATGGACATTTCCTGTTGCTGCCCTCCCTTCTACTTATTTTCAACTCTCTATTTCACAGATTTTCTCTCATTGAATTAAACTCCGACATTGGCCTTTTTGCCTCAGTGGATCGATGTTAACATTTTCTGCCCATGTTCCCAAAAGCATTTTACAAATGGTGTGTCACGACGAAGTCGGTCCCTCTCCTTGTTCGGGCGGTTTTCGGTGGTCGACGTCACCGGCCTTCTAGCCATCGCCGATCCATTTTTCATGTTCCATTTGTTTTGTCTTTGTTTTACACATCTGGTTTCAATTCCCAAATTACATGGTCATTATTTAACCCTCTGTTTTCCCCATGTTTTTTGTGTATGATTGTTTGTTGTTGAGTTCTACGGCTGGATATATTCGCCTGTGTGTTTTTAAGGGCACGTTGGATTTCTTAAACTTTATCAGCCTGGGACCCAAATGAGAAATTCTGTGTTTTCCTGGGTCCCAAGATCATGAACACTTGCCCCCTAAGTTAGATTTGGTTGGGCCCGTAAATTTTACACATTTTGCCATGGGACAGGGATAATTTTTCAGTTTTAAAGCTAATTTCCTAAAATTGTAACCATTTTGCCATGAGGTGGAGAGACATTTTTGCATTTCTAAAGATAATTTCCTGCAATTCTACACATTTTGCCATGACTTATGCTGGCACAATACCACCCTGCATCCCTCTGCTCGATTGCCTTTGAAGCTAAGCAGCGTTGGTCCTGGTCAGTCTCTGGATGGGAGACCAGATGCTGCTGGAAGTGGTGTTGGAGGGCCAGTAGAAAGCCCTCTTTCCACTGTCCTAAAAAATATCCCAATGCCCCAGGGCAGTGATTAGAGACATTGCCCTGTGTAGGGTGCCATCTTTCGGATGAGACGTTAAGCGGGTGTCCTGACACTCTGTGGTCACTAAAGATCCCACGGCACATGTTGTAAGAGTAGGGGTGTTAACCCCGGTGTCCTGGCTAAATTCCAAATCTGGCCCTCATACCATGGCCCCCTAATAATCCCCAGCTTCAAATTGGCCAATTCACCCCCCTGTAACTATTCTCCAGGTCTTTGCTGTAAATGAGAACATGTTCTCAGTCAACTTACCTGGGAAAAATGTTTGTAATATTTTAGTGAGAGTGACTAACAAAATCAATGGGGGGTCTGTAATGCCTAATAGTGTCCCCCCCACCACGTCACAATGGGATTCAATGAGTTCTAGCTTTTGTTACTAGGGCTGTTGCTAGAACTTGCATGATTCTGACCGGCCCACGTAATGAACCAAAGTGTCCGTTGTTATGCTGGTTGCTTGGCTCTATTTTACCTCATAGTGGTCGCGGAGGACACAGGCAGTGTCTAGTTCTATTTCAAATCATAAGTGTTCGCTCAGTCTGCGCAAAGGTATTAACTCAGAATCGCTCTCCAATGACGGTGTTTTTGACAGTGACTCTCTGTGTCCCCGTTCGGTATTTATTTATGATTACTATAAGTGTAGATAGCTGGCTAGACTAACTTACCAATCCAAAAATTGAGAGTTAACTGCACCTCAGATTAACTCCCAAATAAATGGTCAATAATGTTTCCGTTTAGTTTGCACAGCTTGTCTGGCCCGTTGTGTTCCACTGATTTCAAAACGTGTTATTTTCAGAGTGAGAGAGGGTCAGCATTCGTTGTCCAGAAAGTAGTCCATCACAACTTTTTCCCACTGACCTTTGTCAATAGCGCATGATAAATTCAGGGCAGCAATGTTATTGAGAGCAGAAGCAACATTTCTGCCAAAAAACAAATGTTGATAAAAAAAAACATTTTACGTTGAGAAGGTTCTCCCGTGAAGTCGTGACTTTCGAAATACGCATAGTTTCCTTAATCGGGTCACATTTTAGATTAAGACTGTAACATAACAAAATGTGGAAAAAGTCAAGGGGTCTGAATACTTTACGAAGGCACTGTGTGTACAGCACCGGCCAAAAGTCAAGACACACCTACAAATTTTTCTTTATTTTTACTATTTTCTACATTTTAATATAATAGTGAAGACATCCACACTATGACATAACACATACACAAAAAAGTGTTAAACAAATTGAAATATATTCTATATTTTATATTATCCAAAGTAGCCACCCTTTGCCTTGATGACAGCTTTGCACACTCTTGGCATTCTCTCAACCAGCTTCATGAGAAAACTTGAAGGAGTTCCCACATATGCTGAGCACTTGTTGGCTGCTTTTCTTTCACTCTGCGGTCCAACTCATTCCAAACCATGTCAATTGGGTTGAGGTCGGGTGATTGTAGAGGCCAGGTAATCTGATGCAGCACTCCATAACTCTACTTCTTGGTCAAATAGCCCTTACACAGCCTGGAGGTTAAAAACAAATGATAGTCCAACTAAGCGCAAACCAGATGGGATGGCGTATCACTGCAGAATGCTGTGGTAGCCATGCTGGTTAAGTGTGGCTTGAATTGTAAATAAATCAGCGACAGTTACACCAGCAAAGCACCCCCACACCATCACACCTCCTCCTCCATGCTTCACGGTGGGAACCAAGCTGGTTTCAGAGCTGGTCATGGGTGCACATCAGCCACGCTCAAGGTCCTAAACGATATCATAACCGCCATCGATAAGAGACATTACTGTGGAGCCGTTTTCATTGACCTGGCCAAGGCTTTCGACTCTGTCAATCATCACATTCTTATCGGCAGACTCGACAGCCTTGGTTTCTCAAATGATTGCCTCGCCTGGTTCACCAACTACTTCTCTGATAGAGTTCAGTGTGTCAAATCGGGGGGCCTGTTGTCCGGACCTTTGGCAGTCTCTATGGGGGTGCCACAGGGTTCAATTCTCTGGCCGACTCTCTTCTCTGTATACATCAATGATGTTGCTCTTGCTGCTGGTGATTCTCTGATCCACCTCTACGCAGACGACACCATTCTGTATACCTTTGGCCCTTCTTTGGACACTGTGTTAACTAACCTCCAGACGAGCTTCAATGCTATACAACTCTCCTTCCGTGGCCTCCAACTGCTCTTAAATGCAAGTAAAACTAAATGCATGCTCTTCAACCGATCACTGCCCACACGCTGCCCGCCCGTCCACCATCACTACTCTGGACGGTTCTGACTTAAAACATGTGGGCAACTACAAATACCTAGGTGTCTGGTTAGACTGTAAACTCTCCTTCCAGACTCACATTAAGCATCTCCAATCCAAAATTAAATCTAGAATCGGCTTCCTATTTCGCAACAAAGCATCCTTCACTTACGCTGCCAAACGTACCCTGGTAAAACTGACCATCCTACCGATCCTCGACTTTGGCGATGTCATTTACAAAATAGCCTCCAACACTCTACTCAACAAATTGGATGCAGTCTATCACAGTGCCATCCGTTTTGTCACCAAATCCCCATATACTACCCACCACTGCGACCTGTACGCTCTCATTGGCTGGCCCTCGCTTCATACTCATCGCCAATCCGACTGGCTCCAGGTCAAATCAAATCAAATGTATTTATAAAGCCCTTCTTACATCAGCTGATGTCACAGAGTGCTGTACAGAAACCCAGCCTAAAACCCCAAACAGCAAGCAATGCAGGTGTAAAAGCATGGTGGATAGGAAAAACTCCCTAGAAAGGCCAAAACCTAGGAAGAAACCTAGGTCATCTACAAGTCTTTGCTAGGTAAAGCCCCACCTTATCTCAGCTCACTGGTCACCATAGCAGCACCCACCCGTAGCATGCGCTCCAGCAGGTATGTTTCACTGGTCACCCAAAGCCAATTCTTCCTTTGGCCACCTTTCCTTCCAGTTCTCTGCTGCCAATGACTGGAACGAACTGCAAAAATCACTGAAGTTGGAGACTCATATCTCCCTCTCTAGATTTAAGCACCAGCTGTCTGAGCAGCTCACAGATAACTGCACCTGTACATAGCCCATCTGTAAATAGCCCATCCAACTACCTCATCCCCATACTATATTTATTTATTTATCTTGCTCCTTTGCACCCCAGTATCTCTACTTGCACATTCATCTTCTGCACATCTACCATTCCAGTGTTAAATTACTTCGCCACCATGGCCTATTTACTGCATTTACTGCTTTGCTTTATCTTGGCCAGGTCACAGTTGCAAATGAGAACTTGTTCTCAACTAGCCTACCTGGTTAAATAAAGGTGAAATAAAAAACACATGTGGAGATCATCCGTTCACCTACTCTGTATCTCACAAAGTCACGGTGGTTGGAACCAAAAGTCTCAAATTTGGACTCATCAGACCAAAGGACAGATTTCCACCCGTCTAATGTGCATTGCTTGTGTTTCTTGGCCCAAGCAGGTTTCTTCTTATTATTGGTGTCCATTAGTAGTGGTTTCTTTGCAGCAATTCGACCATGAAGGCCTGATTCATGCAGTCTCCTCTGAACAGTTGATGTTGAGATGTGTCTGTTACTGGAACTCTGTGAAGTATTTATCTACTTAGGGAGTAGCGGCGCGCTAGCGACACTACCCGGTGAAATGTAAGGTGCCAAATTCAAAATCCAAAAGTTTAATTATTAAACATTCATCAATATACAAGTGTTGCATAGTCATCAAAAGCTCTGATTCTTTGCAATATCACAGCGTAGTCAGATTTCAAAAAGGCTTTACGGCGAAAGCACAACATTTGATTGTTTGATGATAGCACCTCTCCTATTTTCCACATGAACATAAATTCATATCCAGCGCGGGACACACAAAACCCATATAAGAGCTAAAATAAATCTCTTACCTTTCGAAGAACTTCTGCTGAGGGCTTCCCAAGTGTCCAACGAAGACATCCAATGGTTCTTTTGTTAGAAAAAGTCATTTATTATATCCATAAATCTCATTTTGATTGGCGCGTTATGATCAGTAAATCCACCGTCGAGTCGCCCATTGAACCGTGAAGAGAACACGTTCAAATTATACCTATACACTTTCTACAAACAAATCAAACATAATTTTTTATGTATCCTTAGGTATCCTTTTATGTATATTTACTGTAATATTTCAACCGGATGATAACGTGAACGATAAAAAAGGAAAATAGGAGCGTGCTCACAATCTCGCACCCGCGAAACGTTGTTGACTAATGTTGTCTCTTCACTACTTCCTCTTCCTATCTGTTCTGCATAGTGCTAGAGCTTCCAGACACTGTATAAAGACTGTTGACATCTAGGGGAAGCTATAGGTACTGCAGTCTCAAATTTCTGGATTGACTGACCATCATGTCTCAAAGTAATGATGGACTGTAATTTCTCTTCGTTTATTTGAGCTGTTCTTGCCATAATATGTACTTGGTATTTTACCAAATAGGACTGTCTTCTGTATACCAATCCTATCTTGTCACAACACAACTGATTGGCTCAAACGCATTAAGAAGGAAATAAATTCCACAAATTAACTTCTAACAAGGCACACCTGTTAACTTCTTTGGGAGCAGTGCATGAGGTGACCGTTTTGGAGAGCCTGGCGTGCCCAAAGTAAAATGCCTCCCATTCAGGCCCAGAAAATAGGATATGCACATATTTAGTACCATTGGATAGGAAACACTCTGAGGTTCCTAAAAGTGTTAACATCTTGTCTGTGAGTATAACAGAACGGATATGGCAGGCAAAAACCCGAGGAATTTCTGTCCTGGAAAAAGTGGTTTTGACACATTGCCTCATTTAGAACCCCTCCCTTATGAAAATGCCCATATAAGGGCATATGAATGCAGTACCTATTGCTTCCTCTGGACGTCAACAGTCTCGAGAAAGTGTTCTGATTCTTTTTAGATGCTTTTAGAGCATAGAAGAAGACGAATAAGGAAGTGGCCACACAGATGTCAATAGAAGAAAACGCGCGTTCACGGCTGGCGCACTCTTTGGTTTTTTCCTTTCTTATCGCCCAGTTTATATTCCCGGTTGAAATATTATACTATTTATACATAAAAGTGTTCCTAAGGATACATTTAAAATTATGTTTGATTGTTCTTGGACAAGTTTATAGGTATAAGTTGAACGAGTTCTCTTCACGTTTCAATGGAGGAGTCAACGCTATATTTTCTCATTATAACGCGCCAACCAAACTGAGATTTATGGATATAATACATTACTTTTTCTAACAAAAGAACCATGGATTGTCTTTGTTGGACACTTGGGAAGCCCTCAGCAGAAGTTCTTCAAAAGGTAATTGATTTGTTTTCGCTGTGAAATGTGTTTTCTGTGAACCGTGAAGGCTTATGAATTTATGGTAATGGGAAAAATATGTGGGGTGCTATCCTCAAACAATCAAATGTGGTGCTTTCGCCGTAAAGCCTTTTTGAAATCTGACAACGCTGTGATATTGCCAAGAAGCAGAGCTTTTGATGACTATGCAACACTTGGATATTGATGCTTAATAATTCAACTTTTGGATTTTGAATTTGGTGCCTTGCATTTCACCGGGTAGTGTCGGGAGTGGGGCGCCCCACCACTCCCTAAGAAGTTAATTTAAATGTATTCCAGGTGTTAAAATGGCGCCGGAAGAAATGGCAGCAGTTTTACGGGCGCCCAACCAATTGTGCTATTATGTGTTTCTTTTCGCGTTATTTGTAACTTATTTTGTACATAATGTTTCTGCAACCGTATCTTGCCGAAAAAAATAGCTTCTGGATATCAGGACAGCAATCACTCCTCGGATTAGACAAAGATTTTTTCGTCAATAAGCAGGACGCACAGGACATTCTCCAAGCACCCATCAAGGCCGACATCCCCGTTATTGGCAAGAGAAAGAGACGCAGGTGCAGAGGACACAGAGCTGGATGCCTTATACGGATCCGTAGAAGGCGAGTGGGAAAGCTGCCGTTACCGTCAATATTACTCGCCAACGTGCAATCATTGGACAATAAATTAGACGAGGTCTGATCACGAATATCCTACCAACGGGACATAAAAAACGGTAATATCCTATGTTTCACGGAATCGTGGCTGAATGAGGACATGGATATTCAGCTAGCGGGATATACGCTGCACCGGCAAGATAGAACATGACACTCCGGTAAGACGCGGGGTGGTGGTCTGTGCATATTTGTAAACAACAGCTGGTGCATTAAATCTAAGGAAGTCTCTAGATTTTGCTTGCCTGAAGTAGACTATCTTGCTATAATTTGCAGACCACACTATACGCCTAGAGAGTTTTCAGCTATACTTTTCGTGGCTATTTATTTACCACCAGACGGATGCTGGCACTAAGACCGCACTCAGTCAGCTGTATAAGGAAATAAGCAAACAGGAAACCACTCACCAAGAGGCGGCGCACCTAGTGGCCGGAGACTTTGATGCAGGGAAACTTAAATCAGTTCTACCTCATTTCCATCAACATGTTAAATGTGCAACCAGAGGGAAAAAATTATAGATCACCTGTACTCTACACACAGAGGCGCATACAAAGCTCTCCCTCGCCCTCCATTTGGTAAATCCGACCACAACTCTATCCTGCTGATTCCTGCTTACAAGCAAAAATTAAAGCAGGAAGCACCAGTGACTCGGTCTATAAAAAAGTGCTCAGATAAAGCAGATGCTAAACTACAGGACTGGTTTGCTATCACAGACTGGAATATGTTCCGGGATTCTTCCGATGGCATTGAGGAGTACACCACATCAGTCACTGGCTTTATCAATAAGTGCATTGAGGAAGTCGTCCCCACAGTGACTGTACGTACATACCCCAACCAGAAGCCATGGATTACAGGCAACATTTGCACTGAGCTAAAGGGTAGAGCCGCCGCTTTCAAGGTGCGGGACTCTAACCCGGAAGCTTATAAGAAATCCTGCTATGCCCTGCGACGAACCATCAAACAGGCAAAGTGTCAATACAGGGCTATGACTGAACTGTACTACACCGGCTCCGACGCTCGTCTTATGTGGCAGGGCTTGCAAACTATTACAGACTACAAAGGGAATCACAGCCGCGAGCTGCCCAGTGACACGAGCCTACCAGACGAGCTAAATCACTTCTATGCTGGCTTCGAGGCAAGCAACACTGAGGCATGCATGAGAGCATCAGCTGTTCCAGACGACTGTGTGATCACACTCTCTGTAGCCGATGTGAGTAAGACCTTTAAACAGGTCAACATTCACAAGGCTGCGGGGCCAGATGGATCCTGGACTTTGCTCCGGGCATGTGCTGACCAACTGGCAGGAGTCTTCACTGACATTTTCAACATGTCCCTGACTGAGTCTGTAATACCAATATGTTTCAAACAGACCACCATAGTCCCTGTGCCCAAGAACACCAAGGCAACCTGCCTAAATGACCACAGACCCGTAGTACTCACGTCCGTAGCCATGAAGTGCTTTGAAAGGCTGGCAATGGCTCACATCAACACCATTATCCCAGAAACCCTAGACCCACTCCAATTTGCATACCGCTCAAACAGATCTACAGATGATGCAATCTCTATTGCACTCCACACTGCCCTTTCCCACCTGGACAAAAGGAACACTTATGTGAGAATGCTATTCATTGACTACAGCTCAGCGTTCAACACCATAGTGTCCTCAAAGCTCATCACTAAGCTAAGGATCCTGGGACTAAATGCCTCCCTCTGCAACTGGATCCTGGACTTCCTGACGGGCCGCCCTCAGGTGGTAAGGGTAGGTAGCAACACATCTGCCACACTAATCCTGAACACTGGAGCCCCCCAAGGGTGCGTGCTCAGTCCCCTCCTGTACTCCCTGTTCACTCATGACTGCATTGCTAGGCACGACTCCAACATCATCATTAAGTTTGCAGACGACACAACAGTGGTAGGCCTGATCACCGACAACGACGAGACAGCCTATAGGGAGGTCAGAGACCTGGCCGGGTGGTGCCAGAATAACAACCTATCCCTCAACGTAACCAAGACTAAGGAGATGATTGTGGACTACAGGAAAAGGAGGACCGAGCACGCCCCCATTCTCATCGACAGGGCTGTAGTGGAGCAGGTTGAGATCTTCAAGTTCTTTGGTTTCCACATCACCAACAAACTAGAATGGTCCAAACACACCAAGAAAAGTAAGGCGCCAAATTCAAAATCCAACTGCTGAATTATAAAACATTCATCAATATACAAGTGTTGCATGGTCTTTAAAAGCTTAGACTCTTGGCAATATCACAGCGTTGTCAGATTTCAAAAAGGCTTTACGGCGAAAGCACAACATTTGATTGTTTGAGGATAGCACCTCACATTTTTTATGCATTAGCATAATATCATAACCAGTGCGGGTCTCACAAAACACATATAAGAGCTAAAATAAATTGCTTACCTTTGATGATCTTCTGCTGAGGGCAATCCGAAGTGTCCAAGCAAGACAATCCATGTTTCTTTTGTTAGAAAAAGTCATTGTTTATATCAATAAATCTCTGTTTGGTTGGCGCGTTATGTTCAGAAAATCCACAGTCTACTCGCCCATTGTACAGTGAAGAGAAAGCGTTCAAATTATACCTATCAACTTTGCCCAAACAATTCAAACATTTTATATTGTATCCTTAGGTATACTTTTATGTATATTAACGATTATATTTCACACGGATAATATCCTAAACAATAGAAAAGGAAAATACAGAGGAACGCGGTCACGGTCTCGCGCACAAAAAACTGAAGTGACTTCCTCCCTCCTCTTACAAATTCTTCTTCTGTTCGGGTTGTCTTCCATGATAAACGCATGAAACCTTATCTAAAGACTGTTGACATCTAGTGGAAGCCATAGGTACTGCAGTCTCAGTCCTACATAAAGTTTATGCAATAGGCACAATGGAGAAAATGCTCATTTACAAAAGAAAATGCAAATCCGGATGGATCTTCCTCGGGTTTTCGCCTGCTATATCACTTCCTGCTATATCACTCACATACATTATTTTAACACTCTTAGAAACTTCAGAGTGTTTCCTATCCAATAGTACTAATTACGTGCATATCCTATTTTCTGGGCCTGAGTGGCATGCATTTAACTTTGGGCACGCCAGACTCTCCAAAATTGTCACCTCGGGAGCCGCTCCCTAAGAAGTTAAATAAAGGTAAAATAAAAAATGACCGTTCCACAGGTGCATGTTCATTAATTGTTTATGATTCATTGAACAAGCACGGGAAACCGTATTTAAACCCTTTACAATGAAGATCTATGAAGTTATTTGGATTTTTACGAATTATCTTTGAAAGACAGGGTCCTGAAAAAGGGACTTTGCTTGCGTTTACATAATTTTGAGCAGTTATTGAATGCTGGTTAAATGTATTGTTAACAAATTACAAGAAAATCATCAAAAGAAGTGAATATTGCATTTTGAAAATCATATATTTGATGATCTGTTTAGATTTTTGTGCTTAGAGTTGTGAAAATGTACCACGTACTTGTGAAGATTGCATGAACGGGATTGAAAAAAAAAATATTAGGACCTGAAGAGCTCCCTCTGAATGCTGTGTGCCGTGGTTGAAGTCAAAAGAATATGTGATTACGTCAAACTAGGCTGCAGAGAAAACTACGCGTAAGCATGTGTCACACACTTGTAGCAAAAATACTGACATTCAAAAAATCGATGGGAGTGCTATGGTAACCTTCTGCATTATACAGGTATGTACTGTATGACCCAACAGAAGGTTTTCAAAATTCTCAACTTCTTCAGCTGTGAAACAAGTAGAATCAACTACGGCCCTCCGTTTGGGAGTACTCATTGACAATTGGCATATAAAGTATTGTCTTTGCATTATATAATACGTCTTTCTCTGCAGCTGAGATACATCAAACACATACACCGATGTACAATGTAGCTTTGGGTAAAGAGGAGAAAAGGATGCCTCCCCAGCATATTCCCTATGGTAGAGGAAGTCAGATCAGAGTAGTATTGTATTTGTGTGCGAGGGCACACTTCAGTCCAAACACTTCAGTCAAAGAGATGTGCTATGTGTGCTGGTCTGTCGCCCTAGGTCCGGAGGCTTAACTACAACAACACTGCTGCTCCAGTGCCTTGCCTGTGGTGGATAGCTATCAGAAATAGGATTGCGTGCTCAGCATACTGCCTGTGGTATAGAGATTTAGATAAAGAGGGCTGTTGAGTGTGGAAGTAAAACGTATAGCTACATTTCAGAAGCTCGGATGAGAATATTACAGAAGTGTGTAGTTTTGTTTACAAGGCCGCTTGAATATTTGAAATGGCCAAATAGAAACATTCTTGGACAAAACTGATCGAGTTATCCCTAACATCTCCATTTCATCAATGCAGAATAGATGGTGAACAGACACAAAAGGCTGCAACACAATCCATCATAATCTATTGAAAAGGTGTTTTGATATGACAGTGATATTGTGCCTAGGTTAAAAAATCCCTAGGCCTTTTACTGAAACATGCATCTGTGTGAACACAAAGAACACAAAGATGCAAAGGGAAGGTTACACACCAAACCATATTGGTCCATAAAACCATATTGAATATATGCTCCTCCTCATTTATTAAGAAAACGGCAGTGACACACACATCATCTGAATGACAATACCATGATCCACGGCCATGTGTGCATCCATCTGGCGGGGGTTAATTATAAAGGAAATCACGAGCCACATTTGACACAAGTCATTATTAATATGGGTCATTGCAACTGGAGGTCACCCCACACATAACCCTGGTCACACATAACACACACACCAGGTCACTCTATTAGCCATCCTCTTTTCTTTATTACTGTCTGTGTCTAGTAGTCAATGTCTGAGAGAAACAGGGGGGTTGGGGTCAATTCTATTCCCTGTCAAATAAGGAAATGCAATGAATTAGTATTGCCCCCTACTCAATTTGAATGGTGTAAACAGATTCTTGAAACAAGTTCTTAACTAACAAAAATTTGATTTTTCATTTTCATGAATTAATTGATTCGGGCAGTCATTTTGCCATGAGAATGTCTGAAGTCATTGATGGTCATCTAATTCATGTGGCATTGAGCAGAGTCTGGCATTGAGCCCAACCCTGGTGGTGAGTAGCCTGCTGTAGGTTGGTGGTCTGACCTGTGACAGTCTGTAGCGTGGTTCAGAGATAACCCGCCAGCTTATAGACTTTGGAAGAACCAAAGGAGACTGGATTGCTTCTCACCCATGGAGCTTAGTAAAATGGCTTACCAGCAATAAGAGCATGACAAATGCCACATTAAGAGTGCCGCAGGGATGCGTCTGATGCTCTGCTCAATATGTTTGTTGCGTAGTCGGCTAAGGTCCAGATGAACTTTTTTATGAACTGAGGGAATTTAATTTGGAAGCCGTTCAGCCATTGGGCAGTGAGTAAAGAAATGACCATTTATGGTATAGAAAGTCAACCGAAAATAAGGCTTCTTAACACTCAAACTCATTTAGGGTAAATCCTTTGTTTGACTAGGCAATAATTCCCAGTATTGAATGATTTAAATCCAGGCAGTGTTATAATCACCTATTATGGTTCCAATTAGAAAAATGTTATTGTAGTCTAGTGGGTTCTTGGTGTTCCATCTGTAACACTCCATTCTAAATGAAGACTAATTGATTACGCGGGGAGTGATGATGGAGATTGATTTGGGAAGTTACCCTGGCAAGTCTTAATTTGGGTTCCTCAAATCCACTTTCTTTTCCATGTTCGTACCAAATCAATCAAAGCGTCTTGTTTTCCCTTCCACATTTTTCCTATTTTCTTTCATTCAATCCAGTAGGGGATTTGGTGGTGTGTGGTAATTAAGACATAGTAAACCATGTGAAGGCAATGGTGGAGGGAAGGTGGCATTAGGTGTTGGCAAGGTCACCTTATGTTTCTTAGGGGGGCCTCCGTATGCAGCCTAGACCCTCCTTAGTGCACCCACCACCATACTCCATCACTATTAGCTATAGTCAATAGTCTTGAATATCCTAATCTCCTCATATCCTTCATTATTATTGATCTAAAAATAATGAATGGATATAGTATATACAGTATGGCTTTGGATATAAGTGTGTGAAAGTATTGGTTGATCATTCAAAAAAGAGGAAGACAAAACTAGGAACTGTATTAGTAGACAAAGGTTCCAGGAGAATTTCAAGAGCCATCGCCATTTTATTTCACCCTTCAACATTTTCAATTCTCCCTACACTACACCCCCACCATCCTCATAATTTCAGTATTTAGGAGTGTATTTTGTTATCTGTCTCTGATTGGCCTCTCCCAGGCAGAGATAGAATGGCCCGGCACTACTGTCATCTGTTGCTTATCTCCCACTTCAGTGCTGCATTGAATTTAAATGAGCCACCGTCCCTCTCTCTCTCCTTCCCTTCCATCCCTTCCTCTGTCTTCATCCTCACCACAACGGCCATAAACACTGAGCTACCTTTCCTCCCTCTCACTCTTTCCCTCTCTCCCTACCACAACAGCCATAAACACAGAGCTAGCTACTTCTCTGCCTCTCTCTCCCTCCCTCTCTCTTTCTCTCCTTCCTTTCCTGTCTCTCCCTCCCTCTCTCCTTCCCTCCCTCCCCACCATAACAGCCATAAACACTGAAGCAAGCTATCTCTATATCTAGCTTTGCCTGGCAGAGTAATAGTAATGAAAGGGTTAAAGCCTTTTGTACCTGTACCTCTCCAGCAGGAGAGCGAGGTGGGGGGAGGTCATTGCTCTCTGGTGACACTTAATCAGCGGGCACAAATGAGGACGTCTCCTCTGTCCCCTCCCACCCCCACCGCACTCTACTGTAGGCTACGTGACAGTACTAAATTAGCATTAGCAAAGAAGGCAGAGGGTCAGACAAAGGGTCAGGTAATGTAATGGACAAATTTGTCTGTCTGTGGCCATAGCTCCTAAACAGACCTGTGTCCTTGGGTTGAGCAGAGGAGACGGTGAGGGGTTAGAGCGCTGTGGATTACCCAGCATGCATCACACAGCGAGGGGGAGGGGATGCAACAAGGTGAAGAATGGGTGGCTCGAACTAAAAGGATGAGTAGGCTGCTATATAGTAGATGGAACACATTTGACCATTTTACATTTAATTATACAGCCTTGACTTAAGAATTACAGTGGCTAAACCCAATGTAAAGATTTACAAAAACATCAACATTGAACTGTGTAGTGATTCCAAAATAATGCAATTTTCAATATGAATTTGATCATGCAAGGACAAGCCTAAAAAGATAACCAGTTCTAAATAGAAGATATGTGTTTGATTTGACAACTATGAAAATTTCTATGAATGGTCACCTCACCTTACGACAAATTACAGCCAATCTCTCTACTGGAAATCTTCCTCTTTGTTCATGGCAGCCATACTGTGTTGTCAAGAAAGACTTCGGAAAAGAAATGAAAGCTATCCAAACACACACCAACAAAGGTTTCTAAAAAGCAAACTCCTCTGATGTTTCTGTTCATGGGGCTACCATTAGACTTCAGAAGCTAAGGAGCCAAGATTGGCCTAAATTGCTGGTAGTTTGGAGGAACTGAGAGATGCAGTGGTTTGGGGGCCCACAGGGGGGAAATGAAGTGTGCAAATTACCCAGGCAGCTGGAGATGGCTAATGATGCTAGGCTAGCTACACAGGGCTCCACCCCCCCTACTTACCCAGGGCAGAGGCTTCTTCTCCTGGGTGAGTTTCCTTCCCCAACCCCCATTCCTGGAGGCCCCCAGTCAGACTCGCAGAGAGTGAGGAAATCACCCGGAACTAAAACAGGCACTCGCTTGGACACCCCAGAGCTTTGTGTGTTTTAGTTTTCCCCCTACTCTTCAAATTTCCCTCCATCTCTTGCTGTGGAGTGATCCCGTGCTTTTCTGAAAGAGGAGCGTTTTGCAGATATTAACATGGTAATGAAGGGAGGGAGGCAGGGATCGATGCTGGGACCACTGTTTTTGGCCGTGGTCAGGGAAGCAAATGAAAAGCTACCTGCTGAGCCTTGAAGTGAAAAGCTGTGTATCCACTTCTCCATTACCAGATTGACATTGTGTCTGAGTGTGTGCGTGTGTGTATTTTTGTGTGTGTTCTTGTGTCTGTCTGTATACAAAAAGATAAGTAGAAGTAGCTTGTGTGAATACATTAATATGTGGAGGTTGCGAGTGTGTGATGTTTGTGTGGGTGTACATGTGTTTGAAGCACTCTTTCTGACAGATCTGTGCATTGGAGGACAGAAAGTCATCCCATTACCATCCATCTAGCTATCCATCTATCTAACATACAGCCTACATACACACACACAATCTGCCACACAGCAACCTCCCAACTCCCATAAATATGGGCATTATAATTCTGAGTTATATCGCCACCACTACTAGCATTACACCCCCATAATTGCCTCCACCACTCTGCCGGCCACCGTGCATGAAAGCTTGACATTTCTTCATTAACACTCACAACGTTGTCGGAAATGTTCTGCGAGGGCTCCGGAGGGGTGCGCCAGCCAATAACGTGCACACACTCGAGACTACATTCTGGGGGCCGGTTTTTATGGATATTGGTGGCAGTGCACGGCAGATCAAATCCTATTAACCCAATGAAATCAAATGAACGTGGCTATAGTGCTACATCTGGATATGGAAATTGGTAATCACGTTGCAGGAGGCAAATTCTTCCCCCGAAGGTCATTTTTGACATGACAGTAGCATGTGCCAATACACAGTAACAGTGGCCCCCAGGGCTGTATGGAAGCTAATTTAGCATGGCTACGCGTTTTATTGGCTGCGTTTCAATTAAATACCCTCACAATCTGGTTTAGTTTAATGGACTGACACATATGGCAGCTCATGCTTTTCTTTGCCAAGTATGTGTGACTGTGGTGACAAGAAAACAACAATAGAAATAGAAGATTGAATTTGACGCTTTCTTTCTGTGTAAATGTAATGGTATGCAAATAATGAACTTTATCATATTTTTCCTTCAAATTAAATCACATTTTATTAGTCACATGCCGAATACAACAAGTGTAGACCTTACAGTGAAATGCTTACTTAAGAGCCCCCAAACAACAATGCAGTAAAAAAAAATACAGACAAGAATAAGAGATAAAAGTAACAGAGCAGCAGTAAGAGCAGCAGTAAAACAACAATAGGGAGACTATATACAGCGGGGTACCGGTACAGAGTCAATGTGCGGGGGCACTGGTTATTTGAGGTAGTATGTACATGTAGGTAGAGTTATTGAAATGACTATGCATAGATAACAACAACAGAGAGTAACAGCGGTGTAAAGAGGGGAGAGAGGGGGCAATGCAAATAGTCTGGGTAGCCATTTGATTAGATGTTCAGGAGTCTTATGTCTTGGGGGTAGAAGCTGTTTAGAAGCCTCTTGGACCTAGACTTGGCGCTTCGGTACGGGTTGTCGTGCGGTAGCAGAGAGAACAGTCTATGACTAGGGTGGCTGGTGTCATTGACAATTTTTAGGGCCTTCCTCTGACAACGCCTGGTATAGAGGTCCTGGATGGCAGGAAGCTTGGCCCCAGTGATGTACTGGGCCGTTCGCACTTCCCTCTGTAGTGCCTTGCGGTCGGAGAGCATCCTGACTGATGCAACCAGTCAGGATGCTCTCGATGGTGCAGCTGTAGAACCTTTTGAGGATCTGAGGACCCATGCCAGATCTTTTCAGTCTCCTGAGTGGGAATAGGTTTTGTCGTCCCCTCTTCACGACTGTCTTGGTGTGCTTGGACCATATTAGCTTGTTGCAGCCCCGTCGATGAGAATAGGGGCATGCTCGGTCCTCTTTTTCCTGTAGTCCACAATCATCTTCTTTGTCTTGATGACGTTGAGGGAGAGGTTGTTGTCCTGGCACCACACAGCCAGGTCTCTGACCTCCTCCCTGTAGGCTGTCTTGTCATTGTCGGTGCCTACCACTGTTGTGTTATCTGCAAATGTAATGATGGTGTTGGAGTCGTGCCTGGCCGTGCAGTCATGAGTGAACAGGGAGTACAGGAGGGGACTGAGCACGCACCCCTAGGGGGCCCCTGTGTTGAGGATCAGGGTGGCGGTTGGGTTGCTACCTACCCTTACCACCTGGGGGCGGCCCGTCAGAAAGTCCAGGATCCAGTTGCAGAGGGAGTTGTTTAGTCCCAGGGTCCTTAGCTTATTGATGAGCTTTGAGGGCACTATGGTGTTGAACGCTGAGCTGTAGTCAATGAATAGCATTCTCACATAGATGTTCCTTGTGTCCAGGTGGGAAAGGGCAGTGTGGAGTGCAATAGAGATTGCATCATCTGTGGATCTGTTGGGGCGGTATGCAAATTGGAGTGGGTCTAGAGTTTCTGGGATAATGGTGTTGATGTGAGCCATGACCAGCCTTCAAAGCACTTCATGGCTACAGACGTGAGTGCTACGGGTCAGTAGTCATTTAGGCAGGTTACCTTAGTGTTCTTGGGCACAGGCACTATGGTGGTCTGCTTGAAACATGTTGGTATTACAGACTCGGACAGGGAGAGATTGAAAATGGCAGTGAAGACACTTGCCAGTTGGTCAGCGCATGCTCGCAGTACACATCCTGGTAATCCGTCTGGCCCTGTGGCCTTGTGAATGCTGACCTGTTTAAAGGTCTTACTCACATCAGCTGCGGAGAGAGTGATCACACAATCCTCCGGAACAGCTGGTGCTCTCATGCATGTTTTAGTGTTATTTGCCTCAAAGCAAGCATAGAAGTAGTTTGGCTCATCTGGTAGGCTTGTGTCACTGGTCAGCTCTCGGCTGTGCTCCCCTTTGTAGTCTGTAATAGTTTGCAAGCCCTGCCACATCCGATGAGCGTAAGAGCCGGTGTAGTACGATTCGGTTTTAGTCCTGTATTGACGCTTTGCCTGTTTGATGGTTCATCGGAGGGCACAGCAGGATTTCTTATAAGGTTCCGGGTTAGAGTCCCGCTCCTTGAAAGTCCCGCTCCTTGAAAGCTCTAGCCTTTAGCTCAGTGCGGATGTTGCCTGTAATCCATGGCTTCTGGTTGGGTTATGTATGTACTGTCACTGTCACTGTGGGGACGACGTCATCGATGCACTTATTGATGAAGCCAGTGACTGATGTGGTGTACGCCTCAATTCCATCAGAGGATTCCCGGATCTTATTCCAGTCTGTGCTAGCAAAACAGACCTGTAGCTTAGCGTCTGCTTCATCTGACCACTTTTTTATTGATCTAGTCCACTGGTGCTTCCTGCTTTAATTTTTGCTTGTAAGCAGGAATCAGGCGGATATAATTATGGTCAGAGAGCTTTGAATGCGTCTCTGTGTGTGGAGTAAAGGTGGTCCAGAGTTCTTTTCCTCTGGTTGCACATTTAACATGCTGATAGAAATTTGGTAAAACGGATTTAAGGTTCCCTGCATTAATGTCGCCGGCTACTAGGAGCGCCGCCTCTGGGTGAGCGTTTTCTTGTTTGCTTATGGCAGAATACAGCTCAATGCTGTCTTTGTGCCAATCTCTGACCGTGGTGGTATGTAATCAGCTACGAAAATACTGATGAAAACTCTCTAGGTAGATAGTGTGGTCTACAGCTTATCATAAGATACTCTGCCTCAGGCGAGAAATAGCTCAAGACTTATGCATAAGTGGGGAGTTTGGTGTGGGAACCATATGTTTCAGATAAATATTAGGCGATGCACGTACGAACCTCACACAAGTAGTTATTGTGTTTGTAGAGCTCATTTTCATTTCCCATCATCAGATCCATCATTCCAACCTACTTTGTCAACTCGAAGCAAAAGGATTCCTGCTAACATATCATTACTATTCATTGGGCGTCATTGGTTGGACGTTAAAATGAGTACCAGCACTAGTGAGAGTGTAGACGACTATCAGAACACCTATAATACTGCTAGAAACGGTCATAACACTCAACATAAACTGATGACATCTCTCTTGACTCTGTCATAATATTCTACCCTCTCCATACTGAGAGTTGTGAGTATATAAGTATTAAGGACTGCAGCAGTCAAAGCCTATGAAATCTCTTTCTCTCTCATCTGAAACAGTTTTGCATATGTGGTATACAACTTGTTACCAATAAAATTATAAACCAATTACTAATTCAGTGTTTGTTGTTCTCTCCCTTTCTCTCCTCTCCTCCGCATCCTCTGGTGTCTTGATGAACGCTGTTTTCTTGGTATTCTGTGTCCTTCTAAAGGTAAGTCATTTTATTGTTTACTACCTACTGGGCACAACACGTAATTTCAACGTGGATAATTGGGTAATATTTGGATGAGACATTGATCAATGAGATTACAACCCACTCAAAATGTTCACCCACTCAAAAAAACAGACAAAACTTAGTTGAACTTCCAATGTGTTGTCACTATGCTTTCAACCATCTAAAAGCACAACCAAATTCCAATGTAAATATAATGTAAGACATTTGGTTAAGTATACACCCAAATGTCTATCACTGCACTTTGAACCATTTAAAAGCACAGCAAAGTTCAAATGAGAATACAATGTCAGAGATGTTGTTTATTTATGCAACAGATTAATATATTATCACTGTGCTTCATCTAGTAGTAGAACCAAATGGCCTGGATTGCAGTTGAAATTACATTAAAAGTACATGGTGTAAGTGGTCAATACCGTTTGAGATTCTGCACAGATTATTACAGCAATTGTAAAGATCTCCACAGACCAGCGATGACCTAGGTATGCTATCTTGAACATACACTCTCTATATGACAATGCAGTCAAATATCAACATTCAAAGGAGATGTATCTGCTGCTTGGATTGAGCCACTGGCGTAATCCCATTCTTTAACTTTTATTTTTGGTTGAGTTGGAGATGTGAATCCAACATATACTTTCTTAACCTGTCAACAAGTCAATAGGCTATTTATTATAATTGAAAAGTGATATTGAATTGTGTTTGGATATCAACACAACCAAATATCAAAATGTATCTTCTGCTTGGATAGTTTCATCTGTGCCACTGATTTACACTGTCTTTAATTCCAGTTTTCTACAAATTAATAATTGATACAGTATTTTGGATTCAAGTCTCTATCTCAACCAAAAATCTAAGTTAAAGAATTGGACTAAATCAAATTAAACTTGAAATGCACTTTAAATAAAGTTTCATTAGAATTAGTCCTATTCTGAGATTTTCGGTTGAGATGGAGACGTGAATCCAACAAATCAATTATTAATTTGTAGACAAACTGGAATTAAAGCCAAACTAAGTTAATGGCACAGATGGAACTATCCAAGCAGAAGATACGTCTCTTTCAAATTTTGATATTTGGTTGCATTGACAACCAAACACAATTAAATCACAAAGTCTTATTACATGACCTTGATTGTATTTCAGCTATCCCTGAACCTGATTTAGCTTTCAGACTTTTTGCAGATGTTGTCAACACTATTGTGGATAATCATGCTCCCTTATAAAAATGTATAGTTAAAGGTAGATCGAATGCCTGGTACTCTCTGGAATTATCAGAAGTCATTCATAAAAGAGATGATGCTTGGGTCAAGGCCAGGAACACAGGCTTAGCAACAGACTTGCAAGCTTTTAAGCAACTGAGGAAACATTGTGTAAGACAAATTAGAAAGACTATATCTAATTATTATGTAACTGCTCGTTCAGATTGTAATTGGAACTTGGCTACATTCTGGAAAACTGTCAAATCCCTGAAGGGTTCTACTTCCTCCTCTTTGCCACAACAAATTAATTCAGACACTGGCCTCATTACGGAATCACTATTTTATCTCCTTGAAAGAACTTCTAAGCCTATTCACAATGATATTGGGCTGGCGGTTAATAAGGGAAACCTTCTGAATGATCAGAAACACTATAGTCAAAGCTTTTCTTTTAGGCTATTTACAGAAACAAGTCCTGGATGCTTTGCTAGAAATAAACAACCAGAAATCCACATGGGCTGACCAATTGGATCCCGGTCTGCTTAATTGTGCAGCGCCCATCATTGTTGGCTCAATATTTCAAAGTATGGAAATCAGCTCTTGTGCCACTCCATAAGGGCGGGATAGTAGTGATCTTAATAATTATAACCCCATTTCAAGGCTTCCTTGTCTAGCTAAGATTCTTTAATCCTTCGTCTTTTATCTGAGACATTTATTTTGAATGTAAAACAATCAGGGTTTAATCCTGAGCATAGAACTATTACAGCAATCATTTTAGTTTTTAATGATCTTGTCAATGATTTAAGCACTAACATGAAATGTTCTGCTTTGTTTGTAGACCTGTCAAAAGCTTTTGATACTGTTGATCATGCTATTTTATTGAATATGTTGTCCTGAATAGGCCTGAGCTCTGACACCTGTTCATGGTTTTATGATTATCTTAGCTACAGAACTAAGGCCATTGTGATTGATTTGGGATATTTTGGGACCTATTCTCTTCACTATTTACATAAACACCATTGGTCAATCTGTTAAAAATTGTCAACTTCATCTATATGCGGATGACACTTCCATGTATGCTGTTGCCCCGACTACTGGTCTGGCTGTGTCAAAACTAAAGTCAGATTTTATAGCTATGCAGGAATCACTTGCAGATTTGAAATTTGTGCTTAATATGCTTCAGATGAACTACATGTTCACTCATTAGATGGTACACAAATCGAATGTGTGTCGGGAATATAAATACTTAGGCATTTGGATTGATATGGATTTGATGTTTAAAAAACCATATACACTACCGGCCAAATGTTTTAGAGCTACTCATTCAAATAATAGTTAAGACATCAAAACTATGAAATAACACATATGGAATCATGTAGTAACCCAAAAAGTGGTAAACAAATCAAAATATATTTTATATTTGAGATTCTTCAAATAGCCACCCTTTGCATTGATGACAGCTTTGCACACTCTTGACATTCTCTCAACCAGCTTCATGAGGTAGTCACCTGGAATGAATTTCAATTAACAGCTGTGCCTTGTTAAAAGTTAATTTGTGTAATTTCTTTCCTTCTTAATGCGTTTGAGACAATCAATTGTGTTGTGACATGGTAGGGGGTATACAGAAGATAGCCCTATTTGGTAAAAGACCAAGTCCATATTATGCCAAGAACAGCTCAAATAAGCAAAGAGAAACGACAATCCATCGTTACTTTAAGACATGAAGGTCAGTCAATATAGAACATTTGAAGAACTTTGGAAGTTTCTTCAAGTGCAGTCACAAAACCCATCAAGCGCTATGATGAAACTGTCTCTCATGAGGACAGCCTCAGGAATGGAAGACCCAGAGGTACCTTTTCTGCAGAGGATAAGTTCATTAGAGTTACCAGCCTCAGAAATTGCAGCCCAAATAAATGCTTCACAGAGTTCAAGTAACAGACACATCTCAACATCAACTGTTCAGAGGAGATAGTGTGAATCAGGCCTTCATGGTCGAATTGCTGCAAAGAAACCACTACTAATGGACACCAATAAGAAGATGATACATTAGATGAACAAATTTATTCTTCGGTCTGGAGTCCAAATTGGAGATTTTTGGTTCCAACCGCTGTGTCTTTGTGAGATGCTGTGTGGGTGAACAGATGATCTCCGCATGTGTATTTCGCACCGTAAAGCATGGAGGAGGTGGTGTTATGGTGTGGGGGTGCTGTGCTAGTGACACTGTCTGTGATTTATTTGGAATTCAAGGCATTCTTAACCAGCATGGCTACCACAGCATTCTGCAGCGATGCGCCATCCCATCTGGTTTGGCCTTAGGACAATGACCCAACACACCTCCAGGCTGTGTAAGTGCTATTTTACCAAGAAGGAGAGTGATGGAGTGCTGCATCACATGACTTGGCCTCCACAATCCCCCAACCTCAACCAAATTGAGATGTTTTGGGATGAGTCGGGCTGCAGAGTGAAGGAAAAGCAGCCAACAAGTGCTCAGCATATGTGGGAACTCCTTCACAACTGCTGGGAAAGCATTCCACGTGAAGCTGGTTGAGAGAATGCCAAGAGTGTGCAAAGCTGTCATCAAGGCAAAGGGTGGCTATTTGAAGAATGCCAAACATAACATATATTTAGATTTGTTTTTTGTTTACTACAAGACTCCATATGTGCCATTTCATAGTTGTGATGTAAGAAATAGCAAAAAATTAAGAAAAACCCTTGAATGGGTAGTTTTCTTTTGACCGGCGGTGTACATGAGCTGGTTAAGCAGCTAATATTTAAAATGGGCTATTTCTACAGAAACAGACCGTGCCTTTCTCTAAGCAGTAGGAGCAGATTATTCAGTCAACCTTTTTATCTGTTCTTGATTATGAAAATATTGTTTATCTAAGTGCAGCTGCTACTACTCTTAAACCTTTGGATGCCATCGACCATAGTGCCCTTCGTTTTGTTACAGGTGACAGTTTTGATACTCATCACTGCATCCTGTACCAAAAGGTTGGCTGGATTTCGCTAAAGACATGTAGATCTCTACATTACCTTTTTTTTACAAGGTCCTATTTCTTACATTTCCGTCTCATCTAACTTTGCTGTTGAGGTATAGACACCTGATTTGCCTAACCCGTTCACAGGATTGTGTCATGACTTCCGCCGAAGTTGGTCCCTCTCCTTGTTCGGGCGGCGTTTGGCGGTTGACGTCACCGGTCTTCTAGCCGCCACCGATCTATCTTTCATTTTCCTTTGGTCTTGTCTTCATTTTTTACACATCTGGTTTCCATTTCCATAATTACATGTTCCTTATTTAACCCTCTGTTTCGACCATGTTTTTGTGTGTGATTGTACATTGTATCGTGGTCCGTTGTTTCGTGTGAATATATCACTACGTGTATTGTTATTCCTATTTTTGAGTAAAGTTGATGAATACTCATCTTTGTTGTCCTGCGCCTGACTCTGCTGTACCTGCATCACCGAGACCCATTACAGAATCACGCACCTAAGAATGGAGTCAGCAGGAGAACATAGCCCTCCTCTGCCAGTCGAGGAGCGCATCCAGCAGCACGCGACCATGTTGCAACGTCTCGGCACAGCCATGGATCGCGTGCTGCAAAATCTGGAGCGATGGGAGAGAGGAGGTTTTCCAGCGCCTCCACCATCATCACAACCTCCCACTCCACAACCCACACCGCTGTCCACCTGGTCCCAGTGGGATTCGTCTTGCGCTCCCGAGGGAGTATGATGGGACGGCTGCCGGGTGCCAGGGCTTTCTACTCCAGCTGGACCTCTACCTGGCGACCGTTCACCCGGCTCCTTCAGGATGCGAGAGTGTGTACGCCATCGTCTCCTGTCTATCCGGGAAAGCCATGGAGTGGGCCAACGCTGTATGGGGAGAGGATGGAGCGGCGTTGGACCACTACGAGGAGTTCCGGGCAGTGTTCGACCATCCACCTGAGGGTAGAGCGGCAGGTGAACACCTGTTTAACCTCAGGCAGGGGACGAGGAGCGCACAGGACTTTGCGCTGGATTTCCGAACCCTGGCCGCCAGGCGCGGGATGGAATGACAGGGCCCTGATCGACCATTACCGGTGCAGTCTGCGTGAGGACGTCCGGCAGGAGCAGGCATGCAGGAACACCACTCTTACCTTCGACCAGCTAGTGGACCTGTCCATCCGGCTGGATAACCTCCTGGCCACCCAAGGACGTCCGGATTGGGGCCTGTCATTTCCATCTCCCAGCACCTCTGCTCCAACGCCTATGGAGCTGGGAGGTGCTATGCTTAGGGGGACCGGAGGAGGGGCAATTCCCTGCACCATCTGTGGCCGCAGAGGGCACACTGCTGGTCGGTGCTGGGGGGGTTCCTCAGGGAGTCGAGGCAGCAGGCAGGGCACTCTCGTGTCACCCCAGGTGAGTAGGCACCAGACTCACCCAGAGCCCCCTGTTGCTCACATGTTTGTGTTAATAGAATTTCCTGAGTTTTTCCCACATTCCCAGCATAAGGCGCTAGTCGATTCAGGCGCAGCTGGGAACTTTATTGACTGTTCATTTGCCCATAGTTTAGAGATCCCCATCCCCATTGCCTTAGATAGTCGACCATTAGGGTCGGAGCTGATTAGGGAGGCCACCGCTCCACTAAGTATGGTTACGCAGGAGGGTCATGAGGAGAAAATCAGTCTCTACCTTATTGATTCTCCTGCGTTTCAATTTGTGCTGGGCCTACCCTGGTTGGCCTACCATGATCCCAATATTTCGTGGCAACAGAGGGCTCTCAAGGGACGATCACGAAAGTGCTCGGGGCGGGTGTGTAGGTGTTTCCATCGGTGCGACTACGGTGGAAAGTCCAGACCAGGTCTCCACCGTGCACATCCCCTCAGAATATGCCGATCTGACTCAATTACCGACGGGGGGATTGTGTGATAAATCTCCTGGTAGACGCAGCACTTCCCAGGAGTCCCGTGTATCCTCTGTAACAGGAGGAGACGGCGGCTATGGAAACATATGTCTCTGAATCCCTGGGACAGGGATACATTCGGCCCTCCACTTCACCTGCTTCCTCGAGTTTCTTTTTTGTGAAGAAAAAGGATGGAGGTCTGCGCCCGTGTATTGACTATCGAGGTATCACTCAGATCACTGCGAGATACAGCTACCCGCTACCTCTCATAGCCAGTGCGATAGAGTCAATGCATGGGGCGCGCTTCTTCACAAAATTGAATCTCAGGAGCGCTTACAATCTGGTGCGTATCCGGGAGGGAGACGAGTGGAAGATGGCATTTAGTACCACCTCAAGGCACTATGAGTACCTCTTCATGCCGTACGGGTTGATGAATGCTCCATCAGTCTTCCAGGCATTTGTAGACAAGATTTGTCCGGGACTTGCACGGGCAGGGTGTAGTGGTGTATATCAACGACATTCTGATTTACTCCACTACACGCGCCGAGCATGTGTCCCTGGTGCGCAAGGTGCTTGGTCGACAGGAGCATGACCTGTACGTCAAGGCTGAGAAATGTCTGTTCTTCCAACAGTCTGTCTCCTTCCCAGGGTACCGCATTTCCCCGTCAGGGGTGAAGATGGAGAGTGACCGCATTTCAGCCGTGCGTAATTGGCCGACTCCCACCACGGTAAAGGAAGTGCAGCGTTTTTTAGGGTTGCCAACTACTACCGGAGGTTTATCCGGGACTTTGGTCAGGTAGCGGCTCCCATTACCCCTACCTGAAGGGGGGACTGGTGCAACTGCAGTGGTCGGCTGAGGCGGACAGGGCTTTTGGTCACCTGAAGGCTCTGTTTACCTTGGGTCCCGTGCTGGCTCATCCGGATCTCTCTTTGGCATTTATAGTGGAGGTGGATGCGCCCGAGGCTGAGATAGGAGCTGTGCTGTCTCAGCGCTCGGGTACGCCACCTAAACTCCGCCCCTGTGCCTTCTTTCGAAGAAGCTCAGCTCGGCGGAGCGTAACTATGATGTGGGGGTCCGGCAGCTGTTGACTGTTGTAAAGGCTCTGAAGGCGTGGAGACATTGGGTTGAGGGGGCTAAACACCCTTTTCTCATCTGTACTGACCCCCGCAATCTGGAGTACATCCGGGCGGCCAGGAGACTGAACCCTCGCCAGGCAAGGTGGGCCAAGTTTTTCACCCATTTTGTTTTCACCCTATCCTACCGACCAGGTTCCCAAAACACTAAGGCAGACGCACTGTCCTGGTTGTTTGACACAGAGGAGCAGTCCATAGATCCCACGCCCATACTTCCGGCCTCTTGCCTGGTGGCACCGGTGGTGTGGGAGCTGGACGCGACATCGAAGCGGGCGCATGCACAGAGCCCACTCCACCTCAGTGTCCAGCTGGGCGTCTGTACGTTCTGTCTGCTGTCCGCGATCGTTTGATCCATTGGGCCCACACGTCACCCTCCTCTGGTCATCCTGGCATCGGTCGGACAGTGCGCTGTCTTAGTGGGAAGTACTGGTGGTCCACCTTGGCCAAGGATGTGAGGGTTTGTTTCCTCCTGCTCGTAGTGCGCCCAGTGCAAGGCTCCTAGGCATCTGCCCAGAGGGAAATTACAACCTCTACCCGTTCCACAACGGCCATGGTCGCACCTGTCTGTGGACTTCTTGACAGATCTTCCTCCATCACAGGGAAACACCACGATCCTGGTCGTTGTGGATAGGTTTTCTAAGTCCTGCCGTCTCCTTCCTTTGCCCGGTCTCCCTACGTCCCTACAGACTGCAGAGGCTCTGTTCCCCCACGTCTTCCGGCACTACGGGGTGCCTGAGGACATAGTCTTTGATAGGGGTCCCCAGTTCACGTCCAGGGTCTGGAGGGCGTTCATGGAACGCCTGGGGGTCTCGGTCAGCCTCACCTCAGGTTTTCACCCCGAGAGTAACGGGCAGGTGGAGAGAGTTAACCAGGATGTGGGTAGGTTTCTGCGGTCATATTGCCAGGACCGGCCGGGGGAGTGGGCGGCTTTCATCCCCTGGGCAGAGATGGCCCAAAACTCACTCCGCCACTCCTCCACTAACCTCTCTCCCTTCCAGTGCGTACTAGGGTATCAGCCGGTTCTGGCACCGTGGCAACAGAGCCAGATCGAGGCTCCTGCGGTGGATGAATGGTATAGGCACTCGGAGGAGACCTGGGACGCCGCCCATGTGCACCTGCAACGGGCTGTGAAGCGGCTGAAGGCGAGCGCCGACCGCCACCGCAGTGAGACGGTCTGTCTCTCGACCCGAAACCTGCCCCCGCCTGCCCTGCCGGATGCTGGGTCTGCGGTATGTGGAGCCATTCAAAGTCCTGAGGAGACTGAATGAGGTTTGCTATAGGTTACAACTTCCCTCAGATTACAGTATTAACCCCTCGTTCCATGTGTCTCTCCTCAGGCCGGTGGTGGCTGGTCCACTCCAGGAGTCTGAGGTGTGGGAGGTTCCGCATCGAGGGGGCCCCGGCGTATGCTGTTCGAGCCATCTTGGACTTGAGGTGCCGGGCGAGGGGTCTTCAGTACCTCGTGGAGTGGGAGGGGTACGGTCCGGAGGAGAGATGCTGGGGCTGGTGGAGGACATCCTGGACCCTTCGTTGCTGCGTGAGTTTCATCGTCTCCACCCGGATCGCCCTGCACCTCGTCCGCCAGGTCGTCCCCGAGGCCGGTGTCGACTCGTTGCTGAAGCCGCGCGTCAAGGGGTACTGTCACATCTTCTGCTGAAGTTGGTCCCTCTCTTTGTTCTGGCGGCATTTAGCTGTCGACTTTACCGGTCTTCTAGCCGCCACGATCCATCTTTCATTTTCCTTTGGTTTTGTCTTCATTTTTTACACACCTGGTTTCCATTCCCATAATTACATGTTCCTTATTTAACCCTCTGTTTCCCCCAAGTTTTTGTGCATGATTGTTCGTTGTATCGTGGTCCGTTGTTTCGTGTGAATATATCACTACGTGTCTTGTTATTCCTATTTTTGAGTAAAATTGATGAATACTCATCTTTGTTGTCCTGCGCCTGACTACGCTGTACCTACATCACCGAGACCCATTACAGATTGGTTAAATCTTGAGGCTCCTAGGGTCTCCACTCAGCTAAGTAAATCTGCTTTTAGTTTTAATGTACCTTATTGCTGGAACAAAATTCTAAATACATTTCATCTTGAGTTCTGTTGCCATTAAGGCAATTTAAAGTATTGATTGGGGACTTATTTGTGGAGGAATGTAACAGATTTTCTGGGTGATTTGTGATGTTTTATTTGTGCTTCCCATGAACATATTTTTGAATTATAATGTGTATATGTTTTTGTATGATGTGTATATTTACAGTGAGGGAAAAAAGTATTTGATCCCCTGCTGATTTTGTACGTTTGCCCACTGACAAAGAAATTATCAGTCTATAATTTTAATGGTAGGTTTATATGAACAGTGAGAAACAGAATAACAACCCAAAAAATCCAGAAAAACGCAAGTGAAAAATGTTATACATTTATTTGCATTTTAATGAGGGAAATAAGTATTTGACCCCTCTGCAAAACATAACTTAGTACTTGGTGGCAAAACCCATGTTGGCAATCACAGAGGTCAGACGTTTCTTGTAGTTGGCCACCAGGTTTGCACACATCTCAGGAGGGATTTTGTCCCACTCCTCTTTGCATATCTTCTCCAAGTCATTAACTTCTTTGGGAGCAGCGCACGAGGTGACGGTTTTGGAGAGCCTGGCGTGCCCAAAGTAAAATGCCTTCCATTCAGGCCCAGAAAATAGGATATGCACATATGTAGTACCATTGGATATGAAACACTCTGAAGTTTCCAAAAGTGTTAACATTTTGTTTGTGAGTATAACAGAACGGATATGGCAGGCAAAAACCAGAGGAATGTCTGTCCTGGAAAAAGTGGTTTTGACACATTGCCTCATTTGGAACCCCTCCCTTATGAAAATGCCCATATAAGGGCATATGAATGCAGTACCTATTGCTTCCTCTGGATTTCAACAGTCTCTAGAAAGTGTTTTGATTCTTCTTAGCTGCTTTTAGATTGTAGAAGAAGACGAATAAGGAAGTGGCCACACAGATGTCAATAGAAGAAAACGCGCGTTCACGGCTGGCGCGCTCTGTGGTTTTTTCCTTTCTTATCGCCCAGTTTATATTCCGGTTGAAATATTATACTATTTATACATAAAAGTGTTCCTAAGGATACATTTACAATTATGTTTGATTGTTCTTGGACAAGTTTATAGGTATAAGTTGAACGAGTTCTCTTCACGTTTCAATGGAGGAGTCGACGCTGTATTTTCTCATTATAACTGCCAACCAAACGGAGATTTATGGATATAATACATTACTTTTTCTAACAAAAGAACCATGGATTGTCTTCGTTGGACACTTGGGAAGCCCTCAGCAGAAGTTCTTCAAAAGGTAATTGATTTGTTTTCGCTGTGAAATGTGTTATGTGTGAACCGTGAAGGCTTATGAATTTATGATAATGGGAAAAATATGTGGGGTGCTATCCTCAAACAATCAAATGTGGTGCTTTCGACGTAAAGCCTTTTTGAAATCTGACAACGCTGTGATATTGCCAAGAATCAGAGCTAATACCATGCTATTGTTTGAGGAGAGTGCACAATTTTGAACATGAAAAGTAAAGTTATTAATAAACAAATTAGGCACATTTGGGCAGTATTGATACAAAATTATGAACAGAAATCATTCTAAAACTTTGCACATACACGGATGCCATCTTGTGGCCAAAATGTAAATTGCACCTGAGCTGGAATAATACATTATGGCCTTTCTCTTGCATTTCAAAGATGATGGTACAAAAAAAATACAAAAGAACAGTTTTTTTTTTCTTTGTATTATCTTTTACCAGATCTATTGTGTTATATTCTACTACATTCCTTTCACATTTCCATAAACTTCAAAGTGTTTCCTTTCAAATGGTACCAAGAATATGTATATCCTTGCTTCAGGGCCTGAGCTACAGGCAGTTTTAGGCAAAAATTGAAAAAAAGGGGCTAATCTTTAAGAGTTTTAAGTTTGGGCTTAACTAATTATGTGATCAAGTGGTCAATGGGCCAGAAAGAACCTACACATTCTGACATATCTAGCCCAATACCCTTACATTCAAACACAAGCACGCACACACACACACACTACCCTCGGAGGACGGCAGCCAGTCAACTTATCAATACTTGGACTTAGAATGTAGATTTTTTAAACATTATTTATTTGTGTCTTTCGGGATTGTCCACATTAGTTTTCAGTGTCTTAAGATGTGTATGTGTGGTGTGTGTGTGTGCTTTAGTGGAGGTGTGAGCGACTGCAGTGAAGGATAGACATAATCGATAGAGGCCATTAATATTGCATGATAGTTGGAGAAGAGGCAGTCACCGAGGTCCCTCCTCCTTACACCCACCACACACACACACACACACACACACACACACACACACACACACACACACACACACACACACACACACACACACACACACACACACACACACACACACACACACACACACACACACACACACACACACACACACACAGCCATTTTCTTAGCTCAACCCAAATGATTGTGTTTTATATTCATCAGTCAGTTTGTACTCCCTACTCCTCTCACACAATGTCTTTCATCTGTAGTACCTGTGTGCTCATACTGAAAGATAACCCTCTGGTCATTGGTCAATAGCACGAGGTCACCGTCTTCCATCGCAGCGGCTTGTCGAGCTGCAGTCATTTTGAACCCTACCGCTCTTTTTTCTCTCGTCCCTTTTTCCTCACACTGACCTGTCTTTTGATGGACTTTCCTATTGGACTCATTAAAGGGATTGTCTAAGAGCTGACATATTGAGCTGGTTAAAGAAAAAGATCACTGGGTCTAGACTACTCTGTGGCAATGGTATAATGGTTTCTCTTTCCAAGGCTTTTTGAAATTTGAAATTGACGTTTTGTGCGTTGACGGTTGTTAAAGCACTCTACTGTATATCACTCATTCTTGCGTGACACGTTCCTAAGGGTGTGAGTTGAGCTGGAGAGGAGAAAGGGCGTGCGGTTGGAACAAAATCCATCTGAAAAATATGTGTCCCAAGTGGAACCCTATTCCTTATATAGTGTATTATGCCCCATGGGCCCTGGTCAAAAGTAGTTCATAGGCAATAGGGTGCCATTTGGGACACAATCAAACTCAACCCACATTTTTTTAAATAACGACTTCTTAAGATCCTCTTAATCAGGGGCCCTGTTTCAAAGACGACGTGTTTACGAAACGTCTTTACAAATGTGTTTGGCATCCTTTGATCTGTCTGTCTCACATTTCCCGCTCTACCAACCAACGATGGCGTGTAGAAAAGCATCGTTTTTTTCTCCATCTTAACACGTTTCATAGCAAGCCTTTGGATTCTGTTCCACTTCAGGCAATGTGCACGGACAGCTATTTCTATTACATGCCGTTTCAGGCAGGCAGGGCAGAGGGAGGCTGTATGGGGTCCTCGATGGAGTCACACTGGGGAAATGCTACTGGGAGACTGTGAGCTCTGATGTTTAGTTCCGTGTTGTGAAGCTGACACTTATTGGATTTATTTAGAGGTTTGTTGCTTGCTGGCTGCTTGAAAGTGGGGCAGCGCGCATGATGAGCTGAACATCTCACATTAGACTCACAAGCAATTGGCGTGATTGAAGAGTGGCACTGACACGAAAGAGAGAGGGGAAGAGAGGGAGAGAGAGAAAGAGGGAAAATGTGTGCCTCTGAGTGGAATTGGATATTTAACCCAAAGTGGAAACTCACACTGAAAACACACACCCATGCACACACATAAAAGCATACATGATGCCTACACAAGTGAGCAAGCACACACTTCAAACACACACAACAAAACCAGCTCAATCAGACTCATCATGTCATACAGACAGAGACATCCTAGGCTACATGCAAATAGAGTCAGACAGATGCATGCACGCACGCACACACACACACACACACACACACACACACACACACACACACACACACACACACACACACACACACACACACACACACACACACACACACACACACACACACACACACACACACACACACACACACACACACACACACACACACACACACACACACACACACACACACACACACACACACACACACACACACACACACAGGGGCACAGCCATTTTCTTAGCTCAACCCAAATTATTATCTTTTATATTCCCCAGTCAGTGTGTACTCCCTACTCCTCTCAGTGGACTCTTCTGAGTGAACAACCCCTTCTCCCTCCCTCTCTCCCTGTCCCCCTCTCACACAATGTCTTTCGTCTGTAGTACATGTGTGCGCATACTGAAAGATGACCCCATGGTCATTGGCCAATAGCGAGGTCAGCGTCTTCCATCACAGCGGCTTGTCGAGCTGCAGTCATTTTGAACCCTACCGCTCTTTTTTCTCTCGTCCCTTTTTCCTCACACTGACCTGTCTTTTGATGGACTTTCCTATTGGACTCATTAAAGGGATTGTCTAAGAGCTGACATATTGAGCTGGTTAAAGAAAAAGATCACTGGGTCTAGACTACTCTGTGGCAATGGTATAATTGAGCAAGCAATATATTTGCTGTGGAGACAGACTTTGTATACACATCTTTGTAGAAGCATAGCATGCTACAGTACAAATGTGAAAAATAAGCATATGCTCATATACAGTGCCTTCAGAAAGTACTCACACCCCTTGTCTTTTTCCAAATGTTGTTGTTTTTCAGCCTGAATTTTAAAAGGATAAAATTTCGATTTTGTCACTGGTCTACACACAGTACCCCATAATGTTTTTAATATATATGTTTTAAGCAGACATTGAATATCCCTTTGAGCATGGTGAAGTTATTAATTCAACTTTGTATCAATACACCCGGTCACTACAAAGGTACAGGTGTCCTTCCTAACTCAGTTTCCAGAGAGGAAGGACACCACTCAGGGATACCCCTATGAGGCCAATGGTGACTTTAAAACAGTTACAGAGTTTAATTGCTGTGATAGGAGAAAACTGAGGATGGATCAACAACAGTGTAGTTACTCCACAATACTAACCTAATTGACAGAGTGAAAAGAAGGAAGCCTGTACAGAATACAAATATTACAAAACAAGGCACTAACATAATACTGCAAAACATGCGGCAAAGCAATTCACGTTTTGTCCTGAATACAAAGTGTTATGTCTGGGGCAAATACAACACATTTTCAAGCATAGTGGTGGCTGCATCATATTATGGGTATGCTTGTATTCGTTAAGGACTGGGGAGATTTTCAGGATAAAAAAGAAACAGAATGGAGCCAAACACAGGCAAAATCCTAGAGGAAAACCTGGTTCAGTTTGCTTTCCACCAGCCACTGGGAGATGAATTCACCTTTCAGCAGGACAATAACCTAAAACACAAGGCCAAATCTACACTGGAGTTGCTTACCAAGAAGACAGTGAATGTTCCTGAGTGGCAAAGTTACAGTTTTACTTAAATCTGCTTGAAAATATATGGCAAGACTTGAAAATGGTTATCTTGCAATGATCAATAACCAATTTGACAGATCATGAAGAATTTTCAAAAAAATGACCCTGACCAAGGCAGGTGTGCAAAGCTCTTAGAGACTTACACAGAAAGACACAGCTGTAATCGCTGCCAAAGGTGATTCTAACATGTATTGACTCACAGTGAATACTTATGTAAATTAGACATTTCTGTATTTCATATTCAATAAATGTGTAAACACTGTCATTGTGGGGTATTGTGTGTAGACGGGCGAGAAAAAAATATATTTAATCCATTTTGAGTTCAAGCTGTAACACAACAAAATGTGGAATCAGTTTAGGGGTATGAAAACTTTCTGAAGTCACCTTGATTTTTTACACATTTTGTTACGTTACAGCCTTAATCTACAATAGATTTTTTTTTTTTTATATTCTCATAAATCTACACACAATACCCCATAATGACAAATCAAAAACAGGTTTTTATACATTTTGCAAATGTATAAAATATATATACGTATTCAACCCTTTACACAGTACTTTGTTGAAGCACCTTTGGCAGTGATTACAGCCTCGAGTCTTCTTGGGTATGACACTACAAGCTTGGCACACCTGTATTTGGGGAGTTTCTCCAATTCTTCTCTACATATCCTCTCAAGCTCTGTCAGGTTGGATGGGGAGCGTCGCTGCACAGTTGTTTTCAGGTCTCTCCAGAGATTTTACATCGGGTTCAAGTCTGGGCTCTGGCTCGGCCACTCAAGGACATTCAGAGACATGTCCCAAAGCCACTCCTGCGTTGTCTTGGCTGTGTGCTTAGGGTCATTGTCCTGTTGGAATGTGAAACTTCACCCCAGTCTGAGGTCCTGAGTGCTCTGGATCAGGTTTTCACCAAGTGTCTCTCCGTATTTTGCTCCATTTATCTTTTCCTCGATCATGACTAGTCTCCCAGTCCCTGGTGCTGAAAAACATCCCCACAGCATGATGCTGCCACCACCATGCTTCACATTTTATTTTTTAATTTTTTATTTCACCTTTATTTAACCAGGTAGGCTAGTTGAGAACAAGTTCTCATTTACAACTGCGACCTGGCCAAGATAAAGCAAAGCAGTTCGACACATACAACAACACAGAGTTACACATGGAATAATCAAACATACAGTCAATAATTCAGTAGAAAAAAAGTCTATATACAGTGTGTGCAAATGAGGTAGGATAACGAAGGTAAGGCAATAAATAGGCCATGGTGGCGAAGTAATTACAATATAGCATTAAAACACTGGAATGGTAGATGTGCAGAAGATGAATGTGCAAGTAGAGATACTGGGGTGCAAAGGAGCAAGATAAATAAATAAATATAGTATGGGGATGAGGTAGTTGGATGGGCTATTTACAGATGGGCTATGTACAGGTGCAGTTATCTGTGAGCTGCTCAGACAGCTGGTGCTTAAATCTAGAGAGGGAGATATGAGTCTCCAACTTCAGTGATTTTTGCAGTTCGTTCCAGTCATTGGCAGCAGAGAACTGGAAGGGAAGGTGGCCAAAGGAGGAATTGGCTTTGGGGGTGACCAATGAGATATAGTACCTGCTGGAGCGTGTGCTATGGGTGGGTGCTGCTATGGTGACCAGTGAGCTGAGATAAGGCGGGGCTTTACTTAGCATAGACTTGTAGATGACCTGGAGCCAGTGGGTTTGGCGATGAGTATGAAGCAAGGGCCAGACAACGAGAGCGTACAGGTCGTAGTGGTGGGTTGTATATGGGGCTTTGGTGACAAAACGGATGGCACTGTGATAGACTGCATCCAATTAGAGTGGAGTGTTGGAGGCTATTTTGTAAATAACATTGCCGAAGTCAAGGATCGGTAGGATGGTCAGTTTTACGAGTGTATGTTTGGCAGCATGAGTGAATGATGCTTTGTTGCGAAATAGGAAGCCGATTCTTGATTTAATTTTGGATTGGAGATGCTTAATGTGAGTCTGGAAGGAGAGTTTACAGTCTAACCAGACACCTAGGTATTTGTAGTTGTCCACATATTCAGTCAGAACCGTCCAGAGTAGTGATGCTGGACGGGTGGGCAGGTGCGGGCAGCGATCGGTTGAAGCATGCATTTAGTTTTACTTGCATTTAAGAGCAGTTGGAGGCCACGGAAGGAGAGTTGTAGGATGGTGCCAGGTTCCCTCCAGACGTGATGCTTGGCATTCAGGCCAAAGAGTTAAATCTTGGTTTCATCAGACCAGAGAATCTTGTTTGTCATTGTCTGAGAGTCCTTCGGGTGCGTTTTGGCAATTTCCAAGTGAGCTGTCATGTGCCTTTTACTGAAGAGTGGCTTCTGTCTGGCCACTCTACCATAAAGGCCTGATTGGTGTTGTCCTGCAGAGATGGTTGTCCTTCTGGAAGGTTATCCCATCTCCACAGGCACTCTGGAGCTCTGTCAGAGTGACCATTGGGTTCTTGGTCACCTCCCTGACCAAGAACCTGGCTGGCCGGGCGGCCAGCTTTAGGAAGAGTTCTTCCATTTAAGAATGATGGAGGCCATTATGTTCTTGGGGACCTTCAATGCTGCAGAAATGTTATGGTACCCTTCCCCAGATCTGTGCGACACAAACAATTTCCATCAACCTCGTGGCTTGGTTTTGGCTCTGATATGCACTGTCAACTGTGGGACCTTGTATAGACAGGTGTGTGACTTTCCAAATCATGTCCAATCAATTGAACTTACCACAGTTCGACTCCAATCAAGTTGTAGAAACTTTTCAAGGATGATCAATGGAAACAGAATGCACCTGAGCTCAATGTCGAGTCTCATAGCGAAGGGTCTGAATACTTATGTAAATACGGTATTTCAGTTTTTTTTTTATATACATTTGTAAAAAATTCAAAAAAACAGTTTTCACTTTGTCATTATGGGGTATTATGTGTATATTGATGAGGAGGGAAAATTATGTAATACATTTTAGAAATGAGGCTGTAATATAACAAAATGTGGAAAAAGGGAAGGGGCCTGAATACTTTCCGAATGCACTGTATTTCCCAATGTACAGCATATTTCCCTTTAAATATAAGACCGTGCATAGTGAGCAGTGGGAATGGTATGTTGATGTAAGTTCTCCCAGGTGTCTATTTTTTTATCACCCATTTAAAGTGACTGGGAAGGATCCATAAAACAGCGACTGCCCCTAAAAAGCAAATTCTTGTTTTATGTGGCATCAATATGAGTCAGAAAAATGTATTCTCATGTCAAAATTGTAAATAGGATAAAACTGAGATTTGCGAGATGATAGGAAATAATAATTATGTCACAGAATTAAGGGTACTGTAGAAGTTTTCAAATCTCTCTCTATCTCTTCCCCCCCTCTCTTCCCCCTCTCTCTCCTTCTAAACCACTCCTCCTATTAGCTGGAGGGGGGAAAGAAAGGTGAAGGAAAAACTGTGAACAAGTTAATTGCATCTTTTAATTCAATCCCAGGAGCATTTTGAGGCCCGAAGGTGATTGGAATCAAATAGCAGAGTTGCCTATGTTTTTCCATTCTCCTAAATGCTTCAGAAAACCAACGGCTGGAGTGAAGGATTCTGGGATGTGCTCAGGGCCAATCAGTTATGAGGTTGTGTAACAAAGTCACAGCACCCCCCACCACCTTCCAACTCTATGACCCTATTTCTATTTTGCTCCAGCCCTCTCTACCTCTATCTCTATCCATCACTATCTGTATATCCCTCTCCTTCCCTTACTGTCCTCCAAGCAATCCGCTTTGCTCATTCTCTCTCTCTCTTCATCAAAGCCTTGTTGTTCCTACCTTCCTCCCACCGTCTCTCCTCTCTCTTTCTCTTCATCACAGCCTTGTCGTTCCTACCTTCCTCCCACCATTTTTCCTCTTTCTTTCACTTTTTCTTGTGTAGCACAACTTTATTCCTCTCTCCCACCTCCATTTCTTTTGGAACAACACATTCATTGACCAGCCCGCTGTGCCCTACATCCGCTGTTTCCCCTCTCCCTCTGTTTTTCTCTCTGTCTGTCTTTGTGTTCCCCCCTCCCCCTTCCTCTCCTCTCCCTCTCTCTCTTGGCTCAGGCCTAATTAGGGAGATGCCTTCCTGATCAATAGGCCTTCCTCTCGAGAGCAGCCCAGCCAGTGTGGAGGGTGTGTGTGTGTGTGTGTGTGTGTGTGTGTGTGTGTGTGTGTGTGTGTGTGTGTGTGTGTGTGTGTGTGTGTGTGTGTGTGTGTGTGTGTGTGTGTGTGTGTGTGTGTGTGTGTGTGTGTGTGCGTGCGTGGAGGAGTTGGAGCCAAGGGAGTGGCGTGTAGACAGTCCACCTAGGGGACAACAAGGCTGTGCACACACACATGCTTGCTTTCATTTGTACTCGACAAACACACCCCACTTCACGGTGAGGACAGACATACACACAGACACACGCATACAATGGTGTATTCGTTCCTTATCTCCCTGGCTCTCGGTCTCTAGTTTAGTACCAGGTGTAAGACAAAGAGCTAGCATTGAGTGGCTAAAGTGTCACCACGCTATCAGTAGCTTATGTTTTACAGCCGCTGTCGAATGATGGGTCAGGGGTTATCAAGCTGATGACCTTGTGGCTTTGTTGGTTCAAGACCTGGGTGGTTCAATTTTTGTAGAGTCCTAGAGAAAGGTAATTTACCTGTAATTGCCCTAGAAGGCTGGTAGGGCAACAGTGTCAACATGTGGAACATGGCTGAATGCTGAGCTGACCGAGCCAACTGATGTAGTTCACACTCTATTTTGTTATACACTGAGTGTACAAAACATTAAGAACATGACATAGACTGACCAGGTGAATCCAGGTGGAGGCTATGATCCCTTATTGTGTATGTGTGCCATTTAGAGGGTGAATGGGTAATACAAAATATTTAAGTGCCTTTGGACAGGGTATGGTAGTAGGTGCCAGGCACACCGGTTTGAGTGTGCCAAGAACTACAACGCTGCTGGGTTTTTCACGCTCAACAGTTTCCCGTGTGTATCAAGAATGGTCCATCACCCAAAGGACATCCAGCCAACTTGACACAACCGTGGGAAGCATTGGAGTCAACACTGGCGAATTGAGGCTGTTCTGAGGGAAAAGGGGGTGCAACTCAATATTATAAAGATGTTCCTAATGTTTTGTACACTCAGTGTATATTTAACCTTTATTTTGACAGAGAGTCAGTTTTGTGCTGTAGTGTCTTTACATTTTGCTCTTCTGGCTTTTGAAAGTGTTGCTGTAATTACAAAATAAATAATGAAACATTTGACATCAGCAAATTAAAAGTTGTCAATAAATAGTAAAGTACAGATACCCCAATAAACTGCTTAAGTAGTACTTTAAAGTATTTTTACTTAAGTACTTTGAAAGTTTTATTTATTTAACCAGGCAAGTCAGTTAAGAACAAATTATTATTGACAGCCTACGGGAAACAGTGGATTTACTGCCTTGTTCAGGGGCAGATTTTTACCTTGTCAGCTCGGGGATTCAATCTAGCAACCTTTCGGTTACTGGCCCAACGCTCTAACCACTAGGCTACCTGCCGCCACTGAGAGTGAGATAGAGAGTGTGTGTGTGTGTACATGCATGAATATCTTCCATGCAGACAATCTGTGAACAAGTGTGTCTCAGCGTAAGTATTATTATATGCATATTCATGTGTTTCACCATCAGTATTTAATCCTGTATTTACATGAGAACATAAGTGTGTGTGGGCAGCCTACACGAGTGATGGTGCAGCCTCTTTAGACTGATTACCCCACCGCTTGGAGGTAGAGCGCTATCGTTTGGGTTATTTAATGAGCTACGTTTAATTTGACTGAGAGCAGTGTGCATGGCCAGGGCGTGCTCCTCCTCTTAGCTACTGTAGTCTGGAAGCACCGGAGGGGATGGCCAAAGGTGAGGCAGAAATTAATAAAATTAATTTCAATTTGTCACCTAAAGCCTCACAGTAGATGGTGGAAGTTCAAAAGATTCAAAAGATCCCATTGGCCCCTCATTGGAAGACATTCAAGTATTTTAACCGTTTATTAATGCCCTTTGGATATGGAGGGACAAATATTCTTGGTTGATATTGTGTTTTTTATATGTTTCTACAAAATTAAGGACAATCCCCTGAGCATTGAGCTTATTAATTGGATACTTCGGGATTTTGGCAATGAGGCCCTTTATCTACTTCCCCAGAGTTAGATGAACTCATGGACACCATTTTTATATCTCTGTGTCCAGTATGAAGGAAGTTAGAGGTTGTTTTGTGATACAATGTTAACTAGCGTTATTGCAATGACTGGAGGTCTAAGGGTATTTACTAGCATGCTAGCCAATACCCATGGAATTCCATAGTCATTGTGCTAACGCTAGTTAGCAATTGCGTTAGCGCTAGTCAGAATTCAAATAACTCAGTGGCAGTTACATTGCCAATACCGACCTACCTACTTACAAATAGAAACATTGGGTCTCACTATGGAAAGAAAAAGAGACTAAGGTGTGCACCTTACATACACTACCGATCAAATGCCATAATATGGACTTGGTCTTTACCAAATAGGGCTATCTTCTGTATACCCCACTACCTTCACAACACAACTGTCGGGTTTCTGCGCCTCGGTGGGGGGCGGCCGGTCCGCTCCGGATCCCCGGGATCGTCCATGTGTCTGGCGTCCTGCAGCTGGAGCCGAATGCGCCGGGGTGGGGGTACTGTCATGTGTGCTCTCTCTCCGGCGAACTAGGTCATCATGCTCCCGCACCTCAGCCAGATCGACAGGTTCCCACGCCTAGCAGAGGTGACCGGTCCGCTCCTGATCCCCGGGATCATCCTCTTGGTCAGGGTCCTGCGGCTGGAGCCGCGTGTCGGGGAAGGGCTACTGTCACGTGTGCTCCCTCTCCAGCCTTTAGGTCACCAGGCTGCTCGTTAGGGTGCATACCTGTCACAAGCGTTACGCGCATAATGACACTCACCTGGACTCCACCACCTCCTTGATTACCTGCCCTATATATGTCACTCCCTTTGGTTTCCTCCCCAGTCGTCATTGTTCCTGTTTCATGTTGATGCGTTGTTTGTGTTTCTTGCTGTAAAGAAATTGCTGTAAAGAAACCACTGTAAATTGCTGTAAAGATATCACTACTAAAGGACACCAATAATAAGAAGAGACTTGCTTGGGCCAAGAAACACGAGCAATGGACATTAGACCGGTGGAAATTTGTCCTTTGGTCTGGTCCAAATTGAAGATTTTTGGTTCCAACCGCCGTGCCTTTGTGAGACGCGTGTGGGTGAACAGAGGATCTCCGATCTTTGCTGGTGAAACTTAACCAGCATGGCTACCACAGCATTCTGCAGCGATACACCATCCCATCTTGTTCGGGCTTAGTGGGACTATCATTTATTTTTAAACAGGACTATAACCCAACACACATCCAGGCTGTGTAAGGGCAATTTAAGCAAGAAGGAGAGTGATGGAGTTCTGCATCAGATCACCTGGCATCCACAATCACCCGACCTCAACCCAATTGAGATGGTTTGGGATGAGTTGGACTGCAGAGTGAAGGAAAAACAGCCAACAAGTGCTCAGCATATGTGGGAACTCCTTCAAGACTGTTGGAAAAGTATTCCAGGTGAAGCTGGTTGAGAGAATGCCAAGAGTGTGCAAAGCTGTCATCAAGGCAAAGGGTGGCTATTTCAATAATGAAATATATTTTGATTTGTTTAACACTTTTTTGGTTACTACATGATTCCATATGTGTTATTTCATAGGTTTGGATGTCTTCACTACTATTTTAATAGTGAAAATAGTGAAAATAAAGAAAAACCCTTGAATGAGTAGGTGTTCTAAAATGTTTGACCGGTAGTGTAACTAAGTTCAGTCACTCACATCATCATATCTAACTGAGATAAATATTGACAATTGACTCAGAGCCAGCTACCCAACAGTGAGGCAAACAACACTTCCTTGCTGGAAGCAATGCTCTTTCTGTTAGCATAATTTCCTTTAATGACTTTCCCCTGGATCAGTGTTTAACAAATCCCTCTTAGGTATATCTATTCATTCCCGCCTCTGGCTCAAACCTCTTGATAGGAGCTCAGTGTGTTATAGCTAGCATAGCTCTAAAGCCAGGCTGGCGAGCACAGATATCAGCTATCGTTCGCATTAGCTTAGTTACTGATGCCCAGACAGATGTCGACCCTTGTCATTTCTGTCACTCCTCTATGCGGTTCCCTTTCACTGTCATCAAATCCCTGACTGTCGGGGGGTTTAGCATTAGTGCCAACGCGCCATGGTAACTGAGACCCAACCCCCCGCAGTTTGCAGGTCAATCGGTAGCTACACTAAGAGTTAAGCCCGTGCAGATGGGCAAGCAATTTTCCATCTGGGAGACTGACAGACAGGCAGACTGACAGACCTCCAATCAGCACCTCTCCTCTGTTTCCTCTCTCCCCACCCCTCCAATAGAACTTGCTCTGGAGACAACCGAAAGTCCTTTGTTTATGACTTGTTAACTCACCAGCCCCTCGCTTTTCACTGTCCAAAACAGAAACTGGCTAATTTCATAGCTGGGATGCTTTCTGTCCAGTGAAGAGGAAACTCTGTGAAGTGTGTTGAACAAACGAGCCAGCTGCCAGCATGTCTTTGTCATGTTGTATTCTGAGAAGAAGTCAGAAGCTAGTGAGACTCAATGGAGTTAGCGGAGCTAGCCATTAGCGATGAACAGATCAATGTGATTCGATATGACAGTGCAGTCCTTCTCTTGAGTGACGAGGCCGGTACTGAACTCAATATTGGTTCCGAGTTCCTAAGGCAGATGTCCCTTAGGGTGAAGCATTAGAGTCACTTCATCCCAACTCAATGTTCAATTGACCTCAAACAGACTCTGTGGTCATTTTAAGGATAGCTGCCCGGCTGTGTTCAATTGTCTTGTCTATGTCAGTGTTCAACTGGCATGAAAGAGCAGACAGGGTCTGGGGCTGTTTGAAAGACACTAGAATTCTGTTTTTGGTATTCTGAAGTCTACTCTGCAACAAAATTGTTATAAAAAAACTGTACAGTCATGGAAACCCAACCCAATATGTTCTCACAGTGCAATTCTAAGAATCCATAGTGGTTTGAACTATGGGGATTCTATACTTTTGTCACATAATGGAAATATATCTGGCTAACATATGCTTGAGTTTACTGTATTTCATCCATTCTAACCATAGGACATAGTACTCAAAGGGAGAGCTGTCAGTACCTAACATGGTCACTTTAGCTGCGGATAAAAGACCTAGCTGTCACGCCCTGACCTGTAGGAGCCTGTTTATGTCTCTTTTTGGTTTGGTCAGGGTGTGATTTGGGGTGGGCATTCTATGTTCTAGTTTTTGTATTTCTTTGTTGTTGGCTGGGTAGGGCTCTCAATCAGGGACAGCTGTCCATCGTTGTCTCTGATTGGGAGCCATACTTTAGTAGCCCTTTTTTCCCTCCTTTCCTTGTGGGAAGTTGACTCTGTTGATGTGTATGTGCTGTTGGTGCTACACCTTGTCGTCGTCGTCGTCGTCGTCGTCGTCGTCGTCGTCGTCGTCGTCGTCGTCGTCGTCGTCGTCGTCGTCGTCGTCGTCGTCGTCGTCGTCGTCGTCGTCGTCGTCGTCGTCGTCGTCGTCGTCGTCGTCGTCGTAAGTTAACTAATAAACATGTTTAAATCAACCCGGCACGCTGCGCCTTGGTCCGTCCCTGAAGATCGTGACACTAGCATTTGTTCTTATTTTGGTGAGGTTTCAATGAGGAAGCACTGATGACTGACCAGACCAGGGACAGATGACTTGAGTGGCCGGGCGTAAATTAGTTTTTATATGGCTATTTTTGCATTAATCTAGTGCCATTTACTTTATGTTCGTATTTGTATTTTTGTTATTATTTATTTTTGCTGTTGCATTATCGAGAAGGAACCTGCAAGTAAGAATTTCATTGGACGATGTGTGCCATGCATATCCCGTACATACGTGTGTGTGTATTTAGTGTACATACGTGTGTGTATTTAGTGTATATGTTTGACTGATGTGTAGCCAAGTGTAAACATGTGGGTCATTGATGGGCAGTGGGCAGTTGGCTCCCATGGCCCTGTCTGTGTAAGTGGACTGAGGCTTTAAGAGGGACAACATGAGGGGAAGTCTGGAGACACACAGGCCAGACAGCTGAGCATCTCAACCACTCACTGACCCGCACTGACAAACACAGCAAATCCCCCAAGACACTGTCTTCAAGACCTCCTAGTACCCTGTCTTAACCGCTATGTCCTTCTGCACTACAGGCCATTTATTTTGTTCTAGCAAACCGCATAGAAGCAGTGCAGACCACAGTTTCCTTTCAAGTATTCTGAGAATATAACTTTGTATTTGTATAGTAGCTAGTAAACACTAGCACTGAGAACATACATTATGTCTGTTTTATTATTTTTGGGGCCTTCAAGGACATAGTACTTATGAGCTGGTCTATTGCCATCAAATTGAAACTTTATAACAATATTTACTTCACAATGTTCCCTGTCCTCCAATATACAGTGAGGGAAAAAAGTATTTGATCCCTTGCTGATTTTGTACGTTTGCCCACTGACAAAGAAATGATCAGTCTATAATTTTAATGGTAGGTCTATTTGAACAGTGAGAGACAGAATAACAACAAAAAAATCCAGAAAAACGCACGTGAAAAATGTTATAAATTGATTTGCATTTTAATGAGGGAAATAAGTATTTGACCCCCTCTCAATCAGAAAGATTTCTGGCTTCCAGGTGTCTTTTATACAGGTAACGAGCTGACATTAGGAGCACACTCTTAAAGGGAGTGCTCCTAATCTCAGTTTGTTACCTGTATAAAAGACACCTGTCCACAGAAGCAATCAATCAATCAGATTCCAAACTCTCCACCATGGCCAAGACCAAAGAGCTCTCCAAGGATGTCAGGGACAAGATTGTAGACCTACACAAGGCTGGAATGGGCTACAAGACCATCGCCAAGCAGCTTGGTGAGAAGGTGACAACAGCAGGAAGAAACACAAAAGAACTGTCAATCTCCCTCGGCCTGGGGCTCCATGCAAGAGCTCACCTCGTGGAGTTGCAATGATCATGAGAACGGTGAGGAATCAGCCCAGAACTACACGGGAGGATCTTGTCAATAATCTCAAGGCAGCTGGGACCATAGTCACCAAGAAAACAATTGGTAACACACTACGCCGTGAAGGACTGAAATCCTGCAGCGCCCGCAAGGTCCCCCTGCTCAAGAAAGCACATATACATGCCCGTCTGAAGTTTGCCAATGAACATCTGAATGATTCAACTGGGTGAAAGTGTTGTGGTCAGATGAGACCAAAATGGAGCTCTTTGGCATCAACTCAACTCGCCGTGTTTGGAAGAGGAGGAATACTGCCTATGACCCCAAGAACACCATCCCCACCGTCAAACGTGGAGGTGGAAACATTCTGCTTTGGGGGTGTTTTTCTGCTAAGGGGACAGGACAACTTCACCGCATCAAAAGGACGATCTACGGGGCCATGTACCGTCAAATCTTGGGTGAGAACCTCCTTCCCTCAGCCAGGGCATTGAAAATGGGTCGTGGATGGGTATTCCAGCATGACAATGACCCAAAACACACGGCCAAGGCAACAAAGGAGTGGCTCAAGAAGAAGCACATTAAGGTCCTGGAGTGGCCTAGAAAATCTGTGGAGGGAGCTGAAGGTTCGAGTTGCCAAACGTCAGCCTCGAAACCTTAATGACTTGGAGAAGATCTGCAAAGAGGAGTGGGACAAAATCCCTCCTGAGATGTGTGCAAACCTGGTGGCCAACTACAAGAAACGTCTGACCTCTGTGATTGCCAACAAGGGTTTTGCCACCAAGTACTAAGTCATGTTTTGCAGAGGGGACAAATACTTATTTCCCTCACTAAAATGCAAATCAATTTATAACATTTTTCACATGCGTATTTCTGGATTTTTGTTTTTGTTATTGTGTCTCTCACTGTATAAACCTACCATTAAAATTATAGACTGATCATTTCTTTGTCAGTGGGCAAACGTACAAAATCAGCAGGGGATCAAATACTTTTTTCCCTCACTGTATTTGTCACAAAGCTCACGTTTGCTGAAATGTTCCTAATGCATTTCCAGGTATTGAATGCCATATAACGTTTCATCGTGATCCTCTGAGAATTCTACTGGGTAGCATTTAAGGAACATCCTCTTTTATCTAGGCCCACACTGCCCCCCACTATCCCAGCCAGCCAAACTCCCACAATACCTCTCACGGAAAACATGCCATGTGTTAAGCTTACATTCACACCTCTCATGATGCACCTCTCTTTTTCACAAGGACCGTCAGATGAGACGAGATTGTACAAGTTGTTCGTTTGCATACATCCGCACCCACACAACTTGGCCTTGCCGCCAAGGTTGAACGGAACTCATGACTTATTCAAAGATGTGCCTCTCTGTTTCTCCATTGGTGATGAGGTGATGAGGTTTTGTGTTTCCCCAAGCCCTGGCATTTTAAATATTTTTCCCTCTCTCTTGTTTATTTCTCACTTTTCCTCCGCCCTGCTAACTTTCATTTTTTTGGTGTCAGGTTTCTCTCCATCAATGTCGACCCACACCCAGCTGTCTCTTCACGAGGTAGTGTTGTGCTGACTGATACCCAGTAAACTGTGCAGTTCTGGTTCCAGGCATAAACGACATACACGTAAGCGGTCGGGCCCCCGGCCGATAGCTAACATGCAAACCTAAAAGCAAAATTGTCTAATTTCAAAGCTAATTGTCACAAAAAATATATATACACTGCTCAAAAAAATAAAGGGAACACTAAAATAACACATCATAGATCTGAATGAATGAAATAATCTTATTAAATACTTTTTTCTTTACATATTTGAATGTGCTGACAACAAAATCACACAAAAATTATCAATGGAAATCAAATTTATCAACCCATGGAGGTCTGGATTTGGAGTCCACACTACAGCCTGATCCAACTTTGATGTAATGTCCTTAAAACAAGTCAAAATGAGGCTCAGTAGTGTGTGGCCTCCACGTGCCTGAATGACCTCCCTACAACGCCTGGGCATGCTCCTGATGAGGTGGCGGATGGTCTCCTGAGGGATCTCCTCCCAGACCTGGACTAAAGCATCCGCCAACTCCTGGACAGTCTGTGGTGCAACGTGGCGTTGGTGGATGGAGCGAGACATGATGTCCCAGATGTGCTCAATTGGATTCAGGTCTGGGGAACGGGCTGGCCAGTCCTTAGCATCAATGCCTTCCTCTTGCAGGAACTGCTGACACACTCCAGCCACATGAGGTCTAGCATTGTCTTGCATTAGGAGGAACCCAGGGCCAACCGCACCAGCATATGGTCTCACAAGGGGTCTGAGGATCTCATCTCGGTACCTAATGGCAGTCAGGCTACCTCTGGCGAGCACATGGAGGGCTGTGCGGCCCCCCAAAGAAATGCCACCCCACACCATGACTGACCCACCGCCAAACCGGTCATGCTGGAGGATGTTGCAGGCAGCAGAACGTTCTCCACGGCGTCTCCAGACTCTGTCACGTCTGTTGTCTATTCCATTTGCACAACAGCATGTGAAATTTATTGTCAATCAGTGTTGCTTCCTAAGTGGACAGTTTGATTTCACAGAAGTGTGATTGACTTTGAGTTACATTGTGTTGTTTAAGTGTTCCCTTTATTTTTTTGAGCAGTGTATATTTCACTGATTAAGCTAAATTACTTGTCTTTCCCTTGCTGAGCTGAACTGCCGAGCCAAACTGTCTGGCTATACAAGTGGTGTGTTTTCTCTTAAAGAGACAGCACACATTTTTATGAAAGAAGACAATAGGCTACTTCTATGAAAATTTTGTTAATCAGTAGTCCTAACATGATCCCAAATGAACCAGATTATTTGTCATCTGTCGCTCCATAGACCACTGAGATCAGACAAAATGAGCTCAATAACTCAACGCATGCACACAGTCCTACTGAATATGAATTCGCCTGTATTGTGAATAGGCCAATGCCATCTTGATTTATCCAGATGATCAAGAGATTCACCAGTCAAATACATTATTACCATTATGTTGTTGTGTAGTTAGATAGCTAAAGTAATAATAACTTATACAAATGTTTTACTTGAACCCAAAATGGTTCTCAGGTAGATTACTAAGAAATGCTCATCCTTTGTTTAAAAGTTCTGGTATTGCCCTATAAATAGCATTGTTGGGAGATTTGGAGGGACCTGGTCAGTCAATTACTAATATACTAATACTCTTAGTAAAAGTATTTATCTTCAACTCTCAATCTGTGGATTCTATTCAAATTGTATGGTAAACATCACAGCATCGTTATCTACCCAGAGAGAGAGATTTCATCTGTATTTTTCGTAGCTGTCTCCATACCACCACAGACCGATGCTGGCACTAAAACCGCACTCAATGAGCTGTACATCGCCATAAGCAAACAGGAAAACGCTCATCCAGAGGCGGAGCTACTAGTGGCCGGGGACTTTAATGCATGGAGACTTAGATCAGTTTACCTAATTTCTATCAGCATGTTAAATGTGAAATCAGAGGGAAAAAACTACACCATTACTCCAACACACAGAGACGCGTACAAAGCTTTCCCTCGCCCTCCATTTGGCAAATCTGACCATAATTCTATCCTCCTGATTCCTGCTTACAAGCAAAAATTTAAGCAGGAAGCACCAGTGACTTGGTCTATAAAAAAGTGGTCAGATGAACCAGATGCTCAACTATAGCACTGTTTTTCTACGATGGCATTGAGGAATACACCACATCAGTCACTGGCTTCATCAATAAGTGCATCGATGACGTCGTCCCCACAGTGACCGTACGTACATACCCCAACCAGAAGCCATGGATTACAGGCAACATTCGCACTGAGCTAAAGGGTAGAGCTGCCACTTTCAAGGAGAGGGACTCTAACCCGGAAGCTTATAAGAAATCACGATATGCCCTCTGACAAACAGGAAAAGCGTCAATACAGGACTAAGATCGAATTGTACTACACCGGCTCCAACGCTCTTCAGATGTGGTAGGGCTTGCAAAACTATTACAGACTACAAAGAGAAGCACAGCCGAGAGCTGCCCAGTGACACGAGCCTACCAGATGAGCAAAATCACTTCTATGCTCGCTTCGAGGCAAGTAACACTGAAACATGCATGAGAGCACCAGCTGTTCCGGACGACTGTGTGATCATGCTCTCTGCAGCCGATGTGAGTAAGACCTTTAAACAGGTCAACATTCACAAGGCCACAGGGCCAGATGGGTTACCAGGAAGTGTACTCCGAGCAAGCGCTGACAAACTGGCAAGTGTCTTCACTAACATGTTCAACCTCTCCCTGTCTTAGTCTGTAATACCAACATGTTTCAAGCAGACCACCATAGTCCCTGTGCCCAAGAACCCTAAGGTAACCTGCCTAAATGACTATCGACCCGTAGCACAAACATCTGTAGCCATGAAGTGCTTTGAAGGCTGGTCATGGCTCACATCAACACCATTATCCCAGAAACTCTAGACCCACTCCAATTTGCATACCGCCCCAACAGATCCACAGATGATGCAATCTCTATTGCACTCCACACTGCCCTTTCACTCCTGGACACACCTATGTGAGAATGTTATTCATTGACTACAGCTCCGCGTTCAACACCATAGTGCCCTCAAAGCTCATCACTAAGCTAAGGACCCTGGGACTAAACACCTCCCTCTGCAACTGGATCCTGGACTTCCGGACGGGCCACACCCAGGTGGTAAGGGTAGATAACAACACATCCGCCACGCTGATCCTGAATACGGGGGCCCCTTAGTCCCCTCCTGTACTCCCTGTTCACTCATGACTGCACGGCCAGGTACGACTCCAACACCATCATTAAGTTTGCCGATGACACAACAGTGGTAGGCCTGATCATCGATAATGATGAGACAGCCTATAGGGAGGGGGTCAGAGACCTGACCTTGTGGTGCAAGGACAACCACCTCTCCCTCAATGTGATCACGACAAAGGAGATGATTGTGGACAACAGGAAAAGAAGTACCGAGCACGCCCCCATTCTCATCAATGGGACTGTAGTGGAGCAGGTTGAGAGCTTCAAGTTCCTTGGAGTCCACATCACCAACAAACGAACATGGTCGAAGCACACCAACACAGTCATGAAGAAGGCACAACAAAACTTATTCCCCCTCAGGAGACTGAAAAGATTTGACATGAGATCCTCAAAAGGTTTTACAGCTGCACCATCGAGAGCATCCTGACGGGTTGCATCACTGCCTGGTATGACAACTGCTCGGCCTCCAGCCACAAGGCACTACAGAGGGTATTGCGTATGGCCCAGTACATCACTGGGGCCAAGCTTCCTGCCATCCAGGACCTCTATACCAGGCGGTGTCAGGCCCTAAAAATTGTCAAAGACTCTAACCACCCTAGTCATAGACTGTTCTCTCTGCTACCGCACGGCAAGCGGTACCAGAATGCAAAGTCTAGGGTCCAAGAGGCTTTTAAACAGCTTCTACCCCCAAGCCATAAGACTCCTGAACATCTATTCAAATGGCTACCCAGATAATTTGTATTGCCCCCCACCTTCTTCTACGCTGCTTCTACTCTCTGTTATTATCTATGCATAGTTACTTTATTAACTCTACCTACATGTACATATTACCTCAATTACCTCAACACCGTGCCTCCCCATTACATTGACTCTGTACCGGTACCCCCTGTATATAGCCCCGCAATTGTTATTTACTGCTGCTCCTTAATTATTTTTGTTTATTCTTATCTCTTACTTTTTGGGGTATTTTCTTAAAACTGCATTGTTGGTTAAGGGCTTGTAAGTAAGCATTTCAATGTAAGGTCTACACCTGTTGTTTTCGGCGCATGTGACAAACACAATTCTTTTGTATTTTGATCGTTGAAATAAATATGGCATGTAGAAATCTGAAGAGGGTGGCCAGCAAAGATAGGTGGGATGGGCTGAGGTAAACTGAGGGTTGGAAGGTGGAACTGGAGATAAGTGGGAGTGAAGTTGCTGCGGGGGGGGGTACAATGACGGTTAAAGATAATATACAGTGCATTCGGAAAGTATTCAAACCCATTGACTTCTTCCGCTTTTTTGCTACGTTACAGACTTATTCTAAAATGGATGAAGTACTTTCCCCCCCTCATCAATTATTACAAATAAAAAACAGAAATACCTTATTTACATAAGTACTCAGACCAGGTTATTTATAATCAAATATGATTATGCAGTACCTGTCTTGACTGCTTCAAACCGGGAGAAGCTAGTTAAGCTAGCTAACTGAGGCTGCAGTGCATGCACTTTCTCATCCTACTGTTACAAATAACAACAACTCCATTCAGAATAGTAAGTAGCAGCCTGCATCCCTGTTGGCTCTTGGTCATTGTAGTCTATCCTTTTCCTTTAACTTCTAATTCTGTCATTTAAGTCCATCTTCCATTGATTAGATATCTCTTAACTTTTGCCACACATGGAGTGAGCCTCTATTTCTGTACCCTATTGCCACTTTGACTACTTACAGTGCCTTTGGAAAGTATTCAGACCCCTTGACTTCTCCACATTTTGTTATGTTACAGCCTTATTCTAAAATAGATTAAATAGATATATTTTTCAGCAATCTTCAAACAATACCCCATAATAACAAAGCAAAAACAGGTTAAGATTTTTTTTACAAATGTATTAAAAATAAGTATTCAGACTTTTTGCTATGAGACTCGAAATTGAGCTCAGGTGTATCCTGTTTCCATTGATCATCCTTGAGAAGTTTCTACAACTTGATTGGAGTCCACCTGTGGTAAATTTAATTGACTGGACATGATTTGGAAAGGCACACACCTGTCTATATAGTTGACAGTGCATGTTGGAGCAAAAACCAAGCCATGAGGTCAAAGGAATTGTCCGAAGAGCTACGAGACAGGATTGTGTCGAGGCACAGATCTGGGGAAGGCTACCAAAACATTTCTGCAGCATTGAAGGTCCCCAAGAACACAGTGGCCTCCATCATTTTTAAGTGGAAGAAGTTTGGAACCACCAAGACTCCTCCTGGAGCTGGAAGCTTGGCCAAACTGAGCAATCGGGGAGAAGGGCCTTGGTCAGGGAGGTGACCAAGAACCCAATGGTCACTCTGACAGAGCTCCGGAGTGCCTCTGTGGAGATGGGAGAACCTTCCAGAAGGACAACCATCTCTGCAGCACTCCACCAATCAGGCCTTTACGGTAGAGTGGCCAGACGGAAGCCACTCCTCAGTAAAGGCACGTGACAGCTCGCTTGGAGTTTTCCAAAAGGCACCTAAAGGACTCTCAGACCATGAGAAACAAGATTCTCTGGTCTGATGAAACCAAGATTGAACTCTTCGGCCTGGCACCATCTCTACGGTGAAGCATGGTGTTGGCAGCATCATGCTGTGGGGATGTTTTTCAGCGGCAGGGACTGGGAGACTCGTCAGGATCGAGGGAAAGATGAACGGAGCAAAGTACTGAGAGATCCTTGATGAAAATCGGCTCCAGAGCGTTCAGGACCCCAGACTGGGGGCAAAGCTTCACCTTCCAACAAGACAGCGACCCTAAGCACACAGCCAAGACAACGCAGGAGTGGCTTCGGGACAAGTCTTTGAATGTACTTGAGTGGCCCAGCCAGAGCCCGGACTTGAACCCGATTGAACATCTCTGGAGTGACCTGAAAATAGCTGTGCAGCAACGCTACGCATCCGACCTGACAGAGCTTGAGAGGATCTGCAGAGAAGAGTGGGAGAAACTCCCAAATACAGGTGTACCAAGCTTGTAGTGTCATACCCAAGAAGACTTGAGGCTGTAATCGCTGCCGTAGGTGCTTCAACAAAGTACTTAGTAAAGGGTCTGAATACTTATGTAAATGTGATATTTCAGTTTTTTAGTTTTTAATATATTTGCAAACATTTCGAAAAACCTGTTTTTGCTTTGTCGTTATGGGGTAATGTGTGTAGATTGAGGGGGAAAAAACGATTTAGTCAATTTTAGAATAAGGCTGTAACGTAATAAAATGTGAAAAAAGTCAAGGGGTCTGAATATTTTCCCAATGCACTGTGTGTGTGTATATATATATATATATATATATATATTTACTGACACTAAAAAGGAACATTGTTATATCCAATTCCTGTTTGCCTGAGGCTGATGCCATGCAAGTGCTTGTACGCGCGTTCACATGCATACACACAAGCATACACACTCGCATTAAAGTTCACACACGTGCGTACACACGAACACACACATATGCACAAGTAAATAGTGCCATGCATGCAAATGCAAATAGTTGGCCTTTCTGTTTTTTGATTTAGCATTGTTGTTTTACTTTGTTTTTCAATTTTTTTCTCTTTTGTTCTTTTTGTTGGTTGGGTGAGTAGTGGTTTTGGTTGGATTGGAGGGGGACGGTGGCTTGGGGGTGGGGATGGGGAGTGGAGTGGAGGGGAGGTATTTTTCAGGTGGACTGTGGTAGGTATTGAATGGTAACTCTTCGATAGGGAACTGTGGGGGGGATCTTGGATGGTTGTTGGCCTGGCA